>CM070774.1:24134561-25579561 GCA_036346955.1 Dipus sagitta
TGAGTTTGAGACCAGCCTGAGCTATAGGGTGAGTTCCAGGCCCCACTGCTCTGCCCCAAAGACCGAATCCAGAAAAACAAACAAACGAAGGACAAGAACAAAAGCCAGGCATAGGTGTGCACACCTCCAAGCCCAGTGTGGGGGGAGCAGAGACCTGAAGATTGCTGAGGCTCTCTGGTCAGTAGTCTAACAACAACAACAAAAACCTGTGCAACTGAAGGCTCAGTGGCAGACCCTGTCTCCAGGAAATGAGGAGGAAGATTGATATAGGAAAAGGACACCCCATGTCCTTACACGTGTGCATGCAGGACACATATGCATGTACACATAGCAGCAATATACGCATTGCTATCTTAAGACTCGGGGCCATTCATCCTTCCCAGAGCTCCAGGTGCCTGCATGCCTCTCCTGCTCTTCCTTCAAAGTTTGGTTCAAACTTTTTCAGTAATATTAATTTTCTGGTTCGCCTTTCTTCTTTGTGTGGGGAAAGAAGATGAATCCTTATGAATTCTATACAGACCGTTGTGGATAGAATATGTGGATGTCCTGTTTTTTGTTTCTTACTATTCACTTTCCGCCTACTTGTGCTAAAGAATTAACATTGTAATTTGATCCCTATGTGCCCCATATTACTTATTATCTCTAAAATTCCTGGTCTCACCTGAGCATCCTGTGGTGTTTCAGGGTCCCATTATCATGTCCTTGTTTCTCTGCAGTGTCTGATGGTTCAAGAACTTCAGAAAAAGTAACACAGAAGCAGAGGAGGTGTTGGTCAGCAACAGCGCTAGAGACTGCATTTCTAGAATTTTCTCTCTAGGAAAAAGGATAAATGCCCTGTGTCTGTGTTCTCTCTCTCTCTTTTCAAGGTAGGGTTTCACTCTAGCCCAGGCTGACCTGGAATTCACTATGTTGTCTCAGGGTGGCCTTGAACTCACGGCAATCCTCCCACCTTTGCCTCCCAAGTGCTGGGATTAAAGGCGTGTGCCACCACACCCGGCTGCTCCCTGTGTTCTCTTGAACCTGTCCTCATTGTTTCTCTCTCTCTCTCTCTATCTCTCTCTCTCTCCATATGTGTGTGTGTGTGTGTATGTATTGTCCTAAGTATGTAAACTCATGGCCTTGTGAATGCTTGGCGAGTATGTGACCACTGAGTCAGGACCCAGCCTGTCCTTGGCAGTCCTAGAAATTTCCAGATGAGAAACAAAGAGCCAGAGAAGGTTCTCAGCCAGCCACCAGGCAATGGAGGAGATAACTGTGCTTTCAACACCATTAAGCTGAAGCTGACTCGAGAAGGGTCCCTGTTATGCTGGTCTCTGAAAATGGAAGGACCTTTGTCAGTGTGGAGGAAGAGATCATCAAAACTGAAGAAAATATAGAAAATAATAGATTTTATTGAAAGCTTCCATGGGTTAAAAAAAAAAAAAAAACACCTAGGGCAATAGCAATAGAGAAGGGGAACGCACACAAGAGCCAAGGGAGGAAGGAGACACCAGAGTAAGAACCGTGATACATACAGAGGTGAAAGTGAGGGACTCGTGCAGAGGAGCGACTGAACTACGCTGCTGACGCAGGAAATGCTGAGTAATGAGGCAGGCACAGAAGCAAATGAAATAAAAACTGGGCACAGCGTGAAACTGTCCAAGAAAAGAGTGGGGGGAGTGATAGGTACCTTGTAGCCCCGAAGTAAGTTCCCAACTATATGCACAGTGAGCTTTCTGCGTAACGTCCCCAGGATGAGGGTGACTGTGAAACGCACTCAGCAACTTCAGTCTCTGAGGAGGATGGATGCCCACCCTGGTGATAATAACTTGAGGGTGTCCACCTAGAGACCAGGTAGCCCAAAAAGCAGACCAGTAGGGCCTGGCAGGGGACAGCACACCCAGCACACACTGAGGGTCTCATGAGCCCACAGTGACTACATGTTTCTCGTTGGTGACATACTGGAACCTGGGATGGATACTGAGGAGTTCGTTTCTTTTCAGCAGGGCCAAGCGATGCCCCTTTTGAAGTGAGCTGGGGAGAGGAGCTCCAGGGTGGCTTGACCTTCACACCAAGGTGTGGTCCAGGTAAGCAAGAGGAGCTTCTCCAGCCCCAGGCTGCTGGGTGCAGAGCTGTCTGCTGCTGGGTTTGTCTGAGAATACTCCAGCAAATTCCCAGATATGATCCTGTGCATTTACCATGGCTGTTTGTGTGAAACTCCGGAGAGATTCTTGTATCATTTTGTGAATGGCCTGACCCTTACTGGAAGAATATGTGGGTTTCCTATTTGTGTGGAACTTGTAACTTTGGTGCCAAAGACTCAATGCTGTAATTTTTACACTGGTGAACCACATATTATCACTGAATGTCCTGATTATATCTGGGCACCCTAAGGGGTTTCTGGTTCCCTCTGTCTTATCTACATTTCTCTCTCTCTGTCTCTCTCCTTCTTCCTCCCTCTCTCTCTCTCTCTGTTTCTCTTCTCTTCTCTTCTCTTCTCTCTCTCTCTCTCTCTCTCTCTTTCTCTCTCTCTCTCTCGTGTGTGTGTGTGTGTGTGTGTGTGTGTGTGTGTGTAGTGCCGGGGCTGTGAACCCAAGGCCTTTGCACGCTAGACAAGTATGCTAGCACTAAGTCTCCTGCCCTTTGTTCTTGTTTCTTTTCAGTGTCTGGTAGTCCTGGAAATTCCCAAATGAGTAATGAAGAAGCAACAGTGGGGCCCAGCCTGCCACGCTGCAATGAGGAGGTAATCTTGCCTTCAGCCTTCAAGCAAACAGTGTTGTTCAGGGATGATCCAATGGCTTAGTTGGTCAGGTTGCCATGGCAGCTCGAGGACGTGGGTCTGCACCCCTAGCTCACACATGACATGCCTGGTGTTGGCGTGTGTCCCTGTAATCCCAGTGCTGCCCAGCAGAGACATGAGGTTCCCCAGTGCTACTGGTCAGCTTATCCAGGTGGATTGGTGAGCTCCATTTCTGTGAGAGACCTTGTCTCAAAAAATAAGGTTGGAAAATAGAGGAAGACATTCCCCATGCATTCATACACCTGTTCATGCGCACCCACAGACACCCACATACACACACACCACAGTCACATGTACGTATACACACCAATAAAGGGGAAATAAAAAAGAAACATGAATCTCTGTCTGCAAGAGGGTAAGTGTCCCTCCACCTTGTTCCTTTTGTGTAGCCAAACAGACGAAATTGTAGAGCCAGTGGCAAGGGTCAGAAATAAGAGACAATAAGGGTTTCAAGGAGGGGAGGGAAGCGGGTGGCCTGTTTCAGCCTCCAGTGATGATGACGGGCTATGTTAGCCTCCACCTCAGGGTCTGGAGGCAGAGACATTCCCTCCAGGAAGCACTGAGCCTCCTGGCCAGCCTGGTTGTCTTGGGGAGGGCTTTCCCCAGTCAGACACTGAGTCTTCCATGGGATTCATCTTTTTCTGCACAAGGCACGAGCCCATGTTTACAAAATGTTTGATGGAGAAGAGCCCCAAGGTGCCTTGTGCTCTCCACCAGCCCACGGAGCCGGTGAGTGGAGGAAGGCAGTTTGAGGCATGCCAGGGGCCTGGAGTTTGGGCTGGTGTTTCCTGGATGGACGTCTGCTCCTGGGCTGTGAGCTCCGAGAGGCTGCCTGGGTTAGGGTGGGGTTCTGTGGTCTGAGTCCAAGGTGCCCTAGGCCCTTAGGGAAGCCCACCAGGGTTCCATGAAAGAGATTTTATTAGCAAATGCCTAGGAAGAAAAGAGGTTAAAACGTCATAGAAAATCAGACAATATGTGAATGTCATCTACCATATGAGATGGGAGATTCCCAGAAAAATAGAGTAGCGATGATGAACACAGAGGCTCTGTGAAACTTAGTGCATCACTCAAGGGGAGAAAAAGACAGAGTACACAGTACACAGCCTGAGTCAGAGGGAAGCAAAGAGAGCCTCCTAGTCATACGAAAATGTGAGAACTGTTCAAGCGAAGCAGCTACCACTGAATGTCAACCAAAAGGTAGAACTCGTGGGTTTGTTAACCAAGAAACAGTCATTTTCTCTGAAGGAGCACTTGTATTGTGTGGAGCTCAGCGACCTGGGCATCTTCAGAAGTGGGTTCCTAGGGACTGGTTGACTTCTGAAGGCATGGTGACCATGGTAACCAGAGTGCGCCTATAACTGATTGGCTGATGACACAAAGCGGAGGATATGAGTGGTTGGCTGACACAGCCTTCAGAGACCACAAACAAAGAAAAAAGAAAGGAGAGAGAGAGACTGAGAGAAGGGAGGGAGGGAAAGAAAGAAAGAGGCAGAGAGAAATGTCCCTCAGAGAATGGTCTGAAAGTGATAGTTACTTATGTGGAGATGGGAATATCAGAGATGTCCTCCCTTATTTTATAGAACGACTTGTAAGAGGTGTGAGAGCCCCCACTGTAAACTAGTCATTGTAAGTAAAATTTTGTTATTTGTTAAGTGCAAGAGTTAGAATCATAGTGAGAGAGTTCACAGGGGAACAGCAAGTTTTGTCAGGGGAGCTGGTGGCTTGATGACAGACAACCCAGGACCAGCAGCAAAGAGGCAGCTTCATTCAGTTCAGTTTGTAAGTGTGAAGGGGATGTCACCTATAAAAAGGGAAGCCTGTGACCACATAATAATAATAGTTAACTCCAGATCACGTAGCAGCAAGATGACTTTCTTTTTGAAGTTGACGTGACACTAAGTGTCTGTGAGGGTTTTTGTGAGGGTCCCAAGACAAAGGGGAACCAAACATCTTTGTATGGCTTGGCACACTAGTTTGGAGGAGCTGGCTTAGTTTAGGGACTTATGAGACCTTTGTTTCCATCCATCTCACTATCTTCCAATATTCAGAAAGGACAGGGAAGTCAGAAACAAGCACATGCAAGAAGATGTGTAAAAACTGACACAAATGAGGAGACATGAAGTCATGGAAGAATAAGCACCTAAATGGAGAAAATATTCGATAAAGTTTGTACTTCTAGCCCCCAAATGCTGGATTACTTTATATGTAGTCACACATGCATCTTGAAATAAAATAAATTCAGAAATAAGAGCCCAATGAAATGTGCCAGAGCCCAAGTGGCTGTTGAGACCCATTTGTTTGGTGATGAATCAGAAAGACCATCTCAGTTGGGCACGAAAGGTCTGGAATGCGAACCCTCTGGACCCTTCTAGCAATCTCTCAAGATTATCATGGTATGAACTCCAGTTGGCGAAGGGAGCGGCCACCACTCCATGTCTGCATCTAAGAGCTCCAGATGTAGCAGAGAGAGGTACCAACATGGCTGTAGAAAAGACAGCCACTGGGGCAGGTGCAGAGTCTTCACAAATTGCAATTTTGTGTGTCAGGCTTTTAATCCCTTGGGACACTTGGGATTACAGTAGGAGGGTCGCAAGTCCAAGGCCAGTGGAGACCATGTCTCAAGAAGCATAAAAAGAGCTGGGCATGTCGCTCAGTGGTGCATCTCTTGCCTCACACGTGTGAAACTCTGGGCTCAGTGTCTGGTATGCAAAACTAACAAAGCACAATTTTGGTCCAGGAGCAGAGCAGCCGGAATGTGAGGATGAGAAGTGTCCCTGCGTCATGTGTCTCCCAGAAGGCCCCAAAGGAGGGACAGGAAGCAGCCAAACAGGTGACACGATGAGTAAGGCCCCCCCAAGGGTCATGGTTTGGGGATGGCTCGGTGGGCACTACAGACTCTAGGTGAGGTAGTGGCTGGAGGTCCAGTCCGTCTACAGTCTTCTTCCCTGCTTTTGCCTTTTGGGAGCTGAAGAGAAGTAAGATGTCCATAGAGTCACGTTTCACGGGACGGGTTCTGTTGGTGACGTATGGATGTTGTGGTAGAAATACGCTATTGGAAATGGCAGTTATCTCTCATACTATGTTGATGAAGTAAGTCCCCATAGATCTTCTCTGCAACCCAAGACAGCCAAGTGAACGTTTAGTTCTGCTAGAAGATCACAATGTCCCTGTGTCACAGCCTGTCTCTGTCAACAGAACTGATCCTGCTGTTGGTCAGGAAGAAAGAGTTCAGAACCATCTTTTCTCCCCTTTCTTTTCTTTTTGGCTTTTGGTTTTTGGCCTTTTGAGATAGAATCTCTCTTGTGCCCTGGCTGGCTTAGAACTCATTATGTAGACCAGGGTGGCTCTGAACTTGCGGCAGCCATCCTGTCTCTGCTCCTTGAGTGTTGAAATGGCTAGGCTTAGATAAGCCATGCCTTTTAAAGAATATATTTATTTATTTATGCGGGTGTGTGTGAGAAAGAAAGAGAGAGGGAGTGAGAATAAGCATTCCAAGGCCTCCTGCCACTACAAATAAACTCCAGATGCATGCTCCACTTTGTGGATCTGGCTTTACGTGGGTACTGGGGAATCGAACATGGGCTGTTATGCTTTGCAAGCAAGTGCCTTTAACAGCTGAGCAATCACTCCAGCCCAGATGAACTATTCGTAATTCAGTATATATTTTCAGCTGGAGTCCTCTAGTATGCCAATGATTTAATTTGAGATTTTCCATAAATTTTCCATATAAAAATCTTATTTAAGCTATGCAAAAAGAATATCTTCCAATCTAAAGCAGGGTAAAAGGGACTGGGTTCTTCTAGAAGGAGGAAAGGAATGGTAATCCCAAACTTCATTATAAACTCAAACCTTCTGCAGCATGAATGGTGCTAAGATTTGCAATTTGTCTTTGTTAATTTGTTTCTTTATTACCTTTTATTGTTTTCTAGATACTGTGGATAGTGGAAACAGCCCTACTTTAGGAAATCCCAAGAGAAAAAGAAGTAAGAAAAAAATTAAAATAACTTTTCATGTTAAGTTTTTATTGCTAGAATTATTATTATTTATATTATTATGGTAGATTATGATGCAAAAAAGATGTATGTGGCTGGGCGTGGTGGCACATGCCTTTAATCCCAGCACTTGGGAGGCAGAGGTAGGAGGATCGCCGTGAGTTTGAGGCCACCCTGAGACTACATAGTGAATTCCAGGTCAGCTAGGGCTAGAGTGAGACCCTATCTTGAAAAATAAATGAAATAAAATAAAATAAAATAAAAAGAAAGAAAGATGTATGTGTCCTAATCCTTAGAACCTATTACTTTATATGACAAAAAGACCTCTACAGATATGATAAGGCTAGGGCCCTTGAGATGAGGAGATTATGTTGAGTTACTTGGGTGTGCCCAGTCTACTTTTATGAGAATTATGCAGTGTAGAATCTGGAGCCGGAGAAGGCTCAGTGAATAAAGTGCTTGCCACGCCAGCATGAGTACCCGAGTTCCGCTCCCCAGAGCCTACATGAAAAGCCAGGCACTGTAGCCAAAGCCTATGATCCCAGCATGCCTACAAGACAGGAGTGGAGATAGGAGAATCCCCTGGAGGCCTGCAGTCCAGCCAGCCCAGTGAGCAGAGTGGCGAACTGTGAGATTCCATGCTTCGAACAGAGCGGAACGTGAGGGCTGCCGTCAGAGGTTGTCCTGAGACCTCTGCAAGTGCGCTGCGGCACGCACGCCCTTCCCGCAAGTGAGTTAACTAATTAAAAAAGAAGCGGAGAATCTTTCCTAGCTGTGAAGACAGGAAGAGAAGACTGCAGGAATTGTTGGAAGGATGCAAGGCTTCTAGGTTTAAGGATGGAGAAAGGGTCCAAAGAATGCAGGTGACTTTGATAAACTGGCAATGCAAGAAAAGATTCTCCCCAAGGCCTCAAAAAAGAGATGAGGTGACTCTTTTTTTCTCATTTTTGGAGGTAGGGTCTCACTCTAGCCCAGGCTGACCTGGAATTCACTATGGAGTCTCAGGGTGGCCACGAACTCACGGCGATCCTCCTACCGCTGCCTCCCAAGTGCTGGGATTAAAGGCATGCGCCACCACAGCCTGGCTCGTGATAAGGTGACTCTTAACATGTCGAGCTGAGCCTGATGAGACCTGCATCAGACTTCTAACTGATGTAATTGTGAGAGAATAAATTTGTGCTGTTTTAAGCTACTCCACTGTGGCAAGAATAGTTTGTATTTTTGTGTGGTCAGGTGTTACATTGTAGTGTTCCTGTCAGTCCACATACGTAACAGTGGTCCTGTGAGGTGATGATGTCTCAGAGTGAGGCTGTAGTTTTCTTAGTCTTTGGAAGTACACTCAGGTGTTTGCAAAATGACAGAAGTGCCTAACAGCACATCTGGTGTGTGTATCCCCATCATTAAGTAACGTGTGACCATGCTGGGAAGAGGGGTGCACAGTGCTAAAAATATGGCAGTAAGTTTGAAACTGGGCAATGAGTAGAGGATGGAGGAGTTTAGAATAGCAGGCTAGAAAAGGCTTAGGATGCCTTGATCAGTTTGTTAGCAGGAAACAAAAAGGATACAAAAGACTCTTTCCGTGAGTGAGGACTCAGGAAGAAGTGAGAATCTTGGTAGAGAAAACCTGTTCTATCTTGGAGAAGACCTATGTCATCACGAGTAGACTGGCAATAAAAATACAGAGGTCGGGCTGGAGGGATGGCTTAGCGGTTACGGCACATGCCTACAGAGCCTAAGCCAGATGCACAAGGTGGCGCATGCGTCTGGAGTTCATTTACAGTGGCTGGAAGCCCTGGCTGCGTTCATTCTCTCTCTCCCTCTCTATTTGTCTCTAATAAAAAAATAAAAATAAATCTAAAAAAAAAAATACAGAGGTCAATGGTGTCACTTGTAAGGGATATGAGGGAATACCAAGATGGAGGGAACCCGAGGAAAGGCAAGCCTTGTTACACAGTAGTAGAGGGCTGAGTGAGTCTGTTCTACACTGGTGTGAAAAGCTGGGCCTTCCGGATGTGCAGCCATGGAGATTTCAAATCACTGTGAGGCCTGGGACCATTTATCTGATTATAGTAAAATGCAAAAGGAAAGAGATAAGTTGAGGGAAGAACTGCTTAACGAAAGGAATCAAGCACAAATGATTTGGGAAGTTCTCAGCCTATCTGGGTGGAAAAGACACTAAAGTGAAGAGGTTTGCTCTCTCAAAAGTGTGCTGCCTAGACATATACAAGGACATAGTTTATTCAACAAAAGGGTCTATGAGGAGATCAAGCACATGACTCTTAGGTCCTCTTGCCCGTTTCAGCGGAAGTCAAGAACAGATATGTGGGGCTGGGTACAATGGCGTAGTAGATAAAGTGCTTGCTGTGTAAGTGTGCTGACCTGAGTTCAGATCTCCAGAACTCAAATAAAGTTGCAGGTGGTGAATGCCTGTAATCCTAGCACACCTAAAGTGACACTGGGGGTGGAGACAGGACAACTCCTAGAAGCTTGTGGGCCAGCTAGACTGGCACGTGTAGGAGCAAATAACAAAGGGACCCTGCCTCAAATGGGATGGAAGGACTAACACCTGGGGTGGTCCCCTGACCTCCATGCATGTACGTGACACTCACGTGCTCACACTCACACACACACAGATATATGGTTAAGTAAGCAGATCTTGTCTAGCCTTCTAGGTCCTTCAGGGGCTAGAAAGAGTATGTGAGAGGATTTGTGGTACAACTTTAAGAATAGAGAGATCACGTAATGACAGTCTTCCACATCTAGGTTGAGAACGTCCCTCAAATTCCAGTGCAGTGTATTCACCATCACACGGTCAGTCTTGGGGATATGCCTCTCCTGGCAGGTTTTCATGTATGTGATAAACTCTTGAAAGGGTGCCATGTGTCTATATAGCATAACAGTCATCCTTCTGTCTAAGGCACCAGTTAGATTTCCATGGTTCAAAGGTTTTCAAAGGAAGGTCATCTTCTATAGCTGCCCATAGCCATAACCCAAGACAGGTAGATTTGAAATTCAGTTCTATCATCAACCTCCAACGTCTGCTTTGGTTGTTAACAATTTGGTCCCCTTTTTGAAAACCATGTTTGAATGTTACTGACATGAAAGCTTGAAGAATTATGTGTATGGTTCTGAATGATTATTCTTTTTGGTATGAAGGAAAAATGAAAGGACATAACCAGATAAAAATCAAGAGGAAAATCCGGCAAAACATTCATCTAAAAGGTAAGAAAAGGGAAATAGTTCTGACTAATGAGTTCATTAAGGCACTGCCCATTGTATGCAGGGGGCCTCTGGTCTCCGGGCAGCCATGATAGTTTTGTAACTTCTAGATCAGTGAAGACAGGGATCAAGAACTGCAACAAATAAGCCTAAAAAGACAATGACTTGGGCTGGAGAGATGGCTTAGCTGTTAAGGTGTTTGTCTGCAAAGCCAAAGTACCCAGGTTTGATTCCCCAGGACCCACGTAAGCCAGGTGCACAAGGTGGCACATGCATCTGGAATTCGTTTGCAGTGGCTAGAGCCCTGGCACGCCCATTCTCTCTTTCTTCCTCTTTCTCTCTGTCAAATAAATAAAAATAAAATATTTTTTTAAATACAGTGACTTTAAAAATAATTAATTAGTTAATTTGCATGTGTTTGTGTGTGTGTGTGTGTGTGTGTGTGTATGATTGTGTCAGGTCCTCTGAATGCTAGCACTTTTTGTGTCCCAGCTTATGTGGCTGGCTTGGGAATTAAACCTAGGCTGGCAGGCTTTGCAAGAAAATGCCTTTAACCACTGAGCCATCTTCCTAGCCTCCAACAATGACTTTGAAAGAAAAAAGGTTGTTTTTCATACATGCAACAGTCCAGAGGTAAGTGGCTCCAGAGTTCACAGGGAAGAGGCATCATTGCAAATATGTAGTGTTCCTTCCTAGTTTAAGAAGCTTTTATAGATTTGGAAAGATGTACCACAGAAGGATAAAAGAAGTAAACTGTCTTCATGTTTACACGTGTGCATGTGCATGTTGTAAGAAAGGTGTATATTTGTGAAAGTATGCATTTGTATGACTTTGAGTTCAGATCTACACATATGTATTTATCTTTATATAAAGGTGTACCTATAGATAGAAAATGAATGGCAGTTAACTCATTAAAATGCTTTCCTTAGTTATATTTTGTCTATTGGAACAGAGGTGATGTTTATATTTTAATTGTGGTTTTTAAATATAGATGGATATATTATTATATTAAACATTGTTCAGCCTTTGTAATGAAAAAGTATTATTTTTAAAGTAATATGTATGATTTATTCAGAAGTAATAATACATACGTATTCTTTTAAAAGTAACGTATAGCTGGGAGGATATTTTTGAACCAGTTAACTACGGCTATTTCCAAATAGTGCTATTTCATACACGTGTTGTTGGCTGGTGTGTACACTCTTGCTTGGGAAGAACAAAGGAGTGATTTCATCCATCTGATGAATGTATATTTTCCAAACAACATGATTCAGACTGAACTCAGAACATTTGCATCTATCTCCGTGTGTAAACAAACAAGAGATTTCATCCCAAAGTACAGTGAAGTCTACGTGCTGGCCTTCCACAGAGTAGAAAGTGCCCCCGTGCCTGCGCCAGGCTCCCTGCATTGCCGTTCTTGTCTGAGTGTGTGGAGACGGGGCTCCAGAAGTGAACCCAGGATTCCTCCTGTTGTGTCTGTTTCCATGTTCACCTGTTCTTTTCTTTTCTTTCTTTCTTTCCTTTTTTTAAAATTCATTTTTGTTGTTCATTTTTATGTATTTATTTATTTATTTGAGAGCAACAGACAGAGAAAGAGGCAGATAGAGAGAGAGAGAGAATGGGCGCGCCAGGGCCTCCAGCCACTGCAAATGAACTCCAGACGCGTGCGTGCGTCCCCCTGTGCATCAGGCTAACGTGAGTCCTGGGAAATCGAGCCTCGAACCCAGGGTCCTTGGGCTTCACAGGCAAACGCTTAACCGCTAAGCCATCTCTCCAGCCCTATTTATTTATTTTTTATTGACAACTTCCATAATTGTAAACAATATCCCATGGTAATTCCCTTCCTCCCCCCACTTTCCCCTTTGAAACTCCACTCTCCATCATATGCCCTCTCCCTCTCAATCATCGCTCTTTCATTTTGATGTCATGATCTTTTCCTCCTATTATGAAGGTCTTGTGTAGGTACTTTCAGGTACTGTGAGGTCATGGATATCCAGGCCATTTTGTATCTGGAGGAGCATGTTGTAAGGAGTCCTACCCTTCCTTTGGCTCTTACATTCTTTCTGCCACCTCTTCTGCAATGGACCCTGAGCCTTGAGAGGTGTGACTGAGATAGAGCTGTTGTTTTGCCAAACTCTACATTTACTTGTGTCTCTCCCTAGATGACAGCACAGCTGATGGCTGGGTGGCCGCCAGGAGAAAGACAGTGAAAAGGAAACTGCAAGGCCCTACCAAGAGGAGGGGTAAGACACTTTCCCTTAGCCCTGGAGGTCCACACAGAGTTTTCTGAGGTTTGGGGGAATCCAGTTCCTCCCAGCTTACCTGTGAATTTGAGAGGAGTGAAATCTAAAAGGAAACCCATTTGGAGCCAAGGTTGTAACTGTATTTATATCATAGATCTTACCTTCCCAGGTCCCTTTTTGCTTTCCTTTTGAATTATGCCTATTTTTATGGAAATTCCTTTCTCTTATACATTGGCTTATTAAAATAGCCAGACTTGGTGAATTGTAAGCAGAAAGCAAATTTGTTCTCACCCAGCTCTTTTTAAATCTTCTCTCCAGATGGATTTTTCTTTTCCCCTTATCTTGGCAGCACCTGTAGTTTTTCAGTCCCATTTTAAAAACAATACCATTTGATTTCCAGAGCAGAATCCTTTCTGACACACTATTAATCTTCAAGCTGGGCATGGTGCCATATGCTACACAGCAAGCCCCTGTCTCAAAAAAAAAGAAAAGAAAAACAGTTTCTCTCAAAAAGCCCACATACTTGTCTTGGGTGTGCACTATCATTTCATATGACTCTGTCTAAAGACTTAATAAACTCACTAACTTTCCTTGCCTGAGTAGAGGTCTCTAAGGGGCCAGGAAGCTCCTCAGGCTGCTGATGTCTGTGTTAGAGTGTCTAGTACTCTGACAGAGCGAAAGAGCCCCACAGAATCAAGAAGTAAATGATGACAGAGGAACATGGTTCACTTCCTGTAAGTAAACGTCTGATTTTCTGTGCTTTCACAGTTTCTCTTTTTTTTTTTTTTTTTTTTTTTTTTTTGGTTTTTCGAGGTAGGGTCTCACTCTAGCCCAGGCTGACCTGGAATTCACTAGGTAATCTCAGGGTGGACTCGAACTCACGGCGATTCTCCTACCACTGCCTCCCGAGTGCTGGGATTAAAGGCGTGCACCACCACGCCCAGCCACAGTTTCTCTAATTGCTTTTGGTAGCTGTGCTAACCACTGAAAAATGTGTCCCATTTAGTCATTGTGTCTGAGGGAGAAACTCGAAACTTGGTGATGCGCCTATCTCCAGACCACATTGGGACCACCACAGTCCTACCTCCATCTACCTGGTAATTGTCCAGACTGGGAAGCGTTTCTGGCACATAACAGGTGTAACCTATAAGTGGTGAGCACACACCAAGGTGGCCAGAGTGGCCAGCTGTGCCCTCGCTTTTTCTTCCTTTGACTTGTCTCTTGCCTCACTTTCCTCATACAAGGTCTCTTCAGTCCATCACTCTCTCTCTCTCTCTTAATCTAATTCTTTTTTTATTTTAATTTTGTTTACAACCTCCATAATTGTAGACAATAACCCATGGTAATTCCCTCCCTCTCCCACTTTCCCCTTTGAAACTCCACTCTCCATCATAACCCTCCCCCTCTCAATCAGTCTCTCTCTTATTTTGATGTCATTATCTTTTCCTCCTATTATGATGGTCTTGTGTAGGTAGTGTCAGGCACTGTGAGGTCATGGATATCCAGGCCATTTTGTATCTGGAGGAGCATGTTGTAAGGAGTACTACCCTTCCTTTGGTTCTTACATTCTTTCTGCCACCTCTTCCCCAATGGACCCTGAGCCTTGGAAGGTGTGATAGAGATATTTCAGTGCTGAGCACTCCTCTGTCACTTCTTCTCAGCACCACGGTGCTTTGTGAGTCATCCCAAGGTCACCGCCATCTGGAAAGAGAAGCTTCTCTAACCAAAAGTGAGAGTAGCATTGATATATGGGTATGAACATTAAGAGAAGTGCCTGCTGGGAAGTTCGGTGAGCATAGTATATACATTTAGCCAGACACCAGCAGACATTACACCCTTAGGGCTCATGACTACCCCTGTTGTAGGTTTTCAGCATCAGGGATGTATTGGCCCATGGAGTGGGCCTCCAGTCCAATTAGAGAGTGGTTGGTTTCCCCCATAACAGACATGCCACTATTGCACCTGTTGGCTCATTTGGCTTGGCTGGCCAAATTTAAGGCTTGCAGTGTCCACTGTTGAGTATCTTCACTAGTGATTTCTCTCTCTCTCATTGAACTGCATGCAGCGTGGCTTTTTCCAGCTTTCTGTCAGCTGGTCTACATGGAGGAGGTTATCAGCTCAGTTCCAGCAGGATTTCTCAGTGACCTTGCAGCCAAAGTATGTGGAGTCTTCAGCAATAGGGTCTTACCATCTATTCCTGGTGGGAAACCAAGGGCCTCGCCAATGGCCTGTAATGTTTGGGAGGGTATCAGGGACCTCCCTGGCCAACAACTCACTGGAGGTATCCAATCCCAGGCACTGAAAATATTATAGTAACAATCTATGGCTTTTGAGTGTTCCATTGTCCAAAAACGTAGGTTTCCATGTGACTTATTTATATCCGCTTAGATTTTTTTTTTTTTTTTGAGGTAGGGTCTCACTCTCTCCGCTTAGATTTTGATTAGCCCTCCCTGCACCTTTCCTTTACTCACTCTCTTCCCCTGACCTCACCTGGGCCTTTTCACCCAGTCCAGTGCTCTCTTGATCTTCTACCTCACAACCTTAGTGCTGGCAACATGGACACCTCTATAATGTTGGCTACTTCTGGGAAGGTGTATTTCTGGTTCCTAGTCCCTGCCTAATTTTCAGGTTATTTTAGACCTTCCTTCATTGCTCCCTCAGCTACAGAAGATGCTGGTACGAGGGAGAAACGAAGTAGAGCGGCAATGTGGGACAGCCAGAGACGGAATCTCATCCCAGCAGCCCTAGGCTATTCATCACTTCCTGTCCCTGTTCACCCAGTCATTGTTCACATGGGAGACACGATGACTGGGGGGGAGGGGGTTGCACTGGCTGCTCCCCATCAACTCATGTGCTCTGAATGCCTGTTCCCCAGCTGATGGAATTAGAGTCTCCTGGAGGAGATATGTCACTGGGGGCAGGTTTATGTGTGTTAGAGCCAGCTTCCCCTTACAAGGGTTTGGAACACTCTCCTGTTGCTGTTGTCCACCTGATATTGGCCATGAGGTGATGTCCACCCTCTGCTCCTGCCACAGTTCCCTCTGCCATCATGGACCTTCCCCTCCTGTCTGTAAGCCAAAATAAGCCACTTCCGCCCACAAACTGTTTGGTTGGGTGCTTTGTGTCAGCAACGAGAAGGTGGCAGCAACCGTTACCGTCCCTGGTTTTGTTTCTGCAACTGCTGACTGCGGTGAAATGGCTTGGCCAGAGAGCTTCTGTCACAACTGTGACCGCAGGTGTATGTTTTATGGTCATGTAAGGGTCAGGGGAGCTTAGTAGACCAAGGGTCAGGCTAGCTTCGTGAAACCAGATTTCTTTACTAACAGATTCTGTTTTGTGTACATTTGAAGGGTGAAATTGGGATAGATTGCAATGATGTCTCTATGATACCACATGGAAGAAAGACTTAGCAGCTAGAGGGTTGTGTGATAGTTTCCTAAGGGTCCTTCTGCCCTTACAGGAATGACCTCAGCAAGGCACGTGAGACAGGCTGCGGATTTCAGTGCTGACGTACTTCCTGTGATGTGTGGTGAGGTGAAGGGAATGTTACATAAGAAGAAACTGAGCGAAGGTAGGTTTCACTTTGTAAGCACCTTCAGCTGCTGAGCCATCTCTCCTGCCCGTTTTCTTGGATTTGTAAGTGCTGTCTGAGACAATCAAGAGGAAGGAGGGAACCACCAGTGCCAGTGACCCATCACTTAAGGAGCCGGGGCCTCGGTGTGGCTTGAGGGGAAGAGGAGATCCCAGACCTGCTGCTTTCACACTTCAGGAAATCATGTTCTAGATGCTCACTCCCACACGAACATGTTCACAAGGACGCCCAGAGAACCAGAGAGAAGTGCAGGAACCTTTGAGTCCTACAGGAGGCTTCCCTGCACTCTCTTTTCATATCTTCTATCTCCCCGGGTCATCATTGCCAACACAGCGTGCTTAATGTGGTGAGATTACAGAATTTAGAACTAAGAAACCCGAGTTCTAGTCTCAGTTCTGCTAAGAGTGATGGTTGCATTCTCAATAAGGGGGGGGGGAGCACTTTTCTGATACTGAAAGTTCTCATTAAAAAGAGGAACAATAATTAAGAACTTGACTCATGGGATAGCTGTGAGAATTAATTTGCATAAGTGATATGTTTTGTGATCATAGCTTCTAAAGCTTTGCAAAAATAGTTATTATCAGGCTACAGAGATGGCTCAGTGGGTAAGAGCACTTCCCGTACAAACGTGAGGGCCTGAGACTGCCTGAGTTCAATTCCCCAGCACCCATGTAAACATCTGGGCATGGGACATCTTCAGAGACCTGTGGGGAGCAGAGACAGGAGAATGACTGGGATTTGTAAGCACAGCAAGCACCAAAATCCGTGAGAGACTTGGTCGCAAGGAAACACATGGATGAGCAATGCAGGGGCACCCAGTGTTCTTCTCTGGCTTCTGCATGTGCATGGGGGACACACGTCTGCACACACAAACATACAACACACACACCACACTACCTATATGCATACTCAAAAATTTTAAAATATATATATATATAATGATGAAGTCCATCTCAGATCTCTCTTCATGTGGGCCTTTGGATACTAATTAATAGAAATGCTTGCATTATGACACTCAAAAGCAGCTTTGTTGAGCTATAATTTGCATATCATGCAACTCATCATTCAGAACATACAAATGAACAATTCATCATTCAGAATATAAAAATCTGTGGGGTTTTCTTTTCGGTACACTCATACGATTACACAGCCACCAGAGAAATTTAACGTTAAAATTTTTTTTTACCTAGCCAGGCGTAGTGGCACACGCCTTTCATCGCAGCTCTCAGGAGGCAGTCGTAGGAGGATCACCGTGAGTTCAAGGCCACCCTGAGACTGCATAGTGAATTTCAGGTCAGCCTGAGCTACAGTGAGACCCTACCTCAAAAAGCCATATATATTTGTCCTCCACTAAAGAAAACCCCATGTCAATTAGTATCCGATGCCCTTTTATTTCTTTCACCCTACCACCCAGCCCTGTGCAATTGCTGACCAAATTTCTACTCTAAACTTTTCTTCTTGTAGACATTTCATGCAAATGAAACCCTAAAGCATGTGCCGCCTACGACTGGCTTCTTTCATTAGTCCTGACTGTTTCAAGGCTCATCCAAGTAAAGTAATAGCATGTAAAACATACTTTTAAAAGTATATGTTACTTATTCATTTGCAAGCAGAGAGACAGAGAGAGAAGAAAGACAGACAGAATTAGAATGGGCACGCCAAGGCCTCCAGCTGCTGCAAACAAACTCCAGGTGCACACACCACCTTGTGCATCTGGCTTCATGTGGGTCCTGGGGAATCAAATTGGTCATTAAGCTTTGCAGGCAAGAACCTTAAAAGTTGAGTCATCTCTCCAGCCTGAAAACATACTTTCAATTGTTTAATAACATGATTTTCAATTGTATGCACATGTTACATTTTTATTCATTTATCCATTTGGGCTGTTTCTATCTTTTTGTTTATTTTTATTTATTTATTTGAAAGCAACAGACACAGAGAGAGAGAGGCAGATAGAGAGAGAGAGAGAATTGGCGCGCCAGGGCCTCCGGCCACCGTAAACAAACTCCAGATGCGTGCACCCCCTTGTGCATCTGGCTAACATGGGTCCTGGGGAATCATGCCTCGGACCAGGGTCCTTAGGCTTCACAGGCAAGCGCTTAACCGCTAAGCCATCTCTCCAGCCCCTGTTTCTCTATCTTTTGACTATTATGAATACTTCTGTATTGAGCATTTGTGCACAGCGCTTCTGTGAACATATGTTTTCAGTCCTTTAGAATGAAATGGCTGAGTCATACGGTAATTCTATGTTTTCATTTGTTAAGGAATCACCAAAATGCTTTCCCGAAGTGGCTGCACTGTTTCATAGTTCCGCCAGCATTGTCTGAGAGCTCTAATTGTTCCACATCAACAGCTATTATTTCCCAGCTTAAAAAAATTACTCTCACCCTCGTGGGTGTGAAGTGGTATTTCATTGTGGTTTTGCTTTGTGTTTCCCTAATGATAGAGATATTGAAAATATGAAAATCTTTTTTTGTAATTTATATCTCTGCTGGAAAGTTATTTTTCAAAGAGTGTACCCGTGGCTACAGGGCTGGGAGACCTCTGCTCAGTAATGCTGCTGAGTTGGATGGTAACTAATCGAAGGGTAACTGGTGCAGAACTCTTTAGTTGCACTCAGGCCCCCCACCCCAGGTCTCACTCTGACCTGAGGATTTTGCCTCCGCCCTGCTCCAGGGCCATCTGGAGACTCTGACCTTTCTGTAGCCCCCAGAATTCAAGAGCAAGTTAAAATCCTCTCATCTTTTGAAATTACTTGCTTTCCCTTTGGTAGTTGATCCTAAACTATTTTTTGTTGTTGTTGTTGTTATTGTTTTTCCCAGATATGGTCTCACTCTAGCCCAGGCACTCACTCTGTAATCCCAGGCTGGCTCAAACTCATAGTGATCCTCCTACCTTAGCCTCCGAGTGATGGGATTAAAAGCAGGTGCCACCATGCCCGGCCTCAACTATTTTTAAAAGGTCACTTTTGGTAGTAATTGTCACTTTCTTCATGCATGAAAACATCAAGGAAGTGCGCACACCTACAAGAACTCCCTTTCGGGGGACTCCCTGCATGGCCTGATCCTCCCTCTATTAACTATTTGGTTGGCTGTAGAGCCAATATGGTGGGAAGCCACAAATCTGTGTCCCAGGGTCAACGTGGGTCCGGGATCCACTTACTTTGTCTTACAGGAACCTCGGTGAAGTGTATTCAAAGTGAGGGTAAAGACTGGTTCACACCAGCTGAATTTGAAACCCAAGGGGGCTATGGAAAATCGAAGAATTGGAAATTGAGTGTTCCCTGAAATCACTGATCAAGGTATGACTAAGGGCAGGAGATATGCCCTTCCTTTTGCACCCTAGTGATAAGGTTACTATTTATTTATTACATATTTGATGAAATAGAGAGAGAGCCCCGATGCTAGAGAGATTTTCCTCTCAGGAGGAAGCCACCCCACATTCATAGCCACAGCCACATCGTCAGTGCTGGTGTTGTAGAAGGATAGACACAGGACCCTGAAAGAGGGGACAGTCATTCTGACTAGGTGTGTGCAGAGAGCGTTCCACAGACAAACAGAAGACAGTCCAAGGAAGGCATGCCAATCAGAGCCATGGCTGACCTAGCTGGGTAGACCTAGGGAGATGAGTTGTGTGCAGTACAGCACACTGTCCATAGGGCTTGTTTGTGGCGGACCTGAATGCCAGGCTAGTTAGCTCAAATTCCAACTCTAGACAACAATGACTCCATGACTCCTTCACATTGTGATGATGGTGATGATGATGGGGGTTGAACCCAAGGCCTTGTGTGTGCTAGTTGGACTTGACCTTTGAGCTAATTCAAGCCCTCTGAAACACTTTTTTTTAAAATTTTTTTTTATTGACAACTTCCATAATTATAGATAATAGACCATGGCAATTCCCTCCCTCCCCCACTTTCCCCTTTGAAACTCCACCCTCCATCATATCCCCTCCCCATCTCAATCAGTCTCTCTTTTATTTTCGTGTCATGATCTTTTCCTTCTCTTATGATGGTCTTGTGTAGGTAGTGTCAGGCACTGTGAGGTCATGGATATCCAGGCCATTTTGTGTCTGGAGGAGCACGTTGTAAGGAGTCCTACCCTTCCTTTGGCTCTTACATTCTTTTTGCCACCTCTTCCGCAATGGACCCTGAGCCTTGGAAGGTGTGATAGAGATAGTTCAGGGCTGAGCACTCCTCTGTCACTTCTCAGCATCATGGTGCCTTCTGAGTCATCCCAAGGTAACTGCCATCTGAAAAGAGAAGCTTCTCTAACCAAAAGTGAGAGTAGCATTGATATATGGGTATGAACGTTAAGAGAAGTGCTTACTTGGCAGTTTGGTGAACATAGTGTATACATTTAGCCAGATACCAGCAGACATTACTGAAATACTTTTTTAAGCAACTATATGGCTTTGGAATGACTTCACCATCTCTCTGTCCAGCAAACCTATGCTAAGCCTAGAATCCTTAGTAAATGCATCACCCCGGGCTGTCCTAGCCCCTCATTACTCTCCTTGTGCTCCCTGAGCCCACTGCTGAGCTTCGCTCCTCCTCAATTTTTTTAGTCTAGCCCCCTCTGGGGTTTATGTTTGTACGCCCTGAACTGATCAGAATATCTGACACCCAGTAAGCATGCAATGAGTGTGAGTCGGGTGGACAGCCCTGGTGTGGAAAGTCAAGCTGGAGTAGCACAGGTGGGCATGGAAAAGGAGAGCCGGTTGTATGAGCGATTGCGGGGAGGGAGCGGGAGCTCTGAGAACTTAGGGAAGAGACACCATTGGCTGAGGTCTGTGCGCTGCAGAGGATGCGAGTGCGGTGACTCCTGCACTTGGATCTGAGCAGCCAGCGGGGCGTCCAGGCCGAAACCAGGCCCACACCGCGGGAATGCACATTAACCACGTACTTGGTTCCTTTTATCTTGCAGAAGGGATATCTACGTAAGCCTCCAAGAACACATGGCAGGAAAAGAAAGGTGATTATTATATAACTTTCTGTAAAAAAATGTTCTATCATAAAACATCATATTTTATGGTATCTCAGTTAGGTAGTCATGATTAAAATTAATTTCCCCTCCCACTCCTTCCTCTATCTTTTTTTTTTTTTTTTTTTTTTTTTTTTTGAGGTAGGGTCTCACTCTAGCTCAGGCTGACCTGGAATTCACTCTGTAGTCTCAGGGTGGCCTTGAACTCACAGCGATCCTCCTACCTCTGCCTCTCTAGTGCTGGGATTAAAGGCGTGCACTACCATGCCTGACTTATTCTTTTCTTATTTTCCCCACATGCTTCACAGTTGCTGCTTTAAACACTGTGTTGTGTAGAACACTAGATCTTTGAGTGGTGACTCATTTGAGATGGAGGTAAAGAGCCATCCAGATAGACCTCATGTTCCTTGACAGTATTGAAAGAGGACTTTTCAGAGTGGATGTCTGAGTGACAAATGATGGTATATTTTCCTCCTTTACAACACTACAAGGTGCCAGTCTCTTCCTGGCAGTTTCTCTCTGCCTGAAAAGCCAGTGTCTCTGGGCTCTCAGGGTACCATCTTCACGGCTGTGACAGAAAACCAGCATTGGGGTTACTTTCATTGTCTGACCCTGTTACATTCTGCATTGGGAATTGACCGTTGTCTGTAAAGAGCATTCCACTTTTGTGGGTGGTGGTGTCCCATGCCTGTGATTTAAACACTCTGAAGGTGGAGGCAGAAGGATCAGGAGCTCAAGGTCACCCTAAGTTTTATAGCCAGGCCAGTCTGGAACATATGCAGTCCGGTCACAAACATACTTCCTTACTGTACTAGTGAAGTTGGAGGCACAGTATTTTCTGCTGCTGTTTTTAATATAAACAGTATCACTTACTCAACTCATTGCTGTGGCCAAATACCTTACAGGAAGCAACTTAAAGAAAGAAAGCATTATAGTTTTGGCTTATAGTTCCAAGACGATAACATTCCACATTCCACCATGGTAGCTGGAGGCCAGCTCATCATATTGCAGCCCGAGTTAGGAAGCAGAAGGCAAACAGGAAGTGAGGTCAAGCTGTAAAATTTCAAGGTCCACTCCTTAGTGATCCAAGTTCCTTCAGTTCCACAACCTTCCCAAACAGCACCACCATCTGGGGACCAAGCATTTCTTAAAAAATATATTTCTATTTATTTATTGCTAAGGAGAGAGGGAGAGAGAAAGGGTCAGGGCCTCTTGCCACTGCAAATGAACTCCAGATGCATGCATCACTTTGTGTATCTGGCTTTATGTATGTACTGGGGAATCAAACCCAGGCCATCAGGCTTTGTAAGCAAAGGATAACTGCTGAGCCATCGCCTCAGCTGGGGACCAAGTATTTTAAACACATGGGCCGATGGGGGACATGTCACATTCCTACTACAACACGCACCATGAAATGTATGAGAAAAGATTATGACAACATAAAAATTGTGGTTTAGGCTTCTCAATCTGCAGTTTTCCAGTTCATCTGCCCTCTGGGTGCCTTGAAGAAGTTAATTTCCATCTCTGTGTCTGTCACTTTATTGATCTATAAACTAAAAGTTGCTATCCTTCCAAAAAAAAAAAAAAAAAAAGCAGACCTAGGGCTGGAGAGATGGCTTAGTGGTTAAGTGCTTGCCTGTGAAGCCTAAGGACTCCGGTTCAAGGCTCAGTTCCCCAAGACCCATGTTAGCCAGATACACAAGGGACACATGTGTCTGGAGTTTGTTTGCAGTGGCTGGAGGCCCTGATGTGCCATTATCTCTCTCTGCCTATTTCTCTCTATGTCTGTCTGTCACTCTCAAATAAATAAATAAAAATAAACCAAAAAATTGAAGGAAAAAAAAAGCAGACCTAGCCAGGTATGGTGTTGCAGGCCTTTAATCCCAGTACTCGGGAGGCAGAGGTAGGAGGATCACCATGAGTTCAAGGCCACCCTGAGACTCCATAGTGAATTCTAGGTCAGCATGAGCTAGAGTGAGACCCTACCTTGGAAAACAAAAAAACAAAACAAAAAAGCAGACCTCATGGATATGGTTTAGCAATGCAGTTGTGTCAAAGTTGGGAAAACAAACATGATTATGAAATCCATAAAAAACATCCCCTAATAAAGAGGTGGGGTCATCTTCAGTTCAAACTTGGATCTTTCCCCTTGATTTTACAACTTTCTAATTGTAATAGAACTGGGTGGAGCAAAAGTTGTCACACGGGATTCGGATGACAATAAACTTACAGCTGTCTCGTAATGCCGCATGCGCTCCCCTGTCTGTGCTTCCTGGCTGCAGAAGCACCGTAGCTGCAGCCTTGCGCTCTTCCTGCTGCGCCTTCACCCACAGTCAGGAGGTCTTCTCTCTCCTCAATTAAGCCTCTCTGGCAGTAATCCCATAGACATACCCAGACCTGTATCTCCTAGGGCCTTCCAAATCTGGTTAAATTCACAACGCCAATTAGCCATCACAAGTGCACCCCTTGTCCACTTGACACTCAAGCACACCACTTTTGAATCATGACACACCACCCCTGGCCCCCTGTAGGCTCACAGCCATCTCATCCTGCAAAATGTATTCCCCCTCTGTCTCTCCTGGCTGCAGATGCAGTGTGACCAGCGTCTCACACTCCTGTTCTCTGCCTTCCCTGACATGATGGGTTGACTGCACCTTCCAACCATGAGCCCAGTAACCCCTTCCTCCATGAAGTCACTTTGTGTCAGATACTTAATCAGAGCAACACAGAAAGTAACTCACACAGCAACCACAGGCATATTTCTTTTCTGGCCCTTCACGTCCTCTCTCATCTTCAGTAAAATGTACTCACTGGCAGAGACAGCTCTTTCTGGAGAGAAAATAATTTGCTTTTCATGAGGATAGTTGCTACAGGTGAGGAAGGCCTTGGGAGAGGTATCTTGTAAGGAGCTGACATGAAAAGGTTTCTACTTTGGTGCTCACTTCTTACTGGCTCCACTGGAGGAAATGGGCAAGTTATTATTATTTTTTTTATAAGAAAGAGTGAGAGAATTGGCATGCCAGGGCCTCCAGCCACTGCAATCAAACTTCAGACATGTGCACCACCTACGTGCGTCACCTTGTGCATCTGGCTTATGTGGGATTTGGGGAGTCGAATCTGGGTCCTTAGGCTTCGCTGGAAAGTGCCTTAACCACTAAGCCATCTCTCTAGCCCACATGTCACATTTATATCTGTGAAGTGATTTCCCCCTCTGTGGAAGGAGGCAACTGCTAGGCTAGGTGCAGTGTGGAATCAGAACAGGTGTTCATATGTCCAAGACTGAGGATGAATGGCAACCTGAGGAAGAGGAGATGTTCAGGACATGTCTATTTTTCCGGTTCAGGGTGGATCCTGTCCTTGTCCTGCAGACAAATACCTGCAGGACCAATGGATCCTTAATGGCCCCCTATCCACTCTAGAGGGAGCCAGCAGAGGCCCACACTGGTTAGGCCCCAAACTATCACCCCCAAGCAAATCACTTATCATTTTCCCTCCATCTACTTGCCCGGTCCTCAGCAATATGAAAACCATCCTGATCACCAGGTCCTGCCCATTCTCTGCTTGCCATAGGACTACGTGCTTTGGGGTCTGCCAAAACCCTGCATGACTTCCCTCTCTGAGTCGTACCCTGATGCATCTCATGGTGGTGAAATGGACATTTTAGAAAAGCTCAGCTTTTCATAGATCCATGTGTGTGTGTTGGGGGTGGTCACTCACAGGAATATCAAATAGTTACACTGATATACAACACCCACCAGAGGAAGCATGATAAAGTAGTTTTACACACTTATCTCCAAAGCAATTCCCCAACAAGACTTGGACTTTATTCACACTAGGTTCACCCTTGCTTTTCTGAGTGTCTTCAGCATTAACAGAAGTCACTACAAGTCCAGCGTTTGTTTGGTCTGGTGGGGGGGGGGTGGATGCAGACAGAGGGCTGGGTCTTAGCTCATAGCCAAGAGTCTGTAGGAGGAGAGGGACATTGTCCAGCAAAGGTAACTTCCACCCTATTAATAATCATTCTTGGGACAGATATTGAGGCCAGTAACAACACTCACATCTTGTATCTCCATGCTTTAACAGAGAGGCTTACTTTTCTCTTTGTCTATAAGCTGGAATGGCATGAAGAGCTCTGGAGAGCATTGGTGCCTGGAGCCCACCCCTAGAGGAAATGCTAGTCTAACCAGTCTAGATAGTGACTAGGGCATTATGACTCTGGTCAAGTCCCCAGATGACTTGGCTTCCAAGAATGACCTTTTCTCTACTCAAGAAGAATGCCAATGCCGGTTCCTCATGAGATCAGTGGATTTACACTCTGCTGCAGAGACCAGGACGTTTATAGGCAGCCTGAGTAAGGACCAAATCACCAAAGAATCAAGTCTCTTTGCAAAAAAAGATTATGGATGTAAGACTTTTAGTCATTTGTTACTTTGGCCATTGCCTTCTTTTTCTGGGAATGAGGCCATCACTGTGTTGACAGTAATGATAATTCATGAGTTTCTGCATTGATAATAAGAAAAATGGGTCCAATGTTTCCATGCCAGAAAGGTCTTGATCTCCAAATAGGGGTGTGCTCAAGGATCTCTCATGACACTGAGTGAGGCCTTTGGCAAGAAGTTTCTAGGAGCCCAGACCTCCTCATTCAGTGGCAGTTATTCCTAACTGCTGAGCCATCTCCCCAGCCCTGGCCATTTTTAAAAAGCAAAAGAAACATGATATGGCCATTTTTTTAAAGCAAAAGAAACTACTAAAATCCCAACTCATTCAACACGTCTTTCATCCAAACCTCAAAGCAAATCTCAAAATGATTATCAATCTTCAAGTATCTTTTCTCCTTTTATTATTTCCCATGCTCAGAGAAATCACAGTAGTATAGTCCTAATTATTTTAGACCACTGGTTTCAGGGAAGTATCTCTGATCTTTGTGACTTGGAAGCAGACCTTCAGAAGCGGACCATTTTTCTTTTTTCTTTTTTTTTCTTTTTTTTTTTCCTTTATTAGTCAGTTCTGTATTCAGCAAATACAGTCAGTTTGGTACCATTATTAGGCCCATCCGTGACCTACCCCCTCCCCTTGGCCCCTCCTTGTTGAGGTATATGGGTCATGCATTGTGGAGTTAGCCCACAGTTATGGGTAAGCTAAATGTCTCCTCTCATGAGAACACACTCTAACTCCTGTTAGAGGTCAAGGGGCAATGACGTCAGATTGTTAACCATTTCTGCTGAATGGGGCACGAAGTTGTTTGTGGCAGTTAGAGTCTCTACCAGAGAGGGGAACTACTCTAAAGGACCCCAAAAGTATATTGATGGAGTGCAGGAAGATAGTCTTGGAAGAGAATGTTGGGGAGAAAGAATAAAAGGAGTTCATGAGGAGTGAGCACACAGCTCACCTTCAGGGTTGTCCTTCTTGTGGACTTGTAGGCCTTGGGGAGCCTTCGAGGAAGCCCAAAAGCTGAGTCCTTAAGCTTTGCAGGCAAGTGCCTTAACTGCTAAGCCATCTCTGTAGCTATGAATATACATGTATTTGTATACTATATAGTCAATATGTGTTAATCTCCTGATAATTTCTCTATAAATTGTATTGGTTTTTAATAACTGAAAGTTACTCTATAACATTTGTATGCTACATTATCAATGTTTAACTTCTCCAAATAAAATTGAAATTTGACTGGAGGACCCACATGTTAGGCTGGTGAGAAATATAGTTCCTATTGACCTGGGGGCATTTCTCCTTTTATAGAACAAAGTTCCAGCTCTTTTATGCACCCAGAAAATGAGGGTAGCGACTTGTCTTTGACACTAGGTGGTTGCGTGACTGTACTCCTTGGGCATTAGAGATGGCATCGCCATTCTCCACATGCCCATTTTGCTGAGTCACGGGGGAGTGTCTTCCATCAGGTTCCGATTGCCAAAGAGTTTTTGGTTTTCCTTGTATTCATCTGCTGATCGTCTGTACCCAAGTCCTTCCGTCCCAGATGCACTGCCACAGGCCCTGGGCCCTCGGCGCACTACACCCTTAGTCTAAGAGCTTCTCAGTAGAGCTTCAACTCATGGAGTGCTTATTCACAAAACTATAACATGCAGTGAGTTCTCAGTTTATGCCAGCCAATTAAATTCATAGTGGATCACTCTTTGACGAGTCAATTTAGTCACAGTTGCATAGGCAAATTAATATGCTTTATTTCAGAATCTGGTTATAACTATAAGATAATAAAATTATTCAGATTCCTATAGAATAATCATCTTGTTTTGTTGGTTTTATACAGAAGATTTTTTTTTTTTTTCCTCTGGTCTGACACCTGGTCCCTTTCTGAATTTCACTGAGAACCAGAATGTCTTGTTCTGAGATCTCCGCTCCATGTTGATCCTTAATCTTCTAGGGAGAAAGACCCATGCGGATTCATGCAAAGGCTATGTATGTGCTGTGGACCGCATGTGGGTCTCACGGATCCTGATGATGTGAACCTTGTTTTGCTTTGTAGCCGAGAAATTCAGACGTATGTGAGGTGTGCCGGAATGGAGGGCTACTGTTCTGCTGTGACACGTGCTTCCGGGCCTTCCATGAGACGTGTCACATCCCAGCGGTGGACGCTGAACTGTAAGGGTGATGTGGTCCTCTCTCTGTCTAGGCCCCATTCCTCCTGCCATGTGTACGTCCTTCCCCCCCACCCCCTGTAGACTCACTACTTCTGTCTTGAGAGGGAAGGGGAAAGGGCCCTCAGTGTCCAGCAGTAAGGTCCAGACAGCTGTTTGAAGAGGCCATCAGCAAGAGGCTAATGTCGCTTGTCCTAGCAGAGACATCGCCTCTGGGATGTCAAGGCCCATGACTGGAGCCCTTTGCATACTGACACTGTCCTTTTCTCAAAGGCTTGCAGCAGCAACTCGCGGCCAAGGGACTGGGGATAGGAAATGCTAGCTGTCTTTCTTCTGTTGGGGTGTGAGGGTAAGAAGCTCACACTGGAGAAGACAGCTACATGTCTGATGCAAGTGAGCAACCTTTGATGCCCAGGTTGGGTGTGATAACAGGGAACAGGGAAAAAAAAAATCTGTGGCAGGCTGGTCAGTGTCCTTGAGCCTACCTCCTACCCACCCTCCTTTCTCCTTTCCTGCAGCCCTGTCCTGCCCAGAGATGGAAGTGAGCAATCATATTATGTTCAACATTCCTGCATATTCTTTTTTTTAGAGAGAGAGAATTGGCACACCAGGGCCTCAGCCACTGCAATCGAACTCTAGGCACTTGCACCACCTAGTGGGCATGTGTGACCTTGTGCTTGCCTCACCTTTGTGTGTCCAGCTTAGGTGAGATCTGGAGAGTCGAACCTGGGTTCTTTGGCTTTGCAGGCCTTAACCACTAAGCCATCTCTCCAGCCCTACTGTGTATTCTTTACTATGAAAATGTGTTGTAAAACCTTGAATCGGAGCTCAAATTCTTTGGGAGTTTACTAGGCCCAAGTGTTAACCAGCTAGTAAGGCTGTTTCCTTGTGATCTCAGGGCCTTGGCCTTGGCCCTCCCCTACTTCACAGAAGGAAACATGACTGCTTCCCACATTTCACCAGGTTGTAAGGGGCCAATGAAGGCCCAGGGTCCCCAGGGGTTAAAGTATATTTTATCATGCTAGGTTGTGATAGACTAACCTCCTCACATCCCACCACTCACTGACACACTTGCCGACCCCCCTGACAAGAGAAGCTGACAGCCTCAGATCCTATGTGGGGCCCTTAGGCAGTCTAGGCAGTCTAGGACACCCTCGCCGCAGAGGCCATCAGCCCCTCCTGGAAGGACCACTGAAGGCCTGGGAGCGATGGCTGTGTCCAGCAGCCTTGCCCTCTGCTCAGCTTATGCTCGTCCTCCCAGGACACCGTGGAGCTGCGTCTTCTGCAGGACGAGCCCCTTAGCAAGCCCACAGAGTCATCCAGAAGCGGAGATACTGGAGCGGCAGATGCAGTCCCAGGAGCAGTTGGTGAGTCACTATGAACCTTAAACCTTCTCCTTTCTCATCCACTGGGAAACTACGAACGGGCTTATGTCAGCATCTCAGAGCTCCTTACCCACCCTCACTTCTCCCCTACCACGTGGCCATGCTAAGACCTGGGATAGCCCCCTGGCATGGAAATTGAGCATACCTCTGGGCCCAAGCCCACATCTCCACGAGGCCCTCTCCTCACTGGGCAGTTGTCCTACCTCCAAGGGCAAGGACATAAAAGCCCCCAGACACCCCTCGGTCAGTCTCTTTCTTGCCCTTCCTAAAAATAAGGTGCATGTTCTCTGTCTGTCTCTCCCTGTCTCAGCCTCCCATCCTGTCTTCCAACATGCACCTTTTCCCTCTGTCCCTGTCCTTCTGTTGTAGCTCATGCTCTCTTCTTTCTCTCCTCTGTATCTCTATTTTTCTCTTTCCTTACTTCTACACGTCAAAGTCCTCTCCTAGCCACCCACCCACACCCTCTCCAGCAGTGCCCCCATGCACACAAATCTAAATTTGCTCTTGCCATTAATTCACTCAAGGTCTTCCGTAACACCAGGGATCTCTGCCTCAGGATGCTTCTGGATCCATGGTAGACTCTCCAGGTTCCTCACCCCTCCCCCTTTCCTAAAGCCCCTGCTGTGAGCCACTAGAAACTGCACTCTTTACATCCTAAAAGAATCTATGAATAATAACAGCTTGAGGGGCTGGAGAGATGGCTTATCAATTAAGACGTTTGCCTGTGAAGCCCAAGGACCCAAGTTTGATTTTTCCAGGTCCCAAGTAAGCCAGATGCACATGGTCGCGCATGCGTCTGGAGTTCGTTTGCAGTGGCTAGAGGCCCTGGTGCACCCATTCTCACTCCCTCTCTCTGTCTCTAATAAATAAATAAAAATTTTAAAAGTGTCTTAAATAATAACGGCTTGAGGTAGGGGGTACAGTATCTCTGCTCTTCCAAGCCGCGCTTGCATCATACTGGTGCCGTATCACAACCCATTTGCAGAAAGGTAACTCATTCATTATGAGCCTGTTTCCAAAAGCCACACATGGTGGAGAAAGTTCCACAAAATGGGTGTGAGTTGTCATCTGCCTGAACGTACGTATGGGTTCCTTCTTTCTAACTGACAGTCTCCTTCTCTTGCAGAAATGCGAACTCCTCCTCTTAAGGGTCTATTGCTTCCCGGAAAGCTCATTTTTTACCAAAATTCCCTATTATTACTATGACGTAAGTAATGGTTGTGAATGGTCATGTCAGGCTGCCATGATGTCGCATGACGCTGAAATGGGTGCTTGCGAGATTGGTGATCTTAACGCCCCCCCCCCCCCATCCTGGGAGCACAAGTTCTGCTGAATTTGGTGGGAATCTGTGGGCAGCAAACACTGAGCTGCGCTAGCCTCTCTCCCGTCGGCATTTTTCTCACCAGAAGGAGGGGATGCCTCCAGGCGTGGAGAGACCCATGTGGTTGAATAAGATCAAGAAGAAGCTGAGCGGGCAGGGTTACTCCCACGTGGGGAAGCTCGTGCAGGACGTGCGGCTCGTCTTTCAAAACCACAGGGCCTCGTTCAAGGTAAGCGGCTGCCCTGCGTACATCTCCTGTTCCTCCCACAGCTTGTTCTGCCTCCTGTTTTCTGATACCTGGAAAATTTAATCTCCCCCAGGAAAATTTAATCCCCCCCATCATTTTTTTTTTTTTTTTTTGTATTTTCAAGATAGGGTCTCACTCTAGCCCAGGCTGACCTGAAACTCACTATGTAGTCTCAGGGTGGCCTTGAACTCATGGTGATCCTCCTACCTCTGCCTCCCAAGTACTGGGATTAAAGGCATGAGCCACCATGCCCAGCCCATCTTTCTTTTTTAAAAAATATTTTAATTTAATTAATTAATTTATTTGACAGAGAAAGAGGGAGAGAAAGGCAGAGAGAGAGAGAGAATGTGCATGCCAGGGCTTTCAACCACTGCAAACGAACTCCAGATGCTTGCACCCCCTTGTGCATTTGGCTAATGGGAGTCCTGGGGAATCGAACCTGGGTCCTTTGGCTTTGCAGGCAAACGCCTTAACCGCTAAGCCATCCCTCCCCCATCTTTCGGTAATAAGTCTGAACAAGCAAGCGTTCTGGAAGCAAGGGGCAGGCATGATGGTGCGTGCCTGAAACTGCAGCAACCAGGAGGCTGAGGAAGGAGGATTGCCTCTGGTTCAAGGACAGCCTTGGCTAGTGTATGAGACCTTATCTACAAACAAACAAACAAAAAATTATGGAATCAAGTGACTTTTAAATATATTTTATTTATTTATTTGAGAGGGAGAAAGAAGGAGAGAGAGAGAGAAAGAGAATGGGCACGCCAGGGCCTGCAGCCACTGCAAATGAACTCCAGATGCATGTGCCCCCTTCTGCAGCTGGCTTACATGGGTCCTGGACAATTGAACAGGGATTCTTTGGCTTTGTAGGCAAGTGCCTTAACGGCTAAGCCATCCCTCCAGCCCAGATTTTTTTAAATTTATTTTTGTTTATTTTATTTTTTTGTTTATTTTTATTTATTTATTTGAAAGTGAAAGAGAGAGAAAGAAGCAGATAGAGAGAGAGAGAGAGAATGGGTGCACCAGGGCTTCCAGCCACTGCAAATGAACTCCAGACATGTGCGCCCCCTTGTGCATCTGGCTAACGTGGGTCCTGGGGAGTCGAGCCTCAAACCGGGGTCCTTAGGCTTCACAGACAAGCGCTTAACCGCTAAGCCATCTCTCCAGCCTGCAGATTTTTTTTTTTAACTTTATTGAGCCAGAAGGTGTGTCCCTGTCATCAGAAAAGACCCCCAGGTTCCAGACCTGGTTTCCCTCCTCTCCTACAGGAGCACACAGAACAACCAAGGCCTACACCCTCCTGTGCATATTAAAGTCATTTTCTGCTTTTTATCTTCTCAGAAATAAGACAGCCCAAGTTCCTTTACATGTGAAGGAGCCATGTACTTAACAGGGACCATCAGAAGTGACAAGAAGGAAGAGTTATTCCCAACTTCACAAAGTCCTATTTGATTTACTCAAAGTACATAGATTACTTTCTTAGCTTTTACTAAAATGAACAACTGAAGCCAAATCAATTATGGTCCCCAAGTATGGACATGATTTCACACTGCTGCCTGGTTAGTAAGAAATAACCAGATCAGAGGACTCAGAAGTTCCTCTTAGCCGTGTGAGTTTTTGTTTTCAAACTCAATCAGGTTGTGTAACTTGGGAAGAGTCCTGCTCATTCTCAATTGCAAGGGATCTGATGACACTTATAATGAGAATTGTGATTTTTATCTTCATTTTTTCCCCAGGATCTTATGTTTGGCCAAATGGGACTTAGACTGGAGGCTGAATTCGAGAAAATTTTCAAGGAAGTGTTTGCTATCGAGGGAACAAATGAGGGAACAAATGAAAACAGTTGACTGGTGTCGTGGATGCTACTGGTATCATGGTATCATCTCCTTTCTGGCCAGGTCTTCCCATTGCCAGCAGCAGTGAGGGTTGCGTGTTGACTCAGCGATTCCCAAAGGATTGCTCTGAACTAGGAGCCGCCTTAGGGTCCATCTCCTTGCCTCCAGCTGGAACCTAGGATGTGATGGGAGTCTGACACTATGCTCTCCCTGGAACCAGTCTGAACCAGTCTGTCTGCAGCTGGCTTAGTTTCCCCTACCACTTTGTGTTGTTTCCCTTGTCCCCTTCTCTTGAGAACACTCCACAATATCCATGGGCTTCCAAGACTACAGTTGGTGGCCCATGCCTGTAATTCCGGTACTTGGGAAGTTGAAGCAGGAGGATTACAGCTTGAAATTTTGAGGCTGAGTTTGCAATCCTGCCTCAATACAGACAAATGAACAAACAACCCAAGAAATGAGCGAAAACCAAAAGAAGACTGGGGTCTTATACCAGTGCACTTGCCAAACTTAAACCTGTAGAGAAGGTGATACAGAATGTATGAGCCATGCGTATACTGGTTATGGGGGGAGAAAAGGAAACAATAAAAATGGTGGGGCTTGGTGGCTATTGTTAAGTGTTGCTAATACATTGGTAAGAGTTGCTGATAGGTTTAGATCTTTACTCCCAAGACTAAAGGAAAGAGACCCTCATACCTGTCACCGGAAGGCAGACAAGGAAGGCCAGTTTCAGCCCTGCAGAACCCCAGAGGACATTTCATTCTGTGCTCAGGCAGTCTCTTATGCCAAAGTCAGAACCCTGGGACTCAGAATGAGGCTGCTGAGGTAGATACCCAAGAGAACAACCGCCCCCAATCCCAAACCCACTGGGACCACTAAAGAATCCTCCTGACCCTTATTGGAAGAAAGAACTACCCCTGATCCTTGCTTGAATAAACACTAAGAAAGGGGGGTGGGAATACTGATACTGGGGTATGCTTTTGTGCCACAGAGTTTAATCAGTATGGCAAAGGCCCATGGTACATCCCCTGGTGGCTTGCACAGGCTTGAAAGTAGCTTCAGTATACATTAAGTGAAGTAGAAGTAGAGCCTCTGAAGCTACTCTGGGAGACTCAGGGAGCGGCTAGTTGGCATGCAGAAAGGCTTTACTTTCCAAGAAATCCGTCTCCTCTCAGAGGCCCGAGCTTAATGAGGAACACACTAACACTGCCAGAGGCACCAGCATCCTGGAGGCTCAGGGGTGGCTGTTCTCTGCAGGCTGGAAAGTAGGAACACTTTAGGAAGGGAACTGTTAGATCCCCAAACAACAGAGGCCAAGGAGCAGCATTTAACAGCAGCATTGTCAGAACAAGATAAAATTACCTCCATAATAGGCAGCAAGGCCAGAATGATGGCTTGGGGCCTAGCCCACAGGTACCCATGGCAACGGCTAACAGGACATGGCGTTCCTACAGAAAAGTAGGAATACTGTCTCATGTATATCATAAAACAGTGATAGAGGGCTGGAGAGATCGCCTAGTGGTTAAGGCACTTGCCTGCAAAGCCAAAGGACCCAGGTTCGAGTCCCCAGGACCCACATAAGCCAAATATTCAAGGTGACACATGAATCTGGAGTTCATTTACAGTGTGCCCAGTCTCTCTCTTTCTCTCTCTCTCTCTCATAAATAAATAAAAATAAAAATATTTTTAAGAAACATTGATAGAAACAGATGAGCTGAAGTCGGCTATGTCAAGGAGAAATCTAGATCCCTTGCCCAGTTTCAAACTTAAGCCAGCCAGACCTCTGTGGGACTCAGCACCCATCAGTGAAAATGAGGGCTGGTCCTCGGTGGGAAGAATCTTGAAAGTGTACATATCAGTGATTCCTTCAGCTCGTTCCCTCAGGGGACCTGTGGCCATCATGCAAGCTACACGCCAGGGGAAGGAACTTAAGATTCCTTCAACAAAGGCTGTTGACACAGCGTCTCAGTTGATGTTGATTCTTGGGAAGTCAAAGCACCATTACCCGAGGAGGCGGTGTAGGGGTCAGATAATTAATACCCATGTCGTAGTGGGTCCACTGGATCTCCAGAACCACCCAGCCATCATTTCCCCACTTCCTGAATGTGTCATCAGGACCCAGATAGCCATTAGCTGGACTGGTTCCTTAACCTATGAAATAACAAAGGCTATCTTGGAAAAGCCAGAGAACCTTGAAACTGAAGTTTCCCATGACAGAAAAAGCAATTATCATGTTCCAGGTCAAAGATTCATGTCACCTACAGAGACTTGAAGGAGTCAGGCTTCGTTGTCTCTGTTGCGCCTCCATTTGATTCGGCTGTCCACCATCTTCAGAAGGCAGCGGTTCATGTCTTCTCAATGACGGCTTGAAACCTAACCACTAAGGAAGAACCCTGACCGCAGTTGTTGTCCCACATGTGGAATCTTTATTAAATATTAACCTAGCCACCCATAAATGAAATGGAACAATATTTAACATATATTTTTAAACTATCTGCCAGCAAGTCGTATGAAAGACTGTTGACAGTTGTATGGTATAGTGGTTGGAATGAAGTGTTTTCCATGAACTCATGTGTTATGAATGCTTGATCCTCAGCTGGTGACCGTTTGGGAATTGGAACCTTGATTGAGAAGGTGTTTTTTTTTTGGGGGGTGGGCTTATGGGTATTATAGCCAGATTCCCCTTGCCAGTGTTTGGCACACTCTCCTGCTGCTGTTGTCCATCTGATGTTGGACAGGAGGTATGTCCACCCTCTGCTCATGCCACATTTTCCCCTGCCATCATGGAGCTCCCCAAGTCTGTAAGCCAAACTAAACCCTGAGTGTATTCCCCAGAGACATGATTTTAATTCCAGCGCTGGGGAGGTGGTGACAGGTGGCTCCCTGGGGCTCCGCTGGATAGCCAGCCTTGCCTATGGCATTATCCAGGCCAGTAAAATATCCTGTCTAAAAAATAAATAAATAAAAAGAAGGAATACCTGAGAAATGACAGCTGAGGTTTTCTCATGACCTCCACATACACATGCAAAAATGTGCACTTGCATGTCCTACACAGCACTCAGATGTGACACACACACACACACACACACACACTAAAATAAAATTCTCCCTAAGGTTATGTGTTAAAACTTGTTGCTAGCTCATGGGCTTTTGGGAAGTGATTGGATCATTGAAGGGCTCTAATCTCAGTGGGTTAATTCATTAATGAATTCAAATCTGACAGCAATACCAGTAGGTTACGGAAACTTTGAACAAGAGCCAGCTGAAGAAGCGGGCCCCTGGGGTGTAACCTTAGAGGTTCTATCTTGTCCTCAGGCCTTTCCTCTCTTTCTTTCCCTTTTCTTCCCGGAAGCTGTGAGGCGAGCAGCTTCCTCAGCCACACCCTCTCCCTACCATGATGCTCTGTCTGACTCACCTTGGGCCCATGAGCAATGGATCCTGTCAACTATCGACTCTGAAACCCATGAGCCAAGATAAACCTTTCTGCTTTTAAGTTTATTTCTCTCAGGCATTTTGTCACAGTGACACAATACTGACTAACACTAACTCGCACAGGCAAGGTGGATTCCCTTTCAGCATCTCCAGATGGTGGCCAATAGATGTGCTTTGTCTCTTGTTAGAAATATACAGGGAGCCGGGCATGGTGGCACACACCTTTAATCCCAGCATTTGAGAGACAGAAGTAGGAGGAATGCTGTGGGTTCAAGGCCACCCTGAGAGTACATAGTGAATTCCAGCTTAGCCTGAGCTAGAGCAAGACCCTACCTTGAAAAAACAAAAACAAAAGAGAGAGAGAGAAGGAAAAGAAAAGAAAAGAAATGTACAGGGGATGCCGAGTCCTCTGTGCAGCGGCAGTTGAATTAATTCTCTTCCCATGGCTGAGTCTCCTCAGCACAACCCACTTCAGGAAGATACGTTTTGCTTTTCCACCACTTCTTTATTCTCAGCGTCACTGAGGTGCCTGCTTACCAGGGGCCTCCTCTGGATACAAGATCCACAAGTACTCCAATAGAAGTGGAAGACTGTCTCCGCTTTGGTCAGAGACGTTTCTTTTGTGCAGGGGGTGGATGCCGTGCTGAGAATAACTGTTCAGGGCTCAACCCTAAACAGGGCATCTATATCACCCCCTCTGAGGCTCAGGGGACACTGCAGAAGAGCGTGGTGGGGGAGGGCCGTGGAATGTGTCTTCGGGACATAACGTGGTCACTGCAGTCATGACCCCACAGCCTCTGTGGCTACCTGCACAAGACCGGCACTAGATTGGGTCTGTCCACACCATGTCCTGGGTGCGGGGGGGGGGGGGGCTCATGGGGCCTCACTCCTCCCAGAGGAGCTACTGGCAGTTAATGGTTGCTGAGGTAGGAGTGAGACATGTTCTTCAGTGCTAAGGCCATGGGTAAGTTGCCCTGATAAATAACCCCACCCATACTCATGCAAACAACCCTAATCAAACCCAGAGGGCCACACACACAAAAATCAGAGTAGAAGCAGAACTAGTTAGGAATAAGAAGGGGTTCAGTTAGAATGTGAACAAGAGAGGTAATGGGGGTGAATAGCATCAAAATACAGTATTTTTCAATTCTTTGATAACTTGGACAAGAACCCAAGTCTTGGGGTCATGAGCCTGGAGGTCTCCTGCATCATTATGGAGATCCAATCCCTCCCAGAATTCCAACCCACAACAATAGGCCATTCTTGGCTGCTGGTGTTTCCTTTTTTAAAAAATTATTTATGTATTTATTTACTTGCAAGGAGAGAGAGAATGGGCACACCAGGGCCTCTAGCCTCTGCAAATTAACTCCAGATATATGTGCCACTTTGTGCATATGGCTTTATGTGGGTGATAGGGAATCAAACCCTGGTCGTTAGGCTTTGCAGGAAAGTGCCTTAACCACTGAGCAGTATCTCCAGCCCCAACAGGCCATTCTTTTTCAGTAAAGGGGAAAATCTTATAAGTTAGTAAATGGGTGGGTGAGATGAGAAGTTTTGTTTCCAAGCTCTTTTGGAGCCTAAATGTGGAAGGAATCCCAAAGGAGAGGGTATATGCATGGAGCCAGGGTAGGCAAGAACATTGTCTAATTTTCCTTGGCACGAAACATCCCTTAAAACCCTATTTCTTCTCTTAAAACTTCATTCCATGTTGTCTATTCTTTCACCTTATTAAATCCTTTGAAGTCTTTAAGTCACCATAAGGTAAGAGTGTGGGGAACCAGTGGACACTAGGAAAGCAAAAGTGCCTCCATCTTAAATAATGACTCCATTTTGTAATAAGTTGTCTGTTCTGGAAAGTCACAAGGCCTGTAGTTGTTTGTTAATTCATGTACCCATAAAGAATGAGGGAGTCGTTATCTTATGGCCTTGAGGCTGGGGCCTTATCCTGCAGCTGTGGAACGTCTTATGGCCTTGGGGCTGGGGCCTTATCCCGCAGCTGTGGAACGTCTTGTGGCCTTGGGGCCGGGACCTTATCCTATTGAAACAAAACTGTAACAATACCTAAACTGCTGACAAACTCCTCTGTTCTGCTGTATAAAAGGCACCCTGAGAAAAATAAAATTTGGCAGCTTGATCAGACTCTTGTCTTGCTGTCCGTTCCTTGTGTCTCTTGTCCCTTTCATTTCAGGTTCTCTGGGGTCCGTGCTCCCGTTGAAGCCCCGCTGGCCGGGGCAACTGGCGCCCAACGTGGGGCATGAACCTAGGATCGCCTGAAACACCGTCTGCTACCTGCCCATTGGGATCCCGCACCGAGGCCGCCGCAACCCAAAGAGGGGGTTAAACACTGGCCCGCTAGTGATCACCACGGAGTCGCCCGCCCGTGAGACAGATCCGTTGGAACACTCGGACGGTGAGGTAAGATAAGATTTTTTCTTTACCATGGGACAAGCATTTTCAAAAAAAGACTCTTTTGTGACTGGGCTAAAACAAGCTCTCAAGGTACGAGGAACTAGGGTTAAAAGAAAAGATTTAAAGATATTTTTAGATTATATTGGTGATCTCTGTCCTTGGTTCCCAAAGGAAGGGACTATAAATGAAAAAACTTGGTTAAGAGTTAGAGATTGTTTACGTGATTATTATAAAACCTTTGGTCCCGAGAAGGTCCCTGTTTCTGCCTACTCTTATTGGAATCTTATAAATGATGTTCTCAAGGTCCACAATCATTCTATGGCTGTACGGGTTCTTGTTAATGAGGGAGAGGCTGCTCTTAAACGCTCTTCTAGGCCCCCTTCTGCTTGTGCCTCTGTCATTGTTGAAAATGAAACTCCGGAGCGACCTAAGTCTCCTGCCTCTGAAAAGCCTTCCTGCCACCTTTATCCTTCCCTAGTGGATCTTGAAGCTGGTGAAGTTGGTAAAGCTGGTTCCCCCCTTCCCCCGTTGCTTGATGTGGGCCCCACCAATAAACCTCCTCTAGTGCCTCCACCCTATTGCCCGCCACTCTGCGCTCCTGTCCTCGACCGCTCTGCCACCTTACTTCCCTCTGCGCCTGCTGAACCTCTCGCTGACTCTCCTTTCACAGAACTACAGTCTGCCGCGTTAGCTTCTGTCTCTGACCTCCGTAGGGCACTTCAGGATAAAAAACTTCAGCTGCAGCTTCTCCAGGAACTTGATTCTGTCACAAAAGAACTTGCTACCTTTTCTAATCTTTCCTCTGACAGCCGTAGGCACAAAACAAAAACAGACACACACACCCACAATACTGGCTTTCTTGCTTTTCCTGTTACGCGCACACAGACACAGGCACAGGCCCGCTCTGATCCCGCTTCTGCTCCCTCCCCTGCGTCCAATGCGGACTCTGATGAGGAGCGTGCTCCCTCGGCTGCTCCAGCTGATGAGAGTGCTGCCTCCTCTGATTCTGAAGATGAACCTGCCCCGGAGTCTGTTCCCCAGCCTAAATATAAAACTCTTAATTTAAAGTTTCTTGAGCGACTAAAAGCGGCCGTCTCCAATTATGGGCCCACAGCTCCCTTTACTCTCACTCTTCTGGAAAGCTATAGTGACAAATGGCTTACGCCTAATGACTGAAATCGCCTTGCTCGCGCGGCTCTCTCTGGCGGAGATTTTGTTCTATGGCGCACTGAATTTAATGAGAACTGCTCTGACTTTGCTCGCCGTAATTTACAAAAGGCTGTTTCTAAAAATTGGACAAAACAAAAATTGTTGGGGGAACATCCCTACGATTCCAAAGAATGACAAGCACGCTATCCCCCTGGACTTTTAGCCCAAATACAACAGACAGGCCTCGCCGCCTGGCGACACATCCCTCCTAAAGGGGCCGCCACCGCCTCCCTGGCTAATATTAGACAGGGTCCAGAAGAGCCTTATAGTGACTTTATTAGTAGACTTAATAAAACTGCTGAGCGCCTTTTTGGTGTTGGGGAAACCAACAGCCCCTTTATCAAACACCTGGCCTTTGAGAATGCTAATCCTGCTTGTCAGTCTATTCTCCGCTCTCACAAGCGGGAGTCCATATCTGATTATATCAAGTTATGTACAGGCGTGGGCTCCTCCCACGCCATGGGCTTAGCAATTGGAGCTGCTCTCCGTTCTGCTGGTCTCACTCAGGGTACGAAAACATGTTATAATTGTAAACAACCTGGACACTTCTCTCGTGAATGCACCGCTCCTAAACAGCTCTCTGCTTCTCTTCGCCCTCCCCCTGCTACACCCTGTCCTCGTTGCCAGAAAGGCAAACATTGGGCTTCTGAATGTCGCTCCAGGACTGACATTCATGGACATCTTCTGTCCGCCTCTCAGGGAAAGCCTCTTCCCATCCCGGGAAACTTCCAACGGGGCCAGCTCCAGGCCCCTACTCCACGGACAAATCTTGGGGCGGTCAGGTTTGTCCCTCCCTCCAACCCACCGGAGAATCAGTGTCCACCCTCTGGCGCGCCACAGCAGGCAGCGCAGGACTGGACCTCTGTGCCACCTCCCGTTACCTTGAGTGAGAGTGAGATGCATGGCTGGTTTGAGCATCTGGCCTCCAGCAGAGTAGGCAAGGCGTCCCTGCTCTTCAAGGTAGATTGCAGCTCCCTGGGAAGGAAGACAGAGTAGATGGCAAGCCACAGTCACTCCCCTCCAATTTTAACCAAAGGTCTCTGTTTAGGCCACTGTTGAAGTTACTTTCATGTTGCTGGAAGAAAACACCTGACCAGTCGGGTGTGGTGGTGCACACCTTTAATGCCAGCACTTGGGAGGCAGAGGTAGGAGGAACACCGTGAGTTTGAGGCTACCCTGAGACTCCATAGTAAATTCCAGGTCAGCCTGGGCTAGAGTGAGACCGTACCTTGAAAAACCAAAAAAAGAAGAAAAGACAAGACAAGACCTGACCAAAAGCAGCTGATGTGAGGAAAGAGTTTATTTTGGCTTATGGTCTCGAGGAGAAACTTCATGATGGCTGAGGAAGAGATGGTAGAGCAGAGGGTGGATAGCACTCCTTGCCCCAACAGGTGGAAAGTAGCAAGAGAGTGAGAGCTGCTTGGGTTCGATTCCCCAGTACCCAGGTAAAGCCAGATGCACAAAGTGGCACCTGCATCTGGAGACTGTTTGCAGCGACAGGAGGCCCTGGTGTGCCTATTCTCTCTCTCTCTCATAATAAGTATTTTTATTAATTAGAAATCATGTATGGACAAATCATGTGTTGGTACATTCCTCTGGGGCCCCTCCTCAGTGGGGTTACTGTATTCATCATGGAGTTGTCGGTTATGGGTTGTGAGAACAGCAGTCAGTCATTATCAGGGGGAGGCGGCAATGCCTCTGGATCCTCCTTCCCACCCTGTGGCTCTTACAATCTTTCCACCCCCTCTTCTGCACAGTTCTCTGAGCCTTGGCAGGTGGATTATATGTCTACTTTGTTGTTGAACTCTCAGCAGCTTCTGGACTTCTGCTTTGATAGCTTTTGAGTGTCCTCAGTGTCTATCACCATCACCCTGGCGCAGGTTGTCAGGCTCGCCTTGAGAGCAGCACTCTTGCTTGATTTGCCAATTCCTCCATGGTGTCACCTGGACCCTGGCTGATGTGTGAGATGTGAATCGTCTCACAATAGGGAGTCAGCTATCTCATCTTGTCATGGTGACAGATTTTGGTTGTTCCTGGTTTTTGCTGCCTTTTGTAAAAGAGAAACAGATTCTCCAATGGAGAGTGAAAACAGCATAGGTTAAAGGGATAAGCATAGTTAATTAAGAGAGATTTTGATGGGTGTCGCCTCTCTTTTGGCCAAAGAAGAGCTTCTCACTGGAGTCCATGACCCTCATCCCCATTGGATTTTAACTTTGTTCCTAGTACCAGCTGTGAGTTCTTTCCCACTGAGCTGGTCTCTTAGCCAATCAGAGTGCCACTGGTTACACACCTAGGCTGGGTGCCACTGTTGCACAGGTGTGTACGTCTTCTCCAGCTTGTTTCTTTGGCATAGCAGGGTTGTCCCCTGCTTGTCCACAACATTGGGAACTGGCTTCCTTCCAGATTCCAGCATGATCGTATGATGTTTCCATGTCCGCAGCATGTGGTGTCTTCAGCAATAAGGGCTTACCTTTTACCTCAGGGGAGTGCTATGACAGAAGCCTGTCTTGTTTTGGGGACCTTGTAGGTCTCTCCAACCAACAGCTCAATGTGGGGTAAGTGACTTCTGGCACTGGAGGTTACAAGCCAGAGCCAGTTGTTTTAGCATTAGGCTTCATCCCACCCTCCCTAGGGCCACTCTGTCCAGATAACCCCCCCCATAATTCTAATGGGATTATATCTTTAAGTCTGCTAACCAGGAAAAAGGTTTCTATGGTACTAGCTCATTTTGGCTTTAGTTTTGTGCATATGTCCCCACCCTCCTATTTCCCTCCCACCAGACTCCTCTGTCCCTGTTATCTTTCTCTCAAGTTGCCTGTCAGGTGTTCCTACAACTCAAGCTGTTCCATGTTAGGCTCCACAGATGAAGGAGAACATGCGGCATTTATCTTCCTGTGCTTGTGTGAGTTCGCTTAGCATGATTTGTTCCAAGTTTCTTAAAAAAACAAAATCTTGAAAAAAAAAAAAGGGGTGCTGGGCATGGTGGCACATGCCTTTAATCCGTACACTCAGGAAACATAGGTAGGAGGATCGCCATGAGTTTGAGGCCACCGTGAGACTGAATTTTTCCCAGGACGCACTATGAACTACTGAGTCATCTCTCCAACCCCTTGAATAGTTCTGGAAAAGAGAATTGTTGGTTCTGTTTCCACCCTGAGACATAGTGAATTCCAGGTCAGCCTGGGCAAGAGTGAGACCCTACCTCAAAAAAAACAAAAAATAAAAAATAAAAATGTTTTTAAAAGGGTGAGCTGACCTGCGGCAAGGGTGAGCTGGGCTATAACACCTGAAAGCCCCCTTCCAGCAACACACCTCTGCCAGCAAGGCCTCACCACCCAAACTGCCACCAGCTGGGGACCAAGTATTCAAAGTACACTGGTTTATGGGGGACACCTGGTTCAAACTATCACCTCCACAAACCTGTTCATGCTCACAAATGGACAATAATAAAAATTATCTTATAAATTAGTCTTTAAATTTGTTCACTTTTCTAAATAAAATAAAATAACAGCACGTTCACTATAATTTTCAAAGTGTTTAGATTTTTTTGCATGTACAAGTGTGTAGTATGAGGTGTGTGTGTGTGTGTGTTGTATGGCCATGAGCTACTCCATGGGCACCCCCACACTCATACCCCTCACTCGTGCCCCTGATTTTCCCTGAGTCAGAGTCTCTTACTGGTTTTTGTTGTTGTTGTGTTTGTTTTCCCAAGAGCCGGCTCTCACAATACCAGGGTTACAGACATGCCCCACTGTTTAGATAGGTACTGGGTGTTCAAACTCCAGAGAACTCAGCCCTCAAGCCCCCTCCAGCCTCCTCAAGTCCTCTCAGGCACCCAGAGGCCCTGAATTTTTCCCAGCAAGCAAGCACTATGAACTACTGAGTCATCTCTCCAACCCTTTGGATAGTTCTGGAAAAGAGAATTGTTGGTTGTGTTTCCACCTATGAATCCAGGAGTAAGGAGACTGTAATGCCACGAATGGCCATTAGAGGGGAGTGTAGACTCAGCTGGAGCCTAGATGGGGAGAAAATGGGTTGTAGCCTGGGAGCTCAGCTGCCAAAATGAGAGGGTTAAGTCACAGGCTCCTTCTTGCCCTGTGGTGTATACACCGTGTGGTGGCTTGATTCAGGTGTCTCTCATAAACTCAGGTATTCTGAATGCTAGTCTCCACAGCTGGTAGCAATTGGAAATTAAAGCCTCCTGGAGGTGGTGTATTGTTGGGGGTGGGCTTATGGGTGTTAGAGCGAGTTTCCCCTTGCCAGTGTTTGGCACACTCTCCTGTTGCTATTGTTCACCTTATGTTGGCCAGGGGGGTGATGTCGCATGTGGCCACACATAAGCGCCCTTTCTTCATTCAATAAATATGACCATCTCTCTGAAAAGAGAAGATTTTTCTAACCTAGGGTGTCAGCTTCGCTCTCACCATAGGTTAGAGAATCTGTAGCTTTTAGGGGAAAGAGAATGCCACGAAGATCCAGGGCATCTCTGTGTGTAGGGACGTGAGGCACCCGACACCCATGTGACTTAACTGGTCACATCTGCATGGGACACGCAGAGCTTACCCATGAAGTGAGACACTATATATGAGTGCTGAGCTCATGTCCAGCAGCATGACCAGCATCTGTTGGAGGCAGTAGACACACAGGAGACTCCTAAGTTCGAAAGGGGAAAATACGAATAACGTAAAACCCATAGGCACGTATCAACATTCTTTTTGCCTTATGAGCCCTGGGAAAAAATTGCTGAAGCCTGGGCAGAAAGAATTAATGGTGTCGGGCTTAAAAAGTGTATGTTGAGGGATGCGGTCCCCTCTCAGATGCTCTTGAGTTACCCTTCATGACCCCACAATGGATGCAGGTAGAAGGAAGGACCAGAAGGTTTAGTATGGGAAAATCACACACGTGCCCCTCGTTCATTCAGTAAAGTCCACATTAGCAAGGAAAATATGGTAAGTACATGACACACGGTCGACTGTTAACACAGTTAGAATTGGTGGTGGCATTACTTGCTCGTAAAAATCATTAAAACCTCCAATCTGACATGAAAGAAAAAGTGCAGGCAGTACTATGCCTTAATGGGACACTGCAGACGACATTGGACCCAGTATGTCAAATTTACAAAGAGGTTCTTGTATATTTTATTGGACTGATACCCTGACCTGCCAGAAAATGATAGCAATGTCTGTAGGGACATGTTCCTTGAAGTCACGGCCAGCACCTTTACTGCCAGCAGAGATAGGAGGATGACCATGACATTGCGGCCAACCCATGGCTACATGGTGAACTCCAGGTCACACTGTACTAGAATTGAAGGCTAACTCGAAAAACAAAGGTTTAAAAAAAAAGGGGGGGGGAAGCCACAGGAACCTGGAAATGGCTCAGTAGGTACAGCATTTGACTCTGAAGCCAAAGGACCCTGGTTTGAATCCCCCAGATACATGCTAGCCAGATGCACAGGGGGCGCACGTGATGGCTCAAGGACCCGGACGGACCTGACCTGTCCGTTCCCTGTATCTGCTCCTTTCTCTTCTCTATCTGTCTCTTTCTCTCTCATATTTAAATGAGTAAAACATTTTTGGGGGAAAAAATGAAAATGTGCTCAACACAAATTCGGAGGAGAGAGGCCACCTTGGCAAACACATGTCATGTATTCTTAGGAATTTTATTCTGATAGAAGGTAAGCAAATAAATTCATGTACAAAACAACTAAAGAAGGAATTGAAAAACCTATGTGATTGGCGTTTGACCCAGAAGCAAGAGTCCCACCGCCTCTCTCATTCAGTGGAAACAGAACACCGCTCCTTAGCTTATAGGTCCTGGGGATCTGCCCATCTCTCAAGAATCCAGGACCAGTATCCGTGCACGTTTCAGACTAGGTGACATCTAATTATCACCAAATGAAAAGGGTTTGAGAGCAGTCCACGGAAGTGAACTCAGACGTTCTCTATGATTTTTAAAGCTCAGTATGATTGATATTTGAGCCAGGCTCTCCCGGTCTCTCGGCTGCCTTTGCCCTCCTGGAGGATGGACTGCTTCAGCCTATTGAAGCACAAATACCTGGGCTCTGTATGTCCTAGAGGAACATACACTTTGTGTCCTGTTCACTCGTATTGCAGACATCCCCATCACAGTAGGCTTACAGCTTGTGAGTGAGGGGGTGAACCCGAAAATATTGCTCAACTTCCAGTACGATGATTCCGGCTCGCATGTGGCCACACATCAGCGCTCTTTCTTCACTCAATAAATCTGACCCTTTCTCTGAAAAGAGCAGATTCTCTAACCTAGGGTGATAGCTTCTCTCTGTTTACTTTTCAAAGGTGAGTGTGCCTTTCATTGTAGAAAGGGACATCTATAAACTCCCATCTCCCTTTCTGTACAGAACCTCAGCAGGATTTCTCACTGTGAGCCTTGTTCCTCAGCTATTCTTGGTTAAATAAAGCCTGCTCACTGCTGGGTTTAGGGGCACATGCCTTTAATTCCACCAGTAGGGAGAGAGGCTGAGGTAGGAGCATCAGCAGAAGTTCAAAGCTAGCCTGAGCTACAGGCTTAACCCCTGTGGGTCCTTCCTAAATCAGTGTTCCTCCTGGGCCCACCAGGAGGGTCATCATGTGTGCTTGTGTGAGGCTTCTTGGTACAGTTGTATTTTTTATCATTTTGAGTTTTTTGTTTTAATGTTTTCATTTATTTGCAAGCGGAAAGACAGAGAGAGCAGAAAATGGGCACGGCAGGGCCTGTAAGTCGCTTCAAACGAGCTGCAGATACATGCGCCACTTTGTGCATCTGGCTTTACATGGTTACTGGGGAATCGAACCTGCTCATTAGGCTCTGCAGGCAAGTGCCTTAACCACTGTACTATCTCTCCAGCCCCAGTGCAGATGTTTTCAGTGCTCCACATTCTGTAAGTAACCCCATTAAACTCGTTGGTTCACCAAAACTTTACTCTGCCATCTGTGTCCTATGTGGGATGAATAGATTGTGTGTTTTCTCCAGGAGAAAAGTTTTACATGGCAGGCAGTCAGGCCCATTTCCTTTGTCAGATTACCATCAGTGTCCGTCTAAGTGTGTATCCAGGAGACACTACAGGAAAACGTTAAGGAAGCTTCAGACACCACTGAGGAATGAGACCGCCTGTGTGACCCTATCATTGTACATGTGCATGTCTACAACCACAGCTGCTCAAAGTCCAATTTGCCCAATTTCTAGCTCAATGACTAGAATTATGGAATGTTTCTGTACTTCAGTCCCTTCCTTCCTCCCTTCCTTCCTTCCTTCCTTCCTTCCTTCCTTTCTTTCTTTCTTTCTTTCTTTCTTTCTTTCTTTCTTTCTTTCTTTCTTCTTCTTTTCCCCCCAAGATTAGGGTCTTACTGTTCTAGCCCTGGCTGACCTGGAATTCACTATGTAATATGAGGGTGGAGTCAAACTCTCGGCAGTCCTCCTATCTCTCCCTCCCGAGTGCTGGGATTAAAGTCGTGTGCCACCATGCCTGGCCTGAGTTCTTCCTTTTTGTAGTCACCATACTTACTTCATGGGCCTGGACTGTGTTCTAACAAAGGGGAGGGTATTCAAGTTGCTAGACCTGAATCTTGTGAGCAGTTGGCACTCAGCTGGACAAACGTTCCTCAGGCTGTCTTCCCTCTCCTCTTCCCCATGCTCGCCTCCACTCTGGGCTGGGATTAAAGCATGTGCTACCATACCCAGCCCTGAGGTAGGAGTTTAAGCAAGTTCCCCACATCTTGACCTTCAACTAATGTCCTAAGGCCCCTTGAGGTAGGGGAGCTCTCTCTCTCTCTCTCTCTCTCTCTCTCTCTCTCTCTCTCTCTCTGCATGGCTGTGGAGGAAGGAGGATATGAAGAAGGAGGTGGCGAGATATCTTGGTGTCCGAGATGGGAGACTTCTTGTTGTGCCGGGGAGCAGGGCTCGGGGTGTGGCAGTGACTGTCCCTTCTCTTCTCCTGCCCCTTACACACAGCGCCTTAAAGGTTGATACCAGAGTACAGAAGAAAACAAAGCAGGCGGTGGGCGTGGTGGCGCATGCCTTTAATCCCAGCACTTGAGGCAGAGGTAGGAGGATCACCAATGGTTTGAGGCCACCCTGAGACTACATAGTGAATTCCAAGTCAGCCTGTGCTAGAGTGAGACCCTACCTCTAAAAACCGAAAATAGAAAACATCAGAGTTAGAATTTCACTGTGTTGCAGTAACGTTCTCATTGCTGGTAGAAATCACCTGACCAAGAACAGCTTGTGGGGAAAAGGTTTATTTTGGCTTATAGGCTTGAGGGGGAAGCTTCATGATGGCAGGGAAAACAATGGCATGAGCAGAGGGTGGACATCACCCCCTGGCCAACATAAGGTGGACCATAGCAACAGGAGTGTGTGCCACACACTGGCAAGAGGAAACTGGCCATAATACCCACAACCTGACCCCAAGCCTCCAGGAGGCTTTAATTTCCAATTGCCATCAGCTGGGGAACCTAACCTCCAGAACACCTAAGTTAATGGGGGACACCTGAATCAAACCACCACACACTGTCCTTTAAATCCCTTTTTATTTCTCTCTCTGCAGGTAGTCACAGGTAATGTAATGGGGTGCTTAGGGAACTTAGGGTTCCCTAAGTTTATTTCTAATTGTAATCAAATAGTTGAATAAAAAGACTGAGAAAAATAATTATTAAATTATATTTATTGAGGGTAGTACAGAGCCAATGAATGGCACCCACATGGCTAGAGATCCCATGTGGAGGGCCTGGGAAGACAGTAGAAAAAAAAAGAGAAAGGAAAGTTCAAAGAGCTCCTGTCATGTGGGGAGCTGGAGGGGTAGAGAGCCCATGTGGAAAGTAGTAAGGTCACCAGCAGTTGGGAGTTCCCAAGTGGTCAGGCAGCTCAGAGAGCATACCCTCCCCTTGCAAAGGTTATATTTATAACCTTATAGTGGGGGCCTTTGTCTTCCAGCTCAGGTGAACCAGAGAGACAGCTGGTTGGTTGGGGCTAGGGGCTGTCTCAGGAAGAGGTTAGTCCTGACACCAAATTCAGGGCACAGAATCTGACCAACCACAGGGTACAGACTTCCCTCCCAAGAGAGGCCCAGGTTGCTCCTGGAAAAACAGGCCTAGGGAATTAGATGAGAGAGAAGAATCTAGATCATCCTTTGATCTGCAGCAAGTACAGATCTTCCTGCCCTTTTTACTTTCAGGGGCCCCTCACCCTAACTGCCTGCTCCCTCGGTATGGTCATGCTTTTGTCACCCTGCCCCTTTATGCCATCACCTCCCCTTCGGGGCTGCCCAGACGCTAGTTACCAGGTAATGCAACCTACTCCTCTGCCCTTCCTAAATTCCTGTTCCGGACTAATGGATTCATGGGAACTTTTCTAGAAGCTTCCAGCCACCACTTTCTTCTCTGAAGTTCCACATGTGTTTCTCACAGTTAACAAAAGTCCAATTCATGTGTTGCCCCATACTGTCAACTGCCTTTCCTGCCAGTGAGCGGTCTGTCTCTCACACAGCTGAGACCTGTGAAACCCCGCAGCTGCGTGGCCCAGAACTCTAAACCTCTGTTAACAAGGGAGACGTGAGCTCTAGACAGCAATGGAAGGGTTCAGCTGAGGACACTTAGCCCCACAGCTTCTCTGTTAGTTTAATCTTTCTTTTTTTCCAGGCAGGGTCTGCCTCTAGCCCAGGTTGACCTGGAATTCACTATGTAATCTCAGGATGGCCTTGAACTCATGATGATCTGATCCTCCTACCTCTGCCTCCCAAGTAGTGAGATTAAAGGAGTGTGCCACCATGCCTGGCTAAGAAAGGTGAATTTTGAGAATTTATTAAGGTTAGTGTGGAAGAGACTGAGGACTTCATGACCTCACAGTAAATATCAACAACTCCACGGAGGAGGGCCCTCAGGGAAATGGGGTGGGGAGAGGGGTTATAAGAGATAACTCCATGGGAATATGACCAGCATGTGGTATGTTCGTTGTGGTGGTTTGATTCAGGTGTCCTACATAAACTTAGATGTTCTGAATCCTAGGTTCCCCAGCTGATGACAATTGGAAATTAAAGCCTCCTAGAGGTGGTGTATTGTTGGGGGTGGGCTTATGGGTGTTATAGCCAGTTTCCCCTTGCCAGTGTTTGGTACACTCTCCTGTTGCTGTTGTCCACCTGTTGGCCAGGGGGTGATGTCTACTCTTTTGCCATCATTTTTGCCTAGCATCATGGATGGAGCTTCCCCTCGAGTCTGTACGCCAAAATAAACCTCGTTTTTCCTACAAGCTGCCTTTGGTTGGGTGATTTCTACCAGCAAGGCAAACCTGACTGCAACATTCATAAAATACTTAATTAAAATAAAGAAAGAAAGCTGTGCATGGTGGCGCACGCCTTTAATCCCAGCACACTCTGGAGGCACAGGCAGAGGGAGGAGGATTGCTATGAGATCCTATCCATAGTGAATTCCATCCAGGTCAGCCTGGGCTCGAATGAGACCCTACCTCGAGAAAAGAAAAAAAAAAAAAAAGGCTGGAAAGATGAGATGACTCAGCAATTGAGGTGCATACCTGCAAAGTCTAAGGACCCAGGTTCAGTTCCCCAGGACCCTCATAAAGCCTGCTGTACAAAGTGGTACATGCTTCTGCAGTTTGTTTGCAGTGGCAGGAGGCCCTGGCGCACCCATTCTCTCTATCTGCCTCTCCTCTCCTTCTTTCTCAAATAAATCAAATACAATATTAAAAAAAAAAAAGATTAGTGTGGAAATAGAGCAGAAAAAAGCAGGAAAGAAGAATTCCTCCCCTCCCTGCAATGCTGGGAAGGAAGAGGAAAAGAAAAAGGAAGAGGGTTTGCAGACATGATCAGCGGTTAAAGTACTTGCCTCCAAAGCCAAAGGACCTAGGTTTGATTCCCATGTAAGCCTGATGCACAAGGTGTGGCGCATGTGTCTGGAGTTCATTTGCAGTGGCTGTGCACCCATTCTCTCACTCTCTCTCCCCCTTTTTCTGTCTCTAATAAATAAATAAAATAAATAAAAGAGGGAAGAATTTCCCATACATGGGGAACAGAAATCTCAGAAGCATCTGTGGGTAGGGGAGAAGTGAGGGAGAGGGGCAGGGGGAAGAGGCTTACACAGGGTTTCAGGTCCACTTATATGAAGCAGATGTCCAATTAGAATGAGCCTTATTACCAGGTTCCAGTGTATAGGGAAGGATCAACTGGCTCTCTCTCACCTCCTAGTGGGCCAGGAGGAACACTGATTAAAGAGGAAACCCGCCCCCCCCCCCCCCCACCGGGTTAAGCTGAGAAATTGGGGAAGAAACAAGAAACCAGAACCCCAAAGGTGGTCTAGCGGTTACTCGTCCTCTTTAAATCTCTTTTCTCTATTTGTCACAGCTTATTCCTTGTAACTGGCCTGTTGAGGAAAGGTGTCGCAGACTACTTTGTGAGGGCTTCCCCCTAAGGTTGCCCTGTGGACACTCCTTCCTCAGCCTGGCGATGAGGGCTTGCTGACTTAGAGAGTATGGAGACCCCAAGGCAGCCACACCACTAAGTCTTATCCCACCACAGTTGATGACTGTGGAGGTTTGATTCAGGTGTCCCCCATAAACTTAGGTGTTCCGAATGCTAGGTCCCCAGCTGATAGCAGTTTGAGAATTAATGCCTCCTGGAGGCGGAGTACTGCTGGGGGCGGGCTTATGGGTGTTATAACCAGCTTCCTCTTGCCAAGTTTGGCACAGTCTCCTGTTGCTGTTGTCCACCTGACGTAGGCCAGGGGGTGATGTCCACCCTCTGCTCATGCCATCGTTTTCCTCTGCCATCATAGAGCTTCCCCTCAAGTCTGTAAGCCAAAATAAACCCTTTTCCCCCACAAGCTGATCTTGATTGGGTGTTTTCTGCCTGCATTGTGAACCTGCCTGCAGCAACAACATACCTTGTGGCCACATAAGTGGAGCTCATTGTCCCCTTGATCCTTCTTTTCTCACTATTCTAGAGACAGAAAGAAGCAGATTAAGACGGTGTCTGTACGGTCACACCAAGGCCTCCTGCCACTGCAAACAAACTCCAGACACATGTGCCACCTTGTGCATCGGGTACTGGGGAAATCAAACCTGGGATATCAGGCTTTGCAAGCAAGCACTTTCCACCACTGACCATCTCTCCAGCCCTGTCCCATGATCACCTTTTATCTCCCCAAGACTACAAAACCTGTGCATACGGCTGCCAGCCACAGGGCGCACCTGAGATCTCGGGCGAGCTCTGAAGCCCTTCCCTGTGCCCTGCCTTCTATGAGGGGAATGTCAACAGGCCCAATAGAGCGAGTCTCTCCTGGGAGCGGTTGTCACAGCTGCTCTTGATTAAGCTGACAATAGTTGTTCCCTGATTTCAGTGTGGAGGAATCTGCTACACAGCCCCACCATTACAACCACCCTTGATCATTTCTGTTTGCAGGGACGGGTGTTGATGAAGAAATGAGGACAGGGCTGGAAAGACTGCTCAGTGGTTAAGACACCTGCCTGCAAAGCCAAATGACCCAGGTTCGATTTCCCCAGTACCCACGAAAAGCCAGATGCACAAAGTGGCACATATGCCTGGAGTTTATTTGAAATGGCTAGAAGCCCTGGCATGCCCATTCTCTCTCTCTCTCTCTCTCTCTCTCTCTCTCAAATAAGTGGGAAGGCGGAGGTATGGCAAGGGAGGGGAAGAAAGGGGCCTGTCTTGAGACTACTCCACACCACACTAGGCCCAGGCTACCCAGGAACTCCAGCTACTGCACCCCCTTCCCCTCCTGGCTCAGGTGACCGTTCTTCACAAGTGACTACTCTTCTTGCTGAAGGCCTAGTCTTTGCAGCCCTTCCTCTCACCAGATCCCAGACAGACCTGGAGCCCTGGGGGATGTGCTGCCAAGAACATTCAGACAGGGACACTGAGCAATCATGTGTAGATCCCCTACAAGGTGTTGGGCACCTGTCTTAGGTTCTGAAAGCAATGAATGACCTGCCCTCATGGCACAGACATTGTAATGGGAAGGGCTGGGGGGCATAGCTCAGTGGGAGAGGGCTTGCTTAGAATGTGTAAAGGCCTGGGTCCCACCCCAGCTCCACAAAAAAAAAAAAAAGCCAGGCATGGTGGCACACACCTTTAATCCCAGCATTTGGGAGGCAGATGTAGGAGGATCACCATGAGTTCAAGGCCACCCTGAGACTACATAGTGAATTCCAGGTCAGCCTGGGCCAGAGTGAGACCCTACCTCAAAAAAATAAAAAAGACAAAACATCTTTCCTGAAGAAGGTTGCTGCAGTCAGCTTTGTGTTGCTGGCAGAAAACACCAGAACAAGAGCAGCTGTGGAAAGGGTTTTGCTTGCAGACTCGAGGGGAAGTTCCATGATGGCAGAGGAAAATAATAGCATGAGCAGAGGGTGGACATCACTTCCTGGCCAACATCAGATGGACAACAGCAGCAGGAGAGTGTGCCAAACACTGGCAAGGGGAAGCTGCCTATAACACCCATAAACCTGCCCCAACAATACACCACCTCTAGGAGGATCCAATTCCCAAACTGCAATGAGAAGGGACCTAGCATTCACATAAATTTATTGGGGGGTGGGGGAAACACCTGGATCAAACCACAACAAAGAGGTTCAGTGGAGAGGGATGGAGGGGACAGGAAAGGGACACGGTGGGAGGGATCATGATTAGGGTACATTGTTTATGTGTATGCAAGTTGCCAATAAAAGGTTTTTTTGTTTTGTTTTTTGAAGTAGAATCTCGCTCTAGCTTAGGCTAACCTGGAATTCACTATGTAGTCTCAACAGCCTCAAACTCACAGCAATCCTATCTATGCTGGAATTAAAGATGTGAGCCACCACGCCCAGCCAGGAACGTTTCTTCTAAGAGGTTATATTTGCATTTCCAGACAGATTTCATCTGTCTTGTGTGTGGGTCTTGGCATTTTTTGTTTGTTTTTCTTTCAGGTAGGGGCTTCACTCTAGTTCCCAGGCTGGCGATCCATCTGTCTCTGCCAACCAAGTGATGGGAATAAAGGCTTGTGCCACCACCTGGGGCCAGGTCTTGGCATCTCTGCGACTTCATGACTGCTGCACAGGTTCTGGCCACAGGTGTGAGGCTTGAGGGCCTACCCAAGAGGGCGGCGGGCTTAGACTGCAGTAGGAGACAAGGTCTCCGTGCCGGGAGCGGCTCCGGGCGCCTTCAAGCCGACCTGACTCGATGCGGGCGCGGAAGGGAGCTTTAAGGCCGGCGCGCGAAGGTGACACCGAGCGGGGCTGGTCAGGCCGGGTGAGTGACCGGCGAGGGCCGTGGGTCAGGGACGCGGTGTCCCCGGGAAGCAGGCCGCGGGAGGAGGCGGCGCGTGGCGAGCACCCCGCGTCCCCGACCCCGCCGGCCGCGGCTCCTCGTCCCGCCGCCCTCGGGCTGCCGCGGTCTAAGGACGACGCGTCCTCGTGGGTGACGGCTGCGACCCGCACCGCCGTCCGTCTGCGCTCGGGGAAACGCGGGCCGCCCGCCGCCAGGGTTCGCGGTCGTCTCGGCGCCCAGGACAGGCGGGAAGCGGCCGCCAGCCGGAAGCAGACGGCGGAGGCACTGGGTGACCACGCCCCGGGGCGGGGCATGCAAATGAGCGCCCGCCCGGGAATGCCGGGACAGCTGCGGACGTCGGTCCCGGCGTCCCCCAAGTGCGGCGGGGCAGCGCGCGGAGAGTGCGGGGTGAGTGCGCGGGGCCGGCGGCGGCGAGGGAGGGGGCGCGGGGTGCGGCGAGGCGGTGACCACGACGTGAACGTGGGTGCGGCGAGGACGCGCGGGCTGAGCGCGGGCCGTGTGGCATCGCTTCTCGGCCTTTTGGCTAAGATCAAGTGTAGTATCTGTTCTTATCAGTTTAATATCTGATACGTCCTCTATCCGAGGACAATATATTAAATGGATTTTTGGAGCTTGGAGTTGGAATAGGAGCTTGCTCCGTCCACTCCACGCATCGACCTGGTATTGCAGTACCTCCAGGAACGGTGCATCCCTCTGGGGAACAACAGTGGTTAAAAGTTAGATGATTATAATTCTTTCTGTTAGGTGGGCGGGTTGCTGAATGAATTAAGGTAGACTCTCACTCGTTAATATTTCAGACTTCTTATTTAGTAAAGATAATGACTCACACGTGGGTGTCTTTGTGTGGCATATGTGGGTCCTGGCGAAATTGACTAAACAACCTCTGCAGCCCAAGGCTTTTTAATTTCCTCTCCCTGGAGGTCGGGTCTAATTTAACATGGTGAATGGAATAGGTGACCATGTGGTCTCAGGGTGGCCTCACACTGTTAATCCTAGCAATGAGAGGCAGAGGTAGGAGGATCACTGGAAGTTCAAGAATAGCCTAGGACTAGAGTTCAGGGTCACCCTGGGGTAGAAGCTTTCCAAAGACTCTGGTTTCCTCATGGGTACATTTACTTCTAGAGCCCTTTTATGTCTTCTTTAAGGGTAGGGAGTTAGGTCTTATCTTCTTGAAATTTCTCGTATTAGACCTTTCCTAATACATCCAGAACACGGAACTTTGAAGCATGCCTCTTAGCTCTGGAAGCTTCTTGCTTGCTTTGTGTTTTGGAATAAGCCACTGTAACCTCTGATGATAGCGTCTTCCTCCAAGTTTTCATCCACCGTGGTTGTAATTTGGTTAGTTAAATAAAAAAGATTGAAAGCCGAGCGTGGTGGCGCACGCCTTTAATCCCAGCACTCGGGAGGCAGAGGTAGGAGGATTGCCATGAGTTCGAGGCCACCCTGAGACTCCATAGTGAATTCCAGGTCAGCCTGGGCTAGAGTGAAACCCTACCTCGGAAAAAAGAAAAAAAAAAAAAAAGATTGAAACCTGGAGCATAGTGGCGCACACCTTGAATCCCAGCCCTCGGGAGGCAGAGGTAGGAGGATCACCCTGAGAGGACATAGTGAAATCCAGGTCAGCCTGAGCTTGAGTGAGACCCTACAACAACAAAGATTGAAATCTGGACTGGAAACAGTTTTCTTCCTAATCTATTTAATTTTATTTTTATTTATTTGGAAGGAGAGCAATTATGGGAGCACCAGGACCTCCTGCGGCTACAAAGGAACTCCAGGCATGCTCCACTTTGTGCACCTGGCTTTGTCTAGCCCCCCCCCAGGCTGGCTTTGAATTCACTATGACTGGAATTCACTGTCTCAGGGTGGCCTTGAACTCGTGATCCTCTGACTTAGTGTCCCCAAGGATTAAAGGCGGGGGCCACCACACCCGGCTTGAGGGTTAATTTTTTGTTGTTGTTTGTTTCTTTTTTTTCTCAGCAGTATTTTTAAAATTTTTTTTATTTATTTGCAAGGAAAGAGAGAGAGAGAGAAGAGACAGACAGAATGGGCACACTAGGGCCTCTAGCCACTCCAGATGCATGTGCCCTTTGTGCATCTGGCTTACGTGGGTCCTGGGGAATTGAACTTGGGTCCTTTGGCTTCGCAGGCAAATGCCTTAACCACTAAGCCATTTCTCCAGCCCTTCTCAGCAGTATTTAACAGCAGTGAAACAGGTGGTTCTGAGCAGGAGGGACTCTGTCTCCCTGGCAGGCAAGACTCTCAGGCACATGTACATCAGACTCCTGGACTGAGAGCAGGACAGGGACAGTTTGCCAAGGAAGAGCAGCTGTAAGCATGAAAAGGGGGTGGTCCTGGCAAGGGCTCTGCACCCACTCATGCCTTTGTCATGTGTAACTACACTGCATATCTAACATGTAGCAGACAGTTCCTCGATGCTGGGAAGAACACCCAGCCTAACCGTTTATGGGAGGAGGGGATTTGTTTCAAGCTTACAGATCCATCAATGGTGGAAGAAGCTGGCTCCCATTCATAAATCCAAGCAGAGAGAGACACCACCAGCCAGCAACACCAAAAGCAGCAAGCAGGACCCCAAACCCCGGCTAGAATACAGATCCGTCCCCAAACACACCTTTGGGCTGGCCCCCAGGGTCGACATCCGTCTGCCAAGCAGCTGGAGTCCCAAGTTACACGCTTTAATAAAACACCTACCCCATAAGAATCCTCCAGGTCCGGGCTAGAGAGATGGCTTATGTGGTCAAGGCACATGCCTGTAAACCTAAGGACCCAGGTTCGATTCTCCAGGTCCCAATGTGAGCCAGATGCACATGGTGGTGTATGCATCTGGAGTTTGTTTGCACTGGCTAGAAACCCTGGCATGCCCCTTCTCAAGTTCTCTCTCTCTTCCCCTCCCCCTTTCTCTTTCTCTGACTGTAATAAATAAATAAAAATAAAATCTTTAAAAAAATTTAATAAATTCTCTAGGTCCAGTTAGATTGTCTATTGCAGTCAGGTTCACATTGCTGGTAGAAAATACCCAACCAAGAGAAGCTTGTGGAAAAAAAAAAGGTTTATTTTGGCTTACAGACTTGAGGGGAAGCTCCACGATGGCAGGGGAAACAATGACATGAGCTGAGGATGGCCATCACCTCCTGGCCAACATCAGATGGACAATAGCAACAGGAGAGAGTGCCAAACACCAGCAAGGGGAAACTGGCTATGACATCCGTAAGCCCGCCCCCAACAACACACTGCCTCCAGGAGGTGTTAATTCCCAAATCTCCATCAGCTGGTGTAGCAGACAGATTCAGGTTCGCTGAGATGAACTTCCAGACCAAGCACAGTTATGGAGGAAGGGATTTATTGAAGCTTACAGATCCAGGGGAAGTTCCATAATGGCAAAAGAAGCTGGCCTGCCTTCACAAGCCCAAGCAGACAGAGAGAAGTACAAGCCTAAAAGCCAAAAGCCACAGCACACTTCAGGAAATCCTGCTAGGCACACTTTGCATATCTTTAGATTGAAATCTGAAACCTGTCACCACACCTTGGGGGCCATCTATTCAAACTACCACAGCTGGGAACCTAGCATTCAGATCATCGAAGTTTATGGGGGACACCTAAATCAAACCACCACACTGTCACAGCTAAATGAAGTCTCATAGTGGCTGACTGATGCACAAGTTCAACTGTGACTGTGTCCAAGGAGCTGCTGCTATCTCTAATGGACAGAAGGATTAATCCCCTCAAGGAACAGCGAGTCTGTAGTCTTGTGTGGATCAAACCCTGTAGGAATTTTTAAAAGTTAGTTAGGTAGTCTGGTGTGGTGGTAACAGGCTTTTAATCCCAGCACCTGGGAGACAGAGGGTAAAATCACTGAGTTTCAGGCCAGCCTGGGACTACAGAGTGAATTCCAGGTTAGTCTGGCTAGAGTATGGTCTCTACCTCAAGAAACAAAAACTGGGCTTGGAGAGATGCCTTAGCAGTTAAGGCACTTGCCTGCAAAGCCAAAGGACCCAGGTTCGATTCTCCAAGACTCATATAAGTCAGATGCACAAGGTAGCGCATGCATATGGAGTATGTCTGCAGTGGCTGGAGACCCTAGCACACCCATTCTCTCTTTCTGCCTCTTTTTCTCTCTCAAGTAAATAAAAATAAAAAAGACGTGTTCATAAAAAAGAAAGAAAACACAAACAGCCCCCCAAAATTAGTTAAATAAATTTGCCACAGTACACATGTGGAGTTCAGAGAATAACTTCAAGATACCTGTGCACCACCTTCTTTGAGAGAGGGTCTCTGGGTGCTGCAAATGAAATGCCAGATTGCAAATGTCAGACTAGACAGTCAGCTTCAGATTCTCCTGGCTCCATCTCCCAGAGTCAATAGGGGTTTTGTGATCACAAGTGTGTATTATACCGGACTTGCACAAGGCTGGGCCTACCTATCGTGTGCTATCTTTTCCTAATTTAACTAAATTTTCGTGGATATTTATTAAACAAGTGATAGCTGAGAGGTGACAAAGTTAAAAATAACAGGAAGCATGCATCAGTGGGAGTTGGAGGCCAGCCTGGGCTAGAGAGAGACCATACCTTGGGGGTAAAAAAAAAAACCCGCCACGGTGACTTACTCCTTTCGTCCCACATTGGAGGCAGAGGTAGGAGGGTCGCTGTGAGTTCAAGGACAGCCTGAGACTACATTCTAGGTCATCCTGGGTAACCTCGAAAAACAAAAGAAAACGTTTGGGACTGAGTGATGGTTTGGAGGCACCTGCTTATGAAGGATATTGGATAAAAATTAATTCGACAATGACCACATAAAGGCAGATGCAAAAAGTGGTGTAATGCATCTGCATCCGGGGTTTGTAGGCCTTGAGGCAACCACACAACCTCAATGCTCCGCAAGTAAAAACAGAAAAAACCTAGCAGAAGTGATCAGGAAGTGCACTGCTTCATCCTTAGAGAGATTGGCTTAGAGGTTAAAGGGCCTTCACCTGCAAAACCAAAAATTCCCGGTTTTACTGTACAGGACATGTTCTATCTGGACCTCTGCAGAGGTTGGAAATTAAAATTGGAACAGATACATTCCTAGGGTTAACAAACAGAACAAGAAACAAAATACAAACTTCTACTTTTCAACCATGATTGTTCCCCAGAGGGGTGCACCGTTCCTGGAGATACTGCAATACCAGGTCGATGCGTGGAGTGGACGGAGCAAGCTCCTATTCCAACTCCAAGCTCCAAAAATCCATTTAATATATTGTCCTCGGATAGAGGACGTATCAGACATTAAACTGATAAGAACAGATACTACACTTGATCTTAGCCAAAAGGCCGAGAAGCGATGCCACACGGCCCGCGCTCAGCCCGCGAGTCCTCGCCGCACCCACGTTCACGTCGTGGTCACCGCTTCGCCGCACCCCGCGCCCCCCCCCTCGCCGACGCCGGCCCCGCGCACTCACCCCACACTCTTCGCGGCTCGCCCTCCGCACTTGGGGGACGCCGGGACCGACGTCCGCAGCTGTCCCGGCATTCCCGGGCGGGCGCTCATTTGCATGCCCCGCCCCGGGGGCGTGGTCACCCAGTGCCTCCGCCGTCTGCTTCCGGCTGGCGGCCGCTTCCCGCCTGTCCTGAGCGCGGAGACAACCGCGAACCCTGGCGGCGGGCGGCCCGCGTTTCCCCGAGCGCAGACAGACCGCGGGGCGGGTCACAGCCGTCACCCACGAGGACGCGTCGTCCTTAGACCGCGGCAGCCCGAGGAGCCGCGGCCGCCGTGGACTCGGGGTTCTCGCCACGCGCCGCCCGGAGCCGCTCGCGGTCCTCTCGGGCAGGAGACCTTGTCTCCTACTGCAGTCTAAGCCCGCAGCCCTCTTGGACGAATCTCTGTGCAGTGGGTTGGTGGCTGCCCCGTGGTAGGTGGTGATGTGCACACGCGCGCAGGCTGCCTGCTGATGCGGGTTGGGGGCGAGGAGGAAGACCTCCCCAGAGGTGGCGGGACACCAGGATGAGGTGCCTCTGGTGGGCATGTTGTTGGGGAAGATTTGGGTCAAGGCCCCAGAAAGTAAGTCTAGGCCTAATAGCTCAGGCCGTTCCTGTCGATTCTCTACAAAACTTGATTACAGTTGAACTTTATATTGCTTTGTGAAGATATTAAGTAGGAGGATGTTGCAGTCCGGTTCACACTGCTGGTAGAAATCACCCAACCGAGAGCAGCTTCTGAGAAAAAGACATTTATTTTGGCTTACAGGCTTGAGGGGAAGGTCCACAATGGCAGGGCAAACCGATGGCATGAGCAGAGGGTGGACATCACCCCCTGGCCCACATAGGTGGACCATAGCAACAGGAGAGTGTGCCAAACACTGGCAAAGGGAAACTGGCTATAACACCCATAAGCCTGCCCCCAACAATACACTCCCTCCAGTAGGCATTATTTCCCAAATCTCCATTAGCTGGGAACCTAGCCTTCAGAACACCTAAGTTTATGCAGCACACCTCAATCAAACCACCACAGAGGATAATTCGGAAAGCGGTTTATTCTGAGCTAGCACCAAAGGCCAGGCCCACTAAACACAAGTACTAGTTAACACGGGCTCCAGAAGGCCTACGTTAGATGAGTCCAGAAGCCTTTTAGAGTCCTCAAAAGAAAGCTGGAAACTAGGGACGGGCTGATTCATTCAAGGTGTTCAATAAGTAGTCCCCAGTCCCAAAGTAGCAGGCTAAAAGAAACCCCGCCTCATGTAAAATTTGGGAGGGACCACTGAGGCAAAGACGAAAGCGTTTATTTGATGAACGCTGCAGCTGCCAGGGCTGGCTCACCAGAGAGGAGCACAGCCCACCCGAGTTTTCAGATAGGGCAGGCGAAAAGCTGAATAAGAAAGGTTCCTTTATGGGAGATCTAAGATAGCCAGGGTGTGACACCAGATTTTTCTCAGAAGCTGCTCTCGGTTAGTGTGATTTACGAGATAAGGGGGCAGGAAACCATGACCATGAGTCAGTCCATTTTGGGAGCCCAGCTGGACCTAACACCTCAAAAAAAAAAAAAAAAAAAAAAAAGCCTGGCTTACTGGCCCACGCCTTTAATTCCAGCGCTTGGGAGGCAGAGCTACGATTACCATGACATGAGTCCAGGGCCACCCTGAGACTACATAGTGAATTCCAGGTCAGCCTGGACTAGAGCTAGACCCTACTGGAAGAGAAATAACAAAAAAAGATTAAACTAGTAAAGACCCTGTGGGGGTGTCCTCAGTCTTCCAGAGCTCAAGCCTCCCTCCTTAACAGAGATTTAGAGTTCTGGGCCTAGTCTACCACGCAACGTTGGGGTTACACAGGTCTCAGCTGTGTGAGAAATAGACTGCTCACTGGAGGGAAAGGCAGTTGACAGTATGGGACAACACATGAATTGGACCTTTGTTAACTGAGAAAAACATGTGGAACTTCAGAAGAGAAAGTGTCAGCTGGAAGCTTCTAGAAAAGTTCCCGTAAGTCCAGTAGTCCTGAAGAGGACTTTAGGAAGGGCACAGGAGTGGGTTGCATTACCCAGTAACTAGAGTCTGGGCAGCCCCAAAGGGGAGGTGATGGCATAAAGGGGCAGGGTGCCCCAGCTATAGGAATGCCACTCTGCTATGACAGGCAGGGGTCAGGTCTTTGATGGAGTTTGTACTTCACGTCACTTTTCTTACAAACTAAGATGGTGCCACATCACTAGGGAACATCACCTATGGGACCCCGGTCATGTGTGGTCAAAATGTCATCATGTACTTCTTTTTCTCTCTCATAGACCATTAATTGGGGACATTTTACACATCCAAAATCACTCACCAGAACTTTACACCAAAAGACAGATTTTTACAAATGTTTTGTTTTTATTTGAGAGAGTGAAAGAGGCAGATAGAAAGAGGGAGAATAGGTGGGCCAGGGCCTCCAGCCACTGCAAACAAACTCCAGACACACGTGCCACCTTGTGCATCTGGTTTACGAGGGTTCTGGGGAATTGAACGTGTGTCTGTGTCTTTGCAGGCAAGTGTCTTAATCACTAAGCCGTTTCTCCAGTTCATAAAGACAGCTCTTTACCTGGGAATTTTGTTCCACAATGTTATGGATATAATTTACTCAGGTATATAACTGGAAGAAATATGTTGAAAAACCAAACTCGGCACTTGTGATGGCTTAGAGGTTAAGATGCTTGCCTGTAAAGCAAAAGGACCAAGGTTCAATTCCCCAGGAACCAGGTAAGCCAGATGCACAAGGTTGGCGCACGTATCTGGAGTCCCTTTGCAGTGCCTGGAGGCCCTGGCCCGCCCATTCTCTCCCTCTCTCTGCCTCTTTCTCTCTCAAATAAGTAAATAAATAAATTAGATTTAAAAGTAAACAAACTGAAATTTCCACTTTTTATTGAAATTTGTTACGTAGTCTCAGGCTGGCCTCAAACTCACTCCCCTACCTTGGCCTCCTGAGTACTGGAGCTTAAAGACGTGTGCCACCATTTCTTTCTTTTTTCCTTTCCTTTTTTTTTTTTTTTTTCCGGTTCTAAAAATATTTTACTTATTTCTTTATTTGAAGAAGATGGAGAGAAAATAAGAGGCAGATAGAGAATGTGTGCATCCGGACCTCTAGCCACTGCAAACTGCAGACACATGTACCACATTGTGCGTCTGACTTTACATGCATACTGGGTTTAGGCTTTGCAGGAAAGCTTAACCGCTGAGCCATCTCTCCACCGATTTTTTATATTTTTTTAATTATTATTATTTTTTTTTCGAGGTAGGGCTCACTGTAGCCCAAGCTGATCTGGAATTCAGTATGTAGTCTCAGTGTCCTCAAACTCACAGTAATCCTCCTACCTCTGCTTCCTGGGTGCTGGGATTAAAGGTGAGAGCCACCAAACCTGGCTTTCCCCTCTTTCTTGAGGTGGTCTCACTCTAGCTCAGGCTGATATGGAATTCACTATGTGTTCGAGTGGCCTCGAACTCACAGCGATCCTCCTACCTACCTCCCAAGTGACAGAGAGTGCTAGAAAGAGGCAATGATTATGGGTGTGCCCCAGCCTCCTGTTAATGCAAAGAAACTCCAGATGCAGTTGTGCATCTGGTTTTACTTGGGTACTGGGGAATCAAACCCAAGACCATAAGGCTTTGCAAGCAAGTGACTTTAAACCGCTGTGTCACCTACAGCCTAAGCAAAAAACATAACTTCCAATAAGAATACAGGTAGACCAGGTGTAGTGGCACATCCCTTTAATCCCGGATCGCCATGACTTCGAGGATACCCTGAGACTCCATAGTGAACTCCAGATCAGACAAGAAGAAGCTTAATAACTACTAGTATTGCTTCAAAGAAGAATAATAACTTGTGAGGATTTTAAGTACAAGTAGAGAAAAGAGACAACATTACCAAACAAGTTATAAGCAAACTCTTACTTTTAACCATGATTGTTCCCCGGAGGGGGTGCACCGTTCCTGGAGGTACTGCAATACCAGGTCGATGCGTGGAGTGGACGGAGCAAGCTCCTATTCCAACTCCAAGCTCCAAAGATCCATTTAATATATTGTCCTCGGATAGAGGACGTATCAGATATTAAACTGATAAGAACAGATACTACACTTGATCTTAGCCAAAAGGCCGAGAAGCGATGCCACACGGCCCGCGCTCAGCCCGCGAGTCCTCGCCGCACCCACGTTCACGTCGTGGTCACCGCTTCGCCGCCCCCCGCGCCCCCTCCCTCGCCGCCGCCGCCCCCGCGCACTCACCCCACACTCTCCGCGCTCGCCCTCCGCACTTGGGGGACGCCGGGACCGACGTCCGCAGCTGTCCCGGCATTCCCGGGCGGGCTCTCATTTGCATGCCCCGCCCTGGGGGCGTGGTCACCCAGTGCCTCCGCCGTCTGCTTCCGGCTGGCGGCCGCTTCCCGCCTGTCCTGGGCGCCGAGACGACCGCGAACCCTGGCGGCGGGCGGCCCGCGTTTCCCCGAGCGCAGACAGACCGCGGGGCGGGTCGCAGCCGTCACCCACGAGGACGCGTCGTCCTTAGACCGCGGCAGCCCGAGGGCGGCGGGACGAGGAGCCGCGGCCGGCGGGGTCGGGGACGCGGGGTGCTCGCCACGCGCCGCCTCCTCCCTCGGCCGCTTCCAGTCACCGCATCCTGGTCTCTGGTCTCTGGCCTGTGGCCGCCTCCGACGACCACGGCGTCCCTGACCCGACCAGTCAGCCTTGACTAGAGTGAGACCCTACCTCTCAGAAACAAAAAAAAGTGCTGGGGTGAGGGCTCAGTTGTTAACAGTGTTTGCTTGTAAAGCCTGTGGGCCTGGGTTTGATTCCCTATTACAGCACTTAAAGCCAGACGTTCACAGTTGGGGGCACGCGTATCTGGAGTTCCATTTATAGTGGTAAAGGGCCCTAGAGTGCCCATCTCTCTATTTTCTGCTTGAAAATAAAATACTTTTTGGACTTTTTAAATTTTTTTAAATTTTTTAATTTTTTTTATTTTCGAGGTAGGGTCTCCCACTAGCTCAGACTGACCTGGAATTCACTGTTGTCTCAATGTGGCTTGAAACTCAGGGCGATCCTCCTTACTTCTGCCTCACGAGTGTTGGGATTAAGGGCATATGTTACCATGCCCAGCTAAATAAAATATTTTTTTAAAAAGTCTCCCCAAGTAGTCAGGAGCCCTAGGGGTGTAACATCTGCTGATGTCTAGAAAAATGTATATACTGTGCTTATCAAACTGCCCAGTAAGCACTTCTCTTAATATTTATACCCTCATATTAAGGCTACTCTCACTTTGGGTAGAGAATCTTCTCTTTTCAGATGGCAGTGACCTTGGGATGACTCAGAGGGCATCATGGTGCTGGAAAGAAGTGACTGGCGTACTGAGTAACATCTCGATCACACCTTCCAAGGCTCAGGGTCTAATGCAGAAGAGGTGGCGGAAAGAATGTAAGAGCCAAAGGAAGGGTAGGACTCCTTACCACGTGCTCCCTCCAGACATAAAATGGCCTGGATATCTATGACCTCATAGTGCCTGACACTACCTACACAAGACCATCATAAGAGGAGGAAAAGATCATTACATCAAAATGAGAGACTGATCGAGAGGGGGAGGGGATATGATGGAGAATGGAATTTCAAAGGGGAAAGTGGGGGGAGGGAGGGTATTACCATGGGATATTTTTTATAATCATGGAAAATGTTAATAAAAATTAAGAAAAAAAAAGTCCCCCCCAAATTAGGAATCCAGTGTGGTGAAAAATGGAATTAACACCAGCACTTGGGAAGTGTAGGCAGCAGCATTCAAGGTCAGCTCCAAGAGACTCTCATTCCTGGGAATACACCAACTCAGGTCTTTTCACCCCAGAATGGGCTCAGACGGCATGTAGAGAGGAAGCCTCAGTCAAAATAGTTTCTCTAAGACCCTGTCCCTCAAATGCTGAGTAGTCGGGAAACACTCAACAGCCAGGGAGACTGCAGGAGAACCCCTGCTGCTGGGTATTAGGTAGGACAAGAAACCCAACATGGAGTCAGCATGAAGGAACAGCAGCTGGATTGATGCAACCTCAGGAAAACAATAAGAGGTTTATATTGCCACTGCCCTGCGCTCTTATCTTAGAAACCACCTAGCCCCCCTTCGGAAGGTAATCCATTCTCTGATTAGTTCCTTGTTGGGCCTTGAGAGGCCCAGACGCAAGGCCTAGTGGAACTTCCTGAGCCTAGCTAAAGTTTGGCAACCTGTCTCTGGCCAGCTAGACTTCCGCGTAGGAGTTGGAATTATCATTTCAATAGTCACAGTTTACTATTGGCCCTTACCTCTCCCCCCATCCTAGAATCCCTGCCTTCGTTCTCAACATTATATAGGCAACTGCCTGTAACAAAAAAGCGAGTTCCTGCCGGACTCAGTGTGGTTTTTCTCCCGTGACTAGGAGAGGTTCTGAATCGTCGGACATTCACCCTCTTCCTCAACCCCTTGGGAGAAACCAGTGGGCCTGGTCCTTCCTCAGCACTACCTGCTGGGGGAGCCCGGCAATTCCTTATTCCCTTTGTCCCATTTCCCCCACTCTCCCAAGAAGAAAAACTATAAAAACATAAACCAGTAAAATAGGGAATAAGCAAACAGAAATTAGTATGCACCCTCATACGCAAGGAACCATAAAGTGCTCAGGACACTGTCACTCCAAGAATGCAGTGAGTGTTACAAACACATTAGTGTTGTTAGTACACATATTTAGTAATTATGTTGCAGAGTGGAGGCCATGGAATGCCCATTCTCTCTCTCCCCCCAACCTTTCTCTATCTGCCTCTCTTAGCTGGAGAGATGGCTTAGCAATTAAAGGCTTAAAGTTAAGCAGGATACCTTCCAGTGAGTTGTTGGCCAGGGAGTTCCTTGGTGCCCGCAAAACATTACAGGCTATTACCAGGACTCTTTATTTTCCACCAGGAATAGATCGTAAGATCCTATTGCTGAAGACTCCACATACTCGGGCTGCAAGGTCACTGAGAAATCCTGCTGGAGCTGAACTGAAAACCTCCTCCCTGTAGAGCAGCTGACAGAAAGCTGGAAAAAGCTATGCTGCATGCAGTTCCACAGGAGGGAGAAATCACCAGTGGAGATCCTCAACTTTAAATTTAATTAAATTTAAATCCCCGCTTTAAATTTGGCCAACCAGACCAAATAGCCAAGAGAGAAGCTTCTCTTTTCAGATGGAGGTGACCTTGGGATTACTCAGAAGGCACCATGGTGCTGACAAGAAGCGACAGAGGAGTACTCAGCACTGAAACATCTCTGTCACACTTTCCAAGGCTCAGGGTCCATTGTGGAAGAGTTAGCGGAAAGAATGTAAGAGCCAAAGGAAGGTAGGACTCCTTACAACATGCTCCTCCAGACACAAAATGGCCTGGATATCCATGACCTCACAGTGCCTGACACGACCTACACAAGACCATCATAATAGGAGGAAAAGATCATGACATCAAAATAAAAGAGAGACTGATCAAGAGGGGGAGGGGATATGAGGAGAATGGAGCTTCAAAGGGGAAAGTGGGGAGAGGGAGGGAACTACCATGGGATATTGTTTACAATCATAGAAGTTGTCAATTAAAAAAGTTTAAAAAATAAAAAAGAAATAAAATAAAAAACATAAACCAGGGGCTGGAGAGATGGCTTAGGATGTATCAGATTACGTTAAGGCGCATGCCTGTGAAGCCTGAGGACCCAGATTCGATTCTCCAGAACCCAGGTAAGCCAGATGTATGTGGTGGTGCATGCATCTGGAGCTTGGTTGAGGTGGCCTAGAGGCCCTGGAGTATCCATACTCTCTCTCTTTCTAATAAATAAATAAAAATATTTAAAGAAATACTCAAGAGCCGGGCGTGGTGGTACACGCCTTTAATCCCAGCACTCGGGAGGCAGAGGTAGAAGAATCACCGCGAGTTCAAGGCCACCCTGAGACTGCAGTTAATTCCAGGGCAGCCTGAGCTAGAGTGAAACCCTACCTCGAAATACAAAAAAAAAAAAACAAAACAAAAAAAAAAAAAACCTCAAACTCAAGGTGGCTGCTTTCTTCTCCCATGAGACGGCCTGGCAGCTCTGGCCTCAATAGAGCTCCTTTTCCTGCCTCAGAGTGGTCTTATGTGGTCTTGGACATCCTTGAACCTTACAATGGGAACTACAGATGACAAGACAGGCTGGAGTCACCAAGACAGGAGCCCATAAACTTTTAAGTAATCAGGGACAGTCCTTACTCCCCCTTTACATTGCCTTAAAACTTGTAGTCCATGGGCTGGAGAGATGGTTTAGACACTTGCCTGTGAAGCCTAAGGATCCAGGTTTGATTCTTCAGGTCCCACGTAAGCCAGATGCTCAAGGTGACGGCATGCATCTGGAGTTCGTTTGCAGCTGCTGGAGGCCCTGGTGTGCCCATTCTCTCTCCCTTCCTCTCTCTGTCTCAAATAGATAAAATAAAAATAAATAAATAATCATCATAAAATAAAAATAAATCTTTAAAAAAAACGTGTAGCCCACCAATGACGTAAGACTCACGGTGATGCCAAAGCGCCTGCTGAAAAGCCTGTAAAAGACACAGACTTATCATAATTGGTGGGGGCCACTTCAGCCCAGTGGTGTAAATAATGAATTCTCCACCTCTCAGTCATGCTTGGATTTCTCACTGACTCGAACCCAGACTTTTTCTGCAACAGACTAAAGTGCCATGTACCAAAACTAGTTTTGGTGAACAAATGAGTTTACAGGGGTGACTTACAGGAGCATGGATGACACAAGGCCAACGGCATCACGGACAAGCCCACCGGCCCAGGTGCCAATTCTTAGAGGCTGCATCTCTTCCAGCACAGGGCACAAACCGCAGACAGCTCAGCAGGGAAGTGCGAGAGTCTCCCCGGCCCCATCCCCCACCAGTCTACCCTCCAGCTATCTTTAGGGAGGGGTCTTGCAACCCTTTTCCCAGAGTTGTTGACCTCCGTCTCCTGAGCTTCCTTCCTGCTTCCCCCGCCCCTGGAGGCAATGTTTCAATCTGCCCCTCAACAGTTGTTGAGCACTCCTATAACCTTGGCCCTGGTCCTGTGACCTTTTAAGTTTCAGCTCTCCCAGAATTAACCTCCTGTATCTCCAGAGCCTCCCTCAGTAGAGAATGTTGCAACTGGGAGGAATTTGCTGTACAACACTCTCGACAACTAAAAAAAAAGAAGACGGAGGAGAAGGGAAAATAGAGCCATTAAGTAGGCAACTGCGAAAAGATGGGGAAGTCTTCCACAAGATTCAGGTGTCTCCTTCCCAGACTCAAGATTTACAGGCACAAAGTCCTTCGGCCAGGCCCACATTGGTGGCAAGATCTCATGCAGCAACTACGCAAAATGCCAACTGGCTGTCAGAGGGACATGAATAGCCAGATGCAGCCTAGGCTTTTCTTTCTTCTTCCTCGTTTTTTTTTTTTTCCAAGGTAGGGTTTCACTGTAGTCCAGGCTGACCTGGAATTCACAATGTAGTCTCAGGGTGGCCTTGAACTCATGGAGATCTTCCTACCTTTGCCTCCTGAGCGTGCACACTATGCCTGGCTAGCATAGGCTTCGACGGAGTGTGACACCAGAACAGGAACCTGGTGTCCTGAGAGTGTTGTGCCAAGACCCCTGACTAGGAGCCAAGACCCCTGGTCACCCAGGAGTCACCCAGAGAACCGCCACAGAAGCCGAGACACTCGAATGTAAAAGCAACAGGTTTCTTTATTGCAAGCCTAGGTCTGGGCTCCGTCCACACAGTCCGGCACAGAGGTCGTGAGAGAGATAGCCCCTTTCTTTTGGGGGAAGGGGATCATATAGGAATTTGAACAAAGAGGTAGGGGATAGATACATGATTGGTTGATTTCAATAGTTCTGATTGGCTTGGGGTTTCGGCAGGCAAAGTTGGGGGCAGGAGCTAGAGTTGGGGGCAGAAGCTAGGGGCACTCCGGGCAGATGAGGTAATTGTAAGATCAAAAATTAAAAGCCTTATTATCATGCTAACATGCCTTTTTAGCTTTTGTAACGTTGCCTGCTTGCTTGCCTCAAATTGACTAAAGAACAGCCATTTTATAATAACCCCCAGCTGGCCCTTGCCCTAGAAAAACTAACTGACTTGCGGTTATTCTTGAACGTTGCTCAACTGCCTAGTTCCCAAAACCCTGTCTCTGTTTCCTGGAACCCAGGAAGCTACTCAGCGTCCTGTGGTCACTCCTAGCCCAGTCAAGCAACACCAGGTGGACCCCACCAGTCAGAATCCATTCTATATGGAAATTCCCTAGAGCAAGACCCCCTCCCTAGCTCGATGGTTGGACCCCACCAATCAGAATCCATTCTATATGGAAAGCCCCTAGAGCCAGACCCCCTCCCTAACTTTGTGGTTTTTCCCTATATAAACTCTAAGAGATTGGGGCTCGGGGCTCTTCACTCCTCCTGTGTGAGGACTTCGTGTCGAGCCCTGGTGCACCGGTTTCTCAATAAACCTCTTGCTGCTATTGCATCGAGAAGCGTCTGTGTCAGTCTTTGGGGTCTCGCCCGATTCCCGAGGCTTGGAATCCCTCCGGGAGGAGGGGTCCCAACAGTAATCTCCATTGTGATCGGCTAAGCAAGCAGTGGTACATTACGACTTTTGAAATGATAGGTTTATCTAAGCAGGTGGTCAGAGGCTGGAGGCCCCCTGCAGTGTTTCTGCAATGTCCTTGAAGTGGAGATCCTTCAGTTTCTTTTTTTGTTTGTTTGTTTTGTTTATTTATTTATTTGAGAGTGACAGAGAGAAGGAGGCAGAGAGAGTGAGAGAGAGAATGGGCACGCCAGAGGTTCCAGCATCTGTAAACGAACTCCAGATGCGTGCGCCCCCTTGTGCATCTGGCTAACGTGGGTCCTTCAGTTTCTTATCTAAGCAGGTGGTCGGAGGCTGGAGGCCCCCCGCAGTGGAGTGTTACTTTAGGGGGAAAGGCAGCAATTGAGCAAGCAAGCAAAGTTTACAGAAGCAAAGGTCAGCAAATTAGCTGCCTACTTCTCTATCTAAGTCAGGCCTGGGCCTTTTTACTTAAAATGGTTATATTTGGTCTCTGAGAGATCTAGACCTGGGACATTGTTAGACAACGGATGATGGCTGGGTGGTTCCTTGAGGAATGTGGATGACCCACTTCCTTGTGCCCTCCTGCTGTCCTCGGTGACTCCATTTTGTCCTGACCTAACACTTATATCACTTGCTCTGCCTATAATGTCACATCACTCTCATAGATGAAATTTAGAGTTTGAAATTCAAACTTAGTTCTTTGAAGAAACTTTCCTTCAATCTCAGTAAAGAAGCCATGACAGACGTAAAATTGAAACAATCCTAGTGAGAGCTCCGTGGGCCATGCTGGCCCATCCATTTCACTCAACAAGCTTTGGAGGAGGGTGGTGATGTTATCCAGGGCTAGGAGTAGGGACATAGGGAGTCTTCAACAGCAAGAGTTAAGGGGTTTCAGTCATCAAGGTTCAACGCTGAGTACGTGGTTTCCTGGGTAGCAACTGTACTACGTGGAAATACAAATGCAATACGCATTAATGAAGCTGTGTCTTCACTATGGTTTTGGGTGTACACCCCCCCCACAACTTGTGTTACTGTTTAAGGAGGGGATTTCACTCCACCCCAACCTCTTGCCTGTCCTTACCGCCTTCAGTTGGGGTGGAGGGGACTATCCTAGAGGAAGGTGAATGGTATAATTCTGGGGCGCCACAATACATGCCCAGGGCTGCAGATACTCGGGAGGGCGCAGCGTGGCCGAAGGCGGCTACACCCAAACAGGGGCGGGTCAGGCCGGGTGAGTGACCGGCGAGGGCCGTGGGTCAGGGACGCGGTGTCCCCGGGAAGCGGCCGCGGGAGGAGGCGGCGCGTGGCGAGCACCCCGCGTCCCCGACCCCGCCGGCCGCGGCTCCTCGTCCCGCCGCCCTCGGGCTGCCCCGGTCTAAGGACGACGCGTCCTCGTGGGTGACGGCTGCGACCCGCACCGTCGTCCGTCTGCGCTCGGGGAAACGCGGGCCGCCCGCCGCCAGGGTTCGCGGTCGTCTCGGAACCCAGGACAGGCGGGAAGCGGCCGCCAGCCGGAAGCAGACGGCGGAGGCACTGGGTGACCACGCCCCCGGGGCGGGGCATGCAAATGAGCGCCCGCCCGGGAATGCCGGGACAGCTGCGGACGTCGGTCCCGGCGTCCCCCAAGTGCGGAGGGCGAGCGCGGAGAGTGTGGGGTGAGTGCGCGGGGCCGGCGGCGGCGAGGGAGGGGGCGCGGGGTGCGGCGAGGCGGTGACCACGACGTGAACGTGGGTGCGGCGAGGACGCGCGGGCTGAGCGCGGGCCGTGTGGCATCGCTTCTCGGCCTTTTGGCTAAGATCAAGTGTAGTATCTGTTCTTATCAGTTTAATATCTGATACGTCCTCTATCCGAGGACAATATATTAAATGGATTTTTGGAGCTTGGAGTTGGAATAGGAGCTTGCTCCGTCCACTCCACGCATCGACCTGGTATTGCAGTACCTCCAGGAACGGTGCATCCCTCTGGGGAACAACTGTGGTTGAAAGTTAGAGGAATACACAAGGTGAGCAGTTATTTTGTTGTGGCTGCACGTATTGCTACTTTGTTTTCTTCACTGTAGTAATCATTTTGCCTGCCCGTTTACTTACTTTTAAATAACATTTCCTTTCTACTTTCGGGTAGTCTTTTTCTGGCTCAGGCTGATCTGGAATCCACTGTGTATTCTCAGGGTGTTCTCTTTTACTTCTATCTCCGGGGTGCTGCGATTAAAGGCATGCGCCCCCACACCGGTTTGAAAGGGGATCTTTTGGCTTGGGTATTTCTGCTATCCTCCACTAAAGAAAAAACAAAACATATTTCGCCTCGTAGACAATCGCCTTCACCACTAAATCATCTCTCCAGTTGTATCTTAATATCCCTACAATAAACTTTATAATTCGTAGTTTAGAAACCATTGTTAGAAAAATGGCTCAGTTCAAAGTACTTGCTTGCAAGGCCTACTCGCCCTTGATCTTTGTGTCGTGGAACATCTCTGAAAAGATCACTCCAACGCCAGTATGAGTGAAAGTAGAGGAGTTTATTTCTCTGGGGGCCAAAGAGCTTGAGATATCATCTCTCAAAAGAATCTCTGGCCTGGAACTATATATGCCTCCCGAGTGCTGGGATTAAAGGCGTGTGCCACCACGCCCGGCTGATATATATATATTTTTTGAACTGAAGTTTTTGTTCTCATTTCAGTGTGTATAGCCGAGGGGGGAGGGGTTTTACATAAGTGAGACACGGTGTGGTGGTTTGATTCAGGTGTCCCCCATAAACTTCTGAATGCTAGGTTCCCAGCTGATGGGGATTTGGGAATTAATGAATGCCTCCTGGAGGCAGTGTATTGTTGGGAGAGGTCTTACGGGTGTCATAGCCCGTCTCTCCCCTTGCCAGTGTTTGGCACACTCCTGTTGCTATTGCCCGCCTTATGTTGGCCAGGGGGTGATGTCCACCCTCTGCTCTTGCCATCGTTTTTCCCTTGCCACTGTGGCGCTTCCCCTTAAGTCTGTAAGCCAAAATAAACCCTTTTCCCACAAGCTGCTCTTGGTCGGTTGATTCTGCCAGGAGTGCGAACCTGACTGCAACACATGACAATTAGCTGAGTGTGTGAGTGTGACCTGTATGGTTTCAAAACTTTTTTCTTTTGTTGTTTTTTCAAGGTAGGGTCTCACTGTAGCCCAGGCTGAGCTGGGGTTCACTATGTAGTCTCACGGTGGCCTTGAAATCACAGTGATCCTCCTACCTCTGCCTCCAAAGTGCTGGGATTAAAGGTGTGCACCACCACGCCTGGCTGGGAAGACACTTCTTGAAGGAGTGTACGTTGGAGAAGAGTCCTTCACAGGCTACACATGCTGAGCCCCCGGGGCTGAGAGTCAGTGTGCATCCCATTAAGAGGGAGATAGGTAGCATTAATGAAAGGCAATTAGACAGGAAGGCCCATATGAGAAATATTATATATTTACAATATTTATTTATTTGTTTGACAGAGAGAGAGAAAGGCAGATAGAAAGAATGGGTATGCCAGGGCCTCCAGCCACTGCAAACGAACTCCAGACGCATGCACCACCCTGTGCATCTGGTTTATGTGGGTACTGGGGTCCTTAGGCTTTGCAAGTAAGCGCCTCACCACTAAGCAATCTCTCCAGCCTGAGAAATAATAATCTTAATTCCTGTCTGCCAAGTGGAGCATAAACAAACACAGCTGCTTAACGCCCTGCATCTGCCTCAGAGCTGGAATTACTCAGGTGCCCATGGAGTTCAAGCCCAGCCCCATACGGATGCTGCAACCAGGTGTGTTGGCTTGTTTATTCAGCCCTGGACCCATAATAAAAAGACCCATTGGATTAATCCCAGCACTCGAGAGGCAGAGATAGGAAGATTGCCGTGAGTTTGAGGCCACCCTGAGAGTACATAGTGACTCCCAGGTCAGCTAGAGCTAGAGTGAGACCCTATCTCAAACAAACAAACAAAAGCCCCATCGGAGTGCACATGGGAGGTATGGTGGTTTGATTCAGGTGTCCCCCACAAACTTAGGTGTTCTGAATGATAGGTTCCCAGCTGATGGAGATTTGGGAATTAATGCCTCTTAGAGGCAGTGTATCGTTGGGGGCGGCCTTATGGGCATTATAGCCAGTTTCCCCTTGCCAGCACACTCTCCAGTTCCTGTTGTCCACCTTATGTTGGCCAGGGGATGACATCCACCCTCTGCTCATGCCACCGGTTTCCCCAGCTAACATGGAGCTTCCCCTCAGTCTGTAAACCAGAATAACCCCTTTTTTCACACAAGCTGCTCTTGGTCAGGTGACTTCTGCCAGCGATGCGAACCTGACTGCAACAGGAGACTTCCTCCTTTTTTCCAGCTCCTGAGCTGTTTCTCCCAGCACCTGAAGTTTTTGCCACTGGTAAGGTTTTGTCCTTATTTTTGTTTTGTCCTAGGCTCATGGACATGGTCCTTAGACCACATGGGTGTATCCACTTCCCCTTCTTTGGTCTGCAGACACCCTCACTCCTCCTAAGCTTCTGAATAAAAATTGTTTAAATTTTATAATTATCCTTCTCAGTCTGGGCACACGCCTTTAATCCCAGCACTCGGGAGGCAGAGATAGAAGAATGCTGTGAGTTCAAGGCCACCCTGAGAAAGCATAGTGAATTCCAGGTAAGCCTGGGCTACAGTGAGACCCTACCTCAAAAAACAAGCAAACAAAAAATTCAGACAAGACCTCAGGTATGGGGTTTGTGGTTGTACACCCAAACATAACACCCCATCATACCATCTCTTTCCCTCCCTCTCTCTCCCTCTCCCTCCCTCCCTCCCTCCCTCCCTCTCTCTCTCTCTCTCTCTCTCTCTTGCATACTAGCTTACACAAGTCAGACCACCCGGGGCTGACTGGGTGTCTGGGAGCCTTTCAGGAATCACAAAGACCAAGTTTCTAAGTACCAGTTTGCTTCCTCATGAATAAAATCCATTTTATTTATACTGTCAGGATGGAGGGAGGGTGTGAATGAGCTGTGTAACTACCCTCCCCAAACAGGAGCCCTCTCCCAGGCAAACATCCCTTAGCCAAGTCCCAAAGACTGGAAAAACACAGTTGTTGCCCTCTAGTTAATGTGTTTGTCAGTGAGTGCCTGGTTCCAGAAGAAAAACAGAGTAGAGGTTAGCTCGGTTGGTTAGAGCGTGGTGCTGATAAGATGAACATTATTTGAAGCTAGGACTAGCTTGGTGGTAGAGCATTGCCAAGCACGTGGGAAGCCCGAAATTCAATCCCTAACACCCCACCCTTTGAGCAAAAGGCTTAATTTCAATCTTACTTTCCATGCCTAACAGAAAGTAGGTTAAGGGAATGCTGAAGTAAAAAGCTGCAGAAATTCCTCATGGGGACAGATGTACACTGTGCATTTGCACAGGATCCTGGAGCGCAGAGAGGCTTTGGTAGAAATGATGGGCTTGTTTCAGTGGTCAGCAAGTAGCAGCAGGACCTGTCCAGGAAGAGGACAGGTTGACCCTGAACAACGCAGAAGGAAGAGCAAAGTATGCCAAGGCAGTCACAAGTATATCTATGTATGTTCAAAGACACAATATGTGAAGGATGTGAGAAACACCTTTGGGAGAAGGGAACCACAAGGCTAGAGCCAAGGAAAAGGTCTAGAGAAATGAAAGGGCTACTCAGTATCCAAGGACAGAGAGAATTATGACAGGCTGAGAATAGAGGTCCCAAAGAGGAGTGACCAGAGTGGCTGAAGACTTGTTAGGAGGGCTATCTCATCAGAAGCTATAGTGGAGGGGATAGAAGAGATGGCTCACGGTTAAGGCACTTGCCTGCAAAGCCCAATGACCAAGGTTCAGTTTCCCAGCACTCATGTAAAGCCAGATGCGCAAAGTGGTACATGCATCTGGAGTTTGTTTGCAATGGCTGGAGGCCCTAGTGTGCCCATTCTCTCTCTGTTTCTCTTCTTTCTGTCTCTCTCTCCTTGCAAGTAAATAAATAAAACTTAAAAGAAGTTATAGTGGAGGGGTCTCAGCAGTTAAGGACACTTGCTTGCAAAGCCAGCTTCATTTCCTATGTAAACGCAGATGCAACAAATGGTGCATACACGTGACATCCGTTTGCAGTGACTGGAGGTCCTGGTGCATCCATTCTCCCTGTCTCTTTTATTTCTCTTTGCTTGGAAATAAATAAATATATACATATATTATATTTCAATATATATAAATTTATAGTGGAGAAATGGCTTCTTCCAAAACACAGACCAGGGTCGCGAGATGGCTCAGCAGTTAATGCTTGCCTGCAAAGCCTAAGGACACAGATTTTATTTTCCAGTATCCACATAAAGCCAGATGCACAAGGTGGCACATACATCTGGAGTTCATTTCCAGTGGCTAAAGACCCTGGCATGCCATTCTTTCTCTCAAATAAGAATAAGTTAAAAAAAAAAAAATGGACTTGCCTGGGAAGCCTAAGGACCCAGGTTCAATTCCCCAGTACCTACATAAGCCATATACACAAGATGTCACATGTGTCTGGAGTTCATTTGCAATGGCTAGAGGCCATGGAACACCCATATTCTCTCTTTCTCTTATATATATATATGTACATATCTCATATATATATATATGTATCAGATAAATTAAAAAAAAATATCTAAACACACAGAGCAAGTTGGGGATATGGCTCAGCAGTTAAAGGCATTTGCTTGCAAAGCCTGCATGCCCAGGTTTGATTCCCCAGCACCCCACATAAAGCCAGTTCATGCAGCACGTGTATCTGGAGTTCCTTCATAGTGGCAAGAGGCCTTGTGTATACCAACCCTTCTCTTTCTTTCCTCTTGCAAATAAATATATTTAACACACTCATAGCAAACCAGCATTTCTCCAGGACTAAACAAGAGAATGTAGAGTGAAGACCTGAGAGGGTAGTGTTTCAAAGTTCTTTCTTCCAGATGTATTAAGAAAGGCCTGGCCACCTTTAATCCTAGCACTCCGGAGGCAGAGGTAGGATCGCTGGGATTCTCAGGCCAATTTGAGAATACAGAATGAATTCCAGGTCAGCCTGGGCTAGAGTGAGACCCTACCTAAAAATAATGCCAGCACTAGGAGGCAGAGATATGAGTATCATTGTGATTTCGAGGCCAACCTGGGACTACAGAGTGAGACCCTACCTGGAAAAAAAAAAAAAAAAAAAAAAAAAAAGTGCTGGAGCAATGGCTTAGCAGCTAAGGCACTTGCATACAAAGCCTAAGGGCCCATGTTTGATTCCCAGATGCACAATAGGGTGCATGCATCTGGAGGATTGCTGTGAGTCTGAGGGCCACCATGAGACTACATAGCGGATTCCAGGTCAGCCTAGGCTAGAGAGAAACCCTACCTTGGGGGATGGGGGGGGGGAATGGGGGGCTGGAGAGATGGCTTAGTGGTTAAGGCAGTTGCCTGCAAAGCCTAAACACCCAGGTTCAACTCCCCAGAACTCACGGTGGCCAGATGCACAAGAGTTCGTTTGCAGTTGCGAGAGGCCCTGGCATGCCCATTCTCTCTAATAAAACAATAAAATTAAAAAAATGTTAGTGGGCCGGGCCTGGTGGTTGCACGCCTTTAATCCCAGCAGACCAGGGAAGGAGTTCAAGGTCAGGTAAAGACCCTACCTCAAAAAAGAAAAGGTTGGGCTGGGTTAGTGGCACTTGTCCATGTAAAGGCCGATGCTCAAAGTGGTGTAATGCATCTGCATTGTAAGCACTGCGGCACCCCTCCGTGCTGTCCGATAAATAAAAACAAAAAAAGCCCAGGAGCTGGGTTGTGGTGGTGCATTCCTTTAATCACAGCCCTCGGAAGGTAGAGGTAGGATTACCAGGAGTTCGAGGCCACCCTGGAATCATATAATTAATTCTAGGTCAGTGACAAATAGCGTGAACCCCGCAACCCTAAAAAATAAAAGCTTGCTTACGAAGGTTGAAAAAATACTCTAGTAGTATATATAACATTACCAGACATCTAATTTTTGACCACACTTGTCCCCCGGAGGGGGTGCACCGTTCCTGGACATACTGCAATACCAGGTCGATGCGTGGAGTGGACGGAGCAAGCTCCTATTCCAACTCCAAGCTCCAAAAATCCATTTAATATATTGTCCTCGGATAGAGGACGTATCAGATATTAAACTGATAAGAACAGATACTACACTTGATCTTAGCCAAAAGGCCGAGAAGCGATGCCACACGGCCCGCGCTCAGCCCGCGAGTCCTCGCCGCACCCACGTTCACGTCGTGGTCACCGCTTCGCCGCCCCCCGCGCCCCCTCCCTCGCCGCCGCCGCCCCCGCGCACTCACCCCACACTCTCCGCGCTCGCCCGCCGCACTTGGGGGACGCCGGGACCGACGTCCGCAGCTGTCCCGGCATTCCCGGGCGGGCGCTCATTTGCATGCCCCGCCCCGGGGGCGTGGTCACCCAGTGCCTCCGCCGTCTGCTTCCGGCTGGCGGCCGCTTCCCGCCTGTCCTGAGCGCGGAGACGACCGCGAACCCTGGCGGCGGGCGGCCCGCGTTTCCCCGAGCGCAGACGGACGGCGGTGCGGGTCGCAGCCGTCACCCACGAGGACGCGTCGTCCTTAGACCGCGGCAGCCCGAGGGCGGCGGGACGAGGAGCCGCGGCCGGCGGGGTCGGGGACGCGGGGTGCTCGCCACGCGCCGCCTCCTCCCGCGGCTGCTTCCCGGGGACACCGCGTCCCTGACCCACGGCCCTCACCGGTCGTTCACGCTGCGCCCTCCCCCAGTGATCAGAGGCCTCCTTGTGTATTTTACTTCGCTCTGTCAGCGCAGTGGCCGCTGTTCAGGGTCCTCTCTCTGCTCGCATGAAGCTGGGAGCTTTGACCCCAACACAGAATCTGTGGAGTAGTGGATGAAGCTGAGCTGGAGTCAAAAACACCTCTCTTTGTCTCTTTACCAAGGCACTGTAGAAAACCACTATGTAGGCAAACCATGACAAGTTTTGTTAATTATAAATTAAGTTAGAGAATTCTTGTGTCTCAGCTGGCAAGAGACTTGAATCAAGAGACTTCATGGCGAAGGACTCCATTCCCTTCGCATGTCCCCTTAATTCCTTGGTTTTCCATGTCTTTTCATACTGTCTGTGCCAGGTATTTGTAGCAAGCACAGCATTCACCGCCTTTGTGGGTAACCTCTCCTTACCTCGCTGACATCTGAGGTCATTGAGGCGCTCAGCAGTACTTCTACAGGTGTGCTTGCCCTTGTTTGGTGCCCAGCAAACATTTGTTGGGTAACTAACCCAAGCGTAATTGGTGATATGCATATACTGAATCAGAGAAGCTGCTGGCCTGGGTGGGTGGGGGTGGGCAAGGAAAAGAGCTGACCGAGGGGGCAGGACACCAGAGAGGAAACTGGCCTCTTAGGATCTTGGGGTTGGGGGAGGGAAGACTATTGAGGTTAAGGCCCCAGGAAATGCAGCTAAGTTTCTTCATCAGCAATATAAATTGGCTTTTCCCTACCGAATGCTGGGATTTAAGATTAAAAGTGGGCTAAAGAGATGGCTTGGTGGTTAAGGCACTTGCCTACAAAGCCGAAGGACCCAGGTTCAATTGTCCATTACTCACAGTAAGCCAGCTGTACAAGGGGGCGCATGCATTGAGTTTGTTTGCAGTGGTTGGAGGCCCTGGTGCCTCCAATCTGTCTCTACCTGCTTATTTCTCAATCTGTCTCAAATAAATAAATAGAAATAAAATGCTTTTAAAAAAGATCAAAGGCTTAGATTAAAAAAAATATTTATTTGTTTATTTGAGAGAGAGAGAGAGAGAGAGAGAATAAGAATAGGCACACCAGGCCTCCAGCCTTTGCAAACGAATTCCAGATGCATGTGCCACTTTGTGTGTCTGGCTTACCTGGGTATGGGGGAATTGAACCTGGATCCTTTGGCTTTGCAGGCAAGTGCCTTAACTGCTAAGCAATCTCTCCAGCCTGATTTTTTTTATTATTGACAACTTCCATAATTATAGATAATAAACCATGTTAATTCCCCCCCCCCACACTTTCCCCTTCACAACTCCACTCTCCATCATATCCCCTCCCCTTCTCCATCAGTCTCTTTTAGATGTCATCATCTTTTTCTCCTATTATGATGGTCTTGGGTAGGTAGTGCCAGGCACTGTGAGGTCATGGATATACAGGCAATTTTGTGTCTGGAAGAGCACATTGTAAGGAGTCGTACCCTTCCTTTGGCTCTGAAATTCTTCCTGCCACCACTTCTGCAATGGACTCTGAGCCTTAAAAGGTGTGATAGAGATGTTTCAGTGCTGAATACTCCTCTGTCACTCCTTCTCAGCACCATGGTGCCTTCTGAGTCATCCCAGTGGTCACCACCATCTGAAAAGAGAAGCTTCTCTAGCCAAAAGTGAGAGTTACATTAATATATGGGTATGAACATTAAGAGAAGTGCTTACTGGGCAGTTTGGTGAGCATAATATATGCATTTAGCCAGACACCAGCAGGCGTTACACATCTAGGGCTCAGGACTTACCCCATCATAGGTTTTTCAGTATCAGGCAGGTATTCCCTCAAGTAGAGTGGACCTCCAGTCCAATTAGAGAGCAGTTGGTTTCCCCCATAACTACATACCACTATTGCACCTGTTGGCTCATTTGGCCTGGCTGGCCCACCTTAAGGTTTGCAGGATCCACTGTTGTTTATCTCCACTGATGACTTTTCTCTCTCCCTTGGAACTGCATGCAGCATAGCTTTTTCCAGCTTTCTGTCAGCTGGTCTACAAGTATGTTTTCAGCTCAGCTCCAGCAGGATTTCTCAGTGACCTTGTAGCCCAAGCATGTGGAATCTTCAGCAAAAGGGTCTTACTGTCTGTTCCTGGTGGGAAACCAAGGGCCTTGGCAATGGTCTGTAATGTTTTGGGGGCATCAGGAACCTCTCTGGCCAACAACTCACTGGAAGGTATCCCATTGCTGGCACTGAAATTTTTCTAGTAACAATTTACGGCTTTTGGGTGTGCCATTGTCAAAAAAGTAGGTTTCCATATGACATTCATACCCTCTTAGATTTTTTTGTTTGTTTGTTTTGAGGGAGGGTCTCACTGTAGCCCAGGCTGACCTGGAACTCACTATGTAGTCTCAGGGTAGCCTCGAGCTCATGGTGATCCTCCTACTTCTGCCTCCCAAGTGCTGGGATTAAAGGTGTGTGCCACCATGCCTGGCTCATAGATTTTGATTAACCTTTCCCCTACCCTTCCCTTATGCAATATCTTCCCCTGACCTCAGTAAGGCCTGTCCACCCCTAGTAATCTGTTCTTCTACTTACATACATACAATGCCATCCTCTTAAGTCTCCCCCTCTCCTCCCTTGTTCTTTTTCCTTAAGGAAAAGCATTAAGTTGTTTACTTCTGACCTTTATAACTTCTTCTTCTTCTTTTTTTTTTTTTTGGTTTTCTGAGGTAGGGTCTCACTCTAGCCCAGGCTGACCTGGAATTCACTATGTAGTCTCAGGGTGGCCTTGAACTCACAGTGATCCTCCTACCTCTGCCTCACGAGTCCTGAGATCAAAGGCATGCACCACCACACCTGGCTTTCTAATTTCTTCGTATAGGCACTTAAAGCTATAAATTTCCCTCTTATAGCCAGGCGTGCACACGCCTTTAATCCCACCACTCGGGAAGTAGAGGTTCAAGGCCTGAGGTAGAGGGAGACTCTACTTCAAAAAAACCAAAAGAAAAAACAAACAAACAAAAAGAGATTGTTGTAGCTCTGTGGTATACTCCTACTGTGATCCTACACTTGGGAGGTGGAGGCAGGAGCATCAAGAGTTCAAAAGCACCCACAGGAACATAGCCAGTTGAAGATGGGGAGGGGTGTGCAGAGAGAGAGAGAGAGACTATATCAGTCAGGCAGCAAGCGGTACTTTTCCTTCCTAGGTTCGAGTTCTAAAGTTTTAGAGATCTGAGTTCCTTTAAGCCTCACATATGTGGCAAGATTTCACGCACACAGAAATGCCAAGCTAGGGGCTGGGGAGATGGCTCAGTGGTTAAAGGACTTGTTTGCAAAGCCTACCAACCTAGGGTCAATTCTCCAGCTACAATTCATCTGGAGCAGCAAGGGACCCTGGTGTGTGTACACACACACACACACACACACACACACACACACACACACAGAGGCATGCGTGTGCAAATAAAAATTTTGGAAAATGCTAAGCCAGGGCTGGGGAGATTGCTCAGAGGTTAAAGGCCCATGCTTGCACAGCCTGCCAGCCTGGGTTCAGTTCCCCAGTACCCATGTAAAGCCAGCTTCACAAAGTGGCACACGTGTCTGGAGTTGATTTGCAGTGGCAGGAGGCCCTGGCATGCTTATTCTCTCTGTGTCAAATAAATAAAAATATTTTTTAAAAATGCTAAGCTAAGTCAGGCATTTCTTATACTCCATGATACCAGGTGGGGTGCCAATCTCTTAATCCAGAGGGGAATAAAGCAGACTTTGAGGAACAGGACACTCCTTGAGCATTCAGGCCCCTCTAAAAGAGTCTACATTCTTTCTGTGGTTCCAGTGCAGGTCAGCTTGCCCAATCTCAATGGTTGTAATCTCTCAATTGTAGCTGAATAGGCAGAAGTTTCAGCCAAATATTTCATTTCTGTGCCATATCCCTCTGCTCACAGCAGTCCATTTCTGTGCACTGCCACACTGCATAAGTTCTCAGGACACGGGCATAACAGCAAGCCTCTCACACAAACTGCTTCTAGTCCAGTTCAGGCAAAGCTCTTTCTCACCCTTATAAGCCAAACCTCACAGTCTTACTGCATTCAGGCCTTTAAACTCTGACCAGAATACTCCATCAAGCTGTACTTACAGCACTGAAAGGCATCTCTTTGACCAAGGTTTCAAATCCTCCCATATTCCTCTTGAAAATCAGCTCCAAAAGGCCAAAGCCACACAGTTAGGTGCCTAGCAGCAAATGATACCACTCCTCAGTACCACTTTACTGTTGCAGTCAGGTTCCAACAGGAACAGGAGAGTGTGCCAAACACTGGCAAGGGGAAACTGGCTATAATACCCATAAGCCTGCCCCCAACAATACACTGCCTCCAGAAGTCATTAATTCCCAAACCTCCATCAACTGGGAACCTAGCATTCAGAACACCTAAGTTTATGGGGGACACCTGAATCAAACCACCACAGTAGTAAATTGTAGGTCAGCCTTGGCTAGAGTGAGACCCTGCCTTGAAAAACCAACCAAACAACAACAACAAAAAAAGAGGGCAGACTTACTTGCAAAGCTGACAGCTCAGGATCAATTTCCCAGTACCCACACAAAGCCAGATGCATACACTGGTGCATGCATCTGGAGTTCATTTGTAGTGATGAGAGGCTCTGGTGCACCCATTCATTCTCTCTTTCCCTCTCTATCTACTTGCAAATAAATATTAAAGAGAGAGAGAGAGAGAGACAGAGAGCGAGCGAGCTGGGTGTGGTGGTGCATGCCTTTAATCCCAGCACTTGGGAGGCAGAGGTAGGAAGATTGCCATGAATTTGAGGTCACCCTGAGACTCTGCAGGGAATTCCAGGTCAGCCAGAGCTAGAATGAGACCCTACTTTATAAAACCAAAAAAGAAAAAAGGAATGAAGCCCTGACACAGGCTGCAAAAATAAATGATACACTGGTTTACATTGCAACATGGATGAGCCTTAAAAACATAAAGCTGAGGGCTGGAGAGATGGCTTAGCAGTTAAGGCGCTTGCCTGTGAAGTCTAAGGACTGACTTTCAACTCTCCAGGTACCATTTAAGCCAGATGCACATGGTAGAGCATGCATCTGGAGTTTGTTTGCAGTGGCTAGAGGCCCCTTGGCATGCCCATTCTCCCTCTCTTTCTTTCTGTCTCTAATAAATAAATAATAAAAATAAATCAGAAAAAATCTAAAAGAATTATTAAAAAAAAAACAACAACAACAGAAAGTTGAGCTGGGCGTGGTGGCGCATGCCTTTAATCCCAGCACTGGGGAGGCAGAGGTAGGAGGATTACCATGAGTTCAAGGCTACCTTGAGACTACATAGTGAATTGCAGGTCAGCCTGGGCTAGAGTGAGACCCGACCTCAAAAAACAAAACAAACAAACAAACAAACAAAAACCCGCCAAAAAATAGGGCAGAATTTAGGTAATGTCACCCCAAACCCTTCAGTAATATTTTAATACAATGTGTCTTATCAATCAAAATAATTGAAATATTTATCTTGATTCCAGGGTTCTTGGTACTCATACATGCATATAGACAAACATTTTTTTATTTAATTTACTTTTTATTGACAATTTCCATATTTGTAGACAATATCCCATGGTAATTTCCTCCCTCCCCCCACTTTCCCCTTTGAAACTCCACTCTCCATCATATCCCCTCCCCCTCTCAATCGGTCTCTCTTTTATTTTGATATCATCATCTTTTCCTTCTATTACCATGGTCTTGTGTAGGTAGTGTCAGACACTGTGAGGTCATGGATATCCAGGCCATTTTGTGTCTGGAGGAGCATGTTGTAAGGAGTCCTACCCTTCCTTTGGCTCTTACATTCTTTCCACCACCTGTTCCACAATGGACCCTGAGCCTTGGAAGGTATGATAGAGATATTGCAGTGCTGAGCATTCCTCCAGACAAACATATTTTGTTTTCTTTGAAAAACTTTAAAATGATTTCACTCACCGACAAATCAAGGGTGTGTGTATGTGTGAATTCTCCATCCCTAACCTCAAACAGTAGGGATGACCCTGGTCAGAAAGGAGATTTCAGCTGGGGACAATGGGACTTGAATAACTCCCCTCTTTATTCCATGTTCTTCAAGAACCAGGCAGTGAGAATTCCATCCACTGGGGGGAGCACCTGCTCGCTTTCAGTCCTTGGTTTGGGCTTCACAAAATCACATTTTTCAAATCACAATTCTGAGGCCAGGCGTGGTAGTGCACACCTTCAATCCCAGCACTCAGGAGGCAGAGGTAGGACAACTGCCATGAGTTCAAGGCTGCCCTGAGACTACATAGTGAGTTCCAGGTCAGTCTGGGCTAGAGTGAGACCCTACCTTGAAAAACAAACAAAAAACCACAGGGCTGGAGAAATGGCTTAGTGGTTAAGGTGCTTAACTGCAAAACTGAAGGACCTGCCCAGGTTCTATTCCCCAGGACCCACATAAGCCAGATGCACAAGGGGGCACGTGCATCTGGAATTGATTTGCAGCTGCTAGAGGCCCTGACTTGCCCATTCTCTCTCTACCTGCCTATTTCTCACTCTGTCTCTCCCTCTCTGAAATGCATAAAGCAAAATAAAATTATTTTAAAACAAAACAACAACAAAATTAGCCCACAAGCCTGTTTCCTTATGAATAAGATAGATAAAATACCACGTGCATGTGCAGGAAAATGTGTGAAAGGGCTGCACACCTTCGTTTGTACTCAAAGGCCGATGCCTTCTCCAAAGCGACCAGCCCAAAAGCAAGTCTCAGGACCAAGCCAAGGACTCACAATAGCTGGGTGTGGTAGTATGCACTTACAATGTCACTGCTGGGGAGGTGAACACAGTTGGGTCCCTGGGATTTGCTGTTCAGCTAGCCTACTCTAATTAGGCAAGTGCCAGGTCAATGAGAGACCCTATCTCAAAACAACAAAAAGGTCATGGTACCTGAGGAATGACACTCTGAGGTAGTCCTCTGGCCTACACACACAAACACACAATACCATGCACACACAGTGGAAAATGGAACATAAAGGGACACGGTAGACCTGGTCGAACACCCTCCTGTGCAGCCCCTGCCTTTAGGCACACAGAATGGAGGCCCCCACCCAAGCTGATCTTCCTGACAGATAAAGGAGAAGTTTTAGGAATCATCATCACAGGCCTTATTGCAAAATGCAGGTGTTTTCTGTTCATCTAAGAAATGGGATGACCACCCTCTGTGCAATGTGCCATGACCTGCCTGTACCTCTTTGTTTCTAAATACCTTTATGATTAAATAGCATAGAATGTTTCTTGCCTCAGTTCCGCCTAACTTTGTGTTTTAATTTCCATCCTGTTTTTACAATGAACATCCTGTGGTTTTCTGCAATAAAAGCTGACACTCCTAGCAGTTCAGGGCTGCATCCTGAGATTCAGACCTCTGGGATGCAGACCTGATGCACCAGTCTTTTTTTTCTTTTTTTTATTAACCCAATAAAACTTTGCCTCACATTCTGTGAGTCAATGGTTATACTTGTGTTACACCGGACCCCATGACAACATGAACACACACACACACACACACACACACACACACACACACACAAGAAACACATGCAATTTCTAGACCTGAGTCTACTGTGTAGCTGCCACTGAGGTTTCTCAGTGTTTCCCTCTCTTGAATTCCCCAAGCTCTGCCCCACCTTTGGGACTCAGCTGCTGCTGTAATCAGTCACTCTGTGTTGCAGTTACTTTCTTGTTGGTGGGACACTCAACCGTAGCTTGTGGGAGGAAAGGGTTTACTTTGGCTTGCAGACTTGAGGGGAAGCTCCATGCAGGCAGGGGGAAATGATGGCATGAGCAGAGGCTGGACATCACCTCCTGGCCAACATCACATGGACAACAGCAGTAGGAAAGTGTGGCAAACACTCCCAAGGGAAGCTGGCTATAACACCCTCAAGCTGGTCCCCAACGACATACATCCTCCATCAAGGCTCTAATTCCCAAATTGACACCAGCTCGGGACCAAGCAGTCAGAACACATGAGTTTATGGGGACACCTAATTCAAATCACCACACCCTTCAACTTGGAGATATAAAGGATTTCCCAAGGTCTTATTTTGGACTAATTTGCTAGAGTCTGCACAGATTGTAAGGAGGCTTGCTCCTGGGTGGGCATACTTGGAGGCTGGGTGTCAAAGAGATGTGAGGTTTCTTCATCAACACTTGGCTGAGCCTGGTGGGCAGGAACAAGCAGGGCCTTGCTGTGTGACAGTGACTTCCCCTTCTCTCCCAATGCCCATTACATACAACCTTAAAAAAAGTTAATATTGGGCTGGAGAGATGGCTTAGTGGTTAAGGCGCTTGCCTACAAAGCCAAAGGACCCAGATTCAATTCCCCAGGACCCACTTAAGCCAGATGCACAAGGTGGTGCATGTGTCTAGAGTTCATTTGCAGTGGCTGAAGGTCCTGGGGTGCTAGTTCTCTATCTGCCTCTTTCTCTCTCCCTCTTTCAAATAAAAATAAAAAAGGTTAATACTGAACTACATAATAAATAAAATAATCCAGGGGATGGTGAGATGGCTCAGTAGGTTAAGAGCACTTATCACAAAAGAATTTGGGCCTGAGAGGGCCTCGTTTGCTCTAAGTTCTATTCCTCTGCATCTATGGAAATAGCTAGGTATGGTTGTGCATGTTCATAACCCTAGTCCTGTGGGGAGCAGAGAGAGAGAGAATCACTGGGGCCTGTGAAAAATGGCATCCCCAGGTTCAGAGAGACATTGTTTCAAAGAAATACACAGGTGGTAGAAGAAACATCCAGTGTTATCCTCTGGCCTCTGCAAGTGTGCATCTGAATACACATATATACATACCCTACACTCACAGTACACATGCAAAAAAAAAAAATTCCCGTACCTAGGTAAAAATGAAAAAATGTTTAGGGCTGGGTGTGGTGGTGCACACCTTTAATTCCAGCACTCAGAAGGCAAAGGTAGGAAGATTGCTGTGAGCTCCAGACCAGCCTGGGACTACAGAGTGAGTTCCAGGTCATCCTGAGCTAGAGTGAGACCCTACCTTGGAAAAACAAAAACAACAGAATTAAAAAAAATTATTTATTTGAGAGAGAGGGAAGAGAGAGGAAGAATGGGCTTGTCAGGGTCTTCAGCCACTGCAAACAAACTCCAGATGCATGCACCACCTTGTGCATCTGGCTTCCATGGGTCCTGAGGAATGGAGCCTGGGTCTTTTGGCTTTGCAGGCACATTCTCTTTTCTCTCTTTCTCTCTCTCTCTCTGTCAAATAAATAAATAAAAATAAAATATTCACATTCTCAGACACCCCATAATTGATTTTCTACTTTGGGGTTCTTCCCACTGTCTTCAGTCTGCCTGAAATACTCTCCCCCTTGGGATCATGTTAGCATATTCATTTTCAAATCTTTGTTGAGACATCACAGACTCATGAAGGCCATTTCTGACCACCCCACTTAAAACTTTAGGCACTTTTTTCTCTCCTAACAGTCCCTCCAAAATGCACAGATACATTCTCATTCTGTCCTCCACCGTACTTCTTCTCCCCTTCTTGCCTATTCTTCATAGTGTATACCAGCTTGTAACATACTGGATATTGCACTTATTTGCCTAACCCTGCTTCTAGAAGCTTATTCCACAAGAATACGGACCTTAACAAAATTCACAGACATATCCCCACTTCCTAAAACATGCCTGGCCCATCACAGATACTCAAAAATCTTTCTTAAACAAATTGAATTGTCAAAGACCCAAAACAAACAAATAGCTTGCATACCTTGTATTGGTGGAGGTTATAAAGGAATTCTTTCGTAAGTCAAAGTGTGGAATTACTCACTGGGGAGCAATTTGGCAGGATTCATCAAAATTAAAAGAGCATCGTCCCTATGATTCAGCAAGTGAACCTCCAAACTCAATTCAACTGATATTCTTACAGATACTAAACAACAACAACAACAACAACAACAAAAAAGCAGCAACCAAACAACCAAACCAAACCAAGCAACTTGGTGTACTGATGTGCACTGCAGCTTGCATTAGTAACAAAAGGCTGGAATTAGGCACTCCCCAATAGGGGTCAGGTTAAATCACATATAGCCCTTCCTAAAACTGCGTAACAAGCCTACCTTCAGATGATCGAGGGAGGTGCACACGGATGCAGAACAGTCCTGGGGACATATTGAGTGAAACAAGTCAGGGCCACAAGCGTGTGCCCTGTGCTGCTGTCTGGGTAAAGAAAGGAGACAGGTATGTGTAGAAACGCTTGAAAATTTGTACAAACGCAATACATCTGTATATGACATAATAAACACAGTTCTGGAGCTCACAAGCAGCTGCCTTATGTCTTATACTCAGAGACTGTAGCAGTGAATAAACAAAAATCACTGCACTGTAAACAAAAAATCACATGCACTGTAGGGAGACTTTTCCCTTCCTCCCGCAGTGAAGCCAATTCTTAGGATGATTCTATTCGGGTCCCCCCCCCCCAGCCTGCCCCCCGCCGCCGCGGCCCTGGACTTGGCCGTGGGGCTGGAGTCCCTGCTCCGTCCTTAGAGGGCAGCAGCGGGGCGTCGCGGGGGACGCATGCGCCCGGTTTGCACCCCCGGGAATTTAGAGAGCCGGGGAAGGCTCGGGAGAAACACACGCCCCAAAGCGACCCCACGCGGCGCGGGCCTGCAGCCCCGGGGGGTGCGGCGTCGCCCTCGCCCGGCCCCGCCCCGTGTCCCCGGCCGGCCGCGGCGGGATGCGCACGGCCCGGCCCCGCGCCGGGACCCTCGCTCTCCATGGGGCTGCGGCGCTGGCTGCGCGCCGCCTGCTGCTGCTGCTGCCCGGGCCGGTGCCCGCCGGAGCCCGCGCCGCCCGAGAAGGAGCCGCTGGTCAGGTGGGTGCTCGCGCGTCCTCGGGGCGCGGGAGGAGACGCCCCGGCCTCCTGGGCCCTTCGGGGACACGTTGGGTACTGGCTTCTTGCTTACGAATTTATTTTATTTTATTTTTATTTACTTTGCCCCAAAGCACAAGTCCCCAGACGCAGCCGAGACCCAGGCAGGTGTCTATGGAAAACGCCAATAATTCACCAGCAGGGTCGGGGTAGGGAAAGAGCAGGGGATTGCGGGGTATGATAAAATACGATGGGGACTGGGTATCTGATACATAAATATATATTAAGTGAAATAGGCAACTGTGGGTTTTTTTTTTTTTTTTTGGCCACTCGGCAAAAAAGTTAAATATGTCATTAAATGTCTTTACCGAAAGAAGACAATTTCTGTGACTGAGCCTAAGAAAATCTTTCTCATTAAAAAAAAACAAAAAAGGCATGTTGTACCAGGCTGTTGAGTCATTTAAAGTTAAGCTGTGAAAATATGAGGAAATTTAATGCTCATTAGCTGTTGTTGAGGGACCTTGTGAAGAAACCCTGTAACATAACTTTATTCGAGGCTGTGAATTTAAAATCATTTTGTGTCTTGAGTTTGCTGAAATTAAGGTTCCATTAAAAGCGTGCCTCAGGGAACAGAATAGTTAAAATGAAATTAGGACGAAGTATGTAGGGTGGAATTCCAGGGTTAGGTGAACAAGTTCTGCAGGCGAGGGCTCTTTCTTAGGAAACAGCCAGCTCCTATACCCGTGCTTGTGCAACTCTTCCTAAGCGCGGCTTACCTCTCTTACTCTTGTCAAGTCCGAACACTTCCCCTGGTTTCCGAGATCTTACATAACGCCTTCCTGCCGGCCTGCTCTCATTTTCCAGCACATTAAACACCGTGTACTCCTTGCCACTCTAGGAACAATCCACTCTTGTCCCTCCAAGCTTGGGGCCAGTGCTGACCTTTTGCCTTGCTGCCCCCCTTCTAAATGGTATTTTTCAAGCAGTCTTGTTTGATCACACTATGCCTATTCATCTTCTTCTCCTGTGACTTAAGGGCTTGCAGTTTATCATCTGCTCCTCATTGTTCAGTGAGCACATGTGTGGGTCATACATATATGTGTATATACATACATACACACACACACACACACACACACACATATATATATATATATATATATATATTGCTAGTTATATACTATATATATATCCATACATATAGTACATGGGATTTAAAAAATATTTTATTTATTTATTTGAGAGAGAGAGAGGGAGAGAATGGGTATGCCAGGGCCTCCAGGCTGCAAACCAACTTCAGATGCATGTGCCCCCTTGTGCATCTGGCTTATGTGGGGCCTGGAGAATTGAACCAGGATCCTTTGGCTTTGCAGGCAGGCAAATGCCTTAACTGCTAAGCCATCTCTCCAGCCCCTTTTTTGTTATTTTTAGAGGTAGGGTCTCACTCTAGCCCAGGCTGACCTGGAATTCACTATATAGTGCCAGGATGGCCTTGAACTCATGGTGATTCTCCTACCTCTGCCTCCCAAGTGCTGGGATTAAAGGGGTGTGCCACCATACCTGGCTAGTACAATGGGATATTTTTATTTTTGCTGATAGCACCCCACTTAGATTTTGAGATTGTTGTGGGCACAGAGAAACTGAGTCATCTACTGCTAGTTTAAAAGTTGTAGATGGGCTGGAGGGATGGCTTAGTGGTTAAGGTGTTTGCCTGCCAAGCCAAAGGACCCAGGCAGGTTCAATTCCCCAGGACTCACAGCCAGATGCACAAGGTGGCGCATGCCTCTGGAGTTCATTTACAGTGGCTGGAGGCCCTGTTGTGCCCATTCTCTCTCTCTCTCTCTCTCAAATAAATAAATAAAAATAAAAATTAAGCCGGGTGTGGTGGCACACACCTTTTTAGAAAAAAAAATTTGTAGATAAGGCTGGTGTGCTGGTGCATGCCTTCAGTCCCACCCAGCACTGGGGAAGCACAGGTAGAAAGAGTACTGTGAGTTCAAGTCTAGCTTGGGACTACAGAGTGAGTTCCAGGTCAGCCTGGACTAGAATTGAGACCCTACCTCGGAAAAAAAAAGAAAAGTTGTAAATACAGGCTGGGGAGATGGCTCAGTGGTTATAAGTGCTTGGTGCACAAACCTGATGACTGGTTTGGATCCCCAGAATCAGCAAAGCTTGTACTTGGCTGTAATCCCAGTGCCAATGGGAGGCAGAGTCAGGCTTGTGGGCCAGCTAGGCTGGCATTCACAGCAGTAAAACAAGAGACCCTGTCTCAAACGAGGTGGAAGGCAAGGTTGTCCTCTGACCTCCACATGTGTGTTGTGCCACTCAGCGCGCATGCACACACGTAGTGAAGTTGTAGATGACAGTGTAGAAAAATTTTAAAGATTTATTTGTATTAATTTGAGAAAGAGAGAGAGAGAGAGAGCGAGAGAGAATATGAGTGTGCCAGGGCCTCTTAGCCACTGCAAACAAACTCCAAACACATGGGCCACCGTGTGCATCTGGCTTACGTGGGACCTGGAGAATCGAACCTGGGTTCTTAGGCTTCTCAGGCAAGTGCCTTAAGCGCTAAACCATCTCTCCATCCCCACAGTGCAGAGTCTTGTCTTGGGATAGGCACTCCTCTTGTCACGAAGCATAGCCTTTAGCCGGAGCTTGGATCTTTCCAGTGTTTTGTCTAGGATCGTTATCTTAGATAACTGTTTTGTTTATTTTCAAGTCTGGGTCCTCACCTGTTTTGGTTTATACCCTGTGGGTGTAAGTCAGTGGACTTTCTTTTTGCGTGTGCGTGTATGTGTGTGTGTGTAGGCCAGATGTTGATGTTGGGTGCCTCAGCCATTCTTTACCCAGGACTCATTGAACCCAGAGGTCACTGAGTTGGCTAGATAAGCTAGTCAGCAAGGCCCAGAGATCCTCCTGTCTGAGTAACCTCCGGGGCTGGGGTTTTACAGGCATGCACCATGTCTTGCATTTTATGTGGGTTCTTGGGATCAGAACTGAGATGGTCACGCTCGTGCAGCAGGCCCTTCACCCACTTAACCCGTCTCCACAGCCCCTGACAGAATTCCACAGTGAATTCTGTAAGTGATTTTGAGATGATGGGCTCAGTTGGAGTAGCATAGCAAAGTGTTAATGAATCCAGCTGCCTAGGATGAGTCACCCAAGTGGGTGAGCGCCTGTAAGTTATTAAGTTTATTTGTACCCCAATTTTCCCATCTGTAAAGTGGGGATGACGATAGTGCATACGTCAAAGGACTGCAGTGTAAAAGGAGGTGATACATGTCAGGTGCTTAATCTAGTGCCTGACACATAATAGGTGCAGCCAACTTTAGTTGTTAGTATTAATTGTCTTTGTTATTTTCCTGAGCATGTGAACATGAGTGGACTGGGCTCACGTGCTCAGGGTTATTCAGGTTCCATTTCAGTGTAATCATTTCAGAGCAGCTTCTTGGTGGACACGTGGAATAGGGGTATGCATGTGTGTATGGTTATCTGCATAGGTTTTCCTACACGAGTCATCTGAGTGTCTGGTTTGAAATCGCCCTGTGGGTGTGAGTGGTGTGTGGGTAGATGTATGCTTGCTCATGTGGGTGCATGTGTGTGTGTGTGGAGGACAGAGGCTGATGTTGGGTGTCTTCCTTGATCTCTCTCCACTTTAGTTACTGAGGCAGGGTCTCTCATGAACACAGAGCTCGATGATTTGGTTAGTCTAGCTAACTAGCTTGTCCTGGGGGTTCTCCTGTCTCTGCCTCCCTGGTGCTGGAATTATAGGCAGGCTGCTATGCCCACCCAGCATTTATGTGGGTACTGGAGGTCCAAACGCAGGTTCTCACGCTTCTAAGGCAAGCACTTTACTGACTGAGCCATTTCCCCAGCTCCCTGTTTTGATTTGATTTACATTTTTCATTGGTTTTTAGTATACACAGAAAATTGTGCAGCTATGACTACTGTCTTAATTCCACTGCCATTTCATCTCCCCAAAAAGAAACAATGTGTACCCCTTAGTAGTCACCCTTCCTATTCTCACCACTGCTTAGTGGTTCCTAGGCAGTCATGCATTTAGTTTTTGGCCCTATAGATTTGCCTATTCTGTAAATAGATGGAGTTGTAATATTTATTTCCTTTTTGTTTTTTGAGGTAGGGTCTCGCTCTAGTCCAGGCTGACCTGTAATTCACTATGTAGTCTCAGTGTGGCCTCAAACTCACGGTGCTCCTCTTGCCTCTGCCTCCCGGATATTGTTTTTAATCTATTTATTGCATGTGCGTGTGTAGTGCATTCGTGTGTGTGTGTGTTTGTGCAGATGCTCACGTGCACATGTGTGGAGGCCAGACTAGAAGTCAGGTGTCCTCTGTCGTTCTTTTACTTTATTTCCTTGAGGTGGAGTCTCTCACTGAACCTGGAACTGCCATTTTCCATCAGACTGGCTGCCCAGGGAGCTCTGGTAATTCTCCTGTTTCTGCCCCCATTAGGACTGGGGTTACAAGCATGTAGGGCCATACTGGGCTTTTTACAGAAGTGCTGGGGATTGAACTCGGGTCCTCATTCTTGCATCGCAAGCACTCTTACTCACCGAGCCATCTCTTCAGCCCCAGAATTTTGAATTCTTCATGTCATATTTTTTCTTTCTACTTACAAAAAGTGTTTTTATTGGGGGGGGGTATGGGGGTGGTGGAGAGATTGCTTAGCGGTTAAGGCACTTGCCTGCAAAGCCAAAGGACCTAGGTTCAATTCCACAGGACCCACATAAGCCAGATGCACAAGGTGGTGCATGCATCTGTAGTTTGTCTGCAGTGGCTAGAGGCTCTGGCACACTCATTCTCCCTCTCTTTCAAATAAATAAATAAAAATAAAAAGGGTTTTCTACAGACTTTTGGTTTTTTTTTTGGCTTTTGAGGTAGGGTTTCACTCTAGCCCAGGCTGACCTGGAATTCACTACGTAGTCTCAGGGTAACGTGTGCTACCATACCCAGCTCAGATATCTTTTTTTTTTTCTTCCTTTTTTCAGACATCTTTTTTACGCAACCAAATCTTTTCTTTTACTATCTATAAGGTTGGTATCCATGTTTTATTTTATTCCCTAGAGCAGCAGTATCTGGAAGAGGTACCCTTGGAGGAGACCATATTGCCACTTGTGGTGTGACCACCTGCAGTCCTTTCCCAAAGCACACCAGGGACTCTTGTTAGTTCAGAAAAACAAAAAACAAAAAACAAAAAACAAAAAACAAAACAAAACAAAAACACAGCTCTTAGTCTCAGTTTGCTTGCCAGTCTGAACAATTTTTTTTTTTTTTTTGACTTGGATCCTTTTGCCTTTTCTGGAGTCTTGTACCTGAGGGGGAAGCTTGTACCATCTCTGATGCGTATCTGTGTCGTTCTCATCACTTGTTTTCTTTTCCCATCTTTAGAAACACTTTGAGAGCTCTCCTAGCAATTCATCTTGAGACAGCTGTGACCTTTAACTACTATTCTCCGCAGTCATTTGTATCATGCACAGGTGTCTTTAAAGAACATTCAGCTGGGGCTGGAGAGATGGCTTAGAGGTTAAGGTGCTTGCCTGCAAAGCCTAAGGACCCAGGTTCAATTCCCCAGTACCCATGTAAGCCAGATGCACAAGGTGGCACATGTGTCTGGAGTTTGTTTGCAGCGGCTAGAGGCCTTGATGTGCCCATTATCACTCTATCTATCTCTCCCCACTTCAATTAAACTATTAAAAAAAAAAAAGAATAGTCAACTATACTTCTTACCTCCTTCTTGACCACTGTTTTTTTTTTTTTTTTTTCTAGAATCATCTGGTAAAATGTAGCTTCTGGGCTCCATCTCAAAGTCTAGGGTGGGGCCTGAGACTCTTCATTGAAGTGACTATTCCTGGTGTTTGGCTGTGGGCTCTGGTGACAGTCCTCAAGGAACATAACTCTTCTTTTTTTGCTTGTTTTTATTTTTATTTATTTATTTGAGAGCGACAGACAGAGAGAGAAAGAGGCAGATAGAGAGAGAGAATGGGCGCGCCAGGGCCTCCAGCCACTGCAAACAAACTCCAGATGCATGCGCCCCCTTGTGCATCTGGCTAATGTGGGTCCTGGGGAATGGAGCCTCGAACCTGGGTCCTTAGGCTTCACAGGCAAGAGCTTAATCGCTAAGCCATCTCTCCAGTCCCTTTTCTTTTTCTTGTTGGTTCTTTTTTCGAGGTAGGGTCTCACTCTCATGTTCTTTTTCTCCTTTCTTCTTTCTTTCTTTCTTTCTTTCTTTCTTTCTTTCTTTCTTTCTTTCTTTTTTTGAGGTAGGGTCTCCCTCTAGCCCAGGCTGACCTGGAATTCACTTTGTAGTCTTAGGTTGGCCTTTAACTCACAGTGATCCTTTTACTTCTGCCTCCAGAGTGTTGGGATTAAAGGTGTGTGCCATCATGCCAGGCTTGTTCTCAGATTCTTATGCTTATAAGACAAGCATTTTACTGACAGAGCTCTCTCCCCAGCCCCAGTTGCTACCTTCCTTCCTTTCTTTTTTTTCAAACTTTTTTATTGACAGTTTCCATAATTAGACAATAAACTGTAATTACCTTCCCTCCCCTACTTTCCCCTTCACAAATCTACTCTCCATCATACTCCTTCCCCCTCTCAGTTTGTCTCTCTCTTATTTTATGTCATCATCTTTTACTCCTATTGTGATGGTCTTGTGTAGGTAGTGTCAGGCATTCTGAGGTCAAGGATATCCAAGTTGTTTTGTGTCTGGAAGAGTGCAATGTAAGGAGTCCTACCCTTTCTTTGGCTCTTACATTCTTTCCGCCACCTCTTCCACAATGGACTCTGAGCCTTGGAAGGTGTGATAGAGATGTTTCAGTGCTGAGCACTCCTCTGTCACTTCTCAGCACTTTGGTGCCTTTTAGTCATCCCAGAATAGCTTCTCTAACCCAAAAGTGAGAGTAGCATCAATATATGAGTATGAATGTTAAGAGAAGTCCTTACTGGGCAGTTGGTGAGCATAGATATGCACTTAGTCAGACACCAGTGGGTATTACACTCCTAGGGCTCATGACCACCCCTGTTATAGGTTTTCAGTACCAGGCATATATTCCCTCCTGTGGAGCAGGCCACCAGTCCAATTAGAGAGTGGATGGTCTACCGTAACAGAAATGCCACTATTGCACCCGTTGGCTCATTTGGACTGGCTGGCCAAATATAAGGCTTGCAGTGCCCACTGTTGAGTATTTCTAGTGGTGATTTCTCTCTCTGCCATTGAACTGCATGCAGCATAGCGTTTTCCAGCTTTCTGTCAGCTGGTCTTTAGGAAGGTTTTCAGCTCAGCTCCAGCTTGATTTTTCAGTGACCTTGCAGCCCAAGCATGTGGCGTCTTCAGCAGTAGGGTCTTACCATCTATTCTGGGGCCTTGGCAATGGCCTGTTATGTTTTGGGGATATCAGAGACCTCCTTGGCCAGCAGCTCACTGGAAGGTATACCATCTCTTGCACTAAAAGTTTTCTAGTAACAATCTATGGCTTCTGGTGTGCCATTGTCCAAAAAAGTAGGTTTCCATAGGGCTTATTCACATCCTCTGAAATTTTGATTAACCTTTCCTCCACTGTTCCTTTACTCAATCTCTTCCCCTGACCTCACTTAGGCCATTCCACCCCCAGTAATCTGTTCATCTATTTACATATATACAATACCATTCCCTTAAGTCCTCCCCTCTCCACCCTACCTTTCTGATAAAATGTTGGAAAACCTTCCTAAGAAGTTATGGTATCTCTCTTTCTTTTTGCTCTTGGGCTTTTAACTACATTCTTCTTGGTATCACAGTTATAAGGTGGAAACTGAAATTCTCGGGAGACTGGAAGCTGTAGTCTAACCTAGAGAGGCTGAATATGTCCCATTTACATGTCCCCTGTATTTCCTGAGACAGTGTATTACAGTAGAGTAAGAACAGAATAAATTACTTGTATATAACTGTAACTGTTTATTTAATAATTACTTGCTATGTTTAGTCTTAAACTTATTTTTAAAAAAATTATGGATAGGACTGAAGAGGTGGCTCTGTGGTTAAGGTGCTTGCCTGCAAAGCCTAACGACTTGGGCTTGATTTCCCAGTACCCACATAAAGCCAGATACATAAAATGGTGCATGCATCTGGAAATTATTTTCAGTGACTGGAGGTCCAGGAGTGCCCATAGTCTCTCTCTTTCTCTGTATCTCTCTGCTTACAAATAAATACATAAAATATAAAAATTATGAAGAATAATAAAACAGACACCAAGTCCAGCACCTACCTTAAGAAAGGAAATATTAGGGCACATACTTGATGTTGGCTGGGAGGTGATGACCAGCCTCTGCTCATGCCTCATTGTTCTCCTGCTATCATGGAGCTTCCCCTACAGTCTGTAAGCCAAAAAAAGCATCAACCCTTTCCTTTGATAAGCTCCTTTTGGTTGGGTGTTTTGTGCCAGCAACAAGAAGGTAACTGTAATAGAAAACTGATACTGAGAAGTGGGGTTGTTGATGCTGGAAACCTGACTGTGGCTTTTGGCCTTTTGGAGCTGATTTATAGGAGGAATGTGGAAGGATTTGAAACCTTGGCCTAAGAGACACCTGACAGTGCTGAAGGCAGAGTTTGATGGACTATTCTGGGCAGAGTTGAAAGACCTAAGTGCAGTTATAAGTGTGGACCATGGGATTTGGCTTATGAGGGGAAGAAAGAGCTTTGTCTGGACTGGGCTGAAGGCAGTTTGTGGGAGACGCTGCTCATCACTTGTGCAGGATTGCACTGTATAAAAATGAGCTGGTGTGAGCAGAAGAACGTGGAAGAAAGAAATGAAAACATAGGGCCGAAATTGCTGCTTGTTCAGCTGAGTTGTTTGAGATATTGCAGCCATTAAGACTGGTCCAGCTGCTCTGCATTGACATTGCAGGAAGAATGCAGACTCTTGAAAGAAGTGAGCCTGATCGATAAAGTGCTCTGCTCTTCAAAGTTGGCTTTATTCTCCCCTGGATTAACAAGTTGGTAGCCCACCTGGTACTGTGGGAGTATAACAAATGCAGAAAAGAGAGGGTCATTGAATTTGCAATGTGGTTTTGTATTTTGGAGATGGTCACTGGGTGATGTGAAGCAGGTTTGTTGGATTACCTGCATGGAGGCCCTTCTGGAGTCATGATATGGATGAACTGTGGGTTGCAGTGGAGACCCAAGGATATTTTAGAGATCCTAGGACTGTGATATGGCTGCCAAAGAGAGCTGACAGCTCAGGATGGAGTTTTCCTCAGGGCAACCAGCTGGAGGGGTGGAATTGGAAACTCCAGAGACCGTCACTGGTTAGCGATATTACACTTCGAGATATGGAACTTACTTAATGTTTGCCCTGTTTGTTTTAGGTCTTGTGTTGGTTCAATCTTTCCTTGCTATGCCCAGTACCATCTTTTGCATTGTGAATGGTTACTCTGTGCCGTAATGTTATTTTGGTTTTACAGGCTAACAGTTAAGAGACCTCGGACTATGGGGATGTTTGAACAGCATTGAGATTGACAAACCATGGGGCTTTTAAAGTTGGACTGAATGCATTATGTTTCACATCATGGATGGTCATGAGTTTATGGGGACCAGAGGTGGAATGTGGTGGTTTGAATTAGGAGTCCTCCATAAACTCATGTGTGCTGAATGTTAGGTCCCCAGCTGGTGGCAGTTTGGGAACTGGAGCCTTGCTGGAGGAGGTGTGTTGTTGGAGGTGGGCTTATGGGTTGTATGTCCAGCTCCCCTTGCCTGTGTTTGGCACATGCTCCTGCTTCTGGTGTCCACCTGATGTTGGCCGGGAGGTGATGTCTACCCTCTGCTCATGCTATTGGTTCTCCCTGTCATCATGGAACTTCTCCTCAAGTCTGTAAGCCAAAATAAACTCCCCCCAAATTAAAAAAGGAATAAAGTATTAATAACAGAGCTGAACTCTCCCCATGTGTCCTCTCCAGTGCTTCACCTTCCTTCTACCTCCCCAAGTGACCTCTAAATGGAGTCTGTGTTTACCACCCTTAAATTTTATATACAAGTAGAGTCTTACAATAAATGAGATTTCTTTGCATGCATTGTTATTTAATTGTCACTATGACTGAATGAGATAGGTGTTAGCTATCTCTAAACATAGATGAAGAGCCCAGGGTCCAGAGACTTTAGATAAATTCAAGACAATAGCTAATAAGTCAAAGGGATAGGATTTGAATCTTTGCCTGTTTTGTTCAAATATCATGCCTTGTGTTGTAGAAAGCACTAAATGTTTTCAAAAGTAATATAATGTCTAATGTTCTAGACATTATTAGATTTACTGTCTTAACCCCTATCCATTTTACACCCTTTCTCCTTCCTGTTTTCTCATTTTTTTCTTCCTTCCTTCCTTCCTTCCTTCCTTTCTTTTTTGTTTTTTCGAGGTAGGATCTTACTCTAGTCCAGGCTGACCTGGAATTCACTATGTAATCTCAGGGTGGCCTGGAACTCACAGTGATCCTCCTGCCTCTGCCTCCTGTCGCCAACTGTGAGATTTTGGGGCAAGTTCCGTTACTTCCTTGGACCTCATTTAACTTCCATTAACTTAATCTAGAAACTCTCTCAATAGAAGAGCCTAGAGACTTTTCTCCTAGGTGATTCTAGAGCCAACAGGGTTGACAGTTGAAATTAACTATCACAAATGAGGATCATCATACGGAAGATGAATTGCAGGCTAAATTGTCTTCTTTCTGTGGACTTCTGTCAGCTCACGCTCTGTGTGGCCCGGTGTGGAAGGCTGTCTGTACTCTGGGGAAGGAGTCTGAAGGTCTAGGAAGTGGGAACCCTGATGTTTCATTCAACTCTTCAGCTGCCCGGGGCTGCCTCTCAAGTATAATTGAAGTGGCATTTCTTTTTCTTTCTTTCTCTCACTTCCTCACTCCCTCCTTTTCTTTTTATTTATTTATTTATTTTTTCCAGTGCTGGGGATGGAAATCAAGGACCTGTGCACGCTAGGCAGGTACTCTGTTTTTGAGCTACAGCCCCGGTCCCTGAGTAGACATTGCTAACCCAGGCGTCTAAGAACAAGTCCAGGCCTGGTAAAAGGACTCATGGCTTGATCCTGAGCCAGAGGTTGTTCAGTCTTTGAATCATATACTGTCTGTTTTCTCAGTATTCGTAGGGTTGATGCCATGTAAGGATGAACCTATGATAGTCATCACATCCACCATCTGTCTGTGTAAGGGTTGGGTTCTGAGTGTCACTCTTTTCCACACTCACTACATTCCTAACTAGGGCCAAGAATGGTCAGAACAACCACCACAAACCGGTTTGCTTCAAGGAGAGGGCAGCCATGCTTGCTTCAGGATGACTGCACCATTGGTCATTTGTCTACAAAGTGTTGAAAGGTTTTATGTTGGGTGGTTGAAGAGTTCATGTCACTAATGAAAAGAAACATGTGAGGTATGTATTGTTAGTTTCTCAGGGCTGTCACAACAAATTACCTCAAACTTGGTAGCTTACCATCACAGAAACGTATTCTTTCATAGTTCTGTACATCAGGAAGTCTGAGATCAAGGTGCTGGCAGGCCCACAATCACTTGGAAGGCTCTAGGAACTGTGAGTCATTGCTTGCTGATCCAAGCTTCTGAGGGCGCCTGATGTTCCCCAGCTCTGCCAGTATAATTTCAGTCTCTTCCTCTGACTTCATCCATGCTTCTGTCTTCTAAATTGTAAAACTCCCTCTGCTTTCACTCATGAAGATACAAATCACTGGATTTAGTGTCCACCCTAAAATTGGGGATGACCACATCTCAAGATCCATATTTCTTTCTTTTAAAGATTGTATTTATTTATTTATTATTAGAGACCGAGAGAGGGGAAGAGAGAGAGTGAGAATGGGTGTGCCAGGGCCTCTAGCTTCTGCAAACAAACTCCATACACATGCGCCACCATGTGCATCTGGCTTATGTGGGTCCTGGAGAATCAAACCTGGATCCTTAGGCTTTGCAGGCATGCACCTTAACCGCTAGCCATTTCTCCAGCCCAAGGTCCATATTTCTGAGTAAGGTCTTGTACATAGGTACTGGGTGTTAGCACTTGAATATATCTCTTTAGGAGACACACAAACATACACAGATAGAGATAGAGAGAGAGAGAGAGAGAGAGAGAGGGAAAGAGAGAGAATGGTCATGCCAGGGCCTCTGGCTGCTGCAAACGAACTCCAGATGCATGTACCACTTTCTTCTTTTTTGGTTTTTCAAGGTAGGGTCTCACTCTAGCTCAGGCTGACCTGGAATTCACCATTTAGTCTCAGGGTGACCTCGAACTCATAGCAATCCTCCTACTTCTGCTTCCCAAGTGCTGGGATTAAAGGTGTGCGCCACCATGCCCGGCTGCACGTACCACCTTGTGCATCTGGCTTTATGTGGGTATTGGGGAATTGAACCTGGGTCATCAGATTTTGCAGGCTAAGATTTTAACTGCTAAGCCATCTCTCCAGCCTTCAAAATATTTTGGGGAGACTGCTGATCAAACCAAAGACCTTGTGCATGCCAGCTAGGTTAAGAGCTCTGCCAGTCAGCCATACCCCCCAGTCTTCTGAAGCCTTGGTTTCCATTTCATTTTAGTAACATAGATATCACCTATTAGTGATAAAAGCATGCCATTGCGATAAAACCCAAGTATGATTTGTGGCGTCCAGCTGCCCTATGTCCTCTGACACCATAGAGACCACTGCCACGTATCATAGCATCAGAAGCTCTCTAGAAGCCAAGATAGAACATGTGGTGTGATGTCACAGAATAGAGTATCTTTCATGAGGATTGCTTTGAACTTTTTAGAGAAATTAAATTCCTACTCTTCCAATTTTTTTTTTCAAGGTAGGGTCTCACTTTAGCCCAGGCTGACCTGGACTTAACTATGTACTTTCAGGCTCGCCTTGAACTCATAGTGATTCTGTTATCTCTGCCCCCCCCCACACGAGTGTTTTTTTTTTTTTTTTTTTGAGGTAGAGTTTCACTCTAAGCCCAGGATGAACTGGAATTCACTCTGTAGTCTCAGGGTAAACTTGAACTCACAGCGATCCTCTTACCTTTGCCTTCTGAGTGCTAGAATTAAAGGCATGTGCCACCACACCCGGCTGTGGCTCAAGTTTTTTTTTTTTTTTTTTTAGATATTTTATTATTTTTATTTATTTGAGAGAGAAAGAAAGAGGGAGGGAGGGAGGGAGGGAGGGAGAGAGAGAGAGAGAGAGAGAGAGAGAGAGAGGGAGAGAGAGGGAGAATGAATGGGGGTATCAGGACCTTCAACCACCTGCAAATGAACTCCAGACACACGTGCCACCTTGTGCATCTGGCTTACATGGGTAATGAGGAATTGAACGTGGGTCCTTAGGCTTCCCAGGCAAGTGCCTTAACTGCTAAGGCATCTCTCCAGCCCTGGCTTCGCTTTTTAATCATTGTTCCTTCTCTCTTAAACCACCTAGGTGGACCAAATAATGAGTTTCCAACCATTTTGTTCCCTGCTTGTTTCTCCTGATGCACGCACCCATGGGTGATGAGACGAGAAGAAATCCAGGGTTTCATTTCTCTATAGTGCTTGAATGCCCTTAGGCAAAATAAGTACAACCACAATTTGGACTGGGTGGTTGTTTTGTGTCCACAAAGGAGTTACTCTGAGAGGGAACAGAATTTCCCCAAGTGTCCCATATGCCACACAGAACTGGCGTCGTGTGAGTTTGCCTGCTTCAGGATGCTGATGAGGTGAGCAGGGGCTGTGGAGGAAGCAGCCCTGGCTTTTCCTCCTCCCTGTCCTCACCCTCTGATGCTTCGCAGGCTGTCTTTCGTGTTCATGGTGCAGTAGGCGCCGGTGTAAGTGCTTTATATCTGTTGCATCGTCACCCTGACCCTGCGAGGCACAGTGTGGTTTGTTAGTCATTGTGAGGCATCTTGAACACTGAATGAGTAAATACTGAGCCGCTGTCCTAGGGGAAGGCAGAGCACATTAGGTTTCTTTGAACCCATTCACCAACCAGTCAATACATGATCTTCTTGTATGTGTTTTTGCCTAAAGACTCATTACTGACTTGGTTATTAAAAACGAACATGCCGGGCATGGTGGTGCACGCCTTTAATCCCAGCACTTGGGAGGCAAAGGAGGATCGCCGTGAGTTCGAGGCCACCCTGAGACTACATAGTGAATTCCAGGTCAGCCTGGGCTTGAGTTAGACCCTATATAAAAAAAAAAAAGAAAAAAAAGAAAAAAGTCCCCAAAGCTCATGGGCTGGGGAGATGGTTCAGTGGTTGCTTGCAAAACCTCCTGCCTCAAGTTCAGTTCACCAGTACACATGTAAAGCTAGGTATATAATGTGCTGGAGTTCGTTTACGGTGGCAGGCTATCCTGGCATGCCCATTCTCTCCCTCCCCCCTCCCTCCCTCTCTCTCTCTCTCTCTCTCACACACACAAGTAAGTAGTAACATTTTTAAAAAATGAACTCATGGGGCTGGAGAGATGGCTTAGTGGTGAAGGCACTTGCCTGTGAAGCCTAAGGACCCATGTTCAACTCCCCAGATTCCACATAAGTCAGATACACAAGGTGACGCATGCTCAAGGTTGCACATGTGCACAAGGGGGAACACACATATGACATGGAATTTGCTATGTGGTCTCAGGTTGGCCTCGAACTAACAGCAATCCTCCTACCTCTGCCTCTTAAATTCTAGTAGTATCATGTCTGGCTCCTAGCTTTTTTTTTTTTTAATATTTAATGGGCTGGAGAGATGGCTTAGTGGTGAAGGCACTTGCTTGCAAAGCCAAACCCAGGTTCAATTCCCCAATACCCACGTAAGCCAGATGCACAAGGAGGTGCATGCATCTGGAGTTCTTTTGTAGTGGCTAGAGTCCCTGGTGCACCCATTATCTCTCTGTCTCTCTCTCTCTTTCTGCTTGCAAATAAAAATATATGTATTATATATAATTTATTGAGAGAGAGAAAAAGGGAGGGAGAGAGAGAGAAAATGAGCACACCAGGTCTCCAGCCACTGCAAGTGAACTCCAGATGCATGTGCCCTCTTGTGCATCTGGCTTATGTGGGTCTTGGGGAATTGAACCTGCGTCCTTTGGCTTTGCAGGCAAGTGCCTTAACCACTAAGCCATCTCTCCAGCCCCACTCAATCTTTGGCGCTCACATCCTTTCTGCTACCTCTTCTTCCATGTTCCCTGAACCTTGGAGGATGTGATAGAGAATTCTCATTTAGTGCTGAGCACTCAACTGTCACTACTTGCCAGCACTTTGCTGAGTTTTGCGCCTGCCTAGTCATCATCATCATTTGCAAAAAGAAGCTTCTCTGACCCAAAGTGAAAGCAGCACTAGTCTATGGGCATAAACACAAACATTAAAGGCCGATTTAAATTCTATTTATTTATGTTTTGGTTTGTCGAGGTAGGGTCGTGCTGTAGTCCCAGCTGACCTGGAATTCACTATCTAGTCTCAGGGTGGCCTTGAACTCACGGCGATCCTCCTACCTCTGCCTCCCAAGTGCTGGGATTCAAGGCATGCGCCACCACACCCAGCTACTTATTTTTAAAATTTTAATTCAACGCTATTTTACTTATTTTAGAGAGAGTGTGAGAGAGAAGAGGCAAAGAGAGAGAGAGAAAGAGAGAGAGAGAGAGAGAGAGAGAGAATAGGTGTGCCAGGGCCTCTAGTCACTGTAAATGAACTTTACATGCATGCACCATCTTGTATATCTGGCTTTATGTGGGTACTGGGAAATCAAACTCAGGTCCTTAGGCTTTGCAGGCAAGCACCTTAACTGCTGAGCCATCTCCAGCCCCTTCCTTGCCTTTTAAGATATAGTGTCCCTAACAGTATATACCCTACACTGTTTGACAGTGTCCTGAATTGCCTCTTAGTTTTAAAAAACTTAAAAAAAGTCCCTGTATCTGATATCACAGATAACAAAGGCCATACAACAAGAGGTACAGTATAGAGAGCAACTCGGCAATGAGTACGCTTGTAATCCCACTCAGGATGAGCGATGGCAGTTATCAGCCCCACATCACCCTGGCCGTATCTAGACTTGGGCTAGTCATTTCCTTGTCTTCCCTTAAAGTTTCCTCACCTCTGTATGTGCCTTAAGGATGTAGCTTAGTGTTGTTTGCTTTTAAGCTTTATACAAATGGGGTCAAGCCTTGTGTGTTCATGTACATTTCACTTGCACGGCTTTGGGGGGTTTTGGGGGGTCATCCATGCTGCTGTGAGTAGCTGGCTTGGTAATTGTCAGTGCTCTCAGGTGTATTCTGTTTGTTCACTCTCTCTACCAGTGGACTTCAGGGTGTTTTCCAGTTTGCTGCTGTTTAGCATGATGTAGTTTTTTTTTTTTGTTTGTTTTTCATTTTTCGAGGTAGGGTCTCACTGTAGCCCAGGCTGACCTGGAATTCACTATGGAGTCTCAGGGTGGCCTTGAACTCACGGCGATCCTCCTACCTCTCTGCCTTCCAAGTGCTGGGATTAAAGGTGTGTGCCACCACACCTGGCTTTAGCATGATGTAGTTTTAAGGTCAGCCCAGATGGCAAGATTGTTCCTCCTTCAGCCACAGTGACCTTCTTTTGGTTCTTTCTTTCTCTCTCTCTCTCTCTCTTTTTTTTTTTTTTTTGCTTTTCAAGCTAGGGTCTCACTCTAGCCCAGGCTGACCTGGAATTCCCTCTGTAGTCTCAGGGTGGCCTTGAACTCATGGAGATCCTCTTACCTCTGCCTCCTGAGTGCTGATATTAAAGGTGTGTGCCACCGGGCTGGAGATGTGGCTTAGCGGTTAAGGTGTTTGCCTACAAAGCCAAAGGACCTAGGTTCGATTCCCCAGGACCCGCGTAAACTAGATGCACAGGGTGGCGCATGCGTCTGGAGTTCGTTTGCAGCAGCTGGAGGCCCTGGCGTGCCCATTCTCTCTCTCTCTTTCTCTCTTTCTGCATTCCTTCCTCTCAAATAAATAAATAGAAAATATATTTAAAAAAAGGTGTGTGCCACCATGCCTCAGCCCGGCTCAGTTTTTTTTTGGTATGTGTAGTATGCGTGGTGTGTGTGTGTGTTGCCTGTGTGTGTGTGTGTGTGTGTGTGTGTACATATGCCCTGTGCACATGTGCACAGGCCAGAGGAGAACATTGGGCGGCCTCTGTTGCTCTTCTGCCTTATTTCTTTGAGGCAGGGTATGTACCTGGAACTCAGGCTGCTTTTTAGTTAAACTGGCTGGCCAGAGAGTCCTCTCGTCTCTGTTCCCTTCAGTTCTGGAGTTACAAGTGTGTGTGTGTATGTGTGTGTGTGTTACCTGGCCTTTTATGTGGGTGCTTGGGATAGAACTCGAGACCCCAGTCTTGCATTCTTAGCACTGAGCCATCTCCCCAGCCCTTCCTTCTGGCTCTTTTGCTATGCCAAGCATACCCCTGTCTCTGGGGCCCTTGCAGTTCTTACCCTGTCTGCCTAGAATATTCTTCCTTGGGTTACCTGCATAGATAACTCCTTCACTTTAGTCAGATCTGTGCTTAAGGTCATTTGATCAGACAGTTCTTCCCTGACTGTCACCCATCCCCTCTGTTTGAAGCTCACTCTTTGGGTATTTCTTCAGAGTCTTGGTCATCATAGGAGTAGAAATGCACGTGCTTATCATCTGCTCCCTCCCACAAGATTATAAGCCTGACCTTCATAGGTTCAAACAGCTGAACACTTGAACAGTTTGTCTGTGAGTCCAAAGACAGATCCCAGCCTCCTCTCTACTGTTCAGAGCTGTGTGAACTTGGGTCAGAGCAGTAACCAAGGTCATTGCAACTGGGGGGCTTTCCAAAACTGTTTGTACACCATCCTTGGCAGTAGAGAGGAATCCCAGGATTTCTTGGCAAGTGGTTTTCATGCTGCCGGACATTGCAACCATACCCCCAAGGCAGAGTGCCACTTAGACCTTGCTGAAAGAAGATTCCCGATCGCTTTGGGTCTTATGTCCTGAGGTATGATTAGGGTGAAATCCCAGGCTTCCTTGTAGCTCTTGAGAAAGAAGGCAGCTTCTACATAGAATGTAACACGAGAACAGCGTCCCCACATGTCTGAGGTTGATACAATATTTATTATCAGCAGATGGTGCCCGGCGGCTAAGCAGCCACTCTCACTTTCTTTAGGACCTTTCAGAAATCATTATGCGAGGGAGGGAGCGGAGGTTCTGACCCAGAACCCCCTTCCTTTCATCTGCCCTCCTGGGGCGAGTTCTCATTACACCCACCCAGCCCTTCCTGGTCTGAGTGTCTCTGCAGAGGTTCCCAGGTGGCTTCCCTCAGGCTGTTTGCTTTAGGTTTGCTTGTACTGGTTGTAGAGTAAGATGGACTGATGCCTTGCTGGGTGGCAGTGCTGGAGTGAAAGCATCAGAGCCTATGGAGATGAAAACCTGGGGCAGGGCTCCTCAAAGTCTTTACAGCCCCATTCATTCTGACCCTGCTCTTGAACTCGCTGGGGTACTTGTTTGTTTAGGGGCTGAGGAGGCTCTGTGTGTGCTTTGCAGAGCAGGAGCTGGCAACAAACTCCCCTGGAGGCCCTGTTCAGCCAGGGCAGCGGCAGTTGCTTCTTGTCCCTGTTTAACACTGTCCCCTGGGTATCCGTGACTAGGACAGGGACAGCAGGGGAACGCTGCCCTTAATTAGGGCAGGGCTAGGTGTGGAGAAAACTCAAGAGGCGCATACCTGTTGGAGACATAAGCACTCCTACCGAGGCTGCATTTTGACCTTTCTTTTCTGTTTCCCTCCAGTTTATGGAATGAGGGCCAGCATCTGGGATTTAGCATTGTGTGTGTGTGCGCACACACACACATGTGTACACATATGAGAGAGAGAGAAAGAGAGAATGAACTAGAAACAAGAGAGGTATGGTTAAAAAAAAGAGGTATGGTGGCCCATTCCTATAATCCCAGTACTCAGGAGGCTGAGGCAGGAGGATTCCCTTGAGCTTAAGGCCAGCCAAGGCTACATGGTGAGTTCTAGGTCAGCTCAGGACTGAGATCTTGTCTCGAAGCAAGATAAAAATAACATAAAGAAGAGGGAAAGACAGCCAAGAGACACATTACAGAGAGATCTACAGAGAGGAAAGATGCAGAAGATAGAGGCAGTGAAAGAGAGAGAGAGAGAGAGAGAGAGAGCGAGCGCGACAGGGAATTACAGAGAAAGGAACGATATTGACAGAGAGAGGAGAGGAAGAGATTAAGAAATGAAAGACACACAGGGGTAGGGAAACTAGACAGAGGAGAGGTGGAGACTCAAAGGGTGGGCGCGGCACACAATTTCCTCAATATAAAAGAAACTGTGACTTACTAAAGCAAAAGGTGGAGCAAATGTTATTTTAACTGATTGCTTATATATTATGTACACAAAGTACATACTATCTAATTTCTAGCTCCCCCTTTTAGTACAGCTTTAAATAGTGGTAAACGGGCCGGGGAGATGGCTCAGTGGGTTAAGTGTTTACTGCACAAGCATGAAGACCTGAGTTCAGTTCCCCAGCGTCCACATAAGTGCTGAGCATGGCAGTGTGTGTCCAGTGCTGGGCGGGTGGAAACAGAGAATCCCTGGGGCTCACTGGCTGGCTAGTCTAGCCAAGTTGAGCATAGGTTCAGCGAGAGACCCTGCCTCAAACAGTAAGGTGTAGAGTGATCAAATAAGACACCTGATGTTGACCTTCGACCTCCACACACACACATGGACATGCATACATACAACACACACATACACATGCAAAAAAAAAAGTGGTAACTGTGAATTACACCTAGGATTTTGGGATCAGGACTCAGTTCTGTCAAACAAATACTTAAAAATAAAAGTACTTTAGGGCTGGAAGGATGGCTTAGCAGTTCAGGTATTTGCCTGCAAAGCCAAAGGACCCAGGTTCGATTCCCCAGGACCCACATTAGCCAGATGCACATGGGGGCGCATGCGTATGGAGTTTGTTTGCAGTGGCTGGAGGCCTTGGCACACTCATTCTCTCTTTCTCTGTCAAATATATTTTAAAAAGTACTTTAAAATTTTTAAATATTTTACACACACACACACACCCTCAGGGCATGCATGAAGGTCAGAGAACAACTTTTGGGTCCATCTCATTGCCAGCAGGGTCTCTTGCTGTTCACCGCTCCCTTTGCCAGAGTGTCCTGTCTCCACCTCCCTTCTCACCTTCTCATTGGGATTATTACAGAAGCCTGCCACAGCTTCCTGGTTATCATGTGGGGCCTGGGGATCAAAACTCAGGTTCTCAGAGTTACATAGCAAGTGCTTTCTTTATCCACTAAGCCATCCCCCCAGCCCTCCAACAAGTACTTTTAATCCTTTGCTTGTGTGTGTCTGCATGTATATATATAAAATGTGCAGCGGGTGAGTGGGTATGCACGTGTATGTACTCACGAGGTGTTTTGCCCACTTGCCTGTAGCAGGGTGTGCTCACCTGTGGTGGCTGGTGGCGGGGAGTGCTGGGGGGTTTTCCTCCTTCCCTCTTTCTGCTCATTCTTCCTTGAGTCCCTGACTGACCCCAGAGACATCCGTGTTCTTCTCTGTGAGCCCTGGCAGTTCTTTGGTCTCAGCTTGCGACGACACTGGGGTTACGGCCATGTGTGACCATAGTCAACTGCTGTGTGAGTCCGGGGACTGAACTTGGTGGGCTTTCGGGCCGCCCCAGGCCCTCGTGCGTGCACAGGAAGTGCTCTTGACCATGGAACCGTCTTGGCAGGCCCCGGCAGGCGCTTGGTAAGCTGTCAGTCTTTGTGGGGTGCTGCTGGGTGTTGCGGTAGAACCCCCTGCCCTGGGAGAAACTTGCCCGCTTGTAGCATACAAAAACGAAACAGGACTGGGAAATGAAAGACAGGAGAGTGGGGGAGCTTCATGGCCCTGCGGTGTGTTGACTGCGGAGCTGGTACTGGGGGTTGTGGCTCCTGGTGAAGCTGGCTACCAGGCCTGTCATCGTTGAGGGGAGATGCGCTCTCTCCTTGGGAGAAGCCCCCAGGGGATTTGCTGGTTTATACTAGGAACATCCACACTTGGGCTTGGTACCCACATGTGCCTTTGATGGGACAGCATCTGCAAGCCGAGCCTTCTAACACACTGTTAACAGAATCTTAGGCCAGGGGTCCAACTCCAGATAGTTACAACAGATAAAGCCACCGTGCTGGCACATGCCTCAGAAATCAAATGGAAAAATGACAGGAAGGCAGGAAAGGAATTCAATGTAGCCACCAAATATCTTAGCCCATCTTTGGGAGGGCATTGACATGAGCCTCCAGATTCCATAGGGAAGGAACTGAAGGAGGAACTAAGTCAGTCTTGGTCATAGTGTTGGCCATCGTCTCAGTTCGGGTTCTTCCAGGTGATTCCAGGGGAGTCCTCATCACTGTCATGGTTTGCGGGTCAGTCCGGTTCCCACGAGATGCTGGCGCCTGCTTGGTGGGGTGAGAGGGTGGGTGGGTACGTTCAGTTCTTATCGCTGGGCCGTTTCCTTCACTCGGGGTGATCATGACCTCACCAGGAGGTGGTCTGTGTGTGAGTGAGGGCCCACTCTTCCTGGAATGTTGGATGTCTGTAGGTCTAGGGAATGGCTAGAGGCTTCCAGACTACTGTGGGTTCTGGAACAAGGCATCATAAACGCTGACAGCCGGAGGTTCCTGCAATCTGGAAAATACCTTAGTTCCTCTTGCCTCTGTAAGTCTTGAAGAGGACGAGAAAGGTTGAGTAAATTCAGAGCTGATCAGCCCTGTAGACACTCTTTAAATGATTAGCAAGCCTGTGTCCCGAGTGGAGCAGGACTCTGACCCAGAGACTTAAGACAAAGCAGACTGATGCAGGCCAAAGGCAGAGGAGCCAAGCTCTATCCTGCTGTTAGCTGCTCAGGCCCAGGCAGCCTCTGAGTCTGTGCTTGTGATATGGTTGCCCTGTGACTCCCTGTCATGGGCCTCGTGCAGGGTGGGCCATCAGTATGTCCCCAGAGTCGTCAAACACCTCTGGGTTCCTGTTCTCGTCTGCCATGTGGCATAATGCCTCCCACTCTTCCTGTGTCTTGCGACAAGGGGTGGGGTGCAAGAGCTGCGGGTGCAAGTGCTGAGTCTGTGATGCGGGGGCAGCTTAGTATGGGCTGCAATGGCCTAGAAAGCATTATCTCTAGTCTGACTCCAAATTACCCTCGTGTCTTTATATCTTGCTCCACATTCCGCTGCAACGTTTGCACACAAGTGCTTGGATGCTTGGAGCCTGCCCCCCACCCCGCGGCTCCCGCTGTGCTGTTTCTCTGTGAGGGATGACTTTGCCCTCTCTCCTCTTTGGCGTGAAAGGCTGATATTGTCATCTCCATAAAACCCTTCTTGAACTTCTTTCTTCTCTCATGCACTTGATCACTTCTGCCTCTCTAACTCTGTGACACCTGGTGTATGCTGTTTCTTAAGTTACTCATACCTCACTGCATGATAATCATGGTAAGGGCAGAGACTGTGTCTTAAATATGTGACTGAATGAATGCATGTCTGAGTTCAGTGTCCTCATTGTAGCGTTCAGGCACCATTTACATCTTCTTTCATTGGCTCCCTGTTTTTAAGACTAGCCTTCTAACTAATTGTATATATATATATATATATATATATATATTTTTTTTTTTTTTCCTTTCTCTCTCTCTCTTTCTTTCTTTTTTTTTTTTTTTGTGAGGTAGGGTTTCACTCTAGCCCATGCTGACCTGGAATTCACCCTGTAGTCTCAGGGTGGCCTCGAACTCATGGCGATCCTCCTACCTCTGCCTCCCGAGTGCTGGGATTAAAGGCGTGCGCCACCATGCCTGGCTTATATTTTTTATTTGAGAGACAGAAAGAGAGGAGATAGAGAGGAAGAGGCAGATAGAGAAAGAAAGAGAGAGGATGGGTACACCAGGGCCTCCAGCTGCTGCAAATGAACTCTGGATGCACGCACCACCTTATGCATCTAGCTTATGAAGATCCTGAGGAATTGAATCTGGGTCCTTAGGCTTTGCAGGCAAACACAACTACTAAGCCATCTCTCCATCCCCCCCCCTTTCTTATGTTTTTGGTTTTTTGAAGTGGGGTCTTGCTCTAGTCCAGGCTGACCTGGAATTCACTATGTAGTCTCAGGGTGGCCTTGAACTCATGGCTATCCTCCTACCTCTGCCTCCTGAGTGCTGGGATTAAAGGCGTGTGCCACCACGCCCGGCTCCCTAACTATTTTTATACCATGGTCTAGTGCTTCTTTCAGCCTTGGTCAGAGAAGCTTCTTTTGTGTGTGTTCAGATGCATGTGCCCCAAGTGCATGTGTGTGGAGGCCGGAGATGAACATCCGATCTCTATCTTCCACCTTATTTGCCGGAGACGAGTCTCACTGAACCTGGAGCTTGCTGTTTTTCAGTTAGACTGGCTGACCAGGGAGGCCAGTGGTTCTCCTGTTTCCACCCTCCTCAGCACTGGGGTGACACTGCGTGGCCATACCCAGCTCTGTTTTTAATATTTTATTTTTATTTATTTATTTGACAGAGAAAGAGGAAGAGAGAATGAGAGAATGGGTGCGCCAGGGCCTCCAGCCACTGCAAACGAACTCCAGACGTGTGTGCCCCTTGTGCATCTGGCTAACGTGGGTCCTGGGGAATCGAACCGGGGTCCTTTGGCTTTGCAGGCAAACGCCTTAACCATTAAGCCATCCTTCCAGCCCCCCATACCCAGCTCTTTACATGGGTATTGGCAAAAGAACACAGGTCCTCAGGCTTGTGCAACAAGTGTTCTCAGCCACTGGGCCAGCCTCTCCTCCCAAGAATCTTTTCTCAGTGGGCGATGGTTGATGCAGGGACTCTTAACTGGTCAAAGTATTTGGAATAAGTGACTAGTGAGTGCTCAGCCCTGCATGGGACATCCATCTCTCCAAGGCCCAGGGAATGCTGTGGGAGAGGGGGCCGGGAGGCTGTTAAGAGCTGGAGGATGGGGAGGAGTGCTGTGAAATGCTATCTCCTGGACGTGCAGTTGTGAACATACAGTAGCTTGACTTACCTGCATAGGATCTGCAGAACACACAAGCAAACGTGGAAGTGGGGGGGGGGGGTTCACTCGTTGGGAAGAGGGAAGAAGAGAGGCCGACAGGAGTAGGAGGGAGGTAAGAGGGTAGTGGGATGAATATGGTCATAATGCATATGTTGTGTACAAATATGAAATTGTTCAAACGAGACAAGACAAGAGCCAGGCAGTGGGGCCCTCTGGGTTTTAGCTTTTATGGCAAAGGTCAGCCTGAGTAAGAAAGGGGGTTGTTTCCCAGCACGGTGCACTTGAGCAGCGTCTGACTCCTTGTTATTGCTGCCTTCCCAAGCACTGACGATTCTGTCCAGTCCCAGACCCTCGACTTTGGATGACGGCCAGAGGGATTTCCAGACCGCCGCCCAGCAGCTACCGTCTGGGCCCCGTGCTGGTCCAGGTGGCTGGCCTCCAGCTTGCCTTGTCTCCAACATCCTGTCCCCACCTTTTGCTCTGGTGTTGTTTGGAAGGTTCTGGTTGTCTTTCCTTGATTGGTAGCTTAATCTGTACTCTTATCACTCCAGCACACGAGCCTGTCCCTTGTTGGTGGGTTCTGCTGCTGAATCCCAGTCTAGTGACTGGTACTTGCTTCCCGTTACATTAGTGCCGGCTTCTGAGGCCGTCACATTTCTGGACGCTTTGCTGTTTACCTTCAGCCTACTGTCAGTTGCTCTCATCCCTCCTTCTCGGGTGTCATTTGCCGTACCCTCATGTGACACCCCTGGGTGTGCTTGCTAGCCTGTGGTGGCATGTTCTATGGGTCAGAGCTCAGAATATCCTATGACTCCTCCCACACCCTGGCAGCCCCTCCCACTGAGCTCATGGCCAATCCCCTTAATTCTTCCTTGTACCAATCTGGGTGGTGCACAACTCTTCACCTCCACACTGTCATCTCTCATGGAACTACTCCATTGTTAGTTTATCTTTTGTTTGTTTGTTGTTGATTGTGGTGCTGGGGATTGAACCAGGGCCTTGCACATGTTAATTGTATCTTTGTTTTTGCTTTATGAGACAGGGGTCTCACTAGTTAGCTTAGAATGACCTTGAACTTGTTATATAGCCCAGACTGGTCTTTAACTGGCTTGTCTTTCTGCCTCAGCCTCTTTGGTTTTTCGAAGTAGGGTTTCACTCTAGTCCAGGATGACCTGGAATTCACTATGTAGTCTCAGGGTGGCCTCGAACTCATGGTGATCCTTCTACCTCTGCCTCCTGAATGCTGGGATTAAAGGCATGAGCCACCATGCCTGGCTCCCAGTTGCATCTTAATGCATTTCCTGTCCTGAAACTCTCCAGCATTCCCCACATATTACCTGGGAGGATCTTTTTCTATTGATCTCTCTCTCTCTTTCTCTATCTATCATCTATCTATCTAGCTCTCTATGGAGAGGGAGAGAATATGGGCGTGCCAGGGCCTTCCCCTGCTGCAAACGAACTCCAAATGCATGTGCCTCCTTGTGGCGCATGTGTGACATTGCACGCCTGTGTTACTGTGTGACTGGCTTATGTGGGACCTGGAGATTCAAACATGAGTTCATAGGCTTTGTAGTCAACCGCCTTACCTGCTAAGCCATCTCTCCAGTCCTGGAAGGGTCTTTTTTTTTTAAAATATACTTTTAAATGTTTATTTATTTATTTTACAGCGACAGACAGAGAGAGAAAGAGGCAGAGAGAGAATGGGCACACCAGGGCCTCCAGCCACTGCAAACGAACTCCAGATGTGTGCGGCCCCTTGTGCATCTGGCTAACATGGGTCCTGGGGAATCAAGCCTTGATGGCCTTGAACTCCCAGCAATCCTCCTGCCTCTGCCTCCTGAGTGCTGTGATTAAAGGCATGTGCCACCACGCTGGGCAGGAAGGGTCTTTTTAAGATGTAATAGTGTTGATGTCGCATCACAGTCCTACTTGCAACCCTTCTAGGTCTTGCCTTGCTTCCAGGAAGCGGGCCCACTGGAAGACTGTTAGAAACATAACCTACAGAGCCCTGGGTACCCAGCCCCGAGCTGCCTCCTCAGCTTGCTTTTCTTTTCCTATCTTCTAATGCATCCACCTTATCCTCTCACCCTGGGTCTTTGAATATGTTGTTTCCTTTGTTGGCTGCTGTGTTCTTTTTTTTTTTTGGGGGGGGGGGTTCAAGGTAGGGTCTTGCTCTAGCCCAGACTGTCCTGGAATTAGTCTCAGGCTGGCCTGGAACTCATGGCGATCCTCCTACCTTTGCCTCCCGAGTGCTAGGATTAAAGGCATGCGCCACCACGCTGGACTAATAAATTTCTTTCTTCTTTCTCTTATTTTTTTGTTTATTTTTATTTATTTATTTGAGAGTGAGAGGCAGAGAGAGAGAGAGAGAGAGAGAGAGAGAGAGAGAGAGAGAGAATGGGTGCACCAGGGCTTCCAGCCACTGCAAACGAACTCCAGACGCGTGCGCCCCCTTGTGCATCTGGCTTACGTGGGTCCTGGGGAATCGAGCCTCGAACCGGGGTCCTTAGGCTTCACAGGCAAGCTCTTAACCGCTAGGCCATCTCTCCAGCCCTGCTGTGTTCTTATCTGCCACTTTATAGCTTAAGCATCCTTTCTTTTTTTCTTTTTTCTTTTTTGGGTTTTAAAATATTTTATTTATATTTATTTATTTGACAGAGAGAAAGAGGGAGAGAGAGAGAGAGAGACAGAGAAAGGGAATGGGTGCACCAGGGTCTCTAGCCTCTGTAAACAAACTCCAGACACATGCGCCCCCTTGTGCATTGGGCTTACATGGGTTCTGGGGAATCGAACCTGGGTCCTTTGGCTTTACAGGCAAGTGCCTTAACTGCTTAGCCATCCCTCCAGCTCTATTTTTTTGTTTTTTTGAGGTAGAGTCTCAGTCTAGCCCAGGTGACCTGGAGTTCACTATATAATCTCAGGGTGGCCTTGAACTCATGGTGATCCTCCTACCTCTGCCTCCTAGGTGCTGGGATTAGGTGTGCGCCACCACGCCTGGCTTCAAGCATCCCTTCTTCACGATGCCTGCCTGACGCCCATCTCCACTAGGATCCTGTGTTAGCCTTTTGCATGAGCTCCCCCTGCTCTCTGAGTGCAGTTTTTAATTATACAGTCATGTGATCTTTCGTAAGGCATTTCCCATACTTGAGTGTTGGGAAATCCAGGGACAGGAGTCATATCCATTTGTTCACAGTTTTATTGAGCCCAGTGATTAAGATGTAGTCTGTATTTCATACCCATTATTAGATGATGTGAGTAAGACCCAATGTGACCCTGCCTGTCCTGTCTCTCAGAAGTTACAAGAGCTTTGTACAGGCATGTCCTAGGTGTGATATCCCTTTACTAATCTCTATGTCCAAACATAGGTATACCTTATAAGGGAAAAATCATGAAACAAATATACAAATTAGGGTGACTGAAATTCTTAATCCACATGCTGCATTGTATCGTTTGTTGAAAGTATTGTGTCTATTAATTGCCTAATTTTCTTGATGTAACATTTCAATAATATCAGTATCATTGTACTCCAAGTTCCTTTTTTTTTTTTGGTGATGTTGGGAATTGAGCCCAGGGTCTTACATATGGCAGGCAAATGCTCTACTGCTGAACTACAGCCCCAGCCATATTTTATATTTAATGTGCATACTTGAATTCAGAGCCAGTAACAAGTTCATCTCTTCATCTTTTCTATTTTTCTTTTCTTTTTCCTAGGTGGGGTCTCACTGTAGCCCAGGCTGACCTGGAATTTACTCTGTAGTCTCAGGGTGTCCTCAAACTCATGGCACTCCTTCTACTTCTACCTCTGGGGGTGCTGGGATTAAAGGCATGCACCACCACGACTGGCTTTCTTCATGTTTTTTTTTTCCCCAAAGATTTATTTTTATTTATTTATTTTATTAGAAACAGAGTGAGTGAGTGAGAATGGGCGTGCCAGGGTCTCTAGCCACTGCAAATGAACTCCAGATGTGTGTACCCCCTTGTGCAACTGGCTAACGTGGGACCTGGAACATCGAACCTGGGTCCTTTGGCTTTGCAGGCAAATACCTTAACCACTAAGCCATTCCTCAGCCCTCTTCATAGTTTGTAATTGCATGAGAATTCTGTCTCCCAATGGATTTCCCTTTTGTTCTTCGCTGGTGTACCCAGTGATGAATTTCATGTTTAGCTATAGCAGTTAGCTATTGTCCACATATATAGTCACACCTGTTTTATGACACTTTATTTATTTTGCTTGTGTGTTTGTGGTGTGTGCACGTGTAATATGTCCTTGTAGCTCCTTGTGTACTTGCTTGTGGTAGTTGGAGCAGAACACTGGGCGTCCTGCTCCATCGCTCTTCCTGCACGTTTTCATTTTGCGCCAGAGCCTTTTACTGATAATGGAGCTTGCTGTCTTCACAGGCCAGGGAGATTCTTTGATCTCTGCTCCCCTATTTGGCCTGGGGTTACAAGCGTATGTGGTCACCCCAGCTGCTTACCTGGGGTTTGGAGAGTCAAACTGCAGGTAGTTTTAGAACTCTCAGGCCCTCATGCTTGCACAGAAAGTTCACTTAACTATTACGCCATGTCTAGAGCCTTTATCAATTACTAATTTTTAACATTTTTATTTATTTATTTGCAAGGAGGGAGAGAGAGAGAGAGCTCCCAAGTACATGGGCATACCAGGGCCTCTTGCTGCTACAAATGAACTCCAGGTGCATAAACCACTTTGTGCCTCTGGCTTTCCATGGGTCCTGGGGACTTGAATCCAGACCAGCAGGCTTTGCAAGCAAGTGCTTTTAGCAGCTGAGCCATCTCCCCAACCCCTTATTATTAGTTTTATTTTATTCTTTTTTTTCGAGGTAGGGTCTCGCCCTAGCCCAGGCTGACCTGGAATTCACTATGTAGTCTTAGGATGGCCTCGAACTCACCGTGTTCCTTCTACCTCTGCCTCCCAAGTGCTGGGATTAAAGGTGTGCGCCACCATGTCTGGCTTTATTCTTATTTTTGAGGGGGGCAGGGTCTCATTGTGTAACCTTTGCTGATATTAGATTCATAATCTTCTTGCTTCTGTCTCCCAAGGGCTGTTATTACAGGCATTTACTACCATGCTTGGATGTTTTCTGCTATTTTTATAGTGATTTATTTTGTTATTCTTAATTATTGAAGACAACTTAGACTTTGCTGTTATAAATATATATTATATATTTTTGTTTATATTATATGCTGTGCACACATACACATACATCCAGGACAAAGTGTTTATCCTCTCTATTTTTATACCGCAGTGGTGACAATCTATATCACTCATTTGGAGCAACTCTGGCGAGGGATGATGAAAAGAATTTGTGGAGTCTGCCTCATGATGTATCCCACACAGAGGCAGATGATGACAGAATCCTGTACAATTTGATAGTCATCCGAAATCAGCAGGCCAAAGACTCAGAGGTAAGCACTTTTGACATCTTGCTGTATACAGGTGATGCTGGGCAGTAAGAAACTGCAGTCACAAGAAGACATCTTGAAATAAGAATAAAGAATGGAGGGTGAGCTGTTTGGTTTTTGAGAGAGGGAGAGAGTAAGAGAGAGAGAGAATGGGGATGCCGGAGCCTCTAGCCATTGCAAACAAACTCTAGTCGCATGTGGCACTTTGTGTATCTGGATTATGTGTACTGGGGAATTGAACCTGGGACCTTAGGCTTTGCAGGCAAGCACCTTAACCGCTGAGCCATCTCTCCAGGCCGTGGTTTTTATCTGATTGTTTTGTTTCTGAGGTGGAGGGTCTTGCTATCAAGCTAGTCTTCTGTTGCCTCATCCTTCTGGGTAGTAGGGCTTTACAAGTATGCCCAGCCTGTGGGTGAACTGTTTGAAATGCAGGACAAGTGCTGTAGCAGCTTGTGTTACCTCTGGTTGCTAATTATAGCTTGTCTTAATAGACCTGCTGATACCACAGATAAGATGCAGTTCTAATTATTACCTCAGTAGTACAAATTACACGTATGGTAATTCTGTTGAAGAGCATAAAGATAGAACAACTTGAGGATGTTACATGGCCAATTTCTTAGCTTTCCAGGTGTTTAACAAGCCACGCTTAGATGATTCAGGCTGAAATTTGAAGGATGCTTGGTATTAGCACTAATTCTGAGTTGATGGGGCCTGAATTAATGGTGTGTGTGTGTGTGTGTGTGTGTGCTTAAAGCTTTTTAAATTGTCTACGATCAGATGGATATGGATTTTAGGATGATTTTTGTTATAAGACTTGAAACCACTCTTAAAACTCTAAATTCAGGGTTGGAGAGATGGCTCAGCTGTTAATGCATTTGCCTGCAAAGCCTAACGACCCAGGTTTGATTCTTCAGGACCCACATAAAAGCCATATGCACAAAGTGGTGCATGCTCCTGGAGTTCATTTGCAGTGGCCGGAGGCCGTGGCGTGCCCATTCTCTCTCTCTCTCTCTTCCTGTGCACGTGACTAAATAAGTAAATAAAATACTGAAAGAAACTCTAAATTCAAAGCTCCTGGTATGGGAACACTAAGATATTAAAACGAAGTCTCTGTAAGTCAATATACAAAGAGAATCTTATTTGTTCCCCCTTTCCATTCTTTGAAGAGTAGTATTGGAATACAGTGGTACATAAAATCATTCTCCAAAGAACACAACCTAAGTTTTCTGACCTCCCTTTGCTAGCTCTTAGACATCCATATTGTGTACATCTTGCATGTTACTTTGCATTTTAGAGTAATTGAGAAGAATAGGGAGAGTTTAGAACCCTAGGTTCTGGGTTCTGAAGAAAAGCACTGGTGTGTGGACTAAGGGGGGGACCTGTGGCACTCCTCTTGTCTTTATTTATGGAGGCTTCTTTATTTTCATTAATTGCTATTTCATTCCTAAAGAAACTTATTTTATTTCTGGTTTTTGGTTTTTCAAGGTGGTGTCTCACTCAATCCCAGGGTGACCTGGAATTCACTATGTACTCTCAGGGTGGCCTGGAACTCATAGCGATCCTCCTACCTCTGCCTCCCAAGTGCTGGGATTACAGGCGTGTGCCACCACTCCCGGCTAAGAAATATATTTTAATTCAAAGTGACCATTTGAGACATGTCTTGTGTTCTAGTGCTTTTACTTTGGTATAATTTGGGTAACCCTTTAGGTGTTAGAGGTGATAGCGGGGAAGGGCTTGACAGCTCTGGTGGACCAGAGGTCCTCAAGTGGCTGTTAAAACCATACTTCTCACTAGAGGGGTGTTTGCAGCTCCCCCTCTCCTGTGTGTGTTTTTTATTTTTAAATTTTATTTTTATTTATTTGACAGAGAAAGAGGGGGAGAGAAAGAGAGAGAAAGAGAGAGAGAGAGAGAGAGAGAAAGAAAGAAAAAGAATGGGCACGCCAGGGCTTCCAGCCACTGCAAACGAACTCCATATCCCCTTCTGCATCTGGCTAACATGGGTCCTGGGGAATCAAACCAGGGTCCTTTGGCTTTGCAGGCAAACGCTTTAACCACTAAGCCATCCCTCCAGCCATGCCTCTGCTTTTGAAAAGACAGGTGAAGAGGCAACAGGAGCTGTAGCTCCAGAAGAGTCCCAGTGTCTGTTTTTCGGTGGCCCCTGGGGCTGCTGTGACAGGTCATCTGGAAGGCTTCTTCTTTTTCATGCTCGAGAAATGAAATGAAGCTTAACCTTCAGGCATCCTGTAACCAAGACAGACAGTCCAGTCAGTAGCATGACAGTGGGGTCATGGTTAATTAGGAAGTGGTTTGAAATATCTTTGTTTATAATGCTTCCATTTAAAAAAGTATGAAGGTAATATGGTTAGTAAAATGTTGCCTATATTTCCTTTCAAAAATGTGAATGATGCTGGGTGTGGTGGCACATGCCTTTAATCCCAGCATTTGGGAGGCAGAGGTAGGAGGATTATTGTGAGTTCAAGGCCACCTTGAGACTACATAGTGAATTCTAGGTCAGCCAGGGCCAGAGGGATATGCAACCTCAAAAAACCAAAAAAAAAAAAAAAAAAAAAAAAAAAAAAAAAAAATTGAAGGAAAGCTTATATGAATATATTTGCTCATCTTCCCCACAGATTGGATAATATATTACATGCTTTTCTGCACTTTGATTTTTTTCTGTTTAGCATGTTCTGAGTAAATTTCCATTTCAGTATGTGTAGATTTTCTTCATTGCTTCTGGATACTCTCTGATACTCTTGTTTTAGAGATTTAAAAATAGATTTTATTTAATTATTTAAGATGAGAAATAGAGAGAGAGAGAGAGAAAATGGGCGCCTCAGGGCCTCTAGCCTGCAAATGAACTCCAGACACATGCGCCACCTTGTGCATCTGGCTTTACTGGGGAATTGGACTTGGGTCCTTTGGCTTTGTAGGCAAGCAGCTTAACTGCAAAACCATCTTTCCAGCTCTGTAATACTCTCTTATATGAACTCATTACCATTTAGTCAGCCTATCTGTGGTGGCTTGATTCAGGTGTCCCCCATAAACCTAGGTATTTTGAATGCTAGGTTCTCAGCTGATGGAGATTTGGGAATTAACACCTCTTGGAGGCAGTGTGCTGTTGGGGGTGAGCTTGTAAATATTATGGCCAGTTTCCCCTTGCCAGTGTTTGGCGCACTCTCCTTTTCCTCTTGTCCACCTAATGTTGGCCAGGAAGTGCTGTCCACCCTCTGCTCATGCCATCATTTTCCACTGCCATGGTGGAGTGTCCTCTTGAGTCTGTCAGCCAAAATAACCATTTTTTGGGGTGATTTCTACCAGCAACGTGAACCTGACTGCAACACCATCCATGTTGTTATTGAGGTTAAGTCAGTTTCTTGCTATTAGAAGGAATGCTAGAGTGGACATCCATATGGAAGTGGAGGACTGCCCATGGTTTTTTAGAAGTAGTGTTCTTGGGTCACAGTACATGCATTTAAAGTGTTGGGGATTGTGAAAGCACTTCCTTCTCGGAGGACAGTAGGAAGAACAAGTCAGAGTACAGAACAGAGGTTGCGATCTGAGATCCCTGGGGGTCCAGGTAGAAACACCAGTGGACGCCATGAGCATCTCCCTATCCCAGCATCTTGAATGGTATTGGGAACTCACACTGCATTTATGGGGTATAGTTACTAGGCTCCAGTTATCTACATACTTTCCATGCTGGAATGCCCATAAAAATGCACACAGTTGGGGCTGGAGAGATGGCTTAGCAGTTAAGGCACTCGCCTGTGATGTCTTAGGACCCAGGTTCGATTCCCCAGTACCCACATAAGCCAGATGCACAAGGTGGCACATGCATCTGGAGTTTGCAGTGGCTAGAGGTCCTGGCACACCCATTATATCTCTCTCATAAATAAATAAATAAATAAATGCACACAATTGTTGGAAAATTTGATGTTTAAAGACAACCTGAAAAGTCCAACTCATCATGTAAAATGGCCAGATTTTAGGATAACTCACATTAAAAATGTATCAGTTAGCCAGGCGTGGTGGCGCACGCCTTTAATCCCAGCACTCTGGGAGGCAGAGGTAGGAGGATCGCTGTGAGTTCGAAGCTACCCTGAGACTACATAGTGAATTTCCAGGTCAGCCTGAGCTAGATCGAGACCCTACCTCGAAAAACAAAAACAAACAAACAAAAAAGTATCAGTTAAACAAAATATGTTAATAGGTATCAATATATAAGAACATAGGGCTGGGCAGATGGCTTAGTGGTTAAGGGAACTTGCTTGCCAGAGCCTGTGGCTCCGGTTCAGTCCATCAGTACCCACGTAAAGTCAGATATTCAAGGTGGCACATGTGTTTGGAGTTCACCCTGGCATACCCATTCTCTCTCTCTCTCTCTCTCTCTCTCAAATAAATAAATATTTGAAAAAAGACCATGAAGATGGAGAGCTGCTGCTACTTGTTGCTATCATGTTGTCCAGAATGACTGGAAAATGGATTTACTGCTGATTGAGAAGATGAAGCTGGATACTGGTGGGGGTGTTTTATGTTTGAACAAATTCCATATTTATTACCATGCTTATTTCCTTTTCATACTGGATCACTTTGGTACAGATTTCAATAAAACAGGATTTTGATTTTGAAAGAAAATATAATTCCACCTACTAAGGAACAAGGAATGCTGATGTTTTTCAGGGCTGCACTTCAGAAGCTCAAGCAGGGCGTTAAGAAAACTGAACGACATGTTTTGCCTTGAGTAACAACAGCATGAAAGAGCTAGGGACATTCATATTTGGAATTCTCCAAATAATGAGAAATGATTTCAGAACAGTGAGAGTTCTGTCTGCAACCCCTTATTGAACGGGTGGAGAACGCTGCAAATGGCTAGACCGAAAAGATGGTGTTTCAAGTTGAAAAACAGTCACGGAAGAAGATATATAGGAAGGTAAACAGTGAAGAAGAAGAAGCATGAACTTAAACTGACTTTCAGTGTCAACAAATGTAAAAAGTACTCTTACTTACATCTCATAGACAGAATCACCTCCATTGAAACAAACCGCCCAGAGTTGGTGGAGCACAGACTTTGAGCGGGAGGGACGTGCTGGCGGCCTTCCACGTGGAGAAAGGTCATTGTCCTTGTCTTTGAGTGGGGCCACGAAGCACTTGATGTTTGACGGAACAAGTGTGAGCAGTCTCCACAGCACAGTCGTAGATTGTTATCCTCATGTTCTTGCTCTTTAAACAAGCTCTTTTTCTTTTTCTTTTTTCTTTTTTTTTATTTTTTTTATTTTTTTTTGAGGTAGGGTCTCACTCTGGCTCAGGCTGACTTGGGATTCACTATGTAGTCTTAGGGTGGCCTCAAACTCTCGGCGTTCCTCCTACCTCTGCCTCCCGAGTGCTGGGATTAAAGGCGTGCGCCACCATGCCCGGCTCTCAAGCTCTGTTTTATATGACCTGTTTTAGGAGCTTGGTAGTTGTTAATGGTCTGTTGGTGCACTTAATTTACTTATTTGTACACATAATCAGTAAGTATACTGATTTTGTTCTTCAAGATATTAATAATAATTAATAATAATGAAAAGTGTTAAAGCAGTGTTCTCTTTACAGTGCATATCCTGGGATGCTCTTTTAACAACTCAACAAAGTAGTTATCATTTTTACTTCCATTTTAAACAACTTACCTAAGACCACATGGCTGTTAACTTTAAAGCCAAGATTTGAATCTGGGCTTTACAAATCCTGATTTGCAAGCAGAAAGATAGAATGGGCCTGCCAGGGCCTCCAGCCACTGCAAACGAACCCCAGATGCACGTGCCACTGTGTGTGTGGCTTTACGTGGGTACTGGGGAATCAAACTCAGGTTGTTAGGCTTCGCAGGCAAACACTTTAGCCACTGAGCCATCCCTTCAGCCCTGCGATATAATATATAATGAATATCTTAACGGAAACTATGGGAGAAGACCATATACGCTCTGAGATTAAATGTAGGTTTCAGGGAACATCAGCAAAGTCTGCTTAACAAACAGCCAGAGTGACTTGTAGCCAAGGAGTATGAAAGATGTTTTCACAGGAGGGAGAAGAGGCTGGTGACCACAGTTCAGGAAGTGATGCGGCCCATCATGTTCCCAGGCTTTTCCACCTGTAAATGCAACTGGTTGAGACTTGATTGCTGTTTCTTTCTTCCTTTTTCTCCTTTTTTTTTTTTTTGCACGTGTGTGTGTGGTGTGATGTTTGTGGATATATGGTGTATGATTGTGTGTGCACAGATGCATGTTCCCCATGCACAGGTGTGTGGAGGCAGGGACGTTGGGTGGCCTCTTTTATGGCTCTTCCATGATACTTCCTTGAGTCTCTCACTGAACCTGGAACTGCCTTTTTTTTTTTTTTTGGTCAGACCAATGAGCTCTAGCAATTCTCTGGTCCTTGCCCTCCACAGGATTGGGGTTACAAGTATATGTGGCCACACCCAGCTTTCTCAGTGGGTGCTGGGGATTGAACTCACACCCTCTCAGGTTCTAATGCTTGAGTGGCAAAGCTCATACCCTCTGAGCCACCTTCTCAGTCCCTCATCAAGTTACTAATAGCTCTCTCTGGAGTTTGTACATTACTTCTATACTGCTGGCACATGCTAGGCAAATGCTGTACCACTGAGTTATAGCTCCAGGTTGGATTTTATACTTTTGGTTATGAAAATACATGGTAAACATCAGATCATTATCGTAAGCATTTTTTTCTTTTTTGAGGCAGGGTCTCATGTAGCCTGGGCTGACCTAGAATTCACTCTGTAACTCTAGGCTGGCTTTGAACTCATGGTAATCCTCTTACCTCAGCCTCTTGAGTGATGGGCATTTGCCACCATGACTGGTGCAATGCCTTTAAGCATTTTTTTGGAGGGGGTTTCAAACATAGGCAAGGGTAATTAGGCATACTAGGTGATAGAAATTCTGTGCTTTTTTTTTTCTTCTTTTTTCGAGGTAGGGTCTCAGTCTAGCTCAGGGTGACCTGGAATTCCCTCTGTAGTCTCAGGGTGGCCTCGAACTCACTGTGATCCTCCTACCTCTGCCTTCCGAGTGCTGGGATTAAAGGCGTGCGCCACCACGCCCGGCTCTGTGCTTATTTTTAAGGCTTATAAGTAATTATAGTGATCAAAACTGTGTGTAATTCTTGACTGGGGGTATGGCTCAGTGGGTAAAGTGCCTGCTGAGTAAACACAGGACCTAACTTTGGATCCAGACTTCATGTTAGTAAAGAAGCCAGAAGAAAAAAAAAAGCCAGAAGGCCTGGAGAGATGACTTTGTGGACCCAGGTTTGATTCTCCAGTACCCATGTGTTGCAGTCAGGTTCACATTGTTGGCAGAAATCACCTGACCAAGAGCAGCTTTTGGGGGAAAAAAAGGGCTTGTTTTGGCTTACAGACTCGAGGGGACGCTCCATGATGGTAGGGAAAACAGCATGAGGAGAAGGTGGACATCACCCCCTGGCCAACATAAGGTGGACAATAGCAACGTGTGCCAAACACTAGCAAGGGGGACTGGCTATAACACCCATAAGCCCACCCCCAACAATACATTGTCACCAGGAGGCATTAATTCCCAAATCTCCATCAGCTGAGAACCTAGTATTCAGAGCACCTAAGTTTATGGGGGACACCTGAATCAAACCACCACACCATGTAAGCCAGATGCACAAGGTGGCACATGTGTCTGGAGTTTGTTTGCAATGGCTGGAGGCCCAGGCACACCCATTATCTCTTTCTCTGTCACAAATAAATAAATAAAATTTAAAAAAGAAGCTAGAAGCTGTTTCGAGCTCCTGTAGTCTCGGTGTGCCTACAGTGAGAAGGAAGGCAGAGACAGGAGCGTTTCCCGGAAGCATGAGAAGGAACAGTGAAGAGAGAGTTCTGCCTCAGAAGGCGAAGACCAACATGCAAGTTGTCCTCTGACCTCCACGTGCGTGCTGTGGCATGCGTGTCCCTGCACACCCACCCACCCACCAACAAAACATTAAATATGTATAAAAACTGAGTTGGAGAGATAGCTCAGTGGTTAAAATACTCGCCTATAAGGCTTAAGGATCTGGGTTAGATTCCCCAGTACCCACGTAAAGCCAGATGTACAAGGTGGCACATGCATCTGGAGTTTGTAGTAACTGGAGGTCCTGGCAAGTCCATTCTCTCTCACTCTGTGTGCCTGTTTTTCTCTCTCAAATAATAAATAAAATAATTTAAAAAATCGATGTGTATATCTGTTGGACTGTCACAGCACCAGGGACATGTTACCTGCAGAGCCCCACACAGGCTGATAATCTTCAAACACCAAAGATGGTCGCTCTGTGATTCAACTGGTACAAGGTATGTCCCAGGCAATAAATACACAGACTTTGTTTTTTTTTTTTTTTTGGTGGGAGACATTGAGGTAGGGTCTTGCTCTAGCCCAGGCTGACTTGGAATTAGTTATGTAGTTTCAGGCTGGTCTCGAACTCATAGTGATTCTCCAACCTCTGCCTCCCATGTACTGGGATTAAAGTCATGGACCACCATGTCCGGCTTCTTACATTCTTTCTGCCTTCTCTTCCACATCCTCTGGGCCTTGGAGAGGGTGATATAAATGTCTCATTTAGTGCCGAGTACTCAACAGTCTCTTATTCTTAGCTCTTTGACAAGTTGTGAGTGTCCCCAGTAGTCACCACCAACTGCAATAAAAAATGTCTCTCTAGGGCTGGAGAAGATGGCTTGGCAGTTAAGTAAGGCATTTGCCTGCAAAGCCAAAGGACCTGGGTTCGATTCCCCAGGACCCACATAAGCCAAATGCACAAGGTGGCACATGCATCTGGAGTTCATTTGCAGTGGCTGGAGGCCCTGGAGTGCCCATTCTTTCTCTCTCTCTCAAGTAAATATATATATATATATATATATATATATATACACACATATATATATATATATATATATATATATTTTTTTTTTTTTTTAAAGAAAATCATCTCTGACTGGAAATCTAGACATTTCGTACCAGGCATGAATTCCTTCCCATAGAGCAGGCCTCAACTCCAATCAGAGAGCAGTTAGTACTTTTGCAATTATTCTTAAGGCACTTTGACAGATGCAGTGTGCAAGGCTGGTTGTTTGTTGATGCCAAGTTCACTGGCTTATGATGTCGCATGTGGTGTAGTCTCTGCCCGGGTCTTGTGATCACTTTTCAGCTCTCTGATTTTGGCTTCTTAAGGTGAGAGCTATTTACACTTGGTAGGTATATTAGTCTGGGTTCTCTCGTGAAATAGAATCAACAAGATGTTTATCTAGTTATTTAGATAGGTAATAGACAGATAGGATAGAGGTTTACTTTAAGGAATTGGCTTACAGATTGTGAAGATTTGGCAAATTAAAAATCTTATGGGGGAGCCGGGCGTGGTGGCGCACGCTTTTAATCCCAGCACTTGGGAGGCAGAGGTAGGAGGATCGCTGTGAGTTCGAGGCCACCCTGAGACTACATAGTGAATTCCAGGTCAGCCTGAGCTAGAGTGAGACCCTACCTAGAAAAAACAAAACAAAACAAAACAAAACAAAACAAAACAACATCTTATGGGGGACTGGAGAGATGGCTCAGCAGTTAAAGGTACTTGCTTGCAAAGCCTGGTAACCTGGGTTTGATTCCTCAATACCCATGTAAAGCCAGATGCACATGTATGTCAAGTTCATTTTCAGTGGGTAGAGGCCCTAGCATGCCCATACTCATTTTGTCTGCCTCTTTCTCTTTCAAATAAATAAATAAGTAGTAAAAAGCAAACAAACAAAAAACCCTCCAAAAACTTACAGGGAAAGGTGCTAGGCCTTCCACAGATTGAAAAATGCCCACCCATAATCTATTTTACTGAAAGTCCTATGATGTAAATGTTAATATTGCTTAAAAAACTAACTTCCGGGCTGGAGAGATGAGTTAGCCATTAAGGCATTTGCCTGCAAATCCAAAGGACCTCTGTTCAATTCTCCAGGACTCACGTAAGCACAAGGGGGTGCATGCATCTGGAATTTATTTGCAATGGCTGGAAGCCCTGATGTGCCCATTCTCTTTCTTTCTCTATCACTCTGCTTCTTTCTCCTCTCAAATAAATAAACAAAAATAAAATATTTTACGAAGAAAAATCTAACTTTCTGGGGCTGGGGAGATAGCTCGTTGGCTAAGGGCATTTGCTTGCAAAGCCTGTTGCTTCGGGCTTGATTCCCCAGCACCCATGTAAAGCTGGCCACAAAAACTGGTGCATTTGTTTGCAGTAGCAAGAAGCCCTGGCATGCCCATATATACATATGCATGCATACACACACACGCGCACACACGCACACACACACAAATAGATAAGTTAAAAAAGCTACTTTTGCTGAAACATCCAGGATAGTATTTGAACACATATTGGAACATTGTGTCTTTAGCTACTGTGGCACATAAATTTAATCATCACAGTGGGTTTTACTAACAGTATCCCAGTTTTCAAGAGAGTTCCATATAAACCCAAATGCACAGACACATGTGGGGAGCTGTGAACTTAGCTTCTCCCTTACAATAGAGTCTGCAAGGGAAGACTGCAGTGACCAACAACATATGAAAGAGCCTGCTGGAAAGGAATTCAACAACAAGAACAATGCAGTGCCATTTACAGAGCACTCACTGTGTTCCTGAGTGCTTTATATATGATGTCTTACTACCCCTGTCTGAAGATGTGGTAGCTTTGTCTCTAGAACAAGGTTATTCATGCCATCTGGTTATGAACTCCTGTCCCTTCAGAGTGGCAGATGGAGGTTTCTGAACATCTCTTGTGATGAATAGTCGCCTTGGGCGCTGGACGCAGATGGGGATTGGGCGTGCGGACAGCAGAATGTGGGATCAAAGGACATCTAGAGGACTGTGATATGGGATAGATACGTGGCTGAGAGCCAAGGAGGTATTTCCAGTAAAGACTCAATTTGAACACCAATGGGTCAGGAGTGCAAGACAAGAGGCATGGGACAGAATAGGAGGCAGAGATGTACAGAAATTGTTGTCCTAGTGAAATGCAGATGCTTACAAATTGAACTTGATCCACTACTCTGGTATTTTTTTCTTAACTATCTCCCCTGTCAAATAACAAAGTCATCTTTGTTGTCCAAGGCTTGGTATATCTTTTTTCCAATTGAAAGGCTATTTGTTTTCCTGTTTATTTAACACAGAAAGCTGAATGGAACACAGAAACCTGTGAGGTTAGTAAGCCTTGATGAGCCTCTGGCAGAATGCACTGGGTCACCATTTGATAAAGAGCTGCATTCTGGTTTTGGCTTGAGCCTGGGGTCATCGTCACCCCCGCCTGCGATTTCTCGTGATCAAAAAGCTCCATTGTGGGACCTGGAGAGATTGCTCAGTGGCTAAGGCACTTGCCTGCAAAGCCTAACAAATTGGGTTCCCTTCTCCAGTTACCACTTAAAGCCAGATGCACAAAATGGTGCATGCATCTGCAGTTCATTTGCAGCAGCTAGAGGCCCTGGCATGCCCATTCTGTCTCTCTCTCTCTGCTTGCAAATAAATAAAAAATAATAATAAGCTGGGTGTGGTGGTGCACCCCTTTAATCCCAGCACTCAGGAGGCAGAGGTAGGAGGGTCACCGTGAGTTCAAGGCCACCCTGAGAGTACATAGTGAATTCCAGATCAGCCTGGGCTAGAGCAAGACCTTACCTAGAAAAATCAAACAAACAATAATAATAATAATAATAATAATAAAAAGTTCCATCATGTCCAAATCATTGAGGTCACATCCACCCACCCGAGGCTCTTTGTAAGGTGCACTGGCTTAAACATCGACTCTAAATTAAGTCAACTCTCCCAGTGGTTTTGCTGTTACTGGTTTATTCTAGTGTGTTCACGCTGTTAAGCAAAGATACATGTTCTTTACAGCACTGTTTTGAAAAGCCAAAATCTAGAAAGAAATCTACCCAAGGAAAGTACTGGTAGATCATGAATAGCTTACTGGATGCCATATAGCTTGACAGACAATGAGATAGGACTTATGGGGGTACTGGCTGGGAAAGATGGTTGCACTAGATTGCTAGGTGGACATGCATACTATTCTCCCATCTGTATATGAGCATATCGATGCTACTATGCAGTGAAAAGCTTTGTCGAAAGTTACTTGGACTTGCTGGGAGTGGTGGAGGGAAGGGGGCTTTTATACCCCTTCAGCCTTACAGGTTTTTGTACAGTTTGAATGCAATTCAGGTGCATTATCTTACAGTCATAGATCTTACTGAGATAAAACTCTCCCAATTATTTCACAACATGTTTGTGATGGCTGTGAGTGTATTGGGAAAGCAATGGGGATGGCGAGAGTTATGTGTGGTAGGAGTGGCTGCGGCCACTGGCTCTGAGGAGTCCTGCGAGAGCCAGCTGACGCCAAAAGGGCGTGAAGCCAGTCAGTCAGCATTTGTCTTTTCAGCGTCACAACGCTCTTCTGAAGCATCGGGCTTTTCCTCTGGAACTTTCTCCCATACCATCGGGGCTGTGCTTGTCAGCTTTTCTGCCACTCCATCCCTGTGAACACTCCTGCCCTGGTCCTGCCTTCGGTTGGTCTTGCTCCTCTTAGAAGGAACACAAATGATTCTTGGTTGCAGAGAGCCCTCGGTGCCGATGGCCTGGGACTTCTGATGTGGGCTTGGCTGCGCTGTGGGCTCACGAGTGATTCTGAAGAGCGCTCCACCAGAACAGCTTGGCTGGTGTTCTGGCTTTGATTGAGCATGTGTGGGAAATGAGAGCACCTCCCCTTTCTGATAGAGGTCAGGGTCTGCTGCTTCTCACATTCAAGTCCCTGGAGTGTTCTGAAACCGTCTTTTTCCATTAAGGTGCCAGGCCCCTAGATACCTGTTTTCTATAATTGCTATGCATGATTGTGTTATTTACAGCCGAAGAGTCAGCTGTGCCACTTTATGGCTGTGCAATCTAAGAGGCGGGTCACATAGCTAATGAGTACCAACAGGCACCGGCTCAGTATAATTGCCCAGTGTAATTACAAATTAGGTGAGGAAAAGTCACACCCAAGCTCTTTTACCAGCTGGCCGTTGCCATTGTTGTCATTAAACCACGGAACCTGGGGGAGTTTTCTATGGACCTGTGTTCTGTAGGAGGCCGCAAGCATGTGGGAAGTATGAGTTGGGCCCCAGGTGGTCAGTCCTAGTTGTGTAGTCACACTTTTTTTTAAAAATGAAGAACCCTAAGATGCAGCCCCCCTTGATGATGAACCCAGATACCTGGCCAGCCATCCCAGAGGCGTGTGGCAGTCAAGCCTTTTGTAGCGCAGCCACCAGCCACATCGTTCATTTGTACAAGTGACCGGTCCTGAACATGTCCTAGCTCTTTGTTTTTGCCGGCCTCAGTTGAATTTACCAGAAAACCTTGGAAGTAGGTACAGGCAGCGGAGGGGCAGGCCCCACTGCATCGTGGTTTATGGATAAGCCTAGACATAGTCTGGGGTCATGGCCTTTTATCTGTTTGCTCTGCTCTTTCCCAGCAGTCACTTATAATTTTTGGGACTCTGAGAAGAGCTAAGAGAGGGAATGGCAGAAAAGACAGATTGCTAGACCATGGACTGGTTAGGGTGTCCAGGTGTTTGATCCGGGTTTAGCAGTGTGCAAAAATAAATTTAAAAACCTCTCTTTGTCACTTTCTGCTACATATGCTACGTGGTGTAAGATTGGAGAGGTTTCAGTGTTATTTCTAGCAGATAGTTCTTTGCCTCTTCAGGCTGAAGTTTGGAGGGAATGGGTAACATGCACGAGATAGACTCTGTGTGTGTGTGTGTGTGTGTGTGTGTGTGTGTGGTGTATGTACTGTGTGTGTAGATTTGCATGTCTCATGCAAGTGTGTGGAGACCAGAGGACAACATCAGCTGTGCCCTCTCCATCACTCACCTGTGTAGACTTGGGGTAGAGTCTCTCACTGATTTTGGGGCTTGCTGTTTCACAAGCCGCAGTGCTTTTCCCATCTCTACTTCCCACAGAACTGAGGTTTCAGGCATGCATGGCCGTACCCAGGCATTTATGTGGGTCCTAGGGAATTGATCTCAGGCATTCTTGAGCTCACAGAGGCCCTCATGCATGTGTGGGGGCCACTATTACTCATCTTTGAGCTCCAGGTAGACTCTTCGGAATAGGACTGTGCTATGCAAAGTTGTGCTTGTGACCAGAAATTTGAGTGTCCTTTGCAAGCAGAGATGTTCCCTCTGCCTTTCTGGGTCCCCCTGTTAACTTCTAGAGGGTTCCTCTCTGGTCATCTAGTCTCCAAGTTTCTTGCCATGTTACCCTCTGGCTCCGCCCTCTTTGGTTGGCTCCTCACGCAGCCTTGGATCTCCACAGAAGTAGCACAAACCTAAGTTTTTTCTGTCCCATCTTTCCGCCCAACTAAATGCCCATGAACTCTGTGTAGGCTCAGCTCAGCTGGGAGTTTGAATAAAGCAGACATTAGGAGAAAAGCAGAGGAATTCAGTGAGGGATGTGAATGACTGATGAATTTGACCTGCTTTGCAATTTTGAAAGAGGAAACTAAACCCGAATCCGTAACAATCGGTGAAGTATGAGTGAGAGGAAGGATTTTCTGGGCCTGCTCTGCTCAGTGCTTTCTTGCTGTGCTTCCAAATACACCTATGAGTAACATTGTCTTGTTTGGGGAATGTCCTAAATTAGAGTCGCAATAGCCTCATAGCCTTGGAAACACCGTCAAGGACTGGGATCCAGGATACCTGGGGTGAAGATTGTGGTTGGGGCCCCAAGGCACTGGAGGAGCCTGACTGCTTCTTGCCCTAAACGATCTTGTGGGACCAAGGATAGGATGGTTTGGAGGGGTGAGTACTGTTAGGAGTTGGCAGCCAACATCTGGCAGGTCTCTGAGAACGTGGACAACTCAGGGACGCCTGGCAATGCCTTTCCCAGTTGGTGGCGAAGTCGTGTAGGACATTTGAGAAACGGTGCCTCTTGTCCCTGGCAGATCCTCAGCTGAGATTGGGACACTGACCGTCCTTCATCCCGCTCCCCTTGCCCTAGTTCTTAAAGGTCTTTCTTTATTTTCTCCTGTTTCTGTTGCTTCTCATCTCAGTTTTTCTTCTACTTGCTGACAGTCGAGGGCAGGACTGTGTAAAGCCCCCAGGAGGGGAAGGAAGTGAGCAGAGACTCTGTTGGGATCATTGGTCCTTTTGTGTCCAGGACATTTTTACCTTTATCTCTCTGTGCTCGTCTTTATGTGAACTTCTTATCTGTCATGAGGTAAATCTGGTCACCAGGAACTGGCTCAGGCCCATAGGTATCTAGGCCCTTGATTGCTAAAGGTTCCAAAACATGGTATGTCATTGGCTCTTTCCTGCTCATCTTAGTTTGTATTTATTTATTTTTGCAGTCAGGGCCTTGTACATGCTATTTATGGGTTTTTTTGTTTGTTTGTTTTGAGGTAAGGTCTCACTCTTGCCCAGGCTGACTTGGAATTCACTATGTATTCTCAGGGTGGCCTTGAACTCATGGTGATCCTCCTACCTCTGCCTCCCAAGTGCTGGGATTAAAGGCATGTGCCACCATGCCTGGTTTGCTATTCATGTTTTAAATATTTTATTTATTTATTTGCAAGCAGAGAAATGTGCGGGGGGGGGGCAGAGTATGGACATAACAGGGCCTCTAGTCCTGCAAACAAACTCCAGATACATGTGCCACTTTGTGTATGTGGTTTATATGGGTACTGGGGAATCAAACCCAGACAGAAAGTACCTTAACCACTGAGCAATCTCTCTAGCCCTGCTATTCATTTTTTAAATTAATTACTTGAGTTCAGGTGACATACCTCTTGCCACTGTGAATTAATGTGAATTATATGAATGGTTTGGGAACTGAAACCATGCTGGCAGGCTTTGCAAGCAAATGCCTGTAATTGCTGATTTATATTTATATATTTATATATTTATTGATGCTGTTCATCTTACTACTTGAATTTATGGCATACTGTTTTTGTTGTTGTTCATTTTTATTTATTTATTTGAGAGCAACAGACGTAGAGAGAGAAAGAGGCAGAGAGAAAGAGAGAGAATGGGCACACCACGGCCTCCAGCCATTGCAAACGATGTCCAGATGTATGCGCCACCTTGTGTGGGTCCTGGGGAATCAAGCCTTGAACCAGGGTCCTTAGGCTTCACAGGCAAAGCACTTAACCACTAAGCCATCTCTCCAGCCCAAATTTATGGCATATTGCTTGTCTATCTGAAGTGATGTGCGGAGTGTATAGAAGCTAGAGGGCGTGCATACTGAGACATTTTAGTCACGCTGTCCTGGTGTACTCCCCCCACCAAGTGCGGATGACAGTTGACATCATTGCTCTTTAGCCAGTGTGGCAGCTGGCGGTAGGTTCATTATGAATCGATAATTAATATTTGCTATCTCAGGGCTGAGAAGATGGCTTAGTGGGTAATATCACTTGCTTCTCAAGAGTGAGGAACTGAGTTTGATCCCCAGCCAGTTTATTGCTCCTTGTAAAAATTTTATGTCCCCTAAGTTTGGGGCTGTGCTCCTCTAAAGCAACCTACCCCGTGTGTGTGTGTGTGTGTGTGTGTGTGTGTGTGTGTGTGTGTGGCGGGGGGTATCTTTTGTCCTTCATGCCAGTGTGTTGAAGCTGAGGCTCGGATGGTGTAAAAGAATACTCACCTAGGATACTTCCGGTCAAGATGGCATCCACCTAACCACGTCTGACCTCGTGGGGAAGGAAAGATGGACGCAGATCCTGAGGAGAGAATCAGCCCATCGCACCTCACCAGGGCCCCAGCTGAAACCATAGAGTAATTGGGAAAATGAGCAAGAGCGCTGCTTTCTTGGTGAACCTGGTACCAGCACAAGGGGGAAGGAGATAGACACAGAGAACACTCAACTCCTACCAAACCAGAGATCCAGAGACACAGAGGCTCGCAAGACCTCATTACTGAAGTAGACCTAAAACGAACCCAGCATGGCTCAGGGAAATTCACGGAAGAGGGGGCGGAAGGATTGTTACAGCCGCAAGTTGGGACATCATGCATAGAGACATTGCCTCTTCCCCATAACTGATGGCCGCCCCCACAATGCACGACCCACAATCCCCAACGAGGAGGGTGCCTGCAGAGGGGGAAGGACAGGGAGGAGGCGAACACTGGCACCACCGTGGCTGCTCACACACTGAGCATGCACATGGCTAATGAAGAAACAGACATGAACAGCAGCATCAACAGTACTCATCTGCATGACACTGGCAGGAGAACTTGCTAGCTTGTGAGGTGGTGTGGTGCCCTTAAAAGAGGCTTGTTCTGGCCCCGTGACAGATCACGGCCAAGGGTCGGTGCTTTGCCATATGTCAGGGCTTTCCAGGCTGCGTTCTTTTTCTCATGGTGGCAGCCTCAGGTTTCTGACTAGGTCTCAGCACCAGGCATGAATTTCCTCCTCATGGAGCAGGCCCCAAATCCGTTTAGGAACCAGTCGGTTTCCTCCACAATAGTCATGCCACTATTGCTCCGTTGGCATGTCTTATTTTATTATTTTTTCTTTCTATTGTCTCTAGAACTCTTCCCCTCTTTTCAACGCAGCCTATCAGGAAACTGATAAATTAAAGCAACTCTGGTTGAAATGGGGTCACAGCTTAGATTCTCCTATGTTAGGCAGCTTCCTAACCATCTTTAGGGAAACTGTCCAGTATGGTTTCAGAATCACTGTATTGAGCTACTTAAAGGGGCCCTTTAAAACTCAAATTTGGTATCTAAAAAGAATAATACATTAAACTTTAAAAATATTAAAATTTTTTGTTATTTTTATTTATTTATTTGAGGGCAACAGACAGAGAGAGAAAGAGGCAGATAGAGAGAGGGAGAGAGAATGGGTGTGCCAGGGCCTCCAGCCACTGCAAACGAACTCCAGACGTGTGCGCCCCCTTGTGCATCTGTGCGGGTCCTGGGGAACTGAGCCTTGAACCGGGGTCCTTAGGCCTCACAGGCAAGCGCTTAACCGCTAAGCCATCTCTCCAGCCCTAAAAAAATATTTTTATTTATTTATTTTCAAGGAAAGAGAGAAAAAGAAAAAGGAAGAGAGAGAATGAGAGGGAGAGAGAAAGGGCACGCTGTGGCCTCCTGCCAACTTCATATGAACTCCAGATGCATGCGCCACTCCATGTGTCTGGCTTTACATGGGTCCTGGGGAACCAAACCCAAGCCTTCAGGCTTTGCAGGCAAGTGCCTTTAACTGCTGAACCATCTCTCCAGCTCCACATTAAACTTTTTTTTTTTGGTTTTTCAAGGTAGGATCTCACTCTGGTCCAGGCTGACTTGGAATTCACTATGTAGTCTCAGGGTGGTTGCGAATTCACGACGATCCTCCTACCTCTGCCTCCCAAGTGCTGGGATTAAAGGCGTGCACCACCACATCCGGCTACGTTAAACTTTTAACAAGGAGAGATTATGTTGTAGCAAAAAAAATTGATTTATCAACAATTAATAGGTCATTACAAATTAGTTCATGCCCTGTGAGCATAAAAAGTATATGCCCTGGGCTTGGGCTGAAAGTTGGGGAGTTTTTTTTTTTGTAAAGCAAAATAGGTGGCTTTGAGTCCTCCATGGTGAATTTTCCTTCACATTCAGGGCAAATTGAACAAGGCAAAACCAGTTTGCCAGCTGTTTTTATAAGCAGCATTTTATTGGCACACAGTCATGCCCATTTGTTTACATATTATCTGTGGCTGCTTCTGTGGTTCAGTGACAGAGACCTAAAATATTTACTGTCTGGCTCTTTACATAGGAGGTCAGCGGAGCTCTGCTTGAGGCCACCCTGGCCTTGTCTTTGTTGAGTGCTCAGCATGATGTCTGCATGATTTAATTTTTAACCTCAGAAGCACATCCAAGTAGCTCCTTGGAGGAAGGCTTCTCACGCACACTGATGTGTCATACTTCAGAGGTCTGCTTTAGAAACTGAGGCTTCTCGTCTTTTCATTTGTGCTATGAAATAGATTTCATTTACTGAATTTTCCCTTTGAAAAAAATAGCTATACGGGGCTGGAGAGATGGCTTAGTGGTTAAGGCATTTGCCTGTGAAGCCAGAGGACTCAGGTTCAATTCCCCAGGACCCACGTAAGCCAGATGCACAAAGGGAACATGCATCTGGAGTTCGTTTGCAGTGGCTGGAGGCCCTGGCGTGCCCATTCTCTCTCTCTCTCTCTGATTGCAAATAAATAAGTTAAATTAAAAAAATAGCTGTACAATAATTCAGGGTATAAAATTAGTTCAAATTAAGAAAATAAAATGTAATTTCCAGATATGTTAAAAATGTACTCTGTAAATGGGGGTGGTGGTACTTGCCTTTAATCCCAGTACTCAGGAGGAGAACTGCCATGGGTTTGAGGTTAGCCTGCTAACTGCAGAGTGAGTTCCAGGCGAGCTGGATTCGAGTGGGACTCTAAAATAAACATACCCTAGTTAAGATTACTGTCACAGTACTCTTTTCCCCCTCATCATTCTGGTATTTTAAATCCACACAAATTGCCCAGGGATTTGTTTGAGTTAATTAAAACCTACTGTGTTGATAAGGAGGCAGACAAATGACTGATGAGGCAAAGGTCTCCCGAACCAGAGGTGGCTGTCAACTCAGGATTAACAAGCAGCTTCCTAATTGGCTTGACAGAGAGCCATCATGTGGCTGTAATAGCCAGGAAAGGGTGGGCTATGATCAACAAATGTGTTATTCAAGGAATTTCCAGGCAGTTCCAGGACTATTGCAGCTTAAGTGGTTATTTTACCTTGAGGCTTGTGACATCACATCCTACTTTAAGCTTTGTAAACATAAACACTGAATACTTGAGATCATGTGCAAACAGCACACCGTTTCCTATAAGGGACTGGAGCACCCTCAGATCTCCATATTTGTGAATACCAAGCATTTGACCTAAACATATCCTCCTAAATACATGATTTTTTAAGACAAAAAAATGTATTTATGAGAGGGAGGAGAGGAAGGGAGAGAATGGGGTGCACCAGGGCCTCTAGCCTACTATAAATGAACTCTAGATCCATGCTCCACCATGTGCATCTGGCTTACATAGGATCTGGGGAATCCTGGGTCTTTAGGCTTTCCAGCCAAGTGCCTTAACTGCTAAGGCATCTCTCCAGCCCTGGATTTTGTTTATTTATTTTAAATACTTAATTATTATTATTATTGTTATTTTTGTATTGGATAAGGAGAGGGAGACAGAGACAGAATGGGCATGCCAGGGACTCCAGTTGCTGTAAATGAACTCCAGACACATGTGCCACTTTGTGCATTTGGCTTACATGGGTCCTGGAAAATCAAACCTGAGTCCTTTGGCTTTGCAGGCAAGTGCCTTAACCACGGTGGTGGTGGTGGGGGGGGGGCAGAGAGAGGGAGAATTGGCATGCTAGGGCCTCAGCCATTGCAATTGAACCCCAGACTCATGTGCCATCTTATCCTTGCCTCACATTTGTGTGTCTGGCTTATGTAGGATCTAGAGAGTCTCCAACATGGGTCCTTAGGCTTCGCAGGCAAGCACCTTAACTGTTAAGCCATCTCTCCAGCCCTTGATTTAATTTTATTCATTTATTTATTTTGGCTTTTTGAGGTAGGGTCTCACTCTAGCTCAGGCTGACCTGGAATTCACTATGTAGTCTCAGGGTGGTCTTGAACTCTTGGAGATCCTCCTGCCTCTCCCTCCCAAGTGCTGGGATCAAAGACGTGCACTACCATGCTCGGCTTTTATTTTATTTTATTTATTTATTTTTGATTTTTTGAGGTAGGGTCTCACTCTTGCCCAGGCTGACCTGGAATTAACTATGTTGTCTCAGGGTGGCCCCGAACTCATGGTGATCCTCCTACCTCTGCCTCCTAAGTGCTGAGATCAAAGGCGTGCGCCACCACACCCGGCTTTTTATTTTATTTTTTAAATATTTTTTATTTTTATTTATTTATTTTACAGAGAAAGAGGGGAAGAGAAAGAGAGAATGAATGCATGTGTTAGGGTGTCCAGCCACTGCAAACGAACTCCAGATGCATGGGCCCCCTTGTGCATCTGGCTAACGTGGGTCCTGGGGAATTGAACCTGGGTCCTTTGGCTTTGCAGGCAAATGCCTTAACTGCTAAGCCATCCCTCCAGCCCTTGATTTTATTTTTTTAAAATATATTTATATTTCTTTGTGAGGGAGAGAGTGAGAGAGGAGAATGAGGAGGAGAAAGAGGAAGAGAAGAAGGGACGGAGTATGGGGACACCAGGGCCTCTTGCCTCTGCTATGGAACTCCAGATGCATGCACCACTTTGTGCATCTGGCTTTACATGGGTACTGGGGAATTGAATCTGAGCCAGCAATCCATCCCCCTAATCCCTTCTGTATTCTTTAAATGACCTCTGGATTACTTGTGGTATTGTGTTGTGTAAATAGTTGTTTTATTGTATAGCTTGTGGAGTAATGACAAGAAATGTAGTTTTGTATTTTCTGAATATTTTCGATGCTTGATTGAACTCTTGGTTGTGGAGCCTGTAGGTAAGAAGAATGAACTGTAAAAAGAAGTGAGTGAAGTAAAATTTGTCCATATATGTTTTTTAGCCCACTATATCCAAAAAACCATTTTAACATGTAATCAGCATGAAAGCTTCTCATGGCAGATTTTTATATTTCTGTTTGCCTTGAAAAATCCAGTGTGCATTTTACATGTATAGCATATCACACTTCAGACAGTTCTGTGTTCAATGGCTGTGGTGGCCAGTGGCTACTCCTGTACAGGACAGCCTCGTTGTGTGGCTGGGATGTTGAACAGCACAGGTCTAGATGCTGAGGGAAAGCTAGATCTTTGAACTGTCTTTCTTTTTTTCTTATTTTTTGTTTATTTTTATTTATTTGAGAGCAACAGACAGAGAGAGAAAGAGGCAGATAGATAGATAGAGAGAGAGAGAGAGACAGAGAGAGAGAGAATGGGCGTACCAGGGCTTCCAGCCACTGCAAACGAACTCCAGACGTGTGCGCCCCCTTGTGCATCTGGTTAACGTGGGTCCTGGGGAATGGAGCCTCGAACCGGGGTCCTTAGGCTTTATAGGCAAGCGCTTAACCGCTAAGCCACCTCTCCAGCCCTGAACTGTCTTTCAAACTCTGAATTCAGTCAGTTCATCCATATATCTCGACTTGGTTCATTTCTTTTAAAAATTTTATTTGTTTATTGGTTTTTCGACGTAGAGTCTCGCTGTATCCCAGGCTGACCTGGAATTCACTATGTAGTCTTAGGCCTCAAACTCACAGCGATCCTCCTACCTCTCTCTCCCAAGTGGTGGGATTAAAGGTATGCGTCACTGCGCCCCACTAAAAATTTTATTATGTATGTGTCATGTGTTCATATGTGTGTAGGCATGTGTGTGTCTGTGTATGTGCATGTAGAGGCTGGAGTTTGATGACAGGTGTTTTGTTTTATCGCTAACCACCTTATTTTTTTTTGAGACAGGATGTCATTCAAACTAGAGTTCATCAACATGACTAGACTAGCTAGCCAGTGAGCCCAAGGATTCCCTGGGGGTGTCTCCCCAGCACTGGGATTATAGGTACCCCTGCCATGCCGGGGATTGTACGTGGGAACCAGGGATCCAGACTGAGTTCCTCATGCCTGCGAGGCATGTACTTTACCCAGCCTTGGCTCTGCTCTTTGATGAAACAGCCTTCCTTGATGGTGCATGTGCCGCTTTGCACATCTGACTTTATATGGTACTGGGGACTTGAACACAGGTCATTAGGCTTTGCAGGCTAGCACCTTAACCGCTAAGCCATCTTTCCAGCCCCTCGAAGGTCATTGTATGAATTGCTGTTTCTACGTTGCTAGAAATTTAAGTCCTCTTTTCCTTTCCTCACCAGAGCAGGATTTTAGTCATATTATCCTTTGCCTTTGGTGACAGCAAAAGATTGTTCTTTTCCCTGAAACAGAGGGACCCCCAGAACTCTGTGAGGTGCTTCCAAGTAGTTGATTAGTTTTAAAAGTGTCTCATAGAGAACACTGTCCCTGCTGGTGGCATCAGCCAGGTTACGTCTGTGGGTTTGGCTTTCTAACCCTAACATCCTGCACATTAGATAAAATGAAGCTCCATCTCATTATTTGGCACCCCTTTGCATAGCTTTGATAGCTCCCCTGAGCAGTAGCAACCTTTGGCCTAATCTGATTAGAGCCAGATAAAGAATTAGGTCAAAGACCTTGGGTTGCAAAGTAGTCTGCTACCACAACTCCTGCAGAGCATTACTCAGCATTGTGTTTGACCTGTTCTAGGTCAAAATTCGAATTCTGGGCTGGAGAGATTGCTCAGTGGTTAAGGCATTTGTCTGCAAAGCCTAGTGACCTGTGTTCAGTTCCCCAGTACCACATAAAGTCAAATGCACAAAATGGCACATGCATCTGGAGTTCATTTGCAGCGGCTATAGGCCCTGGTGCGCCCATTCTCTCTGCATGTGTCTAGCTCTTTGCAAATAAATAAATAAATAAAGTTTTTTTTTCTTTAAACCCTGTTCTGGGTGGAGACAGATGAGCATTATAACAGGCAGTGGGGCTGTGTTAGCAGCTAGGATAGGGTTGTGTCACTCCTGGGGAATATTTGAGGTCCTGAGTGGGGTATGTATTCAAATTTCCCAAAAGCTTCTTTTTATTATTCCTTTAAGTATCAGCTCATCTTGGGTGGGCATCCTAGACCTGTGGACCTCTCGTGAACATAAGACACTATGTTGCATGACTTTTCCTGGGTAGATGTAAAGAAATATTTATTCAGCTCAGATAGAGAGGGTTTCTGTTCAAGTTCAGCTTAGTGAACCAGTAAGTTTGTTGGAGTTCCAGGTGATGGGTGACTCACAGGCAGGTATCCCACCTGGAAGTTCCACCCTAGTCACTTGTTTACTTCTTGCATAGTAGCAGTTGGGCTCTCTGGGAGGGGAGGGGTCTCAGTCATTGAAATGATGCAGATTTTTCTTTTTTCCTTTTTATTTTTGCATGTCTATATGTGTATGGTGTGTGTATGTGTGTTTGAGTATATATGGTGATTATGCTTGTATGTGTTTGGGCACGTGTGTGTGCAGGCACGTGTGCATGTGTGTTTGTGCACGCGCACATGTGTGGAGGTCAGAGACTGATGTTGGTCTCTTTCTGTATTGCGTGCCATCTGAGACGGTCTCCCAACTGAACACAGAGTTCACTAGTTTGGCTAGACCAGCTAGTTAGCCAGCCCTGGGGAGCTTCCGTCCTTTGCCTCCCCAGTGTTAGGCAGGCTACCATGTCTGATATTTTAAGTGGGTGCTGGCTGTCTGAACTAAGGGCCTCATGCTTGTATAGCAAGAGGTTTACCAGCCAAGCCATCCTCCCCCCCCCAACTTACCTTACTATTTTCTCTTGCAACAAAATCTGTTTCTGGCTAGTGTGGAATTCACAGCATAGACTGCTGTGAACTCGAAGTGACTCCCCTGCCTCTGCCTCCTGAGTACTGGGACTATAGGCTTGTGTCACCACACTTTGCTTGAAATGATGACTTTTTTCAAAAGAGACAGAGTTCATTCACGGGAGCCTCAGATCTGCCTGCCTGAGGATATTTATGGGATGTCCTTATATCCCATATATATTTATGGGATGTATTTATGGGACACACTGCCGAGAAGTACTTATGGGGTAAAGAAGCCGGGTGGATGATGGGAGGTGAGGAAAAGTGAATAAATTGGTGGTCTATACATGGGTAATCAAACTTCATAGCTCTTTGTGTTCAGAAAACGGTGGCGTCATGCTGTGAGGGTGGCCTTTCAGTACTCTGACTTTGAAAGGTCACCCATTGGAAACTTGCACAAGGCTAAGGGAGCAGTCACTGGGATCAACTGTTTTGAGCTACCTCCAGCTACCTAAAAAACAACTTGAGGGGCTGGAGAGATGACTTAGTGGTTAAGGTGCTTGCCTGCAAAGCCTGAGGACCCAGGTTTAATGCTCCAAGTCCCACGTAAGCCAGGTGCACATGGTGGCACATGAGTCTGGAGTTCGTTTGCAGTGGCTAGAGGCCCTGGTGTGCCCATTCTTTCTCTCTCATTCTCTTCCTCTCTCTGTCTCAAATAAATAAGTAAATAAATAAATAAATAAATAAAAATCTTAAAACAACAACAACAACAACAACCTGAGCAGCTGTTACCATCATGACGTGTGTGACAGAGGTGTCATCTGGAACAAAGCTCGTGGGAGTGCAATGCTTAGCTGCCCGACTTGTTCAACGTGATGGAAGGGAGCAACTAAATGCAAATGAATTGAGAGGGTTTATTCCCCAGGTTTTACCAGATGTGATTTTGTCATCTGGAGGCTGGTGCTCGTGTCACTGAAAGGGAGTCTAATGAGAACAGTGACAACCACATCAGAATTTGACTTACTCAGCTGGAAGGGCTCACTTCCATCAGCTCTGGTTACCAACAACGAAACCTTCCTGTCTTAGAGTGAAAACCCCCGGGTAATGAGATGCCTTGTTGACGCAGAGGAGGTATTGGGGAGTCAAGTCCTGGAGCCCCATAGACCTCAGTGCCAGGTCCTTCGATGTTGACCCCTCTTGGGATCCATTCCTTGTCAGCCTCTCCTCTGAGGTTCATCTAGACTGATGCTTATCCTCTAGTGCACTGGGTTTCTCTGCTGTGTCATTTGAGCCTGTCCCATTTAGATTGATTGGGGGCAGATGGTTGTGAGTGGACCGGCTGTCGAGGAACAGTGAAATACGATCCTGTTGTTCCCACTTACACACCATGCCTGATGGATGGGGAGAATGGGCTTTGTGAGAGACAATGCCCTTTCTGGGCAGGTTGCCTTGACCTAGTCCAGGTGTGTTTAAAGGAAACCCAGAGCTTCCTCCGTGTAACCCACAGACACCCTCCTTCCCTGCCAAGTTCCCTGGCCTGTTGTACCACGTATCATACCTGGTAGCACTGGCCTTCTTCCTGCTGCCTTTCTGTCTTCTGGGTCCGAGTGGTCACCCAGAGTTCTATGTTATGTTCTGTTCGTCTCATTGGGTCCCTAGTAAGGACAATATAGTGGGCTAAACATAGGCCTAATTGAGTGGCAGCTTGCAGTTCTTTGAGGACTGTGGGTTTAGGGAACAAACCAACTTGGCTTTTTACCTTTTAAGTTTCCTATAAATCAGCTGAGGCCCTTATCTCTTTCTCACATAAATAAATAAAAACATTAACAACAAAGTACGTGGAGCACACACAACGGAAGAGGAATCGGCAAAGAGAGGTGAGGAATGGCGAAGGACACCGGCTGAGGAGGTGCCTTAGAGGCCACACATCCCAAACTCCACCTACTACTGATACCAGACCTTTTCTGGAGGGATAATGATAGCCATCTCATAGGATGGTGGAGGATCCAATCTCTTCAGCTCTGTGTGGGCACTTGCTACAGTTATCCCTCTTACCGATAGAGAGATGTTCCAGGGTTCCCCATGGGTGCTTGACATTGAAAACAATATGGAACCCTAATGTATACTGTTTTGCTTCCACCAAAGATTTTGGCAAAAATTGGCTTACAATTTTGTTTTTGCGGGCAGGGTGTTTAGTGATAGAGCTCTTGCCTAATGTGTGTGAGGCCCTGGATTTGATTCTTAGTACTAATAAATCAATGTCTTTCCTCCTTACTACACGGAGAACTTTCAGTTTTCACATCAAAGGAAACACTTCGTGACTTCCTTTTGGTATCCTGAACTGCCAGCATCTTGTGCTTTGGGGCCCCAGGAAGTAAAATAAGGGTTATTTGACCGCACGCAGTTATGCCTCGACCACCCAGACTGGTAACCCAGGCGGCAGCTGAGTGCTCATAGACAGGTAGTGTTCAACACGGACATGCTGGGCTCAGGACACAGTGACACACCAAGAGATTTTAGCATTTACAGTGACGTAAAATTCAAAACATATGAGTAGTTTATTTCTAGAACACATCATTTAACATTTTCACATCACCATTGACCACGTGATGTAGTCAGCTCCACACTGCTGGCATGAATATCCAACCAGACGCAGTTTATGGGAGAAGGGGACTTCTTCCAAGCTTACAGATCCAGGGGGAAGTTCCGTCAGTGGTGGAAGGAGCTGCTTCCGTACACTGAGGTGCACTGGAGAGATGGCTTAGTAGTGGTTGAGGTGCTTGCCTGTGAAGCCTAAGGACCCAGGTTCGATTTCCTAATACCCATGTAAGCCAGATGCACGTGGTGGCACATGCATCTGGAGTTCGTTTGCGGTGGCTAGAGGCACCCACACTCTCTCTTTCTAATTAATAAATATATGTGTATATAAAATGCCTGAGGCCATGGGGGACATACATGTATAGTCAAACCATCACAACCATCGATAATTAAAACCATGGAAAGTAAAGCTGGAGTTAAGGGGAGGGTTCTACCTAAAATGCTTATTCTGCTGGGCGTGGTGGTGCACACCTTAATTACAGCACTCAGGAGACAGAGGTAGGAGGATCACCATGAGTTCGAGGCCACCCTGAGACTCCATAGTGAATTCCAGGTCAGCTTGGGCTAGAGCGAAACCCCACCTTGAAAAACCAAAAACATAAAAAGATTTAAAAAAGATAAGGTGCTTATTCCTTGTTTACTTTCCTATAAAAATCCAGAGAGGCTTGCTAAGAAAAGAATGGCCATCCGGATGAACAGAGACAATGAGGGTCTTTGGGAAGGACGATGAGAATTTGCTAGATTTGGCCACTAGTACGACAGGGAGGGAGGGTGAGGAACATTGACAGGAGCTAGTTCCAGTTACTTTTCTTGTTGTGACAAAATATCTGACAGAAGCAACTTAAGGAAGGAAGGAAGGATTTATTTTGGTTCCCTGTTTCAGGGGATGTCAGTCCATCATGGCGGGGAGGGCACAGTAGTGGATCCACTTTGGAGGGCTATCAGCCTATGGTGGAGGTTGGGGGTCACACAGTAGTGGATCTGCTCGGTCTGTGGCATGGAGCTTGTAGTCTGTTCCTACCCTGGGGCAACCAGGAAGCAGACATGGGACTGGAATCAGGGCCAGGCTACAACCTAAAAGCACAGCCCTACTAGACTGTTTCTGCCAGCGAGGTGTGCTTTCCAAAGGTTCTGTAACCTCCCAAGACCGCCAGCTTGGGACCAAGTGTTTCTAATACATGAGCCTGTGGGGGGCCCAGTTCAGATTGAAACCATAATACTGGTGATGTGGGGATGAGGGGCGGTGAGAGTTGCTGCCTGGAGCCTGGGGTCCTGCAGGGACGGGTGGGGAATGGACAGGAGCTTGAGGAGCCAGACGGTTAAGGGAAGGGCGCTGCTGCGGCTGCTTGCCTCGGCGAAGCCAGCCAGCGGCTTAAGAAAGGTGTTTAGTTTTCTGAGGATCCTTTTTCTTTTGGGTTTGGCGTATGAAGTCAAGCATTTGAGTGAGTGTTCAAAGGGGCCAGCTGCGCGGAGGCAGCCAGTCATGTGAGAGTGAGGTCGTGGTTTGACAGGGGTGCATTTCCTGGGCCTTCCTGTAAGTGTGATCTCGCCAGCGTGCTTGTGGGGAGAAGGCGTAGGCCCTCCAGAGAGCTAAGCAGGAGCTTCTTTCTGAGAGAAGAGGTGGGTGTCTGGGGAAAGAGCAAAGGAGGTGTTCTAGTTCAGTCTTCCGCAGGGATTTCTCAGTCCTGAAGCCTGAAGCAGGCTTTCAGCCCTCCTTAAAGCTCACGTCTTTGTAGTTTCACCGTCCGGCCATGGTCAGGGGAACGGGCTGTTTCTGTCTCACTCCTCCACCCAGGAAGTGGAGCCGGGTGGCAGAAGTGGAGGGGTGGAGGGTGCTCCCTCCCTGTCCGGGGAGGGAGGAGCTCAACTGAAGTGTCAAAGAAGTCCTTCAGGGCTGTGGCCCAGGTAGTCCCCTCTTCAGGAAGAGACCTCCCTGGGTGTGGCGGCACTCTTGGCGAGAGAGTGGGAGGCTTACCCCTGGAAACCCGGTTTTCTCCCCGGACTGCTCCAGCTGTGTTTGCCTGGTGCCTCCTCGGGCACATCTGCTGTGGCTTGGGTTGTCTCTTCGCAAATCAGCAGCTGTCTGTCTTCCTCCCCTTTCCCCCTTTCTTCTCTTGCCCATACTTCCCTATCTATTTTTTTTTTTTTTTTAAGTTTTGCAAGGTAGGGTCTCAATCTAGCCCAGGCTGACCTGGAATTCACTATGTAGTCTCAGGGTAGCCTTGAACTCATGATGATCCTCCTACCTCTGCCTCCCGAGTGCTGGGATTAAAGGCGTGCGCCACCAAGCCCAGCCCTCCCTATCTATTTTAAAGTATATTTATTTATTTGAGAGAGAGAGAAAGAGGTGGAGGGAGGGAGGGAGGGAGGGAGAGAGAGAGAGAGAGAGGGAGAGAGAATGGGCACACCAGGGCCTCCAGCCACCGCAAATGAACTCCAGACGCATGCGCCCCCTTGTGCAACTGGCTTATGTGGGTCCTGGAGAACTGAACCGGGATTGTTTGGCTTTACAGGCAAACGCCTTAACCTCTCAGCCATCTCTCCAGCCCCTCCCTATCTATTTGAAGAAGCAGTGTGGACAGTGGGTAAGTGTGGTGGCCAGTCTGCCTGGTGTGGAAATCTCAGCCCCTGGCCTACTACTGTACACACTTAGGCAAGTTACCTAACTTCCTTGAACCAGTTTTCTTTGTCTTTACTTTATTCTGCCTTTGTTTTGGTGTGTGTGTGTGTGTGTGTGTGTGTGTGTGTGTGTGTGTGTGTACCATGTTGGTGTGGCATGGAGTTTGTGTGTACAGTGTGTGTGCCTGCCCCACATGCAGCCCGGGTATGAACATTCTGCTTTGAACATGGTCTTTTTTTTGCCATCCAAAGGATAAAACACAAGGTCATCTTAGTGGTCTCAGATGGTGAATGAATTTTAGCTCAGAATTATTGAATCAAAATTTAACTTTAGGGGTCAAGTGTGGTGAACACCTGTGAACTCAGTGTGGGTGGTAGAGGCAGGAAGATCATACCTTTGAGGCCAGTCTGAGCTATCTAAGACCCTGTCTCAAAGCAACAATAACAAAAACAACAACCTTGGACTGATCATTACATCTAGCCAGAAGGATTCAGTGTCTTCATAAGGAAGTTAAATAATAGTAGCTAGACCTCTATCCCTGCATCTGTAGAAGAAATTAGGCAATTAGACATCAGCTATCCTTCTCCCTGCTATAATAGCAGTTCACAAGAGTGAGAGGCTCTGCTTTGTTGGACAGGATTCAGGCAAAGACCAAAAGCCAGCTGTGGACACAGGCCAGGGCTGCTATTAATCTGTGTTATTGCCCAAGGCACTCTTGGGACAGAGAAACTAGGAGGCAGGAGGCAGAACCCTTGGCACTGTATCCTCTGCAATCCACATGCATCCCCAGGTAACAAGGCTTTATGATTTTTTTTTTAAATTGGCCAGGGGCTAGAGATGGGGAAATGAGAGACTAAGTTATTTTTTGTAGTAGCTATGTTCTTCTTTTTTTTTTTTTTTTTGTTTGTATATCCAATGAATGGGCCCTGTAACATGAATCTTTTCAGATTCAAGGACCAAAAACAAGAATTTCAGTTGTCTATACTTATGTGAAACTGACTTATATGACAGAGAGTTCCAGAAGTATGATTTACTTTAGAGAGTTCATCCACAGGCCAGGATGCCCATCAAGGGTGTTCTGGGATTTCTTTCAATTCTGTCTTTTTCTGATTATTGGCCCCTTCCTCAACCTGCCCTTTTCAGTGAAAGTGATGGGTCACTTCTGGATTCTGTTCTACACAGCATGTCACCCAGAGTGTGAGAAAACACTGATCCTGCCTGCTGCAGAAGCCACGCTATGTCATGTGCCCATCTTCTTTGCCTGAGTTATGTGCTGGTCCTGAACCAATGGGATATACCAGCTGGCTCAAGTCATTCACGTCCAACCTAGTTACCCTATAAACAACTCTGATTTCATTAGACTAGGAGGGGGATCCTGTGTTTTGGAATTTTAAGATGCTCCCTGGATGATTCTGATACACAGCCAAAGCTGACTTTATTGGTTTAAGCTAATCATTGTCCACTCTTTTTTGTTTGTTTTTAAAAAATATTTATTTATTTATTTACTTGGAAGAGAGAGAGAGAGGGAGAAGGAGAGGGAAAGGGAGAGGGAGAGAGTGGGTATGCCAGGGCTCTAGCCACTGTAAACAAACTCCAGATGTATGTGCTACCTTGTGTATCTGGCTTATGTGGGCCCTGGAGAATTGAACTTGGGTCCTTTGGCTTTGTAGGCAAGTGTGTTAACCACTAAACCATCTCTCTAGCCTTTGTTTTTTCATTTATTTATTAAGTATATACTTTGTATTGACACATCATGTGTTGGTACCATTATCTCCCTCCTCCCTGCCCCCATACCACTGAGGGCTCTCCTCAGTGAGGTTGCTGGTATTCCCCATGGGGTTGTGGGTTATAAGCTGTGAGAGCAGCAGTCAGTCATGGGGGGCGGCTTTTAAAATCTTTTATCTTTATTTATTTATGAGAGAGAGAGAGAGAGAATGGACGAATGGACATACTAGGGCCTCCAGCCACTGCAGACAAATTCCAGAGGCGTGTACCACCATGTGCATTTGGCTAATGTGGGTACTGGGGAATTGAACTCAGGTCCTTAGGCTTGACAGGCAAGTGCTTTAACTGCTGAGCCATCTCTCTAGCCCACTGTCATTCTTAGAGTGGAGGGCATAGCTGTTCTCCAGACAAAACTCTGTCTGAAGGGAAAAATAGATGTTGGGGAAGCAAATGTCAAATATCTGCTAGGGACAGACAAGCCAGCTGCCCATGTGTCCATACCCCCCTTTCTTCCTGTTGGAACCCAGATTTCATTAGGAACAGAAAAGTTTCAACTCTTGAGGATGGATCGTGATTGGCCCTTATAGGAGGAAATGAGGGAAGAAAAATACTACATTACTATTTGTCCATAGCAATAATATGAGACATTAAAGTTAATATACAAGAAACTGGAAGTGTAAGCCTATTATTTAGACTTGAAGAGACCTGTCAAGAAGAAAAAAATTCAAAAGTAGCTACTTCTGAATAAGGCCAGAAAAAGAGAAAGGAAACCTTTAATTTTCATTTTATATTGTTTTATTCTCCTTGTATATTCATTCCTATGTGCTTAAATTATTTTTATAATTAAGAATTAATATGATTAAGAATTGCCATGAGTTTGAGGCCACCCTGAGACTACATAGTGAAGCACCATGTTGCTGGGATGAAAATCCAAACCAGACACAGTTTATTAGAGGAAGGATTTATCACAAGCTTACAGATCCAGGGGAATTGCCATCAAATGGCAGAAGAAGCTGGCTCCCATTTATAGATTCAAGCAGAGAGACATCACCAAACAGCCAGCACCACAGGCAAACCCAGCCTGAGCTCAAAATCTCTCTGCTTACCTTTCAGATCCGCCCCAAGACATGCCCCCAGCCAGGCAGCTGGAGACCCAAGTTATAAGCTTTTATAAAACACCTACCTGAGTTGAAGCTGGGCATGGTGGTGCACGCCTTTAATTCCAGCACTCTGGGAGGCAGAGGTAGGAGGATCACCATGAGTTCAAGGCCACCCTGAGACTCCATAGTGAATTCCAGGTCAGCCTGGGCCAGAGTGAGACCCTACCTTGAAACAGCCCCCCCCAAAAAAACCCTGAGTTTATGGGGGGACCTACATTTAAACGACCAAATATGCTAACAAAATATTTAAAAACTTGCTGCTCTCTGAGGGAGCAGGTTTTGTTGTTTTTAGTTGTGGAAAACTATGATTGGATAAGATTTTGTACATCAATATTCCTCATTTGCTTCACTCTGATTCTCTTTGGAGCCATATGTTGAAGAGGAACTCCCAGTCTCCTCTAACCATTCATTTTACCAAATACCAATTTTTAGTTAAGCCCTACCCAAGCTTTTACTGCCCTTAGAGTTTAAAAATATTTCAAATATATTTTATTCATGTACTTGAGAGAGAGAAAGAGGTGGGGTGGGGGTGGGGGAGGGAGAGAATGGGTGCGCCAGGGCCTCTAGCCACTGCAAACAAACTCCAGATGCATGTGCCCCCTTGTGCATCTGGCTTACGTGGGTCCTAGAGAATTGAACCGGGATCCTTTGGCTTTACAGGCTAACACCTTAACTGTTAAGCCATCTCTCCATCCCCTAGAGTTAAAAAATTTTTTAAATAAAACTTCCATGTACTTCCACATCTGATTGTAATAGTATGGATATGAAATGCATATCATCGTGCTAATCTTATGGTGTGCAGTTGTTTACCAGGCACAGGAGGCTGAGGTCCAGTCATCTAGGGGGTGTTCTTTTGCTCTGTATGGATAGAAATCAGGGGCAGGCAGGAAACTCTCAAATGTAACTTTCCCCTCAGTGCTTGGCAGAATGTGCAGAGGCAGAAACCGGACAAGGGCGCCCTCTAATGTCAGTCTCCGGTATGGCTGTTGGCAGAGCCTAGAACAGCTGTCATCCTGGCATCTGAGGTCTTCGCCCTGTAGGATGGATGTGTTTCTGGTATTCCAGCGGACCAGGCTGCAACAGGTTTCGCTTCTGTGGTTTCATGCAGTCTTTCACCAGCTGCTTTCTTCTCCTCCTCCTCCTTCTCCTTTTTTAATAGAAGGCCAGGAATGATGGCTCATGCCTTTATTTTATTATTTACTTATTTGAGAGAGATAAAGAGGCAGAGAGAAATCGGGTGCACCAGGGCCTTCAGTCTCTGCAAACAGACTCCAGAGGCATGTGCCACCTTGTGCATCTGGCTTACAAGGGTCCTGGGAAATCGAACTTAGGTCCTTTGGCTTTGCAGGCAAGTGCCTTAGCCGCTAAGCTATCTCTCCAGCCCTCATCAGCTTTCTTACTGTCTTTCCACTTTCCTTCATCTTACTGTCCTGGTTCAGCAGCTCTTTCAGGACTCAGTGGCCACTGCCAGGACTTGGGGTACCTATTTTGGGGCAGCATGTGGGAACTGAGGCACCAGATGGGCCAATAGAAACTGGGGGCTTCCCACAGCCCAGATCACTCAAGTACCCCTTCCCACTGGTGAGACCCAGCAGGGGATGCAGGCCTGGGTGACTCTGGGTGAGTCCTTGGTTGTTTTTGCATCTTGGCTCCTGGTAACTGGGCAGGATGGGTGCCAAAAATTGGCACGGGGTAGTCTTGGATGCCACCGGATGTCAGCTGGTGTTGGCATCTGAGGAGTGGGGGGACTTGTTCAGCTGCCGGGTTGTATCTGTCATTGTTCACACCCAATAGCAGCCTTCTGTTTTGGACCAATAGCAGTCATCAAGGCTTGTGTTTGAGACAAATCCCCGTCTTACCACGGGCCATAGTAGTCTCCCTACCTGGGATTCCCCCTCTGGCCAAGGTGGAAATGGTTCAGGGAGGCTTATTACTGTAGAGTCTGGTCCAAATGGTTTCAAACAGCCCTTGGCTGGGGTTGTACCTTCAGGAGCCAGGACAGGCAGCTGCAGACTGCAGAGCTGTCTCAAGGCCTGCATGGAGTGTTCAGCGCAGCTTACTGGCATGGGCATAGTCTGGCTTCTTGCTCAAGGCAGCTCAGGCAGCAAGAGCAAGTTCAGAGCTGCCAGCTGGGGAGTCATATCACCCCCATACCCGGTGTCTTTGCTTATTTACAGCAAAATGAATATCAAGAACGCTTACAAAAGGACTTACCATTACAGTAATTTTAACAATGCTTTATATGCTTGTCTGGTCCCTCTCAGTTGTGCCACATACAGATCCATTCTTAGCAGAATTTAAAACCTCATATTGATTGTTGGCTAGATGTTGCTTCTCCATCAGGTATCTCATCAGAGTAGTAGGTACTTTTAAAAACTGAATGAGGGGCTGGGGCGTGGTGGCATACACCTTTAGTCCCAGCACTTGGGAGGCAGAGGTAGGAGGATCGCCATGAGTTCGAGGTCAGTCTCAGACTACATAGTGAATTCCACATAAGCCTGGGCTAGAGCGGGATCCTACCTGGAAAAACAAAAACAAAAACAAAACCAAACAAAAAAAATTAACCCCCCTCAAAACACCAAAACCAACCAACGAACCAACCAATTTGTATAACATTCAGGGTTAATATTTAGAAATAGAAAGTTAACTAATAAATTGATATCAGGATAGGCAAAGTCTGAAGCCTGGAAGCAAGATTGAGTGGGTCTCTGCAAAACAGATTTGTCTGCACGTAGAACAAGGTCAAAGGCATCAGCCTGGGAGATGAGTGGAGACCTTCAATTGAACCTTAATGATGCCACCTAGTGGCTTGTTACGTAAATCAAGGTTATGTGAGCCTGTGAAGCAAATGGGCTGTGGATTGATGACGTGGGTTCCTAATCAAGTGTGACAGATTTGGATCACTTTGCATTAAGTCCAGAAAACGGTCGCCTTTAGTGAAGAAAAGCCACAGTATGGTTTTAATACTTGTCTATAGTATTTTTTTTAATCACAAATAATTGTTTTGTTTGTGTGAGTGTGTAATGTGTGTGTGGTGTATGCACAAGTATGTGCCCATGCACTCATTGTCCTGTGGTGGGGTGTAGTGGCTGGAGTGGAACATGGGGTGTCCCATTCCATCACTCTTCCATCTGTTCTTATTTGAGCCAGTCTCTTGCTGAGCCTTGAGCTTGCCATTTCTTAGTGAGCTCTAGTGGTTCTAGGGTCTCTGCTCCCCTATGGAACTAGGCTTACAGATGCTTGACCAAGCCCAGCTGTGTATATGGGTCCTGGGGATCCAACTCGAGTCGTCCCTCCGGTCTTCTTAGGCCCTCGTGCTTGCATGGGGAGTGCTGGTAACAGCTGACAGCCCTATTAAAATAATTTAAGGCAAAGTGCAATGTGGTAGCACAAACTGAAGCCCGACAATAAAAAGAGACAAACTAATAAAGGCATAAAAAGGAGCCCCGAGGGCTGGAGGGATTGCTCAGCAGTTAAAGCGCCTGCCTGCAAAACCTCAGGACCCAGGTTCGATTCCCCAGGACCCACGTAAGCCAGATGCACATGGTAGTGCATGTGTCTGGAGTTCATTTGCAGTGGCTACAGGCCCTGGCACACTCATTCTTTCTCTCTTTCTCCCTCTCTCTAATAAATGAATAAAAGTAAAATTAAAAATATTTTATTTATTTACTTATGAGAGAGAGGGAGGCAGATATAGAGAGAGGATGAACACACTAGGCCCCCCTGCCACTGCAAACAAACTCCAGATGCATATGCCACCTTGTGCTTCTGGCTTACATGGGTGGGTCCTGGGGAATTGAACCTGGGTCCTTTAGCTTTGCAGGCAAGTGCCTTAATCACTAAACCATTCCTCTAGTCCCCTCCCACGACGTTTTTTTTTTTTTTTTTGAGGTAGGGTCTTTCTCTAGTCCTGGAATGTACTGTGTAGTCTCAGGGTGGCCTCGAACTCATGGCGATCCTCCTACCTCTGCCTCCCTAGAGCTGGGATTAAAGGTTGCTTCCCATGACTTTTTAAGAGGACATTTACTTAATCTTCATTCATCTAATGCTACTGAAAGGCTCAGCTTTTTATTTTTATTATTTTTTATTTTTTTGGCTTTTTTTTTTTTTTTTTTTTTCGAGGTAGGGTCTCACTGTAGCCCAGGCCGACCTGGAATTCACTATGGAGTCTCAGGGTGGCCTTGAACTCATGGCGATCCTCCTACCTCTGCCTCCCGAGTGCTGGGATTAAAGGTGTGTGCCACCACGCCCGGCTCAAGGCTCAGCTTTAAAAAAATTTTGTTTTGTTTATTTATTTATTTGAGAGCAACAGAGAGAGAGAGAGAGAGAGAGAGAGAGAGAGAGAGAGAGAGAGAGAGAGAATGGGTGCGCCAGGGCCCCCAGCCACTGCAAACGAACTCCAGACGCATGCGCCCCCTTGTGTAGCTAGATAACGTGGGTCCTGGGGAAATTGAGCCTAGAACTGGGGTCCTTAGGCTTCACAGGCAAATGCTTAACCGCTAAGCCATCTCTCCAGCCCAAGGCTCAGCTTCTTTATAAACAGCAGCGTGATGGCCTGTTGCCCTAAGGCTTGTGTGGTGGTTAGATCCAGGTGTCCCCCATAAACTTAGGTGTTCTGGATGGTTAGGTTCCCCAGCTGATGACAATTGGAAATTAAAGCCTCCTGGAGGCGGTGTATTGTTAGAAGCGGGCTTATGGGTGTTATAGCCAGTTTCCCCCTGCCAGTGTTTGGCACACTCTCCTGTTCCCATTGTCCACCTTATGTTGCCCAGGGGGTGATGTCCACCCTCTGCTCATGCCATCGTTTTTCTCTGCCACCATGGAGCTTTCCCCTGTAAGCCAAAATAAACCTCTTTTTCCCACAAGCTGCTCTTGGTCAGGTGATTTCTACCAGCAGTGCGAACTGTACTGCAACAGCTTGTAAAGAACTTTGGAGAATGATAACTCTTTAGTGGAACCCTGAGCTCTTGAAAGATTCACCCTATCAAGGGAATATGCATCGAGAGGAATGCTGCTGAGACAGTGTAGGGAACACTGGCTAGAAATTCAGATGTGAGGGATGCCTAGGTCTACATTGTTCTGATAACAATTGGAGACATTCATGTGTCATTTTTTTTTACATGAATTTTGGAGTAAGACTTAGGCTCAGCCACCTGTTCTAAAACCTATTATCTGGAGGATATTAGATAGGTCATGTAAGCTGTTTGAGTCTTAGTTTCTTCTACAAATTGGATCTTAATAATTCCTGATTGTGTGCAGGCATTGAGTTTTAAAAGATATTTATTTAAGAGAGAAAGAGGCAGAGAGAGAGCGAGTGAGCGAGCGAGTGAGCAAGAGAGAATGAATGGGTACACCAGGGCCTCTAGCCACTGCAAATAAACTCCAGTCACATGTGCCACCTTGTGCATCTGGCTTACGTGGGTACTGGAGAATCAAACCTGGGTTCTTGGGCTTCGCAGGTAAGTGCCTTGAGCACTAAGCCATCTCTCCAGCTCTGCATTGAGTTTTTGCATACCCCAAATCTTGGTAATGATCTTGGATGGGATATTTACTATTGCTAACCTCATTTTGCAGGTAAAGTCACCGAAGCTGAGAGAACAGATAGTGTGAGGAGTTTAAATAGAGTATTTTGGGTCTATATCACCCAGTGTAGCACAGACTTTCCAGCACTGGTAACTGGTGGAATTCATGTCCCATTCCATCTCATCCATTCTTTGAAGGTCCACGGAGAGCTCTAGAAACCACATGTGTAAGCCACACAAAGTTCAGGAATAAGAGGTTTAGGCCAGGAAGTACAAATAAAAGTGAATTCTTGTTTTTCTACAGGAGTGGCAAAAACTCAACTATGACATCTACAGTCTGCGGCAGATTCGAAGGGAAGTGAGAAACCGATGGAAGCGTATTTTAGAAGATTTGGGTGAGTCTGAAAGAGATTGTGAAATGGTAAAAATAGCCAGTCATGCTCATTTTTTAAAAAACTTTTTTCACCATGGTTTTTGTAAAAGGATTGTCAGTAATTGACTAATTAAACTACCCTATATTGATTTTTTTTCCCAATTTTGCTTTTATACTCTCAAGCATAAACATTTGATATTTCTGTTGTCACCAGCCCCTGTCTTGAGGCCATACTCTGCCATATGTCACTCCGTCTGTCCCCAGTATAGGATAACACAGGTCAGTGTTTCATCATTGTATGCTGACTGAATTAGGTGAGTGTGATTGGCCAATTAGTAATAGCTTTATAGATGAGACAGGGTGAGAGAAATGTTTGTTAGAGTGGTAGCAAGAGGCAGTGGAAAATTCTACAAGTCAAAGAAAGAAAAGCTCTAAGGTTGGAAAAATATACATGTAGCATTAAGGTAGATATTGGGCAATGGCTTTTCTCAATTCTGTTAGAATTAAGTTGCAATGAACATGTTCCCCACTTCATAAAATAAACTTGTTTTAGTGTTTAAAAATGAGTCATCGGGGGGGGGGCTGGAGAGATGGCTTAATGGTTAATGAAGCCTAAGGACCCCGGTTCGAGGCTTGATTCCCCAGTACCCACATAAGCCAGATACACAAGGTGGCACCTGCATTTGGAGTTCATTTGCAGTGGCTGAGGCCCTGATACGCTCATTCTCTCTCTCTCTCTCTCCCTCTCCCTCTTTCTCTCTCTGTCTGTTGCTCTCAAATAAATAAATAAAAATAACAACACAACAAAAAGAATCATCAGTTTTGAAGTTCTTGATTCTCTGGTTTGAAAGAAAATGACACCTTGGCACTGTAACTTTTCAAAAGTGGGTGCCAAGTTGCTTTAGTTGGGAGATAGTAAAGCGGACCTCTGTCCTCTTGACTCAGGAAGTATTGCTGTAGGTCAATAGTGCCCCCCCCTTTTACAATGTCAGTTATTCCAGGCAAGTTTATGTCTTTCTCTTCTACCTTTTGCTAAGTAAATGTCACCAGCCCACCAGACCTGCTGTGAGGAAGGAAATCAGGATTTGGGGCAGGAGGGGCCTGGAGGTGGCCACTTTGCAGGTCGGGGGCCAGGTAGGGATTGCAGGGATGGGGAAGAGATGAAGAGTAGGAAGGACAGGGAGGAGGGTTGCCAAGTAAACCAAGGGCGGCAGGCTCAGTCTATGAGGCTTAACTTAGGGAACAAGAAGAAAAGCCAATAAATGGGGAGGAGAGGCATTTTCTTCAGAGGCATAGTTGCAAGTGCTGTGATAAATTATCCCCCACCCACACCAAGATATCAAAGTAGAGGAGGGATGAATTGAGAAGCAGGGGTTCAGTGGGGAGGGGAAATGAGTGGTGATTATAATAATCAAAGTACATAATAAGGCCTGGGGAGATGGCTTAGTAGTTAAGGTGCTTCCTGCAAAGCATAAGGATCCAGGTTTGATTCCCCAGTACCCACGTAAAGCCAGATGCACAAGATGGCACATGTGTCTGGAGTTCATTTGCAGTGACTGGAGGCCCTGGCACATCCATTCTCTCTCTGCCTCTTTCTCTCTTTCTCCAGTTAACTAAACAAATAAATAAGATGCATGATATACATGAAAAAAATGTCAGTAAATAAAATAAAATAATAAAAGTGGAAAGGCCAAGCAGGAGAAACATGGAAAGAATTGGAAAAGCTCTCTCACTCATCCAGCACATGGAATAGCTAGCGCCTCAAAATCAGGCTTCCTCTTTTTTGGCTGCTACACAGGTCTGCATTTGGTTCCCTTCTTCACCTCACACAGGGCCCATGCTGAGGGATGGTCATTTGCTAGTGACGACTTTACATGAGGGCCAAATTCTTGTACCTTAGGTTTTCAAAAGGAAGCAGACTCTTTGTTGTCAGTGACCAAACTCAGCACCATGAGCGACTCCAAAAATACAAGGAAAGCTCGAGAGATGCTGTTGAAACTGGCTGAAGAGACCACCATCTTCCCGACCAGCTGGGAGCTCTCAGAGAGGTATCTCTTCGTTGTGGTAAGTAGGTACCTTTCTTCCCCATCTGCCCCAACTTTGCTCTAGACATTTCTATTACTGCCTGTGATCCTCATTCAAACACCACCAGCACCACCAAGTGATGAGGTGGCAGATGCTGCCATCATTGAATGCACTGGTTCCTGGTGGTCCCCTTTACCAGAACCAACTAAAAAGTTTTGAAAATGAGGATTTCAGGTTTGCGCCTGAGCTTTTTAGCTGATTCTGTTGCGCCATTACAGTTCAAAAGTTGCAGGCCAAAGAGTCATGAGAAATAATATTCATAAATTACGGTGGAAAGGATTGGTGGTGGCTCAGTGGGTAAAGTGCGTGTATGCAAATGTGGATACCTGAGTTTCATCCTCCCCGTCCACATGGAAAAGCCAGCCAGCCAGAGACAGGCGAATTTCCCAGAAGCTTGAAGGCCACCTAGCCTGGAAAATACAGCGGTGAACAAGAGACCCTGGCAAGTAGGGTAGAAGGAAAGGACTGACTTCTGAGGTCGTCCTCTGGCCTCATCCATATGTGTATGTGTGCGCGCACACACATGCGCACGTGTGCGTGCACACACACACACATGAAAAGTAAAGATTAGTGGAATGTTTCTTAGATAATATAAGTAAAGGGTTAAGGTAGGTCTCAGAACCTGTTGAATAAAATTTAATACATCTTTGCTTGTTATTATTTCTAGGGTTGTTTTTGTTTTTTTAATTTAATTTTTATTGACAATTTCCATACTTATAGACAATAAACCATGGTAATTCCCTAATCCCCACATTCTCCTTCACTACTCCACTTCCCATCGTATCCCCTCCCCCTCTCAATCAGTTTCTGTTTTATTTTTATTTCTATTTATTTATTTGAGAGCGACAGACAGAGAGAGAAAGAGGCAGAGAGAGAGAGAGAGAGAGAGAGAGAGAGAGAGAATGAGCGTATCAGGGCCTCCAGCCACTGCAAACGAACTCCAGATGCATGCGCCACCTTGTGCATCTGGTTTACGTGGGTACTGGGGAATCGAACTGGGGTCCTTCAGCTTTACAGGCAAATGCCTTGACCACTAAGCCATCTTTCCAGCCCCAGTTTTTTTTAACAGCTTCCATGATTATAAACAATATCCCATGGTAATGCTCTCCCTCCCCCCACTTTCCCCTTTGAAACTCCATTCTCCATCATATCCCCTCCTCCTCTCAATCAGTCTCTCTTTTATTTTGATGTCATCATTTTTTCCTCCTTTTATGATGGTCTTGTGTAGGTAGTGTCAGGCACTGTGAGGTCATGGATATCCAGGCCATTTTGTGTCTGGAGGAGCACATTGTAATGGCTCTTACATTTTTTTGCCACCTTTTCTGCAATGGACCCTGAGCCTTGGAAGGTGCGATAGAGATGTTTCAGTGCTGAGCACTCCTCTGTCACTTCTAAGCACTATGATGCCTTCTGAGTTATCCCAAGGTCACTGCCATCTGAAAAGAGAAGCTTCTTTAACCAAAAGTGAGAGTAGCCAGGCGTGGTGGCGCACACCTTTAATCCCAGCACTCGGGAGGCAGAGGTAGGAGGATCACTGTGAGTTCAAAGCCACCGTGAGACTATATAGCGAATTCCAGGTCAGCCTGGGCTAGAGTGCGACCCTGCCTTGAAAATCAAAAACAAGACAAAAGTGAGAGTAGCATGGTTTTGGTTATTAAGATAAATCTTTTCCTCTATATGACTTGGTTTCCAAAATAGCAACCTCTCTTTTCTTTCTTTCTTCTTCTTTTTCTTTTTTTATTTCATTGCAGGATCGTCTCATTGCTCTAGATGCTGCTGAAGAGTTCTTTAAAATTGCTAGTCAAACTTACCCCAAGAATCCTGGGGTCCCATGCCTGGCGGATGGCCAGAAAAACCTACACTACCTTCCACTTCCAAGTCCTTAAAGGAGAGGCTCGGGGACAATTCTTCTGGGACTCACTGGCTTACCAAAGTTGGACAATTGCATGTAGAAGGCTTGATAAGTGAAACATGTTTCTGAATTCTGCAGAATATAAGATCTTCACGAGGACTTAGTATAAGAAGTGTTCCGGTCACATGAAACGCCCTGGTGATTGTGTACCCAGAAAGCAGGCTAAACAGTTGTTATGTGGAATAGGTCTTTGTGGGTGGGCAGGTTCCAAGAGCCCACTGCCCCTGCTTTGATTTGGGTAGCTACAGTCATTCATCCTAGGAAGGGATGGATTTTCTCATTAATAAAACAAAGTGGCTAATAGGGAGAGGTATCACTGGCCTCAAAATCAATCACCTATTTGATTCTTTGGGTTTTTTTTTTGGGGGGGGTTCTATTTCATTATTTTCTGCCCTAATCTTTATGATTTCTTCTCGTCTACTGCTTTTTGGTTTGCCTTGTTCTTCTTTTTCCAAGGCATTTTTAAGGTGAAGCATTAAATTGTTTATTTGTGAACTCGATCACCTATTTGAAAATAATCATTATAAAACCTAACAGACCAGATGCCTCCAAATAACACTAGGCATTATACCAGGCTCATTGATTTGGAAGCTCTTGCAGAACCTGGGATGTGGCTCGGGACATCCTTTTGAGTATGGGCTATGACTGTTTACACGTTCAGATGGAGCAGACAGCAGAAATGAGTCGAAGTTCTGCTCAACAAGAAAGGTCCCTAAGTGGCACGTCTGCAGCTAACTGTCTCCACTGTGATACAAGCATCTTCAGTCCCCGACCTTGTTGGTACCTGATTGCCTCACTTTTGCATATTGTCCATTTCTAGTCCATTTTTATCAGGGATAGCATCCATAGACCGAACTGTTTGGCCTCTGAGTCCTCTTGTCTTTAATCCACATTCTGCTTATCAGCTGAGGATTTGCACCTGCCTCAGCGGCATGCTGAGGTGTGGGCCATGGCATGTGGATGAAGGTCACTGCTGGATCTTCTTCCTCTCTGAAGATCGTTTTCAAAACAGAGCAACCCAACCAGTACAGTTTACTTACGGTACTTGCCCCTTAAGTAAGGCGCTTGCCAAGAAATCATGGTTCATGTTGTTGAAAGCCTTTAAGGACTTGTAGGATTTAACAGCAGATGGCTGAGAACAATAGCAATATTTTTATTTTTAAAAAATTTTGCACTTATGACTTTCAGGTTAAAAACTATTTGTATCAGTTTGTCCAGGGCATTGTGACTTGAAAAATTTCAAGTCTTTATGACTAGCTTTTTTTTTTTTTTAGGTTGTGTACAGTGTGTTTAAAATATTTCATAGAAAATACATGATATCAATTTATAAATGTATCACAGAGCAGTTTAACGGATGTGTTTCAGGAACATTCTTCCTAGTTGAATAAGTAAGCTAAAAGTTTTATTTTTTTTATTATTTAGTGCTTAATCTCTGTCTCATGTTCACCTCATTTCTGCAGGCGTTTAGAAGGCAAACATACATATGTAAACAATAAGGAAAATTATAGAACATTGTATTGTTTCAATCTCTGTACTCAGAACTCAGAATTTGTGTTTTGTCTTTTGCCTTTGATGTCAAAATAGATGATATTGTTTGCATCTACGGAGTATAAATTGTTACCATAGTTTTTATTTTTGGTAATGAACAAGGAAGGATAATATTATATCTGTTGTTATTAAAACACGTGGGATTACCCAGGATTTTTCCAAGGAATTAAAAAGCTTCTGTATTAACTTTTAAGTTGGATGTGTGTTCTGTTTCTGAAAAGTAAGAAGGAACAGATATTCTGTCTATAATCCCTTTAAATGAAAGGGAAGAGAAGCTGTATTAGTCACATTTGTTATTCCTGTGCCCAAATACCTGACAAAAAGCAATTTAAGAGGGGATGGTTTATTCTGGCTCATGGTTCCGGAAGTTACAGTTCACTGTGACAGAGAGAAGTAGCATTGGGAGCAGGAAGCAGCTGGTTACCCTTGTTCCACAGTCAGGATGCAGAGAGTGGTGAATCCTGCCGTCCAGTTGGTTTTCTCCTTTTTCATACATAGATATGTATATGTGTATATATGTATGTAATTTATTTAATTATTTATTTACAAGAGAGAGAGAGAAAGAGGCAGAGAAAGAGAGAGAGAGAGAGAGAGAATAGGCACACCAGAGCCTCCAGCCACCGTGAATGAACTCCAGATGCATGCGCCACCTTATGCATCTGACTTCTGTGGGTCCTGAGGAATTGAAGCTGGATCCTTAGGCTTTGCAGGCCCATGCCTTAACTGCTAAGCCATCTCTCCAGCCCAAGGTTTTCTCCTTTCTATATAGTCCATGACTCCAGCCCATGGAATGGTGCAGCCCATGTTTAGGGTGGGTGTATCCACCTCAGTTAACCTAATCTAGAAAAATCCATCACGACATATCTATGGTGTCCATGATTCTAAATCCTGTCAAGTTGACAATCCAGATTGGCCATCACAAGTCCACCCCTTGTTCACTTGACACTCAAACATAGTCACTTTTAAGCCATTACATTCCATCCCTTGTGCCCAGAGGTTCATGACTGTTAAATGCAAAAGTCCCCATAGTCTTTAAGAGCTGGAGCTCTTCTGAGAACAGGCAAACCCTTAACTGAGACTCCTATAACATCACAACAAAACAAAACAAGTGACATGCTTCCAACGTACAGTGGCATAGACTAAACTTTCCCAATCCAAAAGGGAGCCATTAGGGGCATTGCATGTAAAGATCACATCAAAGCAAGACTGAAACTCAACAGGGAAAACTCCAAACCTCACAGCTCCATGGCTGGCATTTGGTATTTATGATGCCACCACCTCACCTCCAAAGGGCTTAGGAAGCCCTGTCTCTCCACCTTTGATGCCACTAGCCCACATAGCATCTCTCTCTCTCTCTCTTTTTGTTTTTTTTGAGGTAGGGTCTCACTGTGGTCCAGGCTGGCCTGTAATTAACTATGTAGTCTCAGGGTGGTCTCGAACTCATGGCAATCCTTCACCTCTGCCTCCCAAGTGCTGGGATTAAAGGTGTGCACCACCACATCTGGCTTCCCTCCCTCTCTCTCTCTCTCTCTTTTTTGTTTTTTGAGATCTAAAAAATTATTTATTTATTTTTCAAGGTAGGAGTTCACTGTAGCCCAGGCTGATCACTCATTCTGTAGTTCTAGGCTGGCTTTGAACTCACAGCAATCCTTCTACCTCTTCCTCCCAAGTGCTGGAATTAAAGGCTGTGCCACCTGGCATTAATCTTTGATTTTCTACCATTTAGTGGGGAAGATCTTTCCACTGACGACTGCTGTGTTAGCTCAGTCAGTCCAAGACTCTCTGTGAGGAACACAGAGCTTATAATTCATTTCCTTTAGCCTGAGCAGTTTTTTTTAATTTAAATTTTTGTTTAGTTTTATTTATTTGAGAGCGACAGACAGAGAGAGAAAGAGGCAGAGATAGATAGATAGATAGATAGATAGATAGAGAGAGAGAGAGAGAGAATGGGCACACCAGGGCCTCCAGCCACTGAAATGAACTCCAGATGCATGTGCCACATTGTGCATCTGGCTAACGTGGGTCCTGGATAATCAAGCCTCGAACTGGGGTCCTTAGACTTCATAGGCAAGCACTTAACTGCTAAGCCATCTCTCCAGCCCAGCAGTTTTTTTCTTTTTGAGACAGAGTCTCATAGAACCTAGGTTGGAGCCTTGAACTGTGTAGCTGAGGATGCCCTTAAAATCTTGAAATGTATAATTTTTTACTGACTACTTCTATACTTACAGACAATAAACCGTGATAATTACCTCCCTTCCTCCACTATCCCTTTCACAACTCCACTCTCCATCATACCCCTTCCCCCTCTCAATCAGTCTCTCTTTTATTTTGATGTCATCGTCTTGTGAAGGCATTGCTAGGCACTGCGAGGTCATGGATATCGAGACCAATTTCTGTCTTGACAGTTGCATTGTGAAGAGTAGTACCCTTCCTTTGGCTCTTACATTCTTTCTACTACCTCTTCTGCAATGAACCTTGAGCCTTGGAGGGTATGATAGAGATGTTTCAGTGTTGGACACTCCTCTGTTACTTCTCAGTACTATGTTGCTTTTTGGGTCATCCTAAGGTCACCACCATCTGAAAAGAGAAGTTTCTCTAACCAAAAGTGAGAGTAGTGTTAATATATGAATATGAACATTAAGTGTGGTGCTTACAGGGCAGTTTGGTGAGCATAATAAATGCTTTTAACCAGACAGGAGCAGGCTTTACACCCCAAAGGCTCATGAACTCCCCTGCCACAGGCTTTTGATTAGGTTTTCAGTATCAGGTATGTATTCCCTCCCATAGAGCAGGCCTCCAGTCCAATTAGAGAGCAGCTGATTTCTCCCAGAACATGCCACTATTGTACCTGTTTGGTCATTTGGCCTGTGTGTCCAAACTTGAAGCTTCCAGTGTCCACTGTTTTCATTTGCAGATGAATTCTGTCTCCCATAGGGCTCCAAACAGTGCAGCTTTTTCCAACTTTCAGTTGGCTGTTCTACAGGGAGAAGGTTTGCAGCTCAGCACCAGCTCAATTTCTCAGTGACCTTGCCACCTAGGCATGTGGAGTCTTCAGCAATAGGGTCTTATCATTTCTTGCTGGTGGAAAACCAAGGGCTTTGGCGTAAGGAAAGTATAAGAGAAAAGCAAAAGAGAACATCAGACTTTGATCTCTACAGACAGACTGTTTATTTAGATAAAACAGTGAGGGGCAGCAACCTTCTTACAGGATGAAGGCTGAAGCACTGAGCCAGGCTGGGGTTTAAACTTATAAGGAGGATCTTAAGAAAAACAGACTGTACCAGGTGTAGTTGATAAGAAAATTGTAGCTGTTTGTGTCCTTGTTCAGAATAGGCTTCTTCAGCCAGGAATGTCTAAGGTGGGATACCCGGATGGTCTCTGGTCCTTCATGGCCATCTAGGCTAAGGGAGTACATCAATCAGGGAAGGTGCCAAACTTAATGAGGCTGAATGTCTCTGTTACTTCTTTATTGCCTGTGAGCTTTAGGGATAGTTATTAACTCTTTAGTTCCCTCTAGTTTTCAGGGAAGGCTATTAACCCTTCACTTGGCAATTTGCTATAATGTTTTGGAGGCAACAGGGACCTTCTTGGCCAAGAACTCACTGGAAGATATCCTACCCCTGGCACTGAAAATTTTCTACTAACAACCTCACAATGCATCTCTCTTGTAATGACTCCTCTCTATGCCTACAGCTTTTTTTTTTTTTTTTTTGGTTTTTCGAGGTAGGATCTCACTCAAGCTCAGGCTGACCTGGAATTCACTATGGAGTGTCAGGGTGGCCTCGAACTCACGGCGATCCTCCTACCTCTGCCTCCCAAGTGCTGGGATTAAAAGCATGCGCCACCACGCCTGGCCTGCCTACAGCTTTATACCCATGGTCTGGCATCTCCATTGCAACTTGGGGTCACCTTCATAGTTTCATGCAGCGAACTCTTGGGATCTCCTTGCAGAGATACCATCTCTGTCACATCAATCCTGGTTTTAGTGGGTCTCTGGGGCCATGGAGAAAGACTCCATGACCCCCTTCATCTTGCATCTTTCATTCCTCAAAAACCTCCACTATGTGGTTGACTTTGCTACCTTTAAAACCAGTACCATGTGGATGACTCTGCCAAATTCTGCCGCCAGCTTGGGATGTAGCCTCACCACCTTGGATCACAGCTGTAGTGCCCTCTATTTGCCTTCTAGGCTGACCTTGGCAAAATGCTTTTCTAGGCACTTGTGTAAGATCAGAGAGCCAGGGAGCCCTTTCCGTCAAGGCTCTTTTCTTTTAAATGAGTTTACATTTTCACGAGATGCAGTCTCTGATGGGTGGGATCTTATCCTTTGGAAACCTCTCCTATTGTCCTAGTGCAGTGCAGGAAGTTTCTCTTCAAAAATGCTTCAACAATTACAGCTGCTTTCTCAGCACCAGCCTGAATGCATTCTGTCTTGAGATTGCCTCCGCCAAACACATCAGTCCATTGCTATTGAGCTGTATTCAAGTGTTCAGGACATAGATAGCACATGTGCAATTTCTTTGCCAGTATATAGCAGAAGCTGCCTCTGGCCCACTTCCTGATAGAGTCTTTGTTCCCTTCTGAAACCTTATGAGCTAGGCCTCCACTGTCTGCATTTCTCTCATCATTCTTTTTTTTTTTTAAATAAAATCTTTTTAAATTTTAATTATTTATCTATTTTTATTTTATTTTATTTTATTGTTTTGGTTTTTCGAGTTAGGGTTTCACTCTGGCCCAGGCTGACCTGGAATTAACTATGTAGTCTCGGGGTGGCCTCGAATTCATGGTGATCCTTCTACCTCTGCCTCCTGAGTGCTGGGATTAAAGGCATGTACCACCACGCCTAGCCAAATTTTTATTTATTTATTTGACAGAAAAAGAGGGAGAGAGAGAGAATAGGTGCGCTAAGGCCTCCAGCCACTGCAGACGAACTACAGATGATTGTGGCCCCTTGTACATCTGGCTAACGTGGGTCCTGGGGAATCGAACCTGATGATTTCTTGCTGATGTTTTCAAACTTCTGCATTCCTACTGCAAATTGTGAGAAGGGCCTGTGAGCCACAAGGTGAGGCTTATCACAGCAGTATCCCCACTTCTGGGTACCACTTTTCTCTATTAGTTGCTTTTCTCAAATTGCTGTGACAAAGTCGGTGACAAAACAACTTAAGAAAGTGTTGCTGTGGTGGTTTGATTTAGACGTACCCCACAAACTTATGTGTTCTGAATGCTTGATCCCCAGCTGATGGCAGTTTGGAAATTGGAGCCTCTTGGAGGAAGTATGTTGTTGGGGACTGACTCATGGGTGGTATAGCCGGCTTCTCCTTGCCAGTGTTTGACATATTCTCCTGCTGATGTTGTCCACTCCATGTTGGCCAGAAGGTGATGTCCACCCTCTGTTCATTGCATTGTTTTCCCTGCCAAGGAGCTTCCCCTTGAGTCTGTAAGAGAAATTAAACCCTTTCCTTGCACAAGCTGCTTTTGGTCGGGTAGCTGTCTGCCAGCAATGAGAAGCTAACTGGAGCAGTTGCAGTTATCTTTGTGCTGCTGGACAAACACCCGGCCAGAAGCAGCAGATGGGAGGAAAGGGTTCACTTCAGGCCTTTTGGGAACTGACAGTCTTGTTCTCTTAGTGATTGGCAGTAGAAGTATTTGGCTTTTTTTTGTTCTGTGACTAAGACAAAAGAGATTAATGAGGAAAAGGTAGAAAGACCCCAAAGTATCAGGGCGAGCATACTTAGGATTTCACCTGCAGCCAAGGAAGACAAAGAAAGGGGGGGGGAATAAAAGGAAGAGCTAGGCTGGGCATGGTGGCACGTGCCTTTAATCCTAGCACTCGGGAGGATCACTGTGAGTTCAAGGCCAGCCTGAGACTACATAGTGAATTCCAGGTCAGCCTAGGCTAGAGTAAGACCCTACTTGGAAAAACCAAAACCAAACCAAACCAACCAACCAACCAAACAAACAAAAAAACAATATAAACTAGACTTGTATTGTAAGTTCAGACTCAAAAAAGCAGGCAGCCTCTGCTGTATGCTAGCTCTTACTTTCTCTTCCCCTGGGGCCTACTGTGTCTACTTATTAACTGATGCAAGGATGAAAATGTTAATCCCACTCCAGAGGTCCCCATGAGATTGACCAAGGCCCATATCCAAGTAAAGCGCTCCTTTCCCCATCCCACTTTCCTCTCAAGTTTTCATAGTTATTCACTCATAAACATCTTTCATGTCAATCTCCATTTCAGAATCATTTCTTCAGGGAAGCCAGTTATGACAGTATTTGAATCACCAATGTAGTACCTAAGCCAGCACTTAAAAGTTAAGACACTCACAATGATTCTACATTAGCTTTCATATAAGCAGTCCAGTCTTATTATATTCCATAGGGAATCATTTTAAAAAATATTTTTATTTAGCTGGACATGGTGGAGCACACCTTTAGTCCCAGCACTTGGGAGGCAGAGGCAGGAGGATTGCCATGAGTTCTAGGCCATCCTGAGAGTACATTGTGAATTCCAGGACAGCCTGAGGTAGAGTGAGACCCTACCTGGAAACCCACCCCCCAATATATATATATATTTGCAAAGAGAAAGAGAGAGAGAGAGGGAATGAGAATGGGCATGCCAGGGCCTGCAGTTGCTGTAAACAAACTCTAGATGCATGTGCCACTTTATGCATCTGTCTTTATGTGGGTCCTGGGGAACTGAACCAGGGTTGTTAGGCTTTGCAGTCACATGCCTTAACCACTGTTGCAGTCAGGTACGCATTGCTGGTAGAAATCACCCAACCAAGAGTAGCTTGTGGGCAGGGTCTCACACTAATCCTGGCTGACCTCAAACTCACTCTGTAGTCCCAGGCTGGCCTTGAATTCACAATGATTCTCTACTCCTGCCTCCTGAGTGCTGGGATTAAAGTCATGTGCCACTACACCTGGCCAAATGATCTTTATAGTTAATATTTCCTTTTTAAAAATTTTTATTTATTTGCATGTATGTATGTATGTATGTATGTATGTATGTGTTGGCCTGCAAGGGTCTCTTGCCACTTTAAATGAATGCCAGGCACATTTTGTGTCCAGCTTTACATGGGTGCTGGTGAACTATGCTTGCTTTGCAAGCAAGTGCCTTTGGCCACTGAGCCATATCCCCAGCTCTCCTCCCTCTTTTTTTTTTTTTTTTTTTTTTTTGAGGTAGGGTCTCACTGTAGCCCAGGCTGACCTGGAATTCACTATGTAGTCTCAGGGTGACCTCAAACTCATGATAATCTTCTTACCTCTGCCTCCTGAGTGTTGGGACTAAAGGCATGTGCCACCATGCCCGGGCTTTCTAAAAAAAATTATTTATTTGAATACATGTGCATATGGTGGGGGAGGCTCACTAGGGCCTCTTGCCTATGTAAACAAACACTAGATACTTGTGCCACTTTTTGCATCAAGCTTATGTGGCTGGTTTGGGATTTGAACCAGGCTGGTAGCCTTTGTAAGCAAGTACCTTTAACTTGTGAGACAACTCCCCAGTCCCAATAAGCCCCTCCTTTCTCTCTCTCTTGGTTTCATAAGGTAGGGTTTTGCTCTAGCCAAGGCTGACCTGGGATTCACTTTGTAGTCTCGGGGTGGCCTCGAACTCACTGTATTTCTCCTATTTCTGCCTCCTAAGTGCTGGGATTAAAGGCATGAGCCACCATGCTCAGCAAGCCCCTCATTTCTTTAATTAAGAAATTAAATATAAATTTCTCTAGGCACTATCTATTTGAAGGCAGGGATTTTTGAGAAAGTACTACATTTACAGCAGTAGAAACTCATTGACTTGATTACCTTCCAATGATCAGAGAGGGATTGTAGCACAAACCTGGCTTCTTTTCCTTTGGATTAGTGTATTAATTCATTTCCTCGGATCACTCAGATCACTCATATAACAGGAAAGTTTGAATTTGAGTAAATTGCACAGGAAGGAAAATACTGTTGTCATTTCCAAATGACTTCTTTGTACAGAATGAAAATGACCAGACACTGAACTTTCTGTTTGTAATGTTTTAGCAGGTGTTATGAGCTCTCAGGGTACTCCTCCATCTTGTTTTGACATACTACAAATGAACACTCAGATTCCCATTGTCAAGTCACATAATGTGTGGGTTCAAACGTTGGCTTGTGGAGAGCTTGAGTCTCATCCTTTAGTTGCTTAGGAGCTAGATTGGCTTATTTGATATCACTTCTTATCTATGTGGAAAGAATTTGGAGAGAACAATATAAATGCAGAAATAAAATGATGACTTTTTTCAAGGTTTAGAGAGACTTTATAAGATTAAGAGAAGAAAGAGGAGACAGAGTATAGAATGTTCCTGCTCATGAGAAGACAGGTGGGGGTAAAGCCTCTAAAATGATGACATTTAAATTAGCTTGAGAAAGCACAGATATCACTTTTTCAGAAACCCACAATTATAGCTTTTAGGTGGCAATTTACTTTAAAAATCCTGCAGAATTGGTAGTGAGGAATATGGATATGTATAACTGAACTTTATTACGTATCTTGGAGATGTCTCATTAGCATGTGAAGTATCTAATCAGGAATCAGTTCCAAGAACTGTTGTCATTTCAATGATCACAATCAAGATTTATACGAGAAGGTTCATAAAATTGCATCAAGTACATTACGAGTCATTTTCAACTTTTGAAATAAGTAGACGTCAATATAAGTGATCAGCCAGGAAGACTGTGTGGTGGGTTGAGTGTGAAATGTCCCCCATAGCCTCATGCATTTTGGTTCCCAGCTGGTGGAGATTGAGAATATTGTGGAGCCTTTGGGAGGTGGAGCCTTGCTGGGGGAGGTGTGTCATTGAGGGTCAGCCTTGAGGGTTATTACACCAGCTCGGTGGGTATAGCCTGATCATTCTGACTGCTCCCTCCTCACAATATGTGATGATGTGAGCCAGCTGCCTGCTCATACCGTGCTTTCCCCACTATGATAAAACTTCCTCTTGAGTCTGTTAAGCTTAATTAACCCCTTCTCCCCATGAGCTGCTTCTGATTGAATGTTTTGTCCAGCAACGAGGAAGACGATTGCTACAACCTCTCTGTCCTCTTTTTATGGAAGACTCATTTGAGAATGTGTTATCCAGAAGTGCTCAAGCCTCAAAGATCCATTTGTTCTTTACTTGTCAAGTTCACAGACCTGTCAATATGTCATCCAATCTCATTACTAGAATAAATTCTGCCTAAGAATGAAACTTTAGGGATGGAGAGATGGCTTAATGGTTAAGGCACTTGCCTGGAAAGCCCAAGGACACGGGCTTGATTCCCCAGTATCCATATAAAGCCAGATGCAAAAGGTGGCACATACATCTGGAGTTTGTTTGCAGTGACTAGGGGCCCTGGCATGCCTATTCTCTCTCGCTGTCTGCCTATTTCTTTTCCAGTGTGGCCTACACAGCAAGTTCAAAGGCTACACAAGGAGTGCTTATCTCAAAAACAAACTAGAAATCTTGAATTACCTGTATATTTTTAATTTTTTTTCTGATTTATTTTTAATTTATTTGAGATAGACAGAGAGAGAGAGAGAGAGAGAGAGAGCGCACAAGCAAGCACCAAGGGACAGAATTGGAACTCCAGAGACTCATCACTGGTTAGATTGTTGGACTTGGAGACTTGTTACTGGCTAGAGTTGTTGTACTTGTACTTGGAGCTACAGAATTGCTTTTTTTTTTTTTGCCCTGTTTGTTTTGAATCTTGTATTGGTTTAGTATTTCTTTGCTATGCTCAATGCCATCTTTTGCAGTGTAAAATGTTTTCATTCTGTGTCATTATGTTAATTTTTATTATTTTGGTATTATGCCTCAGTTAAAAGACCTCGGACTATGAGGATGTTTGAACATCACTGGGATTGATAAAAACTATGGGGACTTTTAAAGTTGGACTGAATGCATCATGTATGGTTATCAGTTTATGGGGGCTAGGGGCAGAATTTGCTGATCTTATTCAGGTGTTCCCCATAAACTTGTATTCTGAATGCTTAGGTCCCCAGCTGGCGGCAATTTAGGAATTGGAGCCTCCTGTAGGCAGTGTATTATTGTTGGGGATGGGCTTATATGTGTTATAGCCAGCTTCCCCTTGCCAGTGTTTGGCATGCTCTCCTGCTGCTGTTGTCCATGTGATGTTGTACAGGAGATGATGTCCACCCTCTGCTCATGCCATCACTTCCCCCTGCCATCATGGTACTTCCCCTCGAGTCTGTAAGCCAAAATAAACCCTTCCCTCCCACAAGCTGCTCTTGGTCGGGTGATTTCTGCCAGCAACCCGTGAAGCTGACTGCAGCACCCTCTGTATTAGCCAAACCTTCATCTATATGAAATTCCCTTGTAGCCTTTGCTCAGACCTGCCCAAGCCTTTCTCTCATTTGTGACCTAAAAAAAAAAAAAAAGGCAGATTCAAGTTTAAAATGCTTGTGTTAGGAGATTTCAGGGTTCTATAGAAAAGTGGATAATGGGCTAGAGGTGAGGTTCTGAGGGAGAGGGACTAGAAAAGGGTGTGGGGATTCTGGAAAGCCTAGAAACTGGAGCTCTAAGTTTTCTATACTAGGTGCCCATTAACATAGAACCGCTACATTTTATCTTTATTTATCTCTTTGATCATTGCCATTCCAAATATTTCATGTTTCCCCTAAAGAAGTCCGGGAGTGGGAAAAAAGTGGAGAAGATCATTGGTATGCATGGATCCCAAAATCACATCTGTAGGTTGTGGTTAAATAGTTTCCTCCAAAATTCACTGTTCACTGAAGAACAACCAGTGTTAGAAGAAAAGTTAAAGTAATCCCAGGGTTACTTACAAAATCAGCAGAAGGATACAGGTGGAGTTCAGGGAGAGCAGTTTAAAAATCTCGGGCAGCTTTTCTCCTCCAGAGTCCTGCCTAGGAACTTGTGAAGGAGGGGAGGCTGAGATGGAGATGGAGATGTGAACAGTCTGGGTCCCCCTCTCCCCACCCTGCAAACATCTGTACAAGCACCAACGAGAAGCGCTCCAGAGCGGCTGCCCAGAGGGTGGGGGCAGGTCACCACTGTAACCTGATGTACATTTGACAATAACATCCTCCAAGCTCCTCTGAGGAGTTATGCAGGATTCGGATTGAACACGAGATGTCGCTGTTGAACCACTCTGTTGTCAGCGCCAAGACCTCGCCACCCATTCTGCAACAGAACCGCTGATTTTCTAAAAGCCTGAAATATACAAATGTCTACTTTTCTCACTTGATTGAGTTACAGGGTTTTATTTATTTATTTATTTTTATGTAGAGTCTCACTCTTGCGCAGGCTGACCTGGAATTCATTATGGAGTCTCAGGCTGCCTCCAACTAACAGTGATTCTCTACCTCTGCCGGGATTAGAGGCATGCGCTACCACACCCGGTGGGATTTATTTATTTATTTATTTATTTATTTATTTATTTATTTATTTATTATTTTTCTTTTTTTTCTGGTTTTTCGAGGTAGGGTCTCACTCTGGTCCAGTTCAAGGGTGGCTTGAACTCACGGTGATCCTCCTACTTCTGCCTCCCCAGTGCTGGGATTAAAGGCGTGCGCCACCACGCCAGACTATTATTTATTATTATTTTTTTTTGATAAGTTTTAAGGCTTATCCTTTACTGGAGAACATTTGACAACCGCTGCAGGTCAAAGGGTGCAGGGATGTTTCCCAAAGGAGAAATGTCACTGAACTACAGGTTTGTAAATATAAACACTGGTGGTTCCCCAGCACTTGGGAAGTGGAGGCAGGAATATCAGGAGTTCAAGGCCAATTTGAGGTCATCTTGGGCCACAAGAGACCCTGTCTCAAACAACTAACAAACAAACAGGCAGGCAGACAGCAGACAAACAAAACAACAACAAAAACTCTGGTTACTCTGGGCCTACTTGTCTGTCTAGCTCGGTGGCATACTGAATTGTTTTGGTTTTTATTTGAGCACCTAGTGGGTGATTTGGCTGCATAATAAGTTGCTGGTATTACTGGTATTGTTTAACTTTTTACAACATTTAAAAATTTTATTTATTTATTTAAGGGATATATATATGTATATATATATACATATACATATATATATATATATATATATATATATATATATATATATATATAGAGAGAGAGAGAGAGAGAGAGAGAGAGGGAGAGAGAGAGAGAGAGGAGGCAGAGGCAGAGGCAGAGGCAGAGGCAGAGGCAGAGGCAGATAAAGAGAATGGTACCATGTGCCAAGGCCTCCAACCACTGCAAATGAACTCCATATGCATGTGCCACCTTGTGCATCTGGCTTACCTGGGTTCTGGGTAATAAAACCTGGGTCCTAAGGCTTTGAAGACAAGCACCTTAACCACTAAGCAATCTCTCCAGCCCACTCACTCCCTTTCTTGAGGCAGAGTCTCACAGTATAGGCCTAGAACTATTATAAGCAGGTAGGTCTGGAGGTCATAGGAGGAGGGACTTCTTTTTTTAAGTTTGTTTGCTTTTCTTGTTTTTAAATATATTTTATTTATTTATTGATTTGAGAGAGAGAGAGAAAGAGAGGGAGGGAGGGAGGGAGAGAATGAGTGCACCACGGCCTCCAGCCACTGCAAACAAACTCCAGATGCATGCGCGCCCTTGTGCATCTGGCTTATGTGGGTCCTGGAGAATTGAACCGAGGTCCTTTGGCTTTGCAGGCCAGTGTCTTAACTGCTAAGCCATCTCTCCAGCCCGGGACTTCTCTTACAGTCTGGTCTGTTTCCCTGGAATGAAGGGCAGGAGAGTGTCATTGCTGACCTGCCGCAGTCTCTTACCTAAGGACATGCTAAGGAGGTGGAAAGTTTATCCCCTTCATGAATCACTGTACTATCCTCCAGAAGTCCCTCCCTTGGTGTAGTTGCTCACAGACCCTCACTGCAAAGCCCTTCCAATTTTCCGAGTTCTGTCTCAGAAAGGGTAATCTTTTTTCCCTTTTATTTCTTTTTTTTTGTTTATTTTTATTTATTTATTTGAGAGCAACAGAGAGAGAAAGAGGAAGAGAGAGAGGGGGAGAGAGAGAGAGAGAGAGAATGGGCATGCCAGGGCCTCCAGCCACTGCAAACAAACTCCAGATGCGTGTGCCCCCTTGTGCATCTTGCTAATGTGGATCCTGGGGAATCAAGCCTCAGACCGGGGTCCTTAGGCTTCACAGGCAAGCGCTTAACCGCTAAGCCATCTCTCCAGCCCTTCTTTCTTTTTTTAAATGATACATTTAATTATGTATTTGAAAGGGGGAGAGAGAGAGAGAGAGAGAATGGGCATACCAGAGCCTCTAGCCACTGCAAATGAACTCCAGGCTCATGCGCCACTTTGTGCATCTGGCTTAATGTGGGTACTGAGGAATCGAGGAATCGAACCTGGGTCCTTAGGCTTCACAGGCAAGTGCCTTAACTGCTAAGCCATCTCTCCAGCCCTTTTTAAAAAATATTTTTGTTTATTTATTTATTTGCAAGCAGAGAGAGAGAGAGAGAGAGAGAGAGAGAGAAAGAAGACAAACAGAGAGATAGAATGGGTGCACCAGGGCTGCCAGTGAACTCTAGATGCATGTGTCACTGTGTGTCTTGCTTTATGTGGGTACTGGAGAATCTAACTCTGGTGTTAGGCTTTGCAGGCAAATGCCTTAGCCTCTGAGCCATCTCTTCAGTGCCCCCCTTTTCTCCCTATTTCTGTTTCTTCTTGGGCTTCCAACCAGAATATGATGCATGCTTGCCTGACACTCTGGTTTTCTCATTGTTTGCTCATTAAAATACACTTTACTTTGCTTACCTGTCCTTGTCTGTGCCCAGATTTTCTTGGTCCTGCAACCAAGATGGCAAGAAATCTGGTACATTTCCAAATAGTGTCACCAGCTGGGGACCAAGTGCTTATAACATGAGCCTATGTGGGCATTTCATTTTCTAACCGTTACTGATAATGTGATTCTATTTACTCATATTTCTGTCTTTAGAAAGGACCAGCTTTGACATTAATTATCTACTTACTGTTTCCCTAGGCAGTTTTGGCCATCTCTGTTTTATAAATAATAAAACTGAGGATCAGCAATTAGGCAGCTGCCCCAATTCATATTAATTACACAGTCTGATTCAAATTTTTATTTTCAAATGTGTTTCCATGACACTGTTCTTTGACCTGATTTTTAATGGAGCTGTGTGCATATCTGAAAATTATGTTCCTTTACAAAACATTTTGCTTATTTATTTTGAGCCTTTTACTAATAAATTCTTTAAAATATTTTATTTATTTATTAATTATTTTTATTTTAAATTATTTTTGAGAGAGAGAGAGGGAGAGAGAGAGAGAGAGAGAGAGAGAGAGAGAGAGAATGGGCACACCAGGGCCTCTAGCCACTGCAAACGAACTCCAGACACATGTGCCACCATGTGCATCTGGCTTATGTGTGTACTGGGGAATCGAACCTGGATTCTTTGACTTTGCCTGCAAGTGCCATCTTTCCAGCTCTCTCTCTCTCTCTTTTTAGGTAGAGTCTTACTCTAGCCCAGGCTGACCTGGAACTCACTCTGTGGTCTCAGGCTCTATCCTTGAACTCCTTGCAATTTTCCTACCTCTGCCTCCTGAGTGTTAAGATTAAAGGCCCATGCCTGGCTAAAACTATATTCTTTTGAAGACCAGCTCTATATTTATGACTGATCTGGCAGGAAGGAAGACACTCTGTCACGGAGACTAGTGCCTGTTCCTTTGACTATCAGACTATTGAAACAATGAACCCCAAAATGTTAGAATTTCCCTTGGAGTCTTATGCTGCAAGAAAGAAAAGGCTTAGTCTGGTGCCAGTCACAGGGCAAACTTGTCTCCCCAGAAAGGGATGTTGCACAGTATTGGCAACTTGCCAGATCACTTTGCAGGAGAAACTAGAGCCCAGACAATGATGGGCTGAATCATTCCTTGACTAGAACTGCTTAGCTACGCGTACCCCTGGCCTCACACTTAAGCTGCATAAACCTCATGTCAAGGCTCTGAAGATGGACTCGTTGGGTCACTGGATCTCTTTGTCTCTTTTCCCAGTGACTAAATTTCCCTTTCCTGTTTTCACTACTAACTTGGCCTTTTAAAATGGCTTATTGAGGATGAGTGGCAGTGCCTGGCATGTTGGGACTGTCTGGACACAAGCTCTGACCCTAAATCCACTAACATATTTACATCTTCAAAAATGTTTGAAATATGTTTGTAGGAATCTTATAGAGAGAAGGCAATTTACTGTTAGGTTTAGTTATAGATATAATAGTGTGGATATTGTAGATGTGTAGATACTTTATTTTATAAAGGAGTTCAACCACCAGAATATATTTGAGATTTCTTGCAAGCTGTGAGCTTGCACACAATGCATGTTGTAAATGACAGAGATAGTAGCGGATACTCTCTAGCTTATGTCTCCAGCCTGGCAATACTCCTGTAAGAATTTCCCAGAAGGGCTGGAGAGATGGCTTAGTGGTTAAGGCGTTTGCCTGCAAAGCCAAAGGACCCATGTAAGCCAGATGCACAGGGTGGTGCATGAGTCTTGAGTTTGTTTGCAGTGGTTGGAGGCCCTGGTGCACCCATTCTCTCTCTATGTATCTGCCTCCTTCCCTCTCTCTCAAATAAATAAATAAATTTAAGTTAAAAAAAAAAAAAGAATTTTCCAGAAGGGCTGGGAGTGTGGAAGAGCAGTGGCACACTTGCCTAATATGTGTAAAGACCTGAGTTCAGATTTTCCCGAACATTTTACTTTATTTATAGAACCTGGATTTCTGTTTTAAATTTTATTTGAGTGTGTGTGTGTGTGTGTGTGTGTGTGTGGTGTATGGGGATGTACATCAAGGTTTCTTGCTGCTGCAAATGGGTGGCTGGGAAATTGAGCCAGACCAGCAGGTTGTGATCACTGAGCCATCTCCCCAACCTCAGAACCTGGAAATTTTAAAGTCAAAGCCATGCTAACCTTCCTCTTTTGTTGTCTTCTGTCTTCAAAACTATCTGCTGCTCCTTATTCACTGAGGCTCTTGGTCCTTTCTGTTGCAAATCCGGCCATCCCCACCAACCTGGCTGTAGAAAGCCACTGAAGGCTGGTTTCCCTGCACACAGAATGAACCCTGGGATGACATTTTGGGAAACTTGACAGGTCCTTTTAGCTCTTTATTATTGTTATTATTGCAAACCAAGCACTAAAGGACACAGGGTAGTTGGGATGAAGCTTCGAACCTCTGCTAATCAGCGGTAGAGGGGGATGCCTCTCTCCAAAAGCACTACAGGTTGCATGGTAACCGAAAATTGCAAATAAAACTATAGATTCCTTGCTACATTTCAGTCCTTAAAATCCCTTGATCCTTCTAGAACACATATGGCTCAGACCTGGAGACAGCTCCATCTCTGGGCCCCCTAGCAGAATGCTTAGAGCATTTATCATATTGCACTGGGACATGTTACTGGCTTCTATCCATTTCCCCACACAAGAGGGCTCCTCTATGGATACCGAATCTGGAGGTGGAGAAAAGAAGGAGATGCTGGAGCCAGGCGTGGTGGCGCACACCTTTAATCCCAGCACTCGGGAGGCAAAGGTAGGAGGATCCTCATGAGTTCGAGGCCACCCTGAGACTACATAGTGAATTCCAGGTCAGCCAGGGCTAGAATGAGACCCCACCTCGAAAAAAAAAAAGCAGTGATGCTGTTGAAAGGGCCCCTGGATTTCAGTTCTGTAAGATGGGTGCGTGCTGGTGATGTAGTTGCTGTGCGCTGCACCTAGTCCTGGTCATCTTGTGTCCCCTTGGTCTGGGTTTCTTCACAATGCCTGCACTGAATGTAGTCTCCCTCCAGGCACCTGAGTCAGAGTCTTGAGACAGTGTGATCCAACATGATTCAGGGGTGACCAGCAAGAACCTGGGGTGTTATAAATCCTAATCCCTTAGGGCACCCCTCCTCCCATCATTCATCCCCCCCCAAAGCCCAAGTATAGGCCAAAATAATTGATTTTATGATACACTGTATTCTTTTTCTACAAAACAAAAAACAATGAAAGCATATTCATGAATTGACAGTGTCTTTGAGTCATGACTTGGGTAAAGTGACTCAAGGACTCAGGAATCTAATTTTAGAAAACTGTCCAACTTTTGGATGGAGAACTGCACCTAGAAGAAAAATGCTTCTTTCGTTCACATTATCTGCAGACAAAGCAGAGGAGATCCATAATAGTCTCTTTGGAATTATGTGTGATAGTAACCCCAAAATGCTGCATTGAAAATACCAAATGGGGACATTGTTTGTACTATACCTTATACTATGCGCTGAAGTTTTGTAGAATATTACTGATAATATCTTTGCTTCATGTGGACTTATTGTAAGTACACTCATAGTCATAAGGTCTTTCTTGGGTTGACAGAGGTTCTACAATCCTATTTTCCTCAGGGTCATGACAGCGAAGTCTCCAGAAATTTATAATTCTGTTCCTGTCTTCTCTGCTGGCTAAAAAGGTAGCAATGTGTATGGATTTCCACTCTTTAAAAATAAATGCTCAGGGTTGGAGAGATGGCTCAGTGGTTAAAGGTGTTTGCTTACAAAGCCTAATGGCCTAGGTTCGATTCCCCAACACCCATGTAAAGCCAGAGACACAAAATGGCACAAAATGTCTCTGGAGTTCATTTGCCCTGGCTCTGGGACTTGGTGCACCCATACTCTCTTTCTGTCTGTCTGTCTCTCTCTCTGCTTGCAAATAAGTAAATAAAAATATTTTAAAAAGTGCTCCTAGTAGATGTTTGAATGAAAAAGCAAACAGTTTTTAATGGCTAAAGCAGGTAATAGGAGAACAGAGGTGTTGAGGGGCCACAAAAAGAAACACGATGCTGTGAAGTGGAATGGGTGGGTCCCACCGCATGGGGTGGTCAGGGGCATCTGTGAGAGAGATGAGAAGAGCTGTGGTTTGATCTCAGGGAGCAGGAAGGATGAAAGCCCGCAGGGGAGACAGAGCGCTTGGCAGAAGGGAGGGACAGAAGGAGGAGGGACGGTGTCAGAGAATCACAAGGGTGGCAAGCTGTGTGCTTGAGGTCGTCGGTGGTGGAGCGAAGACCGCTCTAGGCTGCCACCTGCCGCAGCCGGCGGGGCGGGGCTCTTCCCACAGACGCCCACTCGGTGTAGCAGGACCCTTGTCTTCACCGCAGGATGAATTTCAGGATGAAGCAGAGTTGGAACTTATAAAAGGGATTATTAAAAATTTTTTTTGGTTTATTTATTTATTTGAGAGCGACAGACACACAGAGAGAAAGAGAGAGAGAGAGAGAGAGAGAGAGAGAGAATGGGCTCGCCAGGGTCTCCAGCCACTGCAAACGAACTCCAGATGCGTGCGCCCCCTTGTGCATCTGGCTAACGTGGGTCCTGGGGAATCCAGCCTCGAACCAGGGTCCTTAGACTTCCCAGGTAAGCGCTTAACTGCTAAGGCATCTCTCCAGCCCATTAAAAGGGGATTTTTAACACAGAGTTTAAGCACTGGGTTAATAGAAAAAGAGCCACTCAGGGGAAGAATAAATATAAAAGTGTGTGTCCGTCGCCATGCAGGGGATTTTGGTGAGTTCTAATATTATCTTCAGAGGTTGTTCAGAAACTTAAATGAGACCACAAGATGGTTCCTGATTTACTCAGAACAGGGTTACAGTTGATGGATAGGTAAAACTCCAGATCACAGAGATGTGGGAAGTTAGGATATATCTTCATTGCATGCAAAAGTTAACTGTCTTGCTGTGAGATTTTTTTTTAAAGGAAATATCTGGAAAATGAATAAGGTCATATAGGCTTAGGCCTAAAGCACGGTTCATTTAACATTCTTACTTTATATATTGTGGTGGTTTGATTCAGGTGTTCTGGGTGCTAGGTTCCCCATCTGATGGCAATTGGAAATTGAAGCCTCCTGGAGGCAGTGTATTGTTGGGGGCGGGCTTATAGGTCTTATAGCCAGTTTCCCCTTGCCAGTGTTTGGCACACTCTCCTGTTGCTATGGTCCACCTGATGTTGGCCAGGGGGGTGATGTCCACCCTCTGCTCATGCCATTGTTTTCCCACTACCATCATGGAGCTTCCCCTTGAGCCTGTTAGCCAAATAAACCTCTTTTTCCCACAAGCTGCTCTTGGTTGGGTGATTTCTGCCAGCAATGTGAAACTGACTGCAACATATATCTTCTTAAAACTTTTTATTGACACATCAGACAAGCCACCATTACATCAGTTGGCATATTTGGATTTGGCTGGACAGTTGTGAAGCTTCACAGGGTACTCTGATGGTTAAGACTCTTGAAGACATTTTTCTCCCAATAGCTCTCTCCAACATGCCGACAGCTAGTCAACAGGGAAGAGGTTTCCAGCTCAACTTCAGCTTGATTTCTCAGTGTTCAGCAGCCAAAGCATGCAGTGCCTTCAGCAACAGGATCTTACCATCTAGTTCTGATGGGCAACCAAAAGCCTTGGCAACAGCCTTTAATGTTTTGGGGCATCAGGAGCCTTCTGAGCAAAACTCATTGGAAGGAATCCCACTCCTGGCATTGAAATTTTCTTATAATAATCTGTGGCTTCTGGGCACACCATTCTCTTTCCCACAAGGTACTTCTGCCTGAATTCTCTCTCTTTTTCTTTTAACACACATATCAGTTACATAGAAAAGAAGTAGGTTTCCATGTGACTTATTTATGACATGTTTAACTTTTTTTTTTTCAAGGCAGGGTCTTTCTTTAGCCCAGACTGACCTAGAATTTACTATGTAGTCTCAGGGTGGCCTTGAACTCACAGCAATCCTCCTACATCTGCCTCTCGAGTGCTGGGATTAAAGGCGTGCACCACCATGCCCGGCTGGCATGTTTAATTTTTATTAACCCTTTTCTTAACCCCTACTCTCCTCCATTCTCCCAGATCCCACACTTTACCTATTTAGACACAATATTCCTTTTATATAAAGATAAACAATCTTCACAGTAAATGTTAATTATGCTTGAATTCTTTTTTCTGGTTTTATTTATTTAAAATCCTCTGTAGTTACTCTCTCTCTGTCTCTCTCTCTCTCTCTTTTTTTTTTTTTTGAGGTAGGGTCTCACTCTGGCCCAGGCTGACCTGGAACTCACTATGTAGTCTCAGGGTGGCCTTGAAGTCACAGCAATCCTCCTACCTCTACCTCCTGAGTGCTGGAATTAAAGGTGTGCGCTACTACGCCCAGCTTAGTTACTCTCTCTTGTTCCTCCTTCTCATCTCCTCCCCTTGAATACCTTATTTCCAACTGGTTCTTCTTCTATCTTGATGCCTCATTTACTTACTTTTGTCCTCTCCCGCCATCCATGATGGACTGTTGGTAGGCCCGATGTTGTGCAGGCTTCATGCAGGTAAGGGCAATCACTGTGGGGTCATTAATGCCATACATAGCCACTTCGTGTCCCAAAGAGCAATCCATGGCACTCCACCCCATCCTCTGGTTCTTACATTCTTTCTGACCCTCTTCTGCAATGTTCTCTGAGCTTTGGAAGGTGTGATAGGGATATTCCATTTAGTGCTGTATCCTCAACAGTCAGTTACTCTCAATAGTTTGGCAAATTTTAATTTTCCCCAAGTAGTCGTTGTCAACTACAAAAAGAAGCTTCTCTGACCAAAGTAAGAGGAGCACTATCTATGGGCATAAACATAAATATTTGGAGGGCAATTTGATGGCCACTACATATCCATTTAGCCAAGCAACAGTAGTAGCTTTCCCCTTAGGGCTTAAACTCTTCCAGCCATTGGCTTTTGTGTAGGTTTTCAGTTCCAGGCATGAATTCCCTCCTGTAGAGGAATGTGCTGGAGTTTTTGATTCTCAGCTGGCAGGAGACTTGAACCAGACTCTGGAATGGAGGCTCTTTTTCCTTCTGACATCTCCAGTTTTCCTGTCATTCTGTTTTATCTTAGGATTGCGGTAAATGATGGATGTTTTGTCTCTTCTTGGAATGGACAGTCTTTGTGGGTTCTGAGGAAAACCATAGCTGTTTCTCAGGTTAAAACAAGATTTTTGACTTCTTGGGAATGGATTGGAGGATGACAAGAATGGAAGCAAGTTAGGCTTTAAGAGAGGGTGGTGGTTTGGAGCAGGATGGGGCAGTGAAGGTGAGGGTAAATGGGAAAATTATAAGATTTATTTTGGAGATGTAATGAGTGAGAATTAATGATGGATTTGGATTTGGGGAGGGGGGTGTAGGAAAAGGAGGAATAAGGGTCACCTACAGTTTTCTAGCTGGGGAATTATGGAGTTCTGTGCTAAGGAAGATGGAATCATAAAGTTGGATTTTCATTCTGATTTGACAGGGTCTTGTTATATAGCCCAGGCTGGCCTTGAACTTATGATCCTCCTGCTTCAACCTCCCTAGTATGGGGATTATAAGCTTGTACCACCACCCCAGCTGAAACTTGGTATGTTTTCACAGAATGTTAGCAATCTTCTTCCTAAGAATTTTGTCACTAAGCATACAAAGAATATTGGGAAGATTTTTAGTAATAGCTTTATTTAGATATAAAGTAAGTATACACTATATAATATAGTGTACACTACTTAAATTTTTTGTTTGTTTTCGAGGTATGGTCTTGTTCTAGTCCACACTGACCTGGAATTCACTATGTAGTCTCAGGGTGGCTTCGAACCCATGGTGATCCTCCTACCTCTGCTTCCCAAGTGCTGGAACTAAAGGCATGTGCCACTGCACCTGGCCCAATATTTTGTTTTCTTAGCAAATCTATAAGATTGTACAACTGCTATCACAATCAATTTTATGATTCATTATTCAAAAATAAATAATTATTCTCAAAGATATTCTGTATCTTTTAGCAGGCATTGTTCATATCTGCCCTCCTCCTATCCCAAGCCACAGGCAACCACTGACATGATTTCTGTCTTGAATGAAAGTGAATTTTATGGACATTTTAACACATGGAATCATATAATTTGTGTCTGTTTTGGTGTCGGCCTTCCTTCATGTAATATAATGCCTTCAAAGCTCATCCACACTGTAGCATGTCATTTTGTTTGCTTGTATTATAGGATACCATTCCATTGTATGAGTATACATTTTATTTATCCCTTCATCAGTTGTTAGAGAGTTGGGTTTAACTTAGTCTGCGAAGGAAGGCTGCCACAACAGATGTGTCAGAGCTTACATGGCTTAACAATAGACATTTGTTTCTCATAGTTCTGGGGACTACAAGTCCAAGTGGAGGTGCTGGCTGACTCAGTTCCTGGTGAGGACTCTTGCAGAGAGCCACCCTCACAATGTCTCCTCACATGGCCTAGGTGAGACAGACCACCTCTATCTATCTTCTAGGGCACTCATCCCACTCAGAAGGGCTTCACCCTCATGACCTAATAATTTTCCAAAGACTCCACCTCCAAATAGAATCATTCCTTTAACCTGTGACTTTGTGGAGGGGACAAGCTTTCACTCCCATGGCAAGATCATTTCTACTTTTGATCATTAACAATAACGTTGCTATGAACATTTGTGTGCACATTTTTGCACTGATATCTAAGAGGTTGTTTGGGGTGTTTGGAGTTTGTGATGTCCATGGAAGAACCAGAGCCACGTTGCCTCCCCATGGTTCCTTGTCTTCTTCTTACATCATCTTACCATTGTCCCGTAGTTTAGGTTCTCCATTCCACCATAAGCAGACCACGAAGATTCTTCAGATCTCTACCTCAGGTCTTTTCCTATTCTGTGTCCAGGCTGCTGAGTATTTTGGTTGGAGCTGTCATGTGGGAGTTGGCTCACACTGTTGCTGTTGCTGGTCTCATGTGAGACCTTCTGGATGAAGGAGCAAGCCTGACACATCATTAGAAGAACCGATGTGGAAAAAGCGAGTGAGACCTGGGTTACAATCTTAGCTCTTTCTTCCCTAACTAGAGCAATGTGTCAGTTATTTTCTTATTGCTGGGACAAACTACTCTATCAGAAGCAACTTCAGGAAGGAAAGAGTTTCTTTTTAGCTTACAGTTTCAAGGGAAAGTCTCATGATGGGGAACGCATGGCAGGAGCAGACAGCTGACTTCACATCATCATATCAACATGAAGGAAGTAGAGAGAGTGCAAGTGGGGCCCGGCTGTGACACAAGGCCTGCCCCCAATAATATACTTCCTCAAGCAAGGCTCCACCTCCTAAACAGTCCGCAACCTTCCAGACAGTGCCACCAACTGGGGATTAAGTATTTAAACTCATGGGTCTATGGGGAAACATCCAAAACATCACAGGCAAACTGCTTAGGCAAACTGCTTACATTTTCTGGCCTTTGTCAAATGGCAAATCCCAGTAATATTTATCTCATTGAGCTATTAGGAGTGAATAAGACCTTGCTCAGCACTGTTATGGAATGTGTAGTTTCTCAGTAAATGATGTTTAGATTAGAGATTAAGTATATTTTATGTAAAATGTTTGGGACTAAAAGTGCTACGGATTTCATATTTTTAATTTTGGAATATTTGCATATAATAATTAGGTATCTTGGGGATGAGAATCAAGTCTAATCAGGAATTTCATTTATGTTTCATTTACATGTTATACTCATAACTTGAAGGTAATTTATGTTTGTTTATTTTGAGGCAAGGTCTTGCTAGGCAGCTCAAGTTGATCTACTTGTTATGTAGCTTAGGTTAGCCACAAATTTGAGATCCTTTTGCTTCAGGTTCTCAAGTGCTAGTATTACAGGCAAATACTACCATGCATAATCTTATGGTAAATATTTTTGTTGTACCTGCAGTTTTGACTAAGACTGATCATGTTGTCAGGTGACGTCACTTTGCTGCTCAGAAAGTTTTAAAGTTTAAAGAATTTTGTTTAATCTGTATAAATGAATAGCCAAGTCATTTTATTATCTCTTGCTCTTTCAATAACACATGTCTCACAGGTTATTATAAAGATGAAATGTGATAAGAGGAATAAAGACTCTAGCATAAATGCTGGTGTGGTGGCACATATCTTTAATCCCAACATTTGGGAGGCAGAGGTAGGAGGAGCACCATGAGTTTGAGGCCAGCCTGAGACTGCTAGAGTGAGAACCTACCTCAAAAAAAAAAAAAAAAAAAAAAAAAAAAAAAAAAAAAAAAAAAAGAATCTAGCATGAAATATATCATCAATAAATGATAGCTATGACTCTCCTTTGTTAAGCATATCTTGTTATGTTTTTTAAATTAATTTATTTATTTTATGAGAAAGAAAAAGAGAGACAGAGAGGCAGATAGAGGAAGAGAATGGGTGTGTCAGGGTCTGTAGCCACCACAAATAAACTCCAGATACGTGAACCATCTTGTGCATCTGGTTTTATGTGGGTACTGGGGAATTAAACCAGGATCCTTTGGCTTTGCAGGCAAGTGCCTTAACCACTTAGCCATATCTCCAGCCCCTTCTTCTACTTTTTGAGACCAATATTTTCTGTGCTGCGTAGACTGATCTTAAACTTGTCAGATCAAGTGACCCTCCCACCTTGCCTCCCTAGTAATGGGGACTACCGGGGATCACCTCTACACCTGACTAAGACTGTATTATTATTATTTTTGTTTTTCAATGTAGGGTCTCACTGTAGCCCAGGCTGACCTGGAATTCACTATGTAGTCTCAGGGTGGCCTCAAACTCATGGCGATCCTCCCACTGCCTCCTGAGTGCTGGGATTAAAAGTGTGCTCCAAGCCGGGCGTGGTGGCGCACGCCTTTCATCCCAGCACTCGGGAGGCAGAGGTAGGAGGATCGCCGTGAGTTCGAGGCCACCCTGAGACTCCATAGTGAATTCCAGGTCAGCCTGGGCTAGAGTGATACCCTACCTCAAAAAACAAACAAACAAACAAACAAAAAAAAGTGTGCTCCAACACACCTGGCCCGAGAATGTATTTTTAAAAAATATTAATTAATTAATTAATTTGAGAGTGTGTGGGGGGGGTAGACAGAGAGAGTGAGAATGTGCATGCCAGGGCTTTATACCACTGCAAATGAATTTCAGACGCATGAGCCCCTAGTGCATCTGGCTTTACATGGGTAATGGGGATTCAAACCCTGGCCATCAGGCCTTCCAAGCAAGCACTTTTAACTGCTGAGCCATCTTTCCAGCCCCCAAGCATGTATTTTTTTTTTTCAATGCAGGGTCTCACTCTGTAGTTCAAGGTTGGCCTCAAACTCACACAATCTTCCTACCTCTCCTACTTGCTGGGCTACTATGTCCAGCAGCATACCTTTTTTTAAAAATAAATTTATTTATTTATTTGAGAGCGACAGACAGCGAAAGAAAGAGGAAGAGACAAAGGGAGAGAGAGAGAGAGAGAGAGAGAGAGAGAGGAGAATGGGCACATCAGGGCCTCTAGCCACTGCAGATAAACTCCAGATACATGCGCCATTTTGTGCATCTGGCTTACCTGGATACTGGGGAATCAAGCCTCAAACCAGGGTCCTTATGCTTCACAGGCAAGCGCTTAACCACTAAGCTTTCTCCAGCCCAGCATGCCTTTTTCTTAACACCTACTATGAACAGTTCTAGCCATGAAGATCGTAGACTCTGGTGGAATCATTACTACCATCATTATTGCAAATCTAGTTTGTGTTGTTATGAAGAAAGGAGGGAGGAGGACGGAGTGAGTCTCAGGTGAGGCCTAAAAACTATTTATCTTATCTTTATTTTACCTGGGAATGCAAAATTACAGCTTTTGGTCTTTTTTTTATCTTCATAGAAGCAAACACTTCCGAAGACACTGAACTGTTAGCATCAGAGCCTGTTGATAGCCCTTTCCCCCTAGACTCTTACCCATAGCCTTGCACTGCCCCTGAAAATTCCCAGCTCAGTCAGGGCTGTCTGCGCATGTGCTGTTGCTATGGTGATGAATGCTGCTCTGGGTACTTTTTTTTTTTTTTTCTCTCAAGGTAGGGTCTCACTCTAGCCCAGGCTGACCTGGAAGTCGCTATATAATCTCAAGGTAGTCTCGAACTCACAGCAATCCTCCTACTTCTGCCTTCCAAGTGCTGGGATTAAGGGCGTGTGCCACCATGCCGAGCTCCTGGGTACCATTTTAAGTAGAATCACTCGCATAATCAGAACGTATTATTGATGTTCTCAACTGTTTACTAATGTGGCATCGAGTATGATTTGTGCTTTAATACTTTTTTTCAAAGCCCATTTACTGTCTAAATGGAGCTCTAAACTGTTCCTGGAGACGCCCCAAGTGGTAGATGTTGAGGGCTGTGTGGAGGACGGCCACCGGAAGATGGCAGCAGAGACTCATGTTACACTTCTCTACCGAAGAGTGCTGGGTTGTGAGAAGTTTCTCACTTTGCAGGCATGCAGAAACTGAGTTTGTAGTCTGCTTCTCTCTCTCTCTCTCTCTCTCTCTCTCTCTCTCTCTCTCTCTCTCTCTCAGCATCACAGACTGGTGTAAGAACATCTCTACTTTCTGACATACGGAGAGCTCTGATTTAAGTTTAATGTTTGGAAAAGTGGGCAAGATTTCTTGCCCATAAGGTTATAGATCCCTTCAGAACTACTGAATAAACAGCTGATTGATCCATGGTAGTAGATTTAGAGTGAATAACATGGAAGCAGGTGATGGTTCCTACTTGCTGGGGTTTTGGTGGGAGGATTTCAGCATAGGTTTGCCAACAATACAGAAGTGGATTTTATTTGCTGACAGCTGGTCAGATCCTTGCCCTGGATCCCTTGTCATCCTTGCCGGGGTGGCTGGACTAGAAGAGTCCTATTGCCTCGGTTGGAAAGAAGACCCTCTTCCACTTCTGTAGCTTTCTTCCAGGGTCTTTAAAAGAAATGTGTTTTGCTGCCTCTGACTGCCCCTTGGTGCCTTGTGCAGATTTTTTGGATAGTTTGATGGACAAGAAGAGAGTCTTCAGGCTTGTTGACATCATGACATAGTATATTTTCCAGCCTTAACTCTGACATAACCCAAGAATAGGTTTCAAAGACAGAACAAGAACGTGCACTGCTGTGATAAAGTGCGAGATGAGGGTGGAAAGGGAGCGCAGGGCCGGCCATATGTTCCTGCTCACTAGGTGGGGCAGACTCATGTGCGTGCATGTGCATGTGGGAGCGGGTTCATGATTTTTTTTTTTTTTGAGGTAGGGTCTCACTCTAGCTCAGGCTGACCTGGAATTCACTCTGTACTCTCAGGGTGGCCTTGAACTCACGGCGATCCTCCTACCTCTGCCTCCCGAGTGCTTTAAAGGCGTGCGCCACCACGCCCAACAGGGTCATGTTTTTCTCAGGGCCAGGGAAAAATTGAAATAAGGCGATCTCTTCAAAATGATTGAAATTTCAATAAGGTGACAGCAGAGGATATGTCAGGTCTAATCAGGAGTTACTGCCCAGATTTCATGCCATTGAAATCAGTGCTGTGTGTGTGAGAGAGAGAGAGAGAGAGAGAGAGAGAGAGAAGGGGAGAGAGTGAGAGGTAAGGAGAGATGCTTTCTCACCATTCTGTTTTTATTGCTTGATCTCTGACAGACAAGGTTTCCTAAGCCAAGCACTATTGACATTTTAGAACAGACAATTCTTTGTTGTGGGGCCAGACCTATGCTCTGTAGGTGTTTAACAGCAGCGTCCTTGTTCTCTATCATCTACGTGCCAGTAGCATCTTCCGCCCCAGCTTGTAACAATCACAAGTATCTTTAGATATTGCCAAATGTTTCCTTGTGGGGCAAAGTCGCCCTGATTGATAACAACTGCTTTAAGGTTTACAATACTCCCAAAGATAGCGTTAATGGCTGACTCTTCCTCTCTCCTTTCCTCCACCCCTCAAACTCCCACCCTGCCAAACATAAGCAAAGTGTGAGAGGCCTGTGTCCAGTGGGGACAGCACGCCAAACGTCCACAGCCGGCAGACTTGCTGGAGACCCGCGTGGGGGTTTAAGGCACACCCTGGATCATTCTGCATATGTCTGGTTTGTCCTAGTCGCCTTGGGTGAATCTACATTTCACAGAGTGTCTGTTCTCTCAGCCCAGAAAATGTATCCTTTAATCTCCAACTCAGAAAACCCCTTGACTCTGGAAGGAGACACCAAAGCCCTTCCCATGACAGGCAGGCAGAGGGCTGTTTGGATTGCTAATTTGTTTTCACTCCTTAGTCTGTTTTTCCTTCATGCTGCTGTTCCTCTGTGGACCTTGAGTATGAATAATTCCGCGTAGCCTGAGGGGAGAAGCAGGAGGCCTGCTTGTATGGTTGTTTGTACTGTAATGAAATAGAAAGTTTAAAAGCTCAGCGAAGCCCGAGTGCTTGCAAAAGGAAGGAGGTCTCACATACACTTTAAACATGACTTGTAAAGCATGACAAACTCTTGGAGGTCACAGAGAAGAATTGCCCATTGCATTTTAGAAAGTACCTCCCCCAAATGTTGAGTCTGATTACAGAGACTCAAAATCAATTAAATGCTCATCAAGATATTTTGTTAACTCTATTTTTTAAAAATTTAGTTATGATTTTTAAGCAGAAAGAGATGAGGGAGAGAGAGAGAGAGAGAGAGAGAGAGAGGGAGAGAGAGAGAGAGGGAGAAAGAGAGAATTGGTGCATCAGGTGCTCAGCCAGTGCAATTGAACTCCAGATGCCTGGGCCACCTAGTGGGCATGTGCGACCTTGTGCTTGCCTACCTTTGTGTGTCTGGCTTATGTGGGATCTGGAGAGTAGAACATGGGTCCTTAGGCTTTGCAGGCAAGCACCTTAACCTCTAAGCCATCTCTTCAGCCCTAAGACATTTTTCATTACATTTGTATATGTGCATGATGAGTGTGTATGTGTATTCATGCGTGTGAGTGCAGGCGCGCATGTGCCCCAGTGCAAGTGTGGAGGTCAGAGTGTGGGGTCTTGCCTTCCACTGTGTTTGAGGCAGTCTATTGTTCACCCCTGCTAATGCCAGGCCAGCAGGCCCATGAGCTTCCTGGAATTGTCCTGTCTCCACCTCCCGTCTCACTGTAGGATTACAGATGCTGCCATTTGCTCTGGCTTTACATGGGTTCTGGGGATTTGAACTCGGGTCACCATGCTTGCACAGCAAGTGGTTTTACCATTGAGCCTGAGCCATCTCCCCAGTCCAACACATATTTTGAATAAGAGAAGAGTAAGAGTGACATGGAATGGCAAAAAAGGCCTTTAACTCCCTTCTCCTTTCTTTCTTTTAAAAAAATATTTTATTTATTTATTTGAGAGAGAGAGAGACAGAGAGAGATTGCAAATGAACTCCAGATGTATGTGCTACCTTGTACATCTGGCTTACATGGGTATTGGGGAATCGAATCTGGGTCCTTAGGCTTCACAGGCAAGTGCCTTAGCTGCTAAGCCATCACTCTAGCCCTCTTTCTTTCTTCCTTCCTTCCTTCTTTTCTTCCTTTCTTTCTTCCTTCCTTTCTTTAAAATTTTATTTGTTTGAGAAAAGAGGTAGAGAGAGTATGGGCACACTTGGGCCTCTAGCCACTACAAATGACCTCTAGATGCATGCACCACCTTGTGTATCTGACTTTACATGGTACTGGGGAATTGAACCTGGGTTCATTGGCTTTGCAGGCTAAGCCATCTCTCCAGCCCTCCCTTCTCCTTTCTTGAGGGCATCTTTGACTATTGGAATTAATATAGTACACTAGAGTTTTGGTCCAATGGTTGACAATACAAACAACAGAAAGACTTTTTCTTCTTGCTGTTCTATGCTCTGAGAGATTGTTGAGGACTCAGAGTATCTTTCCTCTTTGCAGATGGAAATGGCTGGCGGGGAATCTGTAGCAAATGGAAATGGCTAGAATGGCTGAGAATACTTCAGGGGAGGGAAGGGAAGAGAACAAGGATAGGTATCAGAGGGGAAGGGCTGAGATAGACTCTGTAGATCAAAAAGTAAAGAACAATCTTGTACTGCCTTCTGGATTTTTAATGTCAAAGCACAATTTAAAAAATGCAATATAGTCAAGAGAGTCACAGACATAAAATGAATGCATGTTAGCAACTTGTTAAGTCACTAATTAGTGAAGGACTTATAAGATGTTATAACTGTTTTAAAGGAGAATTCAAAGAAACAGCAAATAATTCTGGAATACACTTACCAATTGTATTTGTGGAGAACATGATTTCTTTTGATGCCTGTAGACAAAAATCATTTGCATTGCTATCAGTTTTCTTCAACTTAGATTTTTTTATTTAATTAATTTTTTTTATTGACAACTTCCATAATTGTAGACAATAACCCATGGTAATTCCCCCCCCCCCACTACTTTCTCCTTTGAAACTCCACTCTCCATCATATCCCCCATACCAAACATTCTTGGATAACATTTAGATGTGGGGGAAGGGAGAGAAGGAAGCAATTGTGTGGCTGTAGTGTGTGTATAGGTACACTTCCTCTAAGGTAATAGCTACAGATAAATTTCACCTTATTTAATCTCTGTCTGACCTTGGGCTATAACCCGTAAGTCTATGAAAATCTTAAGAAGAGATGGCAGTTAGAGCTCTTATGACCAGAAAAGAATAGCATTTCTCCTCCACAGTTCTCTAAGAACTCATGTGGGGTTGGGCTTTCACTAGAGATCAGGGCAAGAAGTAATGACGTTAGTGTAGTCTTTGGTAGACTATGGAAGATGGAAAGGGCTTGGGGAGTGCAAAGGGGAGAAGAGGACCTTCCACGTGAAAGGGTCACTGTAAGAGGAAGACCACACCGAAACCCGGAGACAGAACACGCTTCCTTTTTGTTAAAATGATTACTTAGGAGGCCACTAGACTGAAATGTAAGCAAATCAAAATTCAACTCAGTATAAATGGTTGTATACTAGGAAAACAAAATTTAAGCTTCACTAATCAGGACCACCAACTAATTTCTATCTAGGCATTTTTTTCCATTGAAATGATTCAAATAAGACCACAGTTCCACGTTAGCCAATCCAGTGTTTTCTTTGCCTTGTGTCTGAATTCAGCCTATTGAAGTGTTCCCTTCATACCTTGCTGGCAGAGCCCCAACCACTTACTGTCTGGAGCTGCCCAACTCATATTGTTTGATGCTAATATGATTCAGTTTATCTTTTAACACATCAGCACTTTCTCACGAGGGTGGAGGACAAGATACATCCCAAAAATCAGTTCTGGAGTTGGAGAGATGGCTCAGCAGTTAAAGGCGCTTGCTTGCAAAACCTGATGGCCTGGGTTTGATTCTCCAGTACCCACATGAAGCCATACTGATAAAGTGGAGCATGCATCTGAAGGTTGTTTTCAGTGGTGGGAAGCCCTGGTGTGCCCATTCTCTCTGCTTGCAAATTAATAAATAATAAATAAATAAAATATTTTTAAAAGTCAGTTTGATTGTTTTGTGTTTACTCCAGCTTAAACCAAAATACACCATCTGAAGTTGGATGGTAAAAATAGGAGAGAAGGGGCTGGAGAGATGGCTTAGTGGTTAAGGCACTTTCCTGCAAAGTCTAAGGGCTCAGGCTTGATTCCCTAGAACCCACGCAAGCCAGATGCACATGGTGGCACATGTGTTTGGAGTTCCTTTGCAGTGGCTAGTGGCCCTGGCACACCCATTCTCTCTCTCATAAATAAATAAATACAAATTAAAAAATATAAAAAATAGGAGTGAAAATCAGATTTTTTGAAAGCCAGAGACATATGATATACATACTTAGCTAAGAAAATCAATGTGCTTGAAGTAACTCAGTCTTTCTGAATCATGAAACCTTGGGTATAAAACCATGGGGTCATAAAATCAGCTTCCAGGTTGAGATTTAAAGTCACTCTTGAGAATTTATCTTTTTTTAAAAAATGAGATATTTAGTACAAGTAATTGCTCTGAATCACAAAGTTCTAATGCTTACTCATTTTCTCCCTTCTTCCTTCACTAGGCTGTTGGTTTTAATTCACTCCTTGCTTTTGAAATTTTGAAAATCCATTATAAACAGTAGTAGTAGAGTTTAGCACCAAAGAACTTGAACAATTTGACATAGAGAAAAGCAAGGGAGAAGACACAAACTTTCTTTTAAAACCATTGGAACCTGTAACATGTAAATTATATCTGTGCATTAGAGGGAGTTTAAGAGCCAGGCATAATTCATGATTATAACCAATTTCCATAGTGTTAGCTTTAATTCAAAATACCTAGGGTTTTAGAATAGGCTTGCTGTTAATTTAATGTATGAAAATGAAATTGTGACTTGATCTCTTTTGCGTAAACATAGAGACAAAAGTCTATCTTGAAGCTTGAGTGCATTTGAGACTTTTTTGTTCCTATGAAAAGTTTTACCAGAACAGCAAAGCAAAGTTAAAATGGCGAATTACTTCTTATTTCCTTGCATTTATATCAAGTTCAGTATCTCAACAAGAAGTTGGCTCAGAATCATTCATTTCAAAAAGGTCGTGGGTGAATTAATGGAACATAACACCCTAAGCTCTCAGCTGAATTGAATAAATAAGTCAGTCCGAGCCCACGGTAGATACAAACGTCTAGTTTAGATCTCCCGAGTTACTAAGAGAGTGATTGCTGAATCAGGGGAAATGGGCAGAGTTTGACACACGGAGTGATTTGTAAGCCCCTGGTCCATGGAAGAAATCAGGTGAAATCAATTCAGGGTTTACTTGTTCTCTTTCAAGCTGCACAAGGACTCCGGAATGTCGATAGTTTTGGTGTGTAAAGATAGAAATTCACCCCGTGGGCTGGAAAGATGGCTCAGTGGTTAAGCGCTTGCCTGTGAAGCCTAAGGACCCCCCGGTTCGAGGCTCTACTCCCCAGGACCCACGTTAGCCAGATGCACAAGGGGGCGCATGCGTCTGGAGTTCGTTTGCAGTGGCTGGAAGCCCTGGCGCGCCCATTCTCTCTCTCTCTCTCCCTCTCTGCCTCTTTCTCGCTCTCTCTGTCGCTCTCAAATAAATAAATAAATAAATAAAAGTAATTCACACCGTGCCCTCCGCAGATGAGTGTCCGGGGCGAACAAAACTGTGGAGGGTGATCGAGACAGTCTCCTCTTCTTGACCAGCGCTGACCACGAAGCTGAGAAGACTGAAGGCATCTCAGCATTCTGACACTGGCACCTAGAGAAAGTGGCTGTTAGAGTTTCTGAAAATGGAGTGTTCAGATTTATCCCACCTACAGGAAGGCTGGGAAGAAAAGTGAGTGAGAAAAACAGATACTCAGGGGAAAATCTTAATTCCCCAGTGGTCACTCAATTCACAGGCTACCTGGTAACGGACAGTCTCAGAGCTATCTTTTGGTCTTCAAGTCCTCTGCTTCTTGTAAAAGTGATTAAAGGCTAAAGTGTTCCCCGATGAGGTGGAAGCATCACCTTTTGCTTGAATTTAGAGAACGGTCAGCTTGCAATATCCCTGGATGACTGTTCAGGAGACGCGAACCATCAGTCTGCTGCGGTTATTCTTATTATTAAAACTTTATTTCTTCTTCGCAGTAGGGCTGCTGTAAAATTGCCTTTCTAGTGCCCATAGTGACAAAGACCAGAACTGCCTGAGGTCCCGGAATGCCTGCTGTTGGCTGTCTTCTGGGTGCTTCCCTCATGGCTGGGGATCATAGTTTCTGGACTTTCCCTCCTTGCCTGGGGTGGGAGGTTGACTGTTAAGAGGATGCCAGGTCACAGGGGCTCCTGAAGAAGAGGAGCAAAGATACCCTGCATGGGAAATCCTGGAAAGGCAACACTTGCTGCGGTGCCATACGCTTACCAGGGAGTGTCAGTGACGGCTGAAGTGACTGAGTCACACTGAGTTTATGTTACCAACCTCAAGGTGTCTCCTTCTGTCCCTGTATGGGAACAAAGGGGACCATGCTTGGTGAAGGTCATTGCTAATAGTCCAAGATCCAGAGTGTGTAGGATAGGAAAACACTTCAGGAAGTGGTGAAATTGTCCCTCAGAGCATCACCCAGGTGTAATTAATGACCATGACCTAAGATGTGTGAAAGTACGTTAATGAAGCTGGCTCTTGGGTGTGGATTAAGTAATTTGTGCCTTTCATTATGTGACACTTCATTTAGAATCCTGAAAACAGTGAAACTCAAAACTGTGGGAGGCAAGAGAAAACAGTCTTTCATCCTAAATCAATGGCTGGAACATGCAGTTCAGAGCTGACATCACCCATACTCTCAAAAATTTTTTTTAAATTAAAAATTATTTATTTATTTATGAGAGAGAGAGAGAGAGAGAGAGAGAGAGAGAGAGAGAATTCCAGGGCCCCCAGCAAACTGCAAAGAACTCCAGATGCATGTGCCACCTTGTGCTTCTGGCTTACTTGGGTACTGGAGAATCGAACCTGAGTCCTTAGGCTTCACAGGCAAGTGCTTTAACTGCTAAGCCATCTCTCCAGCCCCACACTCTCAAATTTTATAGCAATTGCTTACAATGGGAGAGGGGAGCTACTCAACTTTACTCAGTATTTGGCAAAAAAAAGGTTTATTTAAAAATGATTTTTAAAATTTTAATGGTGTTCAGGACTGAAATATGACTGCAGGAGACTGGAATATGTTAGCCCAAAGTATGCGTGTTTGGCATAGGACTATTTTGATCTGTGTCTTGAGAAGCTTGGGAAACTGTACACAAAGGAGACACTTTGGAAAATCAACCAGACATTGGCCGTATGTTAGGGAAATTTATATCTATGAAGAAAGTCTCTACTTGTCAGGGTGTCTTCCTCTGCACACCAGAAAGAAAGCTGGCTGACTCACCAGACACTTAGCAATGGAGAGGGCATGGGGTTAGGCATGCAGAGCAGACCTGGCTCTGTCTTACTGTCCTCTTCCTTCCTATCACCAAGCCTTTCCCCATATCCTTCCTTTGTTCTACAGGACAATTGTATAACTCTTTGGGATCTGACTGTGAAATTTTCTCTTAGAAGGGCTGGAGAGATGGCTTAGTGCTTAAAGCGCTTGCCTGCAAAGCCTAAGGACCCAGGTTTGATTCCCCAGTACCCATGTAAGCCAGATGCACAAGATAGTACATGCAATCTGGAATTTGTTTGCAGTGGCTGGAGGCCCTGGCATGCCTATTTCTCACTCTGTCTCTCTCTCTCTCTCTGCCTCTTTCTCTCAAATAAATAAATAAATAAATAAAACATTAAAAATGTTGACTAAAAAAAGAAATTTATTCTTAGAGATTTCCCTGAGCATCTCCCACATGTATAGGAGGTATATATCTTATTGAACGTTTGTTTATTTTTCTCTTATTATTCTGTTTTTATTATAGGGAATCTCAATTATGAACTATAAAGGAGGAGAAAGTTATTTTTCCTCCTATATACTTGCACTGGGCAAAATTTAGTTAAACTAAAAATACAGAGAGAAAGTAAGTTTCCTGATTTCTAATTCCTCTTCCCAAAGACATTAGCTGAAATTATTTTCTGATATAGGCTGATAGAGGCAGTCTTTTCACAAGTGTTCACGCATGTTTGTGGGTCTATCCTTTTTTTCTATAGATATCGCCAGATCCAAGTCTGTCTGCTCACCATCTGAAAGCCAATACTTGATAGACAAGAGTCGGTGGGTAGAAAATAATATATATTTGAGGGCTGCATTCTGAGATGATAGGAAAGGAGACTCTCATCCCCACCTACAAAACACTATTGTGGGGAACTCAGGCTCCTGAAAGAGCTTTTCTAGGGAGGGAAAGTGGGAACGGCGGGGGGTCTTCATCATCCATGGAGTGTGACTTCGGCTGAAATATCACAATAAGCTTCCATATCTTGGAGTCAGTTTCTGTGATTCTCTAGACAACATAGTTTGTTTTTGTTTTCTAGGTAGGGTCTCGCTCTAGCCCAGGCTGACCTGGAATTCACTATGCAGTCTCAGGGAGGCCTTCGACTCACGGAGAACCTTCTACCTCTGCCTCCTGAGTGCTGGGACTAAAGGCGTGTGCCACCACGCCTGGCTCTACAAACATCAGTTTTAAGCAAGTTAAGCACCATCTTACACAGTCTGATATAATCTGAAGGTCACCTGATGTTTTGGGTTCATATATCTTTTATTTACTTATTTGAGAGAGAGAGAGAGAAAGAGGGAGAGAGACAGAGAGAAAGAGGGAGGGAGGGAGGGAAAGAGAGAGAGAGAGAGGAGAGAGAGAGAGAGAGAGAGAGAGAGAGTTGGTACTCAGGGCCTGGCCACCAATGTCCAGACAACGTGCCCATTTTGCCCCTGGTTATGGGTCTGGAAATAAACCTGGGCCTTAGGCTTTACAGGCAAGACCTTAACCACTAAGCCATCTCTCCAGCCCTTGTTCATGTATTTAAAGGAACATTATCAGCTGAGTGCAGGCGCGCATGTGCCCCAGTGCAAGTGTGGAGGTCAGAGTGTGGGGTCTTGCCTTCCACGTGTTTGAGGCAGTCTATTGTTCACCCCTGCTAATGCCAGGCCAGCAGGCCCGTGAGCTTCCTGGAATTGTCCTGTCTCCACCTCCCGTCTCACTGTAGGATTACAGATGCTGCCATTTGCTCTGGCTTTACATGGGTTCTGGGGATTTGAACTCGGGTCACCATGCTTGCACAGCAAGTGGTTTTACCATTGAGCCTGAGCCATCTCCCCAGTCCAACACATATTTTGAATAAGAGAAGAGTAAGAGTGACATGGAATGGCAAAAAAGGCCTTTAACTCCCTTCTCCTTTCTTTCTTTTAAAAAAATATTTTATTTATTTATTTGAGAGAGAGAGAGACAGAGAGAGATTGCAAATGAACTCCAGATGTATGTGCTACCTTGTACATCTGGCTTACATGGGTATTGGGGAATCGAATCTGGGTCCTTAGGCTTCACAGGCAAGTGCCTTAGCTGCTAAGCCATCACTCTAGCCCTCTTTCTTTCTTCCTTCCTTCCTTCTTTTCTTCCTTTCTTTCTTCCTTCCTTTCTTTAAAATTTTATTTGTTTGAGAAAAGAGGTAGAGAGAGTATGGGCACACTTGGGCCTCTAGCCACTACAAATGACCTCTAGATGCATGCACCACCTTGTGTATCTGACTTTACATGGTACTGGGGAATTGAACCTGGGTTCATTGGCTTTGCAGGCTAAGCCATCTCTCCAGCCCTCCCTTCTCCTTTCTTGAGGGCATCTTTGACTATTGGAATTAATATAGTACACTAGAGTTTTGGTCCAATGGTTGACAATACAAACAACAGAAAGACTTTTTCTTCTTGCTGTTCTATGCTCTGAGAGATTGTTGAGGACTCAGAGTATCTTTCCTCTTTGCAGATGGAAATGGCTGGCGGGAATCTGTAGCAAATGGAAATGGCTAGAATGGCTGAGAATACTTCAGGGGAGGGAAGGGAAGAGAACAAGGATAGGTATCAGAGGGGAAGGGCTGAGATAGACTCTGTAGATCAAAAAGTAAAGAACAATCTTGTACTGCCTTCTGGATTTTTAATGTCAAAGCACAATTTAAAAAATGCAATATAGTCAAGAGAGTCACAGACATAAAATGAATGCATGTTAGCAACTTGTTAAGTCACTAATTAGTGAAGGACTTATAAGATGTTATAACTGTTTTAAAGGAGAATTCAAAGAAACAGCAAATAATTCTGGAATACACTTACCAATTGTATTTGTGGAGAACATGATTTCTTTTGATGCCTGTAGACAAAAATCATTTGCATTGCTATCAGTTTTCTTCAACTTAGATTTTTTTATTTAATTAATTTTTTTTATTGACAACTTCCATAATTGTAGACAATAACCCATGGTAATTCCCCCCCCCCCCACTACTTTCTCCTTTGAAACTCCACTCTCCATCATATCCCCCATACCAAACATTCTTGGATAACATTTAGATGTGGGGGAAGGGAGAGAAGGAAGCAATTGTGTGGCTGTAGTGTGTGTATAGGTACACTTCCTCTAAGGTAATAGCTACAGATAAATTTCACCTTATTTAATCTCTGTCTGACCTTGGGCTATAACCCGTAAGTCTATGAAAATCTTAAGAAGAGATGGCAGTTAGAGCTCTTATGACCAGAAAAGAATAGCATTTCTCCTCCACAGTTCTCTGAGAACTCATGTGGGGTTGGGCTTTCACTAGAGATCAGGGCAAGAAGTAATGACGTTAGTGTAGTCTTTGGTAGACTATGGAAGATGGAAAGGGCTTGGGGAGTGCAAAGGGGAGAAGAGGACCTTCCACGTGAAAGGGACACTGTAAGGGGAAGACCACACCGAAACCCGGAGACAGAACACGCTTGCTTTTCGTTAAAATGATTACTTAGGAGGCCACTAGACTGAAATGTAAGCAAATCAAAATTCAACTCAGTATAAATGGTTGTATACTAGGAAAACAAAATTTAAGCTTCACTAATCAGGACCACCAACTAATTTCTATCTAGGCATTTTTTTCCATTGAAATGATTCAAATAAGACCACAGTTCCACGTTAGCCAATCCAGTGTTTTCTTTGCCTTGTGTCTGAATTCAGCCTATTGAAGTGTTCCCTTCATACCTTGCTGGCAGAGCCCCAACCACTTACTGTCTGGAGCTGCCCAACTCATATTGTTTGATGCTAATATGATTCAGTTTATCTTTTAACACATCAGCACTTTCTCACGAGGGTGGAGGACAAGATACATCCCAAAATCAGTTCTGGAGTTGGAGAGATGGCTCAGCAGTTAAAGGCGCTTGCTTGCAAAACCTGATGGCCTGGGTTTGATTCTCCAGTACCCACATGAAGCCATACTGATAAAGTGGAGCATGCATCTGAAGGTTGTTTTCAGTGGTGGGAAGCCCTGGTGTGCCCATTCTCTTTGCTTGCAAATTAATAAATAATAAATAAATAAAATATTTTTAAAAGTCAGTTTGATTGTTTTGTGTTTACTCCAGCTTAAACCAAAATACACCATCTGAAGTTGGATGGTAAAAATAGGAGAGAAGGGGCTGGAGAGATGGCTTAGTGGTTAAGGCACTTTCCTGCAAAGTCTAAGGGCTCAGGCTTGATTCCCTAGAACCCACGCAAGCCAGATGCACATGGTGGCACATGTGTTTGGAGTTCCTTTGCAGTGGCTAGTGGCCCTGGCACACCCATTCTCTCTCTCATAAATAAATAAATACAAATTAAAAAATATAAAAAATAGGAGTGAAAATCAGATTTTTTGAAAGCCAGAGACATATGATATACATACTTAGCTAAGAAAATCAATGTGCTTGAAGTAACTCAGTCTTTCTGAATCATGAAACCTTGGGTATAAAACCATGGGGTCATAAAATCAGCTTCCAGGTTGAGATTTAAAGTCACTCTTGAGAATTTATCTTTTTTTAAAAAATGAGATATTTAGTACAAGTAATTGCTCTGAATCACAAAGTTCTAATGCTTACTCATTTTCTCCCTTCTTCCTTCACTAGGCTGTTGGTTTTAATTCACTCCTTGCTTTTGAAATTTTGAAAATCCATTATAAACAGTAGTAGTAGAGTTTAGCACCAAAGAACTTGAACAATTTGACATAGAGAAAAGCAAGGGAGAAGACACAAACTTTCTTTTAAAACCATTGGAACCTGTAACATGTAAATTATATCTGTGCATTAGAGGGAGTTTAAGAGCCAGGCATAATTCATGATTATAACCAATTTCCATAGTGTTAGCTTTAATTCAAAATACCTAGGGTTTTAGAATAGGCTTGCTGTTAATTTAATGTATGAAAATGAAATTGTGACTTGATCTCTTTTGCGTAAACATAGAGACAAAAGTCTATCTTGAAGCTTGAGTGCATTTGAGACTTTTTTGTTCCTATGAAAAGTTTTACCAGAACAGCAAAGCAAAGTTAAAATGGCGAATTACTTCTTATTTCCTTGCATTTATATCAAGTTCAGTATCTCAACAAGAAGTTGGCTCAGAATCATTCATTTCAAAAAGGTCGTGGGTGAATTAATGGAACATAACACCCTAAGCTCTCAGCTGAATTGAATAAATAAGTCAGTCCGAGCCCATGGTAGATACAAACGTCTAGTTTAGATCTCCCGAGTTACTAAGAGAGTGATTGCTGAATCAGGGGAAATGGGCAGAGTTTGACACACGGAGTGATTTGTAAGCCCCTGGTCCATGGAAGAAATCAGGTGAAATCAATTCAGGGTTTACTTGTTCTCTTTCAAGCTGCACAAGGACTCCGGAATGTCGATAGTTTTGGTGTGTAAAGATAGAAATTCACCCCGTGGGCTGGAAAGATGGCTCAGTGGTTAAGCGCTTGCCTGTGAAGCCTAAGGACCCCGGTTCGAGGCTCTACTCCCCAGGACCCACGTTAGCCAGATGCACAAGGGGGCGCATGCGTCTGGAGTTCGTTTGCAGTGGCTGGAAGCCCTGGCGCGCCCATTCTCTCTCTCTCTCTCCCTCTCTGCCTCTTTCTCGCTCTCTCTGTCGCTCTCAAATAAATAAATAAATAAATAAAAGTAATTCACACCGTGCCCTCCGCAGACGAGTGTCCGGGGCGAACAAAACTGTGGAGGGTGATCGAGACAGTCTCCTCTTCTTGACCAGCGCTGACCACGAAGCTGAGAAGACTGAAGGCATCTCAGCATTCTGACACTGGCACCTAGAGAAAGTGGCTGTTAGAGTTTCTGAAAATGGAGTGTTCAGATTTATCCCACCTACAGGAAGGCTGGGAAGAAAAGTGAGTGAGAAAAACAGATACTCAGGGGAAAATCTTAATTCCCCAGTGGTCACTCAATTCACAGGCTACCTGGTAACGGACAGTCTCAGAGCTATCTTTTGGTCTTCAAGTCCTCTGCTTCTTGTAAAAGTGATTAAAGGCTAAAGTGTTCCCCGATGAGGTGGAAGCATCACCTTTTGCTTGAATTTAGAGAACGGTCAGCTTGCAATATCCCTGGATGACTGTTCAGGAGACGCGAACCATCAGTCTGCTGCGGTTATTCTTATTATTAAAACTTTATTTCTTCTTCGCAGTAGGGCTGCTGTAAAATTGCCTTTCTAGTGCCCATAGTGACAAAGACCAGAACTGCCTGAGGTCCCGGAATGCCTGCTGTTGGCTGTCTTCTGGGTGCTTCCCTCATGGCTGGGGATCATAGTTTCTGGACTTTCCCTCCTTGCCTGGGGTGGGAGGTTGACTGTTAAGAGGATGCCAGGTCACAGGGGCTCCTGAAGAAGAGGAGCAAAGATACCCTGCATGGGAAATCCTGGAAAGGCAACACTTGCTGCGGTGCCATACGCTTACCAGGGAGTGTCAGTGACGGCTGAAGTGACTGAGTCACACTGAGTTTATGTTACCAACCTCAAGGTGTCTCCTTCTGTCCCTGTATGGGAACAAAGGGGACCATGCTTGGTGAAGGTCATTGCTAATAGTCCAAGATCCAGAGTGTGTAGGATAGGAAAACACTTCAGGAAGTGGTGAAATTGTCCCTCAGAGCATCACCCAGGTGTAATTAATGACCATGACCTAAGATGTGTGAAAGTACGTTAATGAAGCTGGCTCTTGGGTGTGGATTAAGTAATTTGTGCCTTTCATTATGTGACACTTCATTTAGAATCCTGAAAACAGTGAAACTCAAAACTGTGGGAGGCAAGAGAAAACAGTCTTTCATCCTAAATCAATGGCTGGAACATGCAGTTCAGAGCTGACATCACCCATACTCTCAAAAATTTTTTTTAAATTAAAAATTATTTATTTATTTATGAGAGAGAGAGAGAGAGAGAGAGAGAGAGAGAGAGAGAGAATTCCAGGGCCCCCAGCAAACTGCAAAGAACTCCAGATGCATGTGCCACCTTGTGCTTCTGGCTTACTTGGGTACTGGAGAATCGAACCTGAGTCCTTAGGCTTCACAGGCAAGTGCTTTAACTGCTAAGCCATCTCTCCAGCCCCACACTCTCAAATTTTATAGCAATTGCTTACAATGGGAGAGGGGAGCTACTCAACTTTACTCAGTATTTGGCAAAAAAAAGGTTTATTTAAAAATGATTTTTAAAATTTTAATGGTGTTCAGGACTGAAATATGACTGCAGGAGACTGGAATATGTTAGCCCAAAGTATGCGTGTTTGGCATAGGACTATTTTGATCTGTGTCTTGAGAAGCTTGGGAAACTGTACACAAAGGAGACACTTTGGAAAATCAACCAGACATTGGCCGTATGTTAGGGAAATTTATATCTATGAAGAAAGTCTCTACTTGTCAGGGTGTCTTCCTCTGCACACCAGAAAGAAAGCTGGCTGACTCACCAGACACTTAGCAATGGAGAGGGCATGGGGTTAGGCATGCAGAGCAGACCTGGCTCTGTCTTACTGTCCTCTTCCTTCCTATCACCAAGCCTTTCCCCATATCCTTCCTTTGTTCTACAGGACAATTGTATAACTCTTTGGGATCTGACTGTGAAATTTTCTCTTAGAAGGGCTGGAGAGATGGCTTAGTGCTTAAAGCGCTTGCCTGCAAAGCCTAAGGACCCAGGTTTGATTCCCCAGTACCCATGTAAGCCAGATGCACAAGATAGTACATGCAATCTGGAATTTGTTTGCAGTGGCTGGAGGCCCTGGCATGCCTATTTCTCACTCTCTCTCTCTCTCTCTCTCTGCCTCTTTCTCTCAAATAAATAAATAAATAAATAAAACATTAAAAATGTTGACTAAAAAAAGAAATTTATTCTTAGAGATTTCCCTGAGCATCTCCCACATGTATAGGAGGTATATATCTTATTGAACGTTTGTTTATTTTTCTCTTATTATTCTGTTTTTATTATAGGGAATCTCAATTATGAACTATAAAGGAGGAGAAAGTTATTTTTCCTCCTATATACTTGCACTGGGCAAAATTTAGTTAAACTAAAAATACAGAGAGAAAGTAAGTTTCCTGATTTCTAATTCCTCTTCCCAAAGACATTAGCTGAAATTATTTTCTGATATAGGCTGATAGAGGCAGTCTTTTCACAAGTGTTCACGCATGTTTGTGGGTCTATCCTTTTTTTCTATAGATATCGCCAGATCCAAGTCTGTCTGCTCACCATCTGAAAGCCAATACTTGATAGACAAGAGTCGGTGGGTAGAAAATAATATATATTTGAGGGCTGCATTCTGAGATGATAGGAAAGGAGACTCTCATCCCCACCTACAAAACACTATTGTGGGGAACTCAGGCTCCTGAAAGAGCTTTTCTAGGGAGGGAAAGTGGGAACGGCGGGGGGTCTTCATCATCCATGGAGTGTGACTTTGGCTGAAATATCACAATAAGCTTCCATATCTTGGAGTCAGTTTCTGTGATTCTCTAGACAACATAGTTTGTTTGTGTTTTCTAGGTAGGGTCTCGCTCTAGCCCAGGCTGACCTGGAATTCACTATGCAGTCTCAGGGAGGCCTTCGACTCACGGAGAACCTTCTACCTCTGCCTCCTGAGTGCTGGGACTAAAGGCGTGTGCCACCATGCCTGGCTCTACAAACATCAGTTTTAAGCAAGTTAAGCACCATCTTACACAGTCTGATATAATCTGAAGGTCACCTGATGTTTTGGGTTCATATATCTTTTATTTACTTATTTGAGAGAGAGAGAGAGAAAGAGGGAGAGAGACAGAGAGAAAGAGGGAGGGAGGGAGGGAAAGAGAGAGAGAGAGAGAGAGAGAGAGAGAGAGAGAGTGAGAGAGAGAATGGGTATGTCAGGGCTTCTGGCCACTGCAAATGAACTCCAGACACACGTGCCACTATGTGCACCTGGCTTACGTGGGTCCTGGGGAAATTAAACCTGGGTCCTTAGGCTTTACAGGCAAGTACCTTAACCACTAAGCCATCTCTCCAGCCCTTGGGTTCATGTATTTAAAGGAACATTATTCAGCAGTTAGTACTCCATCATTCAGGTTTAGGCAGACTTTAGTGGCAAGGCAAGGGGAGGGGAAGTAACCCTACTAAGTGTAACCCACAGAGCAGCAGCAAGTTACACACACACACACACACACACACACACTCCTTCCTTCCTTCCTTCCTTCCTTCCTTCCTTCCTTCCTTCCTTCCTTTCTTCCTTCATTCTTTCCTTCCCTTTTCTCTTTCTTTTTTCTTTGTCTCTCTCTTTGTTTCTTTTTTTTCTTTTCAGTATTGGGGTTTGAACCTAGGGCCTTGCATGCTAAGTGAGTGCTCTACCACTGATATATATCCTTAGCCCTTTTGTGACTTTTTATTTTGAGTCAGGGTCTCACTGAGTTGTCCGAGGCTGTCTTTGAATTCCCTCTGTAGCCCAATCAGGCCTTGAACTTGTAATCTTCCTGCCTCAGCCTCCTAAACAGCTGGGGTTATAGGATGATGCTACCAGGTGTGGCTCATTTCGCATAATTGTTTTTTCATGTGATATTTAATGCCTCCCTCATGTTTTAATGCTGCAATGACTATTTTAACCTACATTTCTTTTAAAAAAATTGTCATTTATTTATTTATTAGAGACAGAGTGAAAGAGAGTGAGAGACAGAGAGAGAGAGAGAGAGAGAGAGAGAGAGAGAGAGAGAGAATAGGCATGCTAGGGCCTCTAGCCACTGCAAATGAATTCCAGATGCATGTGCCACCATGTGCATCTGGCTTATGTGGAACCTGGAGAATCAAACCTGGATCTTTAGGCTTCACAGGCATACGCCTTAACTGCTAAGCCATCTCCAGTTTCACATAAATTTCTTTTATGCAAATATGAATAAATCTGTGGGATCAGTTCCAAAAGAGAGAAAGGATTGCTGAGTCAAAGAGTACATCCATTTTACATATTGATATATACGAACAAAATTTTTCTCCAAAGAAATATTACTGCTTAACAATTCTGAGATACGGGACCCTTGTTTCTATCTTCTTAGATTCTGTGGGCTGGGGCCCATGAATCAAAGTGATAAAAGAGAAATCAGTTTTGATTCAAGGACATGGTTAGATGATTGAGGTTTAAAAATATTTTAGGCTGAACAAAGAAAAGGGTTTGGAGCTCTTGGTTAGGGGGTCGTTCGTGTATACTGGAATTAGGGGTTCCTTATTTTTTGTCTTGTTAATCTGTCTTTGTCATAGAGTAACAGCTAAGGACTATGGAGAATAGTAAGAAAGTTATTTTTTCTTTTCAAGCAGTTGTACAGGGCAAAACTTTAAGTTACCACATAGAAATGAAGAAGGAGAGAGAATGTGTAATAACTATGGGCTGTCTTGTTGCACCGATTAGAGTCTTTGGTGATAAGAGCTGTCTCTGGCATATAAGAAAAGAGACATCTTTACAAATAGAACTTTCCTTTATAAATGTGACTTCAATTTATAAAGGGGAGATTTATTGTCTATTTTTAGGTAGACAGGGGGAAGTAAAGAGCTTTTTCTGCACCTGCTGGTTCTCTGCTGCCTTTAGCTCAAAATAACCTGTATGCCAAAATGGCATATTTTGAGGTCCTATACTCTTCACACTCACACCAGTAACGTATCAGACTGTTTTTCCTCCTCACATTCCTGCCAACACAGTTAACGTAGGTTTTTGACAGAACTAAAAACAATTTCTTTTTTGCTTTTTTCTTCCATCTATTGAAAGTAGGTTTTTTATGTAAGAGCAACTAACTTTCACAAAAGAAGTTATTGTTACCTGGATATTATAGTTGTTAATCTTCCATCTTAGGGAGTAATGGCCGTTTTAGTATTACAGAGAGTGAGTGCCATTGAATCTACTTGGTATAAATGGCTTGAAGCAATTTTGTATTTAATTTTAATTTTATTGTATCAGTGTGATGCAAACTTGATCATCAACTTGACTGGGTCAAGAGGCACTTAGGAAATCAGGAAGCATATTTCTCAGTGTGTCCGTGTATTAATCACTTTTTTAAAAAAAGATTTATTTTATTTATTTATTAGAGACACGAGAGAGAGTAAGTGAGTGAGTGTGAGAGAGAGAGAGTGAGAATGGGTGTACCAGAGTTTTTAGCCACTGCAAATTAACTCCAGATGCAGGTGCCACCAAGTACATCTGGCTTATGTGGGACCTGGAGAATCGAACCTGGATCGCTAGGCTTCGCAGCCACACGCCTTAAGTGCTAAGCCATCTCTCCACCCCTTAGTCACTTTCTTGTTGTAACAAAATGTCTAACAAAAGCAACTTAAGGAAGTAAAGGCTTATTTTGGCTCACAGTTACAGGGATCTAGTCTACTATAGTGGGAAAGAGCAGGAGGCATCTGGTCACACTGCGACCACAGTCAGGAAGCAGAGAAAGATGAATGCTAGTGGTCAGCTCATGTTCTTCTGTTCGTACAATCCAGGACCCCTAGCCCATGAAACGGTGTCACCCACATTCAGGGTGGAACTTCCCACCACAGTTACCCTAATCTAGAAAATCCCTTACAAATATGTCCAGAAGATTATTTCCATTGTGGTCCAAAATCTCATCAACTTGACAAGATTAACCCTCATAATGTATGAGAGTATTTCCAAAGTAGGTTGACATATGGAAGAGGACCTGAGGGGGAAGACTCCTCCGGAAAGTTATTGACACCATTTAATAGGCTGCTGGTCTGAGGGAGAAATCCCTCACTTCTGAGAACTGTATGGGGAGCTATGAACCTGGGGATGGCATGGGCTAGGGCTCTTGGCATTTACCAGAACTCTGGGAGCTCTTCAGGAAATATGTGCCTGGCTACAAGCACTTAAACATGATTCCTCTATGATAGCTTACTCGGCAGCTCACCTTGTTTCCTAATTCAGTGGAGTTCTTGGTTGCTGAGAAAACTTTTAATAGACAATCAATTAGCCTAGGGCACTCTCAATTAAGGATAGAGTCAGCCCATGCCTGGCAGTAATTTTTTTATTTAAAACTTTTGTTTATTTTTATTTATTTGAGAGTGACAGACAGAGAGAGAAAGAGGCAGAGAGAGAGAAAGAGAGAATGGGTGTGCCAGGGCTTCCAGCCACTGCAAATGAACTCCAGACGTGTGTGCCCCCTTGTGTATCTGGCAATCGTGGGTCCTGGGGAATCGAGCCTCAAACCGGGGTCCTTAGGCTTCACAGGCAAGCACTTAACTGCTAAACCATCTCTCTAGCCCATTTTTTTTTTTTTAAAATGAGATGTGTTTTCAAAGGGGAAAATGGGCACAGGGCTCAAAAGAAATCACTTAGTATGGAAGGGTTGCCAGGATCATATTGGAGAACCCCAAAAGGACAATGATGTAAGGGTTTCCCTAGCCATTTATTGGTTATTGTTCCTGCAATGGATATCGAAATCACCCACAAGGACTACATTCCTTTAAAAGCTGTTATATTGATAATGAAGAGGAGTAGTAATGAGCCGAGATCAAAACCTTGCCACATTCACAGGCTCAGGCTAGAAAACATGTTACTTCCAGGGTGAAACTCAAGAAATTTTCAAGTTGTAGGAATTCCTGGAAAATAATAATAATAATAATAAAGCACAAAGATTTCTCATCAAGGTTTACAGAATCCTTCAGTATTTATTGATAGGGGATTGGGTCCTGGATCACCATGCACACAGAAACCTGTGGATATTCAAATTCCTTATGTGAAATGGTGTAATGTTTGTCTATAACCTGTGTATATCCTTCAGTATCCTTCAAGTCGTCTCTAGAATTCCTGGTGTAACATAGATGCTCTGTGGATGGTTATTGCACTGTATCGCTTGGGCAATAATGAGGAGGAAAAAAGTATGCACATGTTCAGTACAATACAATTTTTTCCTAAATAACTTTGATCCATGGTTGGTTGAATACATACGGAGGGCTGACTGTATATTCATACCGGTCTTTCCAGATGGCCACAAGTTTAAATTGGCTGAAAATTCAAGAATGTAACCTCTAGCCTTGCCTGCTACCTTAAAAAATGTCATGGTTGTTGAATGAGTGTAATGAAACCCAGCTGTAGTGGTTTCCTCACCATGAGCTCTAGCAGGGGAAATGGGACCATAAACCAAGGCCCCTCTTGAGGCATTGAGGGAAGAAGCTGTCTGGGGTCCTCGCTTAACACCTGGACCTCACCATCATGCAGAGTGAAACTCAACAACTCAGGTGGCCAAAAGAAGCAGATGTTTAGCGCAGCTAGGTGTAAAGTGTGGGGGAAGTGCCTTTATGAGCCTTTGGCTGAGACATTCACATTTAAATGTTATACACAGGAAGTCATCAGGTAGTGAAGTCATCTAAACAGACTTTACTTCACGAAGTGATTCACTTTGGATTGGTGGCAGCAGCAACCGCCTTTAGCACAAAGGAACATAAGGATCTACTTTTAATTTGAGAGATTTTTCAACTGGCAAGGGCAGCTTGTAAAGACAAAGCAGGATACCTCCTTCCTCCCTTCTCTTCCCTCCTTTCTTCCTTCCTTCCCTCCTTCCTAGCTCGCTCGCTCCCTCCCTCCCTCCCTCCCTTCCTTCCTTTCTGGACTTACTCATTATCCTAGGGACCAGGGATGAGGGCCCAGGGATGAAGCTGGCCTGTGGCGGTAATATTTCCCAACGAACTTGCAGAATTATGATTTATTCAGTCCCTCCAATCACCTGTGGAAGAAGCAGGGATTATTGTCTATAGTCAATGTGTGGGGAAACTGAGGCAATGGACTGATCAATAGATATGCTCAAAGCCATTCAGCCAGTAATGGAAAGAGTGGAAAAGCAATTGCAATTAAGTTCTCAGTTCACAGTATACTCTACTCAGTGTTTTTCAAGATATAGTAAATACAACTTATGGAATATGAGATGATTTCAAGTGGTGAACAAAATGAAATGGGACAGCTTTTTAATTTAATTTAATTTAATTTAATTTATTTTCAAGCAGAGAAGAGAGAGAGAATGGGCACACTAGGGCCTCCAGCCATTGCAAACAAAGTCCAGATGCATGTGCCACTTTGTGCATCTGGCTTTACATGGGTACTGGGGAATCAAATCTGGCTTGTTAGGTTTTGCAGATGAATGCCTTAACCACTGAGCAATCTCGCCAGCCTGATAGTTTTTAAAAATATATTTTATTTTTATTTATTTATTTGAGAGAGAGAGGGAGACAGAGAGATAGAGAGAGAGAATGGGCGCACTAGGGTCTCTAGCCACTGCAAACCAACTCCAAATGTATGTGCCTCCTTGTGCATCTGGCTTACGTGGGTCCTGGGGAATTGAACCTGGGTCCTTTGGCATTGCAGGAAAGTGCCTTAACCTCTAAGCCATCTCTCCAGCCCAGCCTGATAGTTGAGTTTTGTTTTAATTGAATTTAAAAAGGGGGCAGACATAATAGCCTAGTGGTTAGCTTAGCTCAGCTCAGGTTAAACTCAAATTCCATAGCCATCCTATCTGGATTCCAGTTCTCACTGTACTACTTACTGTATGATTATTTCATTAACTTAAGTCTCAATTTCCTCACCTGTGGTGTGGGGATAGCAGCAGCCTTGCTTCATACAGTGGCATGAGGATTCAGTGAGTCAGTATTTGCAAAACACTTAGAGTCAGGCCTAGTGCATTGTGAGATTTCTATAAGTGTCTGTTAAGGAAATGATAACAGCACATTGAACTTGTGATTACATGGGTATTTTGAAAGGATAAAATAGGCATTTATAAACAAGGGATGGGAGTAACTTTGCAATAAAATAGGCAACTAATGGCGCAGTTGTAGTCAAACATGAAAATCACTGACGTTTGGTCAGGGAGGTGGCGCAGAGAAGTTGGAGTCGGAAAGGGACACAGGTGTGCTGCACTCTGCTGCTGACAGGCAGAGGGAGAGGAAGCACTGGCCAATGTCCACACACAGTGTTCACCCCTCACCTTGTTAGGAAGCTGTCTCCTCAGGAAAAGGGCCTCAGACCCAGCATGTAGCACGAACACTCCCTTCATGCTGCCAGACAGGAAGCCACCTTGGTTTCTCGCTCTACTAATTTTAGTCAGAGATTCAGATCAGGAAGCTGGAAGCCAGACCTGACCCAGGGTGCTGGAGGTGAGGGGACTTGAGGGACTTGGGACAAAGTGGGGAATGATCAATTCAAAAAAACCAGACACCGTGACCACGAAAAGGAGACAGGAGGAGAAATGCCTTAAGGTGAGTCATCCTGTTTCAACACCAGACAGTTACCTCAGTGAAATGGAGGGGAGCAAGATTTGCTGATACCGTCATTCCTATTCGCCAAATGGCAGAAGAAGGGAATGCATATGTTGCTGGTAAGGGCTCTTCTTTCAGGGACATTTCACGGTTCCTCGCTGGATCCAGGTCTTTGCTCTGGCCAAAGAGCGTACAGGGACAGAATTCTGGTCTTGTTTGTGTTCTCACTCCCTGTTCCCCAGTGAGCTGTTTTGACAACTTACCTGCTCTGACACCACACTCCACATAAACACGTGTATGCCGGCAGCATCCTGTTCTGAAGCCACTGACAAACATAGGGACGAGAAAAGTCATGAAGCAAGGGTGGTGGATTAACATGGCTTCTTCCTTGATAATGCAGACACCATAGGCTGTGAGCTGAAAGCTGTCTCAGCTGCAGGTCCCTTGTCACTCTGGCTCAGTAGGACACTGGAATCTTCAAGCTCCCACGTGGCGGTTTTAGACAACCAAAATGTAGGAGAGGCCCGAGAGCTAGTTACACCACCTGGCTCACATGAGCTCCTTTTGGCTACTCTAGGGCCATCACTTGATAAGCTGCAGTAGAATGGGACTACAGTCAACCTAAGCAAAAATTCAATTTTCTGGAATATTAGTAGAAGCTAAGATAACTTAAGCAATAGCTGTATCATCAGATCTTGGATGGGAGAAAATCTAGCCAGCTGTCTATGCTAACAGTAGCTGGCATTACTGTGCTCCATCTCTTTTTTAGAAAGATTTAATTTAATTTAATTTATTTATTTGAGAGCGACAGACAGAGAAAGAGGGAGAGGAGGAGAGATAAAGAGAGGGTGGGGGGAAATGGGCACACCAGGGCCTCCAGCCACTGCAAATGAACTCCAGATGCATGTGCCACCTTGTGCATCTGGCTTATGTGGGTCCTGGGGAATTGAGCCTCGAACTGGGGTCCTTAGGCTTCACAGGCAAGCACTTAACTGCAAAGCCATCTCTCCATGGGCTCTATCTCTTATTGCAAGCCCTTGATGTGCACAAATTTGTCACCTTGGATCAGTGCTTCGAATGGGACATTATTATTATTCTGTGGGCGAAAGAGTTAACCATGCCTAATTCTCTTGCAACGTAGCCATCAGAGACCTGCTTGTTACTATAAAGCCCATCATGATGGTATATGTCATCTGGTGCTAGGCAACATTGCTTATGATGAAAACTCTGATGATAAGTTGTTCCTAGTCTGGCAGAACAAAGGGATATGTCAGGAAGCTATACTTTTGGGCTCTTCTGACTCTTGGAATGGGCATGCCCTTTGTAGGGGGATCTGAAAGCTACGCCTATGGAATCGAAAGCGCTACTAGATGTTTGGGAAGAGTAGAAGGCATGATGCTTTTTTCTAAGCCACGGAAATTCTCACTTGGTATGGATCTTTGGCTCCTTATCCTTGAATCCTACTGTGTGGATCAGCGCAAGGGCTCCTGTGTGGAAGAGCAGCTGATACGTTCCTGAATATAACTACACCTAAGGCAGAGCCCATTGCTGTCTTGTGAGTTTGAATATGGATTTGAACCTAAGAAGCTCCCTTGTGGGTACTGCTGTGGTAGTTTGAATGGAAAATGTTCTCTACAACCTCATGTGTTTGTGATTAAGCCTCACACTTGATTCCTAGCTGGTGGTGCTTTGGGGAGGTGCAGTGCTGCTAGGGGTGTTCTAGCTCGGGCTCACTTGCTACACTCAGCTCACTGTCTGTGCTCACTCCCTGCTAATGTGCAGAGGTGATGCCTGGCTGTCTGCTCCCCGTAATGGTCTCCCTGCCATGACAAAACTTTCCTTGGAGCGTGTGGGCTGGAAGTCAACCCATCCTTCCACAAGCTGCATCAGGTTGGGTGTTTTTGTTTCAGCAATGAGAAAGCAGCTGCTACAGCTGTATATTGCTTTTAAACAGAAAAGGAAACTGAGGCAAAGTGAAGAAACTTTAACTCATGGTCACACGGACGGTGCATAGTAGGACTGTGGTCAATCTTGGGTAAATCACCTCTTAGACAATGGGCTACTTTGTGGAGGAGTCTGCTCCTCTTAGCTCAGTGTAAGGATCTCTCAGTTCAAGAGGCAAATTCATGGGGGCAGAGAGGCTTGAACTCCTTACTGGGTTATGAGCCTCTCTCCTGGTCTTAAGATGGCCGGGTGCTTTCATTGATGGCCATAGAGTAAAATCCAAAGAAAGGAAATGGGTATGGACTGCACACACACACAAAAAATGACTGTCCACTGTTACTGCGGTCAGATAGTGGTCTGGGACAGGTGCGTAATTGACATTAGCCTCACAATGGAATTGTGGTTGCTACTGCTGTGTTATTATTGAGCACATAGCGCTTAAAGAAAACCACTATGTGGTCAAAATTTACAACATCCCCTGTCAAGCGATATAAAACAGAACTCATTCATTCACTCATTTAACAATGTTTAGAGAGCCTTGAAAATGCAAGGATTTGACTATGATTTTGTGATGTCTGACCTGTAAAAGTGTCGCTGGGTAAGACTTAATAGTTAAAATCTTCAGAGACTGGGAACATGGGTGTCATTGATGTTGAAAAATTAGAGCCAAGTGAGAGCAGAAAATGGCTCATGGGGGGGCGGGGATTGGGAGGGCGACTTTGGAGAAGCCAGAGCTTACTGGGTCATGGAAGCAGACAGGGCTGGGTCATGGAATAGATTCGAGTCCCCATCAGGAAAAGAGAGGGCAGAGTTAGGCAGGCGGGCAGTTGATGAAGTTTGGCATGACAGAGAAGGATAATTACACAGGCTGGGTATGTGGGGGTATTTGGAGCTAGGTGATGAGCCCCAGGAGGGTTTGTTTGGGGATGACAGGAGCTGTGTGGGCTGGACCCTGAGGTTATGCTGCCAGGAGACAAATACGCCATTCCCAAAGTATATTTGGGCCCACAGTGTCTGTTGATAGCGATAGTTTTGAAGCTTCTGGAAGGGTGTACCTGGTGTTTCCAGGCCCACTGCCATGAGGGCAGGGGGCTGAATCTGTGAACACCGCTTCCCACTGCTCCAGCCCCTTCATCGCCATGCCGGCTCTGCTTTCTGGGCCTTTATCCTGGGTCACTTCAAATTTTGGAGTTTTTTTCTTTATTCCTAACTCAGTGTCTCAAATCATCATGGTTGCCTGGCTAGCTAATTTGAGCAAGACATATAAAGACCAAGACTGCTGTTAGAGACTAAAGTGTTTACCTAAGTCAGAGAATATATTTTTATTTAACCAAGCCTTAGGAACACAATGTGGGAATTTCAGACATTGAGACATTTCTGCTAGTTGATGGAGAGGAATATTTTTAAGCAGAAGGATTTTTGGCAGACCTCAAACTGCATAAATTTGCCGCTGGGAAAAAACGTTCATGGATGAAATCTACCCAAAACGTATGTGTATAACCCGGCTAGGCCAGTGGCATCCTTTCAAACAAGAAGCTTCCTTCCAGACCTTTAACACGCCATGGAGAAAATGACCACTTTGTGAAGATTCACGGGTTTTTGTCATTTTCCAGTCTGCTAAGAGTTCATAGTTGGTACATAAATGTCTGGACTTTGCTGTATGGGGCAAACAGTGGGAGCCTCCCCCCGCCCCCACCACACTAGTGAAAGCAGCGAGGCTGAGTTGAGCTCCATCATGGAGAACTGAGCCAGGACACGGAGGGGGAGAGGTGGATGAGCCCCCCAGGCTGGGTATCACAAGATCCTTTGGCCTGGCCCTGAGCACAGGAGGGAGAGTGAGATTTCAAGAAGCAGCTGTCATCTGTGTGAAGGATATTGAGAATGGCAGAAATTGGAAGCAATGAATTTTTAAAGATAACTTGGTATGCATTAAACATGTACTCAACCCCTTGGGTATTTTCTTTAGGGAATTGAGTATAGATTTGAATTGCTTCTGATTATTATACTTTTTGATGGACAGCTGTTTCTTTGAATGTGATTCTGTATTGAGATTGGCTCACAAGGCTGCCTGGGACTCACAGGGAAGAAGCCCAGTATACAACGAGTAGCAGTAAATCACTTGAAGCCAGAACAGGTTTCCCAGACTCCTGTTGCTTTACTCTGTGAAGCTGGTTTCAGTTCACCCTCTGAATCCACCCTAGAGTCTCTGAAAGCCATTGTATACTTCTAATCCTGCTGGCCACGGGGAAATGTCAACTCTTTCAGGTTATCACGTGAGTGGACACAGTTTGCCCATGGACAGGAGCCTCTCACCGCACTGAGCCGTGGGGTGTGGTTTTGTGAATGGAGCTCAGTGTGGTTCTGGCAAGTCCGGCTAACATGACCGAGCCTCTGACTTGCCTCAGAGCGGACGTCTAGCTCCACATGGCAGCCAGCCTCGGGCAGGGCCTGTTTTAATTACCCAATATTTTCCTCTTGTCTGCAGACATGATTTCTCATAAATCCCTCTGCAGTATCCTGCTGGAACAAGGTTTGAGGGTTGAAACCAACTTGCTCAGTGGGATTCTGGGCATCTTGCAAACAAGAAATCAGTTGAAATAGCCCTGGCTGGGGGAAGCCAGACGTGCAGAAGGCACTGTGCGTGGTGCAAGAGGTGAAGGGGACGCGAGAGCCCCAGGTGTGGTGCCCCATTTGCAGAGCTCTGGCTCCGGGGATGACGTGGCACTGGTGTCTACCAACTGGATGAACTTCATGTTTTTCCATACTTTCCACTGGAGCAAGTAGGAATAACCTCTCACTGAGAGTTTCCATGTCACATTTGTCTGAGAAACCTACTTTTATTCTCCAGTATAGAAATTTGGGCAAAAAAAATCGCTCATGACTGATGTTTTTAATTACAAAATAATGATGTTTTAACAAATTTATAAAATTAATAAATGCATGAGTTTAACTTCATCCACTCTTTTCTCAACGCCTTCCTATTGTTAATGAGCTGGTGGTGACTTTTCCAGAATGCTTGCCGCGAGATGTTTACTTTCCATTCATGGAACAGGAAGATGGATACGAAATGCTGATGCTACCGTTGCAGATTTTGGGGACACAAGAGGATTTGAGTGATTTGGGCTAATGAAGTCCCGGTGAGAAGTGGGGGTCAAACATAGCCCCTTGTTTTGAGCCAATGATTTTTCCAGCAAACCTGCTCCTGTCTCATGGGCTACATTTAGTCATATATGTTATTTTCAATGCGGTTTTAATAGCGTGGACACACATTTGATTTATCTTCCTTTACAGCAGATGGTGCTGATTCATGGGCCATGTCTGGGGTCTGCTATGAAGTCCTAGGGGAAGGGTTCCACAACTGCCTAGCCACCTCCTCATGAAGAGCTGCTTTGAGTTTCTGAAAACCCTTATGCCTTGCAATGTTCTAGCTGTGGTGTGGTGGAGGGAAGCACACAGGGCATACGTTCGCCACCAGCACATTTCTTTTTCCCTATAGGAATTTCCACGAGTGCTAGGGGAATGAATGTCTGCTCCAGATCTCCTGTTGGACATCAACCATAGTAGACTTAGAACTGGCTGTGAGGTTGGGACTTATGGGCTAAAGGTCCCTATTCTAGAAACTCTGTGAGGACTGGGCAAAACTATGTTCCTTATTTGGCAAGAATGCCTGTGCAGTGCCCAGCAGAGAGGAGGTGCTTTCATCCTATTTAACGCTCCTCATTAACAAGTGGGCCTTTTGTTTAAAAAATATTTTTATTTATTTATTTGTGAGGAGAGAGAGAGAGAGAGAGAGAGAGAGAGAGAGAGAGAGAGAGAGAGAGAGATGAGGCAGAGAATGGGCATGCTAGGGCCTTCTGCCCCTGCAAACAAACTCCAGATGCTTATGCTATTTTATGTATCTGACTTTATGTAGGTACTGGGGAATTGAACCTGGGACTAAGCAACTTTGAACTCTGAGTCATCTCCTCAGCCCGTGATTCATTTCTTTAACAACGAAAGTGAGAAGAGAAAATGTGTGAATGAGGGAGTGGTCCCAAGACAATTAAAGAAACATGAAGACTAACTGGATACCTGATATTATTATGTAAGTTCCATCAAATTTGTTTTCTTTCATTGTATATTCTGTTGTTATGTCTTAGCAGCACAGTCTTTGTTTTCCATAAATATATCCTGAAATGTTTACATGAGAAATTGTCTTAATGGCATAACATATCTAAGACTTGATTCAAAGTAATCCAGATTAGGGGTAATAAAAAGAGTTATCAAAAATGGAATTTGTAGAGATGACTCAGTAGTTAAAGGCATTTGCTTGAAAGTCTGATGACTGGTTCAATTCTCAACCCAACCCTATAAGACAGATGCAAAAAGTGGCACAAGCATCTTGTGTTCCTCTTAATGGCAAGAGGCTTTGGTGTGCCTTCCCTCACCACACACATAAATAAAAAAAGTGGAATTGGTTATAAACTGATTATTTTTGAAGCTTAGTATAATCATCTGGGAAGCCTGTGTATTATTTACTGGATTTTGATTTTGTTGGATTATTTATTTATTTAGTTTTGGTTTTCCAAGGTAGGGTCTCACTCTAGCCCAGGCTGACCTGGAATTCACTCTGTAGTCTCAGAGTGACCTTGAATACATGGCGATCCTCCTACCTCTGCCTCCCAAGTGCTGGGCTTAAAGGTGTGTGCCACCAAGCTCAGCTGATTATTAGTTTTAAAGGTATGGTCTCACTCTAGCCCAGACTGACCTGAAACTCACATTGTAGTTCAGGCTGACCTTGAACTCACAGGGATCCTCCTCCTTCTTCCTCTAAGGTGCTGTAACGCCATGTGTGGCAGTATTGGAAATTTTTTAAACAATTTTTTTTTTGAGGTAGGATCTACTCTAGGCCTTGAACTCACAGTGTTCATTCTACTTTGGCCTTCCTGCTGGGATTAAAGGCATGTGCCACCACACCTGGCTAAACAATCAAAAAAATTATGTGTATGTGTGTGTTTGTGTGTGGGTATGCCAGGGCCTCTTGCCACTGCTGATGGAGTGCCAGATGCTTGTGCCACTTTTTTGGTCCAATTTTACATGGGTGGCTGGAGAACTGGGCCAGTAGGCTTTGCAAGCAAGAACCTTTAACCTCAGAGCCATCTCTGCCAACCTCAACAAAAAAATAAATAAATAAGTGTTCTAATTACTACACTCTGATGTCTTTTAGATTTTTCTTTCCACAAGTTTTTTTTTTAAATGTATGCATTTTTATTGGATTTAGTTTCTGTAGGTACCTTTGAATTATCATTATTTATTAAAAAAATCATTAACTAAGTTCTCATGTGTGGGCTTCAATGCAGCAAAATTTACAACACCAATGTGTTGACATAAAACCATATTGAATTAGTTACCAAAAAAAAAAAAAAAGCTTAATAGAGTTATTTTATAAGCCAGAAGACCTTGGTACTTTCAATGAAACGCTTAGTTAAGATCCACAAACAGTTCCCAAACAATAAGCCACCAGAGCTTCTTCAGAAGTCACAAGCCTTTAAAAGAGTTATATTGCTGCTGTATCACATTATATAGGTCCACATGGAAAGAGTCTTAAAACCATCTGGAGCCCAAGTACATCTGCTACAGGTGAGCAAACAAAGCCTCCATAAAGCCATGGAACAGACAGAGCAAGCTGGTTGACCAGGGGACACTTTCGTGAATAGCTCATTAGGAAGAGCGATCAATAGCTCTGCTATCCCCTGCTCGTGTCTGAAGGAAAGGTAACCGCACAGAAGCCCAATTAGGCTTCTGGTATGAAATACCCTTTCCTGATTCAGACAGACAGCAAATATTTAACAAGGAGAGGAGAGGTGCAGGTGCAGTTTTGAGCAAGCAGTAAGGACTCCTTGCACCATTTTGCATCATCAGAGGGACATTTGGGTCAGTGACCTCCAGAGACAGTCAGTGCCTTTGATCCCTATGAAAAGGAGGAAGGATTCTAGGAGTGGATCCATTTCTGGCTACTGGACCTCAGCATTCCAAACAAATACACACACACACACACACACACACACACACAGGATGGCAAGCTGATGGTGAGAAAACTCAGCCACTGGTTAAGGTGGCATATGAGGGCACCCTGCAAAGGGTGTGGAAGCCAAACTTAAGGCGATTCACAAGGCTGACTTTGGCGTTTGGAGCCCCTAGTTCCTGAGAGACTTTAAACTGAGACTACCCCTGTAAGAACTACCCAACATGAGCCTGAAAGTAGATCTCCTAAGACAGAGTGCTGACTAGCATTCCTATAGCTACGCCATTTCTTTTCAGCCAACTGGGACTCCATTGTCCCGATGAACTACAGTTCAGTTAATTGGTTGGTTATTCATACAAAACTTAGTTATGCTAATAATTTTAGCTAAATTTTGGGTGGTGATCAGGTAGCAATTCAATAGTTAAAAAACCAGATGATAGAAACAGTATATAGTGATAATACCTTTTTCTCTCAGATTGGTTAATGTCCATCTCCAGGGGCAACTTTGTGTTTAGGTTACGGACATTCCTATTTGTGATTGCCATCTTACTTTGTGTATGTGTGTGTGTGCTGGGGGAGGGTAAGTAAGTAGAACGTGCGAATGCTTCCATCCATTTCAGTCCACGACCTACCGTTGAATATGGGAGGGACTTTCATGCCTAGATTATAGTTGAATTTTGCATCTTAATGCATATGTATTCCCCCCTTTAGCTTCCAAGTTAGAATAGCAGTTACAAAGGTTAAATTGTCTCTGCCTGGATTGAAATTAGTTAGTGATCTGAAAGAGACTACTGTCACTTCCATCACCACCACCATCATCATCAAATGATGGATCTGCTCTAATTACAATGTTTTAATGTGAATGAAGATGATTGTATGCCAAGAGCCAGATAGAACAAGTAAAGCAAACTAGACAAGGAACCGTTCTAAAGGAAATGATAGTGACTGACAACTTTGCAAATCTGCAAGAGACACACATTTTTCTCTACCAGAGGCAGTGTAACAAGAGCCTAGCACTACAATGAAAAAAAAGCCAACATGTCACCAATAGCAATTGCCAATATTATACGCAACAGTGAGGGTTTATGGGTATCACGTAAAGAGAAAAGTGAATGGGTGAGAACTGCTTGTCTGGGATGGCAAGCCTTTCTAGTGTCAGGAGACCGGTGATCCATGTCTCCTCGTCCCCAGGCCCTTGTGGTCAGGGCCTCCAGCAGTGACTCAGGATGGACTCTAGATGACAAATAGAATAGGGTAGATGTGAGGACGTGTGGCTTCCAAGCCTTGGTCAGAGGAGCCATTGCTGCTTTTGCTTAGCTGTCAGATTCTTTTTTTAAAGTTTTTAAATTAATTAATTAATTGATTGACTTGCAAGCAGAGAGAGAAGAGAGACAGACAGAGAGAATTAAAAGGGTACTATTAAGCCAGGCATGGTGGCACACCTTTAATCCCAGCACTCAAGAGGCATAGATAGGAGGATCACTGTGAGTTTGAGGACAACCTGAGACTACATAGTGAATTCCAGGTCAGCCTAGGCTAGAGCGAGACCCTACCTTGGGAAAAAAGGCACTATTATCCAATTCCACTTTTATTAAGATTAGCAGAATACAGAGAGTGATATAGGGAAGAGAGACAGACAGAGAGAATGGGCATGCCATGGCCTCCAGTTGCTGCTAACAAACTTCAAATGCATGCACCATTTTGTGCATCGGGATCTATGTGGGTACCGGGGAATCAAACCTGGATTGTTAGAAAATTGTTGTAGGCAAGTGTCTTAACTGCTGAGGCATATCTCCAGCCCCAGTAGTGCTTTTAAAATGAAAACGTTAGGGCTGTAGAGATGGATTAGCAGTTAAAGTGCATGCCTACGAAGCCCAAGGAGCCAGGTTCAATTCTCCAGGTCCCACATAAGCCAGATGCACATGGTGGCACATGTGTCTGGAGTTTGTTTGCAGTGGCTAGAGGCCCTGGCGTGCCCATACTCACTCTCTCTCTCTCTCTAAACATAAATAAATAAATAAATAAATAAATAAATAAATGAATGATGTGCATTACCAAACCTGGCAAAAAAAAAAAAAAAAAAAAAAAAGAAAAAGTAAAAGAAAAAAAGAAAACCTTAGGTAGCAACCTACGTCCCTTTGTTTTGTTTCTGCATTTGTATTTATCCACACATTCGGCAGACAGGTACTGAACACCTATGTAGTAGTGTAAAGGGCCTTAAAAATTAGCACCCCTGTAGGAAATATCATGCTCGGGGGTCCACCCAGAGTGTAAATGGCCTTCCCCCTGAAAGTTTGGAGCCTGGTGCTGAAAGAAAATTCTCATGTTTCAATTCTGGTAATTTGAGCCCCTAGCTAATCTGCATATGCATATTTCTTGACTTTTGTTTCTTTTTTTTTTTTTTCTATAAGTTGTACCATAGCAATGGACAATGGGAAGGTACCTCTCTGCCCAGTTTTAACCTGAACTCATGTGGGCAAGTGTTTGGACCCAGATCCAGACGTTATGGCCAGAGGTCCTGGTGATAGGAGGTATGTAGCAAATGTACTATGTACTGCGAAACCAAGATGAGCCAAAAAGATGCATTTGGTGTCTGTTCTACAGATCTCATGGCTTATTGGAAGACAAATGACATTATTATTTTTTAAAATTTATTTTTATTCTTATTTATTTATTTGAGAGCAACAGACAGACAGAGAAAGAGGAAGATCGATAGAGAATGGGTATGCCAGTGCCTCCAGCCACTGCAGACAAACTCCAGACGCACGTGCCACCTTGTGCATCTGGCTTACGTGGGTCCTGGGGAATTGAGGCTTGAACTGGGGTCCTTAGGCTTCAAAGGCAAGCGCTTAACCGCTAAGCCATCTCTCCAGCCCCGACAAATGAAATTATCATAAAGGTAAAGATGCAATGAATGCCCTATATTCAAATAGCTTAAGGGCCAAGAAGCAGTAGCACACACTGAGAAAGAATGCCTCAGATTTGAATGAGGGGCCAGGGGAAGCTGGGTAGTTTCATGTAGTTGCCTTTCATATGAGCTAGGAGTTAGATGAAGTCCAGAGACCATAGCAGTCCAGGCAGCATGTGCTAAGACTCTGAGGTGGGAGGTAGATTGGGATATTGATAGACTCAAAGATGTGTCTATTTATTTATTTATATAGCGAGAAAGAGAGAGAGAAAGAACTGGCATTCTAGGGCCTCAGCCACTGCAATTGAACACCAGATGCTTGTGACACCTAGTGGGCATGTGCGACCTTGCGCTTGCCTCACCTTTGTGCATCTGGCTTACGTGTAATCTGGAGAGCCGAACATGGGTCCTTAGGCTTTCCAGGCAAGCACCTTAACTGCTAAGCCATCTCTCCAGCCCTCAAACGTGTCTCTTTAGAGTCATGAATATATGGAAGAGAAGTGTGAGGTCAGTTGGAGAAGGGTATAGGGTCAGATGAAAGGCTTAGGATGAGACACATGTTTGGGCTCCATTTTAGGAGCCCGGGGAAATCATAATTTCTAATTTTCATTTAAAGATTATTCTAGTGGCTATGGGGTGTGGTGGGGAGGGAAACAAGGGAAGGGTAGAGAAGGCCAGAGTGGCAGAGGGTCACTGGGAAGGCTCTTCTATCTCCCCGACTGATGTGATGACATAGTGTGGTCAACTAGGGCAGCTTGGTGGTGGTGTCACTAGGTAGGGAAGGATTTGAGTCTTGGCAATCAATTGAAAATGAAGTCAAAGGGATGCTTACAGAAATGAGCACACTATGAATCAAAGTGACATCTATAAAGGTAGGAAGTATTTGGCTGGGACATCGAGGATTCATTTTCATATTTTGTGATTGTCAAGATAAAGGACATATTTGGCTGGTTCTTGGGAAAGGACTTGTCTTCTGTCTGGGTTCTCGTTCCCAGACATAGCTGCGTATAGACACCATCCTTCAACCACTACCAACCAACTTCTCATGCTTGTCTTATGTTTAGGGATCTCAAGCTGCGATCAGGGGGCATGTTCCTAGTTAGCCCAGCTCAGCCTGGATAACCCAAGGATTTAAGGAGTTGCTGTTAACCACATCAGAGCAGTCACCTGGAGGTCTACTTTAAAGAAAATGTCTCCATGGTTTTTCTTTCTGGTCAAAGCCCAGGGAGTAGGAGATTTTCTCCTTCAAAGTTCATGTGCTTGCTATAAAATTTTTTACTGTTCACTTTCTTTGGCATGTTGTCTCTGGATGTTTCCAGTATAAAGCATCTTCATGTAACTAACTAAGCACAGCTGTTTTATTACAGTCTATGCAACTTTCAGGCTGATAGGCCATTAATTAATGTATTTAACTATCTTCCAGGTGTCTGTTCCAAAGAGATTATAGGCATGTTGTATGTATCTACCACAGTTGGGTAAAAAATAGGCATTATCTATTAAAATAATACATCTTAAAAATATTAAAACCCAACCTGGGCGTGGTGGCGCACACCTTTTATCCCAGCACTCGGGAGGCAGAGGTAGGAGGACCACCGTGAGTTCAAGGCCACCCTGAGATTACATAGTGAATTACAGGTCAGCCTGAGCTAGAGTGAGACCCTACCTCGGAAAACAAAAACAAATAAACAAGCAAAAAATTAAAATCCAAAGTCTGGGAGATGGTTCAACGGATAAAAGCATTTGACACTCCAGCCAGAATATTCAACTTTGGATCTCCATACCTCATGGAAAAGCAAGAAGCTATGGCAGGCTTCTGTAATCCCTGCACACTGACAGGAAAATGGGAGGTGGAGGCAGGAGAACTTTCTGGAAGCTTGTGGACTAGCTTGCCTGGGGGATGTAGCAGCAAACAACCAGACAGAGGAGGAGAGATCCCGCATCAAGGGTTGAAGAGCAAGGACTGACACAGGGAAGTTATCCTCTGATGTCTACATGTGTGCATGTATGTGCCTGCACTTACACACACACACACACACACACTGTATACACACATACCAAAATACATTAAAAGCCAAAATGAAAATAGAACTCTTATGTGCTATTTTGATTGTTCTTCAAATGACTCTCATAGTACTTTTTTTCTTTCTTTCTTTTTTTTTTTTTTGGTTTTTCGAGGTAGGGTCTCACTCTAGCCTAGGCTGACCTGGAATTCACTATGGAGTCTCAGGGTGGCCTCGAACTCATGGCAATCCTCCTACCTGTACCTCCCAAGTGCTGGGATTAAAGGCGTGCGCCACCACACCCAGCTTTTCTTTTTTTTTTTTTAAAACATTTTATTTTTATTTACTTATTTGAGAGAGAGAACAAAGCAGAGGAAGAGAGAGAAGAGAGAAAGAATGGGTGTGCCAGGGCCTTCAGCCACTGCAAACGAACTCCAGATGCATGCACCACCTTGTGCATCTTGCTTACGTGGGTCCTGGGGAATTGAACCGAGGTCCTTTGGCTTTTCAGGCAAGTGCCTTAACCACTAAGCCAATCACTCCAGCCCATCATAGCACTTTCTGACCATTACAAACTATATTCGCTCAAGTCTTCTTCCTTGACTTCATCTGGCAGGTGGGGTTCTCTCAAATCCCACATTTTGTTCCCCCGTGCATATGGTTATTATCTTTGCTAAACTGTGGGCTTGCTAGTGCCAGACATTGTGAGTAGGAGGCAGGACACCGGCCTGGGCACGCAGAGTTCCCCTGGAAGGGAACTTCCTACTTCTGAGTTAAGACACCTGGAGCCAACTCTTTTATCTGGAAATAAATTGTGCTTTTGGCTCTGTGTAAAGATTGGCTGAGATGGACGTGAGTTCAGAAGCCAGCAAGTACTATTCTGAGGTAAGATGTTTTCACTCCTGTTTAGAGGACATTTTCTTCTAGTTGTCTACTCTTCTCCCACCCCACTGTAACTGCCTTAGCAAAGACTGCCTTCCTCTTGTGCTTCGACAGTGAAGCAGCTCTGGAGCTCCAGCTCTGTTCTCCAAACTCTCTTTCAAAAAGCTTCCAGTGCCTGGCTTCCCCAAACACAGACCTCACAGGTGGTCACTGCTTAAATCTGCCAGGGACCCTCCCGCGTCCATCCATAGGGCTCACTATCTGTGCAGGATCTGCCTCACTCAGCTTTCCTTGAAGCTGGGCTCTAGGCAAGACCATTGCTCCTGCCTGGTGGAGCCTCTCGCCCTCTGAAGCGTCACTTGGAGCTATCTGGAAATTGGCCCCTACCAGTGCTCACCAGGAAAGGACACGAGAGGCTGGAGGAGAGTCTTGTTCCTTCTACCACATCCACCAGTGCGGTGCATCTCCCTGGCTGGTCTTCCTTGGTGATTTTTTTGAGCGAGAAGAGTGTCCCTTCAGTGGGCCTGGAAGCCTTGGAGTGCTACAGAGGTAATGATGATCGAGTTCTCTGTCTACCACACCCCAACTCTACTTGTCTCCCTAGACTCATACCACCCCAAATCTGAGCTGGGGTATGTTCCAGTACAATTCTACGTTAGTGGTCTCTGTCAGAGAGATGTTGTGAAATGGTTAATGGGAGCACAGGCATTCTGGCTTGGCTGGAGCATATATCACAGTGGCAGAGGGTGGGAAAGGAAGTGTGGAACCTGTTGAGTGTCGTTTTTATGTCTAGGCTGGTTTTTAAATCCCAGCAACAGCACCGGCCTCCTGGAATTTCCAGGACTCATAGTCTAGACTAGAGATAAGAGGTTCTGGTCTCTCCCCGTCCGTCTTCCTCCCTTCTATTCTCACTAGGGAGGAACTCATTTTATAGCTCTGAAGCCTCTTGGGACATTATTCAGCCTCATGGAAAAGAAAAATTCTTTAGATGAAAGAAAAAAAAATGACTATTGCAGATGAAGACTTGGGGATGTGTTTGAATACTTCTGGCATAGATGGGGAAGAAGTCCCAATATGTTTTTGTGGTTATACAGCCAAAAATTATGTTACCTACATGAATGATGTGACTTGACTGGGAAAAGGCAACCTGAGTGTATTTTAAGATTCCTCGGTTATGTAATTATATATCCAGAAAGTACCATATCCAGCAGAGTGATAGATTAAAAATTATAATCAGTGTTCTTAAGCATATAATTAGCATATTGAACATTGACAGTTCAGACTTTAATTAAGTATATAACCTGGTAACAGAGGGAGTTCTGATTTTTAGAGTTTACATGGGAGCTCTACTCCTCAGTGAAGGAAATTTTAAACTAATCATGTAAAGTTTCTCTTCCACACCTTTTTCAGCAGGAATATGGTGCCTCATGCCATCCTTTGGTGTGGGAAGGGGAGAGTGAAGAGGGTAGGAGAGAAGTTAGGTTGCTCAATTCATCATCACACTTTCATCGTGTATCTGAAATAATTTCATATGTGACTCTTCTGAACAGTATGGGTAACCTTTAAAATACTTATGCTTTCTTATAGCACTGAAACCAGGATATTTTTTAAATGCCATGATCTGTTTAGAAGTAATTTTGCCTTATAGCCAAGGGTAATCTCATCACTGAGCAATGCTTCTATTTATATAAGTCTGTCTCAGAGCCCGTCTATATCTTGAAGAAATCCCAATGCAGGAGGCAGGATATAAAATTGAATACCATCATGTAATATCCCCAAAGGGACTTGTTAATGTTTTCTTATCCAGTTACCCATGGCTACAGGGAAAGATTTTTCAAAATTCAATACAAATTGTGTTAGCTTGTTTTTCTTCTTGACGCCCTTAAGTCTTCTTTGATCACAGTAGATTTTAGAAGAAGGGAAAAAAAAAAACAAAACATTCCTTCAGATCTCTCAGTGTTGCAGGGTTATTCCATTGCCCTTCCACAGAGTTGTTAATTGGGTAGAAGGACAAAGAGATTTCAGAGCAAGCATTTGGGATCTCAGGAAGGCTCTTTGTTCTGCTTATTGTTGGAGGATCTTGGGCATTAGCCAAAAGGTTTTAATTATTGAAGGATTTTTATTATGAGGTTGCTTTATCTGAAAGACAATTCTGTTTGTCATGTCAACCATCAAGTAACAGTGAACCACCAGGTATTGAATTATTGAGAAACTATTATGCTTTGTGTACTTTCATCTGTTCTCAATGGTAGCATCTGTCAAAAGCTTGGCCTTCACTGGGTGCACAGTGTGCAGTCATTCCATGAGGACCCAAGGATTCTAGAATGTGAAGAAGGAAAGGGCAGAAAATGGCATCCTCATGGTTTATTGGCCTGTGGATCTCCCAGATCTCACTGTGGACATTAGAATGCAGTTAAAATAAAAGAATATGAGCTCTAACTTACTTTAATTTCCCCAAAGAAAATTTTGTAGCAAAAGGGATTAGTCTTCATGTCATTTAGCAAGAGAAGGCCAGTGGAGTGGGAAGCACTAGTGTCTGTCTGGCAGAAGGAAGAGACTCATCCTATCCAGTGACCTGGAAAGGTAAGCCACTCTGTGCATGCACTACAGTCACCCCCACAGCCGCAGTCTGAGGGCGATTTGTCATGAAACCACCAGACTCGCTTGGCTGTGATTCTGTCTTTACCACACAAAGAGGTGAATGCACAGTTTGTCTTCTCAAGGACAGAGGAGCCATAGTATGTCAGGATCTGCCCAAATCAGTGACGTGGTGTCTGCCCTAGAGCATCCTTTGATTCTTTATATTACCCTAAGTAGAAAACCTCAGGACATAAGACAGAAGTTGATGGAAAGATGGCACAAGCATCTTGTTCCTCTTCAAATGCAATGTCCAACTATGGTGCCCACAATATTTTCAATCTTTGGTTCATAGGTTGTTCCTGTGAACTAAGTGTCTGAAGCCTTTCCCTACCCCTGCGTATGTTTGTAGGTCAATGACAGGAAGGACGCCTTGAGCCAACAGCTAAATCTTTGCAGGGAAGCAGCAGCAGTTCTGATTCGCTCTTGGGCTGTTGTCTGAACAAAGGATTTAGTCTATTCATTGCCTACTTTCATCGGGCTTCGCCCATTGAAAAGTTACAATGTGTTTCATCTAGAGTCCAGTAGAATTGGAACCAAGTGGTCAGTATTCTCTACAATAGTTTAGGGATTGGGCCTTTTATGTTGTAGCCAAAGCCAACCTTGAACTTTTGATCCTCCTGCCTCTACCTCCTAGATGCAGGTATTACAGCCATGCACCACCACATTGGGGATCGATCCCAAGGCTTTGTGCATGCCAGGCAAGGAGACAACTGAGACACATCCCTAGCCTTGATTTGGACTTTTTGTTTATTTATTAAATCTTTATTTATTATTTTTTATTTATTTAATTTATTTTTTTGGTTTTTTGAGGTAGGGTCTCACTCTGGCCCAGGCTGACCTGGAATTCACTGTGTAGTCTCAGGGTGGCCTTGAACTCATGGTGATCCTCCTACCTCTGCCTCCTGAGTGCTGGGATTAAAGGCGTGCGCCACCATGCCCGGCTTTCTTTTTTATTTCTTAATATTTACTTATTTATTTGAGAGAGAGAGAGAGAGAATGGGTGTATCAGGGTCCCCACCCACTGCAAATGAACTCCAGATGCATGCACTACCTTGTGCATCTGGTTTTATATGGGTACTGGGAAATCAAATGCAGGTCCTTAGGCTTTGCAGCCAAGTGCCTTAACCGCTGCACCTCTCTCCAGCCCCAAATCAATCAATCTATCTATCAATCTATCTATCTATCTATCTATCTATCTATTTTTCTTTCTTTTTTTAAAATTTATTATTTGAGACAGAGAGAAAGGCAGACAGAGAGAGCAGGAAATAGTGTGGGCATACCAGACCTCTTGCCACCACAAACGAACTCTAGATGCATGTGCCACTTTGTGCGTCTAGCTTTATGTGGGTACTGGGGAATTGAATCCACGCGTCAGGCTTAGCCAGCAAGTGCCCTTAACTGTGGAGATATCTCTGCAGCCCTTGATTTGGACTTTTAAGTGAAGGTAATTCAGGTAGGCATGGATATGTTTTTCACCTTTATTCTGATCAAACATGCAGACACAGTCAGTATATGGGAAAGGGCAATGAGCCTGCAAACCTATATCGTTCAAAAACAAAAGTCATAAACTGGGTGTGGTGGCGCACGCCTTTAATCCCAGCACTTGGGAGGCAGAGGTAGGAGGATCACTGTGAGTTCGAGGCCACCCTGAGACTCCATAGTGAATTCCAGGTCAGCTACAAAAAAAAAAAAAAAAAAAAAAAAAAAAAAAAAAAAAAAAAAAAAAATCAAAAACAACAACAAAAGAACAATAGTCATGTCAACAGTCTTTGTTTTGAAAAGAAATAATCTTCAAGGGATGTACAGGACCATCTTTATGTCTTCACTTGTAAAACTATCCAAATGTTTTGAAAAAAGACACAAGACTCTCAGCCAATAGGAGGACACATTCATCCTGGTTGATAAATACATTGTGTCATAGGCTGTTTGTGGCCTTCACTCCTCAAACAGGTCTACTGGAAGCCTTAATGCCCATGTGATGTTGTTTGAAGATAAAACCTTTAGGAATGATTAGTGTGAGATTGCTGGATTCGCTTAAGACAGTGGAACCATCATCATGATGAAGATCGGGGAGACAAAGAAAGAGAGAGGAAGAGAGAGAGGGGGATATCAAAGTTTGTGTATAATAGAAAGGTCATGTGAGGACATAGTGAGAAGGTAGCCATCAGCAAGCCAGGAAGAGAGTCCTCAACAAAAACTGATCATGCTCTCACCCTGACCTTGAACTTTCTCCCTCCACAATTGTGAAAAAAAAAAAAAATCTATGTTTAAGCTATCTAGTCTCTATCTGTATCCCTCTCATGAATGAATGAATAAATAAATAAATAAATAAACAAATAAATATCCTCTGGGGCTAGAGAGGTGGTTTAGCAGTTAAAGCAATTGCCTGTGAAACCTAAGGACCCTGGTTTGATTCCCCAGCACCCATGTAAACCAGATGTACATGATGGTGCATGTGCCTCGAGTTTGTTTACAGTGGCTTAGAGGCCCTGGCATGCCCATTCTCTCTCTCTAAAATAAATAAGTAAAATATATAAAAATAAATTTCTTTTTATAAAAGATGCTCTGAGCCATGTGTGGTGGCACACACCTTTAATCCCAGCAGTTGGGAGGCAGAGGTAGGAGGATTGTTGTGACTTTCAGGCCAGCCTGAGACTACACAGTGAATTCTTGGTTGGCCTGGGATACAGCAAGACCCTACCTCAAAAAACAAAAACAACAAAAATGCTGCAGGTAGTAATCAGGGCCCTCAAATACTCTCCACTCGAACGGCCACTGTCTCTCTTGGCAATATGTTTCAACCCTCTGCCATGGCTTCACTCTTTAAAAAGAATTTTTTTTTTTTTATAGAGAGAGAGTTGGTGTGTCAGGGCCTCTGCCACTGAATCTAACTCCAGACACTTGCACCACCTAGTGGGCATGTGCAACCTTGCACTTGTCTCACCTTTGTGTGTCTGGTTTATGTGGGATCTGGAGAGTAGAACATGGGTCCTTAGGCTTCGCAAGCAAGTGCCTTAACTGCTAAATCATCTCTCCAGCCTGGCTTCACTGTTAATAAAGTTTCTTGCTGCTTCACTACTTGTGTGAGTCTTTATTCAGTTCTTTGAGTAAGACGCCAAGAACTGGGAAACACCAAGACAGAGACCATTGATACCAGTATGAGGCTCAATGTCCTCATCAATGTTTCCAGTAGTTTTTAGAGAGGTTTACAACTTCCTATTTTTTGAGTTTTCAGTGATCTCATTTGCTTTCCTGCTTCTCTGTTTGCATGAACTAGCTTTTATAATCTTTAAAACCAATAATGACAAAAATATGTTGTGTGGGAGCTGGAGAGATGGCTCAGTGGTTAAGATACTTGCTTATGAAGCCTGATGGCCTGGATTTGATTCCCCAGTACCCATGTGTTGCAGTCAGGTTCGCATTGCTGGTAGAAATCACCCAACCAAGAGCAGTTTGTGGGATAAAAGAGGTTTATTCTGGCTTACAAGCTCGAGGGGGAAGCTCCATGATGGCAGGGAAAACGATGGAATTAGCAAAGGGTGGGTATCACCCCCCCTGGCCAACATCAGGTGGACAACAGGAACAGGAGAGTGTGCCAAACACCGGCATGGGGAAGCTGCCTATAACAGCTGTAAGCCTGCCCCCAACAATACACTGCCTGCTGGAGGTGTTAATCCCCAAATCTCCATCAGCTGGGAACCTAGCATTCAGAACACCTAAATTTATGGGGGACACCTGAATCAAACTACCACACCATGTAAAGTCAGGTGCATAAAATGGTGCATATGTTGAATTCATTTGCAGCGGTAGGAGGCCCTGGTATATCAATTCTCTCTCCCTCTTCCCTCCCCCTCTCCTTGCAAATAAATAAATAAATAATTAATTAAATAAATATATTTAAAAAAAAATGTTGTGTGAAGCCAGGTGTGGTGGCGCACGCCTTTAATCCCAGCACTCAGGAGGCAGAGGTAGGAGGATCACTGTGAGTTCGAGGCCACCCTGAGACTACAGAGTGAATTTCAGGTCAGCCTAGGCTAGAGTGAGATCCTGCCTTGATAAACAAACAAACAAACAAACAAACAAACAAACAAACAAACAAACAAACAAAAAAAGTTGTGTGAAGTTACCATAATCACAGAGAGGCATCACCAAACAGTATATTAGAATAGTAAACAACCTAAAATTAAGTATTTGACATTGTGGATTCTTGGCCAGCCCTACTGGGGAGCCTCTCCCAGGTATTTTAGACTGCCCAGCTGACACCTGCTGCGCTGTTGCTGGACTTCTCCACATCTCAGAGACTGCAGCCCCTCCCGCAAGCTGCGGGGATCTGACAGTCCCAGAGGCCTGCTTCTGTATTGTGTGGGGCAATTTAGGCTTGCTTTATTGTCTTTCTCTTGATTCTTTTCCATTTACATGAGTTTAGAGGGGCTTCTCCTTTCATAATCAGAGAGGTTGTTCTAAACAAAGGAGAACAATTTTCTTCCTAATAGCAACTCTTTAACATCTAAAGCAATAGATTTAAACTGCTGGAGCTCTCCACGTGGCAAATGCTGTGAAGGGCTGCCCAGATCCTGCTGCAAGAATGAAAGACTTATTTTCTCAGCTGCTGGAAACTGCAAAAACCTCCCAGCTGCCAATCTTTCCCTTCGGAACTCATCAAGCTAAGGAAAGCAGCCTTGCTCAAGGTTATGTCACCTTCCTTGGGGTGGCCCACCCAGGAAATGCTGAAGGACCATCCACTGCAGGGGACCCCAAGGAGCCACCGAGGCCTTTGCTGAGTTTGTGTCACATCTTCGTCCTCATGCTACTTCCTTCATCTCCTTCTCTCAGAGATGGGTCCCAAGAGCACTGCACCCCGCATGGCCTCCTGCATGCTAATCTTCACTTCAGGGTCCGTTCCCCAGGAACAAAACCCGTAACCCTCAGCTTTATAAGCTGTTTATCCTGTCTAAGCTTGAGGTTTTGTTTGTGAAGTGGGATTCCGAATAGTATTCTCCACATGGAATTGGGATGTGTATCCAAATACACATAGTGTAAAAAGATCTTAGCCAAATGCCAGGCACGTTAAAATATACTAAGACCCTACAACGTCTTATCCAAGACTATTATTTGCCTTTATTACTTCTGTACTTCATACCAAAGCATAACATAGTACTTATTCAATCAAAATTGCTTATTGGGATTGGGACCATGGCTCAGTGGATTAAGAGCACTTGTTGTGGAAGCATGAGTTCCTGAATTTGACTCCCAGCACCCAAGTAAAACTCCTGGTGTTGCTGGGCTTGGCTGTAGCTCAGGTACTAAGGGGAGGGGGAGACAGGAGGGTCACCAGGGCTCACTGGCCAGCCAGTAGACCAAGCAACAGCAGTTCCAGCTTCACAGAGAGATTGTCTCATAAGAAATAAGACAGAATAAGGCTGTAATTCTTTTTTAAAATTTTATTTTATTTTATTTTTTTATGAGAGAATTGGCACGCCAGGGCCTCTAGCTACTGTAATTGAACTCCAGACATGTGCACCACCTTGTGTGCATGTGTTATGCCCAGTTCTCGGCACCCCCAGTGACCACCGAGGAGAACCAAACAAGTATGCAAGGGCAAGGAGCTTTATTTCGGGCTTAAGCTCCGTCTCTTGACTTCACCAACGCAGTGGATCCGTACAAGAGCCCTGAGTAGTGGGAGGGTAGGGTATTTATAGGGATTTGCTGATATCAGGTTTCCCTAGGAAGCAGCACTCTTGCTCATATCCCCAATTCCTCTATGGCTTCAGCTCGGGCCCTGGTGAAGAGCAATGGGTCATTTCTCTCCTCAGGCCTCACTTCCGTCTGAAAAAGAGAAGCAGATTCTCCAAGGAGAGTGAAGTCAGCACAGGTTAAATGGGATACCCATTATTTGTTTAGAGAGAATTTAAAGGGTGTAGGCCTCTTATAGCCCAACATTAGTGGGAGCTTAATGTTGGAAAGAAAACTCATTATCTGGATATGATTCTGACTTGTTTCCCACTGCCAGATATGGGTTCCTTTCTATTGAGCAGATCTGTTAGCCAATCCAAGAGCAGTTGGTTACCCACCATAGCTGTGTGGCTGTAGGGCTTGAGGGGAGGGTATAACTATTGCACCTCAGGTTGTTTGCTTCTGAGTAGCTTAGACCTCGAGTAACTTGGACAGATGTTGGCCACTTGCCCTCAGTAGCTCATGTAGCACCTTCTGTCACTAGATGGGCTGTCTGGGGACTGGCTCTCTTCCAGATTCTAACCAGGTCGCTTCATGTTCCACACCTGACAGCATATGGTGTCTTCAGCAGTAGGGTCTAACCATTAACTTCTCGTGAGTAATCAAGTGCTCTGACAGAAGTCTGTCTTGTTTTGGGAGACCTTATAGATCTCTCTGATCCACAGCTCATTGTGGGTATTAACCGCGTCCTGGTACTGGGAGTTACAGGCCAGTGCCAAGGGAAAAGAAAGAAGAAAAAGAAAGAAAATAGAAAAAAGAAAGAAATAAAAAGAGAAAAGAAACAGGAAAAATTTAAGGTTAGGCTTCATCTCACCCTGTCCAGGGCCCTTTGATTCAGGTGTTTCCTCTAAGGTCTTGGTGAGGGTTCAACGTTTTACTCTGTCTTCCAGGATATAGGATTCTATTGTACCAATTCCATTTGGGTTCAGTTTTGAGTCCCTCCCACCATTAACCTCCCCTCAAGCCCTACCCTCCCTATTGTCTAGGTCTCGAGATGCCTATTAGGTATGTCAGTATCTCACAGCCCTATAATTCTTATTATCAGAATAACATTTCTTCTTATTATAAGAATATAATAATAATAATAATTCTTATTATTCTAATTAGAATAATAGGATAAGGCTCTAGTGGAGGATGCCTTGTGTTTTCCTCTGGCCTCTGTGTGTTCACAGGTTGTATGCATCTGCATACACATGTGCATATACCACACACACACGTGCATATACCACATACACACACATATACCACACACACATGCACACCACACACACACCCACACGCCACACATACACCCCAAAATTGCTTCTTTATGTCCTGGGTGTTCAATGAGGAGAAACTTAGGTAACTTACCTTTTTCTTCTTTCCACTTTCCTCTTCCCCTTCTTCCCTTTTCTCGATTAAACAGAGCTTGGCCTTTGCTGCATGAGGGGTAGACACATTTGTTTAAGGAATTTGGGGCTCTTCTGAGAGGAGAGAGAGTAAGACTCTCTTCCATGATTCCAAGTGAGTCCTATTTGCCAGTGTGAGCTGAGGCGCCCTGACAAAGACCAGTGCCTGGGTGAATAGTGAGGTGCCCCAGATGAAGGTCACCATGGCCCAGTCATTGCCATAGACAAGAAGGCCAACAGCCCTGCCCTCCACATTGCCAAGCTCACTCTAAACTGGTGGCAGTGGGGAGAAAACTTCAGCTGAGAACTTCTACAGCACAATGGGCTTGGTATCATTTTTGTCCCATTAGTACCATTGGTTGCACCTTTCATTTGTGGACCCAAAGAGCATTAGTATATGAGCCTGATTCCATAATGCCTGTCAGTCCAATCGAGTTATAAAGAGAAGCACAGTAAAAGCTATGACTGAGAGTGTAAGAAGGTGGGATATGAGTTTTATATATCTCAGGAGTGTCATGTCTCTTTGTGTCGAACCAGGTAGCACTAGCAAACAGTTAAGGTCTTGAAATTGGTTTCTGAGTTTATAACCTCGTAGCTTTTCTGCCTCTGGAGGGGCCCAGTCCCCTCTCCTTATGAAAACTTGCTTTCAGAGAACCCTGAAACCAAACAACTGGCCCATATACTCAGATAGACATGAATTGACAACAGCATACCTGAGTTGCTTCCATTAGATGGTTCCCTTTTACATGGGAACAAGGCCATAATAATTAAAGCCAAAGAAATTGTAATTGCCAATGTCCAGACATCAAGGGAAGATAGCAGAGGGACTGGGCATAGCAAGACTGGATAGGAACCACCTCATCACTCTACTGATATTACATCCTGGCTCTGCATCAGAATTCCCAGGCTGTTTCTTCTGGTCATTGTAAGTTCTACTGAATTTTATTATAGTGAAAACTAAAAAAGTAAAAAAAAAAAAAAAAAAGTGTGCTAGGGAGAATACTGACAAAACATTTTATAAGTAGATAGTAACTTATGTCAATGGAAATAGTAGACATTGAATATTTCCACAAAGGAAATAAGTCCTTGTTTTGGTAACTACTGGTGTGTAATGTAGGGAGAAGAGATTTCCTTTCTCACTCATGGCAAAGTTTATGCCTGAAGGCCTTATGCCAGAATACTCACTAACAGATTAATAAGAGAAAGCATACACTTTCATTTCATAAAAGTTTTACCTAAGACAAGAACCTGTAGGCTGGGTGGCGCAGATCTGTCATCCCAGCCATCATGAGGCTGAGATAAAAATACTGCAAGTTCTACTCTCCATTGGAGAATCTGCTTCTCTTTTTCAGATAGATGTAGATCCTAAGGAGAGAGCCACCCCATCATACCTCAAAAGGGCCCCGGCTGAAACTAAGAAAAATTGGTGAAACAAGCAAGGGTGCTGTTTTCCTGATGAACCGGATATCAGCACAAGGGGGAAGGAGATCAGCACAGAGAAAAATCAACTCCTACCAAATCAGAGAGCCAGAGTCTCAGAGGCCCCCAACACCTCATCACTGAAGCAGACCAAAACTGAACCCAACATGGCTCAGGGAAATTTTGTGGAAGAGGGGGCGGAAAGAATGTCAGAGCCACATGTTGGGTCATGATATGCAGAGACATTTAGCTTACCCATAACTGTGGGCTAACTCCACAATGCAGGACCCATATACCTCAACAAGGAGGGGCCAAGGGGAGGGGGCAGGTCACGGATGAGCCTAATAATGGTACCAAACTGACTGTATTTGCTGAATACAAAACTAATTAGTAAAAAAAGTAAAAAAAATACTGCAAGTTCAAGGCCTGCCTGGATTAAAGAATGAATTCAAGGGCTGGAGAGATGGCTTAGCAGTTAAAGCACTTGCCTGCAAAGCCTAAGGACCCAGGTTCAATTCCCCAGTACCCACGTAAGCCAGATGCACAAGGTGGTACATGCATCTGTGGTTCATTTGCAGTGGCTAGAAGCCTTGGTGTGCACATTCTCTTTCTCTCTCTCTGTCCCTTTCTCACAGAAATAAAAACAAAATTAAAAAGAGTGAATTCAAGACAACTCAGTGAGACACTGTATTTTAAAAAATGTAAAAGAGCACTGGGGAGAAAGCTCTGTGGTTGTGTGCTTGCCTAGCATGTGCAAGGCCCTAGGTTCATTACTCAGCACTACAAAAAAATAGCCCCAAACATAAAAACCCCAAAGAAATCGGGAACAGTATTTTTACGGAGTATGTATTTCTTCAAGCATGATTAGAGGATGATGAAAGGGTATGCTCACTGGGTCTTCATCTGAAACTTCTCTGGAATGAAAGCTTTATGACCTCTCCCAGCCAAGTCAGAGAATTCTTTTATGGCCCATGCCAGGGGAGAATTATAGGAGAAGGCCATATAAACCTTCTTGCTTCTGTTTTCTCAAATTCTTCAGCTTAAAACATCCAGTTTTAGGCTGCAGAGATGGCTTAGAGGTTAAGGCCTTTACCTGCATGGCCAAAGGACCAAGATTTGATTCCCCAAGGCCCACGTAGGCCAGATGTACAAGGTGGTGCATGTGTCTGGAGTTGGTTTATAGTGGCTAGAGTCCCTGGCATACCCATTCTCTCTCTGTGTCTCAAATGAAAAAAAATATATCCAGTTTTGACGAGGTACCCTATTTTGGAGTAGCATGTTCTGAACTCCGTCATTAAAACATCACTCCCACCCAATGACTCAAAGCAGCATACATCTGTCATCTCACAGGTTCTTTGGGTCAAGAATCTCGGCATGCCTTCATTGGGTCTTCTGCTTCATGGTCTTGCACAAGGCTTCAATTAAGGGCTCGGTTAATGTGAGGTCTCATCTGAACCCCTAACTGGGGAAGGATCCACTTCTTTTTTAAAAAATATTTTTATTTATTTATTAGACAGAGAAAGAGGGAGAGAGAGAGAATGGGCACGCTAGGGCCACCAGCCAATGCAAAAGAACTCCAGATGCGTGCGCCCCCTTGTGCATCTAGCTAATGTGGGTCCTGTGGAATTGAACCTGGGTCCTTTGGCTTTGCAGGCAAAGGCCTTAACCTCTAAGCCATTCCTCCAGCCAGGAAGGACCCACTTCTAAGTTCATTTATGTGGTTGTTGATAGGATTTAGTCTTTTATTTTATTTTTTTTAGGCAAGCCTAACAGACTGGCCTTTCTTTTATGCAAGACAGAGCAAGAAAGACAGAATGAATTGGCATGCCAGGTCATCCAGCCACTGCAATCAAACTCCAGATGTGTGTGCCCCCTTGTGTGAATGTGCAACCTTACATGCTTGTATCACTTTGTGCATTTCGCTTACGTGGGACCTGGAGAGTCGAATCTGAGTCCTTAGGCTTTGCAGGCAAGTGCCTTAATTGCTAAGCCGTCTCTCCGGCCCATATTTAGTTTTCTAAGAAAACTTATTTATTTATGAGAGAGAGTGAGAGAGTGAGAGAGTGAGAGAGAGAGAGTGAGAGAGAGAGAGAGAGAGAGAGAGAGAGAGAAATGGAGAGAATGGGGGCACCAGGGCTTCTTACCACTGCAAACGAACTCCAGATGTATGCACTGTTTTGTGCATCTAGCTTTATGTGGGTATTAGGGAATTGAACCCAGGCCATCAGGCTTTATAAGAGAGCACCTTTAACCACTGAGCAATCTCTCCAGCCAAGGATTCAGTTTCTTGAGGGCTCCAGTACCTAGTTGGCTGTTGGCCAGTGGTCACCCTCAACTTCTTGCACTGTGGGCCTCTTGAACATGTCTGGTGCTTCATTGAAGCCAGCTCCAGAGATAGTCTATGAGCAGGAGACTAGTCACATCCTTAGGTCTAATTACAGAAGTGGCATCTTCCAATGTTGTAGAATTGTGTTGGGCCAAGGCAAGTCACACCAAGTAGGGGTCACTGGGGTCATCTTAGGGGATGCCTGCTGAAGTAAGGAAAAAGAGGCCAAGTAACTCCAAGGACATTATGAAGATGTCAAAAGAGTCCCCTCCACAGCACAGCTACTTTGGGAACTGTAATTGCATAGGTGTGTTTAGTGGAGAAACCACTCTTTTATTTATTTATTTATTTATTTATTTTTTGTTTTTCAAGGTAGGGTCTCACTCTAACTCAGGCTGACCTGGAATTCACTATGTAGTCTCAGGGTGGCCTCGAACTCATGGTGATCCTCCTACCTCTGCCTCCCTAGTGCTGGGATTCAAGGCGTGCGCCACCACGCCCAATGAGAAATCACTCGTAAATCAAATAAAAATTTCCTTAATGAATGCACTGTTTCGGTCTTCAAACATTTGGCCACTTCCTAGTCTTATCCTCTGAATCTTTGAAGCCATTATCACATGCTTTCAAACTTTTGCCAAATATTTTCCTCCCCCACGTAAAACTTTCTAGATCATTAACGAGAAAGCTTGACAGAAAGCCTTCTGTGAGTGTGTGCACTTTCCTTTGAATTGTCGGAAGAGATGGTGTTTATGAAGGGGAATAAAGTGGAGTGCTGGAGATCTTATGAATAGGGCCCAGCCTTCAGTTAAGCTAAACAGACTGTGTTCCATCTGCACTTCTCAGCAGGGTATATCTGTTGATGACTCAAGGCGAGGGCTCTTTATTTTGAAAACAGATGGAGATAGAAACATACTCCTATATGGAGAAGAAAAAAGAAAAGAAAAGAAAATGTGCATTGCAATGATTTATTATGAAGATTTATGAAAATATATCACAGAGCTCACATTAAACTTTCTAGTTGCCAGCTGTGGGCCATGATGAACGTCGAAAGGGTCCCAGTCTCCATGTTGTGAAGATTTTTTTCATGGTTGTCTTGATTTCCTGGTTTGCACTATGAATATACCTTTTCAAAAGTGCTATCTTCTGTTTTATTTTTTTCTGGTTTTGCTCTTGAATTCTTTATCTTTTTTTTCCCCTCAAGGTGTGTATGTGTGCATATGTAGGTATGAGCATGTCATGACACATGTGTGGAGGTGAGAGACAACTTTTGGGTGTTGGCTTTTGCTATTCTTTTACCTCATCTGAGTCAGGGTGTCTTGTCCACTATGTTCTCCAGGCTGGCTGGTCTGTAAGCTTCTGGGAAATTTTCCTGTCTCTGGCTCACATCTTGCCACAGATGTGCTGGGATTACAGAAACCTGCCATAGCTTCTAGCTTTTATGTAAGGTCTGGGGATCTGAACTCAGGTACTCAGGCTGTTCTTGAGTTTTTTTTTTAATTTTATTATTATTTTAAAGAAAGACAGACACAGAAAGACAGAGAATTGGCATGCCAGGGCCTCAGCCACTGCAATAGAATTCCAGACACGTGCGCCGCCTAGTGGGCATGTGCAACCTTGCGCTTACCTCACCTTTGTGCATCTGGCTTTCATGGGATCTGAAGAGTTGAACATGGGCCCTTAGGCTTTGTGGGCAAGTTCTTTAACCGCTAGGCCATCTCTTCCATCCTGTTCTTGAATTCTTAATAAAAGCAGAGTACTCTCATATCTGTAGCAATGGAAGGAGAAAATAGAGTGAGTGGAAGATGAGGCCTCAACAAATAAAAGTGTTGAGACTTTCAGTATTACAGATGTCTCTTCTGCTACCCACTGTCTAAAGCTCCTCATACTCAAAAAAAGATGCCTTTGTAGAAATTGACTGTTACTTTTGATGTTCCGACTTAAATCAGCAGTGTAGGGACTAGGGGGAGATAGCACCACTGGTAAAGTGCCTTGTAGAATGAAAACTTGAGTTTGATTCCTAGAACCCATGTAAAAATGTCAGGTGTGGTGATGTGCACCCAGAACCCCAGTGCTGGGGAATTAGAGACGGGAAGATACTTGGGGCTCCCTGGCCAGCCAGCCTAGCCAATCTGTTGGTGAACCCCTGGCCAATGAGTGCTCCTGTCTCAAAAAATACTGGATGGTATTCCTGAGGGATGACACTCAAAGATGTCCTCTGACCTCCACATACCTGCACACCTGCACATGCCTACACACATATGAACATGTACAAACACATCCATAAAAGAATCACAAGTGAAAATCAGACTGCTAACAGGCTTGCCATGGCCCAGGGAACATTGTGGATATAGCAGACAGCTACAGGTCGCTGGGCTGAACCTCCAGACCAGACAGTTATGGGAGTAAGGGAACTTCTTGAGCTTTCATATTCAGAGGGAGTTCCACAATGGCAGAGTAAGTTGGCCCCCTTTCACAGATCCATGCAGAGAGAAATACCACCACCAGTACCATAAGCAAGCACACTCCAGGAACTCCATAATGGCCGAACTCCAGCACTTTGCATATCTGAGGTTGGAATTCAGATCTACCTTAGGACTGGACCCCAGGCTCTGTCCACAGTGACACCTCCTCCAGCTAGGCGGCTGCAGATCTAAATTACAAACTTTAATAAAACTCCTGAATCTATTAGGGGACATCCATTTAAACCACCACATCAGAAGAGGGGATGAAAAGATTAAAAAAAATTTTTTTTGTTATTATTTTTATTTATTTATTTGAGAGCGACAGAGAGAGAAAGAGGCAGATAGAGAGAAGGAGAGAGAATGGGCGCGCCAGGGCCTCCAGCCGCTGCAAACGAACTCCAGACACGTGCGCCCCCTTGTGCATCTGGCTAATGTGGGTCCTGGGGAACGAGCCTCGAACTGGGGTCCTTAGGCTTCACAGGCAAGCACTTAACAGCTAAGCCATCTCTCCAGCCCGGGATGAAAAGATTGTAAGAGTGGGTAGGAACACCCTGAGGCATGGTCTCCTCTCCCCCATAGAAACCGACTGAGGCCTTCACGACCCCATAGTCCATAACCTCCCTGAGGAGGGCCCCAGGGAGATGGGAGTTTGGGAGAGGGGATAAAAGAGTATAATCATATTTTTTTTAATGTACTTATTTATTTGAGAGAAAGAGACAGACAGGGAGAGAGAGAATGGTTGTACCAGGGCCTCTAGCTACTGCAAACCAACTCCAGATGCATGTGCCACCTTGTACATCTGGCTTACATAGGGTCCTGGGGAATTGAACCTGAGTCTTTTGGCTTTGCAAGGAAGTGCCTTACCTTCTAAGCCATCTCTCCAGCCCTTGTTTACAGTTTTTTATTGGAGAGAGAGAGAGACAGATAATTGGCATGCCAGGGCCTCAGCTATTACAATCAAACTCCAGATGCTTGCGCCACCTGGTGGTCATGTGTCACTTTGTGCTTGCCTCACCTTTGTGTGTCTGGCTTACATGGGACCTGGAGAGTTGAACATGGGTCCTTAGGCTTCGCAGTCTTAACTGCTAACCTATCTCTCCAGCCACCTTGTTTACATTTTTGATAAAAAATTTATGCCTCCATTTTTTATTGTTTTGATAGTCTTTGCCTTTTTAAAATTTTGTGTTATGTTCTCTCTCCTTTCTCCTCCTCTTCTCTTCTTCCTCTCCCTTTGATTATTTATGTTCTAATACTAAACATGCTTTTCTTTTTTCTTTTTTTTTTTTCAAGGTAGAGTCTCACTGTAACTCAGGCTGACCTAGAACTCACTCTGCAGTCCCAGGTTGGCCTTGAACTCACAGTGATCCTCATCCCTCTGCTTTCCAAGTGCTGGGATTAAAGGTGTGCACCACCACACCTGGCTAAACATATTTGTTTTTATAGCTTCATTATAGATTTAAAATTTTTTTATTTGTTTGAGAGCAGCAGAGAGAGAGAGAGAGAGAGAGAGAGAGAGAGAGAGAGAGAGAGGAAGAGGCAGATAGAGAGAAAGAGAGAGTGGCCACGCCAGGGCCTCTAGCCACTGCAAACGAACTCCAGATGCACGCTCCCCCTTGTGCATCTGGCTTATGTGGGTCCTGGGGAATTGAACCAGGATCCTTAGGCTTCACAGGTAAATGCCTTAACCGCTAAGCCATTTTCCTAGCCCCTCATTATAGATTTTAACATCATGGTAGTCAGATGTCCTTTCTTCTTGGTAGAAATTTTCCTGGCCATTTTCACATTTTAATTTTTTCTGTTGAATTTTATTCATACATTTATTGGCCCCTCTTCCCCCCTGCACCACACACGAATCTGAAATCCAGCTGGCATCTGAGATTGCATTGGATTTACAGATTAGTTTAGGAGCAATTGACATCTCTACGACATGGAGTCTTTTTTATTTTAAGAGCTCAACTTGTCATTCTGCAGAGCTTTTGCAGATCAAGCTGGCTGTTTCCTGGAACTCCCTTGCCTGTGTCCTTCCAGGTTGTAGCTGGCTCCAAGGGAAATGCTTGTGGGTTTGGAGGGCAGAGCTGAGTCAGCAGTCTTTGTGTCTAGTGGCTGTCACGGTCAGAGGTGAAGAGAGGCAGACTCAGAGATGCCAGTGGGCTCCCGTGATTCCAGATCTTTTCCACTCTGGGTCCCTTTCTTTTAATCTGGCCCCACTGATTAAGAGCAGCCCCAATGTATTTGGCAGTGAGCCCATAGAGGGGGTTAGTATGTGGAAGCCATAGAGCTCTGTTGGTTGATTGGCTTGCTTCTTGTTGTGATACCACTTTAAGCAGCTGCCTGTAACTTCCTTCCCCGCTTCCCTGAAAGCTCTGATCTTCTAGTTAGGCTTAGAGCTTTAGGAGCTGGTAGGTGACTCTTTCTGTTCCTAAAATTCGCCAATTTGGGCCTTTATGTCCCCCATCTTTTTTTTTCCTCACAAGTCAACAGGCTCATCCTGTAACCTGTTCCTTATTTGATGGCACTCCTAGCGGCCCCATTTCCTTCATTGAATTGTTTGACTCTTTCCATTTACTTAGCTGCTCTTCTTTCTAACTTATGACTGCTGTAGCTTTCTTCATATAGATCCTATATCTTTTCTTTATTATTTCCTACTGGACATTTTATCATCTGTCTTGTTTGTTGTGAATTTAATTTTCCCTCCATAATATAGCTGGACCCTCCTCAGCATCTCTGAACTTGCTGAAATTTGTACAGTGATACCTATGGCTTGCTTCAGCACTCATTTGAGATCTTTACACAGTGGCATCTTTTCACTGAAGCCTTCTTTAGTTACCCCATGTCAGACTGCAACCCTCCTATATAATATGGAATTTTCCCTGCTTTATTATTATTATACTATTTTTATTTATTTATGAGAGAGAGAGAGAGAGAGAGAGAATGGGCATGCCAGGGCCTCTAGCCATTGCAAACAAACTTCAGACACATGTGCCACCATGTGCATCTGGCTTACTTGAGTTCTGGGGAATTGAACCTGGATCCTTAGGCTTCATAGGAATGTGCCTTAACCGCTAAGCCATCTCTCCAGCCCCCTGCTTCATTTTTTAACCTTAGCACTGACCAGCACTTAACATGCCATGTATCTTTCTTATCTTGTCTTTCTTCACTTGAGTATAAGCTCTGTAAGGACAAGGAACTTTACAATCTGATAGCGTCAATGCTTATAATGGTGCATGGCAACTAACAGATATTTAGAAAATGTTTTCTATGAATGAATGTGTAAAGAATGATTCATTCAAAATAATTTTTCAATTCCTTACCTTACCAATTTTGGTATGGTTCAATAATGCTTATATCAGCTCCTCTTGGGGGTTCAGTTTAAACTTATATCAACCATAAATAATAGTTTTATGCATTCTAATACTTCTATGTCATTTATTGCTATTGTCTGTGTTAATTGGCTAGTTTATCCACAATGCTATTAAATTAAGTTGACAATAATGAATATTATTATTATCTTATGAGTATTTTTTTCTCCCAGATTTTAATGTTTTACTGTAAAAAATCCTTTGTTTTTACTCTTTGGCATTTTACAGGGTGCTTTACTCTCTGGCATTGTTATTCTAAATATTAGCCATATATTTATATTTATATTTTATTTTTAGAGACAGCAAGAGACAGAGAGAGACAGAGGGGGAGAGAGAGAATTGGTGCACCAGGGCCTCAATTGCTGCAATCCAACGACAGATGCTTGCGCCACCTAGTGGACATGCTCAATCTTGCACTTGTCTCACCTTTGTGCATCTGGCTTACGTGGGATCTGGAGAGTAGAACATGGGTCCTTAGGCTTCGCAGGCAAGTGCCTTAACTACTATGCCATCTCTCTAGCCCTGTAAAAATCCTTTGGATTAAGGTTATTGATCCTATGCCTTTTCTGTTTGAGTGTACCTTCTTTGAAAGGTACTTAGTTTTTAAATATTTTATTTATTTATTTGAGAGATGAAGGGAGGGAGAGAGAAAGAGAGAGAGGGAGAGAGGAAGAGGTAGATAGAGAATGGGTACACCAGGGCCTCCAGCCACTGCAAACAAACTCCAGACACATGTGGCCCCATGTGCATATAACTTACATGGGTACTGGGGAGTTGAAACTGTGTCCTTAGAGTTTGCAGGCAATTCCCTTAACCACTAAGCGATCTCTCTAGCCCTGAGAGGTACTTATTTTTCTAATTGGAGCTACTTATAAAAAATTCACCAATGAACTAATAGATTCTATTCCAAAAACATTATTATTAAACATTATTAAATGTGGATGGCAGAATGTATTTCCTTATGTGAAGAATGATGTGAATAATGGCTAGGTTTCCCAATCAGCCCATGTCCCATAATGCTCCCAGTGTTGTGCTGTTACTCAAAGGATCATTGAAGACCTGACCTCCTATGAAATTTCTCATGGGTAGACATGAGTATTCCATCACTTCATTGCCATTGTCTTTGTTATAAGAATCACTCCTGCGAGGCGACATCCCGACATTATGTGATAATGATTTGTGCTCAAGGCAGTTCCTCCTGCTTAGATTTACTAGATTTTTTTCTGAGAGAGAGAGAGAGAGAGAGAGAGAGAGAGCGAGCTGACACACCAGGGACTCAGCCATTGCAATTGAACTCCAGACGTGCCACCTTGTGGGCGTGTGCGACCTTGTGCTTGTGTCACCTTTGTGAGTTTGGCTTATGTGGGATCTGGAGAGTTGAACATGGGTCCTTAGACTTTGCAGACAAGTGCCTTAACTGCTAAGCCATCTTTCCAGCCCCAGGATTTTTTTTATGTACTGGGGGTTGAACTCAGGGCCCTGAGTGTGCTAGGCAAGTCCTCTACCACTGAGCTACATTCCCAGTTCCCTCCTGCACAGATTTAGCTTTAGTTCACAACTCACTTGTGTATATAGGGATGGATTCTAAGAAGTTTGGAAGCTGATCAACAGGTTACACATCAGAGAGTAGTGGAAACAGGTGGGTATCTGGAGAGCACCTGGCTTGTCAAAGGGCCATAGATGGAAGTTAATAGGTAATATGGATCCAGTATTGGCAGACATTTTGATTGTTTAAGATGAATGTGAAAATTCTGGCCAGTGGAACATCTCATATGCTTTAAAGGTTGATACATTTTTTTCAGCCTGGGTGTGAATAGACACATACTCAAAGTAGGTAATTGATTTAAAATGTGTGAGCAAAGTTTCTGTTACTCACTGAAGTGTAGTGGAGCACCCAGGACTAGCAACAACAGAGAAGAGTTCTGCTCCCGGCCCTTAGGAGACAGTTTGTCTGAACTACAGAGCAGGCTGGAGGGGCTTCTGACACAAACGTGTTTCTAAGTGGAAAAGTAGCTGTTCATAATAGCCAGTCAGTGACGTAAGCAGCTTCTCCTCTTCTGTCCCTCTGAGCCCCTGCATATTCCTCCATTGTCCAAAACCAAGAGCGAGCATGCTGGCTCAGTCCCCAGAGGTCACAAAGCAAGGTGGAACGGACGACAGTGAATGTTCAAGTCAAATCGGACGTACGCAACATCGATAGAGGTTTGTTTAGATGAAGTAAAATGCAAACAAATCCTGAGAAGGAAAACTTGCTATCAGGCTCAGTTTGAAACCTTGGGGATAAGTATTTTCAAGACATTGATATATGTTTCTATTTTTGTCATTTATGCTAATAGTGTGGATATACATGATGCTTGATTACTGGGTGAATAAAAGTAATCTGAAAACTAAGTATAACATTACTAGAAAATGCATTTTATATTTACTCAAGGAAATATTTTCTCTTTAGGGTGTCTTGTCCCCAAATGAATAATTATAACATTAAAATGAAGGAGTGTATTGTCTAGCTTTCCCAATTTGATATTCAGACTTACTGTACTAGTTATTGCTACATCACAAATCATCCTTAAAAGTTAGTGGCTTAAAACAACAAACATGGGCTTGAGAGATGGCTCAGCAGTTAAGGCATTTGCCTGCAAAGCCTAATGACCCAGGTTCAATTCCCCAGTGCCCATGTAAAGCCAGATGCACAAAGTGGCACATGAATCTGGAGTCTGTTTGCAGGTGGTAGAGGTCATCCATTTTCTTTGTCTGTCTCTCTTCTCTCCATCTCTCTCTGCTTGTAAATAAATAAATAAAAATAATTAAATAATTTAAACCAGCAACAACCATTTATAATTTCAGTTTCTGAGGGTCTTGACCTAGGAGTGGCTTAGCTAGCTGGTTCTCTTTCAATGTCTGGGTTGCATCATCTGATGCCTGTCTGAGGCTGGAGGGTCCACTACCAAGAGGGCTTCTGTACAAGGCTATTGGCTACAAGTCTCAATTCTTTGCCATGTAGCTTTTCTATGGGACTGTATGAATATCAAAATACGATATTTGGCTTTTCCCACAGTGAGTGTTTCAAGGGCAACAGAGAGAAAAAGGGTAACAAAGACAGATGTTGGGGCTGGAGAGATGACTTAGTGGCTAAGGCACTTGCCTGCAAAGCCAAAGGTCCCAGGTTTGATTACCCAGGACCCACGTATGCCAGGTGGCACATGTGTCTGGAGTTTGTTTACAGGCTAGAGGCCCTGGGGCACCCATTCTCTCTCTCTCTCTCTCTTTCTCATTGCTTCTTTCTCTCAAATAAATAAATAAAAATAAAATGTTTTTAAAAAGACAGATGTTGCTATGTCATTTAGGATCTAATTGTGGAAGGGACATACCCTTTCTTCTGCCACACTCTGGTCACACAGACCTAAGTCACACAGAGCAGCTACAGTACAAGGAAAGCTGTTTTTGAATTAATATTCACAGGCACTGCCAGTGAGTTTCGGCAAGGGATCCTTGGGCCCCTACATGATGGTGAATTTTGTATCAGCTCTCCTGGCTATGTAGAACCTTGGCATATAGGTAGTATGTCAAGAGAGGAAATAGCTTGGTGTGGTGGCTCATGCTGCAATCCCAGGACTTGGAAGGAGGAAGGAGTATTGACATGAGTTCAAGGCAACCCTGGGCGACATAGTAAGCTTGAAGCTAGCCTGGGCTTCTTACTGAGTTCTAGGCCAACCTGGGCTATGGAGTAAGACCCTGTGTTTGAAAAGCTTTTAATTGGGAAAATGGAAATCAGATCTTTCCCATATTAGACTTGAGGAAAAGCCCCTAGCTATTTTCTGCTACTGGTTGTTGGCCTAGAGCTAGATTGTCACACAATCTCTCTGTCTCACTATGATGTGAGTGAGGAGATCAGCTTCTGAGGAGAAGAATCCCAATTCTTCCATCACCTACAAAACATCAGGATTACCTCGTGTATTCTTGGTAATAAACAGATGCCAACACGCTCAAGTTACAGGTCTTCTTCAATTTTTTTTTTGGGGGGGGTTGTTTGAGGTAGGGTCTCACTCTAGCCCAGGCTGACCTGGAATTCTCTATGTAGTCTCAGGATGGCGATCCTCCTACCTCTGCCTCCCAAGTGCTGGGGTTAAAGGCGTGCACCACCACGCCAGGCTCTAGGGCTTAGCCAATCACAGTGTCGCACTCCTGACTCGCTTTGCTCTTGGCAAGGGCTCTGTCGTGGATGGACTCGCTGTTCCTTATCTCTCCAGATCGTAGTTCCATACATTTCCCTTCACTCTCCCATCAGTTCCTTAAAGGCAGCTTTCCATATTTATTAAATTCTTCTTTTGGTTAGATAATTGGAATTGAGTCAACCTTCTTGCACATTTTCTTCTGCTTTTGTCCATGTGTTGAGAATGTTCCATAAGCCCCCAGGAAGTTGAAGACTTCCAGAATGAAGGGCTAGGTGCTCCAAATGAGATATGAGTGTATACAGAGGGTTGCTAAGCAGCTATTTACAAATAAAGGCATTTTTCCAACTGAAAAGCGTTATAAAGCAAATATTATCATTAAGTAGCAAATAGTCAGAGAGACTACCTTTACTGCACAAGAATTTATTATTGACTTCATTATTTATAGTACAGATGATGGCTGCTTGAAAAAGGAGGAAAATGTATTACAGGACTTTTATAAAGGGGATAAACAAAGTAGATTGTATGTTGGTTTTACATGACCAAACGATGACTTCATTTCACCATCATCCTGCCATAAATCTGTAACTCTTCTCTTACCAGAGGCAATAGAAGCTGCAGGGAATCCAGGCCGGCTTGTCCCAGGCACTAATCTTTCATGCTGGGAAATGCATCTGTGAGGTGTACTAGACCCAGAAGTTTGGGCAGAGCTAGATTTTTTTAAAAAAATTTATTTTTATTTATTTATTTTACAGAGAAAGGGAGAGAGAGGGGGAGAGAGAGAGAGAGAGAGAGAGAGAGAGAGAGAGGGAGAGAGAGAGAGAATGGGTGCGCCAGGGCCTCCAACCACTGCAAACAAACTCCAGACATGTGTACCCCCTTGTGCATCTGGCTAACGTGGGTCCTAGGGAATCGAACCTGGGTCCCGTGGCTTTGCAGGCAAATGCCTTAACCGGTAAGCCATCCATCCAGCCCCAGAGCTAGTTTTGTATGAATTGGCTATTCATCTTGACAACTTACAGCTCACCGCTCGTCACTTGAGGGGCTCCAATGCAATCACGTTGAGTTCTGGGACACTTCGATGGCCATTATCTTGCCGTGCAGCAGAGTGCAGGAAAGCTATTACTCAGATGCCCACATTCTTTTTAGTCAAAAATGAAAACAAAGCAAAACAACTCCAAAACAATTTCAGAGACTACAGACACATCTAGTACCCATCTCGGATGTTGGGCCCGACGGCTACGGTTTGCCAATACTTGGCCAAACAGAACATTTTTATTACTTATCAATGTTTTATGTATTAGTTCACCCTTTTTTTTTATTACCAAGAACTACTTTATTATACGAATGTTTTATAACTTGTTTATTCATTCTTCTATTGGTGGACACTTGAGCTGTTTCCAATTTTTGACAATTGTGAATATGAGCGCTACAAACATTCTTTTATTCGTGTTTTTGAAAGCACGTGTCTTTATTTCTCTTGGAGGAAAAATTGCTGTCTTACAGGGTGGCTGAATATCTAACCTGAATGGAACTGCTAAATCATTCTTCACTGTGGTCCTGCCGTTGGTCATTCTCCTAGGCAATGTGTGAGAGTAATTCTATCCTTGCCAGTAGTGTTGGAGTGATCAATCTTTTGACTTTAGCTATCGTGGTGGGCGTGATTCAGCCTCTTTTTCAATCAGGCTATCTGTCCTTCATGTTCCTCTAATTCTGTACCATTTCTTACATCTTTTTAAGTTCCATCTCTTTTCCCACTATGCTTAGTTTATACCTGTGTCTGTAGACCTGGTACTCTTTCAGTCTACTCGTAGCCATCTGTCTCATTTGTTACTAAGCATATAACCTTATTTTGGCCCTTGTCCAAGTGACTTTCCTCTAAGCCTACCTTCATGTGACTACAGGGCCAGAGGAATCCTACCAACTACCAGCCAGCCATACCACCCTCATTTACTGAGTCCTTTTTTTTGTTCCCACCAAGACTTTTGTTTTTGTTTTTGTTTTTTTGAGGTAGAGTCCCATTCTGGTCCAGGCTGACCTGTAATTAACTACGTAGTCTCAGGGTGGCCTCGAACTCACGGTGATCCTCCTACCTCCTGAGTGCTGGTATTAAAGGTGTGTGCCACCACACCCGGCTTGAGACTTTTAGTCCTATATGCAGTGAGTGTATGTTTAAGTTAAGTGTGTGGACAGATGTAGCTTGTAAGGTTCTCTAGTTCTAGAAAGGACTCCCACATGCTCATTGTTTCTGGAAGTTCCTTTAACTTAATCCTCATTCCCCATGATTAGAAAACTTCAGATATAATTTCTCTGGGGCAAAAAGACATGCTGATTTGAACTTATTACCATGTAAATAACTAAGAGATGCTTTTCTGAGAGAGGGTTTTCTCTTTTTAAGAAATTTTTATTTATTTGAGTGTATGTGTGTATGTGTGGGTGAGAGAGAGAGAGAGAGAGAGAGAGAGAGAGAGAGAATGGGTATACCAGGGCCTCTAGCCACTGCAACTGAACTCTAAATGCATGTGCCACTTTGTACGTCTGGCTTTACATGGGTGCTGGGGAATTGAACCCAGGCTGGCAGGCTTTACAAGCAAGTACTTTTAACCACTGAACTATCTCACCAGCTTGAGAGAGGGCTTTCTTAGTCAATAGGAAAGAAAGAGGGACTATTCCTGGGCCATGGGCCATGTCTGGAGACAAGGTTCACTGAAAGCCAGAAGATTTGGAGGCAGGATGTAAGGGGGTACAGTCTAGCATGATGAGGGACAGATTTTCTGTTTTCATCATTTGTGCCCCAAATGACTCTTTACAGAGATCTAGATTCTACCAAGCTAGGTTAAGCCTTCCTTATTTTTCTTGACTCTCTCATCTTTTCTCTTCTGCTTGGGATATTTAAATAGATGCCTCCTGTGAAGAAAGATTTCAGCCCTTTCCAAGTGCACGTTTGAATTTGTAGCCATCAATTATGACTCCCTATTACCTACTGTCGTTACCCATTGGAACACTTCTTTCTTTCATGGTTTACTATGTCCATGCAAGGATGTCTCTGGACATATTTACTTTATTTAGGATGTAGTTATTCTGTGCCTTGTTTTGCAAGAAGCCACTCATCAACAAAGGTAATACCTGCAGTGAATGCCTGGGAATATTATTTGCGATCCAAGAAGGAAAATACAATAAACCGAAATAATGGGTTTGTGGTGGTGGAGAGTTGAGTGAAATTTTTTAATCTGTGCATGGTATGTGTGTAAGGCTGTGCTGATGGGGTGCACCTGTGTGCTTGACTACGGGGCCCTTTGGGCTTGCCTGTGGCTGCTGGACCAGGCCTTCAGCGTTCCTCTTCCATCACTCACCTGCCTGTTTTTCCTTGCTGCGAGCTTACTGCTTGTGAGCCCCAGCGATTCTCTTAGTCCCTGTTCAGACCCGAGTGACCGTGCCCTGCAGTTCCTAATGGGTTATGGAGATTCTAACTCAGGCCCTTTAGGCCCACCCAGGTACTCATGTGGGCACAGAAAGTGTATTTAACCTATGAGCCATCTCTCTAACCCCAAATGAATTCTTTTTCCTGGAGTTAGATGGAGAGAGAGAGAGAGAGAGAGAGAGAGAGACCAACCAAGCAAGCAGGCCAATAAAGATGCACATGTTGGGGCTGGAGAGATGGCTTAGCAGTTAAAGGAGCTTGCTTGCTAAGCCTAAGGACTCAGGTTCAATTCACCAGTACCCACATAAGTCAGATGCACAAAGGGGCACATGCATCTGGAGTTGATTTGCAATAGGTGGAGGCCCTGGCGTGCCCATTTTCTATCTGCCTCTTTTTCTCTGTCTCTCTAATAAATAAATCAGTAAATAAATAAAATATGCATATATTAGAATTGTCAGACACTTGGCAAGCTGGCATAATATCATTATATTTTATAGATGAAGGCATTGTTAGACCACCCCCTCAACTAACAGCACTTTACTTAGCTTTAGAATCAGTCAAGGCATTGTATTAAGATAGATCACTAGGAGGACAGTCTAGCATAGGATCATGGGATTGCTGTTTGTTTTCTGTGTTTAGACAGCACCAGAGAGGAGGATAAGGGACTTAGAATCCTAAGACTGGGTTAGAATTCTAGCTTTGTTACATGATATGTCCGTGTGACCTTAGAAAACTCACTTCAATCCTCTGTCTTATTAATCTCTTGCCATGTTATAAACTATCCCAAAGCTTTGTGGCTTCAGAGCAAAATTCTTTATTTGTTCATGGTTTTGTGACTATGCAGCCTGGGGGGTCACTCAAAGTGGCAGAAGTCAGTTGGCTTGCTGAGTCCTTGGGGGCTTTACTCTCATGTCTGGTGACTGGCGGCTGTATTTCTCATCCATGGGCATGCCCATCTTCAAGGGAGCCAGCCCAGCCTCCTCGTGGGAATCTCAGGACAAGGGAGACAAAGAAGAAACTGGGAGACTCCCTGAATCTGAGCCTGTGGCCCTGACAAAGCCACTTCTGGCACATTTATGTGGCTTATCAGCCAGTCACCAGGATGGCTCCGAACTTAGGCAAACTTTTGTAGGAAGCAACCGAAATAACATATTGTTGCAGAGGATATGTACGTAGAAGGGGGAGGAATTTATGGCTGTATATTGCAACCTACCTGAAACCTTTGTTTTTGAATCTGTAAAATGGGGCTAAAAACTCCCAAGAGCATGTCAGAATTTTTAGTTTCTTCTGCTCAATTTTTACCTCTTCTCTATAAAATCTATGTCCAAGGTCCTCTATCCTCTCTCACCATGATCTCTCCTTAAAACTATGTCATCTATGCAAGCATTGGGAAACTTTCTCTGTAAAGGGCCCAGATAGGAAATATTTTTCTCTCTGTGTCATAGCTAATTGGCTCTGCATTGTAGCAAAAAGGCACCCATGGACAATGTGTAAGTGAGTAAGTGTGGCTGTGTTCCAGTAAGGCTTTTTTTTTTTCTTTTGTACACGAACAGGCAGGAGACAAATCTTGATCTTTTGCAGTGATGTTGATTACCATCTATCTGCAGCAGAGGACTGTGTTTCTTTAAAATCATTCTGAGCTGTTGCTGCCATTGCAACCATAGCAGTGTGCAAAACTGGATGCGATCATCGTTCTCACTAGCTTAAAAACCCTCCTGCCTTGTTGTTGGTCTCAGAGTGGAGGAAATCCTGCGCATGACCTGCAAGGCCTCGCTCTCCCTCTCCCAGGAGCCCCTTTCCCTACCTGGGAATGGCCACGCTTCCCTGCCTGGATGACTCCCCGCTCCTCTTCTCCAAGCTCTCAGATCGTCTCTCCTGTCTCCCAAGAAACATTATTTTTGACCCCTAAATAGAATTCACCCCTCTTGTGGTGATTTGAATATGACATGTTCCCCCAAACCCCTAAAGCTCATGTGTTGGGGGAGTCCATACCCACTTGGTGGCATTATCGGGAAGCGGGCGAAACTTAGGAGGTGAGGCCTGGCTGGAGGAAATAGGTCCTTGGTTGTGGGTACTGTTACAAGTGATGCCATGGTCCCTTCCTTTTTCTCTGTTTTCAGAAACTAATAACTTCACTACACATTTCTTTCCATGATCTTCTTTTACCTTAGGTCCCACCCCTTCTTTTCCACCTTATTCTTTTATTACAGGTCCAGAAATAGCCAAGTGACCATGGGCTGCAACCTCTGAAACTGTGAGCCAAAATAAATCTTTCCTCCTCTATGTGACTGATTTTCTCAGGTATTTGGCCATCATAGCATCTAAAGAGAATTAACATGCACATAAGATTCTGGCCAAGTACACTTACCCTTTTGACATGTGCTATTGATTTTTTTAAACATATATTTTATTTATTTATTTGAGAGAGAGAAAGAGTGAGAGAAAGAGAGAGAATGGGTGAGCCAGGACATCCAGCCACTGCAAATGAATTCCAGATGCATGTGCCTCCTTATACATCTGGCTTATGTGGGTCCTGGAGAATTGAACTGGGACCCTTTGGCTTTGCAGGCAAACACCTTAACTGCTAAGCAATCTCTCCAGCCCCCTGCTATTGATTTTTAATTGTATCGTCATTTGTGAAAGTTTGGTTAGTCTTCAGTGAACTATTTCCTTCACTGTGTCACTGTGAACAGAACATATTTATCATTGATGCTGAGTTGGGCCATGTGACTTGGTACATTGACATGGGCAAAGTCTTTAAATATGCCTTTGGCAGGCCTTGTTTCCTTATCCCTTTGCCAGGTGATCTGCTGGTCCTGCAGCAGTGAAAGATGTATGGAGTTGAACTACCTCAGCTGACTTGCAAACCAACAAGTGTGACAATAAATGGTCATTGTGTGCCACGGAATTTTGGGGTAAGAGGTCGTTAGGCAATGTAGATGGCTAATGGGATTATCTTTATATCTTTTTTTCTCTCACTAGAGTAAAGTCCACAATAAAAATCCACAACAAAAGTACGAAGCCAGGCATGGTAGTGGCTCATGTCTAATCTCAGCACTTGGGAGGGGAGGCTGAGGTAGAAGGGTTATGGGGGTGGGAGGGGGGAGAAAGCTGTGGAGCTGGGGATATAACTCAGTGTTGTAATGCTTGCCTAGCATGCACAAGGCCCCATTTTGATTCTAGCAGAGAGAGAGAGAGAGAGAGAGAGAGAACATGTTGGCGTCGCTCACTCTTACATTTCTATTGCCTATTACTGAAGAAGCCTACTGAACATGTAATAATTAAGTAATACAATGGATGTGGAAGCATTTAAGCTTATTATAGGCACATAGCTGCTATTCAGCAGATAGGGCTTTAAAAAGGGTTAGGTAATGTTCAAGACAATCTGTATCTAGTTCCCTTCTGAGCTTGAAAATCTTCCAAGCTTTATAATTCAGGTTTATGTGCAAGGAAAATAGCCCTCTATCTATAATCAACTCTGTATTGACTCCACATTCAAATTCTTTTACCCACAGGAAATTTAAGATTATTAAAGAAAATAAAAAATAAATGCAAGTTCAGGAAGTTCTTTGTTTGCACTACTTTGTTTTCTAATTTTAAATCTTATTAGTTGAAAGTGATAATAAAAGAGCCATTTGGAGACAGGACAATATTATCACATCTGGAGAAAATAAGATTAGGACAAAGGCTCTATTCTCTTCTTTGATGCATATGTGCAGGTCTCATTAACTTTTGCATTATCTCGAAGAAAATATTAGAAAATGTCACGCGCCATAAACATTCCACACAAAGGGGGGTTAATTAATAGGCTCATGTAGTATTAATGCAGATGTTAAACATTAACTATGATAAGTGTTCTCTAATAGCTGGTATCTATGGATAATTAATGCACCCCAGTTTTACAAGAAAATATAAACATGACAGCAGTATAAATTATGAAATAATCTGTAAAAATTCCAGATAATTTTGAGAAAGCTTCTCAAGACTTATGGTGAATTCTATACATTTTAGGCTAATCATTGAAATAATTAAAATAAATATGCAATTTCTCTTAAACTACTTAGGAAAAGCTGGCCTCCAAAATCCACTTCCCATATTTAAAAAAAAATATTATTTATTTATTTGACAGAGAGAAAGATGCAGAAGGAGAGAGAGAGAGAGAGAGAGAGAGAGACAGAGAGAGAGAATGGGCATCCAGGGCCTACAGCCACTGCAAATGAACTACAGATGCATGCACCCCCTTGAGCATCTGGCTTATGTGGGTTCTGGAGAATCAAACCAAGGTCCTTTAGCTTTGCAGGCAAATGCCTTAATCACTAAGCTATCTCTCCAGCCCCCAACTATTTTTTTAATAAATCTTTTTAATTAATTAGTTTCATTTTCATTTGTTAGAGAACGAGAGAGAGAGAGAGAGAGAGAGAGAGAGAGAGAATGGGTATGCCAGGGCCTCTAGCCACTGCAAACGAACTCTAGATGCATGTGCCACCATGTGCATCTGGCTTACTTGGAACCTGGAGAATTGAACCTGGGTCCTTAGGCTTGGCAGGCATGCACCTTAACTGCTAAGCCATCTCTCCAGGCCCCAAATATTAAAAAAAATTATTTGCTTATTTGCAAGCAGACAGAGATAGAAAGAAGAGACACAGACAGAGAGGATGGGCGTGCCAAAGTCTCCAGCCATCTGGCTTTACATGGGTACTGGGGAATCAAACCTGGGTGGCTGGGCTTTTGCAGGAAAGCACCGTAACTGCTGAGCCATCTCTCCAGCCCCTAAATATTTTATGTATGCGAAATAACATGTGTTGGCTACTTATATGTGCTTCGAATGCCAATGTTTCTTTTTAATACTTTATATTTACATGATAAGCTTTCATTTGAAAAATAAAACATATTTATGTACAAAGACCTTGTTTTTTTTCTTCTCTGCTCATTTTGGGTCAATTGAAGCCTTGTCTATTGCTTTTCTAGGCATTTACAAGCTGCATGTTTCTGTGAAGAAGATATGATTACAAATATCAACGAACCAGATACTACAGATGTGTAAGTTTATATATGGGATCAGAAAACTAAACAACGGTATTATAATGTATATGTTTACATATTCTGATGCAATATTTATCTCCATTTAAAATTTTTCCTTTCTTTTCAAAAAGGGGTATGTGATTCTTCGACATTTGTTTAAAATAAAACAGAATCCATCTGTGGCAGATGCTGAGATGTACCACTCTAACTCGCCTCCAAGCAAGGAGCTGCTGCCAGCTATGAGGACTGTGGTTGGCGAATGCCTCCAACTTCATGGTCTACCACAGTTTTTTCCCCAGGGGGAAACTTCTTGGGAAGCCCATGGCTGAGCAAGAGGATGGCAGAAGGGCCTATCCACTTCTACTGAGAGTGAAACTTCTCCAACAGGCAATATTTGCTTCCTGCTGGGCAGAAACAGTACTTAGGTGTTGGTCACCCTCTGATGGCTTGTCCTGCCCAATCCTGCCTCCTGCTTATTCATGGATGCTACTTGCTAATCAGCCCTTTGCTTCCCTCCACGTCTGCCCCTAGAAAATCCAAATGGCATCCTGCATCTTCCCAGGGCCTCAGTGCCAAACACCAAATAACTAATTACCTAAACAGTCCATGATAAGCCCATCCTCTGAGCTAGATGGGATGAAGTAAAGGAAAATGAGATGGGGGCTTTGGTTCAGACAAGACCATAGATCAATAATGAACACATCAACAAGGTCAAAAAGAGAAACAGCATTCACTAACAACCCACAGGACATACAGATAAATGCTACCTTGAAAACTTTAACAAAAAGTCTAGGCTCCTTGTTGCATTTGAAATATGAAGTTAGGCACAGATTTGGTATCAGAAACATTTTGTCGGGGTGGAGAGATGGCTCCATGGCTAAAGGCGCTTGCTTGCAAAGCCTTAGAGCCTGGGTTTGATTCCCCAGTATCTGTGTAAAGCTAGATGCACAAAGTGGCACATGAGTCTGGAGTTTGCTGCCATAGGAGGTCCTGGCAGACCCATATTTATTCATTCTCATTTTCTCAAATAAATAAATAAAATATTTTAAAAACACAGACTTTTTCTGCGTGTATATGTGACACATATGTGGTGTGCTATGTGCCTGCGAGTGTGGTATGTTTGGTGTAGTCACATGTGGGTGCAGATGTGCACGCCCTATGTGTCTGTGTGCGCAGGCCAAAAGAGAAGGTCAGTGGTCCTCCTCGGTGCGTTTCCTTGAGATGGAGTTTCTCACTGAACCTGGAGCTGCCTTGTTATTGATCAGACTGGCTGTTGCAGTCAGGTTCACATGGCTGGCAGAAATCACCCTACCAGGAGCAGCTTTTGGGGAAAAAAAGTTTATTTTGGCTTACAGAATTGAGGGGAAGCTCCACGATGGCAGGGGGGAAACGATGGCATGAACAGAGGGTGGACATCACCTCCTTGCCAACATAATAGCAACAGGAGGGTGTGCCCAACACTGGCAAGGGGAAACTGGCCATAACACCCATAAGCCCGCCCCCAACAATACATTGCCTCCGAGAGGTGTTAATTCCCAAATCTCCATCAGTGGGGAACCTAGCATTCAGAACACCTAAGTTTATGGGGGATACCTGAATTAAACTGCCACAGTGGCTGAGCAGCGAGCTCCAGTGATTCTCCTGTCTCTGCTCCACCTAGGATTGGGGTTACATGCCCAGCTGTTTATGAGGATGCTGAGGAATTGAACTCAGAGCTAATCAGGCCCTCTCGGGATCTCACGCCTGTGCAGCAAGCATTCTTACCCACTGAACCATCTCCCCAGCCCCTAATCTTTTTTTTTAAATTAGGTAAATAAAATCTCTAAATGATTATCTTTTGTAAATGGATCTATTTAACAATACTTAACACTAAAATATAATTTATAGTATCCACATGAGCAAAACTGTTTTAGTCTGTGCTAACAGAGACTAGCTAAATAGCCTCATTACTCTTAATCAAGCATTGGAAGGTGTTCATTAAAATAGCACTCTACTTGCAAAAATGTTAAAACTCACCAAAAGGCATTCCAAAGACCACATTTTGAGAAACACCGAGGTGTCCAATGCACCCTGCTAACTATAATTCTGATAGTTTTGAGGTGAGGAGCAGATCAAAATGCAATAAAAAATTCATCTGTAATACAGAACCAAGGAGAGAAAACAGTGGAGAAAGAAAAGACAGACATGGCCCCCCATAACAAGGGGAGCAAATATAACAAGGCAAGTATGCACGTGTTTGCAGTTCCTTTAAATAGTTTCAAATATTTTCATACAAAACCTCTTGATTGTGATGCGTTTGCAATGGCTGCTGCAGTGCAGAGTAAGTCAAAACACGTGTTCCTGTGGTAGAGACAGGAAAAGCAGTTGACTGATTACGTGTGTTGTTCTGAGGGCAGCCCTGGAATGGTAACAGTACTTCCTTAGCTCTCAGTACCGACTTCCTGTCTTCATTATCTCCTCACCATACTGCGGGGAAATGGCAGGCGTGGGATCATCCGTTTAATATGCATCACAGGTGATAGAAATGGTTCCCTGCAAAAATGAGCTTTGGTGTGAACTTTTAATTTGTTTCTATCTTGTTTCAAAATAAAATAATGCCTCCTGCCTTTTCACAAAACAAAGATTGAAGCTTTCCATGTTTTGAGCAGAGAAGTTTGAGAAAGAAATGCCATAGATAGCTTATTGGCAAGGGCTTTCCCCAGCTCCACTGTGATCCGGCTTCCAAAATCCATCTTGTGACTAGGCCCTGTCCTTGGGCCTTGTCCTTGGGAGTAATCCTTTTACGTGGGTTTCGCCTGAACCCCTGACGCCAGATCACCTCAGTATCTGATCAAGCTCCACATCTCCATATCCCCCCAGGTGATGTCTGGTCACCTTGGCCTGCATTTTGCAAGAATCTTCTTTTAACCATGATGTTTTCTCTTAGCAATTTTATATCCATGGGGGGGGGGGTCCCTTCATCCTGTCCCTGGGTTATGTCTGAGTCCCCACTTTTCCTCTCTTCTCTACTGCAAACCTTCATTTGCTTGAATCCATTTTGGGAGTGAAGTCTTCCTTAATGTTTTTAATAAGCATCAGAAAAATTTCCCTGAAACACTGTATAGAAAAGATTCCTTATGATTTTGGGTTGCCTTAATGCCTTTCTGCTATTTCTATCTCCCCTTCTCTCTACTGTTCTGAATTTTATTATGCAGCCATAATTGCTACATAATTTATTTAAAATTGTTATATTTATAATGGGCATATGCCCGCTCATTTTGGCTTTCTATAGTTTAATTTTTTTTTCTTGTGCTTGTTCTCTGCTACAGGTAGACCTCATACTATGCCTCTGGGGTCAGTGGGAAGAAGGTCTCTTGGAGGAGCTAGCCTACAGGTAATTGTACATTACCCCTGCCTGACATCCTCCTGATCTGAGGAGTGGGAAGTAGAGAGCTGTCATTGACAGGGAGGTGACAGCTGTGTGGATGTGTCCTGTCAGGCACATCATGGTAGGAAGGGAAGGCTCAAAAGTAGTTGACAATTCTGTGAGATGAGGGCTCAGTTCTCTCAGGACTAATTCTCCCCTACTATGTGACAGTCCATAGGATGGCTCCCAAGGGCACTGCCTGGCCCCTAGTGGGCATACTCATTAGGTTAGTGCAAAGACACGTGGGTCAAAGGAGAGCTGAGGGCTGGGAGGAGGGAGAACAGAAAAGTGTAGGGTGACAGGACAGGGACACGGAGGCAAGAGGTTGCTATGGTTTGAATGGGTCTTCTTCACATTCCTATGTTAACGCACTACACTCAAGGTTATGGCATGGGGCAGTGGGGCCTTGGGAGCTGATTAGGTCATGAGGGTGGAGTTCTCATGAATAGCACTAGTGTTCTGATAAAAAAAAAAAAGGCTCCAGGGCTGGAGAGATGGCTTAGTGGTTAAGCCACTTGTCTGCAAAGCCTAAGGACCCAGGTTCAAGATCCCAGTACCCATGTAAGCCAGATGTACAAGGTGGTGCACACCTCTGGAGTTCGTTTGCAGTGGCTGGAGGCCCTGGTGCACCATTCTCTCTCTCAATCTGCCTCTCTCTCTTTCTCTCAAATAATAATAACTAAAAATTATTTTACAAGAGGCTCCAAAGGATTCTTTTCCTTTTCTGTCATTTTCTCTTCTTTTCCTTCGTTCCTTCGTTCCTTTGTTCCTTCCTTCCTTCCTTCCTTCCTTCCTTCCTTCCTTCCTTCCTTCCTTCCTTTCTCCCTCCCTCCCTCCCTCCTTCCCTTCCTTGTTTTGAAACAGAGTCTTATGTATCCCAGATTGGCCAAAAATGACCTTGACCTTCTAATCCTGCCTCGACTTCCCAAATGCTGGGATTACAGCTCTGAGCCACAGTGTCTGGTTCATGCAGTGCTGGGGATTGAACTCAGGGCTTTCTGCATCCTAGGCAAGTGTTACACCAACTGAGCTACATGCCCATTCCCTAAAGAACTATCTAGCCTCTTCTGCCATGTGAGTGAGCCAGAGCTGAGAGGTGTACTTCACCAGACACTTTGACCTTGGATCTTCCCAGCCTCCAACACTATGAGAAATAAATTCTTGTTGTTTATAAACTACATAGTTCATGGTTTTTTGTTTCAGTACTCTACATAATCTAAGACAGAAACAATAATTTCTATGGGGGGGGATGCCTAATGCTTATAGAATGAGCAAATTCTTATGAGTGATCTCATTTTAATAGTGGTCCAGCTTGGGACAGCATCCAGGCTCATGCTGTCTGGAGGAGAGTTCTCATTCATTGCTCTTTCTGTCTGTTGGCCACTGGGAATAAATTTATTGACTGAGACTGGGTCTATTGTTAGGTGACCTTTTATAAACTATTGATAAATGTGGGGACGTATTGTTTTCTTGTAAATTAAACATCCTTCTATAAATATAACTGTTGGACAGCCCAGTGGGATATAGGTGAGGGTAAAGGGGACAAGAAGAAAGAGGTGAGTGTATAATCTCCATCCAATATAAATGATAACCAGGAAAATGATAAGGATGCAGATGCCTAAAAGCAGCAGCCTTTGAAACCTTGGGAGGTGAATCAGAATTGCAAATGGAAATTACCTAATTACTCTGAGGAATATTCTAGCCTTCTTTATCATCTAATGCACATCACCGGGTTGGGTACACATGTCAAAGACAAATTGCAAACTCATTGTCACAGCAGTGTCCCTAGTAGGTAAGTTAAATAAAAGACCATAATTTATTCTGAAAAAGAACAGTAGGAAAGGCAAAATATCTACGGACAATTTCTGTTTCCCTTCACCCCTGGGGTCCTTTAGATGCTGATTTTATCTCTAAAGGTACCAGACAATTCATTTGAAGTTATTAAATGCAAGCTTAAGTTTGTTGTTTGCATAAATGTTTGGTGCTATGCGATAGAGGTTTATAAACAAAAATTAGATTATTGCTTCAGGTACAGACACCTGAATTTATGCCTTTTCTTTTGAAAACAAAAGGCAATTACAAATGATTACGTACTGTCATTAGTTGTTTAATGATATCTATAAGGGGAGAAGGTTTGAGGGTGAAAGTATGATCCAAGCTTTAATATTTATGAGTTTGTGGGTACACTCACATTCTACCCATGCAAATAAGACAGCTTAGTGAATATACTTGAAAGGTTGAAATAGTTTGTGGCTGTGACTATGTAATGCCTGATCATAACTGAAAAATGTGCTTGATCAACACGTTGTCTAGTTTACCCAATGGGGAAAAATAACTTTGAATATTGTTTTTCTTTGAAAGTGGGTCATGACCTTCAATCAGTGAACTCATCAATCAATCACCAGTCAGTATTCTAGAGAGGTCTACTATCAATGTGTCAGGCCAGAAATGGCTGGGCATCCTTAGCTTCATCTCTATCCAGGGAAGTTTTCAGGCACTCTCTTAAAAATGATTCTGAGAAGCCGGAAAGCCAGGCATGGTGGTGCACGCCTTTAATCACAGCACTCAGGAGGCAGAGGTAGGAGGATCCCTGTGAGTTTGAGGCCACACTGAGACTACATAGTGAATTCCAGGTCAGCCTGGGCTAGAGTGAGACCCTACCTCAAAGAATAAAAAAAATATATAAAAAAATAAAAAATAAAATGATTCTGAGATTTCAATATCTCAGAATGTCTCTCCAGGATCTTGTTTTAGTCTTTTTCCATGGTATCTGCTCCCTTTCTCAGCACTCTGACTTTGGTCTCTCTCCTTCTAGATGTATCTTTTAGTGTGCTGGGGGTACACCAGGAGCAGATGGCAAAAGACACTTCAAACCCATGCTCCTTTAGGGAAAGAAAGAGATGAGGAAAAAAAGTCAGATTCTATGCTGTGTGTTTGGGCATCCTGTCTCATCTTCCTCTCATCCTCATGTCTCGTTTGGAGAGAAGGAATATCCGTTAGGAAAGACGCGAGGAAACACCATACCCTTAACTTTTGAAGGCTTGAGTAGAGGAACATATCAAGACAGTGAATGCTTTGTTTTAACTCTCAACATCATATCACAAATGGAGATCTTCAGACTTCTATTCATTGATCTTTATATTTGGTCTTTCATCAAATCTTGCTGAGTTTTCCCTGGTCAACATGTTGTCACCTTAGCTCTTCCGATGACAAATGTCAGGTTTTCTCAGAAGAGTGGACCTCTGGCTGCTACTGTTTTCTAGTTGACCTTACCTACTGGTCCCAAGTGATTGGTATCAAGCTGGATAATTCATATAGTTGCATCTGAGGACCTAGACTTGAAATTAGAGACAGAAACTGGGAATTGTTGGTAGTAGGGCCACACTGACAGAAACCCAAACCTGACAGACAAAGCCTAGAGAATGCTGTTGGTGGGGTTCCACTCTCCTGAGCACTAGCTTGCCTACTGTTTCTTAAATCTCACAAGATGTCTCAGTATGCTTACATGGATTTGTTTAATTTAGTTAGAGCTAGTTTCTCTTTCTTTTAAAAAACATTTTATTTATTTATTTGGTTTTTTGAGGTTAGGATCTCTAGCCCAGGCTGACCTCGAATTCACTATGTAGTCTCAAGGTACCCTCAAACATGGCAATCCTCTTATCTCTGCCTCCTGAGTGCTGGGATTAAAGCTGTGTGTCACCACACCTGGCCGGTTTCTTAATACAGTAGCCACATTGTTTAATAACGCAAAGAATCTCAAAAATAGGGCTGGAGAGATGGCTTAGCAGTTAAGGTGCTTGCTTGTGAAGCCTAAGGACCCAGGTTCAATTCTCCAGGTCCCACATAAGCCAGATGCACATGGTGGCACATGCGTCTGGAGTTCTTTTGCAGTGCTAGAGGCCCGGGTGTGCCCATTCTCTGTCTCTCTTTCACTTTCTCTCTCTCTAATAAATAAATAAATAAAAAGTACTAAAAAAAGGACACTTTTTTTTTTTATTAGTCAGTTCTGTATTCAGCAAATACAGTCAGTTTGGTAGCATTACTTGGATTCTTCGTAAAAGGACACTTTTTTAAACTGGCAAAAAATAATTTTAGACGAGAGTGATGGCAAATGCCTTTAATGATGCTTTGAGAGGCTATAGTAGGAAGATCATAAATTTGTGGCTAACTTAGATTACATCATGAGACCTTGTCTCAATGAAAGGAAACAAAAAGACAAATATATATTTAATTTGTAGACATGTAAAAGGTGTGTTTTTTTTCCTGGTGTGACTAAAAAATGAGTAAACAAAATATCAATTAGATAGGAAAGGTAAATGAAGGGGAAGGAAGTGATAGGGAATCAGAATCTTTGCTTTCTTGGCTTATGTATTTATTTTTATTAATTATGGACATACTAAGTATGGATACATCATGTGTTTGTACCATCCTTTCCCTCATCCCTGCCCTCCTTCCCCTGGGAGCCTTCTTCAGTGGGGTTGCAGGTTTTCACCGTGGGGTTATGGGTTATGCATTGTGGGAGCAGCAGTCAGTTACTGGGGAGCTTTCTTGGCCCTTGACTGAGGTGTACCTCAGGAGTTAAGGCGTTGAATGGCCACAGTCACACAAAACTTCTACTGGTTTGGGTTCTTCTTTGGGTTCTTGTCTTATGAATTTGATGAACAAAATTCACAGACCATTAGAAGGTGAAGTTTAACAAGATTTTATTATAGAGCTTAAGAGGAGGGAAGAAGGTAGAACTCTTATAGGACAGGAGAGGCTCCCAGAGATGGGAAGAAGGACCTGCTTAGTGACTCTGATTGGGGCTTTTATGGGAAGGGGAACTCTTAGTGAAAGAAAGAGATGAGGAAAAATCAGATTCCATGCCGTGTGTTTGGGCATCTTGTCACATCTTCTTCCTCACATCCTCATGTCTCGTTTGGAGAGATGCTTTAGGAAAGAGATAAGGAAACACCATACCCTATTTTATATGTTCAGGTAACTAGTAATCTTATTCATATCCTCTTGTCAAGTTTTAAGGAAAAATAGATAAGAAGAAAAACAAACAAACAAAAACAGATTCCCCTCCATACAGGCTCAAGGACATTTCCTGCTTCTAGTCAAGGAAAACATCATTCACTTTGGGGGTTTAGTTCCCCCCAGCTGCCTGGCCAATCTTCATCCTCTCTTCTTTATCACAGCTAATGTTTATTGAGAATAGGAAGTATGGTACAGTGGACAGTGTATGGATTTGGAGATAAGGAGACTTGGGTAAAAATATGATCTTTCACCTACTATCTGTGTGGTCTCAGGCAAACTCTCTAACCTTTTAGGTTCTCATTTTGTTTGTATGTGAAAGTGCTAATGATAGCAACTTCATGGGACTGTATTGAAGATTTACAAAAGTCACTGTGGGAGAAAGTCTTGAAAAGCTCCAAGATAATTTCTGAATGGTTCTAAACTGATACCACGATCTTGCGTCACTGAGGGATTCAAGGAGACAGGTACTGTTACTGAATGCCTTGGTGTTAAGTACCATTCATGGCTTTTGACACACACATTATTCATTGAGGAAATAGCAGTAAAAGGTAAGGTTCTTATACATTTTGAAAACACAGTGAACTAAAATGCAGTTATTTAAAGTGATTCTTCAGGTCTGGGGAGATGGACTCAGTGGTTTAAAGTGTTTACCTACAAAGTCTGCCAGCTCTGATTCAATTCCCTAGTACCTATATAAAGCCAGATTTAAAAAAAATGGCACATGCTCTGGCATTTGTTTGTAACGACAAGAGATCCTGGTGTGTGTGTGTGTGTGTGTGTGTGTGACACACACGTGCAACTAAATAAATGAAAAAAACAAAGTGAATGTTCAAAGGCATGATTTATAGGTTGAATATGAAATGTCTCCAGAAGCTCATATGTGAGTCTAGGTCTCCAACTGGTGGTGATATTTTGGAAAGTGCTAGAAACTGTATGAGACAGGGCTAGCTGGCAAAGGCAGGTCACTGTATGTCCTTAAAGTTATTTCCTGCCCTTTTCTGTCTTTCTCTTTCTGCTGTCATGAGATGAGATGCTTTGCTCCAATTCGCACTCTCCACGATGATGTAACACTTCATCACAGGTGCTCAGAAAAAGGTGTCAGGAGCTGTGGAGGGAACCCTCTGGACCCGTGTGAGTCCTTTCTTTGTCACACTGATGAAAACGCTGTCTGTCACAAGTAATAATGATTTCAGATTTAACTCAGGAATGCTCACAGGAAAAGCCTCAGAAGACCTATTTTATTACAACAAATGCCACTGGGTAGCTGTATGGCATCGCTTACCAATTCTGAGGGTTACTTCCTCATTTTGAATGCAAAGATTAGAACAGGCTTTTAAGTTTCTGTGTACTGTAGAAACAAACTGTTGGTGGGGGCTCTTGAATGTTCCTCAAAGGCCCATAGTTTGGCTTTGTTCTGGCCTATGATGCTATTGGGAGGTGAGGCATAATGGAAGGAAGTTAGATCATTGGGGATGTGGCCTTAAGGGACCCCTGGCCTCAACTCTCCTGTGTTTGTTTTTCCTGGCTGTCATGAGATGGACAGGCCTCCTTTGTCACATGGTCCTACCATGGTATGCTGTATTGCTTCAGGCCCAAACAGTGGGGCCAAGCCCTCATGGACCCAAGCCTATGAAACTGTGAGCCAAAATAAGCCTTTCCTTCTCATAAGTTGATTATTTCAGGTATTTTGTTACAGTAAGGGAAAGCTGGCTAACATTAGTGGTGATCAGTAAACTGTATTGTGCTGTCCTACATGACAGGAACTCTTGGACTTTGTGTAGGTGAAAATATGTTTGTAATTCTCTGAGTCTAAAACTAAACTTATAGTTTAGTTTTCAAGGCCAAGAGTGTTCTGTATAGGTTTGGTATTCACTGAATTTTGCATGAATGCAATAATTGTATGAATCGTGAATATTGTATTTTTGCCTCTTTGGACCTGGGCTAGGAGAATGGTACCATTTCAGATATATTCCAAATGTTTGTGGGTTCTGGGGAACCAGTAGCATTCCCAGTGATCCTGTGGCTAGAGGTGGCACTTGACGACTTCTGGTGTCTTCTAGCGCACCTGAGATCGGGGGTTCTAAATGACATCTCTTACATTTCTCTTTGATATTTCAGTTGAGTCACTGTAGTTATTTATTTTTATTTTTAGCAGACAGGGTATACTACCTATGGATTTCACTCTAGGACACTAAAAGGAATATGTTTATTTCTAAGGAAGACATTGGTTTTGATGGGTCTGAAATTCACTAGGCCAGCATCAATTGTAGGGAGCTGGCAACCTTAAAGGGTCTCAAAACTGCAATGAGGAGGATATTGAAAGCATCTGTCCGGGATCAGGGACGAAAGCACAGAGCTTTTATTTCTTTGGCCTAATTTAGCGGTATTAAACTAGTTACATCTGGCAAGAAAGGGCCCATGTCTTTCCCTTTAAATCTTGCTTAATCACAGCTCTACGTTCATAGCACTTTTAGTCTTGGACGGATTTATTCTGAACTATAAATGCTCTCAGTCCCAGGCCTCAGGAAAGTCAGGCATTAGCTCCATGCTATCTGCATCCAGCACCCTTTACCAGGCACAAGCTACCAACCATCAAGTGCAGCATCCTTGCAAGAGGACGCAAACAGCAGTCACAGCGTGGCCTTGTAGCTAGCACTTTGTCACAGCTTGCAAAGACCTCAGGCCGCTCTCTTACCAGCTGCCTCTCCAATACTGATCCCAGATTCAGCAAGACAATGAGAGAATCTTTTTTTTTAATTTTTTTTTGTTTATTTATTTATTTGTTTGTTTGAGAGTGACAGACAGAGAGAGAAAGAGGCAGAGAGAGAGCGAGAGAGAGAATGGGCGTGCCAGGGCCTCCAGCCACTGCAAACGAACTCCAGATGCATGCGCCCCCTTGTGCATCTGGCTAACTTGGGTCCTGGGGAATCGAGCCTCAAACCGTGGTCCTTAGGCCTCACAGGCAAACGCCTAACTGCTAAGCCATCTCTCCAGCCCGAGAATCTTTTTTTAAAATAATTTTAAAAATTTATTTATTTGCAAGCAGAAAGCAAGAGAGATAGAGAAAGGAGAGACAGACACAGAGAGAATGGGCATGCCAGGGCCTGTAGCCACTGTAAACGAACCCCAGATGCATGTGCCCCTTGTGCTTCTGGCTTATGTGGGTCCTGGGGAATCGAACTTGGGTCTTTTGTCTTTGCAGGCAAATGCCTTAACTGCTAAGCCATCTCTCCAGCCTGAGAGAATCTTTTTGTTTGCTTGCTTGTTTTTCGAGGTAGGTTCTCACTCTAGCTCAGGGGCTGACCTGAAATTCACTACGTACTCTTAGGGTGGCCTTGAACTCATGGCGGTTGTCCTACCTCCGCCTCCTGAGTGCTGGGATTAAGGGCGTGCGCCACCACGTCCGGCTTTCAGAACCTTTTAATATTTTATTTTTTGTTGTGTGTGTGTGTGTGAGAGAGAATGGGTGCACCAGGGTTTCTAGCCACCACAAATGAATTCCAGACACATGTACATCTGGCTTACATGGGTTGTGGGTTCTGGGGAGTTGAACCTAGGTCCTTAGTCTTAACAGTCAAATGCCTTAACTGCTAAGCCATCTCTCCAGTCCAAGACAGAGTCTTTTATTCTATGTACAATTCTAATGGAAGGCTGGTCAGAGTCTTGGTACTGTTGCTAGCAATAGCAGTTGACACCTTGGTGGTATCCATGGGTGAGTAATCACTGTCTGAGCTTTCCTTGAGGGGAAGCTTAAGATTCCTGTTGTCGGTATTAATGGTAGAGACTGGTGTCTGCAGCTATCTGTGGTCTGCCTTTAAACATTTCTTTGAAGGATCTAAATAAACAGTGAAGTCCTGGTGGTCACTGATAACCTACAGACTTTTTTTTTTGGTTTTATTTATTTATTTATTTTTTTGGTTTTCCGAGGTAGGGTCTCACTCTAGCTCAGGTTGACCTGGAATTCACTATGTAGTCTCATGGTGGCCTCGAACTCATGGTAATCCTCCTACCTCTGCCTCCCAGTGCTGGGATTAAAGGCGTGTGCCACCACACCTGGCTTTTACATCCTTTTTTAAGAAAGGTGTTTTACAAATATTTTCACTTCTTAATACCCTTCCTTTTTTTTTCCTTTTGTTTAGCAAAGCCACAATCTCTATATCCCAAGCCTAATGAAATGAGGGTGAATTTGGCAACAGATCCTAACCTTAAGAGTAACACAGTGGACATTTCCATTTTCAATATTTCCTTTATGGCTGTTGGGTAATTTTAAGGTAATAAAATTGTAATGAACTTTCTAAATGAGGATGCCTCTTGCTGGTTGCTCCAGGAAGGAAAAAAAAAAAAACAAAAACCCCAAAACAAAAACTGGAAGTAATTTGGAAGAAGCGAGATACTACTGGCCCCCTCACTCTTCTACGCGCGGGGCTCATAGATGGTCTGCCAGCCCCCCTTGTTTCTGCAGACCTCTTACCCACTTCAAATCCTCAGCCTATGAAATGACGCCCTTGTCAAGCTGCATGCAGCCTGCTCGCTGCCTTGTGAAAAGACTGCTTCTCTTTCATCTTCGACTTGGAAAAACTGAGAGATAGCTGGATTTCTTCAAGGAAAGGGTGAGAAGTGGAAAAGCTGAGTTGATTAAAAAAAAAAAAAAAGCGGGAGGTGTTCCTCGGCTTCCTCTCAGGAAACCCCAGAGGGAGGTAATAGTGAGTATGCACAATTCCAGATGAGGGGCAGCTCCCTGGACTCGGGGCTGGAGGATCCCACAGAGCCCTGGATGCACACTTCCGGAGAAGGCAATGGTTTTCGTGCCTTCTAATTTCCTGAAAGGATTCTCTTTGAAGCTGTCCCTTCTGAAAAAGTCAGCACATCCCTCTAACGTGATTATCAGATACAAAAGCAAAGGCCTTCTTCAGTCTGAGAGTCACTTTTAAAGGCTTGGAAATTGTTCTTTCCATACAAGCAAAGGACAGAGACCTCCAGACCCCGGATCTGGGAGAGGGGGATTTTTTTTTTTACTAAAAATTTCTGAAATGGTCCTCTACCCCTTAATCCCCTTCTAGAAGGTGACTTTTCTTTGATGAAAACATATACGACTTCTGAGGAAATATATCCGAATGACTTCCTGGTAGTTTCTGCCTCCGCATGCAGTGCTGTCAGAACTCCAGGTGGCTGAGTTGCCCCTCTGTACTACTTCCTGGAGAATGTGCTGGGCTCATCTAGTATGCACACCCTGGATGTATGGGACACTCATTTAGTACTTCATTATTAATCACCTGGAACTTGTGTCTGCATTAGGCAGAATGATTTTTGGGCAAGAGACAGAAATCCAGCTCAACCTACACTAAAAAAAAAAAAAAAAAAAAAAGCAGGTTTTTGGCTCACAAAGCACAAAATTCCAGAGGGCAGATGACGTCAGGCCCATCTAGATCCTGCAGCTCAACTGCTGGGGCCAGACTCCCTCTCCCCTAATCTCTCAGCTCTACTCCTCTCTGGTTTGACTTAACTCAAGCAGGCTTTTGCCATATGTTCACAAGCTGGTCATAGCAGAGAGATCTTCGTTCCCAAAATTTCCAGAAACAAAGGTGATTAGCATTTATTGGTTAATATTTAATGGATACAAGGCATGGTTTTAAGCACTTTACATTTATTATATTACTTTAATTGTCTCGCAATTCTACAGCCAGAATTACCAGCATTGTTTTTCTACACAGGAACCCAGAGCCATCAGAGAAGAGATAATTTGCCAAGTTTTTAGACCTGGTAATTCGTGGAGTAGGATTTGAACCAGGTCACCAATTCCAGCTTAACTACCACAGCATATTTGAGTTAGGTCATATTGAGTTGGATTTTATAACATGCCCATTCCTTACCCGGTTATGGTGGTTATGGTGGAGAGATCTGACTGGCCAGGTTTGAGTCACTGACTTCTGGACTAAAGGCCCGTTCAATTTCAGCTAAAGCAAATGGACTGAGAGTGGATAAAAGGTATGTTTCACTCAAGGTAACCAAAATGGAAAATGGATTCTGGCCAGAATAGAACATCTGATTTCCAGCAACAAATACCTGATGAAAGCAACTTAAGGCTTAAGGTTGGAGGCTTCAGGTCCTCATGGTGGGGAAGGTGTGGCGGTAGGAACAGGAACGTCAAGCAGCTGGTCACATTGTATCAGGAAGCAGAGAACAATGAATTCTGCTGCTCAGCTAGCTTCCCCTTTGTATGCAATCCAAGGCCTCCTTCCACAGCTCAGGTGGGTCTTTCCATCTCCATTAATCTAGAAAGTCCCTCACTGACATGCCCAGAGATTTGTTTCCATAGTGATTTTGAATCCTGTCAACAACTGAAATTAACCATCATTCATGGGTTGATATTCTCTTACTCCATTGCACACAGTCAAGTACTGGGCACATATCAGATGTTGACAGATCAACTTATTAATTGTTTTCTTTCAGGGAAATAAGTTTTGAGGTTAGTTGTCTCCTTTGCACTTTCAATACATGTTACATTTAGAAAAGGACCCAGAGGTCAGAAGTTCAAGGTCGCATTTGATTTCACAGTGGTCATGTTGGGAGCCAAGAGCTTGGTGCCCAATGTTTTGCAATAAGACTTCGAATGCAATATTGATACGTATCTAGGTGAGTATTTTAGTGTGTGTAAAAGGAACTTTTCTAATATACACACAGAGTGAATAATAGTCCAACTAGGTTTTCTGTAAGATATGAAGGGGAAAGACGTATGGAAGGTGGAGGAATATTGGGTATGTGAGAGGACAGACAAGAACTGTGGAAAGAGCCACCTTGCTTATAGCCAAGAGAAATGCTAGGTAACAGTTTGGAATGGACTGAGAGGCAGAACCAACACTTGACTAGAACAGGAGTGGGATTTGATATTCTGAAAGCAAACTGGCTGTGTGACTTGCCTTGGCCACCTGGCTGCTAGAGGATCCATGATTAGTTATGTAGGATAACCTGAAGCACCAGTGGATGGAGTCTTAGAGCATAGCCCCATCCTGTTCACGATTCATTCTGCAGCTAGTGAAGGACATGAGCATATATCAGAGAAACCTAATCCTAAAGTGTATCGAGTCAATCCTTTAGAAGGGGCGATGAATGGTGAATAAACACTTACCAAATCTAGGAATTTGAAGGTGGGGAAGGGAAAAGAGCACTCTGTTCAAATCACCCATTAATTCAATAAATATGTATTGAGCACACTACTTGCAAGGCATTGGTCTATGTGCAGAGAATACTGCCGTGAGGAAAAGAACAGTTTCTGGCTTCCTATGGTTTATACCCAGGTGTGAGAGATAGACAGTAAGACAACACAAATAAAAGGTATGCCTGATGACAGTTATTACAGTTTTGAAAAATAAGCAGAGTGAAGATGGGGGATAGTGAGTGCTTAGGGAGACGTGCTATTTTGTGTAAGGTGACTGGAGAAAGTCTCATGGAGTATGGTGTTTGAGATGCAAAGAGATGAGAGAGTGGGTCATCCGGCTATGGGGGGAAGAGTGTTCCAGACAGAGGAAATAGCAGGGCCAATATAGTAGAGGAACACACCTGTGGGAGCAGGATGAACACGAGGGAAATTGATAGCTGATACAACGAGAGAACGCTGGGGAGCCAGAGGATGTTCGGTTAGAAACAACCCTAGCATCAGGCTTTCATTCTGACTGAGATGTAAGGCAGGTGGAAGGGTTCAAGGAGGTGGTGGGCCACATTGGAGCATTGCCCGGGTACTGGGAATTCACTATGAAGGAGCATGAGGTGGAAGCAGGAAGATAATTTGGAGGCGCCGGTGATAATGGAGGAAAGGCCGCCTCTTGAATCTTAGTGGCAGTGAAGTTGATGAGAACTGATGGGATTCTGGTGGAGCAAGCTCGGCTTGACGATGTGGAGTGTGAGAGGGAAGAGAGAGAGAGAGAGAGAGAGAGAGAGAGAGCGAGAGAGAGAGAGAGCGAGAGCGAGCGAGCAATTAGGATGTTTCCAAAGATTCAGACTGGAAAAGTACAAAAAAAAAACTTGCCATTTTACTGAAGCAGGGAAGACTGGGGAGAAGAAGGTTGAGAATAAAAATCAAATCAATTTTGGACATGTAGTTTTAAAATACTTAAAATGCTTACTAGACACCCGAGGGATTGGTTTCTAGTCTGCCCTCTGGTTGCAAGTTTGGGCAAGATGGAAACAATGAATACCTCTTATTGTTCCTGAATCCAGGTCTTTGGAGAATCTTCCATATAGTAGGAACTTAACAAAAGTTGTTCAGTCTTTGAATCAAGGAAGCGAGGGAGATAGGAAAGGAAACATAGCACCAAACAAATGAAGGCTTTTACTGGGCTATGAAATGAGGAATAAATAAAGGTGTTCTAGGAAGAAAGTATGTGGTTAGTGCTGTGATCTAGGAAGACTGACCTGGTGGGTGTTTGCTGTAGTTTGGATAGGACCTGAGCCTGTACCCCAAGGGTTCAAATGGCAAGAGCTTGGTACTCAGTGTGGTGAACCTTTGATGGCTGGGGCTTTGCAGCCTCAAACACAGAAGTTTCTTTAGGTAAAAGGGAGAGGTGAATACTGAGATGCACAGATGACAAAGATACCAAGAATAAGTGACTAGTTTGTGTTTAGTCCTAAACATGACATCTAAACCACATCCTCTGAGCCTCAGGGAACCTTGCAGAGGAGGAGGAGGAGCAGAAAGAACATCCGAGCAGGAGGATGGGAGGAGAAGCTCAAGAATGTTGTCATCTGGATACCCTTACGGGCTCATGGCAAGTGTGGCTTCCTGCGCATGATTGGGCCTGTCAGTCTCTCACCGTAGATGAGGGAGGGGTCCACGAGACCCCACACTTCCCAGAGTAAGGAGTGGAAAGTGGTGAGTGCTGGGAGAGGGAAACTCATGTCCTTTATTAGTGTGACCACTGGAGGACTGCCCACTCTCTACCCCCTGCCCATGAGTAAGTGAGTGACCTGTTGTGGTCATCTTCTGGTGGCTGGCACAAAATACCCCCACCAAAAGTAGCTCATGGGAGGAAATGAGTTATTTTGGCTTAAGAATTTTGAGGGAAATCTCCAAGATGTCAGGGGAAAGGATGGCATGAGCAGAGGCTGGACATCCCCTTTGCCCCCAACACCACCTCCTCCAGCAAGGCTCCACCTCCCAAATTGCTACCAGCTGGGAACTAAGCATTCAAAACACGTGAGCTTATGGGGGATACCTGAACCCTAGAACTGTGAAGGAAATATGCTATTTTTTTCAAGTTATCTGGCCTCAGTTATTCTGTTAAAGTGATAGAAAACTGACCCATATAGGATCCGTCCTATGCTCATCCATTTGGCAGTCTGTTATCCCTGAGAGGCTGCTCTCCTTAGGCTTTGCTTTCGTTCTTGAGCTTTCTATTGTCTTGCAAGATAGGATTTTGACCCCAAACTCAAGGATCATTGGCCATGCTGGTTTGGGACTGGAGTTTTCCTTGAGTGGTGAATCTTCCTTTACTAGGTGAGTTTATCCCACCAGTATCCAAGTTTTAGCCCTGTGGAATTTGACCCTTTGTATCATCATTCTCCTAACCAACAGCACACTGCCCAGCTGGAGGCGGATCCTGATGTGGATATGTGGAGGTGGAAAGCTCTGGAAGGAGAAGGGGGGAAGGGAGAGGTCCTGCTAGGAGTGGTGGGAAAGGCTAGAATCAAGCACAGCTTTCCTTAGAGAAGCAGACAGGTAACCCTATGCTGATTTTTTTCCCCATGTATTTTGAGTATTACACATGGTTGTAAACTTTTATTGCCTCATGATAAATTTTGTCTTGAGCATTATTTTAGCTACTTCTTCATGAACTCTAAATCCTTTACAATTTTTCTATACACGGACTTTTCTTCCCAGTAGGATTCTCACAGATAATTTTTCATAATCAGTTCTTTTTCATTTGTTCTATGTGATGTTATCTTGAATAATAAATAGTCACAGGATTCAAGAAAAGTACATTTTAAGATAATATTTCATCCTTCTTAGCTTTGAAAAAAAATAAAAGCAGAAATCTACAACCTTGTTCAGCAATAAAAACAGTTTTAATATAGTACCTTACCTGGCCCAAGGGAGAGACTGGTTTACATTTTCCTTAATACTGTATTCATTTGTTTACATTTTTATTTTATTTTGTATTTTTTCTTTTGAGACCAAATCTTGCACTGAAACACAAGTTGGCCTTGAAGTGGAAAAAATATCCCTGCTTCAGCCTCCCAAGTGCTAGGGTTATAGGAATGAGCCACCACATCTAGCTCACTTATCATTTTTTTTTAGTTATTGTTTTTATATTGTATTATCTTCCAATTTCCTCTTGACTCCTGGATGCTAGAGTAAGCAGTAAAAAAAACCAACCAGCCAAACAACGACAACAACAACAACCATATGAAGTTGTGCTCAGTGGGCAGCAGGTCTCAATCCAGAAAGCCTTCACGTTGCTTTGGACATGGGTTTGAGCAGAGTCCCCAAGTTCTGTTGTGCACAGTGACTCTATCAGGAGCTTGCTAAAGCCGTGGGTATGGGGACCCACACTCACAGCTTGTATTTTAATATAATTGCCCTTATCTAGCTCATCCTTTTTTAAAAAGACTTATTTTTACTTACTAATTTGTGTGTGTGTGTGTGTGTGTGTGTGTGTGTGTGTGAGAGAGAGAGAGAGAGAGAGAGAGAGAGAGAGAGAGGGAGGGAGGGAGAGAATGGGCATGCCAAGGCCTCTAGCTACTGCAAACAAACTCCAGATGCAAGAGCCACCTTATGCATCTGGCTTACATAGGTCCTGGGGTATCGAACCTGGGTCCTTTGGCTTTGCAGGCAAGTGCCTTAATAGCTGAGCCATCCCTCCAGCCCTGTTTTTGATTTTTAAGGTAAGGTCCCTCTCTAGTCTAGGCTGACCTGGAATTCACCATGTAGTCTCCGAGTGGCCTTGAACTTAAGGCGGTTCTCCTATCTCTGCTTCCTGAGTGTTGGGATTAAAGGCATGGGCCACCACACCTGGCTAGCCCATGCTTTTAAACTGTAAGGTCTGTGTGTGTGTGTGTGTGTGTGTGTGTGTGTAGATGGCCATATCCTGCAGCAGAGGTTGCAGTTTTAACACAAAGCTATGCAGTGCAACTCTAGGGCAAAGGTGATGGACAGCCACAACTTGGGGGTGGTAGGGGGACGGATTTGGTGGGGGGGGGGCAGAGCACTGGAAATGAGACTGGCTGGCTATTGGAGGCTTTTAGAGGAAAGGTGTAGGTGTTTGTAGTTTATAGGGAGGAAGAAGTAGGGACAGAGCTGAAGGTAGAGGTGAGCGATGGGAGGGTTGCTATAAGAAGCAACTAATTACTAGACGCAGTGTTAGTGATATATTAATGAGACTATTTCAGGTAAATAATAGTCTGGGATTTAAAGGACTTCAGCTCAGCTCCCTGGGATTTAACATATATTTTCCCTTGTGAATGTCCCCAAAGTCTTGCTGAATTCCAAAACCCTGTTTTTGTTTTTATTTTTATTTTTTTGTGCGTAAGTCCAAGTTTGATAGTCTTCCCATACTTCAACTCTTGTCAGATCGAGGCTTGCTTTGTTTCTTCTAGTCCTGATTGTTGACGCTGGAGCGGCTGCTCAGCTCCTGTGCTACGTGTGGTAGCCGGCGTGGACACTGCTGGTCGGCTTCCCTGAGCCTGACTTCAGGCCAGCTCCCTGCCAACTCCTCAGCTGTCTTTTTGGCAGGCCCTGTTCCTCTAGATAACGAGGCTTTCCCAGCCAGGTTCCAGGCTTCTCAAACCAGAGTAAATGTGAGAGGAAAGGGGAAAGGGAAAAGGAACATTCCCTTTTACTTTAGAAAACCCCAGTTATCTGGGCATGGTGGTGCATGTCTTTAATCCTAGCACTCAGGAGGTAGAGGTAGGAGAATCACTGTGAGTTCGAGGCCAGCCTGAGACTACACAGTGAATTCCAGATCATCCTGGGCTATGGTAGGACCCTATCTCAAAAAACCAAAAAAGGACTGGAGAGATAGCTTAGTGGTTAAGGTGCTTGCCTGCGAAGCCTAAGGACTGATGTTCGACTCCCTCGGTCCCATGTAAGCCAGACACCCAAAGTGACGCAAGTGCACAAGGTCACAAAGTGGCACATGTCTCTGGGGTTTGATTTCAGTGGCAGGAGGCCCTGGTGCACCAATTCTCTCTTTCACTCTCTCTCTCTTGTTTTCTTGCATTAAGAAAAAAAGTCCAGTCACTGTGCATGGTACCAGACTTGGTGGTACATGTTGGTAATCCTAGCACTTGGGTAGCTGAGGCAGGAGGACTGTGAGTTTGAGACCAGCCTAGGCAAAATAATGTGGACCTGTCTTTACAAAGTTAGGGCTGGAGAGGTTATTAGCCACAGAGCGCACACATAAGGCCTAGATTCAAGCCCTAGCGCTGCAAAAGAAACCGCACATGTGATTCCATCTGAACCGCCTGCCTCCCTGCACAGTGTTCTAATGCCGCATATCTTTCTTTGGTCTATTCTAGTACAGGGCTATTTTCATACATAGTCCTCTCAGGCTCAGAATATTTTCCCCTTTGCTCATTATAAACTAGCATTTCAGAAAGACTGTCTGGCCATTTTGACTAGAGGAATTTGCTTCCTGCTGTTTTTTATTTCAGTTTCTTGGGTGTATCTTTCAGGCATTTATCGTAAGTTACAATTGTTTTGTTTACTTATTTGTATGTGGTCTAAATTCCTGAAGGTGTATGCATCATGACCATAGCCGCAGCACGTGTCTGGTTTATTTTTGTACCCCAGACATTGAGCACAATGGTGACACATTCTTAGATGCTTACAAAATATTTATGGAATGAGTGAATGACATTGCTACAAATGTCTGTCTTGTAGTGAGTAAGTAGAAAAAGTAAACATATATCAGGAATACATATTACATCAAAGTAAAATGTCAATTTGTACCAACAAGTATCTATGGACAATTGTTGTAAGAACTGTTCCTGGAGATTTGTAGAAAAGATATTTGCACACTGCCATGGGCCACCAGCAACAGATCAAAGTAACAATTCAACTCAAGTCGAGCTTGGGGGACTAATGAGTTTAATAGGCCTATTTGCAGGACCATGTGTGAGGGGTTACTTAAAAGGAGGGTAGGTGACCCCAGATCAGCCACATCCCTGAAGAATCACCCCAGTACAGATGATAACTTCATTCTAGCTACATAGATGGAGTCCTCATTAGTTATCCTTCAAGTCTCTGTGCACTGGCACATCCCAAAACCATGTGCAGCTGGGACAGAATTACATACTGCTGGGAGAGGTGCGGGAGGGAGTGGCTGAACCTCACATGAGGGTCCTCTTCCATCTCTATGCCAGTCCCTGCTTTACTCTCTCAGCGATTCCTTGCATTGTATTGGTGTGTTTTGCATTTATGCACTTTTTTCCTTTACCACAATTTAAACTCCTCAAAGTATAAGGGTGTCTGTTGTTACCTTCTCATTGCTGGAACAAACACTCCTGCAAGAATAGCACCAGCCAATGGGAGGAAAGGATTTCTTTTAGACTTACTGATTCTAGGGGAAGCTTCATCATGGCGGAAGAAGGAGGCTCACTTCATCATACATCTATAGGAGAGACAGAGAGAGAGAGGGAGAGAGAAGTAAGCAGCCAGGGTTCAAGTTGACTCAGAACACACCTTAGGGCTGGACTCGAGATCTGCCCCAGTGACCCCAGTGACACTCCTACAGCAGGGCTCCATCTCCCAAATGTTCCAAGTTGAGGACTAAGTAGGAAACTTAATCACTAATACCTGAGGCTTTGGAGACATTTTAAATTCAAACAACTTCAGTGTCTTTGTGCTTTCCTTCCCTATCAAGCTGACTGGCACGACACATTGCAGTAAAAGTATGTTTTGAATAAAAAGAAGGTGTGAGAGGGGAATACAATGAATCATGACTTGAGATCCTTGCGTGAGAAGAGTTTGTTTATAAGTTGAATGTAGGGACAAAGAAGGAAAATGATATTCAAGGTATAACAGAATCTCAAGTAACAAAAGAGATGCTCCCAGACTGTCAGCAATTAATTATAAATATCAAGTTACTTGGCAGTTAGGACGAGTGAGAAGTCCTTTCAGCCCCGGCTGTGTGGAGATCCTCCATGGGGAGGCCAGGGTTTAAGTAAGTGTACTCTTGGGGGCTGAGCAGGATTTGGTAATGTCAATGTAATTTATCTGTGACTCTTTGCTGCTAATGAACTCTGCTTTGGCCATGTATTGACTTGTTTCCAGAATGGAAACCATTTAAAAGTCCATAGATTTCTAAACTGGACGTGTAGTGTTTTAATCGGTAGCATTACCACATGAAGGAGTAAAATGAGATAAAGGAAATCACTTTAATAAGGACATAGTTGAAATGACTTTGCAATTTGTTGCCCTCTACATATAAAGGGATCAATCCACAGAATTTTATAAGATAAAAAGATGCATTTGCTCTCTTTTAATCTTGGGGGAAGAAGAAAGGCACTGCTTTGAGATTTGCCTAGTTTACCTCTTGATACTTGTTTTTTTTTTTTTTCTTTCTTTCTTTTTTTGTTTTGTTTTTCAAGGTAGGTTCTCGCTCCAGTCCAGGGTGACCTGGAATTCACTATGTAGTCTCAGGGTGGCCTCAAACTCACAGCGATCCTCTCACCTCTATCTCCTGAGTGCTGGGATTAAAGGCGTGTGCCAGCATGCCCGGCTCCTCTTGATACTTTTTAAATCTGAAAAGTTCAAATCTTAGTTTCATTTGAGGTTTTTTTTCTTAAAAAATGGAATCCGTGGGCTGGAGAAATGGCTCAGGGATTAAAGGTGTTTGCTTGTAAAGCCTGATGGCCTTGGTTTGAGTCCCCAACATCTGTATAAAGCCAGAAGCACAAAGTGCATGAATCTGGAGTTTGTTTGCAGTGGCAAGAGGCCCTGGTGCACTCATTCTCACCCCCCTGACTTCTCTGCTTGCGAATAAATAAAGATATTTTAAAAAATGGAATCCTCCAGATATATAAAGCTCTCATTTCTTAGGCTGCAGCAAATGACAGCCGGTGCTTACGTGGCTGAGAACAAACATGGGGAGATTCTGCAAACGGAGGTGACGGAGGGAGTCATGCCTCTTCCTGCTGCCACCATATTTTCAAGGACTAAATTACATCACTGCAGAGGTACAATAAGCTGAAAAAGCAAGACAGTGTAATTTCAAGCCTCCAATTCTAAAATTGCATGTGACATTAGCCCGTCTTCCAAGGAAAAAGAGAAAAAACTAGACTCATGAGCCAAGGATCTGTTATTTCTAGATTCCTAAATGTTTGCAGGATGTATGCCAAGGAAACAGTGAGGACCAGGACAGTCCCTGGAGCAGATCTGGGGGTGTGATGAGATGTTGCTATAGGTTGAGGTCAAGCAGAACCATGGTGGGTGGGCTGCGCACTAGAGGCAGAGACTTTTGTCATCTACATGCTGTTGTTTGGAAGCTAGCTAGGGGCTTTTGTGAGGCTCGGGCCTCTCTGCTGAGCCCATGCTTTTACCCAAACAGTTCCCTAGGCATTACTTAATGCTCAAATCAATGTGTCCCAGCAAGGGCTCATTTATCAGTGGCTAAGCCACCACAAATTACAAGGGGGAAGGCAAACAGCTAAGCCACGAGTTGGGGGACAGGTAAGCGGTTTATTTGCTAAGCCTAGGTGAATAATTTGCTGAATTAAATGCTTGTGTTCATGAAGCCCATGTCAGAAACGTGCCACAGGGAGACCTTGATTTGTACCATGTCATGTTTTCATTTAGGGAGCGGCCAATTTAACCTATCTGTGGGAAGAAAGACGGGCATTCTTTTGCTCATGAAACCAACATGAACTTCCAGTGCTCTCAAATCTCCAGGCAAACAAAAGAGCATCTTATATTATTTTCTCAGTAGGAGTCTGTTTAGAATAAAATTGAGTTATTTCCCCAATGGCTGAATAACAGTCATTGAACATTATTCAAACAAGGAAGAGCATGTAGTTTCCTCAACTTAAATCTATGAATACTGATATTTTCTTAAGACACTAGCTTATACTTAGGCCTACTCGTCATTAAAAACAAACTCCTTCGCTAGGGAACAAGACCAATGATGATTACCTGTCCATTAGCAATGTTTTTATTAGGGGTTTCAAAGTATTTATATACATGAGTGAAATTAGTGAGCCTCATATGATACATTTTTAGTGACATAAGAAAATTTGATTTTCAGTAAGATTTTTTTTTTTTTTTTGGTTTTTCGAGGTAAGGTCTCACTCTGGCCCAGGCTGACCTGGAATTAACTATGGAGTCTCAAGGTGACCTTGAACTCACGGCAATCCTCCTACCTCTGCCTCCCAAGTGCTGGGATTAAAGGCGTACGTCACCATGCCCAGCGAGTAAGAATTTTTGTTGTTTTTATTTTTATTTATTTATTTGAGAGAGACAGACAGAGAGAGAAAGAGGCAGACAGAGAGAGAGAATGGGCATGCCAGGGCCTCCAGCCATTGCAAACAAACTCCAGGCGCATGCGCCCCTTTGTGCATCTGGCTAACGTGGGTTCTGGGGAATGGAGCCTTGAACCTGGGTCCTTAGGCTTCACAGGCTTAACTGCTAAGCCATCTCTCCAGCCCAGAATTTTTTATTTTTCTTAGTAAGTTTTCTAATTACTGTTTCCTTTGATTTTTTAAAAAATTAATTTAATTAATTAATTAATTTACAAGAGAGCAAGGGAGAGAGAGAGAGACAGTGGGGGAGTGAGTGGGTGCATCAGAGCTTTTAGCCACTGCAAACAAACTTCAGGTGCATGTGCCACCATGTGCATCTGGCTTAAGAAGGTACTGGGGAATCGAACCTTGGTCCTTAGGCTTTGCAGACAGTACCTTAACACTGAGTTATCTCTCCAGCCCTCCTTTGATTTTAAAAGAAAATTATTTATTTATTTATTTGAGAGACAGAGATATTTGAAAACTTTTTTTGTTTTATTTATTTATTTAAGAGTGACAGACAGAGAGAGAAAGAGGCAGAGAGAGAGAAAGAGAGAGAGAGAGAATGGGCATGCCAGGGCCTCCAGCCACTGCAAATGAACTCCAGACGCATGGGCCCTCTTGTGCATCTGGCTAACGTGGGTCCTGGGGAATCGAGCCTTGAATGGGGTCCGTAGGCATCACAGGCAAGCGCTTAACCACTAAGCCATCTCTCCAGCCCAGAGTGACAGAGATATTTGAGAAACAGAGAGAGAGAAAGAGTCAGAGAGAGAAAGAGAATATTCGTATTTATTTGCAAGCAGAGAGAGAGAGAGGCAGAGGGAGAGAGAAACAGAAAGACACAGAGAGAACGGGCATGCCAGAGCCTCTAGCAACTGCAAACCAACTCCAGGTGCATGTGCTACTTTGGGCAGCTGGCTTTCCGTGAGTACTGGGAAATCAAACCCTGGTTGTTAGGCTTTGCAGGCAAGTGCCGTAACTGCTGAGACATCTCTCCAGCCCTCCTATGATTTTAAAAATATTTTTTAATATCGTAAATTTATTTTTAAAATCATGGTGTATTATTCTGACTCAGTATGCCCACGCTTAGCTAGACAGGTTCTCATCAAAGGATGCTGGGAGCTGTTGTGTGGAAGTGATGTAAAATTAAGTTCGAAAACATCAGTGTAATCTGTTTGTAAGAAAAGCACATTAGGCAGGGCGTGGTGGCGCACACCTTTAATCCCAGCACTTGGGAGGCGGAGGTAGGAGGATTGTCAAGAGTTCAAGGCCACCCTGAGACTACATAGTGAATTCCAGGTCAGCCTGAGCTAGAGTGAGACCCTACCTTTAAAAACCAAAAAAAAAAAAAAAAAAAAAAAAAAAAAAAAACCACAATCTCATATTTTGTCTTTGATTTTAAAGAATGTTGTCTTTCATATTAAATGTCTTAGTAACTGAATTTATGTTGACTTTAAAAAAACAAGGATTGATAGCTATTGATAATAACTTCTATTTAATACTCAGAAACTATGTATGCATATATATGTTATTAATACTTATAAGTGACTCTATGAAGAAATATGCTATTATCTCTTTTTTTTTTTTTGGTTTTTCGGGGTAGCATCTCATTCTAGCTCAGGCTGACCTGGAATTCACTATGTAGTCTCAGGGTGGCCTTGAACTCATGGCGATCCTCCCTCTCTGTCTCTCGAGTGCTGGGATTAAGGGTGTGTGCCACCACGCCCAGCTTCAGCTCTACTTTTGATCCAAGAGCCCTGCTGCTTGGAGACATAAACAGTTTCCCAGCTGGGTTAGTCTGTGACGGAGTCAAGGTTAAAATTGCACCTTCTCCATCTCTAAGTCACAGTTCTCATGATTCCAACTTGATTGTTAAACTTCTACCTTTCATCAACCAATAAAAATTTAAGAAGCAAAAACTCACAAGAAAAAAAGCTCAACAATTTTTCATGGATTCAGATGATTAAAATGTAAAAGTGAAAAGGAGCTACCAGCATCTTTTTGTGTGTGTGTGTGTTTTTTTTTTTTTGCATGTAAACGTGTAGTATGTGTGGTGTGGAATGCCGTGTGGTGTGATGTGTGGTGTGCACACATGTGGAGACATCGGGTGTCCTCCTCTATAGCTCATCCACATGTTTCCTTGAGGTGGTCTCTCGCTGGACCCCGAGCTGTCACTTTTTGGTCAGACTGGCTGACCGCCAAGCCACAGGGCTTCTCTGTCTCTACTCCGCACAGGACTGGGGTTACAGGCGTGCGTAGCCATACCCAGCTGTTTCACGGATGCTGGCGACTCAAATGCGGACAGTCTCGGGCCCCCATGCTTGTGCAGAAAGTGTGTTTACCTGTTGGCCATGCCCTTTTAGCAAAATTTTGTAAAAGAAAGAGTGTGCGATCATATTTTATATTTAAAAAATAGCAATATGTAACATTATTTCACATTTCTTTGTAGTTTTGGAAGGGGTTATGAATATACCTGACTCCCAATCTGGAGAGGAAGTTAACTTTGAGGGTTTGTAGAGCTAATATATCCCAGGGTATTTCTACCATAAAAAAAAAAAATCAAGAAGAATCATATGTGACAACAAAGAGAAGGTCTTCCCACATGAGAACAGTTGGTGGTGTCTTTACTGTAGCCTATGTGTACAAAAGCTTTATTAATCTTTCTCACTTGGTGAAAACTTTTCCATGGACCAGCGAACGTCTGAGGACAAGAATTTGAGAACCACATGGGAAAATGTGTTCTTTTCCTTGTGTGTGCATGTGTGTGTGTGTGTGTGTGTGTCCCTGCATGTGGGTACACATGCATACTCTGTGTTTCTGAGGTAGGAACACAGCTGGGTGGGTATAGATGTCAATATCACTCTCTAGGTTTGTAATGTAAAAAAAATAATAAAAAAAGCCTCCTGCCATGCCTTTAGGGGCTGCTGTCATCTTTTGGTATCTCCCCCAGTTTGCCTGTTATCACAAAGCCCAGGTTTTCCCCTATTCCCTAAGGCAATAGACTGAATTGGGTTTTCCTGCCCACTTTATTGTTTTCAGATGTCTGCCAAATCTCAACTGACCATTTTCTTTCCTTGATAAATGTGAAGGAAATTATAGTCACTCCACAAAGAAGGCCAGAAGGGTTTCCTCAAGTCCCAGATAACAAAAAAGGGACTTTTTTTTTTTTTTTTTTTAAACTGTGAGGCCCATTAAACAATCGAAAACAGGGGCAGCTCCACGGACAGGAGCTGACATGGCTTGCCAGGAATAGCCACTGTTAATGTAATTTCATTTCCAAAGCTTGTATCAATATGAGGATCAGTTTCCCTCAGTTCCACTGTTAAATAATTTAAATTAACTCAATGACAACATTACTGATATAAGTGTGAACATAAAACTAGGGGTAAGCTCAGATGCTCATAGCTCTTCTAATTTTGAAATGAGCAAGTTTACAAGCTCCATGAGAATAAAGCTAAAACCAGTAACAGTCAAATTAACACCCTTAGCTCAATGTGACAGATGAAGTTTAGTTGAAGCTAAATTGCTTCTCACACAATAAATATGCCACCGGTTAGCATAGTGTAAGATGCTGGCAATTTCTGCTGTTGTACCAGGCAATGGAGTGTCCCCAATGCTCCTCCCATTTGCACGTTGGAACCAGAGACATTTGTGTGTGGCTATCATTTGTTTCCACTTGATATAAATGTGTCTTTTATTTCATGAGTTTACCTCTTTTTATTTGTTTTGTTTTTCAAGGTAGAGTCTCACTCTGGTCCAGGCTGACCTGGGATTCACTATGTAGTCTCAGGGTGGCCTTGAACTCACAGCGATCCTCCTACCTCTGCCTCCCGAGTGCTGGGATTAAAGGCGTGCACCACCATGCCCGGCTCCTCTTTTTTTTTTTTTTTTTTTTTTTTACTGTCAATTAAAATACTTCTTGGCAGTTAAGCGATCTTGAACACAAACAAAAAGACAATGAAATTAGGTTGTAGTTTCTATAATTCTTCACAAAGACCACTTCCTTTTGTCTGTCCTTCTGCCTGACCCTAGAAGAACTGGAAGAGCCTATTTCTGCTTCATCTGTACCCCTACTATCCGCAATGGTACTCCCCACCCCACAGTAGGTCCTGAAAAATAGATGTCAAAGTGATGTATGAATGGCTATCGACCCTAGCAAGAGAGAGTAGTGGTCTGGGACAGAACTGTATATGGACGCGGAAGGAAGCCGAAGAGACGGCCAGTGAGTGATGGAGCGGGAAGAGAGCGGTTGAGCGACTGGAGAAGGATCACAGGGCATTCCTTTAGCTACGTGTGGATTTTGCCAATGTCACACTGGCAAGGAAAAGATAGAGAATATCGGTTGTTCTATAGTGCCTGCAGTTTTCTTTCCTTTTCTTTTCTGTTTTTCTTTTCTTTTCTTTCTTTTTTTTCTTTTTTTGGTTTTTCGAGGTAGGGTCTTGCTCTGGCCCAGGCTGACCTGGAATTCACTATGTAGTATTAGGGTGGCCTCGAACTCACAGCAAGTCCTCCTACCTCTGCCTCCCCTGTGCTGGGATTAAAGGCGTGCGCCACCACGCCTGGCTCGAGCCTGCGGTTTTTGTGCATGCCTTTATGACTGTTGCTGATTTAGTACACAATGAATACCTGATTCCAGGCAAGCAAGAGCGCCTTTCCCCCCTGAGCCTCTCTCCAGCTCTGACTCCACAAAATAGGTGCTGTCATTATCAATGACTCTCTGGTGTCTTTAAAAATGCATCTGCAGAGGTGAATACAATAGATGCACCAAACTGATGTTTTGTGAGCATCTGATTTCCTGAAGTCTGTCAGTGAAAGCTATGGTTTGAGAAAGGATACCATGTTTGGAAGGTTTGTGTCCCTTTCCAAGTCATGCTGAAATCAAATGGCCATTGTAGAAGCGTATAATTACTTTTGTGTTGCTGTGATCAAAATCCCCAATCAAATCAAGGGAGGAAAAAAGCTTTATTTTGGCTCATGGTTTCTGAGGGTTTCAGTCCATCATGTCTGGGGAGACCCGATGGAGTATCTGGGTTCATGGAGGTGGAAGTCAAGAGTCATGAGGGAAAATCTTCACATCACGGTGGTCCAGGAAGCAGGAAAGTGGGGAACACTGGTGTTCTGGTAGCTCTCTCATTTTTCCCCCTTTCAGTTGATTGGAGCACTCAAGCCCATGAGATCTGTCACCCATGTTCAGAGTAGGTTGTTCCCTCTGTTAATCCTCTATGGAAATACCCTCACAGGCAACCCAGAGATTTGCCTCATTGTTTTGTGGGTGATTTTAAATATTTTATTTATTTATTTGACAGAGAAGGAGAGAGAGAGAGAGAGAAAGAGAGAGAGAATGAGAGAGAGAATGGGTGCACCAGGCCCTCCAGCCACTGCAAAGGAACTCCAGATACGTGCACACCCTTGTGCATCTGGCTAACATGGGTCCTGGGGAATCGAACCTGGGTCCTTTTGGCTTTGAGGCAAACACCTTAAACGCTAAGCAATACCTCCAGCCCTTGTAGGTGATTTTAAATTCTATCACACTGACATGGAGATGAGTCATTCCAGGTAGTATTGTGAGACTGAGCCTTTGGGTGGCTGTCTGGATCATCCAGCCCTCCTTCCATTGAGGACATAGCATGAAGGTGCTATCTCAGAAGTCGTGAGCAACTCTCATTTGGACTGAATCTACCAGATTTTCCAGCTCTCAGGATGGTGACAAATGAGCTATTGCTCATAAATGACTGTCTATATTGTTCTGTTAGAGCACAGGAATAGACTGAGATAATTTGGGGAGAGAGAAAGAACGTATAATGGTCTTCCAGTCCTAGGTATGCTTGGACCTTTGATCAGGAAAGAAGACATTCTAAAAGATGAGAGAATCTGGAAAAACAGCTTCAACAAGGATCATAACCTCCCGCTAGAACATAGAAGAGATGTGGCACAACTTGTGATATCTGCCTTTTATATTGTCTATTGGCCTGGGTCCCATGGGCTTGTGCATGGGTCCTGGGAACCTGAGGCGAGATTACCTTGATACCTATACAAAACGGGGAGGAAATTCTTCCTTTAGGAAGATAACCATTGCATCAACATCTCCAATCAGGAGTTTATCAATGCTGTGACCTCTGGATTCTCTAGGTCAGTACCATTCAAAGTAGCCAGGATGTGAACTATGTGTTACTCATCAGTGACAAGAAATCCATGTCAGAACCAATGTCAACACACCGCTTCCTTCCTTTGTAGACACGTTCCCGGGAAGAGAGTCTGCTGATCTGAAGCAAGTAGGTGATGTAGAGCTTCAGGGTAACAGTTTGCAGACAACTCTTTGGGTAGTATTGCTCTAAACTTTTTTAGTCCCTCATTTCTAAGTTAGGAAAAAGGGCAATATCCTATGTGTTTATTAATTGTGCTCCCCAAAATGTCTTTTCCTAAAAATATTTTTATTCATTTGAGAGACACAGGGAGAGAGAGAGAGAGAGAGAGAGAGACAGACAGAGAGAGACAGAGAGATAGACAGAGACAGAGCAAGAGATAAACAGACAGAGAAAGTAAGTATTAGGGCCTCTTGCCATTGCAAACTAACTCCAGATACATGTACCACTTTGTGCATGTGGCTTTATGTGGGTGCTGGGGAATTGAACCTGGGCCTTCAGGCTTTGCAAGCAAGTGCCTTTAACCACACAGCCATCTCTTCAGCCCAAAATGTCTTTTTTTTTGTGTGTGAATCTTTACAAGTTACTGTATCAACATATATTTCTTTTATTTTCAAATTTATTGATTTTTTTGCAACTTTTTTTAATGAAAGATAGAGATAGAGAAAGAGAGGGAAAGAATTGGCATGCCACGGCCTCCAAACACTGCAATCAACTGCAGATGCCTGCGCCACCTTGCATGCATGTGCATCCTTGCACACCTGTGTCAACTTTTGTGTCTGGCTTATGTGGGATCTGGAGAGTTAAATATGGGTCCTTAGGCTTTGCAGGCAAGTTCCTTAACTGCTAAGCCATCTCTCCAGCCCAAATTTATTGATTTTTTCTTATTTATTATTTATTATTTTCTTTTCTTCTTATTTATTATTTTTTCTTGCACACATGGATTCCCTTTCCCCTGCCCCAATTGTGCTGAGAGCCTTTGGCGGGGTTATTGGAACTCATTGTGGGGACCAAGAGGCCTCAGTCACTCTGCAGGGATAGGGGGCAATGGTGCCTCAGGCTATTCATATGCACCCTGAGGCTCTCACAGTCTTTCTACTCCTTCTTCTGAGATGCTTCCAGAACCTTGGGTAAGATAGAGATCTGATTTAGTGTGACTTTCTCTGTAGACTCTGGATCTCTTTCTCTCTCTTTTGGGTTTTCAAGGTAGGGTCTCACTCTAGCTCAGGCTGACCTGGAATTCACTATGATTTTTCAGGGTGGAATCAAACCTCCTACCTCTGCCTCCCAAGTGCTGAGATTAAAGGTGTGCGCCGTCACACTGGCTTTTTTTTTTTTTTTTTTTGATGTAAGGTCTCGCTCTAGCCCAGATTGACCTGGGCTATGTAGTCTGAGACTGGCCTTGAACTCACAGCAATCCTCCTACCTCTGCCTTCCAAGTGCTGTGCTTAAAGACCAGCACACCCTGCTGGATTCTTTGTTTTGATGAGGTTTGAGTGACCACAGTGTCTGTTGCCATTTCCTTGTAACTGGTTTCCAGGCTAGTTGTGACAGCAGTATTCATGTCATCACTTCCCCCATAATGACTTCTGGGACCAGGCAGATGAGGTGGAGGTGACCCATTTCCTGGTAGACAGTTGGCTCTCTCTTCTGCATGTATTGATGTATCCTTGTTCTGCCCATACTCTCCTCCATCTGTAAAGTAGGACATATTCTCCAACCAAATGTGAGAACAGTTTGAATAAAAGGGGGGTAAGCCCAGTCAGTAGTCATATTGATGTGTCTATCCATTCTTAGTTAGAGAGCAGTGGAGGTTCTCTCTGGAACCTATTCATTTCCTGTTCTGGGGAATCTGGCTGGGTTCCCAGAGCCAGATATGAGTTTTCTCCATTGAGTGGGTCTCATGCAACCCCCATGTGTGAGCAGTTGGTTACTTACATTGGCTGTGTGCCACTATTGCACAAGTGTATACTTCTTGCTCCGCTGGTTGATTTTGTAACTGGCAGGATCTCTGGCTTAATCAATCAGTTGGCAACTATTACTCTGTAGCTGCTCTTGTAGCATTTTCCAGCACTGTTAGGGCTAACCGATTCTCTCTCAGTTCCAGCATGAACACTTGATGCCCTGTGGCTGCAGGCTGTGGTGTCTTCAGCAACAGGGACTTACCTTTTAACTCTTGCAGGTAACCAAGAGTTTTGGCAATGGCCTGTATTATTTTGGGGAACTCATGTCTCTCTGACCAACAGCTCACTATGGGAGGAACCCATTTCTGGCTCTGGGAATTACCAGTCAGAGCCCGTGATTTTAGGGTAATGCTTTCTCCATCTTTTATGGAGCTCTTCTGTTCAGGTCCCCCCAGTCCCCCTTATTGAGGGTAATGGCTGTAGAGTGGTAGCCTGAAGAAGGTTTCTATGGGACTGATCCATATTGCCATTAGTTTTAGTATCTCTCCCCGCCCATATTCCCCTTCCTCTATCCCTTTATATTTGCTGGTCATTGACTTATTTATCATAGCCTTTGCCCTTTCTAACATGTATTTCTTTCTTTCCTTTTTGTTTTTGTTTTTTTTTTTTTCAAGGTAGGGTTTTGCTCTAGCCCAGGCTGACCTAGAATTCACTATGTAGTCTCAGGGTGGCTTTGAACTCACAGTGATCATCCTACCTCTGCCTGTCAAGTGCTGGAATTAAAGATGTACACCATCACACCTGGCCCAATATATATGTCTGTAAATGTTTGTACCTGGTTCAATGTGATATTGAGCACACAGTACAGTAGTACAGTGAATCACCAGTGATCACTGAATAGTTAAGTTGGGACACTAGAGGGTTTTATTTAAATGAGAGAGAGAGAGAGAATTGGCATGCCAAGGCCTCCAGCCACTGTAATTGAACTCCAGACCCATGTGCCACCTTGTGCATGTGTGTGACCTTACATGCTTGTGTCACCTTGTGCGTCTGGTTTATGTGGGATCTGAAGAGTCGAACATGGGTCGGTCCTTAAGCTTTGCGGGCAAGCACCTTAACTGCTAAGCCATGTCTCCAACCCTAGAGGTTGTGTCTCTAGAAACTATTTATTTGAAGCAACAGCCCACTCTAGCCCAGGCTAACTTGGAGCTATGTAGCCCACACTGGCCTCAAATTTGTGGGGATATTCCTACCTCAGCCTCCTGAGAAGATGTGGGTCACCACACCTAGCTGAAACTACTTTTTATATATATCTTTCAAAAGAAAAGCTCTTCAACAGATTTCTTATTGTGCACAAAGAAACACAATGCAGTGACACATTGCATTAGAAATAGTAAATGTTATTTACAAGCAGCAAATCCGTATGTTGCAATGCACATAGAACTTTTTTTTTAAAAACACCATGGTGACAAATCAAACTAACAGAAAGCAGATGATTTTTGTGAGCATTCCAGAGATGCTTGGTAATTTTTTTAAATCCTGTCTTGTAAAACAAACTCAGTTAATTTTCTGTTGTTACAATATTTTTATTCATTATTTTTGCAAAGAGAGGGAAAGGGAGAGGGAGAAGAAGGAGAAGAAAAGAGAGAGAGAAAGAGAGAATGAGAATAAGCATGTCAAGGCATCTTGCCACAGCAAGAAAAACCATAGACGCGTGTGCCCCTTTGTGCATCTGGCTTTACGTGGGTACTGGGGAATCAAATACCCAGGCTGTCAGACTGTGCAATCAAGTGCCTTTAACTGTTGAGCCATCTCTCCATCCCCAAATTCAGTTAATTTTCTCAAACCAATTTAAAACAATGCATTGTTTTAGTGACTCTATCAGCATCTTTGCTCTAGAACACATTGGGCTAGGACATTCATTAGCAACATCCCCCAAGGGAGATTAGTGTTAGGGAAGCAGACTTGTCTTGGACATTAGAACTCAACCCTTCCCAAAGAAGTCTTATTTTTTAATATTCAAGAGAATTTATTTGTTTACTCATTCACTTTTGTTGCCAGGGATCGACCCCAGGGCCTCACACATGCTAAGCATGCACTCTACCACTGAGCTATACTCCTGACCTCTAAGGAGAATTTAATTTTATTACTATTAATATTATTATTTATTTTTTGATGTAAGCTCAGGCTGACCTGGAATTCACTATGTAGTCTCAGGGTGGCCTTGGACTCATGGTGATCCTCCTACCTCTGCCTCCTGAGTGCTGGGATTAAAGGCGTGCGCTACCACGCCCGGCGAGAATTTAATTTAAATCACGTTTTTTTACTTAGAAAAGTGGCAATGAAAAGAAGTTGAGAACCACTGTCCAGCCATTAGAGTGATGAATACAGCAAAGGAAAACAGCTCAGGAAGCCATGGGGCACTCGCTTTTGTTGCCTTGGGCCAACTGCTTCTCCTCATGTGCTCATGGGGCCATTCTCTTCAGAAGTGTCTGGGTTTTTTTTTTTTTTGCTTTTTTTTTTGGCATTTTGACTGAAATATGACTTTATCCCCTATACCAGGAAATATAACTTGTCCCCCCATAGGGTGAGCAGCAGGCAACCCCAGGTTTTGGTCAGAAGGCTCAGCGGTGTGCTTTTCTGCTAACGGCCTGCGAGCACCTTGGGATGTGCCTCTCCTGCCTGGCATCGCTCTACACCCCAGCTAGCTCTTTTATTAAAAAAGTATTTTTTATTTAAGAGATAGTGAGGCAGAGAAAGAGAGAGAGAAAGAAAGAGAGAGAGTGAGAGAGAATGGGTGCACCAGGGTCTTTAGCCGCTGTAGACAAACTCCAGACGCATGTGTCACCTTGTGCATCTATCTGGCTTACGTGGGTCCTGGGGAATCGAACCTGGATCCTTTGTCTTTGCAGGCAAATGCCTTAACAGCTGAGCCCTCTCTTCAGCCCCCAGCTAGCTCTTCTGAGATGTCATTCCTATCCAACGAGGTCTTCATAGGATGTGAGTATTTTGGTTCTATGATTCAGTACTTAAATATTTGAAGAAAGCAGCATTGGCTAACCCGTGATCTACCTTTCTTTTCCACTCACAGCTGAACATTCACTACCTGCAATGTTTGCATGTTCTGGCTTCTTCATCCTGACCAGTTTGTCTCTAGGCTGCAGTGGGCATTTTCAGTCTGTTTCTGGGTCTGTTAATTTATAACTCTGACTTCTGAGAAATTACTGTTGATAAAAATGTTGAAATCACTCAAAGATTTAATGAAATATTCAGCCTTAATTCACCTCCAAAAAAAGGGGGTGGCAGAAGCTTTTGGATGATGTATCTAGTGTCCTCAGATGCCCTGGTTTAGCAGGAGGAACCAATGCCAGCTCCTCCTTGCACACATGGCCTCACTGTTGGGACTTCTCCGTGAAGAGCTAGCTTGTTCCGGAAGTAGCAGGCAGCGTGCGGGTGGCCCAGGCAGGGACCCGGGGTCAAGGAATCTGATGGCTCCAGTGCAGTTGGGACCCTTCTGCCATCATGGAAGCGAAGTGGCTGGATGGCTGTCTCGTGGGGGTTGAGGGGTTGGGAGAGCCTGAAGACTTGCTTTTAGCCCTTTCTGTGGTGTGAAGTCTCTCTCTTCATAAAGCCTTACCTGAGGTGAAGAGTGCCAGGCAGGCTGGGGAGGGAGTGGACTTGGTCAAGGGTTGACCACATGAAGTCCTGAGTTCAGATTCTCAGAACCCACGTAAAAAGCAGACATGGAGGCTGGAGAGATGGCTTAGCGGTTAAGGCATTTGCCTACAAAGCCAAAGGATCCTGGTTCCATTCTCCTGGACCCATGTAAGCCAGATGCACAAATGGGTGCATGTGTCTGCAGTTGTTTGCAGTGGCTGGAGGCCCTGGCGTGCCCATTCTCTCTCTCTCTCCCCCTCTTTCTCTCTCTCAAATAAATAAATAAAATATATTTTTTTAAAAAGCAGACATGGTGGCATGCCTGTAATCCTGACACTGTGAATATAGACATAAGATCGTCCCTGGGGCCTGTTGGATAGCTAATCTATCTGAATCAGTGAGTTCCAGGTTCAGTGAGAAACCCTTTATTTTTTCTGATAAAGTAGAGAGAGACATGCAACATTGACCTCTGACCTACATGCACACCCACCTGCACACACACACACACACACACACACACACACACATACATGTGCCCAAACACATATAATAGAAAAAGAGACTGAAAAGGAAAAATATTAAGAAAAAACAAGTTCCCACTTACAGACAAGTTGTATTCCAACAGTTTGTTTTAACGATAGTTTTGTGGCATACCTATAGTATGCATGGTGTGTGTGTGTGTGTGTGTGTGTGTGTGTGTATACACATGTGCGTGCAGAGGCTAGAGGAGAAGGTCAAATGTCCTTCTTTATTGTTCATCCACGTTTCCCTGAGATGGAGTCTTGACTGAACCCAGAGCAGCTGTGTTTTGTCAGACTGGCTGAGTAGAGAGTCTCGGAGATTCTCCCGTCTGTGCCCTCCACAGGACTGGGGTTAGGGGCATGTGTGACTATGCCCAGCTGTTGACGTGGGTGCTGGGGACTGAATTCAGGCCCAACCAGGCTCTCTCAGGCCCTCATGCTTACACAGCAAGCACTCTTACCTTCTCAGCCAGCTCTCTAGTCCCCGTTACTTTGAACTTGAACATGTCTTTTCAACTAATAGTAATAAAAGAATAGAAACAAAAAGTTAGCTCCTAGAAATCTACTTAAGTTCAAATCTAGGTGGCATACTGTAAACTTGCAATGAAAACCAGTACAAAAATTGAGTTCTGCAGTTTGGAAATGAAGATAGTGTTCACAGAAAAACCAAATTAATAAATTATTCCTATGACATGGCTTTCACAGTGGTCCTCTTTTTAGATAGAGATGAGATGATGCTGGGCACTGTCCAGTTTCTCAGGAGGCTTGCTGGAGTCCAGGAGTTCGAGACCAGCCTGGACAAGATCCTGCCTTAGTAAAAAAAAAAAAAAAAAAGGATGAGATGAAAGCTAGAAAAGCACCAGAAAGATCCTACACGGGCCACTGTTCAGTGCAGCTTGAAGCAGATGTCCATGTCTTCTGTCCTGCTGATACATGTGGAGTGCTCTTGATAAACACGCTGTGGGAAAAAGCTCTCTCTGGGTTCTCTATTCCCTCACAGAAATCTCTTTAACCCTTTGAACTCCAGAATTGCTACTTAGTGCCAGAACATTCTTTGTCCTGCCATTTAGATCACCCACCGCTAGGGAGCCAGTGCCCTCCCTGGCTCTTTCGAGCTTCTGCTGGAAAACTGGCTGCTTGGGTTTCGTGACCTCCAGGTCTTGTTAGAAGACTGGCCTGTTCCTCAGACCACCCAGTTCATGCCAAGCTGTGAGCGCTGATAAAAAGCAACCTGAAATATGTATTGTCTAGCAAAACCTGGTTTCATTTTTACCTGTCTAGAGTCTTTAGTGCCTTAACTCCAGGTGTCCCAGTCTGGCCTGGGTTTAGGGAAAAATTCATAGAATAAGCACAAGATATTTTTCATAGTGCTTCATATTTACTTGAAGATTTGGAGTGGAGTGGTGGGGAATCTACATTATTTTCATATCAAAACAAAGATTTATGTTACAGTAAAAATAAGAATTCCCCATATTTCAGAAAAAAAATAAACATGAGGAAACCAAGTTTAAAAAATTATTTTATTAAAGTTATATTTATTTATTTTCAAGGAGAAAGAGAGAGAGAGAGAGAGAGAGAGAGAGAGAGAATTGGCATGCCAGGGCCTCTAGCCACTGTAAACAAAACTCCAGATACATGTGTAACTTTGTGCATGTGGCTTAAGTGGGTCCAGGGGAATTGAACCTGGGTCCTTAGGCTTTGCAGGAAAGTGCCTTAACTGCTAAGCCATCTCTCCAGCCTCAGAAAACCAAGTTTTGTTTCTGGTAAACTATGCTGGCTTTGGTGCCTAAATAGCCTGGGATTACTGACTTTGAGAAACAGTGGTATTGCAGTCAGGTTCGCATTGCTGGCAGAAATCACCCAACCAAGAGCAGTTTGTGGGGGGAAAAAAAGGTTTATTTTGGCTTACAGGCTTGAGGGAAAGCTCTATGATGGCAGGGGAAAACGATGGCATGAGCAGAGGGTGGACATCACCCCCTGGCCCATATAAGGTGGACAACAGTAACAGGAGAGTGTGCCAAACACTGGCAAGGGGACACTGGCTATAACACCCATAAGCCCGTCCCCAACAATACACTGCCTCCAGGAGGCATTAATCCCCAAATCTCCATCAGCTGGGAACCTAGCATTCGGAACACCTACGTTTATGGGGGACACCTGAATCAGAGCACCACAAGTGGCTTCTGCCAGATAGTTTTCATTGGTGAGAATTCTAGGCCTTTTTGGAGGTTAGTGAGATTTTTTTTTTTCTCCCAGCACTTTTCTGATCACTTGCCCTGGTATAGGTTGTACTTAGCTGGCCAATTACATGGGCAGAAATGCATTTTTCAGGATTGAAGTTTTCTCTTTATAAAGCTGTGCTAGGTGTCTTAGAGAGCTGTGTGATGACGTTCGGACAGAAGATAACATGTAACTGCCATTTGGTCTCCATTGTGGGGCATGATGAAACTGTTTAGAACTTGAAATTACTGAACTATTTACTTACAGCAGACAGGCCAATGTTAAACAAAAGAAGAACTCTTTAGGGAACTTTGAGCATAGCTTAAACCTTCAAATATGCACATTTGTTTTGTTGTAAAAAAATAATATTCTTTAGAGAAGAAGTGCAACGAGGAACTGAAAAATTAATGGGGATTTTTGTTTTGTCTGAGGATCCCCTAGAGAGGTATTGTTGTAGATCTGGACAATCATGCAGACTGTGCTTTGTCGCCTTCATGCACATTGTGTCTAGCTGGGGCTCCATCACTCAAGCAAGTGCTTTCTTTACAAAGGAGATCTAATTAATAGTAAAGCCGAAACATTACAGAGCCATTTCCTTTGAAGAAAAATTTCCATTTTGATATTATTTTCAGCAAATAGCTTACTGTAAGTACGGGTGGAAATATGCTATCCATCTTTTATCAGAGGCATTGGGGGGAAAAGCATATTTATCTTTATGCAAAATGGGAGAGCAAGCATTTCCCTAGAGATAATGGCGGGGTGGGGGGGGAGGAGGTGTTGGGAAAAGGCTTACCCCAAAGTGGTTTTCTTATATTCACGCTACTTCATGAAATATGCTGGGAGAGATTTATTATTTAAATGTAAGTGACATTCTTGGAAAAACAATCCCGACCATCATTTATCAATCACTTGGGCGTTAGTGGCAATCTGCCTGCAGCTTTCCCCTTGTCAGCTCAGTGCCAATGTTCAGTCAAAGAATTGCCGTTCAGACGCTGAGGGGCACTAACCGAACTTAGCAGATTCACGTCTGTGCTTCTCTTCCTGACTTTGTCCACGTCCACACACTTCAAAAATATTTATAGAATCGCTTGATTTAAGCCGGGCATGGTGGCGCACGCCTTTAATCCCAGCACTCGGGAGGCAGAGGTAGGAGGATCGTCGTGAGTTCGAGGCCACCCTGAGACTCCATAGTGAATTCCAGGTCAGCCTGGGCTAGAGTGAGACCCTACCTCGAAAAACCAAAAAAAAAAAAGAATCGCTTGATTCCAGTGTGTGCCTAGCTGGGGTCAGGGGGCTGGGGAGTGAGCCTGTAAGCTGCAGCCCTGTGGGCCAAACAGAGACACAAACCTTGGACGACACTGCCACAACTTGCCACGACAGCCATCTGGCAGTGTCTCCTGTCGCTCTGCCCGTGCCACCTCGGCCTCCTCCCTTCCTACCTTGTTGCAGGGTTAACCTCCGCTTAGGCTGTAACTGTTTTGAATTTACATACGCTCGTAATTACTGGGGTGACCGCATTAGAGTTGCACATCTCGCGACCGGCTGCATTTTCTTGTCTCTTCCCACCGTGACCGCCCCGCCCAGCCCTGCACACGTAAGACACCTGCCTCCAGTCTCCACCTCCCAGGGGCACACCAGCTGGTAGAGACATAATCACGATGCTGCACAGTGGACATGTATTAGATGAGAGGAAGAAAGTGGGAACAGATGTATTTCCAAGAACAATAAGTACAACCAACACTGTGACAATTTACAACAGTAGATCCTAAGGACAGCCGGAGAGCCTTAACTTAGCTCTGCCACAATTTAGTCTGGGAAAAGTTCACAATTCACAATTTCAAACGTGGTTTCTACTAAATGCACATTGCCTTGGCACAATTATGAAGTTGACTACTAAATACGCATGGCTTTTGTATAATTATGAAGTTGAAAAGTCTTAAACCAAGCCATCATAAATTTGTGAGAGTGTGCCCTTGCTAAATAGACAAATGATTTAGCATCAGTGTGTAAGGACGTTTGCCTAAAACCCTGGTCTTCAGTGGTGCCCTTGTAGTCCACTATGACTTTAGGCAAAACCACATGCCTCAAGGACCCTAGATCAATTCACTCAGTCTAGCTCTCTTCCCTATATCATGAGACTGGTGGCCAGTGTAGCTAAATGGGAAATTAATTCGGGATTTCTTTTTAATTCTAGACTCAATCTCCTGGTCTTTGGTTTACATTTTGTGTCCTGACTCTGTTCCGTGGACTGGAGGATTAAAGTGGGTTTTCCTGGCCTGACTCTAGGTTCTCTCTGAAGACTGCTCCAGAGTGTGTTCTGTAGCCCAGGCCTCAAATGCATGGCCTGATGTTGCTGTAGCATCCAGGCCCAGTCCTGGCTCCAGGCTCACTGAACAGTGCACTGCCTCACAAAGGGCCGTACTTCTGTCTATTCTGCCTCTGTTTCTCCTTGTAAAGATTTCTGTTTATTGCTCAGAATCAAGCATTTCTCAAAGCTTCCTTTCAACCAAACATTCTTTTTAAGTATACTTCTCTGAGTTACCCTCTCATTTCATTTTCTTCTGTAATAATCAATCCAGGTTATTTCTTTGAACCACATTTGTAGCTGGGAAATTGAACGAATATTTAAAATACTTGCTATAACCCCATACTATAGAAAGGGTAAAAAAAATATTTTCCCTAACAAAATGGAGTATTGTGTTCTGTTTTGTGCATTTTGGGCGGGGGTGTACATGTGGTGTATGTATATATATGCATGCACATATGTGTGTGTGTGTGTGTGTGTGTGTGTATGTGTGTAGGCCAAAGGTTGATGTTGGGGTCCGTCCCTGATTACTCTCCACCTTATTTATCAAGGCAAGTTCTCTCTTTTGATCACAGAATTGGCCAATCTGGCTAACCTAGCTAGTCATCTTGCTCAGGGCATGTTCTGTCTCTGCCTCTGCTTAGCTGGGATTATAGGCAGTTCAGCAAGCCCAGCTGGCATTTACATGGGTGCTGGGAGTCTGAACTGGGGTTCTCATGCTTTTGCAGCAAGTGCTTTATTGAGCCATCTCCCTAGCCCTATGCATTCTACTTTTTTTTTTTCCGAGGTAAGGTCTCGCTCTAGCCCAGGCTGACCTGGAATTCACTATGTAGTCTCAGGGTGGCCTTGACCTCATGGTGATCCTCCTATCACTGCCTCCTGAGTGCTGAGAATAAAGGTGTGCACCACCATGCCCGGCTGTATTCTACTTTTCTATTTAAATATTTTATTGATTTATTTAAGGGGGGGAGAGGGAAGGAGGGAGAGAATGGGTGTGCCAGGGCCTCCAGCTACTGCAAACAAATGTGAGATGCCTGCGCCACTTTGTGCATCTGGCTTACGTGGGTGCTGGGGAACTGAACCTGGGTCCATAGGCTTCACAGGCATGTGCCTTAATCACTAAGCAATCTCTCCAGTCCTGCATTCTTTTTAAAGACATTTTAGTTTTAGATTTCTATTATAAAAACCTTTAATATACCAATTATATAAAATACTATAGGGACCTTGAATACTTATTTATCCTCAATAGTTGCCAACAAATGGTCCAGTTTGTTTTATATATACCCCATCCAAGATTACCAACATTCCTCCAGTGGCTGGGTATGTGGCTCTGTCGTTAAAGGTACTTGCTTGCAAAGCCTATCAGGATGGGTTTGATTCCCCAGTACCCACGTAATGCTAGATACAAGCATGGTGCATGTGTCCGGAGTTCATCTGCAGCAGCAGGAGATCCCGGAGCACCCCTGCTTTCTCTCTCTTTCTTTCTCCTTTTCTTTTCTCTCACCCTTACAAATAAACTAAAGAATATTTACAAAAAACATTCCTCCAAATGATCAAATTCTTCCAAGTGATCAGATGCCTTGTCTATTTGCAATTTTCCCCAATCATCTCAGTTTTTAAAAAACAGAATTAAAAAGTATCCAATTCTACTTTAGGCTAGAACCCGCAGTTGAATGATGTGTCTCTAGTCCATACTTCACCCCTCCATTCCATTTGCTTTTTCTTGTAATGTTCTTGCTGAAACGCCTGGGCAATCCATCCCATCGACTTCGCCATAGTGCATTTCTTAATTCTTGTGCTCCCTGTAATCCCAGTTTATTTTTTTAGCAAGAGCACAGTTTAGGTAGTATATTCTTCTATAAGGATATAGATGATGTTGCTTTATAAACTTGGTAGCAACCTATTATTGTCACCAAGGTCTATTCATTTATTAAAGGTTGCAAATGGATGATATTAAAATCTTATCACCACACTTCATAGATTAGTCTTGCTGTTTGTTTACTCCCATCCAATTTCAACTGGCAATGCCGAAGAGAGGCTTAGCTCTTTTCCTTTATCTTCAGCTTTCAAAAACATTAGTTTTTCTTCATTCTACCAGACAGAATTAATCTCAAATGAATGTATTTGGTGTGCTTTAATTAATTACAGTGATTATCCTTCTTGTTACTCAGATGTGTTCATCTTTGATCAGGAAGAGCCTATTCAAGTTGTACTCTGTGTCTCTTTTTCCTGCTGGCTCCGCAACTGAACTGCAGTGCCTGCTTCTTGCCTCTCTCCCCCTAGCCCTCCCCCTCAGGGTTTTTTAGATAGGGTCATACTATATAGCCCTCTGCCTCTGCCTCCCAGGTGCTGGGGCTACGGGTGTATGCTACTGAGCCTGGCTCGTTCATGTCTTTGGAGCACCTGGGAACCTTTAAGAGTTTCTTTGCTTTGAGATATGACAAAATGTTCCAGACTCAAGTCCACATTTCTTTCCTGACACGTAGAATCATCTCTGTTCCTATGGGGCTCTGATTGTTTCCAGTTAGAAATGATTTAAATCAGCAGCAGTATGGGATTTAGGGTTGGATTAATTTTTTTTTCTAGACTGTTCCAAAGGACAGACTAGGAATAGCTATTTTTTTTTGTTGTTGTTGTTGTCTTTTGAGGTAGGGTCTCACTCAAGTCCAGGCTGACTTGGAATTCACTATGTAGACCCAGGTTTGCCTCGAACTCACAGTGGTCTTCCTACCTTGGCCTCCAGAGTGTTGGGATCAAAGTTTGTGCCACTATGCCCTGCTGAAATATCTATTAAAAAAATAAAACACATCATGAGTTTATGCTGATACTTTCAAACCAAATATAGGGCAACAGTATTTTTGACACGTTCTCTTGGATCTTACACTTGTATCTCCTTCCACACATCTCCCCAATTTTTTTCAGACAGTTTCTCATGTAGCCCAGGCTGGCCTTGAATTCTTGACCCTTCTGTCTCCACCTGCCAAGTGTGTGCCATCACGCTCAGCTTTAAATGATGACTCTTGATGATGCCAATAAAACCATTCATTTGTCTGACCTCTGAGCAGAGATATAATGGTCTCAGCATGACAATGTGTCACTAGGACAATGATTTGATCATTTTAAGAATTAGTTGCAGTGATTTTTGCCCTCAGGGTATATCCCAATAGGAATCTATAGGCACTTTACAGTCATTTGGAATAATTTGAAAGAATTCCTTTGGACATTTTAAAATCATCTGATGCACAAGGGGGCACACACATCTGGAGTTTGTCTGCAGTGGCTGGAGGCCCTAGCGCGCCCATTCTCTCTTTCTCTAACTGCCTCTTTCTCTCTGTCTGTTACTCTCAAATAAATAAATAAAAATAAACAAAAATAATTTTAAAATCATCTGATACATAGTGTAATCCATTTGCTTGATTTTTCTCAATTTGAAAGAATTTAATTTTGTAATGTTTAATTACATTTTATAGTTACACAAACTATTTACATTGTACCAAACAAGGTATATTCTAAGAAATATGGCCTTATGTTTCCTTCTATCTCAAAGGTAACTATTTAAATAATATTTATGTTATGCCTTCCATTACTTTTTTTGGTGTGAAGTGTGTGTAATATGTATTAACAGAAAAAGCAACCTTGCTATGTTTTTCATCTGCAAAAGTTTTAAATTTTTTTTACATTATTGAATCTATGTCTCTCCTTTTCTTTAGTCTTTGGCTTTTTTGTTTTTGGATTATGGTTTTGGTTAGGAAAATTTTGTACATGTACTAAAGTGACTCATTCATATTTCATCTAGTATTTGTATGGTTTCATCTTATTAGATACTGATATGTGGAATTTTTCTTATTTTATACATCGAGAAATAGATCTATTTATCCCTCCTTTTAAAATATAGCTATTTATCAACTTATTCTACTCTGTATGGACTCATTGACAGAACTGAAGCCATCTTAAGTTGTAACCACCATGATTGACATGCTAACTTAGCATACATTAAACTTTCATATTCAATTGTATTCACTGTAGGACTTTCTACTCCATAGAAAGGAGAAGGGTTAGAACTATCATCTTAATTAAATAAACCATCAGGTCCTGTGCTGCCCAGAGCTCAGAAAATGAGTTGTCTAGCGGTATTAGCCATTGACTGCATGGCCCAAAACCTCTGAGGCATTATGCATGTTTAATCAACATCTGGCTGCATGAATGACTGAATTAAGATAACATGTGACTTGAAGTAATGCATTTGAGGTGCATATTTTGATCAGGGTCCAGTTTCTATAAAATATCAATGTGATGCTCTGGCAGGGAGCATATTGAAGAGTAAAATAACAGTTATGTTGACAATATACCTATTAAAATGGTTTAATTAGAAAAAGAACACTTTCATTATTTGTTTTAAAATGTGACACTGGGCATGGTGGCGAATGCCTGTAACCCCAGCACTCGTGAGGATGATGCCGGAGGGTTGTGAGTTGGAGACCAGCTTGGGCTACCTAGGGAGTTCAGGATTACTCTGAGCTGCAGTGAGATCCTATCTCAAAAAAACAAGGGAGGTTGGAGAGATGGCTTAGCAGTTAAGGCGCTTGCCTGCAAAGTCTAAGGACCTAGGTTAGATTCCCCAGTACCCACGTAAGCCAGATGGCATGCGTCTGGAGTTCTTTTGCAGTGGCTGTAGGCCCTGGTGTGCCCATTCTCTATCTGCCTCTTTCTCTCAAATAAATAATAAATAAATAAAATATAAAGAACCAAAAAACAAAACAAGGGCCAGGAGTGTAGAACAGTGGGAGAATACTCAAGTATGCCCAAAGCTCTGGGCTGAATCCACAGTGTGTGTGTGTGTGTGTGTGTGTGTGTGTGTGCGCGCGTGTGCATGCACGCATGTGTCTGACGAATGCTTCCAGGAAGAGAGTAATCCTTCTGTATGGGGAAAAATTGTACCTTAAATTACATGTTCCAACTTCATCGTGGCTCATATTGACATATTTTGAAAGCAGAGAACAACAGTAGGGACTATTTCTTCTTTTGAGAATGGCGTAATGACACAGGAAATCATTAATCTAGGCTGTAATCATACTAAGAAGACAATTCCTAGACCCTGTTGTCCAGGGCTTTCTGACATGAACCCTCATTAGTGTCTCCAATGCAATATGGAAGGAAGAGCCAGAACTCCGAAGATGCTTTTCCCACTCTTGAAGGATTTTCACATGTAACTCAATATCAGCTCTCTCCACCCATCTAAAGGAAGTCAGTGAATAGTCTTGTAAATAAATTACTTTAAAGAATGCTTAGGGAAATTAAGGAACAGGAAAGTAAGGAAAAGCATTAAGTGAAGAAGCAAAATTGACAAGGTGGAGAAAGCACTTCTCCATATGGCTAAGGATTTAGGGTTCAAAATGCTCTTTCTAGTCATGTCTGGAGTGTGTGCAAGGAAATGGCAAAGCCAGTCCTAACTGAGCTCTGGGGAAGACAACCGGAGTCCTGCCTCTCCCACGGTACAACTTCCCAGCAGATCTCTGGCTTTTTTTTTTGCTCTGGGATGTTTAATCAAGAAAATACTGAGATTACAGTTTCTCTTCTTGTAACTTTGCTGGGAAACACCAGTAAGAAATACAAAGAGTGGTGGGACTCAAAGGAGACTGGGTTAGAGCAGCCAGTTTTATTTTCTCCTAAACCTGGAAAATATTTTTGTTTTATTGAAGGGACAAGGTTTGAATTGGTCTAATTAATATTCATGGGGTATTCCTATACTTCCTAAGTAGATTTAACCTTTTCTTTGGACACTTTCCATCTCTACTTGATTTTTTCCCCCTCTTGAAACAGCCCTTGGATTCAGATATTGGCCACCTACCCTGGAGGCAGAAAAATAGCTTGAATTAAGTTTAACTTTAGAACACACAGTAAACCTTTTAGATTTGGCCACATTTGCCTCTGGGGCACTGTTAATATGACTAAATGTAGGCCAACAATATTCTGAGAAGCATATTTTCCCTACTCTTTAATCCTTTTATATCAAATGGGTAAGTCAATTTGTAGCATATCATCATCTGAATTTGTTCTTGCTCTTGTAATTTGAACTGTAATCTCAGCTCTTGAAAATGAAAAACATTTCAGCTTCCTTGCAAATTATTTCCCATATCTATGAAAAATATGGCAAAGTACGGGGAAATGTGATGACTTAGGGATCTGATAAAGCTTCCTTGTTCTGAATCTAAACTGAGATGATGACAGAGAGGTGAAATGAAGGCCAACAGCTCCTAGAGGCAAGGTGGAAAATGCTTCCAGTTTTCTTTCACACAACTGAGATTTCTCACAACAGACCCCACTGTGGGAAGGTGTTATGATGGTCTTTTCTACATCTGGGAATTTAACCTTGAGTTTCTAATTTCAACTAGAAATCAGAATTTTACTCAACCTGGCACCCTGGACTTTTTCAAGTGTTGTGTGTGTGTGTGTTTGAGGGCAAAAGGATGGAATATTTCCATTCATTGACTCCTACAAAAGGAAACGCTGTCTGGAAGGATGTATGTCACAGGGCCATCCTAGGCTGTGCTTTTTCTTCCGTGTAAACACTGCCAGGCGTTGTCTCAAGGAGTGATGATTTTGAAAGAGGAAGACATTAGGGCTAGAACTAGGTGTGGGGATGACTTTTTAAAAGTTACTTTATTCATTTATTTATTACATAGGTAATTATTAAATATCTATTTTTTTGCCAGGCACTTGTTAGTTTCTGAGAATAAAATAATGACCAACATAATTATTGTCTGTGCATTTTACAAGGCTTAGACAATCAACTAATGAGGAATACATGAGTTTTGTGATCGATTAGGTGATTATCTAGTTTGTCATCTGAACTGGAACATGTGGGTGAAAGGGCAATTCTCTCTCTTTCACTCCAACTTACATAAAAATTCTTTTTTATTATTATTTATTGTTTTGAGAGAGTGAGAATGGGCATGCCAGCCACTGCGAACCAACTCCAGACACGTGCTCCCCCTTGTGTGCATGTGTGACATTGCACGCCTTTGCGTCTGGCTAAGTGGGACCTGGAGGTTGGAACAGGAGTTCTTAGGCTTCGCAGGTAAGCGCCTTAACTGCTAAGCCATCTCTCCAGCTCCAAATTCTTAATAATTTTGTTGAGCCAACACGTGTAACGTGAAATCACACTGGCACATTGGAAATGTCTAACCTTAGGATTAGGAGGGGTGTGCATGTGCGTGTGTGATGGGGAAAAGATGCCCTGGTGGAAACTTTGTTTACCCTCACGTGTGCAGCTGCTGCTTCAGGTGAGTTTTCTGCTGTGGCCTCTAATGATTGTCATTACCTCTGGGAGCCAAAAGCTCCTGTGGTCCGTTATCATTTGTATCAGTTACTTTCTCCTGCTGGGACAAAATGCCCAACCAGAAGCAGTTTAAAGAAGGAAAGGGTGTATTTCCAGTTTACAGTTTTGAGGGGAAGTCCCTCATGGTGGGGAAAGCAGGGCAGGAGAAGGAAACAGAAGTCACCTGGTCACGTCAGAAGAGAGGAAGTAGAAAAGCTGATCCTTTGTACACAGTCCAGGAACCCAGCCCATGGGGTGGGAATAGCCATAGTTAGGGTGGGCCCTCCCGCTCAATCTAAAAAACTCCTTCACAGACATGACCAGATTTGTTTCCATGGTGATTCTAAGTCCTGTCAAGTTGACAACCAGAGATTAACTGTGACCTCATTTGAAGGAAGAGCCTCTATTACCCCAAGTTCTCAGGTCAAGTCTGAGAGCAGAGTCTTGTCTCATTGCTTCTAACTGCTGGGTTGACTTCACTGTTATCAGGGGGATGGAATACAAAGGCTATCTTATTCTCATGGTGGGAAATTCAGGGTAATTTTAGAAAGGGGAGTGGTTTTATAATAAGGCAATATTTAAATGTCACATATTTGTTTAGCACTACAAATTTTATGTAGATATAAGTTATATATATATCAATAGCATATCTATCAATCTATAACACACACACATATACACACACAGATATATACATGCATGATGCAGTTCATTGTGCAGATATAGTGTCAGGAGCATGAGATAGCTGACCACGTTGTATCTATAAACAGGAAGCAGAGAATGGTCATGAAGTGGGGCATAACTATTAAAACTTAAGACTCGCCTCAGCTTCTCACATCCTTCAGCTAGGTTCTGTCCCCTAAAAGTTCGACAACCTTTCAAGATAGAACCATTAGCTAGCGACCAAGTGTTCAAACACATAGGCCTATGGGGGATATTTTATATTCAAACCACAACTACCTACGAGTCCTAGAAACTAACTTGACTTTACAGCTAAGGGGACTGAGGTACAGAGAGGTTAAGGGACTCACCTAAGACCTTACACCTGGTAAAACCGAGCGAGTCAAGCTTGCAGTGTAGTCAACTGGCTCTTTGTCATTATAGTGCACTGCCCCGACATCCTGTGAGCAGAAAGGAAGTGTGACAGAATGGAACAGTGTGAAGGTGAATGCTGGGCAATACTGCTCTCTGTGAATGCTTGGTTTGCTTTCCTAAGTTAGGAAAAGCAATTGTAATCACTTTAAAAGTGGCAGGTTTATGGAGAGATAATTCACATACCATACACTTCACCCATTTAATGTGTACAATTCAACGGTTTCTAATATAGTCACAGAGCTGTGCCAGCATCACCCTAATTAATTTTGCAACATTTTCATCCTCCTCAAAAGGAACCATTAATAGTCATCCCTCATTTCCCCCAAACCCTTCTAACCTGAGGCAACAGTGAGTCAGCTTTCTGACTAAATATTTGCCTGTTGTGAACATTTTGTGTAGGGTGAATCATACAGTAAGTATGGCCTTTTGTGACTGGCGTGTTCACCTATCCTAATGCAACATCTATTGGTAACTGTTTCATTTTTAAAACCTAATAATGGTCTTGAATAAGTTGATGAATATTTGATCATTTCTATTTTATAGCTATTATAAATATTGCTACTGTGAAAATCCATTTATAAGTCATGCAAATGTATGTTTTCATTTCTTTTAGACATAGAGAGTGGAGCTATTGAGTCACATGGTCACTTAAACCACTAAATCGTTTTCTTTAGATATATCTTTTTTTAATTTTTATTTATTTATTTGACAGCAAAGACAGAGAGAGAAAGAGGCAGATAGAGAGAAAGAATGGGCACGCCAGGGCCTCCAGCCACTGCAAATGAACTCCAGACGCGTGAGCCCCCTTGTGCATCTGGCTAACGTGGGTCCTGGGAAATGGAGCCTCGAACCGGGGTCCTCAGGCTTCACAGGCAAGCACTTAACCGCTAAGCCATCTCTCCAGCCCACTAAATCATTTTCTATAGCAGCTGTGTCAATTCAAATTTCCACCAACAGTATATAAGAGTTAGAATTTCTTCATATCCTCACCAACACTTGTTATTATCTTCAATTGTTTTGTTATTTAGTTGTGTGGGTATGCACACACATGCACATATGTGTGAATATGTGTGTATGGGTGCACAAGGGTCTCTTGCCATGCAAATGCACACAATATGCTTGTGCCATTTTTTTGCTTCTGGCTTTACGTGGGTGGTTGAGGAACTGAAACCAGGCTGACAGATTTTGCAAGCAACTGCTTTTAGCCATTGAGTCATCTCCCAGCCTCCTGGTGTGTGTGTGTGTGTGTGTGTGTGTGTGTGTGCGTGCGCGCGTGTGTATCTGTCTGTCTGTCTTTACATGGGTGCTGGGAAGTTGAACTCAGGTCAGCAGGCTTTGCAAGCTAGTGTCTTTAACTGCTGAGCCATTTTCCCAATCTGTTATTTAATTTATTTTTATTTATTTATGTGTATATATATATATATATGTAAATGTACACATGTGGAGGACAAAGGAGTCATCTGCACTCCACTGTCTTTGAGACAGGGTCTCTTGCCACTGCAAATGAAACTGGCTCATGAGTGGCTTTATGTGGGTGCTGGGGAATTGAATTCAGGGCAGAAGGTTTTGCGACCAAGTGCATTTAATTGTTGAGCCATTTCCCCATTTCTACATTTGCTTTTTAAACAATATTTATGTTTCTAGTCTGTGTAATTGTGACATTTTTCTGTTTTTTAAAGTACATTTTAAATTATTTTAATATAGTTTTGTTGCATTAGCATATATGTTTTATATTTCTCTTGTTAAATCTCTATAATTTTTAAAAACATATTTGAGAGAGACAGAAAGAAAGAGGCAGACAGAAAGAGAGAGAAAGAGTGTGGGAGTGCCAGCATCTCCTGCCACAGCAAATGACCTCCAGGCACACACATCACTTTGTGCATCTGGCTTTATGTGAGTAATGGGGAACTAAACCTGGGCAGTCAGGTTTGGCACTCAAGTATCTTTAACCATGGAGTCATCTCCCCAGCCCCACCTCTAAACTTCTTAAAGCATGTGTTTTTAGTGTGTCAGTATATGCATGTGCATGTGGTGTGCATGAGTATGTGTGTTCCTAGTGTATGTGCATGTGTGTGTGGTGTGTATCTGTATGTGTCAATAGTGTGTGGGCAATGTGTAATAGTATGTGTGTTCATAGTGTGTGTAACAGTATGTGTGTGCATGTGCTTGTGTATGTGGTGTGCATCTATCAGTATGCGTGTTCATAGTATGTGCATGTGCATGTGAATGGCATCCAGAGATCAAAGTTGGGTGTTTTACTGAATTGCTCTGCACCTTGGTTTTTGAGAAACAAAAGCATGTGGAAGTTAAGTCTAAGGATGCTCTCAAAATCAATGCAGGGACAGCCGAGAGACACTGTTTTGGCTTCTGTGCAGGGGATGGAGTCTCTGATCTTGGCTTGGCTTGCTTAATATGAAAGGTCTTCCCTATGAGTAGGCTCATCTCATCTAGTGTGAAATCTCTGCCTTATAAGCAGGCTTGTTTCATTTAGCATGAAAGCTCTGACCTATGAGAAGGCTTGTCTCATCTAGTGTGAAAGCTCTGCTCAATGAGGTAGTTCATCTCATTTAGTATGAAAGCTCTGCCCAGTGAGCAGGCTCATTTCACCTAGAGGAGTGGGCTCCTCTTATCTAGTGTGAAAACTCTGTCCTATGAGCAGGCTTGTCTCATTTAGTGTGAAAGCTCTGACCAACAAGAAGGTCATCTCACCTACTGTGGAAGCTTTGTCCTATGAGCAGACTCATCTCTTCTAGTGTGAAAGCTCTGCCCTATGAGCAGGCTCATCTCACCTAGTGGGAAAGCTCTGCCCTATGAGCAGGCTCATCTCACCTAGTGTGAAAGCTCTGTCCTATGAGCAGGATCATCTCTTTTAAAAAAAAATTATTGACAACTTCTATACTTATAGACAATAAACCATAATAATTCCCTTCCCTCCTCCACTTTCCCCTTCACAACTCCACTCTCCATCATATCCCCTTCTTCTCTCCATTAGTTTCTCTTTTATTTTGATGTCATTGTCTTTTTCTCCTATTATGAGGGTCTTGTGAAGGTATTGCTAAGCACTGCGAGGTCATGGATATCAAGGCCCATTTCTGTCTGGACAGTTGTATTGTAGGGAGTGATGCCCTTCTTTTGGCTCTTACATTCTTTTCGCCTCTTCTGCAATGGACCCTGAGCCTTGGAGGGTGTGATAGAGATGTTTCAGTGCTGGACACACCTCTGTCACTTCTTCTTAGCACTATGTTGCCTTTTGGGTCATCCCAGTGGTCATCACCTTCTGAAAAGAGAAGCTCTTCTAACAAAAAGTGAGAGCAGCATTAATATATGAATATGAACATTAAGTGTAGTGCTTTCAGGTCAGTTTGGTGAGAATAATATATGAATTTAGCCAGACAAGAGCAGGCTTTATACCCCTAAGGGTCATGAGCTCCCCTGCCATATGCTTTGATTAGGTTTTCAGTACCAGGCATGTACTCCCTCCCATAGAGTGGGCCTCCAGTTCAATTAGAGAGCAGTTGGTTTCCCCCAGAGCAGACATGTCACTATTGCACATGTTTGGTCATTTGGCCTGTCTGGCCAAACTTGAGGCTTCCAGTGTTCACTGTTTTCACCGCTGATGGCTTCTGTCTCCCATAAGGCTGCATTCAGTGCAGCTTTTTCCAGCTTTCAGTTGGCTGGTCTACAGGGAGAAGGTTGTCAGCTCAGCACCAGCTTGATTTCTCAGTGACCTTGCTGACCAGACACAGGCTCGTCTCTTGTGTAAAAGCTCTGCCTGATGAGCAGGCTGGTGTGGAGGACAATTGAATCTGCAGAATTCTGGGTCTTCCACAACTTGGGCAGAACAAGAATGCTTCCAACTTCCTGTCCACACCTCCTAGGAATTATGATTTTAACCTGGAGCTGGAGAGGGGAAGAGACACTGGTGCCTCTACCACATCCTTTAGCTGGGAGGCGGGGGAAGAGGGAACAACAAGCACCTGGAGCCAGACTCTGACTCTGACAGAGCTGAGCATCCCTTGGGTTTCCCAGGCGTGGGGAGGGAGCTGGCAATCCACTCAAGTGCCACAGACTCACCATTCTTAGGAAGATTCAGCAGATTGTCTTGAATAGATGCTTCTGTGTTTTTCAGTGGGCCCTTAGGACAGTTTCTAGACACTTTGAAAGTGATTTTCATCAGTTATGATTGTTTCACTAGAAAGTGTGTCCTCAGGGATACTCATGGTGCTGGAAGTGGAACCAATACCCACTTCTTTGCAATCTAAAAATGTGCTCTCTCTCTTTTTAAAATGCTCTTAATCAATGTGAATAAACATGTCAGGGTGTCGCTGTGTTTTGGAAAGTTGAGATGGATACGAAATACTGATGCTGAATGAATAGGTGTGTGTGTGGTCAAAGTCCCAGTAGGGAACAGATGGCCTAACTCAAAAGGTTGGCTAAAGGGCTGGGAAGGGGCAGGGTAACACAGGGGTAGGGGCTTTCCTTGCATATGTGAGGCCCTGTGTTCCATTCCCAGCACACCAAAAACAGCAAACAAACATAACCAACCAACCAAACAACCTTCCAAGAGCCAAGTAAAAAGGGCAGCTTTAAAGATATGTGACCAAGGCTAAAGCAATGACCAAGGGGCGAGAAGCGAATACCAGCAGGAGAGGAGGCAAGCCCTGCATGTTTTCCACGTAGGCAGGAAATGGTTGTCAGAAACTAGAACTGGAGCTCTCAGCTGAGAGAGGCCTTACCAGAAGGGAGCAGAAGCTTTATGCCTAGGTCCCCCCGACTCCCCCCTACCCCGCCTGGGGGGGGGGTGGGAGGAGGAAGGAAGGAGGTCTGAGTGGGAGGAAACTCACTTCCTCTCAATTTCTGATCTCCTGCCAATGAACCTCATTGGTCAACTAATGGAAGCCAGAGGACAAGCAGGCTGGAATGATGTGTCTGTGTAGAATATAACCTCCAAGAGATCCGATGGAGTGTAGATGTGGCCTCCAATGCTCTGAGGAGAAGATCACTTAGAGCATGATGGGAGAAGGGCACCACAGTAATATACCATAGCCTCTGGTCTCCAGTATTTGCTTCTCTCACTGTCTACAATGTTCTCCTTCCCGCTCTTCAGGGATCCCATGCTCAGCGCATTGAGAAAGTCAAAGGTAGCTTTCATCACCGTTGCCAGCCAAGGAGTTGGATGCGAAGATGTTAGTGAAGTGCGCAGCGCTCTGGGAAAGTGGTAGGGAAGCTGTCGAATGTACAGATGAGCAAAAGAGGTGTGTCTGTGTTTTATGGATCAGCTGTAACAACGATATGCACTTAGGAGGCAGAAAAGAAAAAAAAAATTTGCAAATGAACGTCTTATACTTAGTGGCAGTGGAATAATATTCTGTAATAAGCCAAGTTACATCCCACCACTAGTGATACTCAAACGCCTAAGCTGGAATAACGGGCACATGCTGGTGCTGAACGTGTTCAGGCTGGTAAACAGCGGGTCACTTGGGATCTTGCCGCAGGGAAGAGTCACGAGCTGAAGTTCCGCTGGACATGAGTCATGGCTCGGCGCTCCCATTTCCTCTCCTGATTGCATCCATTTTGCTTGTTTTTGGCACAATTTTTTCTTTCTTTCTTTTTCTTTTATTTTGTTTTATTTTTATGAGAGAGAGAAAGAGAGAGAGAGAGAATGGGCACGCCAGGGCCTCTAACCACTGTAACCTAGTTCTAGATGCATGTGCTACTTTGTGCATCTGGCTTACCTGGGTTCTGGTCAATCGAACATGGGTCCTTAGGCTTCGCAGACAAGCGCCTTAACTAAGCCATCTCTTCAGTCCTATTTCTTCTCTTTACTCTTTGCTAGGCTTTCTCCTAGATTCTGCTTTCTGGCCCCAACAATGTTGCTGTTAGCCTATTTCCCTTTCCAGTAACCAATCAAGCCCCATCCTGGTGTCTGCCAATACTTCTTGGCACCAATCCACGCACCACAATAGCTTCTACCCTGGGAAAACGAAAGGCTCACTTACCATTGTAGTCAAGGTGTCCTGCAGTCCATCTCCATCTCTCTGCCCTCACTCTGGAGTGTTTTTATGCTAGCAGCAGTTTTAAGCAAGTCATAGTTTTATGCTTGTAGAAAGGTGGAGGGAAGGACATAGCAAGGAGTTATACTAAATCCAGTTGCAGTAAGTGCTTCTGCACTTTTAGGCCCCAGGGAATGGGTCCCATTTTTTTTTTTTTTGTATTTATTTATGAGAGAGAGAGAGAGAATTGGCACGCCAGTGCCTCCAGCCACTGCAATTGAACTCCAGATGTGTGCACCATTTTGTGCATGTGTGTGACTTTATGTGCTGGTATCACTTTGTGTGCCTGGCTTATGTGGGATCTGGAGAGTCAAACATGGGTCCTTAGGCTTTGCAGGCAAACACCTTAACTGATAAGCCATTTCTTTAGCCCAGTAGGCCCTATTTTTAATACCTGTGGCTGAATGCCAATTATAAAATGATGGAGATTGTAAATGTCTTGTTTTACAATGCACAAGTAACATAGCCTGACTATAGTTAATGAAGAAGTTACTTCAACACTTGTTGAAGTAGGAAGGAAGGCTTTACTGAGGACTATTGTGATAGGGCTGAAATATTGGGCCCAACTCTAAATACAGCAAAGACATCTGGGGATTTATAGTCAATGAACAGGGTGAGAGGTCCGTGGAAGGAACGTCGCTGAGAGGAGACATCAAGGGTAGAGGAGTTCCTGCTAGACAGATATAGCAGACATTTTGCTAAAGGCTGACCAGTGTGATCACAACAAAGGCAAGTGGTTCTCGTAATCTGCACGAGGCAGGTAAAAAACACAGCACAAAAATGAGGCCTACTTGAAGTGAGGGTTCACATTGATATGGATTAGGAGCAAGATAGCATTTCTCCAGTTATGTAGCTAAATAGGGTCTGGCCCACATAAACATGGATGCCGCCTTGTCTGCTCTGGCATACCAGAACTCGTATCTGATTTTAGTCTCATCCAAAATGGCCGCAAGCAACAGCTCTAGGGTTTCCTCCCTGCTTCTTCCTCAACCTCTCCTGGGCTGAGCATCTGTGGGCTGGCCCTTCCTGAACCACCAACCAATCAGATCCCTCTCTTGCACACCTGAGTCTGATGATGAGGCTCATTCTAATTGGATACCTAATAGGATGTACAAGACCCTTTTCTTACCCTTCTTTTGGGTACAGGTTAGGGCGCTGGGCCACTGAGGGTTAAAACCAGCCTGAGCTGCCAGGCATGGCTAAGGGGCCCCTGGCTACAGGAGGCCATGTCCTCTCCAAGCCTGGCACACCTGAACTTAGGCTTTGTATAGCCCTGTGACCTTTGGCCAGTTGCCTAGGAAACTCCTTATATGGTGTCAGCCAGCAGCCTTCACACAGCCCATCCCCCTGCGACCCTCTTCCCGCCACTATGTAGAGCACCTGACTCCCTAGTGCTGGAATGAACGTCCCTAGGCATCAGCTAGCAACCTTTGAACCCACCAATCCCCTTAGGTCCCTCTTCCCACTCTCAACTGCTTATAAACCCATTTCCCTATTGAAGAAACAAGAGCTACTCTCTGTAGTCATCTCCCAGGTCTACATCCCATCGTGCTTATGCCCACTCAAGACCCTGCTCTCCACGGTTGCCTGGATGCCTTTGGGGAACTGTGGCCCTGAGGATCCAGGGACCCACCCTTCTTTGCCCTTTCTTTCTTATGTGTGTGTGCGTGTGGGGGGGGGGGCTGGAGAATTTTCTCTGCCTCCTCTCTCCTTTAGGGGGAGAATTTCTTTTGGCTTGGGCTTTCCAGTTTTGCTTTCCCTCTTAACTATCTGTAAGATAAATCTCATAATTCATAATTTATCCTCTTCTGAGTCTGTGTTCTGAATTCTTCGTTAACATGGATAAGAACTCGAGACTTGAGAGCTGCTAATGTGGGAGTTCTAATCCCACAGAGCTTTGTCCCGCATCAACATTGCTCTTGTTTGTCCACCAGAACTGAATGAAAAAGGCACTGCACACTTTGGTTTCAGGATATGGAAAAATCAAGCTGGACCTGAGCTAGAAGCTTCCTCCCTGCTTCATAGTGCTGGAAGGTGCTATATATGCTACTGGGGGAGAATTTACCAGTGAGAACACTGGTACATTAGTGGCATGACTGTCATGGAGGTAACCAATTTTTTTTTTTTTTCAAGGTAGAGTTTTTGCTATAGCCCAGGCTGACCTGGAATTCACTATGCAGTCTCAGGGTGGCCTTGAACTCAAGACAGTTTTCCTGCCTCTGCCTCCCAAGTGCTGGGATTAAAGGCATGCGCCAATTGTTGTATGATTAGATTTAAATCCTGCTCTGCAGAGGGAATTCATGTCTGATACTGTAAACCTGGTCAAAAGCCATAGCTGGTGAGGTCATAGGCCCTAGAAGAGAACCTACTGTTAAGGGATTTTGAGAGACATGGGCCCTCTCTCAGCCCAGATGGACTAGACTTGAGTGGCTGAGGCTCTCAAGTTCATGTTGCACACCAAAGAAGAATTAAGGACTGTGGACAAGGAGGTGAGGGGGCAAAAGTTGACTTTAATTAGGAAAATATAGAAAAAGACTCCCAGGAGTAGGGGTGTCAAGAGAGAGGGGGTTTCCAGATCAAGGGTTTGGGAGCTGGGACTATAAGGTAGAAAAGCACAAAGTGTCAGGATAAGCATATGTAGGATTTCCACTGGTATCGGAAGAACAGAAAAGAAAAAAAAAAGGAAGGAAAAAGTATGTTTTTTGAGTTAGAACTCAGAAAAGCAGGCAGGCTCTGAATGACAGTTTGCTAACAACTGCACCAAGGGAGGGAGGTGTATCCCCAGATGCTGTCTAAGTATCGACACCTGAGGATTAGTGGTATTTAGCCTTTATTTATTTATATTTATTTTTCAGTGGGGAGTGATTAATGCAGGGACTCATAATTGGTCAAAGTGCTAAAAATAAGTGACTGTTGGGTGCTGAGCCCTATATGGAACATGTATAACCTTTCCTCCAAAGCTTGGGGGAAGATGGCTCAGTAGATTAAGGACTCATCGCTCAAGCCTGAGTAGCTTAGTGTGACCCTCAGACTATGTATAAGCCAGAAAACATGGTGGGCTTTTGTGATGCCAGAACTCTGGTGGGGAGGTAAGAATTTCCTGGAAGCTGACAAGTGTAGCAAAAAGAACAACAGAAAAGTGAGCTGGAGGGACCCGGCCTCAAATGAGGTAGATCAGGGAGGACAGACCTGAAGGTTGTGCTATGACCTCCATGTGTGAGTCCTGGTGCACATGCACCTGTCCCGACACACAGATATACACATGCACACACACATATAAACAAATAATATATATATATTTATATACACATCTATATGTATATATATATTTTAGAGAGAGGAAGCGTGAGAGAGAGAATTGTTGCGCCAGGGCCGCAGCCACTGAAATCGAATGCCAGATGCTAGTGCCACCTAGTGGGCATGTGTGACCTTGTGCTTGCCTCACCTTTGTGCATCTGGCTTACCTGGGATCTGGAGAGTAGAACATGGGTTCTCAGACTTCTCAGGCAAGCGCCTTAACTTCTAAGCCATCTCTCCAGCCCAATAATATATTGTTTTAAATAAAGAAAATGATTTAAATGGCAAAACCTGAAATAACAAAACAGTTTAATTTAAATATTTGACTGTTTAGCCAAGTAGGTCGACTTACAGAAAAAGAAAGAAAGGAAGAAAGAAAAGGGAATTAATTTGGGGGGGGGCTAGACATCATACCTCAAAAGGTAACATCTTGGTAAGTGAGAAAACTGTAGAACAAAAAGTTCACTCTGATATTCTCTCCTTTTTTCTCTCATGACCTATAGTCATTGAAGAATTCTTTGACCACTTTGCCTCCAAGTTGGTTATAAAACCTTCATGTCAGCAGGGTCCTATCCAGACCAGAAAGAATCTGACAAGAGCAGGCTTGCAAGACTTTCTCCAGCTTACTACCATGGGATCATATTCCATTTCTATCAACATACTTCCATGTGACTGTCCATTCTTCATGGAATGGAAGAATAAGCATACATACATTAAATTTTTTATTTTAATTAATTAAGTAACTTATTTGGGGGTGTGCATCTATGTGTGTATGTGTGTTTGTGGGCTTATACTAGCCACAGCATGCATGTGAAGGTTAAAGGACAGCCTCGGGTATCTGTCCTCTCCTTCTGTCTTCTCTTCTGAGACAAGAATCTCTGGTTGTTTTGGCTAGCTGACATGTGAGTTTCTGGATGCTCCTGGCTCTGTGTCCCTTTGTCATAGGCATTTTGGGAATTATAGATGTGTTTGCCGCTTTGTGTCTGGCTTCATGTGGGTGCTCGGGAGGATCCACTTAGATTGTCAGGCTTGCAAGCAAGTGCATTTGTTTCTCTCTTTTGTGTGTACAGTGTAGGGAATTCGATCTAGGGCCTCCTGCCGCCAGACAAATACAGACCATTTCTGACTGTCCCTATACCACATAAAATTCTGTTAAAGAAATACATTATATTTTTTTCTCGTTGATCTGTCTTTTGTCACAGGAGTGTCAGACATGAAACTTACATTTGTTTCAACAAACCAAGCCTAATGTTTAGCAAAAAGTAAAAGCAAACAAATAAAACTCCCAATTCTATTATAAGTCTATTGGCATGCTGAAAATATTTATCCTAAATAACTGAAAACAAGAATTCTAAGAGACAAATGTTAGCCACTAAGTGAGGCAAACACCTTTAGGAACAAACTCAGAGGAAAGAAGGCTGCTGTTCCCTAAAACACTGTTAATGCACCAATGTGGTGATGCATGCATGTAATCTCAGCACTAGGGAGGATCATATGTTTGAGACCAACATGGACTACACAGTAAGTTCCAGGCCAGTCCAGGATAGACAGAATTATAAGCCAAGCCCACCAACCAACAAGCCAGACAAGCTTACAAACAAGCAATCATCAGGACTATACTGCATCACAGAAGTTATTGTTCCTTTTTGTTTTAGCTAAAACTCTCTGGAGAAACTTAGAAGTGTTACCGGAGTTTTTAGGGTTACAAGCCTGAGCCTTGGCAGCCCTATCAAGTTTGGCTCAGTCACCCATCCTCAATAGGCCAATTTAAACAGATAAAATAATAGTGAAAAGCTGAAAAGGGAGATTTATTCAATATGGCCACACTGGGAAGAGGAACAAAGAAGTCCAGTGAACCCGCAAATCCATCTTCTAGGTCCTTCCAGGTATAACAGACGACAAAGGGTTTGTATTCATAAGCAGTCAGTCGTGGTCAAGGTATGGTCCTTGGCTTCACTCTCTCCTCCAAGGTGGTCTGATAAGTTGTCAGACTCTCTTTCTGACTGACCCTGGGATTTAAGCCTTTTGCTTTGCCTAGTATGATATTTGTGGGGGGTTGAGTTGCATTATCTTAGTAATTGGGGAAGTTTAGGGGTGGCAGGGCATCCAAAAGTAGAAGTCAGAAATGTCCTCAAGTCTGTAAGTAAAGATCTAGTTCTTTTTTTTTTTTTTTTTTCTTTTGGTTTTTCAAGGTAGGGGCTCACTCTAGCCCAGGCTGACCTGGAATTCAACTATGTAGTCTCAGGGTGGCCTCGAACTCATGGTAATCCTCTGCCTCCTAAGTGCTGGGATTAAAGGTGTGCTCTACCATGCCTGGCTTGAAGATCTAATTCTTATCTTGTTCTCCTAAAGGAGTCTTCACAGCCTTCACCTTGGCAGGAGGCCAGATGTCAGAGGGTCTGGTTTTTCCTTCTGTCTTTTTTCCTAAAGGAGTACCCCCTTTCCTAGATAATTCCTTTTCCTAGGAATATAAAAGGTCTTATTCCCTTTCCTGGAAACATAATGGCACCTGGACTCCTGATATGAGAACTAGACTGACCAGCTCAGTCTCCCATCCAGTAAATTCCCCAAAAGGACCCCAATGAGAAAGACAGACTTTCTCATTTCCAGGACCCCCCTCCAAGGGGGGGGGCAGGAGCTCTGCCTACTTTCTTCCTCCTCTTGGTTTTCATTCATTGAAAGTCATAAGACAATAGAGGCCACAGGTTCAGTGGAAGCTTTGTGTGGCTGTGAGTGACTGACACCCTAACTCCTGAGTTATAGCCCAACCAAGAACAGAGAAGAGCTCCATCCTTCTCAGAGAAAGCCCAAATTCCCATATCATAATCTGGTAGCCGGTGGAAGGGTACAGTGTCTCTTTGGAATGTCTTCATTCTTGCCACTGTGGCTACAGAGGGAACCAGCCAAGATCACCAGGTCAGACTCATTATTTTAGGTGACTTAGAATAAACTTAGTTCAATACAATACTGAACTGAGCATGCCCCAAAGTAGTCATGCCTACCATTTTTTTTTTTTAAAAATGATTTATTAGAGACAGAGAGGGAGGAAGAGAGAGAGAGGGAGAGAGAGAGAGAATGGGCATCCAGGCCCTCTAGCCACAACAAATGAACTCCAGATGCATGCGCCACCTTGCGCATCTGGCTTACATGGGACCTGGAGAATCAAACATGGGTCCTTAGGCTTTGCAGGCAAATGCCTTAACCGTTAAGCCATTTCTCCAGCCCTCATGCCTACCATCTTGGTGGAGAATTCTGGGTCCAGGGAAGGATTAAGTTTCATAAAGATACAGGAGATACTTAGCCCAAGGACTCTGACCTTTGGGTCCATGTCTAAGTTAACAAGAATTGAAAATGTGGACTCAGACAAGGGTAACTTATGAATTATGAGGTTTATTTTAGGAAGAGTTAGGATCCAGAGGGAAGGCTAGCAGAGAAACCCAAGTCAAAAGAGATTCTCCCCCTTTCTAGCCTGGGCGATGAAGAAAATGACCCTCACATAGAGAGATTTCCAGGCAAGACGCCTCTGGAGAAGGGGCTCTCATACGTATGTAAAGCAAATCAGGGGAGCCCAAGCCATAAGGTCCCCCTCATGAAGGGGGTCAGAGGGGACTAAGAGAGAGCAGAGGACTCAGAGCTTCAGACATAGAGCAAAAGCAGGTGTTGACACAAAACACACAGCTCTTGCCTCAAAGGGGATAAGAGATTACTCTGGAGCCAAATATGAGTGACTATGGCCCAGGAGCACGGATTTAGGACACCTCAATTCCATGTTTCAATGTGCTAAGGTTGTATAGGTACAGAACAGAAGGTCATCAATCAAGGCACTTTTCAAATACATTGGCTGACCATCAGGTAGGCAGGTTATAGGAATGTGGGGAAATCTCTACCATTTAGCCACACTATCTCTGCCCACTGGGGTTTGGCGGCGGGCTATGAATAAGTGATTTATTTCTCCTTGGAGATGACTAGACTATGGAACATGGTAAACTTTCAGTAGTTGTGAAATTTTGGCCATGCTCTTTTTCTTGGGGGCGGGGGATGGCATGTGTGTGGTGGCTGGGTGATGGGACATGCGTAGCGTAAGCATCAAGCGCGTGTGCATGTTGAGGCAGAGGAGACCGTCAAGTGTCTTCTTGTTCATCTGCCTGTTTCCTTGAGATGGAGTCTCTCATTCAACCTAGAGCTTCTGTTTTTGCCATTTTTTTTTTTTTTCAAATCAGCAAGCCCCAGCAATTCTCCCTCTGTGGGTCTAGGGTTGTAGACACGCCTGGCGGTGCACAGCTGTTTATGTGGGTGCTGGGGAATTGAACTCAGGTAGTCTCAGTCTCATGCTTACATCGCAAGTGCTCTTAACTCCTGAGCCATCTCCCCAGCCCCGTGATTTTCCTCTTTAACCAATGATTTAGACCTTCCTGGAGGATTTCTATCTCCCACGGGTGAGTTTATGCCCCATATTGAGTTTTTAACAACAAAGGAAAGGCTATTAAGTATAGAGTTCTTAGATCCTGTACGAAAAGACTTATCTGTGAATTGCTTTAGATTGTGAGGAAAAAGAAAGCTGTTGGGGCCTCAGCGTAAATCTTCGGCTTTGTTCTTTAGTGAATATAAACTTAACCCTAAGCAGGGAACCACAGATAAAGCCCAGAGGAAACAGGAAGTCTTGAGAGACTGGGAGCCAGATCAGGAGAGTTTGGGGTAAATAAAAAGCTTTTGGTCCCCTTAGGGCTACTGGGGGCGGGGGGGGGGGTCGTCTGGTGCTGATAGGGTTTGTTGCTATGTCTTGGTGCTTTGGGTTCAGGAAGGACCCTGGAGTCAGCCTGCACGCTGGGTTCAGGACCCCTGAGGGTATCTCCGTCTTGCCTGAGAATCTCTTGCTGGGTCTGCATTGCTATTAATTCCCGAATGGACCAGAGAGCACAATTCCGTTCACAGTGGGTCCACTGCCACAGGATGCACACAAGAAGAGTGGAAGTGAGATGTGCCCTGGCTGGATTCCACCCTTCCAGCGGTGAGATGGGGTGGGGGTGGGGCTTAACCTCAGTCAGCACCAGCCTGCAAGAGTAACTGAGTTCACACATGCGAAGCACAGTGCCCGAGCGCCAGCGACTTCCTAGGCCAGGGCTGATCAAAAAGACTCTAAACCCAGCGTGGTGGTGCCCGCCTTTAATCCCAGAGGTAGGAGGATCATCACGAGTTCGAGGGCATCCTGAGGCTACATAGTGAATTTCACGTCAGCCTGTGCTAGAGTGAGACCCTACCTCGAAACCCCCCCGCAAAAAAAAAGACTCTCTAGGTCTTGGTGCTCTTAGTTTTCGAATGGCCACATTGCCCACCCTTATCCATAGCTTGTTGCCACTCACTCACTCAATAAACTGGTAGAGCACATCTTCCCCCATCAAAGCTCTCTGCTGGTTGAATTGCCTGGAAGAAAATCAGTAGAAAGCAAGTCCATTATGGCCACTGTTACCAAAAATAGCTCCATGGAAAATTAAGTGACACCCCCCCCCCACTCCCCATCACACAAACACAAATGACAAACGATTAACTGACTCTGGTCCAAAGCTCCAAAGCAAAGTCATTGTTTGGGAGATAACAGTGATTTTGAATGTCCTAATTAGCAAAACAACAAACAAAGCATCAAAACCAGGCTTGGCTGCTCTCAGCTACCAAGCTCTGCAAGATAAATTCTCTAAATCCATCTGAAGTTAGGCAAAGCCATAGCTGTGCAAATTCAAACAGCAGGTTTTAACTAAGGAACACTCTTCCTGCAAATGTATATATTTAAGCTCTTGGCCAGGGCTGCCTGTAGCCAAGGGCAGCTCAGGAAGGCTCTGTGGAGCCAGAGAAATGTGTTTGCTTTCCCACCGCTGTGAAAGGATGTCATCAAAGGTTCAGGCTCAGCTTAGCCTCCTAAGTACGAGGCCAGGAAGATCATTCTAGAGCAGGGGAGATGAACGTGTAAGAGCCACACCATGCACCTCTTGCTTTGGGGGATGCATGTTACAGACTTAGTGTGTTACCACAGCTGTGAGGAATGGAGCTTAGGCTCTGAGAACCCCAAACAGCTTAGGCCTGACCACCTGCCTGCAATAGTAAATTAAACAAGTAATAGTGAAAACTAGAAAAGAGGCATTTATTCAATGTGGCCACGTTGGGAAGAGGAATAGAGAGGCCCAGTAAATCCACCCCTCTGACTCCCTACACTGCCCCAAGTCCATCTTCAGGGTCCTAACATGAGTTTTAGCTTAAATAGAAGGCAAGAGATGTATATTATTGAACAGTCCTGCTCCAAGCATGGCCTTGCCCATTACTGATCCATGGTGGTCTTGGCTCCACTTTCTCCTACGTGGTGCTCTGACAGGTCGTCAGCATTATGAACTCTCTGGGGAACAAACTCCTCTGGCTGGCATCAGGATCACAGCTTTTTCTACTCCCAGCATGAGATTCCTGGGGAAATTCCAATGGGGGGGGGGGCGGGGGAGTCCATTCTTTCCATAGTCTGATAGCCAAAGTGAGGGCATAAGTCTCTTTTTAGAATCTCTTCTTTCCTGCCTGGAGGCAACAACATGGCCTCTGGAGCTGGACAGACACGAGCTCATATACTAGTGTTGCTGCATTTGATTCACCTGGGAACTTATTTTCATTGGTAAAGGATGATGGCACCTACCTTCCGAGACTTCTGTGGAGATCAGATGGAACATCATATGGATGATACTGTCCACAAGGCAGGTGCTGTGTGAATATATTTTTGGGAAGCTAGCAGGGAAGAACAGAAGCTTGTGCATGGGATGTACAATGTAAGGGAAGGTGTATAGTGTTGTACAGGCCATTGTATTTGAGTGGCATGGAGTGACTGGGCATGATGCAGTCATGCTTCCTTTAGATAGACTATACGTTCCCGGTTTAGCCTACACATTGGGACTGTGTAATTTTTTCCTAAATTATTTATTTATTTATTTTATTTATTTGAGAGAGACAGAGAGAAAGAAAGAGGTATCTATCTATCTATCTATCTATATATCTATATATATATACATATATACATACATACATAGGCTGTTGCAAATGAACTCCAGACACAAGCGCCACCTTGTGCATCTGGCTTATGTGGGTCCTGGGGAATCGAACCTGGGTCCTTTGGCTTTTCAGGCAAACACCTTAACCATTAAGCCATCTCTCCAGCCCAGGACTGTGTTTTTGGTATTAGTTTTTATTAGAGTTTAGTCATGGGAATATAGAAGTTTAAGGGTAACCATGAGGACTCTTAACCACTGGAGTTTTACATTCTAATAAATTCCTAACCTTTGTTAACTTTACAGGCTCTCAGATAAGGTGCTAATTCTCTTTTTATTTTTAAAAACACTTTTCTTTCTTTTCTTTTTTTTTTTGAGGTAGGGTCTCGCTCTAGCTCAGACTGACCTGGAATTCAGAATTCATGGTGATCCTTTTACCTCTGCCTCATGAGGGCTGGGATTAAAGGAATCCACAACCACGCCTGGCTTATTTGTATTTTCCCAATTTTATTTTTCTGTCAAGCAAAGTATGATGTAAGGGTTCCAGAAGGCACCTCAAGGAAGACCAAAGGCCTATTCAGCTGAAATCATTCCCTGATGATTTTTGAACAAAGAGATCATTTCTGACCCTTGGTAAAGTACCTGAAAAATTCTTTGGAGTCCTGGGAAGATTAGAATTTGAATTCTTTGGAAACTTTGAATTAAGATGAAATGGCAATTTTGGGGTTCTTCACCAATATATCAATATATGCCAATGCACCAATAACTTAGGGTATTTCCAGATTCTTTTTCCAGTTAGTTTTTTCTTTATCAGTCATGTGCATACTCAGGTGTGAACAGCCACGTTGGTACCATCGTTAGCCTCCTCCCTGTCTTCCCCCCTCAAAAGGGACCCTCCTTGTTGGGGATTGTGGGTTGTGCATTGTGGGGTTAGCCATCAGTTATGGGGAAGAGGCAATGTCTCTGTGCATAATGTCCCAACTTGCGGCTCTAACAATCTTTCCGCCCCCTCTTCTATGAGTTTCCCTGAGCCATGTTGGGTTCGTTTTAGGTCTCCTTCAGTGATGAGGTCTTGTGAACCTGTGTCTGTCTCTGGATCTCTGGTTTGGTAGGAGTTGAGTATTATTCTCTGTGTCTACCTCCTTTACCCTTGTGCTGGTACCAGGTCCACCAAGAAAGCAGCACTCTTGCTCATTTCTCCAATTACTCTATGGTTTCAGCTGGGACCCTGGTGAGGTCCGATGGGTTGATTCTCTCCTCAGGTTCTGCGTCCATCTGAAAAAGAGAAGCAGATTTTCCAACGGAGAGTGAAGTCAGCACTGGATAAATGGGATAACCATTATTATTTTAGAGGGAATTTAATAGGTGTAGGCCCTCTTGCAGCTCAAGATTGGTGGGAGCTTGATATTAGAGGGCAGGCTCATTTTTTGGATATGGTTCTGATTTGTTTCCCAGCTCCAGCTATGGGTTCCATTCCACTGAGCAGATCTGTTAGCCAAATCAAGAGCAGTTGGTTACCCACCATGGCTGTGTGCCACTATTGTACTTGTGTGAGCATCACTTCAGGTTGCTTGCTGCTGAGTAGCTTAGACCACGAGTTGCTTGGACAGATGTTGGTCATTTCCCCCAGTTGCTCATGTAGTACCTTCTGGCACTAGATGATCTAACTGTCTGGGGACTGACTCTTCCAGATTCCAGTCAGGTCTCTCCACGTTCTGAACCAACAGTATATGGTGTTATTTCCAGATTCTTATCTTAGGAATTCCAAGAATTGAAATCCATAGGCCAGAGGGTAATATTTACAGAGATTTATTAGAGCAAGAGAAGGAAAGAGAAGAAAGTACAGAGAGCTCCTGCCACATGGAAGGTGGGAAAGGCTAGTGCCCATGTGGGAAGCTGAGCCCGTCAGTGGGGGAATGTAAAGGAGGCTTCTAGGGTAATTGAAAAAGCTTAAAGAAACACACACACACACACACGCACACGCACAGGCCATGCATGTACTCACACGCACACATGCGTGTACTTGAAAGTGGAACAAAAGAATGTAACTCATTTGCCTTCACCTTAGGGGAAAAGCTAAGCGATCAGTTAGTGAGGGTCCCCTAGTCTAGGAGAGGGCTTACCAGAGCAGGGACCTGGAGGTCCAGGTGTCAGGAGAGATGAACAGTCAAGAAGAAGGCCTTGCCCACCCTGTAAGCTCCTCTTTATAGCTTATTGGGGTAGGATTTACCCTCAGGCTCAGGTGAGCTCAGAGAGAGAGAGAGAGAGAGAGAGAGAGCGCGAGAGAGAGCTGATTGGTCTGGACTCAGGGGGATGGCTCAGGAAAAGGAGGCCGGCACCCCTGAGTAGGGGCCACTGTCATTAAAAAATGAGACTAGACTGGATCAAATACTGAATTCTCTTTGGGCCAATCCCTATCTGACTGCCTGAAAAATAAAGCTAACTGTCTAATTCTCCCTCAAAGGAACTTTCGTTTAAAATGTCAGCGAACAAGTTCTAACCTTAGAGAACCTGAGCTCAGAAGACAGGCCCAGTTGGAACACTGGAGTGGATTGCTAAGTGGGGCTCATGGTACTGTTATTTCTTAATAGGCTACCAGGGAGCCCTTAGTTTCAAATTCTGTAGAAGAAAAACTTGAAAGACTATGGGCTTGCCCTCAAAAGATTCTATTCTTTACCTAACCCTGAATGCTACCACCCTAGACAGGTAAATGTTTCACCTAATCTCAACCCTAAGTATTCTTGACCTCTTTGTAGTCTTCTGTTTCCTGAAAACATTTCATAATAGTTTTCATAGGGAAAAACTCTGAACTAAACTTTTTTTTTTTTAACTGGTAAATCCAGCAAGTCGTTAGCATGCTTAGTGCTTAACTCTGCTGTTGGAACACCTCGGTTTGCATTACTGAAATCATCTACTCCGGCCCTTTTTAATCTGACTCTTTGAGGGTAAGACTCACCTTCTCCACTGAGTGGCTACCGAGGAAGAGGACCACAGGGCAATGTAGGCTTCGCGCCTAGGCTCCTTTAGTGATCTCAAAACTGGACCTCAAGAAAGAAACAACTCTTCTGAACACATTAAAAAAAAAAAAAAGCCTCATGTTACTGTGAGGAGTGGGTTTGAGGGCACATGACTCTCATTCTTTTCTCTTAAATTTTTAAAATATTTTATTTTTATTTATTTATTAGACAGAGAAAGGGAGAGAGAGAATGGGCACGCCAGGGCCTCCAGCCACTGCAAACGAACTCCAGACACATGTGCCCCCTTGTGCATCTGGCTAACGTGGGTTCTGGCGAATCGAACCTGGGTCCTTTGGCTTTGTAGGCAAATGCCTTAACCGCTAAGCTATCCCTCCAGCCCCTCTTTTCTAAGAGCCTTTAGCTAGCTGAGAAGAAAGCAGTGCTGTTAGAGGGCGGAGCAGAGTGTGTCAAGAGGAAGCACTGTTAACAAGACCCACTTCTAAGGGCTGGAGAGAGGCCAGGGCTGAGTAGCTGTGGCTTGTTCATTATCTTTGATCCCATTCCTAAAGGAGGAGATAGATGCACCCACTATTGAATATGAACTCATGGCATGGTAGACAAGGTAATGCTCAGTGGCCCCCTGCCAGCCCCCTTCTTCTAACCTGTGGGTATCAAGACAGGTCAAGGCCTCTCTCAGGAGCCTCTGAGGCCATCATGTGGACAGCACTGATGTTGTTGATAAGGATTATGGGTAATGTAGGTTTTTCATGTAGGTAGTAGCTAGGGTCAGCCCCAAAGACACAGAGATGTCACTCTGCCCTGGCCCGAGGGGATTAGAACTCTAGTCTGATTCAGTCATCCAAGATGGTTGTAAGCAGCAGAGACTTTCAAATTCTTCAACTTTTGCAGGCTTAACATCGGTGGCCCAGCCCTCCCTATGTCAGTGTCACTCCTGGGTGCTAATCAGCCAATCAGCATCCTTTCTGCACACCTGGGCCTGGTAAAGAGGCTTGTGATAATTGGATGCCTAATTGATATAAATGGACCTGAGCCATGTGTGTGAGACTCTCTTCCCCGCTCCTGACTTTTCCCCCATGTAACAGAGATTCTTCCCCAGTTTCCCCTCTCCTCTCCCAGCTGAGGGGGCAGGAATTACCTGTGGATTGGGAGCTTTTATTCTCCGCTATTTCCATTCTACCTTATTAAATTCTCTGTAACTTATTGTTCTCTGAGTTTGAGTTTTTTTTTTTTTTTTTAATGAGGTAGGGTCTCACTCTAGCTCAGGCTGACCTGGAATCCACTATGTAGTCTCAGGTTGGCCTCGAACTCATGGCGATCCTCCTACTTCTGCCTCCCAAGTGCTGGGATTAAAGGCATGTTTTTTCAATTCTTTGTTAAGCATGGATAAGGCTCCAAGGCATGGGGAGTCAGCAGCCTGGGGGTAGGGTTCTAAGTCCAGAGCCCAGTCTTGTTCCTGCATCTCTCCCTGATCTCCATACTGGCAACATTATCCTGCCTTTCATATCTAGCTAGGATTTCTTGTTTTAAGCACTTTCCTTTTTTAATACTTTATTCATTTATTTGATAGAGAGGCAGATGGAGAAAGAATGGGCATGCTGGGACCTTTAGCCACAACAAACAAACTCCAGATGCATGTACCACCTTGTGCATCTGGCTTACATGAGTACTGGGGGATTGAGCCTGGAACCTTAGGCTGCTCAGGCAACACCTTAACTGCTGAGCCATATCTCCAGCCCCATCTAGCTGGGCTTTCTAGGGCTTTCCAGCCCTAGAGCTTATGGAGTTTGGCTCTGGATCCATAGTGGGGATAGACAGGTCAAGATCATGGCTTCACTTACTACTCAACATTTGTTGATTAAATGAATGACTTTATCATTGCAAAGAGCAGATATGCTGTGGGACCCAAATTGAGTGACATCTGATCAAGGCAGGTAACACACTCATATGAAAAAAAAAAAAAAAAGCCAAAAAGCCACCTAGAATTGGCATCTTAAAAATAGCAAATTTATTTTAATACTAAATGGGCACTAAAAGGATCCAAATGGATGCATAATTTATGTAAATGTATGCAAATTCAGGTACCAATTACACAGAACAGGATTGGGTGGCATTTGGAAAGACCAGCCATGTTCTAAGCTGTCACCTGGCAGCCTGCTTCAGCCTGGAATCAGATACAGACCAGATGGCAGGAATTAGAAATGATGAAATCTCCTTCCTTGAACCTTCACCCTCTGTGAGCTTTGAAGTGCTAAGACTGCTCTGGTTCGCACTCAAGGACTCAGAGTTGCAGCAGGACACTGATTCTGGAGGAATAATGCCCGGCCATGCAGACTTTGCAAGGCTCGAGCATGGCCTGCTGAGGTAACGTACATAAGATGTCTTGACCTTCTGTGGTAAGACAGGTTTATCTATTGCTGGGGGAATGGGGGAACCACTTGCATGACAAGAAAAGGGATCCTGTTTCTTCTAAATGGACAAATTACAAGTGATGACCACACAGACATCTCACCACCGTGTAATGCCATGGGTGCAATTTCTCTAGTATCTGCAGTTCTGCCCCATTTAGGGCTAGTTACTGATCACATGCCTGATGTTGACTGGAGCTCTTTTCTCCCTAAGAGCACTCCCTCTAGACAACTGAGTCAGCATCATTATCCAAATAAACATCTGCTCTACTTTCTTGTTCATAACGATAATGGCTAGCTGGGGGTCATGAAGAATGAGCTTAACACATACCATCCAAGTGGAAAATTTGAGAAAATTGGAATCATTAGAAAAACTGCAATTGTATTTTCCTATCCACTTCCACTTAAAAACAACAACAACAACAAAAACAAAAAACAAAAAACAAAACAAAACAAAAAACCCAGAAGGCCTTATAGTCCTTTTGCTTTGTTGGAATGTCTTGCAAAGCACTGCTGGATAGAGGAGGAACATCTGAAGTTCTGAAGTGAGTTTGGGGAAGGTAGTCCTATTGGGTAACCCCTGGGCAGGAGAAGGCTGCTAGCATCCAGTGACTTCTGTTGGAGATCTGCAGAGTAGGGCTTTCCCAGGCCGACTTCTGAGGTCTCCAGGTGCAGGATGCTCCAGCACTGTGTACTTACTGGAAGGTAGGGTTGAGAGAGTGGAGCCAAGAGGCTCTGGGCTGTGGCTCACCATAGATCTGGCACACACTAAGAGCTGGCCTAAGTCAACAGTGAACCCCTCCCCCACCAGAGGGTCCCAGGGTGTAAGAGGTCTGAGCGCACACACTGATGTGTTAATGAGGATCATGAGTCCCATCATCTGAAGGGGAGCAGTAGGTTCTCTGGGAACTGCTCCCTGCATTTTTGTTGTGAGCAGCCAGCTCCAAGCATTCTATATGACTTACATTGGAAGTGTGCTAAAGTCTAGAGTAATATCCAAAGTAAGGGGTCTCAGGCTCAGGGTCCACCCAGATACCAACTCTGGATACCTCTTCGCTGAAAGGTGAGCTGATTTACTTTCCTGAGACTGCGTGGAGGCCCCCCGAGAGAAACAGAAGGTACAGCTAATGTAGGTGAACTCAGACAGCAACGCTGGGAGGGAACTGCAGGAGTGTGAGGCTCTCCTCCTCAGTTTCCTCATCTGGTTAGGAGGGCAGGAATGGGTCCCAGTTATAGGAAGAGCGAGGAGCCCATTGTGTTTGAGCTTTTCCTCGGGTTTCCTTTTGGAGGAGCACTTGACTTTTCTTCATTTTCCTGGAATCCCCGATGCCTCTTCCAGGCTTTGTTTTCTAAAGGGCATAATTTCTTGGAAGAGACAGACGTCTTCATTTTGCACACTGTGGTTGGTTGACACTGAATGGGGAGTGTAAATCATCTCTTCCAATTATGGAGCCGAAGACCAGGAAGTACTTTGTAGTCATTAAGTGCTCTACCAATTTTTAAGGATAATGCATTTTTCATGTCAGCTTTATACCCCAAATTTATGTCAGCTAGTTACAAATATGCTTTGCTCTGAAATTCTCCGAGGCTTAGCCAGAGCCGATGAAAACTAAGAAGCTATAATGAAAGTCCAAAGTGCCTTTGTGTACTCTCTCAATTCTGTATTTCTGGCTTCCCCTGGGTACAGATCTAGCGATGTCATTGAGTCCACGTTACCTACCACTGGATGTAGTGCATTGGTTAGAAACTTTTATGTTTGAAAAAAAAAATCGGAAAATGTCTTAAACACATAGGAGTTTTTCACACATCTTCAAAAATCTGGATGTAGCTGTGGCATGGGTTTGCTAGGTCACTGCTGACAAAGATCATGCCATTGTGATTCTCTTGACTTTTTCCTTTTTGCTGCAAGAAGGCTGAGGTAGCTTCTGTAGCCCTTTTGAATAGAGGACTTTTGAATTGGACCTCTACTCAAACGAAACAGTTGGGGCCGGAGAGATGGCTTAGTGGTTAAGGTGCTTGCCTGCGAAGCCTAAGAACGCTTGTTCAAATCTCCAGGTCCCAGGTAGTAGCCAGACCCACAAGTGACACAAGCATGCAATGCTGCACATGCACACAAGGGGGCGCACACATCTGGAGTTCCTTCACAGTGGCTGAAAGGCCCTGCTGCACCCATTCTCTCTCTCTCTTTCTGCCCCTCTCTCTCTCTGTCTCCCCCACCCCCCCACCCCCCAGAGTCTCTCTCTCAAAAATAAAATAATAAAAAAGAAAAGGAAAAAGTTGGTGGATGTGTTGGGTTTAGGAGGGACCTTCAACCCACTCTGTGTGCTATACAACTGACTAGCCAGGCATAAGGTGTCCACCAGTACAGTAGTGGCATGACTATTACGGTATAACCAACTGCTTCCTGATTGGATCTGAGACCCATCATATGGGATGGAATTCATCTCCGTCACTGTAAACCTATTTCTGGAAAGGTCATTGACCTGAGGGAGGAAGCCATTACTGTTGATTGACGAAAAAGGATATGTTATACCCCTTGAAATTATATTGTGTTTATGCCCATACATTAGTCCTACACTCTCTCTCATCTTTGGTCAGAGAAGCCTCTTTATGCAGACAATGGTGACTATGGGGGAGACTAAAAACTCATCAAATTGATGAGAATAAGTGATGGTTGAGTGCTCAGCCCTAAATTAGACATCTTTATCACACCCCCCAAAGCTCATGAACTATTGTAAGGAGGGGGCAGAAAGTATATGAGTCAGTGCATTGATAGGAATACTTTGGGACACTATGTCTGTCACTTCTTGACCCACAGCATCTGTTATTACCTCCACAGGACCTCCACAGTATTGAGCTCATCAACATCTTGAATGATGGGGGCAGGCAGAAATAAAACCATCATCAAATAAAAGAGTAACTCATTGTGGACAGAAGGAGTTCAGTGGGAGGGAGGAAGGGGAGAGGGTACAAGTTATTGGAAGGGGAGTATGGTCAAATTATATTATGTTCAAGTATGTAAAATGTCAGATAAATAAAAAGAGGGATCCTCAAAGTACTTGACTTCCTCCCCTAAAAATGTGGGATTTAGATTCCAACCTCTCAACTCTGAGTGGGCTTGTGACCGTTTCAGCCAATCGACTGTGATAAAAGTCAGCTGTGACTTCCCAGGCTAGCTCAATTTCTGGATGGTTCTCATGGGGCACTTACTCTCTGGATGCTCCCACTGGAATTCTTCCTCTAGGGATTCTCCTTTGCAAAGCCCAGATTAGTTACCCATGGAAGGACAGAGAGCCTTCTAGAAGAGTCTTACAAAATGGAAGACATCTGTGGAGCTCGGAGCATGAGTCAGCACTGTGGATAATAACTGTGTGTTTAAGAGAGCAACAGAGCCCCGCTGACCACAGGGTACACAGCAAGATGTTCTTAGCTCACTGTTTACTCTTGGACTGTACATGTTTTTTTTTTTTTTTTGCTCAGCTCTGCTCCTGAGGCTGCATTCTGCAGTGCAGTGAGCGGCTGTGCCTTCTCAGAGAGCAAGCAGAGAAGTCAGACTCCCTTCTCCTCTGCCTTCAGCAACAGAAGAATGAGCTGGAAGTCTTGGGTTTTCTCACTGCTAAGGGTATATTTTATGATTTCCTGCCATTCAGAATGATGTCTTTCCTCAGTGTGTGTGTGTCTGTGTGTGTCTATATACCCGTGTCTGTGTGTGTGTGTCTGTGTGTGTGCTTGTGTGTGTGTTGGTAGTGCCCTTCTTTTTTTTTTTAATCTCTTTTGAAGGACGTTTCTCTTCCCTGTGCATATCTCTAGCTTTTTGAAAAAAATTATTTATTTGGGAGAGAGAGAGAATGGATACACTAGGACCTCCTACCACTGTAAAAAAAAAAAAAATCCAGACACGTGTACCACTTTGTGCATCTGGCTTTACTGTGGGTACTGGGGAATCAAACCCAGGCCATTAGGCTTTAACCCTTGAGCCATGTGTCCAGCTCCCATTTCCTATCTCTTTTGAGGGACATTTCTAATCCCTGACCACATACATCTCTGGCACTTCCTCTGGCAGCTAATACTCGTTATTTAATTCTGCTTTCATTATTCTCCCTTTCTCTTTGAACGTGGTAGAAAACACAGAAGGAAGGCCTGTGGAGGTGACCCTGCACGTCATGTTTCGGCATGCCCCTATTCCGTAGCAACTAGTGCAGTGTCTCCCATAGGGAGGCACTCGAGATCCACTCAGTGTGAACGAACGAGAAGAAATGGCTGAGCGCTCAGTGCTAACCGAGACATCCTTATCACTAGGGGTTGATATCTCTGATACGGGCATCCTAGGTGGTAAGTAAGATGCTCACACGGCACGCATGGTCACCCTAACCATTGCACAGCATAGGTCAGGAATCTGGATGAGAATGGGCGACGTTTCCATCGTGATCTCGTGTGACTTTGTTCATGTATGCATTGACCTCACAGCCGCTGCTGAGTGGCCGCTTTGCTGCGGCTCCTGGGCAGTCCACTGGGGAGACAGGATGGAGGTGGCTGACATGGCCACAGACATGGGGTGGGGGTGGAGGTGTGCTCTCGCCATTCCTATCTCAGTCTAAAGCCAGTGAAGTCCCCTAGGTGGTATAGACAACAGTGATGTTTTCAGTGAGTGTTCATTGTTTTCTCATCCTCCCTTCTAACACCTATAACCCTGCCTTCTGAATGGCAGCTCTTCTCTTCTCATCCTGGAAGGGAAGACAGTGAGGTGTGTTTCTGACCGCTCAGCTCTCCTCACATTCTGAGAGGCGTGGAAAAGGGTTGCCACTGGTTTGGCTCGAGGTTACTGGGATCTGAACTCTCCTATTGCATCAGCCCAACAAGCAGTCTCTGAGGTCTGGAGAGAATGAGACAATGCATCGAGGCTACGATGGAAATGGGAATGAAAGGTCTTTGCCTTGCCTATCTAGTCCCAGTGCTCGTCAACTATGACTCCCTCTCACGGCCATTCTGGTTCTCTTGCACAGGGCTCCCAGTCCCGCCAGAAGAGATGGCAGTTTGTTCTGAGCACCGGGCCAGGACTTCCCTTCTGTTTAAAGACCTCAGGAACTGCAAGAACAAGAAGGGGATATTGTTTTGTTCTCAGCTAGGTTCTCACTCAGAAGTGGTTATTTCTAAATTTTTCAACTCAGTTGCTTGTATTGTTCTTTTTCAGTCTTTGTTGTGCTAGAGCCAATAGGCCAGTGATCGGTTGCTCTGGGCCAGTGGCTCTCCGTTCATGTAGGACACCACCCACTTCCCCTCTCCATATCCCCAGGTTGCACTTCTGTTTTCATTCCTTTGCAAAATGCCTCAGGTCTGTATTCAATGACAAGGGCAGAGGGAGAAGACATCATGTAGACAGTAACCCTGGTAGACCTGAAGAAATCACTTATTATTCCCTCACTGTTTTCTCTTATTCAGATTTCAAAGCCACTTATTTTAATCTAACATGCCTCGAGGTTCATTTTTGGAAAAAAAAAAAGTATTTCTTGATTTATTTGCGACACAGTCTTGCAAGTCCTGATCCTCTTGCCTCAGCCTCCCAAGTGCTAGAATTCCAGGTGTGTGGCCCCATGTCCAGAGGGAGCTTCAGTTTTGGAAGTCAGCATATGTTGCTCTTAAATGGCAGGCGAAAAGTCAAAAGGACTTTCCATATTCCTGAACTGGTTGCCACTATGTGCAGTAAAGTGCGGTGGGCATCTTACTTCTACCACAGTGATAAGGCACTGGGCCGTTGGGATGCTGGGAACATTTTGACCGCATTTTCAGATCTAGGAATTGGATACGAAAAAACTGCAATAACTTTAACATCAAAGCATTCTGGTAGGTTACCAAAATGCATCGTTTTCCAAAAAAAAAAAAAAAAAAAAAAAAAAAGTTGGATAGTGTTGCTTCTAAAGAAACTGTGGAGTCAGTACCAAGGCCAGAAAAGTAAAGACTTGGACAAAAATAAGCTTTATATTAATCACAAAATAGCTTCAAGAGCCACCAACTACTTCATTTAGATGGACTGAAAACTTGGACAGCAGAGGCGGACAAATATCAGACGTGTTCTGGTGGCATTAGGCTGGGTGGGCATAATTTGATCTGTGGCATTAAGCTCTACCAGTTACTATAGTTGTCAGTCTGCACACACCAAGGGAAGCAGCAGCATTTTCTTTCTTTCCTTCTTTCTTTCTTTCTTTCTTTCTTTCTTTCTTTCTTTCTTTTTTTCTTTTTTTTGGTTTTTTGAGGTAGGGTCTCACTCAAGCTCAGGCTGACCTGAAATTCACTCTGTAGTCTCAGGGTGGCCTCGAACTCACAGCAATCCTCCTACCTCGGCTTCCCAAGTGCTGGAATTAAAGGCGTGCGCCACCATGCCCGGCAGCAGTAGCATTTTCTAACTGAAGAGGGAAAATAATTACATATCTTTATGTAGGAACATTCACCTAGTGGTTTGCTAGTATATAAAAAAACAATGACTGTCACTAGTGGGCTGGGGCAATGGCTCAGCAGGTCACAGCACTTACCACTGTACAAACATGACAGCCCGAGGCCACCTTAGTTCGATCCCCAGCATCCACATCAAAAGCTATTCACAGCCATGCATGCCCTTCAGCCCATCTTGTGGGAGATGGAGTGTGGTGGTTTGATTCAGGTGTCCCCCATAAACTTAAGTGTTTTGAATGCTAGGTTCCCAGCTGATGGAGATTTCGGAATTACGCCACCTGGAGGCAGGTAATTGCTGGGGGTGGGCTTATGGGTATTATAGCCAGTGTCCCCTTACCAGTTTTTGGCACACTCTCCTATTGCTATTGTCCACCTTATGATGGGCATGGGGTGATGTCCACCCTCTGCTCATGCCATTGTTTTCCCTTGCCGTGATGGAGCTTCCCCTCGAGTCTGTAAGCCAAAATAAATCTTTCTTTCCCAAAAGCTTCTCTTTGTCAGGTGATTTCTGCCAGCAATGTGAACCTGACTGCAACATGGAGACAAGGGAGTTATTGGGACTTGCTGGTCAGCTAGTCTGATTGAAAAAAAATGGCAGCTTCAGTTTTAGTGAGAGACTCCATCTCAAGGCGACACCATGGAAGAGCTATAGAGATGGACACCCTCTGATCTCCTTTGGCCTCCACACATGTTCATATGAGGCACACTTTACATACACATGTGTGCATACTATACATACACACACCACATACATATCACACACACACACACACACACACACACACCAGGGAGTCTGGATTTGAATGGGTAAGGGCTCAAAGTATCTGTACTGTGCCGATCCCACTTTCCTCCCATGAAACCATCTTAAATCCTGAGATCCTTCCATCTTATCCTTCCTCTACTCTTTAAAAGAGGCTGGGTAGGGCTGGAGAGATGGCTTAGCTGTTAAGGCACTTGCCTGTGAAGCCCAAGGACAGAGGTTTGACTCTTTAGATCCCACATTAGCCAGGCACACAAAGGTGAGGCAAGAGCAAAGTTGTACATTCCCACTAGGTGGCGCAGGCGTCTGGAGTTTGATTGCAGTGACTGAAGCCCTGGTGTGCCACTTCTTTATCTTTCCTCTCTCTCTCTCTCTCTAAAATAAAAATAATAAAAGAATAAAGGTGTGTGCCACCACACCCAGCCCCCCCTTTATAAATAAGAGGATGGGGAGACAGTTGAGTAGTCAGGCGCTTGCTATGCTAGCTTGAGGACCTGACTTTGAACTCCTAGAGCCCTTGTAAACATGCCAGGCATCATGTCATGTGCCTGTAATCACAGGGAGGCAGAGACAGGGATCCCTAAACTTACCTGCTAACTAGACAAGCTGTATCAGTGAGGCCTAGGTTCAATGAGAGAGCCTGTCTTAATAAATTAGGTGGAGAGCAATAGAAGTAGACACCAGACATCTACTCCTGGCCTTTATATACACGTGCATATGTGTGCACCCACATACAAACATGTGACCACGCAGATATGAACATGAATACATACTATACACACATTCAAGCAAGTGCCTTCAACTGCTGAACCATTTTCCCAGCCCCAACATATACATATTCAGACACATTTAAATATATATATTTAATATTTAAAAAAATATTTATTTACTGGAGAGAGAGAAAAAACCAGAAAGAGAGAGAGAGAGAGAGAGAATAGGCATGTCAGCCACCACAAACAAATTTCAAATGCATGTGCCACCTGGCTGATGTGGGTTCTGGGGAATTGAACCTGGGTCCTTTGGATTTTCAGGCAAGCGCCTTAACCTCCAAGCCATCTCTCCAGCCCTATTATTTAATTTTTTAAAAATATTTTTAATTTTTATTTATCTATTTGGGAGAGAGAGAGAGAGAGAGAAGCAGATAAATAGAGAAAGAGAGAAAGGGTACACCAGGGCCATTAGCCAATGCAAATGAACTTCAGATGCATGTGTCACCATGTGTATCTGGCTTTTGTGGGAACAGAACTTGGTCCTTGCAGGCAAGCACCTTAGCTGCTAAGCCATTTCTCCAGACCTATATATTTATTTAATTAATTCGTTCCGAAATAATGGATCCTTTGTGCTGGAGATGAACTGCATTTTGACAGATGGGCCCGTTCTGACTGACTGCTTCAGAATCAGCTGGCTCTCTTTCATTCTCACCTTAACCCCGACCTGGCTATAGTCCCATCCTCAATCGCAGGAAGTGAACCATGGGAAGCGGAGCTGACTGCGGCCAGGGTTCTATCTGTTTCCTATTTGCACAGACTCCCAGGGGAGGTGACTCACGGAGCTGATAGAAAGCAACACCTTGCTGGGCTCAAGGAGGCAACAAGAGGGATAGGCCCAGCTCCACGGCTGGCAAGACTCCCTCCATAGGTATCTTGCAGCCTTCCAGCCAAGGTCTCTGCCCTCCTGTAGTCATTTTATAGCTTTCTTGATCACAGACATTTTTGCTTTTTATTTAAGGGGCTTTGGAAGACATATACTGGTGAGGAAATTTGAAAACGTTGTTAGGAGTTTGGATGTAGAAATTAACTCCATTGTGGGGCTCCTCTCAAAGGGTTCTAAGTGTGGCCAACCAAAAAGCATGATTTTGTGATTCCTACAGGGGAAAAAAAGGGTGAAGTCAATAAAGCGAGTGACTTGACTACAGCTTTCCAATGCTCGCTTGACCAATCCGAGGAAAACGCATACCCCTGTGGTGCAATTATTACATATTCATGGACAGATTTCTGTCGATAAGCAATAAGGGCAGAGCATGTTTGAGATGCAGCATTTACTATGTGCTGAGTCTCTATTCACTCCTACATTTATAGGAAAGATAAATGTTATGGCTTCTCTGTAAAGGCTGGTTATGAGGTCTTGGATAAATTCCTTAATCTCTGCATGTCAGTGTCCTTGTCTGTAAAAATGACCTCAGCAAGCCATATCTTTCAGAGGTGTTAGAATGATTAGAAAAATAAATCTAACCCAGGACTTTCAGCCTTTTCATTGTTTAAAAAATGTATTTTTAATCATTTTTATTTATTTATTTATTAGAGACAGAAGGATGGAGGGGGAGAGAGACATAGAGAGAATGGGTGCACCGGAGCCTCTAGCCACTGCAAATGAACTCCAGATGCATGCGCCACACTGTGCATCTGGCTAACGTGGGGCCTGGAGAATCGAACCTGGGTCCTTAAGCTTCGCAGGCAAGCACTTAATGGCTAAGCCATCTCTTCAGCCCACAGCCTTTTCAGTTTTATGCTACCATTCTCCAACATGAGTCACCCTCTCTAGGAAGTCTACACTGACTTCTCAATGTGTATTCAGTGCTGATTCTAATTTTTGGCACATTGTTTTTGCATATGCTGCTCTCCCAACTCCTACCCCAAAACCCCATGGTGAATATCAGCAATGCCACTGAGGAGCACCCTCAAAGAAACGGGGGGGCAGGGAGGTGGGAAATGATGGTACCAACCCATGCAAAATATCTATTTAATAAAAAAATAATTATGAATAAAATAGTCAATGAAGTTCAACACAAATACATAATAAAGTTCAAGAACTGGGAAATTTTTTTTTCAAAAAAGAAATCTTTCCCTCCTGCTCCTTCCTCTGCTAGGACCTATGCAAATTCTAGTCTAATTTGAGGATCCAACCCTGGGTTCAGTTTAAATTTAATCTCTGGGACTTCTTTCTAACCATTCTAATCTGTCTCTGCTCTCTAAACTTCCCAAGTGACAGAACAGACAGTAAGCCATTCATTCATCACTCAGGCTAATGTTGCTCTAAGTGTGATTGGTGGAAAATGATGTAGATAAAGGGGTTCATGGTCAAGTAGCATAGGAAGCATTGTTTCATGCACTCCGGTGGACAGCCCCACAATTCACATTAGCCAATCAAGGTTCTGAGACACATACAGAAACTGAAAATATTTAACCTTGTTCAGCCTCGCAGTTCCCAAATCTATTTGGCTATGGGACCGTTCGCTTCATATAAAAACTATTAAATCAAGGAGTGCGTGCTCCATGGTGGGAAACCAACAAGATTTTATGCTTTTTCTCCCTATGGGATACTAGCCTCCTGGAAGTTCATGACAGCCTCTTGCAGTTTTATGTTTCCGTCAGAATTGAGCTCTCAGTATGCATTTTCTAGGTGCTCAACAAATATTTGTTAAGTGAAATGAAATTTAGAGTATGGAAGGTAGAGTCTTAGCACAGTGATTTTTAGGTCTCTAGTCAAAGTAAAATAAAAATGAATGTTTGAACTGGTGCCTGGAATAAGATTTGGGACCTTGTGTTTTCATTTTTAATTTTATTTGTGTGTGTGTGTGTGTGTGTGTGTGTGTGTGTGTATGTACAGCAGGGTCTTTTTGCCACTGCAAACCTCATATGTGTATATATATATATATATATATATATGTATATGCATATGTATATGCATATGTATGTATGCATGTATGTATGTATGTATCTATCTGTCTATTTGATTTTTCGAGGTAGGGTTTTGCTGTAGCCCAGGCTGACCTGGAATTCACTATGTAGTCTCAGGGTAGCCTTGAACTCACAGCGATCCTAGCTCGGTCTTCAAAGTGTGCACTACCACACCCAGCATAAGCACTTTTTGCTGGCAGATGCACTTTTTGTGGGTGTTGAGGAATTGAACTCCAGGCCAGTAGGCTTTACAAGCAAACTGCTATAACCACTGAGCAATTTCTCCAACCCAATCCTGTGGGTTTCAATTATATAGAACATCCTTTTGTTTAGAGACAAGAGATTCCGTTAAGTTACCTCTTTATAGTCCCTTTTTAAAGTGGACTTGGAATAATTTTTTTTAATTAAAAAAAAAAAAAAAACAAAGAAGAAAAGGAACTTGTCTGACAGTTCACTTGCAGCTGCAAGAGACCCTGACTCAGAGAAGGTGAGGCACAGACACCTCCAACTTGTCCTCTGACCTCCATATGTGCCCCTGAGATAAATAAAATTAAAAAATTGAAAAGAACATTTTTTGGGGATGGGTTAGGTTCTAGAAACAATGAGGTTGAAATGATTAATGTAAAGTTACAAACTTAGTGGTGTTTTCCCTAAATAAGCTAGATAAAGCTTGATTCATTGGAATGACTTTTTAAACCTTATTCTTAATTCACTGCAGACATTTGGACTGTAAGTTTTTGCTGGATTCTTACACTTGAGATACAGCTCAAATACCATGTGTGCATGCTTGGCTGTGTATGTGGTTTCATAAAGTTCATTTAACACCCTGAGAGCAAAAAGGAGACTGTGCTCTTTGGGGAAGAGAGAGAAAGATAGGGTGGGGAGAGAGAGAGAGAGATTTCCCTTCTCCCAGAACCTTTTTTTTTTGCGGGGGGGGTTTCAAGGTAGGGTCACACTCTAGCTCAGGCTGACCTGGAATTCACTATGTAGTCTCAGGGTGGCCTCAAACTCTTGCAATCCTCTACCTCTACCTCCTGAGAGCTGGGATTAAAGGCGTGCGCCACCACGCCTGGCTTCCTTAGATTGTTTGACTGGGACAAGGGAGAGCTTCAGATTTGTGTTCTGTAATGTCGCCTGGTTTAAGAGGAGAAGAAGCTCTTGACAAAGCTAAGGCCAGACATTGGTAGGGTTGAAGTTCGCCCCTTGGTTCAGCCTGTGGACCTTGGGGTGACCTTGCATTAGTCATGCCCTCTGTGGGCCAGTACCTCATCTCCTACCCATGGGAGGGTGGTGCCCTTTCCGAGGTTCGTGTTTGGATGAATTACCAACCGCAATGAAGCACTCTCTTGAATCAGCCCTCTGGCTCCTGGAGCCAAATAAGAAAAGCGTCCTTCTTTCACATGTTTTCCCATCAGTCCTGCTTGCCTGGGTGTGGCTTCCTCAGATGAGAAGCAGGGGCCCCATCACTCTTGCTCAGTAGTTTCAAACAGAAAGCAACAAGAGGGTACGTCTTGCAGCGTACATACCCTTAGAAAGAGCATTCCCACACAAGCTTAGCGTAGAATCGGCAGGGAACGGATCTTTCAAGGCACTCTTTATTTTCTTCATCATTGTGCATGATGGTGTTTGCAACTTTATTGGATTGGGAGTACATTGTTTCCTATACAGAACTGCTGACCTTTGACTACTTTAGACTTACAAAAACAGCAATTTCATAGGGCTCAATCTAAGCATCAGTAAAAAGCAAAATCTGCCCCATTCTTCTTTCTCCCAGGGCACCTTTATTCTCCTGCTGGTGTAGATTGCTGGTCTGGCCAGCTATAAATCAGGAGGGAGGGGGACTGAGCCAGGGAGCTGTTGACTGGGCCATCGCGGCCGGCCTGAGCTCTGGAGCGAGGATGGTCAGCACTGGGCACAGTTAATTCATCCGTAGAAAGAAGGAGGCATTGAGCACAATACCTCAATGAAGTAATGGATTTACATGGTGTCAGGAACATCTAAACAGCCCACCAATTGCTTCTATATCAAACGTGACACTTGGCATTGAGGGTAGAATCAGGATCTGACAGTGTGTTAAAACACTCTGGCATGTAGTGCTTTTTTTTTTTTTTTTTTCGATGACACCAGCTACATTTGACTCACTATATATTAGGAAATTGAAAATATAAGAGACATACAGATCGTTATGGAAGATCATGCAAGTAGGGTTCTTTTTATTGTGTAGGAAGATGGTGGAGGTGGGGATGTGGAGATAGGAAAGAAAACAAAATGATTATAGTGAGAGAGGAGTGCAGATAATTGCCAAGGAATTTAGGACCATAAAAGGTCAGTGTGTTCTTGGACAGTGCAAGCAGCGATGGCAGGATTTAAGAATGATTAGAGAAGCTCGAGTCCTTTCCCCAGCACGCTTCCAAGTTCAGTGTAGACTCTAATCAAGCACTTGGCATACAAAAGTAAGAAACTGGGAGCTAGAGAGATGGCTTAGTGGCTAAGGCACTTGCCTGCAAAGCCTAATGACCTGGGTTCAATTCTCCAGTACCCATGTACAGCCATATGTGCAAAGCGGCACATACATCTGGGGTTTGTTTACAGTGGGTAGAGGCCCTGGTGTGCCCATTCTTTTTCTCTCTCTCTCTCTCTCTCTAATTTTCTCTCTCTGTCTGTCTCCTCTCTGTTTCTCTATGCATGCAAATAAATAAAATATTTTTTTAAAAAGGTAAGAAACTGGGTGACAATGGGAACAAAAATATTCTGTGAGTTTGTGACAGATTGCTCCATCTCTAAGTCTAATCCATAGCGGAAATAGATGATAACAAAAAAACAGACTAACAAATATATTTAGTCCTTTAGTTAGGACTTCATTTTTCTCAAGCTGCAGTCAGTTTGCAGTATTAACTGTAACCAGAATATTTTAATAAATTGCCAGAGTGGGGTCTTTAAAAAAAAATACAGGCCTATTGTTGGCCTGTATTTTCTGATACCTTATATATATATTTTTTAAAGCTAATTTTATTTGCTTTGATTTTTCTATTCCTGCCTAATTGTCTTCTGAAGGAATATTTTTTACTAGGAAAAACCTAAAACAGAGTAGCTGTGGAATGCACAAGTGAGTATTGTAGACAAATAGTGAATTTATTATGTTGAACTGTTTGCTCTGTAAAAGTCTAGATAAGATATGGTTGGCAAGCTTGTGATGTTGAATGCTGGGAAGCCCTGGATGTCTGTGAGGGGGACTTTCCTATCCTCCTCCTCCTATGCAAGGGACAGTGGTGTAAAGTGTCATTTCCCTGCTCCCACCTTCACCCCTATGTTGTCTTAATCCTTGGCTGTTTCCTGCCTGGCTCAGTGGGGACTCCAGGCCAGACTTTCTTGGGATAGAACTTTCAGGGCCTTTACGTACTTCTCCCTGACTGGCCATCCAAACTTTCCTTTTAGATATGTCTTTGTGCAGCAAATCTTCCTAAACCTGACATACAATTTTGAATGGCTACTACGTTACAATAATGTATTGTAAAGACTGGTGCCATTGTCCTGACCTTCTAACATTCCGGACACTGGAGGGACCAAGATTAGCTAGCAAAGGCATACGATCAAAGGCAGGAGACATAGCTCTGTGCTAGAAGTTGATGTAGTATGTTCAGGTCTTGGGTTTGAGTCTTAGCACTGTAAGTCAAGAGAAAAGGCGCACGGCCTTATTAGTGTGCAAAGGAGAAAGTCACCGGAGTGTTATTACCAACTAGCTCAGCATCAATAGAAGCTATCTACTCCCTTTTCTGTAGGGCGGGGGGACAATGACGAATACAAATAACTTTGAGGGGTTGTGAATTATTACTGGGGGAAGATAGAAATTAGTTTGTAAAAAGGTACTCTTATTTGAATAAGCCCAAGAGACAGTCCTGATCTTGCAACAGAAGTCCATCTGTAGTAGGCAGGCAGACATTAGCAGGCCTCGAGGTCATTGAAGGAGGGACCCCACTCCAGTCTTCCTGGTATAAAAGGAAGGAAGGTGGAGGAGTCAGAGCTGTGGTCCCCTCCTGTCAATTACTCATGTGGTCAAGAGACCACCTCTCACCTAAAAGCATGCTAAAGAGGTGGGAGGAATAGTTACTCCCTTGATGAAATAATCCACTGTGTCCCCTCCCTTTCCATTTAGTTGCTTATAGTTCCTTACTGCTAAGCCTGCCCGCTATGCTGACCTCTAACTCAGAAAGTATAACTTTCCCTTTTTCTTTTCTCTTCTTTGCATGCTTGGCTGAACTCTTAAGCATGTTTGCCCTGATACTCTGAGGCTCCCCTAGTCCCTTCTCTCAACAAATCTCCCTTGCTTTACTCATTTCTCATCTTCCACGTGTCTTAGATTTTGTAGCTGTGAGACAAAGGACTGGACGATATGAACATTGGCAACACATCCAGGTGTAGTTACAGTTCTCAGCTTTCTTTTCTGAGACAGATAATGGGATTTCAGGATGGAGTAACGGGGCAGTGGTGCTCCCTGCTGCAGTCTGGTTTTAATGTAGATAAGGTGAATGAATTCCAGAGAGCACTGTCTGTGCTTGGCTGGGCCGGAACAATACAAGCTTATAGGATCTTGATTCCAAGCTTGCTTGAAGGTCTCCTTCTCCTTCTTTTTTTTTTTTAAAGACTCACCTTATGCTTGATTTTACTGTATTATTTATTTATATTTATTCATTTGTAAGCAAGGAGAAAGATAAAGAGAGAAAGAGAGAGAGAGAGAGAGGAAGAGAGAGGAAGAGTAAGCAAGTGAATGAGAGACAGAGAGATTGAGAGAGAGGGATTGGGTGCACCAGGAACTATTGCCACTGTAAACGAACTCCAGATGCGTGTGCCACTTTGTCCATCTGGCTTTGCATGGGTACTGGGGAATTGAACCTGAGCCTTCAGACTTCTCAAGCAAACCCCTTTAATTGTTGAGCCGTCTCTACAGCCCTCTTGAGGGTCTTTTAATTTCCTGTAGAGCAAATGCTTAACATGTTCTGAATGGCCATATTAAGGAGGAATAATTCTCAAGCGTCAATCCAAATGTATAAAGACTATTTTTGGTTGGGAGGCTCAATCAGATTCCTCAGCTCTTGCCATTTAAGAGTTTCTATTTTTGCTTAGAACTATAGAATACACATTGCAGTGCCTAGTTCATCACAATGTTAAAGGGGAGTGCTGTGGCTACTAGTCTAACCCACTCTATCCCTGCCATTGCCTCTGCCTTTGCAGGAGACTTGTCATGGTTTCACAGTGTCAAGTAGAGCACGAGTGTAGAAAACACAATGGTTAGAGCAAGATTCTCGAATGTAGTAACTCCAATGATCCTTTAACATTTAAGACCTCCACAGCAATGTCTTCGTACCTGGGCGTGGTGGTGCATGCCTTTAATCCCAGCACTCGGGAGGCAGAGGTAGGAGGATCGCCATGAGTTTGAGGCCACCCTGAGACTACCTAGTGAATTCCAGGTCAGCCTGGGCTAGAGTGAGACCCTACCTAGATAAACAAAACAAAACAAAACAAAACAAAACAAAACAAAACAAAACAAAACAAAACAAAATGTCTTTGTGCAGAGACAAGAAAATAAGGTCAAAAGCAAGACTATAATAGACCTGCCTCAGGATGCCCTTGGTGGACCAGAAAGCTTTTCTGACATCTTGAAAGCTTTGGACATATGAATTGGTTGTGAATGTCAGCTACTTGAGAGAGCTAAGTAGAGGAAGAATCAGTAGTGGGTCTGGGTCGTTGTATCTCTGCAGGAAGCTTGTGTTGATTCGTCTGCTGAAGAAAGGCCTGGTGAAGCTGGGTATGGTTGTACCAGCATGTCCCAGGCTCAGCATGGGTGTGATAGTTTGAACATAAAGTCCCCCCCCCCCCCACAGCCTCATGTGTTTGTGTTCCTCAGCTGGTTGGGGAAATGGATCAGTATATAAGAGTACTTGCGGGCACGAGAATCTGAGTTTGATCTCCAGGACCCACATAAAATGCCAGGCATGATGCACATGGCTGTAACCCCAGCACTGTGGGGATGGACAGGAGGACCTCCCTGGAACTCCTGGACAGCCAGCCTAGTGAGAACACAGGGAGACCCAGGTTCAGTGAGAGAGTCTGTCTTGGGGAAATAAGGTAGAAGAGGTACAGAGGAGGACACCAAACATGTTCTCTGACCTCTACGTGCATGCCCATAGGATACATGCATCTGGGGTTGTGTTTCTGCACACACAAGTGCATACGCCACACATACCACATGCTACGAACACACAGGAAAGAAATCTAGATGGATATCCAGTTCCATTGCTTGTAAATTCTGCCTTCAACACATTAAAAAAAAAATTCAGTTGAGAGTTCTTTGCCACTTTATGAGAAGAATACTCATTCACATGGTTCAATGTGCTCCATATTAATGAGACCTCACCAGAGGGACCTTGACTACCTCTATGTCTATCAATGCAATTCTGTGCACATTGCATATTCATTGTCTAAGAAGATGCAAGATTTTTTATAGAGCTCACCTTGTCTTTCTGTGCCTTTACCAGAATTGCCCACACCAGTCCCTTTGTTACTATTTCAGCTTTTCTAGCATGCATCCAGCATCCTTTGCACACTATTTTGTTCTAAGATGACTTCCACACTTTTAGATATTGTTGTCACAGTGATCTACTTCTTGACACTGAGTTCTCCAGTACTCTCAGACAGTCCGTGTGTGTGTGTTGAAAGCTAAATGGGCCAGCAGTATAGTTATGGTCTCAGCTGAAACTAAAGTTATAAGACCTGTGACCAATTTCAAAAATTTTCATGCAGAAAGGAAAAATTCTTTCTTACTTTGCCTTTTAGTCTATTTATATTTTCAATATCCTGGATGATAAGCCCACCCACATCGCACAGGGCAATCTGTTTTACTCAGCCTGCTGATTCTAATGTTGATCTCATCTGGAAACACCTTACACACATTCAGAAATAATAGTTCATCAAATATATAGATACTCTGTGACCCAGTCAAATTGATGCATAAAATTAGCCATCAGAATGAGTGCTGGAGCCTGGATATAGAACTCAAAGCCTGTGGTTTAATTAGTATGTTCAACTGCCTGCCTGTATAACTGCTATTTATGAGGTACTTGCTTAGTGTCAGGAATTCTTAGATACATTCTTGTGTAAGTTGACTAACAAGTCTATGAGGATTTAGCTTAATAGCTATGTGATTGTTTAGTTACTATGTGAGATAGTCTTACTTCAGCAAGCACAAGATAGTCACAGGGATTCCACCTTTGTCCAATGATTATTTTGATGACTTCATTAGGGAATGCTTATGGAAATATTTTATACATATTTACTTATTTGTAAGGAGAGAGACAGACAGACAGACAGAGAGAGAGAGAGAGAGAGAGAGAGAAGAGAAAGAAAGAGAATGGGCATAACAGGGCCTCTTGTGGCTGCAAACAAATCCCAGATGCATGTGTCACTGTGTATATATGGCTTTATGTAGGCACTGGGGAATTGAACCCAGGCTGTCAGGCCTTGCAAGCAAGCACTTTAACTACTGAGCCATCTCTCCAGCCCAGAAATAATTTTTGAATCCTGAAGCATGATGTAATGGTATGTACTGCAAGTGCGGGAACTACTCCATTAATTAGTCAATATTTCAAAGAGGAAGTCCTGGGAAGAGAGAGATGGATGTAATCTTGGCCAGTATTTCTCAAGGGTCTCCTGGGTGCTAGTTATCACCTTCAGCCCTGGTGAGGTGATCTCCTCGAGATCCCTTGGTTTGTTAAGGGAAGACCCGGAATTAGAATTGGTGTGTGGCCAAATGAATGGAAGAATGCTTTGTAAGGGGACGAGGAAATGGCTCAGTGGGTACATGTACTTGCTGTGCCAAAGTCATGATGGCCTGCTTTGGAACCTGCACTGGAAAGCCTGACACAGTAGCAAGCACCTGCAATCTCAGGAGATGGGGGATGGAGAATAGAGAATCGCTGGAAAGTTGCTGGCCAGACAGCTTGGCATACTCACTGGCAAATAAGAAACCGTGTCTTGATCAAGGTGAGGATCGACTCTTGAGGTTGTCTTCTAACCTCCACATACCTGCTGTGGCACCTGTGAACCAATACTCAACACACACACATACACACACACACACACACACCCCTAAATAACAAATACTTTGCAAGGTATTCCCTGACCCAGAGGTGAGAACCAAGCTGATGGCTAGGTACATAGGCAGAATTGTTACTGAATTTACTATAGGATTTATCTCCTGTTGATTTTCCCTCCTGGGTTTCTGTATTAGCTTCTCTCTCTCTCTCTCTCTCTCTCTCTCTCTCTCTCTCTCTCTCTCTTGCTGGAAGTTGCTTTAATCCCCTATTATAAAATACTTTCCTAGTATAATAGATGATATTCCAACTTCATTAGCTGTTTAAGAAAATTCCTGCTCTAGAACATGAGACCTGGAACTTATTTATTTATTTACTTTTTTTTCTTTTTTGTTTTTTCGAGGTAGGGTCTCGCTCTAGCTCAGTCTGACCTGGAATTCACTATGAAGTCTCAGGGTGGCCTCGAACTCACGGTGATCCTCCTACCTCTGCCTCCCGAGTGCTGGGATTAAAGGCGTGCGCCACCATGCCCGGTTTATTTACTTTTTTAAGTAAACGGAAACAGAAGCAAGAAGCTTGGTTGAAAGAATTCATGGCTTGGCCACACTTGTATTGCAGGTGCTCAAAACCACCTATGTCCTCTTGGGGACACAGCCTAAGCCAAAGCGAGACTCAAGGCACCAGTATTTGATCGGCTGGTGTCTTCGCCATGGGAAGAGGACAGTCCCCCACCCCTCCAAGATAATGAGACGCGATGCCCCAGGGCATGAGGCAAGGATGAGCAGCAGTTGGATTAACTTCCTTCTTTTGCCTCTGGTTCTCACTGGGCAGCTTCATTATATTGCATCAGATTGGATCATGTTTGAAAGATTGCAGGCTTGGTTTCTAAGTAAGGATGTGTTTGAGATAATGAGAACCAGACTTCTACCAGGGAAATGAAGTTTTCCATAGCTGGCCTCTGAGACTCCTGCCTAACCCACTCAAGGCTCAGCCAAGTACAGCCAATTTTGAAAACTGATATTTAGTTTTTAAGAGTACAGAAAGATAATTTTAGCCAACTCCCCCTCTAATATTAAGGATAGGGGTAAATAATTTCATGGGTTAGCACAAAGCTAATAACATGATGCAAATTCCTATTATAGAGTTCTATTGCCAGGCTACAGAAAATTCATAAGTTCCCTAGAGGGAAAATTAGCACTTATTTTACCTATATTGAAAAGAATCATATTTATGATTCTATTGCAGGTGGTATGCATGTGTGTGTATGTGTGTGCGCGCGCACGCACGCATGCATGCATGCACACATGTGCACAATCTGGTTTAACTTTACCATTATAAAGAAATCTATAACCCAGGTAGAATATGGTTTTGATTAGTCAAAATCTGTTTCTTAGATGTCTTATTCTTTTAATGAATAAGAGAAGAGATAGAAATCATAACAACAACAGTAGCAGAAATGACAGTTGTAATAATGTTTGCATGGTGCTTGGCAAAATCTCTTCACAAAAATTTTATCTTTTAACCTTTAAAACTCTTAAGAGAGGGGTTTTGACCTGTTAGGAAAGATAACCATTATTTCTGCCATTTCTTCTGATTATTAATCATTTTTTGAATGTGTAGATGTGTGTGGTGTGTGTATGTATGTTTATATGTACATGGGTGCTCATATATGCAGGTATAAATTCATATGTATGCACATGTTTGTGGAGGCCAGAGGTCAATGCCCCGTGTCTTTCTCAGTTGCTCTTTATCTTTTTTTTTGAAACGGTCTCTCGATGAACCAGGAGTAAACTGATTTGGTTAGATTAACTAGCCAGCAAGTCCAAGGACTTTCTTATCTCACCTCCCCCTGTGCTGGGATTACAGGAATACGTCACTGCATCTGGCTTTTTAGTGGGTACTTGGGATGCTTGCATAGTAAGCACTTAACCAACGGAGCCATCCCCTACCTCCTGGTTTTTATTTTCATGTATAGTCACTGTATACCTTACTCTCTTCCTCTTTGTGGGAGGAAAAAGATTTAGTTTGGTTTACAGCTGTAGAGTCAACCCTGGTCAGGAAGAAGGCGTGGCAGGTCAGAGTAGGCAGGCTGTGTCACACCTCTCTAGAATCGGCAAACAGAACAGCACTTGGGGATGGACTATAACTCCTCAAGGCCCACTTTCAGTGACCCACCTCCTCTAGCAAACATCTGCCTCGTAAAAGTTCCATGACCTTCTGGAACATGCTACCAGCTGGAGATTAAGTATTCAAATACGTCAACCTATAAGAGACATTTTACATTCAAACCACTGCATGCATATTATTTTTACTATTTTTATGGTTATTTCCCTAACCCTCTGTGTACCAACAAATGTGATAGGTACAGTACCACCATTGGATATTCAAAGGAAATCAATCTTTTCCTTAAAGCCATATTAAATAAGTCAAAGTGAAATATTTTTACATCAACAAAACTAGGATGTTATTTTCAGAACACAATATATCTCTAGAAAAATAGCACTCCCATCTGTAATGTGTATTTTGAGAGAAAGGCTTTTAACAATTAAAGCTATGTAAAAAGACTTAAAGTGATTTTTTTTTTGGGGGGGGGGGTTCGAGGTAGGGTTTCACTCTGGCTCAGGCTGACCTGGAATTGTACTATGTAATCTCAGGGTGGCCTCTTACAGCGATCCTCCTACCTCTGCCTCCCTAGTGCTGGGATTAAAGGCGTGCGCCATCATGCCTGGCTAAAGCGATTTTTTTTAAAAAGCCAATTATTTGTTGCTCAACACCCATCCAATCTGATCTTTATAACTCTGTTTATAGGAGACATGAATTCTATTTTGCAACTGAAGTCATTAGAATTGCCTGAGAGAGAGATGTGGCGAGGGTAAGAGGGAAAAGGCTGTGGATACCTGCACATGCCTATACTATTTTGTCCTGCACTGTGTTGGGTTGCCTGGGAAATAACAGGCTGTTTGGAGTGTGTGCCTGCTCACGTGCTCTCTCTGCCTTAACTGGAAAGGGAAATCATGGCTGTCTCTGAGACAGTCATTGCTGCTGAGCCTGTCTGAGTCACGTGCCCACCCTGGCATGCGGGTTTGGGGGAGTGGAGGTACGAGCCCAGCCCCACACGACGAGAGAAGGAGGAGGGAGTTCCCCAGTGTCAAATCAAAGAATCATCTCCAGATGGAGTGAATAGATGATGGACAACAGATGTTCACCTCAGGCACTTCTGACCTCCACAGAGTTAAGAAGCTCCAAGAGCGCCCTTACCCACAGCCTTCCCTCTTACCCTCAAGTCTCTTCTTCCTTGGCAATCCTGATGTTTCCAGTTGCAAAATGGAATGCATTTCTCCTATAAAAAGAGTTATAAGTGACAGTTTAGCATAGCTGATATGGTACCATTATAATACATATTTCAAATTTATTAACTTTAGAGAGCCTTTTGTGGTCAGTTTTCAGGATTTAACCCTAATTTATGATGTAGTATCTATGGGACTATGTGTGCCGAGAAACCGAACATTCAAACTTGGGTTATATGAGTACAAGTGACTTCTAAATTGTATGGTAGAATTTGTGTCAACTGAGACCACCCAGGGGAGAATTGATCCAGTTTCTGAGGCTGGACCAGAGGCGGGTACCATGGTTTTATCAAGTGTCAATCTCTTGTTGGCATCAAAGCCTGACTTGTCTTCCTAAAATGCTGTCTGATGGTAGGAGGGAATCTGGATCTACGGCTCCGGACAGCTGATCTTGCGCTGACTACGTCACACCTTTGGCCTCCATCATCCAGGGTATGTACATCTGCAACCTGTATTATTGCTTGAAAACAAGGTCAGGGATGTATTTTAATCAAAACCACTCTTTCCTATTGGTTTAAAGCACTTCAAACACAAAATCAAAGAAGTTATGCAAACTGTTCTATGTAGAGTATAAAAGATAAAGTACACGCATCCCCTTCAACCCATTCCCTCAACAGATCTGCTCTTGGACATATTGAAGATTTGATTTTATAACATAAATTTATTTCTTTTTTTCGCATGTGTGTGTGATTGTGCTGTATGCATGTGTGTGCACAGACGTGTGTGCCCCATGCATGTGTGTGTGGAAGCCAAAGGACAACATCATGTGTCCTTTCCCAGCTCATCCGTGCATTTCTTTCTGTTAGCAAGTCTCAGTGATTCTGCAACCCTCATCACCGCCACCCCACAGACTGGTGTTACAGATATTTATGTATATGTAGCATTTTTTTTTTTAAAAAATGAGTTCTGAGAAGTTGAACTTGGTGGCATCTGGCCTGAGAGTGACCTCATGCTTAAACTGCAAGAGCTCTTAAGTGCTGTACTATCCACCAGGCTCCAAATAAATTTATTTTTTAAAAACATATTTTATTTATTTATTTGGAAAAGTGAAAGAGAAAGAGGGAGGGAGAAAGAGAGAGAGAGAGAGAGAGAGAGAGAGAGAGAGAGAGAGAGAGAGATAATGAGTGTGCCAGGGCCTCCAACCACTGCAAACAAGCTCCAGATGCATGCACCACTTCTGCATCTGGCTTTATGTGGGTCCTGAGTAATCAAACCTGGGTCCTTGGGCTTTGCAGACAAGTGCCTTAACAGATGAGCCATCTGTCCAGCACCCCAAATAAATTTCTTAGTATGGAAGTGAATTACATCTTCCAATTTTATCAATATTAAGCAACTGGAGAGGGAAAAAGAGTTTAGAGTGCTCTGACTGGTTTGAATGAAGGGAGGCGACAGGGTAAGTGAACCTGGAGAAACCCTACAGGTTGTCTAATATGGCGATGGTCCTGCAACAGGATGGCTGTTTACTTCTTCCTGCAATCCATGCCTTAAGATCCTGGCCCCAGTGTGATGGTATTAGGAGAGGGAGCCTTTGGGAGGTAGTTAGGTGGATAGGCTGCAACTCTCAGTGAATGGGCGTAGTACTCTTACAAAAGGGATTCCGGGGAGTCCTCCATCTCTCTCTCTCTCCCCCGCATGAAGATACAATGAAAAGACAGCAGTTGGCACCCCCCCCCACCAGAACTCAGCAAGGCTGGCCACCCAGTCTTGCACACCCAGCCCGCAGAACTGTGAGGTATGCATGGCTGCTGTCTGTAAGGATTCGTTTTCAGGACTTGTTACAGCTACCCCCTGTTTGAAAATCATGGTTTCCTTTGTCAGAGCCATCAGCGCCGACTTCTCAATTGTGACAGTGACAGGAGGATCCAGAGAGGTATGATTAGCGTATGAAAGAAAAAGACTACCATCCCCCCGCCCCGCTCTACCAAGGGGGCTACAGGTAAGGGATAAAGCACGCACCAGAGAAGTCTGCGGTATGGGAATGCTGGAGAAGGCAGGCGCAGTGAAATGACCCACAAAAGTCACATTCTCCTGCCCCCCCCACCATTGAACTTTTGACCTTTAGCCTGCTCTGGCCCACTTCCAGTATCAGAAGCATTTTCTCCCTCAGTGAACATATTTCTTCTGTTACTATAGACGTGTCTCTGTTCCAATCTTTGTTCAGGGAGACAAGAACCTAGAAATGCCAGTGATATCCTCTGGACTGAACATCTATCTGCCTGTAATGCTCTGGTTTGTGGCCTGCATCTTTAAGTCACCATGGCCTAGTTAAACTAACTCTATGCTTCTTTAGGTAAGAAAATCACAACAGTATGCTTTCCTTTCTAAGTGTTTTTCTATTAATCTCATGTACTTTACAAAACCCAGATAGTTTTTTTTTTTTTTTCTTGTTTGTTTGTTTTTGTTTCCTGAGATAGGGTCTCACTCTAGCTCAGGCTAACCTGCAATTCACTATGTAGTCTCAGGGTGGCCTTGAACTTACGGCGATCCTTCTACCTCTGCCTCCCAAGTGCTGGGCTTAAAGGCATGTGCCACCACACCCGGCTCCCAGATAGTTTTATAAACATAGACAGTTCTTTATCTATTGAAGACACACAAAAAATTAGTATTTTGCATTTGCCCATTTCTACCAGTCCTTCACTCTTTTTGTTTATCCATTTCCATTGAGGGTGGAGCTTGAATGGAGACTTGGAGGGACTCGTTTACAGCAGCATGATTGAAAAGAAGCACCCTCAAGGTTCATTTCCTCTGTTAGTACAGAGGTTCTGAGAGTAGTCATGGCCTGGCATTTAGGCTAAGAGCCACACAATGAGGACATTGAAATGGAGGTTGCAGCTGTGACCTGGACGTTAGGAGTGGGTGCTTGCCTCTTGTACACTGAGGATCTGTCTGGTCTTTCTCCCCAGTTCAGAGCGGCAACTACTAAGCCTTTGGAATTTCCTGACTGTTAAGGATCTACATTATTCAGAGTGAGCCCTGATAGCTACTGAGGTGACTCAGAAGTGGGGGGCATGGGTACAGAAGACCATCCATGTTATTTGAGGGTTGAGGCTTTGAGCCATATATTGGTCTACCTTCCTAACCTCTGGGAAGGGAAGAAAGGGCCTAGAAGAGTGAGCTCACTTGTATGACCACTATTCCATGAGTCATGTCTCCATACAAAATTCCATTATAAACTGTGGACCCTGAAGCCCAGTGGAGCTTCCTGGTTAGCAGACACACTGATTTTCTGGGAGGATCAATACCCCTTGATTCTACAGGGCCAATTCACAGAAGGTCCCTGTTGGGAACCCTTCCAGACACCTCCTTTCATATCTCTTTGATTGGTCCTGACTGGTGTCCTTTATATTAAAAGTCATACTTGTACTGATTTCCTGAGTTTAGTTATTCTACCAGATCATCAGATCTGAAGGAGGTCGTGGGAACTGCTCGTGTTTGTTGGTCAGAAGTGCTGAAGTTGGACGATCCCTGCCCTGGGGACTGGCCTCTGAAGCAACGGCAGTCTTGCTGGGAATTGTGTTCTTAGCTCTGTGGAGGTTGATGCTTATGCCAGGGGTGAGCTCAGAACAGAATTCTCTCATAATCAAAAATACTCACAGGAGTAGCCACACAGTTGGGTGGGCAATGAGTACACAGGAGTGGATAAGGTCACTACCTTATATGAAGCCTGTCCTTGGGTGATCTAGAGGGAAGTCCTAGTGATCGGAGCCCGCCCCTCCCAACCCCTTAACATTATGTCCAGACACCACACTGAGATGCAGGAGGGGAAGGGAGATGCTCGGGCAGGGAGAACTGGCTTCATAAAGGTATATGGACTTGCAATGGGTTGTAAATTTATCTGCTCTAAGTTGGTAGAAAGGATGGCTTTGAAAACTTCATTATAGTCTCTTAAAATTTTATTTATTTATTTATTAGAGAGAGAAAATGGGCACTCCAGGGCTTCCAGCCATTGCAAGCAAACTCCAGATGCATGCACCCCCATGTGCATCTGGCTGACATGGAGTTTGGGGAATCAAACCTGGATCCTTTGGCCTCACAGGCAAGCGCCTTAACTGCTGAGCCATCTCTCTAGCCCTTTTATGGTCTTATTTAATAAGTGTTAGGAACTCTGAGGCAGCAGGATGTCTTTTCTCCACCTCTCACTTCTCCAAAACACATTGTAGAGTCTAACATTGGACTCTCCTATATATAGTTTATTTTAATCTCCCCTTATATTTCTCTTGGAGTTTGCTCTTTGTTTCATAAGTATCTGCCACATGGTCAGGCACATATTTTCCTTTGTGGTTGTCTAATTATGTATCAGGTGGGCTGGAACAGGACCTGGGTGTTTCCACGGAGCAGATGGACTGTGTTCCAGTGGCACATCACTTTCCATGGGTGTTGGCCCAGGTTGTGCTTTGGGCCTTTGGCCCAGTGTTGAGTCACTGTGAGATTGATAGCTTACAGGAGTCATGGATATATTAGGTGCTGGGTAGGACATGCTGGAAAAGAAACAGGTTTCTTTTGACCCCCCCTTTTTTTGTAATTACAGCTTGTTTTTCCTAGTTTTAAGTTTAGCAGGAAGACAGGAAAATAAATAACAGACCTTTTACATGCCTATATATAAATAAGTCAGTACTAGTAGGAATATTCATGAGTTCAGTTATTTTGGGCATTCTTAAGCCCCCTATCTCTAATCAGGTGACTCAAAAATGCTGGATGAAAATGGTGCTGAACAGATGGCTCCACGGTTAGGAGTGTTTGCTACTTAAGCATGAGAGCCTTTTGGGCAACAGACCACCAGACTTCCCAGAACCCACATTAAAACAAAACAAAACAAAACAAAACAAAACAAAACAAAACAAAACAAAACAAAACAAAACAGGGGCTGGAGAAATGGCTTAGTGGTTAAGGCGTTTGCTTGCAAAGCCAAAGGATCCTGGTTCGACTCTCCAGGCCCCACATAAGCCAGATGCACAAGGGGGTGCATGAGTCTGGAGTTTGTTTGCAGTGGCTGGAGGCCCTGGCATACCCATTCTCTCTCTCTCAATTAAACAAACAAACAAACAAACAAATAAAATATATTTAAAAAAAACCCTAGGTGTGGCCACATACATCTATAACCCCAGTGGTTGGGGGAGAGACCCCATGAATCACTAGGACTTTGGTGGGACAGCAGCTTCGGGTTGGAGAAGATATCCTGTCACAAGGACATTCACAGATGAGTGATAAAAGAAGGCCTCTGCATGCATGCTCATGGGGCTCATTCATATGCACACACATACATCATCACACATCACGCACACCACACACATACTCCACACCCACATACACATATGCACACACAGATGCTTGATGATGTGACAAGTGTCCACGAGGAAGTCGTAGAGTGTGATGGCCACGGGGTAGGTAATAAAAATGATTGGGATGGATGGGCTACTGTTGAGGGGGCAAAATTGGTCAAAGAATACCAGTGTTACTAGATTTTCTGATTTTGCAAGAAAACTTAGAAATAGTTTTTTTTTTTTTCCTTAGAGCATTACATCTTGATAATAATGACTGATTCACATTCTTTCAACAAGTTCTTGAGCTGGAGAGAGATCTTAGCAGTTAAGGTGCTTACAAGCAAAACTACCAAAGCCAAAGAACCCACGTTCGTTTCCCCAGGACCCATGCAAAGCCCGATGCACAAGGTGGCATATGAGTCTGGAGTTCATTTGCAGTGGCTAGAGGCCCTAGGCTTCCATTCTGTCTCTCAAATAAATAAATAAAATATTTAAAAAAGAGATAGTCTTCAAAAAAGTTCCTTACTCACCCCTTGTATCAGTCCTATTTTTTCCTTAACAAAATATCTGAAGTAAGTGTCTTGACAAAAGAAATAGGTTTATATAGCTCACAGTTTGAAGGCTGAAAGTCTAAGATCAGGCAGCCCATGTGTTTGGCCTCTGAGGAAGATCCAAAAACAGATGGCGTCACGATGGGAGCACATGCGGGAGGAAGAGATCACGTCCAAACCAAAGCAGGAGAGTCAGCGTCGATCCCTTTAAACAATCCCCTCTGGAGAACTTCTGAAATTTCTTAAAAGGGCAGCACAGTCATTGACCCAGGGACTTCCCACCAGGCACACCCGAAAAGGCCCACACCATCTCTTGGCATCATCACACTGGCGACCAGATCTCCAGCACATGAATGAGGGGGCTAACTACACACAGACAGGAGCACCTTCTCCATGAATTTGTTGGATTTCTCTCTCCACAGGATCCTGCTGTCTGTCTCTTTTCTGGTGCTGGGGATGGAACCCAGGATTTTCTGCATGCTGCCAGGGGCTCCGCCACTGAGCCAGGCCCTCAGGCCTCGCAGGGACTTCTACCCGATTAAGCCAACTTTGTTCTCTCACTAAGCTTGATGCAATCTGGTCCACGAGGGTTAAGCACTTCCCGTCTGTTCCTATTTTGTTTAATCTTTTTTTTTTTTTTTTTTTTAAGGTAGGGTCTCACTCTAGCTCAGGCTGACCTGGAATTAATTTGTATTCTCAGGGTGGCCTTGAACTCATGGCAATCCTCCTACCTCTGCCTGCTGAGTGCTGGGATTAATGGTGTGCGCCACCACACCCGGCTTCTATTTTGTTTAATCTTAATTTTTCACATTCTACTTGCATTATAGCTCATCTTTCTCTCCCTCCTCTTTGGCTCATTCCACATAGCTTGCCCTCTGTAAACATTTCTTCAGTTAGACGAGAACCCAGCGTTTGAAGAGGGTTTATGTCTCCTATTATTTTGTCTTTATTTTCCTTAATTCATCTCAAGAGTTTGTACTTCAGAGAAATGTGTGGTGTTCTATTCTAATTCCTTTTTTTTGGGGGGGGGGGTTGGGGGTTTGCCAGAATAGGCAGTTAGATTAATCAGGCAGGACCAGGTCGGCCCTTAAAAGGAGTGGCCTTAGGACATCACACCCTCTCCACGCCTACCTCAGCTTGCCTTTCCTGAGCCAGTCTTGGGATTTAGTGTTTGCTCATCTCACCCAGTTAGATCTCTCCCAAGTGCACATGCTGCCCAGGTATGGGTGGATTTCTCCTCCAAGCCCAGGCTGATTGGCTGGAACACCTGGTGTAGATGTGTCCCGGTGGGATGGTGCAAATCCTATGTCCCCGTGGGTCCACGGAGAGAGTGGGCCATTTTCCTCTCTCTCCAGAGCTGGGTCCACGGAGAGAGTGGGCCATTTTCCTCTCTCTCCAGAGCTGGGTCCACGGAGAGAGTGGGCCATTTTCCTCTCTCTCCAGAGCTGGCAGCAACATTTTTATTTTGGTCTTTGGATGGGTAAGAGCTCCCTCCTATCCTGGCACTCATGCCAGGGTGGGAAGAGACACATTTTCCCCTTTTATACTGTCTTCACATTTGATCCTTCTTGGAAGCACATGTTTGTTTTTTTTTAAACCCCTTCTCATATTTCTTCCTAAGGTCCATGTTTGGCTACTTGGGCTCCTGGGCTACATGTGGCCTACATAGGCTTTTGGGCTCCACATGGGGTACTTATCTGCTCTCCACTTTATCTTGTCTTACCTCCTAGTTTTCTCTCTTCCCCCTCTTTTGTAAGATCTGAATAAAATGTGTTACTTTAGAAATCAATTTCTTGAATCTGGAATTGCCAATTCTTTGGTTAGTTTATAGATACGAACTCAGAGCTTGGGATTCCAGGACGCACACCAGAACCCCAATTTCCCCCATTACACTTTTCTTTTTGCGTTGTATTTCCATTTGCATATACATCTACTTAGAAAAAAAATCTAGTCACATAATATTCCATATATCCTGCCAATGACTACCAGCAAGTTCATTTTTTTTTTTTTTTGTAGCTTCTTTTAGCTTTTGGTTTTAGCCATTGGTTTTCTTATGACCGACAGGTTGGAATATCTATTTTATAAATACAAAATTATTAAAAAACAAAACAAAACTGAACCATTTTCTTATGTACATTATGAGACCTGTATCTAGATCTCTCACAAATGATTTTTCTTCTCATTAATATTGGGCTTTTCTCTATATCTACATTAATGCTTAGATTTACCATATTTTCTTTCCATCTAAAGGAGCGAATTCATTACACAGGTTTAAAAGCATGAACCTATTTCTAACTCCACTGAGCACAGCTACTGTGATCTTTATTCCTCTAGAGCTCTCGTGGATTTTGTAAGGCAGCTTTTCAAATTAGGAGAAAATGATGAAATCTAGCAACGCAGGAGGTGGTCCAGAGATGTGAAAACCCAAGAGATTTCTCTGAGCCAACTGACCCTCCCTGTGCTGCCAAGGACAGACTTACTCTTCTCCAGCCTTCTCTGGGCTCATCCCAGTGGGGTCTCTGGGGACCCTTTGTTGATTATATGGCTAACAGGAGGGAGATTTTGGCTCACAGACCACACGAGTGGGCCAACTCACTGTCTGAGAGGTAGTGTTCATTGTCCAAAACTCTAAAATGTTTTCTTTCAACCAGATCAGCTGGGCGAAATAATCACAGATGGACCTGACCATGGCTGTCAGAGTAGCTGTCAACCTGCAGGATGGAAATAAATCTCGCAGCTCAGAATATTATCTCTGCAGAAGACCAGGCAGCATATAATACCTTACTAATTCTATTGTGTAGCTATTGATTTCTGTTGTCTTGATTAATCTCTCCATGGGGGATGTTGGTTTCTTGGTATAGACTTTGCATTTTCCTCTGTAGGAAAATGTGTAGCTATTTCAGATGATAGCAGTTGGTGTTATTAGTACTAATGTCTATCATTTATTTCTCCTGCTTCTTTTGGAAAAGGATTGTAATCTATGCTTTCCAAAAGAAGCTTAGCAAACCACAAGTTAAGATTGAATGGAAAGCCGGGCGTGGTGGCACTTGCCTTTAATCCCAGCACTTGGGAGGTTCGAGATCATCCTGAGACTACATAGTGAATTCCAGGTCAGCCTGGACCAGAGTGAGACCCTACCTCGAAAAAAAGAAAAAAAACTTAAAAAAAAAAGATTGAGTGGAAAATATCTCAGCAACACCACACCCTCATATGCACACGCACACACGTGTGTGCACACACACACATGCACGCACATCACATTTCACTAGCTGACTTCAGTTAATTCTTTGGTTAACTTTAAAATATCTACCATCAAATGGAGTTCATTGGTTCAAATCCCTCTGCTCTATATTCCTGTTATATCCCCATTCTCTCCCACTATAATGTTTATGATACTTTATTTTGATTACTCCTTTTACTTCCTATATCCCCAGGTGAACTGAAATTTCTAAGGGAAGGAACTATTAGTGTTTTGTTTGTTCACTCTATTATTTTCTATGGTTTATTTTTTGCTCACAGTTTTAGAGGGCTCAGTCCATGCTTACTCGGCACCCTGGGCTTGTGTCAAATATCACCATGATGGGAGCGTGTGGCAGAGGCTGTTCTTCAATTCTTGGCTGACAAGAACAGACAGAAAGAACAGACAGAAAAGGAATACAGAGAGGGGACAGGGCAAGTTAGTGCCCCAAGGACATGCCTCAGTGACCTACTTCCTCCTTGCAGGCCTCATCTCATATGTTTTACCACCTCTTAATAGAGCCATCATATTATAAATCAATCAAGGAATAAATCCATTGATTATTTCAGAGCCCTCTGGATCTAACTGCCTCTGGAAATTCCATCAGAGGTATCCCCAGGGTTGTGCTTCACTAACACCATAGACATTTCTTAATCTAATCAAGCTAACAAACTCGATCAGCGTAACCCTTAATAAATATATTCTTAGAAAACACATGTCGAGGGGTTAGAGAATGGCTCAATGGGCAAAGTGCTCGCTGTGCCCATCTGAGGACCACAGTTCAGAGCTCCAACACCCACGTAAAAATGCCGGGAGTGGTGGTGCTCCTCTGTAATCCCAGTGCCGGGGAGGTGGAGAGAGGCAATCCTGGGGCTCACTGCTAAATTGGTGAGCTCTAGGTTCAGCAAGAAACTCTGTCTCCCGGGCTAGAGAGATGGCTTGGCGGTTAAGCACTTGTCTGTGAAGCCTAAGGACCCCGGTTCGAGGCTTGATTCCCCAGGACCCACGTTAGCCAGATGCACAAGGGGCACACACGTCTGGAGTTTGCTTGCAGTGGCTGGAAGCCCTGGCGCACCCATTCTCTTTCTCTCTCTCTGCCTCTCTCTCTCTCTCTCTCTCTCTGTCACTCTCAAATAAATAAAAATAAACAGACAAAAAAATAAAAAAAAAAAAGAAACTCTGTCTCAAGGAACAAGGTAGAGAATTTTAGAGGAAGACAGCATGGTTGACCTCTGACCTCCAGATGCATGTGACTGCATGTGCACATGTTCCTGCACATACATATGTGCCCATACACATGCAAACACATACATATACACATATGCGTATATATATGCACACATGCACCACACACAAAAGAAAAATAAACGAAATACTTGTTGAAGGAAAAAATAGCTATGCCCCACTTACAAATATTTCTATAATTGTTAAAGTTAAATTATAAACTCATTTGCAGTATTCATCTAATTGGCATTATAACCACATTTTTATGCATTATAACCACACTTTTATGCATATACACACATATTTAGGCTTGTATATATTTGTATATGCACTCTTTCTAGTATTGTAATTCATGAAGTTTAAGAGCATCAACTAGACAACATATTATTTTATGCATGTCTAAGAAAGAAAAAATTTTGCAAATATGCAGTGTGACCCAATGTTTTCTTCTTTATACATAAAAACTCAGAAAGATAATAATACATTGAATAATTTATTAAAGTCAGTGCTTATCCTAGGAATTTTTTCTTCTCCAAATCAAGATTTGTGAATATAATTATGGATAAAATGTTTAACGCCATGATCCATTTCCTCTTTAGAGGACCTGAAAGCAAAAGAATATTTTGCAATATTCTAATATTTATAGTTATATTAGGAAATATTCCAGATGCAGAAGATTGAATCCAAATATAGGCACCGGTAAATGTGAGATAATCTAAAACCTTAAAGTTCAAATAATTTAAAATTTTCTTATGTATCTAGTATCAGGTAAAGAACATATGGAAATTATTTTTGACATCAAATTTTGGAAAAGTTGTGATGCATTTTTTAACCTTCTCATTATAAGCAAAAATGATGCAGTTATGCTCTCAAATATATCTTATTTCCTATTTTATGACACAAGAGACAATATAATTTTATACATTAATGGAACATTGTAAAATATATTTTTTTGTTACTTTTATTTATTTATTTGAGAGCAACAGACAGAAAGAGAAAGAGTCAGATAGAGAGAGAGAATGGGTGCGCCAGGGCCTCCAGCCACTGCAAATGAACTCCAGATGCATGCACCCCCTTGTGCATCTGGCTAATGTGGGTGCTGGGGAGTTGAGCCTTGAACCGGGGCCCTTAGGCTTCACAGGAAAGCGCTTAAGTGCTAAGCCATCTCTCCAGCCCGCAAAATATTCTTTTGCTTCCAGGTTTTGTCCAGAAGAAATGGATTGTGGTGTTCAGCATTTTACTCCTAATTATATTCACAAAACTTGGTTTGGAGGAGAAAAAAAATTTTCTAGGATAGATATATCCTAGAAATATGTTATTTCTAATATATGTTTAATGCTAGAGTTATCAGACGCATGTGCCACTTTGTGCATCTGGCTTTACATGGGTACTGGGGAATTGAACCAGGTCGGCAGTTTTGGCAAACAAGTGTTTTAACCACTGAATTACCTCCCCAGCCCCAGTGAGTTCTTCTGCGACTACTTTCTCCAGTTGTTGCCATGCCACCCACTCCTCTTCACCTCCCTATTTTGCTGTAGCATATAGTTGGATTTATTTCACTCGTATGTATCTGCAGACTATGCAAAAGCATTATGTGGATTCATTTTTCTTTAAAATACAACCACAGTTGCTTCAAGAAGCAGACCTAGAGATGGAGGTTTGTGGGTTCCTGGATTCTTGTTCCGGGGGCCGACCGTGGTTCCCTCCTCCCCCGAAGGCATCCAGGCAACAGGGGGTGGGTGAGCTCGTGAAGAGAGAAACACTCCCAGGAGAAAGTTAAACAGCTCTCAGTTTATTGTCAGTGAAATGGGTTTATAAGCATCTGAGGGTGGGAGGAAGGGTCCTAAGGCAATTGGACATACCAAGTTCATTTCTGAAGCCTAATTTTTACATGGGTACTAGGAAATTGTACCAGGAATGGTAGGCTTTGCAAGCAAGCACCGTTATACACTGAACCATCTACCCAGTCCCTGGAACTTCTTATCTACCAACTGTATTCTAGTCATATTGGTCTTTCATGACAGAAGAACTGTAGTTTAGGAAGAACACTCTGTCTTCTGATTGGAGAATGGATTGTGAGTAGGTAAGAGTGGAGGTCCTCTTCTAATTTTCAAATTTTCTGATGTATTCAAGGGAAGAAGGGTCTATTTGTGTTTGAACTGCTTTGTTGGATATGAGAAACTAAGAGGATATGACGACTGGAAGGATGTAGTCCCAGCCTCAGACTTGTGGGAGGACTGCATAGCAGTCGAAGTTTATGACTTGCACTATCAGTCCCCTTAGAACTGTGGGCATCTTGCATGGTTTTAGGGAATACCTGAGAGTGTATAACTGGGCTTGAGGAACATGCTACTGTTGTGTTTCAATATATTTGCTTTGTTAGTACACAAAGGAAGCTATAAAAGTGGTTGAAAAGAGTGAGTGTTATGCCCAGATCACGGAGTCCCCAAAGACCACCAAGAGAGTTGGACTTGTATGCAACAGCAAAGAGCTTTATTTTGTGCTTACGCTCGGGCTCCAGACTTCACCAATGCAGTGGGTCTGTCCAAGAGCCCCCAATGGCATCTGGGAGGAGCTTTTATTAGGTTCAAACTGAGCCACACTCCTCCTCACTCATTAGCTAGCCTTTCTTGAGAGAGAGAAAGAGAGGAAGAGGCAGATAGAGAGAAAGAGAGAATGGGCACTCCAGGGCCTCCAGGCATTGCAAATGAATATGTATGCACCCCTTGTGCATCTGGCTTATGTGGATCCTGGCGAATTGAACCAGGTTCCTTTGGCTTTTTAGGCAAATGCCTTAACTGCTAAGCCATTTCCCCAGCCCATGTTTTTTTATATACTTTTTTTTTTTTCTTGAGGTAGGGTCTTACTGTACCCCAGACTCCATATTCTCAGGCTGATCTTAAACTCATAGTGATCTTTTTACTTCTGCCTCCTGAATGCTGGGATTAAAGGTGTGCCACCACACTCAGGTAAAATACTTTATTTGCAAGCAGACAGAGACATAGAGATCACACACACACACACACACACACACACACACACACACACAGAAAAAGAGAGAGAGAGAGAGAGAGAATATAAACGGGTGCACCAGAACTTCTGGCCATTGCAAACAAACTCCAGATGCATGTGCCACTTTGTGCATCTGGCTTTATGTGAGTACTAACCACTGACCCTAGACAGCCCCTAAAACATGTTTTTGAATGCATGTCTGTTTGCCTGCCACAACTCTTGCTCCATAGCCTTTCTGGAAATGTCATTAGAGCATAAGAATGGTAAGCAATCAATTACTTTATCATCTGCCACAGGGTAGCCAGCACTTACCTTCCTTTTTTTTTTTTTTTTTTTTTTTTTTTTTTTTGCCTAATTGTATTCCTGAATCCATAAGGCAAAATGTTAACAAGTTGACTTTGAGACCAATGAATCAGCAAAGAAATTACTGAGTGAATCAATCTATGAAGTGAAAAGTGAAATATAGGGCTTTGTCAGCACTGTCCTGGCAGTAGATGGATGGGATTTAAGAGGGGACAGCACTGAGGACTGCCCATTTTTCTTTTTCTTAGTATTAATAATTGAGAGTAGCTTGATCTCCGAGTTCCCTTTCCAAGAGCTGGACAAAGAAGAGAACGCTTATAACTTTCTCAATTGTGCAATGATTATACTTGAAGTATTTGGAATCAATTTCTTTTAGTGCTAAACTTCCTGGTTGACTGGGTTATGGACAAGTCACTCTCTATTGAGAACACAACTGCTGCTACTAAGAGCAAATGCTTTTGCCGTACCTGCTGTGTGCCAGGCACTGTGTTGTGAGCTCTGTGTGAGGAAGCTCAAGGTCCAGGTCAGACACACCCTTCCCAGAGCCTTGAAGGCCCAAGTTATAGTAGCTTAGAAGTTATGTCCCCACTCTTACCTCAGCATAAAAATGAAATTAGGAAGCTGAACTGGTAGCTTATACCTATAATCCCAGCACCCAGGAGGATGAGGTAGGGTTGATGCCAGCCTGGGCTACAGAGTGAGTTCTAGGTCAGCCTAGGGCTACAGTGAGACACTACCTCACAAAGCAACAGCAACAAAACCCGCAAGTGCAACTAGGCAGGGGATGAAGGTAGGAAGTTACTTATTTTTATTTTCTTTCTTGTTATTTTTTTTTCCCCTGGCAACTCACAGCTTTAGTAGGCACAGATTTTATCATTTCTTCACTCACTCACTCACTTTGACATGGAGTCTTGCTCTATTGCCCGGGTGGGCCTTGAACTCCTGGGCTCAACTGCTGCTTCAGCCTTAGCCTTTTATGGGACTCCAGGCATACACCATTGCATGCACTTTAGAATTCATTTCAAAAATGGGCTTATGAAACCCACAGCAAAGGGATTTAAAAAGGAGAAGGCTTGGTTTCTTTTATGAAATTTGGTGACTATTCTTTGATCTTTATACTGAGCTCACTGATGTGCTCTGGCATGAATTACTCTATTGTACAATTGCCCCACCACCTCTAGCCTCCACCCAACATACCATTTTCTTTCTTTTTAAAAACATTTTTTTATTAGGAACTTTAATATATAAACATATTACAAATTGCTTGTATTCCCATCAGGTTATTCTCTTATGACCCTTCTCCCCTGCTCCCATTCCACTGAGGGCCCTCCTTGATATGGGCATCTGTAGTCACTGTGGAGTTATGAACACACCAGTTAGTTCCTGTGGAGAGTACAATGTCCCCCCCCTCACCAGTGCACCTTCCCATCCTGTGGTTCTTACATTCTTTCAACCCCCCTTCTGCAATGTACCCTGAGCCTTGGAGGAGTGTTAGAAGTATACTTGAGTGTTGATGTATGGACAGCCTCTTCTTTTCTTGTCTTGTCTTTCTTTCTTTCTTTTTTTTTTTAAAGGTAGGGTCTCACTGTAGCTCAGGCTGTCCTGCAATTCACTATGGAGTCTCAGGGTGGCCTCAAATTTATAGTAATCCTCCTACCTCTTCCTTCCAAGTACTGGGATTAAAGATGTGTGCCACCACGCCCTGCAGCCTCTATTTTCTGCTTGGATGACTTTTGAGTCTTCTCATTGTCTACCACCATCTCCCTGGAGAAGGTTCTTGGGTTAGCAGTGAGAGTAGCACTTATATTTAATTTGCCGCTTCCTCTGTGATGTTTCCTTAACCTTGGTGGGTGTGATAGAGTTGACTTGTCTTGTGCTGGACACTTGGTTTTCTCTTCCTGTCACTCTGATGGCTCGTGGGTTTCTTTGGTATTCACAACCATCTCGGTCCTTCATGGCCTAGTCTACTGTGGGCATACACAGGCAGCCTACCTGGGGGTCTGGGAAGGCGCCACATGAGACTATGGCGCTGCTTGCTGGGGACCTCCTCTTATGTAGAGCACAACTGAGATCCAGAAATGAGCAGTTAGTAAACCGAATTCTGAGCCCTCATGAATATTCATTAAGATATATTACATTGAACTGGGCATGGCTGCAAATACCTAAAATTCCAGCCGTTTGGAAGGTAGAGACAGGAGGATCAGGAGTGCAAGATCATCTTCAGCTACATAACAAGTTGAAAGCCAGCCTGGGCTCCATGAGACCCTGTCTAAAACAAAAAGCAAAAACAACCCCCAAACAAAATACCCCCCCAAATAATTAATTACATTACATTACACTTTGCTAGCGGCTAACGGAACCACTCTCATAAGCCAGTTGATGTTCAGTGGAGCCAGCTAACTTCTAAAGACCCTCGAGAAGCCATTTCAGAACGCAGGGTGCACGATCCAGCCTATTGTTGGTCCATGCATGCCTTCTCTGCTGAGCATTGGTTTCAGCCCAGTGGGAGCAGCCACAGACCCAAACCACATATCTCCAGGTACGCTTGGCTCCTTTGAGCTTAGTCAACATGAAGAAACTTGGGTCTCTTCCGTATTCATAGCCATCTAGGTCCTATTCATGGGGTTTTCTTTTGAATCCTGTATAAAATAGAGCAAGCACATTGCAGTGACCTCTGAGTGATCTTTCTATGTGGTGGGGCACAGGGGAAGCGGTTTGAGGACCATTAGGTGGAACCTAGGATTCTGCCTACATGTGACCCAAATGTTAAGTAATATTTCTGAGTCAGGAAGTTAGGAAAGTTTTCATGCACTTCATTTTTATCTGTATTTGGCTAAGTTTGTGAGTTACCATGAGGAAATAAACAAACAAATGTGACTCTCCCTCTTTTCCACCCCCACATACCACTTTATGTAGGACCTATGAGCCAGGCCGCTGACAGTGACCTCCTCGTGCCTTACTTCATTCCTTCCTGCTGCCCACTCTGCTTGGCAGTTCCGCTGACCAGGACCCCAGGGCTGTGTCATTGTGTAGAAGGTTGGGAGATGGCATTGTGAATAATGCATTCCTGTCTTTGGATCCCTGCTGGCCTATACTGGACCCTTGCCTGCAGCCTTGCTCCAGCCTCTGGGCCTTTGTTGAGAAAGTAAGGAGTCCAACGATGCAGCTCACACAAGGATGAGCCGCCCTCCTCAGCATTACGATCCCATTCTGGTGACTGAGCTTCTGCTCTAACCACCTGCATCAATTGTCTTGTCATCTTGGACTTACGTCCCTGCTTGAATTTCAGTTTGTCTAAGCCGTTAGTCATTCCTATGAACTTTAACCCCTTAGCTACACTGTTTACAGCTATCAGAATCCCCCATTTTGACCATCAGCTGGGCAACCTCACTGATATATATATATATTGGTGCTTTTCTGCTTGTCCATTCTTGCCTCTGCTTCTTAGAGACAAACTCTTCTTAGGCTGAGATGTAGGATCTATTCTACCACTTATCACTGTTCTACTTAAGATACTCCAGAGTTATTATCACATGGTCAAAACACATACAGGGACAGTGCTCAATCCTATTAATTCTAATTCTTTTTAATTTTTAATTTATTTTTATTTATTAGAGAGAGAGAGAGAGAGAGAGAGAGAGAGAGAGAGAGGGAGAGAGAGAGAGAGAAAACAGCACACCAGAGCCTTTCAGTCACTGAAAATGAATACTGGATGCATGCACCTCCTTATGCATTTAGTGTATGTGGGTCCTGGGGAATCAAATGTAGGTCCTTTGCTTTGCAGGCAAGTGCCTTAACTGCTAAGCTATCTCTCCAACTCTAATTCTTTCTTCCTTCCTTCCTTCCTTCCTTCCTTCCTTCCTTCCTTCTTTCTTCCCTCTTTCTTTCTTTCCTTCTTCCTCCCTCCCTCCCTCCTTTCTTTCTTTCTTCTTTTTTCTTTTTTTCTGTGTGTATGGATACATGCATGCCATAGCATGCATGTGGAAGTCAGAGGACCACCTTTGGGTATTTGGTTCTCTTCTTCCGCCTCATTTGAGATGGGGTTTTTCTTGTTTTGCCACTGGGAAGGCAAGACTAGCTGGCCTGTGAGCTTCAAGATTTCCCTGAATTTGCCTCTCTTTGCTGTAGGTGTGTTGGGATTACAGATGCATGCATCATTGCACATCTGGCTTTAAATGAGTGCTGGGAATCCAAACTCTGTTTGACAGTTTTACAAAGCAAGCACCTTTTATCACTGAGAAATCTCTCTAGCTCTAATTCTTTTTTTTTTTCTTTTGGTTTTTCAGGGTAGGGTCTCCCTCTAGCTCAGGCTGACCTGGAATTCCACTGTGGAGTCTCAGGGTGACCTAGAACTCACGGCAATCCTCCTACCTCTGCCTCCCGAGTGCTGGGATTAAAGGTGTGCACCACCATGCCCGGCTCCAGCTCTAATTCTTATACTTTATCATATGCTTGACACTTGGGAGATCCCTCATCAAGGAATAACTGCCACCAGATGTAGTCCACTTGGTAGAGTATCTGCCCAGTATGCATGAAGCACTGGGCTCAGTCTCCAACACCGCATGAAACTGAGTGTGGTGGCTCACACCTGGGGTCCCAGTGCTTGGGAAGCATAGGCAGGAAGTTCAGGGTTATCCTGTGTAATATAGAGAGTTCAAGGTTTGTCTGGACTATATAAGGTCTGGTCTCAAAGACAAGTGAAAGGAGAGAAACGAAAGAAAGACAAATAGAAAGAAAAGATTCATTTAATTCAAGCAAAAAATAAGGTTTGTCTAGTTTGACATTAAAAAAATTGTTTGTTGGCAGTGGATCTTGCAAGCTACAAAATCAATCAGCCAGGCAAGATGTACCTAAGAGTGCAATAGTGGCACATAAGCTATGGGTGTAATCAACTGCTCTCTGATTGGATATGAGGTCTACTTAAGTAGGAAGGAATTCATACCTGGTACTGAGAACTGACTCCAAAGACTATGGCTTAGAAAGTCATAGATTCTAGAAGATGCCTTCCACTGTTCTTTGGCTAGAGATGGTTATGCCCATCAACAAGCATTTAAATATATATGTTTATCTCCTTTACTGCTCTCACTCTTGGCTAGAGAATCTGCTTTTTGTAAATGGTGGTGAATATAAGGGAAACCCAAGATTCACCAAAATGATAAGAGAAAGCTGAGTGCCTAGCACTTGATGAGTCACACATTCCAGGAAACATTGCAGAGGAAGTAGTGGATTAAATATGAGTTCTGTTTTCACTGCTAGCCAGAGAATCTTCTCCATGAAGATGGCAATAGACACTGAGGAGACTCAAAACTCAAAAATAAGAGGCTGTCAAAAATTCAACAATAAAGGAGATTTCTAACATGCTGTCTAAGTCCCAGGGAACATTGCAGAAGAGGGGGCAGAAGGAATGTAAAAACCACAGGATGGGAAGGTATACTGTGGGGCATAGTCCTCTTGTTACCAACTGACTGGTATACTCAAGACCCTATGGTGATAACTAATACCTCCACTGAGGAGGGCCCTCTGTGGAACAGGGCTAGAAGAGAGGGGACTAAAGAGGATAACCTGATGGGAATACAACCAACTTACAGTATGTTCATATATTAAACTTCCCAGTACACAAGAATAATTAAAAAAATAGTTTGGGACCAGGGAAATGGCTCAGCAGACAGTCAAAAGCACTTGCTCACAGGGCCTGCTTATCCCAGTTGATTCCCCAGTACCCATGTGGAGCCAGATACACAAAGTGGCACATGTGTTTGTAGTTCATTTGTGAGAGCAGAGAGCCCTGGTGCATCCAAATACACAAACTCTCTCTCTCTATGCTCATAAATAAAAATTTATTTAGGGCTGAAGAGATGGCTTAGTGGTCAAGGCATTTGCCTACAAAGCCAAAGGACCCAGGTTTGATTCCCCAGGACCCATATAAGCCAGATGCACATGGTGGCACATGCATCTAGAGTTTGTTTACAGAGGCTAGAAGCTCTGGCATGCCCATTCTCTCCCCTCCCTCTCAACTAAATAAATAAAAATAAAATTTAAAAAATAGTTATAATTTTAGTATCCACTGATGAAGCTGATATGTGACGCACTTTTACTAAATCTTTAAAATAAATGTCTCATACCTGAATGGGAACTAAAAAAAAAATAACTAATTCTATCTCAGTTTTCAGGAAGGGACAACTTTATGTTAATCAAAATATCTTTAAATAATGTACATTTAAAAATTCTTTTAACAGCTGGAGAGATGGCTTAGCAGTTAAGGTGTTTGCCTGCAAAGCCAAAGGACCCAGGTTTGAGTCCCCAGGATCCCACATAAGCCAGATGCACAAGGTGACACATGCATCTAAAATTTGTTCGCAGTGGTTGGATACCCTGGCACATCTGCTCTCTCTCTTTCTCTGTCTGCCTCCTTCCCTCTCTTGTTCTCTCAAATAAATAAATAAATAAAAATTGAAAAATTAAAAAAATTCTTTTACTAGGAAAAAAAGTGTTTTCAGGGAAGATACTGGTTTAAAGCTCCAAGGACCTTAACTTCAGGAATATTATTCTATAACTTTCCTTAGACCACTCTGTGGCCTAGCTTCATTGGTTTTCTTGGCTGTTTTTCTTTTTCTTAATTTAATTTTTTTAAAATTTTTATTTATTTGCAAGCAGAAAGAGAGAGAGAGATAGAAGAGAGACAGACACAGAGAGAATGGGCACAGCAGGGCCTCTAGCCACTGCAAACGAACTCCAGATGCGTGTACCCCCTGTGCATCTGGCTTATGTGGGTCCTGGGGAATCGAACCTGTGTCCTTTGGCTTCACAGGCAAACGACTTAACCACTAAACTAGTTCTCAAGTCCCCTTAGCTGTTTTCCTTAATGAAAATGTTCATGGTTTCAGGAAGAGCAATTTGATTAGCCTAGCTTCATTTAGACACTTGACACTTAACTTACCAGCCTTGGTGCAAAAAAGCTAAAGACATGTCCTCTTAGAGTCACCTTAATAAATCAGGGTCAGTCCCCATAGAAGTGCCAGAGATGTGAGTGAGAACTCATTCTGATTTTCACACTAGCCACAATCATGCTGTTCTCATATGCAATTCCATTTGCTGCCACTCTAAACCAGCATGTGCCTCCTCTAGCACAGCCGCAGTGTCCTTCAAGTCTATCCCTGAAGTCTAGTCTTGTACCAGAAAACACCGAGGAAAGGAAGAACATACAGATGGAAATATGTTTTGTAAATTAAGACTTGCTCAAAATCTTCATCTGGAGGAATTGATACAGAATAGGACCCATGCACCTTTATCCAGTAGGTATTTATCTAGGGACTGGCCCAAAGAAACAGGATGGGACTCGAACTCCATGTGATCGGGTCTCATCCTAGATGGCATGAGAAGCAATTTCCTAATCCCTTAGCAACAGCAACAGCTTCCTGTGTCTTCCTCGATTTTGCAGGCTTAGCACCCGTGGGCAGGCCCTTCCCGGATCAACGTTCCTCCTGGGCCCACCAACCAATCAGGTTCCCTCCTACACACCTGCGCCTGGTGATGATATTCATTCTAATTGGATGCCTGTTTTAGATAATAGACCTGAGCAGTGTGTGTGTGTGTGTGTGTGTGTGTGTGTGTGTGTGTGTGTGTCCAACTCCTTTCTTCCAAGCTTCTTCCTTAGAGAGAAACTGCTATTCCCCAGTTGAGAGAAAGTCTTCCCTGGTCTTTGCTCCTCCTCTCTCCTAGCATTTCTAGAATTCCCCTTTCTTGCTTTTCCCCCTCCTCTTCTGGTGTTTAAAATATATGTCTATATCTATATCTGTATCTGTATCTGTATCTGTATCTGTATCTGTATCTGTATCTGTATCTGTATCTATATCATCTATATCTATCTATCTATCTATCTATCTATCTATCTATCTATCTATAATGTTTTGTTTTGTTTTATCGAGGTAGGGTGTCACTCTATCATCTCAGGCTGACTTGGAATTCACTATGTAGTCTCAGGGTGGCCTCGAACTCACAGTACTCCTCCTACCTCTGCCTCCTGAGTGCTGGGATTAAAGGCCACCACACCCAGCTCCTCTTCTGTTTTTACCCTATCCTTAACAAATTCTCATAACTTACACTTCTCTGTATTTGTATTTTTCAATTCTTTCTTAAAAATATATTTTATTTATTTGAGAGAGAAAGAGGCAGAGAAAGAGAGGGGAGGGGGGAAGGAGAGAATGGACACACCAGGGCCTCCAGCCACTGCAAATGAACTCTAGGTGCATGCCCTCCCTTGTGCATCTGGCTTACATGGGTCTTGGAGAATCAAACTGGGAGCCTTTGGCTTTGTAGGCAAACGCCTTAACCACTAAACCATCTCTCCAGCCCACATTTTTCAATTCTTTGGTAGCTTGCACAAGAACCTGAAGTTGAGGACCGTGAGTCTGTGGGTCTCCTGCATTATTAAGGCTATCTAATTGAGTTCTGTTCCTGCAACAGTGTAGTCCCAGGTGTCCCCTTTACTTCCTCAGGGCTAGATCCATTGTCAAAAGCCAGACAAAATCCTTATATGAGGATTACCTCCAAGCTAATGGAACCACTGTGAAGGCCAGGGGGAGATCTGAAAGGAAGACCAGGAACTCTGTTTCTTTTCTGGCTAAGACCCACCTTCAGAATGCAACTTCTGTGATTCTTCCTCAAGCAAACTGTGCTGAGAATAGCCAACGTTTATTTCCCGAGGAGGCACATCTAGCAGCTGACTTCCAGTTACCAAAATGCTAAAATATTTGTGATTTTGGTCTTGTCCTGTGCTAATATGACTTACTGCCATGACTACTGTGTTGTAATGTGATTCAAAAATCAACACACACTGGTTGCAAAGTGGTGACTTGCCAGGCTCCATGGGTAGGAATTTGCACTTACTGTGTCTATTTCATTATTTAACACAAGTCATTTGAATTTTTTTTTTTGTTTTTGGAAAAGTGTTGTGGCCAAACATGCTTGCTAATACTGCCTAATAATGTCTTCCTGTTGCAAGTCCAGAATATTCAGTACCTCATTACTGACACTAAGAAGATGCAGGAGGGTTAATTGTTGAATTTGCTCACTCAGTGTTTTCCAGTCTTCCTATGAAGAAGTTGTCAGTCTCACTTTACAGAGGAAAAGACAGACATGTCTCATTGCACTTGACCGAAGCCTTGTGATTTCTGCAGATCTGGCTGACACTGTGACTACATGTAGCCATACGTCCAAAGACTTATCGGAGCCAGGCGTGGTGGTGCACACCTTTAATCCTAGCACTTGAGAGGCAGAGGTAGAAATCACTGTGAGTTCAAGGCCAGCCTGAAACTACATAGTGAACTCCAGGTCAGCCTGGGCTAGAGCAAGAACCTACCTTGGGGAGAAAAAAAAGCCTTATTGGGAGATTCTGAATCAGAAAGTTTCAGTCAAGCCATCCTTTGATTTCCAGCTGACAGAAGTCATGAGATAGGAAAGGTTATCCCAAGGCATTTTGTTTTAGGTTAATTTTTTCTTAGCCATAGACAGCTATTACATGCCTCATTCATTGGTTATCCTCCTATAGCTAGAGTCTGAGAGTGTCTAATTTTAATTTTTCCTGTCACTTTATCTCTTTCAGATAGGTATACTTTGAAATACCTATCTCCAACCTTTTACTAGAAATAATGCCCACACAGCTGAACAGATTCTATCTTTGACATTTGGACAGAAAAATGTAAGGGAATAATGCTTACAGAAAGAACGAGACAAGTTCAGAGGAAGCAGAAACATGCCCATCTTTTCTGAATATTCTGTATCTGGCAGTATCTTCTTTCTTTCCACTCGCCATTCTCACCAGCGAATTCCCAAGTCTCTGAGGACCTTTATTTTACTCTGCCCTTTCCCATCCTGGCCTGTCCCACACAGTGTAAGTCAGTCAGTGTTAGTCATGGATCTAGAGACCCACCCTGGGATCCTTTGTTGGAAATGAAGTAGTAATTGATTTGTATCTGATACTAAGGACTCTAATAGATGAACTAGATGTAGATTTTTTTCTGCCTAGAAACATTGGCTGCATAAATTAATAAAGTTTTCTGTAATCATGAAGAGGCACACAGGGGCTGGGACCTGTAGATATTTAGAATTGAATTTGGACTTTCTCCATGCCGAGCTCCCCAAGTACTTAAATGTCCTAGAGTTTGATTTTTTCTTCTCATCTGTAAGTTGGTGTGATAAGCCCTCAAGGACTTCATGGACAAATGAGATAACGTATCAGAAAGTTTAAATGAGGTGACATGTGAGTAGGCGAGTATGTGGCAAAGTGAGTCACAGACAGACAGCTCATAAAGAGCTTATTTCATCTTCCAGGTGTATAACTGCTCGTCCTTACAGCGCAAAAGCAGAGGGGAAGGTTCCCTTTATCTTCAGTCCCTGAATTAAAAATTTTATAGTTATAAAATTTCCTTGTTGGGGAAAAAAATGTTGATTGATGGCTGAAGAAGCTGGTTTGGTTAGAGTGGCTCAGATTAAGAAGTGGCTTATAAAAGCAGACGAGAGCTGTTGAGCCAGAGATGGTAGAGCGAGGAAGGGGTCAGTCAGGCCTGGAGCTGGGCTAAGCTTTGTCGTTTTCTATTACCTCCAATGTATATAATGCAAAAAGCCCAAGGCCCTACCTGTGGGTATTTTATGTGGATTCAGTTGCCCATTGGTATCGTCATTATACATTGACACTGCTGAAGTGATTTTAAACCTGTGATACTGAACTGCTCATTCAGGGAAATGACACGTGTAATACCCAGCAGTATGGAGCTTCTGCCCCGTGCCAGGCATCTGAGGATGCACAGTCTTGAGATGTCCCCTGGGCAGCAGGGCAAGGAACCTAGGGGTCTCCTTATTTCTGCACATCATAGGGTTCAGTATCTGAATTTTTCTCTAGAAGTAGATCTGTCTGCCATTTTCTGTACAAGTTTTTACTGGCATTCTAGAGCTGCCTTTCATCTACCTAGCAGTCCTAAGGCAGGTCTGGGGCAATCCCACCGAAGAGGTCAGGGGTTCTTCTGGAGAAGGCTGAGTGGCTGGTTAGGAAAAAGTCTCACAAAGTTGTTTAGCCTGATTCTTGCAAGCACAGAGCAAAAATATTAGGATACCAAGAAGTGGCCAGATTGGCAAATTACATTTGCATGCAAGTAAGGGAAAACTAGACCGCCACTTTACTACCTTATGGGGGGTTGCCCCTCAGCCCGCCTTGTCTTGCTGGCACCACGGTCACTTTCCTTCACTGAGGAATGCAGAAAGCTGCATGAGTGAGCACAGGCTCCTTGGTGATGGTGCTGTCATTACGGTTTCTCCGAGCTCAACTGACCCACTCAGTGGAACACAACCTGTAGCTGGAGCTAGGAAACAAGTCAGAACCATATGCAGCAAACGAGCCTGCTCTCCATTATCAAGCTCCCACCAAGCATGAGCTGCAAGAGGGCCTACACTTATTAAATTCTTTCTAAAATAACAATGGTTATCCCATTTATCTGGTGCTGACTTCACTCCCCATGGAAGAATTTGCTTCTCTTTTTCAGATGGACGCAGATCCTAAGGAGAGAATCAGCGCATTGTACCTCAACAGGGCCCCAGCTGAAACCAAGAGCAATTGGGGAAATGAGCAAGAGGGCTGCTTTCTTGGTGAACCTGGTACCAGCACAAGGGTGAAGGAGAGAGACACAGAGGACACTCATCTCCTACCAAACCAGAGATCCAGAGACACAGAGGCTCCTAAGACCTCGTCACTGAAGTAGACCTAAAATGAACCGAACATGGCTCAGGGAAATTTGTGGAAGAGGGGGCAGAAAGATTGTTACAGCCACACATTGGGTCATTATGCACAGAGACATTGCCTTCTCCCCATAACTGATGGCCACCTCACAATGCACGACCCACAATTTCCAATGAAGAGGGTCTTTGAAGAGGGGGGAGGACAGGGAGGAGGCGAACAATGGTAACAACATGGATGTATACACACTGTGTACATAACTAATAATAAAAAAAAGATTTCTCCTAGCTCACAGGGAGACCTTGTGAGGGACCCTGATTCTCAGTTGAGTAGAGCTCTCTAGAGGTGAGCCCACCTCAGTGCCCTGGCTTCAGAAGCTGTGTTTCTGGATCCAGCTAGAAGCACACTGCTAATCTGCTTCTTGGCCCCTGGATTTTCTATGTTGGCATTGCCCTTCTGTTGGCAGGATTAGCTGTCATGGTGTCTACTCAGAATACATGTTGATTTAAGTAGTTTTAAACACTTCAAAAGAGTCAACCGGGGGCTGGAGAGATGGCTCAGTGCATAGAGCATTTGCTGCACAGACATGAGGACCTGAGTTCAGATGCTCAGGATCTACATAAATGCTGATGGTGGTGGCGCCCATCTGTAATCCCAGCTATGGAGGAGTGGGGACAAGGAACCCCTGAGCTCACTGGCCAGCTAGTCTAGCTGAATCACTGAGCTCTGGGCTATTCAGAGATGCTGTCTCAATAGGATGGAGAATGATCAAGTTTGAACCTGACATGATCACTGGCCTCTATGTGCACATGCATGTGTACACATGCATGCATGCCTGCCCACATACACACAAACATGTCTACACACACACACACACACACACACACACACACACCCATATATATACCATAACATGCACACATATACAAGCAAGAAAAGAGAGAGTCCAATGAAAGGTATTAAGCTGAATCACTCTAGATATTATGGGGTGATAGTGGGGCAAAGGGGAGGAGATGCAGCCTTTAAAATTTTATTTGTTTATTTCATGTGTGTTTCCCAGCTCACATGTGGAGGTCAAAGGACAACTTGAATGTGTCTGTGCTGCAGCTTCTCTGGAACAGGGTCTCTTGCTGCTGCAAAAGAATTGCCAGACTGCAAATGAAGTCAGGGAGGCCTCAGCTGATTATCCTGGCTCTGCCTCCCACTGTCACGGTTGTAGGCACATTGGGATCACAGATGCATGTGCCACTTTGCGCCCATCTTTACGTGAGTGCTGGCGAATTGAATCTGGGCTTGAAGGCTTTGCAAGCAAATGCCTTTCACTGAGCCATCTCCCCAGTCCAGCTTTTTTTTTTTTTTTGGTAAAGTATTTATTATTGGAAGAGGAAGATGAGAGAGAGATTTTAGTTAGGAAGCAGAAACTGGGAATCTTTTCTAAGGCAGTTCCACAGGGGTTGAAGGATCTTAGTACGGAGAATGCCAATTCCAGGGTGGGCCAGAAGATGCAGACGGGAAGTGGTGAGAACATGCCTACTGGTTGCTGGGTGAAGGGCCTGAGCAGCAGGAAGAAGAGGCACTCTCTAGGCGATGCGGTGTGCCAGCATCAGGGTGACATTGTGTGGTGGTGCCAGGATGACGTTGTGTGCAAGCACCAGGATACCAGTAACTAGATGGGGAGCAAGGAGAAGAAGGGCCATTTCTCAGTTTTCCTGGGCACCACAGTCCTGGAGGCTTTTGATGCATGGATATGTTGAGGGACCTTAATAGGGAGAAGTAGGGAAGCATTATAGAAAAAAAAAGTTGAAAGTGGATTCTCTACCACCTCTGGCAGATGTGGAGGGAGCCAATTGTATGTCGAGATGGAGAGCATTAGTGCCAATGAAAACTTTCTAGTGAGGTTTGCTGTTAATACCAAAACACACCAGGGCCTTGGATGTGCCTCTCTAGAAGGTATGTAGTCCAGCAGGACATTCGTCAGCCATCTTTCCCCGTCTACAAGCTCATTTCTCCTATAGACCAATGCTAATACCTGCTGTAGTCGCTGAGCCTTGAAAGAGAAGGAGGAAGTCATGAGTTATGGTCTCAGGAGCCTTGTTTTTCTAAGGCAGCGGTTAACTCTGGCTGCATATTAGAATCTGGGAGGAGTTGAAAACCATCTGTATGCCTGGGCCCAACCCCAAGCCAGGAATCAGAATCTTGAGGGGCAGAACCCAAGTGTAGGAAGTTTCTGAAAGTTCTCTATATAGTTGTGTGGGGGGGAGGGGTGTGCAGGTACACACATGTGGGAGTCAGTCCTCACCTTCCACCTCACTTGAGGGAGGCATCTCCCTCCTTCTCTCTGTCGTTGTTCACTGCTGTGCTCGCCAGGCTAGCTGCTCCAAGGGCTTCTGGGAAATTCTCTTGCCTCTGCCTCCTATATGACAGTCAGCGTGCTGGGATTACAGAAGCCTGCCACAGCTTCTTGCCTTTACATGGATTGGGTATCTGAACTGGAGTCCTCTGGCTTGAATGTTATCTTCTGAGCCATCTCCCCAGAACCTCTGTGTAATTTTTTTTCTTTATTAGTTAGTTTTGTATTCAGCAAATACAGTCAGTTTGGTACCAATATTAGGCTCATCCGTGACCTACCCCCTCCCCTTGGCCCCTCCTTGCTGAGGTATACGGGTCATGCATTGTGGAGTTAGCCCACATTTATGTGTAAGATAAATGTCTCTGCATATCATGACCCAACATGTGGCTCTGACATTCTTTCCACCCCCTCTTCCGCAAAATTTCCCTGAGCCATGTTGGGTTCATTTTTGGTCTGCTTCAGTGATGAGGTGTTGGAGGCCTCTGAGGCTCTGGCTCTCTGATTTGGTAGGAGTTGATTTTTCTCTGTGCTGATCTCCTTCCCCCTTGTGCTGGTATCCGGTTCATCAGGAAAACAGCCTCCTTGCTTGTTTCGCCAATTTTTCTTAGTTTCAGCCGGGGCCCTTTGGAGGTATGATGAGCCACCTCTGTGTAATTTTAATACACACCCAATGAGAACTACTGGTTCTGGAGTGTCCACAGTACATTATAGTTAAGTAATTCAGAATTGAAAGCTCTGCTAGGATCAAGAGTCATTAAGTTGAGAAACAGACTTTCTTTTAAAGTCTTGACATTAACATTCTAAGAATAAGGAAATGTGTAGACATAGGCACTTGACCCAGAAGAAAGGCTAGCTAATGAGTGAGGACATGTGTGGCTCAGTTTGACAAGAAGAAAAGAAGGGAAGCTTAGAGTCTTATGCAATATGCTTATGCTGGGGGTGATGTCTGAAAGTTGAGATTGATGTGAATTACTTAGACCTTTAGGGAGATTTTCTGCAATAGAATCAATTTTCCTTATCCTTTCTCTGTATAGACTGAAATGGTCAGACCTCAGGAGCAAACCTCGCTCTACAGACGGCAGCAAAGAGAAAGTTCTGACGTTCACGATTATGCTGCGGATAGTACCTAAAATCGATCGAAATGCCCCTTGAGAGGACCCAGGCAAACTTGAGTCTTGTTGCTTTAAAGTGTTATAATAATTTCCATTGTGTGCCATATTCATGAGACGTGTGATACACATTTAATGAGAGCCCGGAAGAGGGTTAGCTAGAAGCATGGTCTTTTGAAACTGCCGTAGGATGAAGGTTCCGAGGCTGTGTTAGAAATTCACATTTTGTTTTTCTGTGGGGAACTTTGGTCTTCTGGTGCGCAGACATGACAGGATTTTTCTGCTCCTGGTTTGCCCCAAAGGTTTGTACCTGTTGTCCTTATTTAATTATCAATATTCCAATTTGTCACTTTCAAATGTGTCCTGGGTCACCCTTATCATCATACAGTGGACCTCTGTGCCTGGAAGAAGAGATCCTAGAACTATTTCTTCCACTAGCTAACTCTGCTCAGAAAATTGGTTTCCTCTCAGGGACTTAGTTTTTTTCTCGGTTGAGTCAAAGGGGATCTAATGCAGGAATCAAAGGACTTTCCTCCTGGTCAGTAAAGAGTATCACAGGCAGATTTTTGTATGAACTTGGTTATATGTCAGCATATATATCTTTGCACATTTTTTCCTGGGGAGAGTTTTGATAGCAGTCATCATGTTTTCAAAGAGTTTCACGATTGGTAAAGAATCACACTGGATGAACTCTGCAGGCCTATAAATCTCCAGAATTCTGTATTTCTGTGGTTATGACGCTTTCAAAATAGAACTTGCAAGTCAGTTAAAATATTGTCTGAGAATATCTCCATGGTGAGAACTGTACCATAATTGATTTTCCTTGTACCAAACAAATAAATGGAATCTTATTTTTAGAGACAGGCAGCCCACACATTGCAATGATGAAAGGGCTGCCCATTGAGACAGACAGGAACCCTGCAGTTGGGAACACAGAGCTATCTCCCGTGGGAAGAACACAGGAAGGGGGGAAAAGAGACACCCTGCAAGGAGACATGGGTCTTTGCAAAGTGTGACAACCACAGAAGTGCCTTGCTGTTCTTGTCTAAGATGGGTAGAAAAGAGGATTGGCAATGAGCAACTCGAAAAGTGATTACAGATTAAAAGGAAGGAACATGAACAGGAAGGTTGCAAAAATGGTATCAGCTCCGACACTTACCTGGTGCATGATCTTGGGAGGATTGGTTTCCTTGGCCACCAAACCAGAATGAAGCTGTGTGATTTTCTGCTGCTTGGTTGGCTTCCTCATTTCTGCTCATTTCCCCTTTTTCCAGACTCTAGTGAAATCTTTCTCTTTTCTCAGAATCAATGCACTTGCCAAAGACCTTGAAATACTAGATTCTGCCCCATCCCTGCTGCCCATAAATTACACATCATTAGGAATATGCACAGATCTATAATAATCCCAGTTACTCAGAAGGCTGAGGCTGGAGATCACAAAGTTAAGGCCTGCCTGGAAAACTTATAATGAGACCCAGCCTCAAAATAAAATGTAAAGAAACCATAAGAAAACCTCCTACTTAGTAAACTTAATTAAAAAAATAGAATGAATAGAGGTACTGGATGCAGATGGCTAATGCTGCTTCTAGTAGCCATGGGGCTATCAAACAGCATCAGTGCCAGCCATGGGATTCCTCCCTGTGAGTTGTTGGTCAAGGAAACCTCTGAGGACATTGTTGTAGCTCTTGGCTACCCATGAGAACTAAATAGTAAGACCCTATTCCTGAAGATACCACACCCATTAGTTGTATGACATAAAGAAAACAAGCTGAAACTCAGGCAGAAGCTTTGTTTCTGCTAGCTAGTTTTCATAGTGCCAGAAGGTGCTTCTCAGGCTGCTGGTAGAGAACAGTCATCAATGATACCACCCAACATTGAATCATGCATTCTACAATGCTGATGCCCAAACACTCCTTGATGTAATAGTGGCATGATTGTCATGGAGGTAACCAACTGCTCCCTGATTGTATTTAAGGCCAAGTCCACAAGAGGATATTCATGCCTAGTACTGAAACCCAGGTCAAAGGCTCATGGCTGGGGGAACCATAGACCCTAGAGAAAAACCTATTATTATTTTGTTAAATGGATGTACTGTCAAAACACCTCCTAAATATTTATCTTGATGCCCACCTATTAGTTCTCCTCTCAGCCTTGGTCAGAAAAAGATTTTGTTTGCTTGTTTATATTTTGTTTCCTCTCTGGCCACGGGAGGCAGTTAATGTAGGGATTCCTAACTGGTCAGAGTGCTGAAAATAGGTGACTTACAAGTGCTCAGTCCCACATCACCCTCTCCAAGGCTTAGAGAAGAGGGCATGGGAAGAATGTAAGAAACCTAAGAGCTGGAGGAATTCCACATGCAGTGGGACTCTGTTGTGTGGACATGCCAAGGCCATGGTACTCATGAGCTCAGAGCAGCTGTGGTTACCTAACTAAGATCTGCACATAGTGGGGCCAGTCAACATTTTGTATGCATAGGGGAGGGGATTATGCAGCCACTTCCCTCCTTGAGGAGCTAAGGAAAATTAATGGTTTCTGGGGTAGGAGGAGTCATTCTCTTCTATTGCCTAGTCACTGGTAAGTAGTGAGAAGAAGTAGGGGTACAGTGGGACCAGAGAGGATAAGAGAGGGTGATGTAGTGTGCATATGATTACAATATAACATATGTGTATGAAAATGTAAAAAAAAATTAAAAATAAATTAAACATAATCTAAATGTCCCCAAACAGATAGTATCTATCTAGCATATTCACTTTTATAACTATTTATCACAGAGGGAGATTTGCTTTGAAATTATGGGCAGAGCTGTTCTTAGTACTCCCACCTTAAAACATACCATGTAAACAAGGTGCTGTAATTACCTTGGCCTGTGTTCTTGAGGGGGAAGTTTCATGATGGCAGGAGAAAGCATGGCATGAACAGAGGCTGGGCATCACCTCCTTGCTACAGCAGGTGGAAACCAGCAGCAAGAGTGTGAGCCAACTAAGCTTGGCAAGCTTGGCACTAATAAACATCAAAGGTCCACCCCCAGCAACACACCTCTTCCAGCAAGGCTCCAACTATCAGGTTGCTACCAGCTGGAGACCAAGCATTCATAACACATGAGTTTATGGGGGACATCTGATCCCAACCACCACACAAGGTAATCTAGAGATAGCTTTTCTGGCTTACTGGCCTCAGAACACTTGTGGAATGGGCCATAAAGAAGTCAAAAGGTTGTCTGAGAGAATTTGTTCAGAGCATCCATCTGGGTCCCCAGAAGTCTACTCTTGATGATAAAAAGAAACATTTGGGGGCTGGAGAGATGGCTTAGCTGTTAAGGTGCATGCCTGCGAAGCCTAAGGACCCAGGTTTGATTCTCCAGATCCCATGTCAGCCAGATACACATGCTTCTGGAGTTCGTTTGCAGTGGCTAAAGGCACCCATTTTCTCTCTCTCTCATCTTCCCTGTCTCTAATAAATAAATAAACAAAAATAAATCTTAAAAAAGTGAAACACGGGCTGGAGAGATGGCTTAGTGGTTAAGCACTTGCCTGTGAAGCCTAAGGACCCCGGTTTGAGGCTCAGTTCTCCAGGACCCACGTTAGCCAGATGCACAAGGGGGCACATGCGTCTGGAGTTCGTTTACAGAGGCTGGAAGCTCTGGCGTGCCCATTCTCTCTCTCTCTCTCTCTGCCTCCTTCTTTCTGTCGCTCTCAAATAAACAAAAAAATTAAAAAAAAAAGTGAAACACTTCGTACAAACTTAAGTCTCATTAGAATTGTTCATGAAGTAATTCATGATGTTTTTTAAGAATTTCTGGCATGATATGGATTCTAGTACAACTCACATCAGATAGCATTATACAGTCGACTAGACCAGTGGTCTTTGCATGAGGCTTTAAGTGTCTCAGGGGAGATGCAAGATGTTCCACTGGGTCATGGGGAAAATATCCCCATGTCCATTAATGTACTATCAAGGATGTTTACAGGACCTCTGGAATTCGCCACAGCCTGTTCTGCATGATGCTTTCTTGGGAGATCCAATGTACTATGCTACAATGAATGATGTGATATCCACTCATAAGAGTCTGGACTATGCAGAATATGCACCTTGGACAAGGTGTGTCTGATATCATGTGTGAACAGCCTGAAGATATTGACAAAAAAGATTAAAAGCTTTCCACAGAAAGTATGACCAAAGAGTATACAGTCTCTTGAAAGTCACTCTTGAGGATAACATTAGGTATCCAGGATGGTGGCAGTTAAAACCATAATCAGCATTGTTTTGTCCCCATTCCCTGAAAGAATTTGTACTGTTCATCTCTATAGCTTATTTTTATCAAGTAGCAAGAAATAAATAGAACCAAAAGTTCATTTTAGTTCCAATATCCCTTATGTTGATGTCACTGAAAAGAAACGAGCAGGAAAAATGGACAGACACAGGGAAAACTACTGAATCCAATCAAAGAATTATATGAGAGCTAGCTCCTCATTCTTGGCCAAGGCCAGCATCTCTCAGTCTTTTCTTTCATTAAAATAATGTGGGGAAATTAAAAACATATGACTCCCCGAGATCCACTCTCAGAGATTCCCACAGAGATTCTGGTTTAATGGTCTGGAGTGGGGCTGGAGTGTAGGTCAGTGGTAGAGTGCTTGCCTACTATGCACAAAGCCCTGGGTTTGATCCCAGGCAGCTGTGGTGAGGCCTGGCATTAGCATAAATCCTTGGGTTGAATTCCATATGTATTGAGATTAAGGACCGGTAGTCAAAGCCTTAAAATTCAACCTCTTACATAAAATTATCAAAAAATAAAAAATTAATATTTTGCTGGTTTGAAGATCAGCAAAGCATGTCCTGTGGCTTTTAGTTTCTTGACCATGAAACATTGAATATTCTAGTTCTCTTTCTCTGTGATAGGAGAAACCATACTTTGCCAAACCTATTGAACATCTGTGTTCTTAAAACTGGCAAAAATTGGAGTTGTCACTTATATAACCAAAAACTATTTTTGAAAAAAAACAAGAATCTTGGCATTTGAAAGATGAAACATTGGTCATTTTATCCGAAGCCATTTTCTCTGAACCTGATCCTTCTGACTTTAAATCCCTGTTTTCTCTCATACTGTCGTGTGAACTCTTACTTTTCCCTTTTCTGTCCAATGGTACAACTCAGACAAAGAAAATGCTGATGGATCACATAATGTTAAGGGAACTCTAGGGAGGAAAAACTGAATTTCTTACTCAACTTATTTATCATTTTTCAAAGAAAATGACTGTCTGGATTTTTGTTAAGTTACTCTTTGCTTTGGGAATGGTGGAGATGGGATTCCTAGGCCATTCTCTCCAACCTGGAGTTTCGAACAGCGTTCATCCATCATTTTTGTCTCCGCTTTGAGATATACACACGGTCCAGTGGAATCACTTCTGATACTATGTGAAGACACAGGAAATTTGAGGAACAAAAATGACTTCTACATGAAACAAGTGCAACATATACATAACAGTAAAACAAAACTTTTGGAGGGATGTTTCCTTTTGGTTTATAGTAGACATTCCGAACTGCAAAAAAAGAGAAAAAAAAAGGGTGTGTGTGTGTTGTGTGTGTGGAAGGGGAGTGCCAAAAGTGCAACAACTGGTATAAACACAAGTGAGTGAAGAATGGATTTTGATTATTTTTCATTGGTTACCCTCCATCTCTCCCCACCTTTATTTATGTATGACGTGTGTTATCCATGGGGGTCAGCTGGGAAAAGGGAGCTTGTGCCAGGGAGTTAAATAAAGGGAATTTAACATGGAAATAATAATAACTAAGAACAGGAGAGTCAAGGTGTAGAAAAGATGAGCAAAGCAAACGGGATGGAGAGGCAGCACAAAGGTTGGTGGCATAACAAGCTGTCATCAGGAAGAAGCCTGGACAGGAGTGTCACCAGAAGCAGGAAATTAGTGCATTGGATGCATCAGTCAAAAATAGTGGAACCACCTATCAGATCAGGGAGGGGGGAGCTGTGGGTGCTACTTTGTTGGACTCAAGCCAGGAGAGGGAGGAAACAAACCCCTGGATGGCTTCCTCCAGCTTTCCGGCTCAGCCAGTGCCTTCCACTGGCTAACCCTACCCGGAAGCCAGCTGCTTCCAACTGAAACACGGTTCTAGCACACCAACGGTCACATTAATCTTGTTAACTCAGCCTGTGTTGGTTTGGTAGTTTGATTTCTAATTGGGAGATTTGTTTTGGTATTATAATTGTTCAGCATCATGAATTTATATTTAGTTACACATATGTATTAATGCTTAAGCAACATTCTAATGAAAGTAATTTGTCAACATTAGGAGCTCATGAGAATGTTTATTTCCTCCAAAAGGAGGGCATACATTATTCACAGTTGATAAGGAGGGTGCTAGATTCTGATAATGGGATCCACCTAGGATTTAACTGTGGGAATTGGGGGAGAGTAAGAATTGCCTAGGACTTGGATTGCCAGAGAATTCTCACTTTTGCTTAGGGCGACTATTTGAGACTATCCTTCAAAAAGGGAGGAAGGATGTTTACCATAACTCCAATGCACAGGCAGAATTTTGCCTTCCAATCAGAAACACATAATAAAATGTTTTAAAAGGAGGTTGATATAAATGTGGTCAACCACAAGGCTTGCTCCCACAACCAAAAGACATTTGATGTGGGTGGATTTTACATGCGCTGTTCAAACGACGGGATTTCCAGTCTTTTCTGCTCACCAGCAAGAAGCGTTGTTGACAGACCTCAAGGTGACTGCCCCCCACCCCCTCCAGGGCAGGCTGGGAACAGCTGGTTGGAACCTCTGGTGAAATGGGACATGCAGATGAGAAATGATGAGCTGACCAGATTGGGTGATGTCTTTTGTTTACTGATAGCATTTTTTTCTAAGTTCCCGTCTATCCCACATAGAAAACAATCTTTTCCAGTTTTGGTAGAGGTATCAAAATAAGTAGTTTTATTTTTAAATCTAAAATAATTATAAAGTGTTTTCAGTATATGACAATCAACAAAATAGGCATCTGTGTATCTGGCATCTAGCTCCAAAGATACAATATTTTGTTATGTTCGTTTCAAATCTTTCCCTACCTTTCTTAGAAAAAGAATAATGTATTACAGATATAGCTTAATGTTCATTATTAATTATGTATTCATATGTAAAGTTCCCATTAAAATTCATTTTTTAAAGAAACTTCTTTTAAAAATTTATTTATTTATTTTATTTATTTGAGACACAGAGAGAAAGAGGTTGACAGAGGGAGAGAAAAAGAGAGAGAGAGAGAGAGAGAGAGAGAGAGAGAGAATGGGTGCACCAGGGCTTTCAGCCACTGCAAATGAACTCCAGACACATGGGTCCTGGGGGATTGAACCTGGTTCCTTTCACTTTGGAGGCAAGTTCCATAACCACTAAGCCATCTCTCCAGCCCTAGAATTCACTTTCGACCCATGAATTTTCAGTGGTGGGTTGGGGGGGGAGATTTACTTAGATATTTTATGTTACTTTTTTTTTTTTTTGCATGTGTGTGTAGTATATGTGGTGGTGTGGTTAGTATGTGTGGTGTAGTGTGGTGTGTGTGTGCAGATGCATGCGTGTGCACAGTGGCAGAGGAGAATGTCGGGTGTTCCTTGCCATTGCCCATCTATGTGTTTTCTTGGGAAGGTGACTACCACTGATTATGGCACTTGCTCCTTTCGTGAGCCCAGTGATTCTCTGGTTTAGGTTCCCCATTGGAACAGGGGTTACAGATATGCATGGGCACGCCCAGCTGTTTACCTGGGTGCTAGGGAATCAAATTCAGGTAGTCTCAGATTTCCTCAGGCACCCATGCTCTGTGGGAAGTGCACATAACTCCTGAACCATCTCTCCAGTCCCTTTTTAATTTTATTTTAATTATGTATGTATGTATGTATGTATGTATGTATGTATGTGTGCACACATACCATGGTGCTCATGTGGAGGTCAGAGGACAACCTTGGGTTTGTGGATCTCTCCTTCCACCTTGTTTGAGGCAGGGTCACTCTTGTTGTTTGCCTCTGAGAAGGCCCTGAACTGGGGTGTCTTCTGACTCAGCCTCCCTTTGCCGTGGGTGCACTAGAATCACACATGGGCATAATGCTAGTTGTCCAGTCCAGCTTTTCACAGGGGTGCTGAGGATCTGAACTCTGGGTAGCAGGTTTGTAGAGCACATGCCTTTAACCACTGAGCTATCTCTCCAGGCATCTGCCTGGGAATTTTAGGCTATCTATTGGGTATATTATAGTTAAAAAAATGTAGTTGATTAAATTCTTTGATATTTCCTGAGATTTGCTTTGTCACCTGGGTGCTTTTATTTGTGCTTTGAAAATAGTACTTGTAATCCATGTGTATTAGTTACTCTCTCAGTGCTATGACCAAATACCTGACAAGAAACATCACAAGGAGGAAGGGTTCATTTTGGCTCATAGTTCAAGGAAGTAAGTCTATCATGGTGGGGAAAGTGTGGCAGCAGGAGCTGGTCACATTCAGTGCATGTTGAGAAAGCAGAGTGAGGCATGCTGGCGCTTAGCCAGCTCTCTCCTTTTTATACAGTCCAGGACCTCAGCCTGTGGAAGAGTGCCATCCAGTTAGACAGGGTCTTCCCACATCATTCAACCTAATCAAGACAATCTCTCACAGGTATGCCCAGAGGCTCATTTCCTACTTGATTCTAGGTCCTGTCAAGTTGACATAAGCTGTCACTCTGTGACTGAGGTGGGTTCTGTATATTTTCAGTAGCTCAATTATCTCCCTTGCATTCTTTAAGCCACATGTATATTCAGTACGGCTTCATCTCTGAGTTAGCTATTTCTGAAGGCTGTGAAAACTTTCACCTTGTTTGTCTAGTTACCCATCAATTTCTTCTTGTATTTAAATTTTTAAATTTTTTTTTAAAAAATATTTTATTTTTATTTATTTAAGACAGAAAGAGGGTGGAAGGGAGGGAGGGAGAGAGAGAGAGAGAGAGAGAGAGAGAGAGAAGAGAGAGAGAGAGGAGAGAGACAAAAAGAGAGAGAGAGAGATAGAATGCGCATGCCAGGGACTTCAGCCGCTGCAGATGAACTCCAGATGCATGTGCCACCTTGTATATCTACTTTATATGGGTACTGGGGAATTGAACCAGGGTCCTTTGGCTTTGCAGGCAAGTGCCTTAACTGCTAAGCCCTAAATTTCATTTTGCATATTTTGGAGCTATAACCTTGGGCAAAAACATACTAAAATTGTTATTATCTTGAAATATTATTCTTTTTAATATTAAGCAATAACTTTTTCTACTCTTTAAAATTCTTGGTTCATTTTGTCTAATATATACATATGTTACATTAATATATTATATATTATATATTTATATGAATACACTACCTTTCCCATGTCTAGACTTACCTGGTATTTGTATATATATTTTTCTGCCTGTCAACATCATTGTGTCTAGATGTGTTATCTGTAAAAAATATTCAACTGGATTAATATTTTGTTTGTTGTTTTTAATCCAATCAGAGGCTACATATTTTAATAGGATGTTAATTGCTCATTTTATGATTACTTAAATAATTTATTCTATTATTTCTATGTTTTACTGAAATTATCTATGATGTGTCAACATGATTGTAATGGGCTACATTACACGTTAGATTTGAAAATAGACTTTGAGCTGGGGACATGGTTCTGTGGTAAAGTGCTGGTCATGCCAGCACAAGGATCTAGATTTGGATCCCCAGGGCCTATGTAAAAGCTTCATGTGGAGAGATGCTAGGGAGGGAGAGACGAGACCCTTGGGGTTTGCTAGCCAGCTTGCCTGGCTGAATTGATGAGTGCCACATGCAGTGAGAGATACCGTCCAAAACACGAGGTGTAAAGCAATTGGGGAAAACACCTGATGTTGATGTCTGAACTCCACATTCACACATATATCTGCATATACACACATGTGCCCACACAGGTACAGAAATGCAGATACACATGTGCGCATACTGCCCATACATACACACGTCAAACGGATTTTATGTTTTTATTTCCTTTGTTCTTTCTTTAATTGGATGAAGCAACGTTTTTATACTGACTTAGAGGTTTTACATTCTGTTTCTGTTTCTTTTCTTTTGGGGGTAATCAGCACATTTTGAATGCATGCACTAGACTTGTTCAGTCTGAACTTAATGCTCCTGAATAAGAGGGAAGCCTCAGTAGATAATCACATGGCCATTTGTAGCATTTTAACTCCGCCTTGTTAAACTCTCCAATGAAAGATTCGATTCGATTTTTTTTCCCACTCAGTATTTATTTAGATTTCCACATGTATTTACCAAAGTCTTTACTTGTAGCCCTTCTTAAAATTCAATTTCCTTTTGCTCTGTGAGGGTCTGTGTGCGGCATTTCTCATTCATTGTTGGTTGCAATATTTATGTTCATTTACCTTCATCTTTGCGTGTGTGTGTGTGTGTGTGTGTGAGAGAGAGAGAGAAGAGAGAGAGAGAGAGAGAGAGAGAGAGAGAGAGAGAGAGAATGCATGTCACAGTGAGTGGGTAAAGGTCAGAGGACAACACAATGTCAGTCGCTTGCTTTCTACCATGTTTAAGACAGAGTGTCTTGTTCAGTGCTGCGAATGCCAGGCTAGTAGAAGCCTGGGGGCTTCTAGGGTTCTTCTGTCTCTACCTCCTCTGCCCAGAATGCGCTGCAATCACAGCTGCATGCTGCAGCCTCTGGCTTTACATGGGCTCTGAGGGTCTGACGTCAGCTTCTCCTGCTCATACGGCAGGTGCTTTGAACAGAGTCATCTCCCCAGCTCTCACGCTACGTATCTATTTTAAGTATTTTTAGTTATTACTTATTTGCAAGAGGAGAGAGACAGAGAGAAAGAAATGGACACATCAGAGCCTCTTGCCACTACATAGAACTCTAGATGCACGCACCACTCTGTGCATCTGGCTTTATGTGGGTACTGGGGAATCAAACCTGGACCATGAGGCCTTGCAAGCAATCATCTTTAATCACTGGGCCATCTCTCCAACCTTTATTATTGTTATTATTATTATTATTATTATTATTAATTAACAACTTCCATGATAATAATATATCCCATGGTAATGCCCTCCCTCCCCCCCACTTTCCCTTTTAAACTCCATTCTCCATCATATCCCCTCCTCCTCTCAATCAGTCTCTCTTTTATTTTGATGTCATGATCTTTTCCTCCTATTATGGTGGCCTTGTGTAGGTAGTGTCAGGCACTGTGAGGTCATGGATATCCAGGCCCTTTTGTGTCTGGAGGAGCACGTTATAAGGAGTCCTACCCTTCCTTTGGCTCTTACATTCTTTCTGCCACCTCTTCCGCAATGGACTCTGAGCTTTGGAAGGTGTGATAGAGATATTGCAGTACTGAGCACTCCTGTTACTTCTTCCCAGCACCATGATGCCTTCTGAGTCATCCCAAGGTCACTGCCATCTGAAAAGAGAAGGTTCTCTACCAAAAGTGAGAGTAGCATTAATATATAGGTATGAACATTAAGAGAAGTGCTTACTGGGCAGTTTGATGAGCTTAGTATATACATTTAGCCAGACAGCAGCAGACATTACACCCCTAGGGCTTATGACTACTCCTGTTGTAGGTTTTCAGTATCAGGGATGTAGTCCCTCCCATGGAGTGGACCCCCAGTCCAATTTAGAGGGCAGTTGGTTTCCACCATGACAGACGTGCCACTATTGCACTCATTGGCTTATCTGGCCTGGCTGGCAAAATATAAGGCTTGCAGTGTCCACTGTTGAGTATCTTCACTGGTGATTTCTCTTTCTCCCATTGAACTGCATGCAGAATGGCTTCTTCCAGCTTTCTGTCAGCTGGTCTACGTGGAGGAAGTTATCAGCTCAGTTCCAGCAAGATTTTTCAGTGGCCTTGCAGCTCAAGTATGTGGAGTCTTTAGCAATAGGGTCTTACCATCCATTCCTGGTGTCCAACCCTTTATTTTTAACAAATGAAATTTATTTTAACAATGTGTATATAAGAAGATATGGTAATTAATACATTGTACTTAACTGTGCCCAAAATAGTATCAATTTCACATGTAGTAAGCATTAAAATTATTATTTTACATTAATTTAAAAAAAATTCCAAGATTTTATTCCTAGAGTATTTTAATTTTCGTTATCATTCTATATTAGAAAACCATATTTACAGTGAAATAGCATATAAGAAAAAATCTGTCTAAAAGTAGGAAAATGTTTTTTTTCTGTTCATGCATTGTCTATATGGAGCTAAACAATTGAAAATGCAAAGCTAATCAAATGGAACACTAGAGAATTGAAAACTTTTTTTGCCAAGGAATAGCGCACAATGTAGTTGACACCGGTGTTTAGAGCAGGAGGCATAAGCAGCATACCTCATTGTATGTTCTCACCTTAAGACTCAAACTCATAACTAAGTAATAAGTTATATCCTTTCAACTACCACAGCATGTTGAACATATGAAAGATTCATTTAATCAAATAAGTTGTTTCACTTATTATTTTTTTTAAATTTTTTTTCTTTATTAGTTAGTTTTGTATTCAGCAAATACAGTCAGTTTGGTACCATTATTAGGCTCATCCGTGACCTACCCCCTCCCCTTGGCCCCTCCTTGTTGAGGTATACGGGTCATGCATTGTGGAGTTAGCCCACAGTTATGGGTAGGATAAATGTCTCTGCATATCATGACCCAACATGTGGCTCTGACATTCTTTCCGTCCCCTCTTCCGCAAAATTTCCCTGAGCCATGTTGGGTTCATTTTTGGTCTGCTTCAGTGATGAGGTGTTGGGGGCCTCTGAGGCTCTGGCTCTCTGATTTGGTAGGAGTTAAGTTTTCTCTGTGTTGATCTCCTTCCCCCTTCTGCTGGTATCCGGTTCATCAGGAAAACAGCACCCTTGCTTGTTTCGCCAATTTTTCTTAGTTTTAGCAGGGGCCTTTTGGAGGTATGATGGGGTAGCTCTCTCCTTAGGATCTATATCTATCTGAAAAAGAGAAGCAGATTCTCCAACGGAGAGTAAGTTAGCACCAGGACAAAAGAGATAACCCTTAGTTTTTTTTATAGAGAATTTAATAGGTGTAGGCCCTCTTCTAGCCCATGATTGACGGTAGCTTGATATTGTGGCTGATCCTTCACCAGGCCCTTACAGGGAACACCTGAACCACAAGACACTGGAGAGGGTAGGATCACGACTAACCTTAATCTTCTACATCTTCCCTCCCTCCTTCTCCTTCTCCTTCTCCCTCTCTCTTCTCTCTAACTCTTATATATTAGTTATCTTTTCCCTCATTTTCTTAGTGGGCACTGACCTGTAACTCCCAGTACCAGCATGGGGCTATCATCCACAATGAGCTTTTGATCAGCGAGACCTACAAGGTTTCCTAAAAGACAGACAGTTTTCTGTCAGAGTACTTGATGACCCACCAAAGGTTAGTGGTAAGACCCTACTGCTGAAGACACCTTATGTGGTTGACATGCAAAATAGAATGGCATGGCTGGAAGTTGGAAGACAGTCAGTCTCCAGACAGTCAGCGCATCTAGTGCCAGAAGGTGCTACATGGGCGACTGGGGGAAAATGACCAATATCTGTCCAAGCAACTCATGGTCTAACATACTTAGCAGCAAATAACTTGTTGTGATGCCCACACAAGTGCAATAGTGGCACACAGCCATGGTGGGGAACCAACTGCTCTCAATTTGGCTAACTGATCTCCTCAGTGGTACGGGACCCATAGCTGGAGCTGGGAAACAAGTCAGAACCATATCCAAACATAAGCCCACTCGCCAATATCAAGCTACCATCAATCATTAATTTTTATATTTACCTTCATTCTTAAGTGATAGTTTAGCATAAGAAGTTCTGATCTGAAAATTATTTCTCCCTAGCACTGTGAAGGTATTATTTTATTATTATTTTTTTCTGGCCTCTTTTATTACTAAGATTAGCTTAGTTAGCTCAGTTTTGTTTTTTTTTTTTTAGGAAATATGTCTTTTTAATTTTTTCTCCTTTTGATATTTTACAGTTTTGTTCTAATGCATGTAAGTGTGGATTTATTTACATTTTTTTCCTTTGGGTTTTGTCCAATATCTTCAATGTGAGGATTTGTGACATTTTTTTCAATTTACAATGTTACCTCTTTAAATTGTCTTTAAATTTTTATGAACTTTTAATAAGGTCTTATGAAATGTAATATTTCCCCCCCCCTCCTTGTATGTGTGTGTATGTGGTATGTGGGAACGTGTATGTGCATGTATAGTGTATGCAGATGTGTATACCCCACATGCACACTTGTAGAGAACAGAGCAGAATGGGGACACCCTCTTCTATCACTCTTTCATTCTATTTCTTTGACACAGAGTATCTCATTGAACTTGGAGCTGCTGTGTTTTTTTCTGTCAGACTGGCTGCAGTTCTCCTGTCTCCACCTCCCTCAGGAAAGGTGTTACAGGTGTGTGTGGCTATGCCCAGCTTTTCCCATGGGTGCAGGCCCTCTCAGGCCTTGTGCTTGGATGGCAAACACTCTTTCCCTCTGTCTTATACCCAGCCCCTTAACTTTTTAACTTTGCATTTTTCTATCATTCATTCTGTATTTCATCATGTTTATCTTTTATATTTGTAATTTTTTATGTTTAAAATGTTTCTCCATGCTATATTCAAAGTAACTTTCTTAGATTTTTCTAGTTATCTTTTTCTTTTTTCTTTTTTTTCTTTTTTTTTGGTCTTTTGAGGTAGGGTCTCGCTTTAGTCCAGGCTGACCTAGCATTCACTGTGTAGTCTCAGGCTGGCCTTAAACTCACGGTGATCCACCTACCTCTGACTCCCGAGTGTTGGGATTAAAGCTGGGTGTGGTGATACATGCCTTTAATCCCAGCCCTGGGGAGACAGAGATAGGCGGATTGCCATGAGTTCGAGGCCACCCTGAGACTACAGAGTGAATTCAGGTCAGCCTGGGCTAGAGTGAGACCCTATCTTGGAAAAAAAAAAAGGTGCATGCCACTACGCCTGGCTTAGTTATCTATTTTTGTCTTTATCTGATTTGTTGATCATTACACTGAATTTTTAGATTCATATCTTTAATTTCCAGATTTTTATTTACTTCTTTAAAAAATATGTGTAGTCTTTACTCTAGCGTCTTATCCCTTCACCTTGGATTTTATACCTTCTTTAGTTTTAGCTATTGAAAATATCTCTTTAGTGTCCTCAGTATAACCTTATTTAGAAGTATATTTGCTCTTCTGTGGGACCTCTATAGTGGTCCTTTGGACTCTCATTAATGTCTGACCTTTGATATATGACACTTTTTCTTTGTATCTTTGCTGTTACTTTACTGTTAGATATTTTCAGCTCGGTGTACACCCTATGTCATTCCCTATAGAGTATCTTTCTAAGGGAATTTTTGCATTGGCTTCATCAAGAAGGCTTGGGAAATGAGCTAAGAGCAATCGTTGTCAGTTTCAAACTAGGGAACTCCCATTCCAGAAAGTGTAGGGTCACTTTCTAGCCTAGGTTTGGCAAGGCCATTGGGCTTTGGGGGAAACTTTCCTTTTCTGGCTGTCTTGGGGCTGAGACAAGCTAGTTTCTCTAGGCTGGCCAGCGGCTTTTGCTCAGTTCCTTTATTCGAGATTAAAGTCTGTTGTGATAACTGCAGGTAGAGGTCTCAGTACAACTGGCAACCCTCGTGCCCTGACTCTGTAAGAAGCATAGGCCTATTCCAAGTTTGATCTGGGCCCAGGATCGTGGTTGCATCAGACTGGTAGACTTTTCTGGGGGCCTCTTCATTTCTCTTTCTTATGAACTCAGCTGTGTTTTTAAAAAATAATTTGGCTTTTTAAATTTGTTTTTATTCAGAATTTCGGGATATTTGTAGTAGAACTCATTCTATTTTAGCACAGATGTGCATGTTGACAGATCTCATTTATTTTCTGTGGAAAACAAAATAACATATTGTTTGTAGCATGCTTTTCTCATAAAAAAGCCAATATGTCTATAGAGCTGAGATATAATTACACAGTGCTCAACTGTGTCATTGAGTACCTTACATGAAAAATATCTGTTTAACAGAATGTTTGGCTCCAAAGAGCTAAATTCTTTTTTTTTTATTAACTGTTTCTCTTTTAAACTTAAAAAAAGGAAACTTTCTTTAAAAAATATTCTTCATTCTGGAAACATTAAAATTATCTGACTAGTATAACATGACTATTATTGACTTAGTATAGGGGAAAAACCCAATTACAATAAATTTCTACTTTATTTATTCATGCTTTGTGGTTGGATACTATGCATATTGTTTTGCCTGGAGGGGCAGATAAATTGTTTGGTATGTAAAATGCATTGCACAGCAACTGTCAACTAACAAAAGACTATGCCTTGAAAAATTTCCTTAATACAACAAGGATCTAAACACTGCTCTTGATTCCATCAGGATAAAAAGGGTCAAGACAGGGTGCAGGACTAAGACAAAATTCTTAGCTCTGTACTATATTGATGGAGTAAGTTAGGGCTAACCACAGCATGTCCTAAGGGGGCTGCATGGGCATTCCCTGTCTTTTGCCCATGTGGGGTCTATTCCACCCTCCCAGACTATAAGGACAGTATAAGAGAAAAGCAAAAGAGAACACAGACTGTTTATTGAGAGAAAAGAGTGAGGGGCAGCAGCCTTCCTGTGGGATGGAGGCTGAAGCACTGAGCCAGGTTGGGGTTCAAGCTTATAAGGAGGAGCCTATGAAAAACAGACCGTACCAGCTGCAGGTCCAAGAAGTAGACAAGGAACTTTCGTTATCTGGGTCCTTGCTCAGAATAAGCTTTTTAGCCAAATTGTCTAGGGAGGATAACCCGCCAGATGATTTCTGTTCCCTCAAGGTTTTCTGAGTTAAGGGAGGTTTAGTTTATCATTGGACAGGAGTGGACAGGCCTGTCGAGGCCGAGCTTTTGAAGTTTTTCATTGCTTGCTGGTCTTAGGGACAGTTACTCACTCTTTAGTTCCCTCTAGTTTTCAGGGAAGGCTATTAACCTTTCACAGACAAAGAACCAACTGCCTTGGTGAAACCATTCATTCTCCATGGATCTCTGTTGCCTCTGTAGGTCTATAGTTTTAAGGCACCTGGGTTTACCTTGGGCAGTTGGCTCAAACTGATCCTCTTAGAACTTGAAAGCTTGAGCTGAGTGAAAAAGTCTAAAAATAAACAAATGCTTAGGAGAGACCCTCCCATAGGTCCTGATCACTGGGCACCAGGAGCTCCCCCTGTCTTTGTGTGTGTTACGGGGAGAGTTTGGAGCTTTATTTCTGGTTTTCTCTTTCCTTTGATGACCTGCACAACACTCTTACAAAAATTTCCTTTTTTGGGGGCGGGGGACCTGGGAAATGGCTCAGGGTATAAAAGCTTGTTACATAGGCATGAGGTCCTGAGTTTGATCTGCAGAACCCTGAATTATGCTTTTTATCAAAGGTATATATTATATATCCTGCCTAGATTTGACTTGTGATGTGACTCAGTCCATATACCGAGTCACGGTACCCTTATCAGGATGGATCCATTGTAAGGCAGAGGTGCTGCTTAGCCATCACAAGGCTGAATGGGAGTTGGTGCTGGGTGGTCACGTACCTCTTGCAGCCACTTGCTGAGTGGAAAAAGTAGAAGTGCTTTAGTTCCCCTTTTTGTGAACTTTCCTAATTAAGAAAAGCTTGTCTGAATTTTATTATTCTGAAGTTGCAGTGGGTTACAGGAACTAATGAATCACTTTGCTATTATGAAAACCAGAGTAAAATTAGAATGCAGTTTTGTAGAAGAACATTGGCGTTGCTCTGTCAGGAGCTGTGTAAGGTGCTCTCTGTGCAACACTTCCCTCAACCTTTACATAAAGCCATGGCCCGATTTCAGGCTTCTGTGGCTTGGATCAGAAGTCTTCTGTCTCAGGTGGCCCCTTCCTTGTCTTTTGTAAACTGAAGGCCTGCCATCTCCCACAGCCAACCCAGACATAGCCTTCCCCTGGAACCTTCCTCAGTTCTACCCAGAGGAATTAGTCGCTCTGTCACTTGGGCCCCCTGATCCTTTCTTCTTCCCTTGGGAGAGCCCGTCTCCTCACGTAATAGACACAGTGGGAGCAGGCGAGGCATTGACTCAAAGCTCTATACGAAGCCTCCTACTCAATTCCTGTCATCCGATGAGTTTATCTCCTTAGGAATGGGATCCTCTGCTTCCCGTTTTAATAGAAAATCCTCTTAAGACATTTCTCAGAATAGCTGATACATGCAATACTGTCAAGAGACACAATTACCTGTGCGGGGATTTAATAATGCACATCGCGGAAACCAATGCACCCCCTTTGCCCCATTTCAACATAAATGTTTCCAAATGCTTCACATTTGGACACTATAATTTTAATAATGCTTTTTAGAATGAATTCTTCCCCACTCTCTTTTGAAACAAAAGAACTTCAGTTTATACATTGGGCTTGGGGAAATACTTAGTTTTTCCCTTTTATTAACAAACAAGTCTACCCCAGTTTGGAGTTAGTCATGCTCAATGAGGGGCTCTTTGTGTCCCCAGTGCTTTTGGCCAGTGCCCCAGCCTCTCACTGATGCGACTTCACATTTTAGTCTCTTTCTCTGACCTCCCTGTTCTTCCTATTCCTTCTTGCTTCCTCTGCTTGGGACGTTCTGCCTTTAATATTTTGTTTGGCCAAATTCTACTAATCCTTCTAGACTTGCAAGTCATTTTCTGAACAAGACAGATTAAGACCAGTGTTGGTGAAGGGGACTGCTTTACATTTACATTTCTGTAAGGGACACTGGTTAATAAGTACAAATAAAAAAGGAGATTATTAATTGTGATAAGGTCTCTGAGAGAAATGAATACTGTAGTCAGATGGGGTGTGCTCGGACGCTGGGCTTCTTCAGGGCAGGCTGGAAGTTCTCAGAGGAGATAACACCCGAGCTCTGTCCCAGAAGGAACCCTTTGCTGACCCTTTCTCATTAGGCTCAACACTTCTACGTGTGCTTCTGTCCTCTCTTACGCCCGTCTTTAGTGCATGCATGCTTCTAGATGTGCTGTATACGACACTGGTGCATGTCCCACAAAAGTCCAAGACTCGTGTGTTTGCCCATTTCAATGGTGTCAATATTCTCACCATGGCTGACGTCAAGCTTATGAGGACTAATGCTACTCACAGCGGAAATGGAGAGTGCTGCACACATTTGGCTCTTGGAAGCTAGTATGAGCCAGCTTGGGCTGTACATCACTTTGTCCGGGTCTCCCACCAGCTGTTTACTATTCAAGGTAGGTAGTAAATATTTATTGAATCGATGGATTTATCCATGTACATGTACCAACTCGAACTAAATTCATTATTTTAGTATCACTGTTATCAACTCTAGGCTCCAGTGATGGCATAAATAGAAATAAGAGTCATGTTATTGCATGTGTTTCTTGAAATTTAATGATAAAAAACATTTGTAAAGATACATTTGTCTGTGCTGAAGATAAATATTATGATGGCAAAGAAACATAAATTCAGACAGATAATGTATTCTATTGAGACAAAGAAGAATCCAAAAGTGATATTTTTGATGCAGTGAAGCCAAAAAAGTTAGCTTTCGCCTGGTCACAATTGTTTCTCCACAAGAGGTGGTGGGGAGATTTTATCCTCTTGGGATATGTTTTATATTGAACATAGGACAGAATGTGCTACATTTGTGTTAGCCTACCTTCTATTACTAGAACAAGCATTTGATGAAATTACTTTATAAAAAGAGAAGATGTGCTTTGGCCCATGGATTCAGAGGTGCCCATCTGTGCTTGGATGGTCCTGGTGCTATTAGACCAATAGTGAGGCAGAAGATCATGGCTGAAGCAAATCCATGGTGGAGCAGAACCAGTTATCTTGTGGCCAAGAAGCAAAGGAGATAGAGAGGGAGGTAGAATAGAAGGAGGAGGAGGAGGAGGAGAAGGAGAAGGGGAAGGAGAAGGAGAAGAAGAGCTAGCAGAAGAGAAAGGAGCCAGCGCTAGGATCCCATGGTCTCCCTTGAGGGCATGCTCCCCAGTGACCTAAAGACCTCCTCCTAGACTCCACCTCTAAAGGTTTCTATCACCTCCCAATAACCCTACACTGAGAACAAAGCCTTTGTCATCCAGACCTTTGACAGACACTTAAGATCCAAGCCATATATAGACAACAATGTAAAAGTCTGGAAAACATCAACTATTGAACTTTGATGTTTATTTATCTTAGTGGTTATTTCCATCAACCCAGTACTAAAAAAAAGTTCAAATATCCTTAAAAAATACATACTTAAGAGAGATTCATAAGGTTTAAAACTAAAGGACTTTGAAGGTCATTTTCCAGACAGAGCTAAACACATTCAAAGTTCTCTTGGTATGTGACAACTGCTAAAAAAAAAAAAAAAAAAAAATCCCTGCTGGGCATGGTGGCGCACGCCTTTAATCCCAGCACTACGGAGACAGAGGTAGGAGGAGCACTGTGAGTTCAAGGCCACCCCGAGACTACATAGTGAATTCCAGGTTAGCTTGGGCCAGAGTGAGACTCTATCTCGAAAAACAAAACAAAACAAAGCAAAAACCCCTATTCCTTCTCCACATTTCCAGTTTAGATAGATTTCATTACCCATTCTTTATTTTATATTTAGCATAGCAGATTAAAGACAGCTTCAACTTCTTAGAGAACTCATTGAGAAGTAGACTCAGTAATTGTATAGAAACAGAAACAAGAGCAGATACATCCCCCTACCCATTCCTTCCTTTACAGTCTCAATTTACTTCCTTTTGTTCTCCCCTCCTCTCCCCTTCCTTCCATTGCCTTTTTCCTCCTTTCCTCTCTTCCTCACTTCTTCCTCTCTCTTTTCCTCCCTCCTTTCCTTCCATCAACTCCATAAATGACCCAAAGGTATTCATGTCCTTATGCATTTTACATGGTAAAAGGGATTTTGGAGATATGAGTAAAAGGTCTTGAGATGGTGAAATTATTCTGTATTTTTGGGTTGGCCTAATGAAATCACAAAATTCTTAAACAGCAGGCAGGAAGGTCAGAAAATAGAGAGAAGAGGGGAGTTCAGGAACTGAGAACTGAAAGGAGAAAAGATGAGGCTGGTTTTGAAGAGAAAGGAAAAAGGCTGAAAATAATATTACCCTAAAATCTCCAAAAAGAAGAAATAGAGCCTTGCAGATATTGCATTTCAGATTTCTGATCACTAAGATGGGAAGATATAGATGCTTTATTTTCTGGTTGTTGTTTCATGGTTTGATTCATTTTGTTTTGAAACAGGGTCTCATCATGTAATCCAGTGGGCCTTGAATTTGTAGCAATCTTTCTGCCTCTGCCTCCCCAGTGTTGGGATTACAGGTATCCTCCATCATGCTCTGCTAAATTCATATTGTTTTTAAGCCATAAATATGTGGTAGGTTGTTAAAGCAGTAATTGGAAGCTAACATACTCCTTCCTTTCTTCCTTTTCACTCATGTATATACTTCCCTCCCCATAGAGATAGTAGCCCAAGATATTGCCCAAGATTATAAACTCTAGAGCCTAGATATCTGATTCTAGGTTTCACTGTTGCCTGTTGTCTTATCTTGGGCAGGTTGTGTAATGCTGTGATTCTTTTAAGCCAGGTGTAAGTGGGATGACCATTAGTGCCCATTTGATCTGAGAAGACTGTAACTCACCACATGCTGAGGGTTGAGTACAGCGCTACAGATATATTTCTATGTTTACCATTATTATTATTTTGTATGCTCACAAATGTCATATTTTTATAATGCTTTCAAGTAATAATCTATAAATTAGAGATGAACATCTCCTTTATATTAATTTCGTGTATCTTAATGGAGAGTAGCATATGGATTATGGTTTACTTTTTCTTAACTATTGACTTGAACTTTTTCTGTCCATTAAAACACCATGCTCATTTTATTAAAATTTTAAAATGTTTTCTTTTAAAAATATTTTATTTTTATTTATTTACTTATTTTACAGAGAAAGAGAGAGAGAGAAAGGGTGCACCAGGGCCTCCAGCCCTGGAGTTTGCAAACAAACTCCAGGCGCATGCGCCTCCCTGTGTGCATCTGGCTAACATGAGTCCTGGGGAATTGAACCTGGGTCCTTTGGCTTTGTAGGCAAATCTCTTAACTGCTAAGCTGCCCTCCAGCCCTAAAATGTTTTCTAAGCATAAGAGAAAAAATAAGGTATTAGTAATTCTTTTGCCACATTTCTATCTAGATTTTTCTAGTGCACAAAAGGGGAATAAACCAAATCTACTCTTACCAGATCTGCTTAGCAAGTGATGCAAGAAGTATGTGGTCGCTGTGCACATAACTCCCTCTCAGCCTTGTGACAGCTGAACTGTGTGAGGACCTCTGCTTTATCATATGTGGATCCTGTTAAGGAAACCATGAGTCAATACATGGATTGAGACACACCCCAAGTCAAACTATGGCTGCCAAGGCAGGATATATCATATATACATTTGATAGAAGCATAATTCAGGCACAATACTTGAAAACTCAAAATGTCAAAATCACTGATTTCCACACTACATATATTTTGAGGCAATTGTTTTATCTTAATTTCCCCATTAGTTTCACCTAAATAGTAAGTTTTCAGAGCTTAATTTACCAAAAATTATGTTTATAAGAGAATACATTCTATGTGTGTGAAGCAAAGTGTCTCAAGAGTTTGGTGCCCAATGACAGAGACCTAAACTGGCTGACATAAGTTGAGAAGAAATTTTTTTTGGTGTGTGTACAGTATGTGGTAGGTGTGTGCATGTGTGTGTGTGTATGTGTGTGCTGCACGCATATAGGTGTGCACATGTGCACATCCCACAGGCATATGTGTGGAGGTCAGAAGATGACGTTAGGTTTCCTGCTCTGTCATTCCTCTGCCTCACTTCTTTGAGACAGGGTCCCTCACTGAACCTGGAGCTCCCCATTTTTCAGTCAGATTGGCTGAGCAGTCAGCATCAGCTGTCCTCCTCCTTTCTTTGCCCCCTCCCCTCAGAGCTGGAGTTACAGGCATGTGTGGCCATCTCTGGATTTTCCTATGGGTGCTAGGTGTCAAAGTCAGGCCTTCATGTTTGTGTAGCAAGTGGTCTTACCCACTGAGCCATCTCTATAGCTTGACAACAGGAAACTTTTGTAAGAATGTGGTACAGGTTATCAAATGAAGGGAAAACTGGAACTAAAGCTCAGAACTATATCCATACTCCCAACCTGGCCCACAAAGAAAAAGGGCAGTTCATATATATATATATATATATATAGTATATGTATAAAATTTTTTTTCACACAGTTCAAGCTTTCAAATCCAAGACAGGAGGATCAGTTTGGGAAAATTGCCCAGAGAAAATCCAGGTGCTGAAAACTACAGTGTCCCTTGGTATCTGCATAGAACTTGTTCTAGGACTTCTGGGAATGCTAATATATTGAAATCACATCTATAAAATGATAGAATATTTACATGTAATATTCATAACCTACCTGTACTTTAAATCATTTTGAGATTATAACACTTAATACAATATGAGTATAATGTAAATAGCTGTTATTATATACTGTTTAGGGAACAATGCCAAGGATCAATTCTGTTCATGTTACACAGACAGAGCTACCACTTACCTAATTATATTTTCACTGCAAAGTTGGTGGAAACCCATGGATGAGAGTGCCAACTTCACATCCTACTTTTTTTTTAATGCGAATGTCTTTTTCTTCTGTGTATGAATGGTGGTTTCCATTGAACACCATAATGTAGCAACAACTTTCATGTTGGGCAGTCAGTAGCCTTCCATTCTTAGTCGCATAAGTAATGATTAACTCATTATTTTACACATAAGTATTTTTTACCTTGATAAAAAATACCCAGTATCAGGCTAGAGTGATGGCTTAGTGGTTAAGGCACTTTCCTGCAAAGCCTAAGGATCTAGGTTCAATTCTCCAGTAGCCACATAAGCCAGATGCACAAGGTGGCACATATGTCTGGATTTTGCTTGCAGCGGCTGGAGGCCCTGGAGCGCCCATTCTCTCTCTGCCTCTTTCTCTGTCTCTCATAAATAAACAAATACATAAAGAAAATATTAAAGAAAATACACAGTATCAAATATGCCATTCTGTTTAAAAGTGTTTAATTCAGTGGTATTGCATACATTTACAATATTGGACAACTTTCACAAGTAATTCCAGAACTATGCAGAAATCATTGACTGATTTTCAGATTGTTTTTGCATAGTAGATTCACAGGGAGTGTTGTGTTAAAGGAAGACACATTTTAACAGTATCCAGAAAAGGTACTGTGTTATTAGACTTCTGCTGCAGTGACAAAATAGCTAAGGCAAACACCTTGCAATAAGAACTGAGTTATTTTAGTTCATGGTTCTTGAGATTTCAATCCATAGTCATCTGGCTCTGGTGCTCTTAGGCCTGTAGAACATCATGGCAGGGAGGGTGCGGCAGAGCAAAGCTGCTAACTCATGGCCAGGAAGCAGAAAGAGAGGATGGGAATGGATACAAGACACATTCCTCAAGGGCATGCCCTTAGGGACCCACTCCCTTCAACTAGGTCTGATTACCTGTATCTCTACTATCTCCCAAGAGTCCCTTCAGTTATGCATTTGTATTTTTCTTGGCTGGGACTTGCTCTAGCCCAGGCTGACCTGGAATTCACTCTGTAGTTCCAGGGTGAACTCGAACACACGGTGATCTTCCTATCTCAGCTTCCCAAGTGTGGAGATTAAAGGTGTGCACCAAAAGTCTCAGTTAGTGTGAATTTATTAGTGGCTTAATTTGTTGACGAAGAGAGTCTTCACGATCTGATCATCTCTGACCACTGTTGTACTGGGGACCAACCTTTCTTCATGAGCCTTTGGAGACACTTTGTATCCAGAGCATAGCAATTATTCATTAGCTTTTCAGCATACAAGAATGTTGATTTTATTCCAATTTTCACTGTTATTTAAAGCATCTTTGCTAATTTATAAGAAAAAAATAAGGTCTTATTTTGCTTATATTTGTATATTACACAAGGTGGAACATTCAATCTTTTAATAAACTGGTTCACATAGTAAAATGTCTATGTTTTCTATTTATTTAGTTACTAAGGTGTTTGCCCTTGTATTCTGTAATACAACAAGTCAGATTCCATTCACTTTGATGTATCCGTGTCCAGCTTTCGTGCTTCTTTGCTAATCTGAAAACAAATTAACTACAGATAATTTTTGATTGTGGGTCAAAGGGAAAGATAGAGAACACATGTTTTTTAGCTAGTTATGCAGATCTGCTCCTGGTTTTACTGTCTTGATTCAGCTAGATAGCCTTGTTCTTATTAACTTTACATATCAGCTGTCTCTTTTATTGCTTGTGTGTATGTGGATATGTAATGTGGTGGCTGTGTGTGTGCACGTGTGGCGTGTGTGTGTAATAAATGCATGTGAATGTGCCTTTCTGGTGCCTCATGTGCTTTGCCTGTGGTGGTCAGAGCAGAATGTCAGATATCCCCTCTATTGCTCTTCTACAGATACAGGGAGCCTGGTATTTGCTCCCCTTTGTGGGGCTGGGGTTACAAATAAACGTGGCCACGCCTAGCTGTTTATGTGTATTCTGGATAATTGAATTTAGGTGGTTTCAGGTCCCTTCAGATCCTCATGCTTGCACAGGAAGCACACTTAACCATTAAGCAATCTCTCCAGCCTTACATATTAGTTAGTAAGTTAGGTTATTTATTTATTTTTGAGAGGAATAGGCACCCAGGGCCTCTTGCCATTGCAGATAAACTGCAGACACATGTGCCACTTTGTGCATCTGGCTTTATATGGGTGCTGGGGAATCAAATCCAGGCCATCAGGGTTTACAAGTAAGGGCCTTTAACTGCTGGGCCATCTCTCCAGCCCCTTACATATTCATTTTTAATACAGGGTTTTATTTGGGGAAAGGATTCCTTGGCAAATGAATACTTGTAAACAACAAATCTAGACTAATGGTTTTAAAATATTTTTTGTATGCAATTATCACATGGGGAACTTGTCAAAAATGAAGCTTTCTAGCTGGACAGGGTGGCACAGGCCTGCTACCTCAGACTCAGGAGGATCCCAAGTTTGAAGCCAGCATGAGCGACATAGCAAGGTCCTGCTTCAAGGAAGAGAAAATAGAGAGCGGATTCTGAAGGCCTTTCTGAGATAATTCTAAGTGGAGTCAGGGAATGTGCAAATTAATCACAGAAACTATCCAAGAACCACACTGTGAGAAAACCTGCTAACTTCTCTCTCCCACAGAGTAGGGTTTATGAGATAAGGGGAATTAACTAAAATTGACGCTGTATTAGGTAAAATAAATTCACATAAGATGAGATTTCTCTTGCTGTCCTCTTCAGTTCTCTGAGTATGCTAAGAGCAGTCTTAGCTGGTCTTGTACAGGTAATGATGGCGCTGTGATCCAGAAGTTAACATTCCAAAGCGCTCCTCCCCATCTTCTGGCTCATAGGGTCTTTCTGCCCCTCTCCTGTGATGTATACTAGGACATTGTTCACAACTTTCTAACACATCTTAATCTACTGTTTTGCATTTTATTTTATTTGTAAGCAGAGAAAGGAGAGAGAGAGAGAGAGAGAGTTAGCGAGCGAGCAAGAATGGGTATACCAGGGCTTCTAGCCACTGCAAATGAATTCCAGATGCATCGCCACTTTGTGTCTCTGGCTTTACCTGGGTACTGGGGAGCCAAACTCATGTTATTAGGGTCTGCAGGCAAGCGCCTTAACCACTGACCCATCTCTCTAGCCCCAACCTACCTTTTAATAAATGTGAAAGAGGCCCTGGAGCCTGAGCTTTAAGTAGATGACAGCATTTAGTTACCCTTAATGATTTATTTCTATTAGGTTTACTTATGTATTTACCATCTAGCTGTGAAAAATCATATGGGCATTTTCATCACTGTAGTTATGGCAAGGCTGCGAAGTGATACTTGCGATGGGATGGGTAAAAATGGTGAGTGTTGAAGTCCAGTGAACCAGTTATATGGGTTACTGGTTTGGAACGCAAGCTTCTTTCCAGAAGCAGCCTTGAATCCAGAGCTGGAGAGTGGGGGTGTGCTTTGGAGATGGATGGAGGGGACAGATGGGGTGGTGAAGAAGCCCAAGGGAACAGCATTGGACCTATGCCTTTGGTGGAAAGACTAAGTGGGGAACTAATCCTTCATAATTTGCCTCATGGCTCACACTGCCAGCCACCTTCCCAGGGGGTGATGCACTTTGCTCTTTATTCATGCAAATGATTCAGGTTAAAATGGAATAAGTTATGTTTATCTTCAGCGACACATGCGTGATTCTTTGCTGGGTTGAAGGGTATTGTGCCTTGCCAGCTGGCACCCCAGCGTTTGGCAGAAGGTTCAAGGTGCTGCCTTGAGAAGTTACAGGCAGCTTTCCTCGTCCTCTTCTCCACCGCTATGGAAGGAAACAAACACTACTGACTCACCAAGCCATGTAAGGCAGTAAGAGGGTTCCAAGACTCTCACAAGGGTTCCCTTTTAAAGCATGTAAGAGACTGGATTCTTAGTGACTAAGAAAGCTTCAGGTTTTAAAAGAAACGCATTCAAGTGTTACATACCTGATAAAGCCGACTCTAAATCAATAGTCATGTTGTTTCTGATGGAGTAGTTAGTATCCCTACAGGAAGCTCAATTTACAATGCCAGCAGTTTTCTTCTCACAACAACCATTCATCTTACAGCTAACGCATACTCTCTGTCTGATTTACTGAATAGATCTGGGTTTTTTTAACTGCTAAATCATTTTCGTTAGTAATAGAGATTGGAAAGCTAGAGTGTGTGTCACATGTAATAATGGAAGCATTCTGCTTTTCTTAATTTTATGTATGGATACATAAGAACTAGAGGGGGAAAGAGCTATTACATTCCTGTAATAACTTCATCAACTCTGATCAAGTATAGACAGAGTAGTACAGAAATTTATTTTCAGACAAACTTGCTCCCAGTGACTCTTTCCTTTGCACATCTCCTCCAGTCTTCGAGAACAATACTTCCTGCGCAGGAAGGTGACATCTACACTTCTGACCCTCTTTCTACTGCCACATGGACCCGGTGCTATACACTGATCATAGATTTCACAGGTCAGCAGGGCTAATTCTCTATTGTGCTCTCTTAAAACTGGGCAACTGACAGTTTGTGGGGGCAGAGCCCCAGCCTTGCCTTCATGATGTAAAGTGGTAGAAGAAAGACAAAAGACCTTTGCCTGCTCAGTGGCATCACCAGAAGCAATCACCATAACTTAAAAAAAGTTTAAATATTTCATTTTTATTTCTTTGTGAAGGAGAGCGAGAGAGAATTGGCCTATGGGCATGCCAGGGCCTTTAGCCACTGCAAATGAACCCCAGATGCATGTGCCACTGTGTGCATCTGGGTTATGTGGGTTCTGGGGGATTGAACCTTGGTCCTTAGGTTTCATAGGCAGGCACCTTTAATGCTAAGCCATCTCTCCAGCCTCCACCATAACTTTTTTTTTTTTTTTTTTTTTTGGTTCTTTCGAGGTAGGGTCTCACTCTAGCCCAGGCTGACCTGGAATTCACTATGGAGTCTCAGGGTGGCCTCGAACTCACGGCGATCCTCCTACCTCTGCCTCCCGAGTGCTGGGATTAAAGGCGTGCGCCACCACGCCCGGCTTTCACCATAACTTTTTGAATCTGGCATTGTGTTGGGACATGTCCTAGTGGACAAGTGTTCATGCCACAGTTACCATGAGGTATATGTGATAGAAAACACATGGTCATGGTGAGATGGGAATATAAACATTTCCTATTTTATCATATTGGTGGATGGCATAAAGAATTGTCTTAAACCATACTGCCATCTTTGGACTTCCATCTGAGTAATTTAAAAATGTTTAGAAATAAGAGTCCTGTGTTATTTGATAACCGTTATGGGAAGCAAGAGTAGCCATGGCAGCATCAAGCAGTGTAGCACAGAAGTGTCATAAAATGCTCCCAGCTGTCATTTCACAGACATTTGCCCCGAACCCCTGTGTGTGGTTCTTCCATTTCAATTACTCTTCTATGATTCTGCGTAGACAAACTCAAGTTGATGGCTTCATTAGAAAGCACTCATTGAATTTGTCTGGTACAACTTCTCTTCTCCAGGATGTGGACACAGCTTTGCTTCTCCTTCCTGCCCTCCCTCCTCTGTTGCTTCCCTTCTTCCCATCAGTGCATAGATTATGCAGCAGGTGGAGGCATTGCACACTGGTTTTTAATAGGAGAAACCCTCCAGTCATAAATCAATCCTGCTTGAAGTGTCAGTGACTGTAAGTCTGAAGTGAAATGTCAGTATGGCATTTCAGCACTTTTAGAAGAAGCCCCCAAGGGCCAAATAAATCATACAACAAGACTATACGACACAGAATTTCCCTTAAAATATAATGTGAATAGATGATTCTGTTTTATCACACCAGAGGCCGAATTCATTGTGAAGCAGCCCCAGACACGATGGGGTGGGCTCTGGAGCAGTAGGAGTTGAGAGAAGCAGACTGGGAGTCACTAAGAGAAGCAGCCTATTCTCTGAGGAATCCTTGCCCAGAAGCAAAGCGCAAGGTCTCAGGTCATTGGTACAAGACACAGACAGACATGGACTCTGTTTCCTTGAACACGTAGACATCTCAAAACAACAGGGTCTATGAGAAATTTAGGTTATCCCAGAAAGGGTGTTCAAGTGCCAGCCTGGTACATCCCATATTGCACATACCCATGGCCCAACCCATCCCTATTGAATGTGCGATTATAGAATGACAGGCCAATTCGCACCTTCCTTAGTACTGTCAGAGAGTGCATAGTCGCCACTGTCCCTAGAGAGCGGAGCCATCGTGAAACAGGGAACCTGCGAAGATGGCCACTTGAGGACAAGATGCTGTTCGAACAGAGATGTTGAAGTGAAAAACAACTGGGCTTGGTGAATTGAGGGCTTGGACGCAGGTCCTAGAACACTGAGTGCATTATTACTCACCGGCCTGTAGTCCAGCTCTGTGATGGTGCAGCCAGGAAATACCAGTTCTCTTGGTCGGCATTTGGGAAATGGCTGCATTTCAGAACTTGGCTGGGATCTTTCACATTTCCCTGACCTTAACTCTCCAGATGGCGCTCAGTTCTTCTGAGCTTCTGGTCTTAAGTCGTCCCCCCCCCCCCCACCCTACAGTTAAGAACACTGTTGTTTCTCTAAACCCATTCATTCTTTGACAACTGATAACAAAAGCATTAAGTCAGAAGAAAAAAAATAGGCAATCATGTAAAGTCTACGTGAAGTTTTACTTTGTCAGCATACCAAAATATAATTTTAAGTCATGGCAGTTCTATCCATTTCAGAAGAAAAGTGGCAAAAGCGCATTGCGTTGTTTCCAGGGCTTCTTAGACATTGTGTGTGCAAAGCACACTTTCCTTTTGGGCCATTTATGAACGTACTCCAGCTGATTTCAGCTGCTGTTACTTGCTGTTGTGAAAAATGGAAAAAAAAAAAAAAAAAGAAAAAGATTTTTTTCCAAAGAATTTTATCAGTAATGTTATGCAGCCTGGCATAAAACACTTGACAATATCAAAAGAGATGGTATCATATAAATGTAACAGGGAGCAGAATGCAATTCTCTTTCATGATTTGGCCAGAAAAAACAAATTACATTGAGTGACCCAAGGCAACCTGACTTCATTAGACCCCTGGTTCCTGTACACATTACAATTCTGCCCCAGTAAAGAGATTAGAAAAGAAAGGTTATGGGGGCTTTCAAAAAGGGAAGCCTATACGATTCATTTAGATCTGATTTATGAACTGTTTAAACCATTTCCCAAAGTCTGCCTACACAGCCTCTCGCTTGTCTGGTAAACACAGCACAAGAATTTGCTGCTTTGCCGAATCAGCTGCTTCCGTGTCTGAAGACCTCATTTGGACCCTGGGAGGAAGGAACAGTGGAGTCTCCAAAGAGCTGCTGGTCACAAATGTCTACTGCATTTCCGGATGGCAGGGAACAAAAGTGAGACTTGAGAGAGAAACATACATGGAGTGGAATCCCCCCTCCTTGGCTCCTTTGGAGCCAAACACTGACCTATCAGGTTTTAGACACCCACCCCCTCAGCTATTTTCCCTTTCATGTTGTGGTCAGGTCTCTAGAAATATATCCTTTTTGGTTTCAAACTAGATAGAAATTATAGAAAACAAACTGTAAGTTCCCAGGCCCACAATTTTCTCACAGCCAGAAAAGAGGTGGCAGAGAGGACACGGATTACCCTCTCCACCCCCAGCCCCCACCGACGTCTTTCCAAAAGCAAATTCTTTAAAAAAAAAATAGAGAGGGTGCATAGCTCAGCAGTCATCTGGCAATGGGTGGGCATGATTCTCTTTCAAAATAATAATGACGCCAAACTTTGTAGAAAGAGGAAACTGTTGCCTTTGTTCCAAAGACTTTATAGTGAGATAAATATCTCTTAGGCACAAATACAAAGATTTTTTTTTATTTCTTTAAAAGGATCCGTTTGCTAGTCTAGACTTATAGAAAAGTTCATAAACCTGTTACTTTAAATAGACCCAAATTCTCTTCCAATACAACCTTATTTTCCCCAGAAGTGAAATGAACCCAAATTTTAGAATGGGTTTGGTAACTATAGGTAAGTTCTGATACAGATCTGGATTAAGTTCATACTGCCAGGGGGACTAAACGGGGCTGCTTGCTTTGTGTATTTTGTTTTTAACCAAGGAAGGGTCTCTTGCCTGAGTCAGCCTGGAAGATGATTTCTGAGTTTCTGCCGAGGAAGAGACTGAGTGTGTGGTTGGAAGAGGAGGTCTAGCCCCCCGGGATCTAACATGAGCATTAGAACATTTTGTGGGTCTTTTGCCCCTTGGTAAAGGCATTTGTTAGTGTCATTTGTGGCATTAGGGTGTTGGCTCAGAAAAGACAGCATATTATTTCATAGAAATTATGAGAGTAGCTGGGAATTATGAGGGTGTTCATGAATAACATGCCGGATAGACACATGAGATCAGCCTTTTCTCAGGCCTTGCCCCCCTCCCGTGGAAATCTGGGGGTGGATGAACAGAGGTGAAATAGTGTGGCATGACAGCCAGAACACAGTGGGAACAGTCATCTTGGCCCCTGTTCACTATGTGCACGAGGCTGTTCCAAGGGCACTTAGTCCTGGACAAACTTGCCTTCCTAATTTTAAGTGGAAAAATCCTCAGAAACTTTTTTTTTAATGAATGAATGACTGTGTGTGTGTGTGCGTGCGTGTGTGTGTGTGTGTTTAGAGTTAAATGTGACCAGGGACAGTTAAGCTGTTGCAAGTGGCGTTTCTTTTCCTTTAGGCATTTGTTTCTTCGGGAGGACCCCCCTCCCCCCCACACACACACGCTTGCTGCCAACCTGGGAGGAAGGTAATGAAGGCTTTCACTACGACACACGCCTTCTTTTCAGCTTCTGTGGCAGTTTTGAACTGGGAACGCTTCACTCAGACGCATGTGACGTGATGGCTGTTCTGTGGTGATGTATTTTTTTATTAGGAGATGAGAAATGGTGCTGATGCTGGTCTGCTTAAGGACCAGTCTGAACTGAGAATGGCAAACTACTGAGCAACCCAGCATACCAGCTCTGATTGACTTGCAGTGGCTGTTGGGAGCTATTGGGAAGGAGTTGGGTGGTGAACTCAGACTAGCGCCAGACACAAGAGTCATCACCAACTGTCCATGCTTGTTTCAAGTATAAGAGCGTAAGTGACAGATAGCTTTGGGACACACTACCATGGAATGCAGCAGATGTAGCATCTTCACATAGATCTGGCATCTAATTAGATCCACTCTGGGAAATGGGGGAGATTTTGAAGAAGGTATGTAACCTCCCTGAGTTCACTGTCCGTTTCAAGAAGCGAGAATATCTTCCACAGGGAGTTTTTGTGTGGCTAAAGGGAGTGTTAGCCTCATCATTATAATTAGTAAAAGGTCACAATTAATGTTAAGTGACAAACCTAACTCCAAGAGAGATTTGGTTTGAACTTAGATCATTCACTTTTCATGAACGTGAAGAGACTTTAGAAACCAGAGTCATAGAAAAGTTCAGAATCCAGAGAAAAGATACAGATGCGAATTTTCTCAAAGAAGGGTCATGGTCATGCTGATAGGGACACACATTTCATTTGGAGTTAGTGATGCTGTTTCTGGTAGGACATGGTGCGTGATGGGGATGACTGTGAATGAGTTGCTGGGGGTGGGGGTTTCCCCGAGATCATTTCTGGAATCTGAGAATGAGCGCTCACCTCCCATTTGAGTCTGGAGTTTGTTCTTTATTGGAGCAGACATGAAAGCTATTGGCTTTCAATCTGAGCTTCCAGAATTTGCAATAAGCATGAAAAGAACTGGCAAATAGGTAAATAGATAAAGAGGTGAAGAATCAGAACTACTATAAGGCAAAGTTGGTGAGGTAAGGATGTGGGATGAGAAAGATGGGAGTTAGGATACTGGAAGAAGACTGGTTTCTCTCAGAGGGTTCTCTTCCTTTCTTTATTTTATTAAGATAAAAATATTTATTAAAAATGTATATAATTCCACTACCCTCCTTTGTCCCTCCCCCTTCACTGAGTCCCTTCTTTCTTACTATTCCCTCTTCTTTATTTTAAAAAAATATTTTATTATTATTAACTTATTTGGGAGATAGAGAGAGAGAGAGAGAGAGAGAGAGAGAGAGAGTGACCAAGCAAGCCAGGGCCTCTAGCCGCTGCAAATGAACTCCAAAACCATGTGCCACCTTGTGCATCTGGCTTTATGTGGATACTGGAAAATTGAACCTGGGTTCTTTGGCTTTGTAGGCAAGTGCCTTAACTGCTAAGCTATCTCTCCAGGCCCCCTCTTCTATTTTATTTCCCTCTTCTATCATCCACGATAACCTGTTGATGAGCCTGATATTATGCAGGCTGTGTGCAGGTAATGACAGCCACTGTGCGGTCATCAGTACAACAACCACTTTGTGTCTGGAAGATGTCATCCCGAAGCACTTCTTCCCATCCTTCGGCTCTTTCCTTCTTTCCACCACTTCTTCTGTTCTGCTCTTTGAGCCATTGGAGGGTATGATAGAGATTTCTCATTCAGCACTGAATATTCAACTGTCAATTCTTCTTAGCACTTTGATGAGTTTTGAGTCTCCCCAGCAGTTACTGCCATCTGGAAAGAATTTTCTCTAACCAAAATGTGAGCAACACTAACCTATAAAAACACAAGTATTTAGAGGACAATTTGGTGGATATAGTGTATCCATGTAGCCAATGTGCCCCCTAGTGCTTATGATTTTCCCAGCCATAGGCTTGTGACTAAGTTTTTAGTATCAGAAATAAATTCTCTCCTATGGATTGGGCCTCGAATCCAGCCTAAGAGCTGTTAGTTTCTCCCATAATAGACATGCCACTATTACACTAGGGGGCACATTTGACTAGCTGTCAGGGTCCACTGCTTGTTAAGACCACAGACTCTCTTCTTATGAGATGAGAGCCCAAGTCACACCTCTCTCCTCCTCGATGGCTTTGGAATTATATTAATTACCCATTGCCATGACAAGATACATGACAGAAACAACTTAAGGAAGAAGGGTTTGTTTGACTGATTGTTTAAAGGGGTATACTCCATCATGGATGGCTGGACTGGATGGTGGCAGGAGCATGATGTGGCTAGTCACGTTGTGTCTCCAATCAGGAAGTAGACAGAGATGAATGCTGGTTCTAAACTCACTTTCTCCTTTTATTATTATTTTATTTCACCCTGAGACTCCACCATATGAGATAGTGCAATTTGCACTCCGGTTCACTTCTTCCCCTCATAAGTTAAATCTTTTTGGAAACACCCTCACAGGCATACCCAGAAATGTGCTTGGTGATTCCACATACACACCTATTGACCATGAAGAGTAACCATCACATGCCCACTCTTGTTGACCATGAAAAGTCACTGTCACACATCTACTCCTACTGATCATGAAGAATAACCATCATACGTCCACTCCTATTGACCATCACATGTTCACTTCAATTGACCATGAAGAGTAACCATCACATGCCCACTCTTGTTGACCATGAAAAGTCACTGTCACACATCTACTCCTACTGATCATGAAGAGTAACCATCATACGTCCACTCCTATTGACCATCACATGTTCACTTCAATTGACCATGAAGAGTAACCATCACATGTCCACTCTTATTTTTAAAAATGTTTAAGTTTAATTTATTTATTAGAGACAGAAAGAGAGAGAGAGAGAGAGAGAGAGAGAGAGAGAGAGAGGATGGGCATGCCAGGGACTCTAGCCAAGGCAAATGAACTCTAGATGCATGTGCTTCCTTGTGCATCTTGCTTATGTGGGACCTGGAGAATTGAACCTGGGTCCTTAGGCTTTGCAGGCCTCAACCGCTAAGTCATCTCTCCAGCCCTCATGTCCACCCTTATTGACTATGAAGAGTAAATGTCACAGGGATGATTTCCTATTTGCTCAAAACTTCACTGGGCTCCACTACATCATCTGTTTGGGACAGGGAGGAAGGCTAGTCACAAATGGTGGCAGTTGACTTATTCCATATAGATACCATGGACTTGGGAAGCACCATAATTGTGGGTCACACAGCAACATGAAGTCTGCTGGGGAAGCAGTATGATCCAGTCTGGTTGAACCCTTCTGTGGTCAGGTAGTGCAGGTGACATGGGTTGGAGAGAAAGTAATCATTTAGTATCATCATCATCATCATTTCCAGACTAAGGTGACTCCTCCAGTGGCCAAAGGGGTACAGAGATTAGGAATCATCTCTCTGGAGTTCCCTTGATAAATAAATTCTGATTATTGTGGACACCTGAGGTCATGATTGGGGACACCAGATTTCCCCATTATTAGCCAGGTATGGTGGTACATGTCTGTAAGTATAGCACTTGGGAGGCTGAGGCAGAAAGATCTTGATTTCAATCCCAGCCAAGGCTATTCAGCAAGACTCTGTCTAAAAAATTAAATCTTCCATCCCCTCACCCCAAACGAAAAGGTTTCCAAGACTTGAATTCTCCCCAGGACAGAGCGAGGAAGGTGCTTTACTGGAACCAGCAGACAAGGGCACCGCATCCTGGTATATTAGCAAGAGAGTTTTCTACACAACAAGCCCAACGACGACATGGCTGTAGTTTACATTAAGCACACAACCCCTCTATGTTTGTGATTCCAGACTGTTTATCTCTAGTTATCATAGTACAATCCTAAAAAGAGTTTTTGAGGATGGGTGAGGGCAATAGAATGGACAGCAGGAAGGGGGGCGTTGGGGAGCCTGGCTCATTCCCAAACTGTCTAGGACAATGGGAAAAGAAAGATCTGAAGTGCAAAAGAATGTCAAGGTCCACATGTCCAGTGGAAAGAAAGCAAGGGTTACTCAGCTGGGGCAGAGAAGCTGTAAGGGCTTCCTGGCTGAGACCACAGTGATCCACTGAATATTTGACCTCCCTCTCCTGCGTCTGCAGACGATAGCCTTTGTCAAAGTTTCTCGATCCCAGTAGCCATGACAGGACGCAGCCAACCTTCTCTCTCACGTTCTGCTCCCATCTTAGCCCACCAATCTCCTCTTTGCTGTTTGCAAGGATTTTCAGTCGCACAGCTTTCTGGACAGGCTTTAATTGAACCAGACAGTGAACATGTTTGAAATGCTTTGCTCTCCAATGTTTACGGTGGATGAGTATCTTTTCAAGCAGCATCCCCTCCCCTAACACTTAAAATGTAGTAAATTAATTGTTTAACATAAATCTGAAGAGGGTTCTCTTCATTCTCCTCCTATCTCTTCCCTTCTTCCACACCTCCTCATTTTTCTCTTCCTCCTTCTCTTTCTTTTCCACCTAGTTTTCTTCTTTTTCTCTCCCCTGTCTCCTTCCTCATCTCTTCCTTTTCAGCATCATCCTTGATCTATGAGAGGACTGGGTATCTTATCACAACACTGTGGCATTAACATTTTCCCCTCCTTATATGCATTTTGAGGAAATTCTGAGACAGTGACAGGGAGATCCTATTTAGAAAAGCTCCCTAAACATCTTAAGTCCTTCAGTTAATAAACAGGACAAGCACTATACTTTACAGATGGGATTATGACATTCCAACCTTTATTTGGGTTCTACTTTCCCAACTCTGGGGAGTAATGAGATGATTAATGAGTTAATATTTGTTCAGGGATTTGAAGAAAAGCAATGTCTTAAATGCTCTTGTGTGTGTTAACTTCAAATTTCACTTCCACAGAATTCCCTTTAAGAGAAAGAAAGGAGACAGTGGTGGAAACCTCACCCACAGGACTCAGCAGAAGTGAATTACCTGGGGTGGCAATACATGTTCAGGAGTGATACCAGTTGGACTTCCACAGAGGAGTCCCATTAATAGCTCTTTCCTCACGACCTACAGTGTTTTCTGGGGGAAACCCCTCTGCCCCAGCACCCAGAACCTCCCTAATGTGCAGTGGTCATGACCCTTCACCAGCACTTTAGCAAGTTTACATCCAGTGCCACAAATTCCATCATTTGTCCTTCAGAGACCAAAGAAATGACTGAGCAACTACTAAGCTGAAGTTAATTTGACCCAGGGGGATAATCACTGCTAATATCTTAGGGAAGCTTGTCCAAAGGGCATTATGGTAACAAGAACAATTGCAAAATCCAGAACAATACAAACAGTAATAATGGGCTGGATTGATGGCTTAGTAGGTAAGGTGCTTGCTTACAAAGCCCAAGGATCCAAGTTTGATTCCCCAGTGCCCATGTAAGCCAGATGCACAATGTGGCACATGCGTCTAAGAGTTCATTTGCAGAGGTTAGAGGCCCTGGAGCACCCATTCTCTCTCTCTCTCTCAAATGAATAAATATGTAACATTAAAAACTATTTCTTATTAAAAAGAAAACAGTAACAACAATGTCACTCATCAAGTCCTGAGCATGAGTGAGGGTCTGGGCAAGAGCATCCAACCACCTCTCTCTGGAGTCCTGTGGGCAGGATTATTATCATGGCATTAGACAGGTTCACTAGCATGTCTGAAGTCACACAGCAAGTAGGTGATGGAACAGGAGAATATTATCACCAAGCCTCAGGATTTTTAGGCTATGAATTCAAGATGCACAAGGGGTTGTGCCCCTCCCCCAAGCCTTGTACATGCCTCACAAGAAGAATGAGATAAGTAAATGCTTCTTTACATGGAATTTAGTTATTCTCTGGGTGATCTATGGAAGTCTTAGCTTTCCATGGCAAACATTTTACGTTTAATAGACGTGACAGGAGTGAAGGGCTGGGTGTGAAGCTCAGTGGTAGAATGCTTGTCTGGTAGGGCCCAGTCCCTGGGTTTGTCTCCAGCAGTGCAGTAACCTCAACAAAACAGAACCCCCAAACTCCCCAAACAAGCAATACACAAAGAAAGGAATGAGCGTTGTTTGTGTTGAAGTCCTAGGGGAAGGTGCTTTGGGAGCTGAAGATCTTCTCACTCATCAACTGAGAATTATTGAACCATTTGATACTCCCCATCTGGCCTTTGAAGTCACATCACATGAACAAGTCCATGACCACATGAAAGGTTATCTGTGCTTGACAAATACCTTGGGAACTCAGCAAGCACCAACTAATGTTGAGCATTTGCTTAGCACACGGACTTCTGGGTATGAAAGGAAACACGGACAGGCCTCAAGGAAGGCCCTTGATAGAGAGCCTCCCCTGTTTGCCTTTATTTCAGTGCCCCCCTCCCCTCCGGGGCCACCACACAGTGAGGAGGGTGATTGTCCAAGTAAATTCTAAGCGGACACAACACTCCTTGATGACAGTCTTTATGCGATGGTGTTTTTGCCTCGCTAGGTGAATGTCTCCACATCAAGAAAGTGAGGCAATTGCCAAGGAATGTGGCTTTGTAATACATCTCGCGGGAACTCCACCGAGAAGGATCCTTTTCGTTGTGCACTTAGGAGCGCAAATGAAAGCCAGCGGAAGAGCGAGCTGCTTGCAGACTTGAAGCTGTGCTTTTACAAGCAAGGGCAGGCTCATAACCTTGCTTAGTGTGGCCTCAGGTACGAGCGCACTCCCTGCGGGTCGGTGAATAACACACTGAGGCCCCCAACCTCACCTCGCTGTCGCTCCATCTCCTAGGAGGCCTCTTTCAAAGTAGTTTAACTCAAAGAACATTTACTGGAAAAGGCCTTGAGACCCATTATCATGCAGAGACTCAAAGGAGAAGATTTATTGGCTCTCGTGGTCCTTTCTTCCTATCCTTTCAGGGAAGCCCTCCCAGCCGATGAAGTCACAATGGTCAGCCGGTTTGTGGTTCTTTCTGTGTGGTACATGGAGCCAGTTGGAAATTCATAATGGGGTGACCATAGGGACAGTTCAGCCCACCTTTGCAGGTGACCTGTGTGCTGGTCAGGGATTAGGGGCTATGGACCTGGTCCCTTTGTGGACCACACACCAAGTGAACTGAAGGGAAGATTCCTGTGGTTCCTTTGCTATAGGAAGAGAAAATACTAAAGAGCAACTGATGCAAAAATAACTTTCTCTTCTCTAAGAGAATAACAGTTTGTTCTGGAGCCATGAGTGACCTGGCCTGGGGATGTGGATTCCAAATACCATGTTCCAATGTGGTCAAGTTTCATAAAATTTATAGTTACAGAACAAAATTAAGCATCAATCAAGGCACTTTTCAAATGTATTGATGGAAATATCAGGTAGATAGGTTACAGCAAGGCAGGGGAATATTTCTGCTATAGGTTGTAGATGCTATCTGATGACATTCTTTTTATTTATTTATTTGACAGAGAAAGAGAGGGGGGGAGAATGAATGGGCACACCAGGGCCTCCAGCCACTGCAAACGAACTCCAGACACATGCGCCCCCTTTGGCATCTGGCTAATGTGGGTTCTGGGGAATCGTACCTGGGTCCTCTGGCTTTGCAGGCAAAGGCCTTAACCGTTAAACCATCCCTCCAGCCCCTGATGACATTCTTAACCTTTAGGTTGGTAGAAGGTAGTAGTCTGTTAGTACATTACAAAAGTCCTTACCTAATAGTCACTAGGATGGATATTATGTCAAAAACAGAAATGGTAATGAATGGCTATGAAAGGGGCTAAAGACTGCCTGGGGTAATTTCGCTCCAGATCTTAAACATCCTAGCTATCTCCAATCATGGAAGTTCTAATCAACTGAGGAGAGTCTTTAATACAGGTTTATGGCCCCTTTCTTCTGGGAATTTCAGTTCACGTAACAAAGATCAGGGCTGTGAGTGGTGATTTCATCTAACTCTCCCCTTTGAGCCACATGCAAGGATGGCCTTGCAGTTTGGAAGGTTTGGAACATACCCTTTTCCCAACTCTTCCCTTTCCCAGTCTTCCTTTGGTAGTTCTCTCTCCCTTTCCTTCTCTCCTCTCCCTCTTCATTCTCTAAGCAGAAGGAGATCCTTTCCTTTGTTTTCTAGTACTCTGGCTTCAGGTTTGGACTAGTTGGCTCTGCTAGATTAGCTGGTTTCAAAAGCTGGTGGATAAGGAAAGATGTGGTGAAATGTGGGGAGAAGGTGGTTTAATTTTTCCCTTATGTTCATCTGACTTCCTGATGAATTCCAGGGGAGTGAGCCTTGTGTGTGTGTGTGTGCGTGCATGTGTATTTGTGTGTAGGTGTACATGTATATAAAAGTGTGTAGAGGCCAGAGGACCTCACTGTCATTCCTCAGAAATGTGATCCACTTCCTTTGAGACAGGGTCTTTCATTGGCTCATAGCTTACCAAATAAGATACACTAGCTGGCCAGTGAGCCCCAGGAACCTTCCTGTGTCAACCTCCTCAGAGCTGGGGTTATAGGAGAACACCACCATGCCTGACATCTTATATGGGTATTGGTGATTGAACTCAGATCTTCAAGCATACAAAGCAAATACTTTGCTTACTGAGCCATCTTGCTAGCTCTTTTCCTTTTTAAGCTACCGTTAACTTATTCTTTGTGAAATAATATGACTGATATTATTTTTCTCATTGTCATCTAGTTCCTTCCTATTCACATTATGAGGAAAAGCCTGAGAATAGTCTGGAACCAGTGACAGTAGGTTCATAGAAATACTTCATGATCTCTCAGAGAAAATTTGCAGATGTGATGGAGTGTGTGTGGAGGGGTGGCTATTTATCCTTCCATTGTTCAATAGACTATTTTTGATGGTACATGAGACACACAGAACTACGCATGGGTGGAATGCAAAGAGACTCAGACCGGGTAATTAGGAGAGTTCCCTTAGCCTTTGAGGGCAACATAGGAACTGGACCTTATTGAAGAAGTGGAGAAAGAGGTGAGATGGTAAGTAGTTGGTTGGCATGGGCAAGCACTTAGAAAAGCAGGTAGGTAGGACTGGGTATGGTGGCACATGCCTGTAGTCCCAGCATTTAGGAGGCAGAGGCAGAAGGATCACAAATTTGAGGTCAGCCTGGCTACATGGTGCCAACCCTCCCCTTCACCCTTTTTAAATGGCAGATGGGAAAATATTGTGTGCTCAGGGACTGCTGTAAGCCTTGTATATGCTTCAACTTATTGAAATTTCTCAACAACAATGGAAAACTTCAAATGTAATTAGGGCAGATGCTAATTAAATTGGGCATAGCAGGAGAGCAAGAGGGAGGTATGGAGAAATCATGCTGCAAAGATGGGCTAGCGTTATGTTCCAGAAAAGATCTGCTGCATAATCTGTTCTTCTTCTTCTTCTTTTCCTTATATGAACTCATGGACTCCTGTCACTTAGTTCCAGTTTCATAAGTAGTGACATGATTGGTATTGTGCTTGAGGACAATGGCTCTGCTTGCTACATGAAGGATGGATTTGGTGTGAGAGAAATGAATACAAAAGATAAATGAGAAGGGCCAGAACAGATTGAGCAACAGGGAAAAGGAAAGGAGAAATGTACCCCAGTCTTTTACTCACGTCTTTATTCAATAAGCACTTATTAGGAAACTATGCTAGGGGCTGGAAAAATGGCTCAGTGGATACAACACTTGTTGAACAAGTATGAGGACCTGAATTTAGATCCCAAGGACTCACATAAAAGCAAGACATTATAGCACTAGTGTCTGTAATCCCAGTGCACCTATGATGAGGTGGGAAGGTGATATTCCAGAAGCCTGAGTCAGCTAGCCTGGCAAACAGCAGTGAAAGTGAGCAACAATCTTAAAAGTTGTTTAAGGTATAAGGAGAGGACGAACACCCAAAGTTGTCCCTCTGACTGCCACATGCACACCCTTGCACAAGTGCATCAGCACTCATTCACACGAACACACACACACACACACACACACACACACACACACCATGCAAACACATTGACACAAAAGAAATTGTGCTAGGCATTGAACACTGCAAAATGGTGGCAGTCAGGGCTCGTTGTGGAGTAGGACTTAAAATGGGAAGCTATAGATGATTTAGCTCCTCAGGAAGGGAGTAACATGCTTATTCATGAAAGGGAACATAAGAAAAGAAACATTCTGGAAATATAGGGCATGCTCTTTTCCTATGGCTGCCCTCCACATTATGAATTTTCTGGTTCTTCTACATCCGCATTGTGCACTTCCAAGCTGGGCTTCAGGCCTGTGCTTGGCACTGACTTGCCTTCCTATGTATCCTACTGGTTGTCTCTATTACCTACCAGTACCGGGGTCAGTTTTGACTCAAACTTCAGACATCTTATATCCAGTGATTCTTCTATTCTCCTTGAAATCTATGGTTAGAACTTCATTTCTTCCTGTAATGCTAGAACCCTGCCAGTGTCTGGATCTTGGTATACAGCCCAGATTTGTACGCTGACACCTAACCCTCTGTGCAGTAATAGTAACAGTTGAGGGATTTATGAGGTTAGTGGGTCATGAGCTCCTGAATAGGATTAGTGATTCCAGGACCTCATGGGAGCTTAATCTGTCTCACTGGCAATGTACAGACTCAGCAAGAAGGGGCTCATCTTTGAGGCAGAGGGCATGTCCTCAGATACTAAATCTTCTGTTGTCTTGAGCTTGGGTTCTTCAGTCCACAGTTGCAGGCAATACATTATCCAGTCTAAGGCATTTTGTTATAGCACCAGGAATGAACTAAGAAAGATTCCAAACTAGAAGATTTGCCCAGGAATTTCTTTTTTTTTTTTTTTTTATTAGTCAGTTCTGTATTCAGCAAATACAGTCAGTTTGCCCAGGAATTTCAATTCCCAGGTGTGGCCCACTTTTTTTCTTTTTTAAAAACTAGATGCCTGATCTCCACCAATAGCTCTGTGAGCATGTTAAGGAAAGATGATGCCTACTTAATATACCTCTGAGTCAAAGGGTTCCCATCTATAATTCTTGTTTATTTCACAAGGTCCTTTGAGTGTGCACTGATCTGCTAAGTGGGGAAAGTTTGTAGGCATGCTAAAGGCTGCCAGGTTGCAGTAGAGGTCATCAGGTGAAGTTTCCTTTTCTTTCAGAGCTTGACTCTTCAGAGTTGTTTGCATAACACTGGTGTCTCCTGTTAGGGATACAGCTCTAACTTTGAAACTGCACTGTGTTGTTTTTTTTAATGTGAGCTTGTGTGTACATATATATCATATATATTACATTTTGATCATATGTACCCACATATCTCCCTTCATCCCTCTCAGTCTCGGTAGTCCTTCTTGTCTCTTACTAGACCCTCCTTGGCAACCTTTAACTGTCATTAGCTCACTAGTAAGGCAGTGGCCTCCCCAGCTCTTCTATGACAGAATATTGACTGGCCCCAGTGCGTGCAGGGAACTACATGGATCATGAGGTCATGAGTGTAAAGGACTTGTCACATCCAGACACCAGAGTTTCATAGTGCTACTCTGGGTGTCCTTGCACTTCTACATTGTTTTCATCCAATGGCCAGTGATCTTCAATGAGCCCTGGAGGGGCTGGTGCATATGTCTTGTGTAGGGCTGAGCATGCCTCAGTCACTTATGTTTTAGCACGTGACGAGTTACCATTGCACACACACAAAAAAAGCCTTTCTGATCAGGGCTGAGAGGAGAACTGATAATAGGGCTTCAAACAACAGTACTGGTTTTTATCAGCTATCATACCATATAGGTTCCTTAGATAAGAATGTAGCTTATTTCCTGCATCATTTTGTGTGTGCGTGTGTGTGTGTGTGTGTGTGTAGGGGAGGCTGCAGGGGATGGAGTCTAGAGCCTTGTGCATTCTGGGAAAGCACTGTATCACTGAGCTACATCCTCAGCCTTTGGTATTGTCTTCTAAAAGAAAGTGAATTAGTTATTTTTTCTCAAATATACCAGATGAACTTGAAAATGAATTTTGTCTATTTCCATCCCTTAACCCAATATTCTTAATGTGATATATGCTAATAAATGTATTCAATGCTCACAGAGAAGAATAGTATCTTTGGTGACCACAAACAATAGATAATGGTGCCTCTACACTTAGCTGATATCTGAGGAATCTGAGAAAAACATGTCCTTGTGAACATGAATTTCAAAATTAATTGCAACTGAGCAGAAAACCCAAAGCAATTAGAACTTTTCATTTTAAATGCTAGAATGGGCAGTCCAGTGCCAAAAGGAAAATTGGTTTAGTGGTTTTTGGAGAAATCACAGAGTATAATACATATTTAATTATCTTAAGCCTGAAGACTGCTTTTATGCATATATTGATTTGTGTTTAATTATTAAAATAAAATAGAGTTGAATTAATCTGAAATGGCTGAGGAAATAAATATTCAAGCTATACATGTACATTGTATTTCAAACCACAGTGTTCTGTGTGTAATTTCTTTTGTGTGCATATGCATGTATGTTCATATGTGTGTGCGCGTGCGTGTGTGCATATGTGTATGTGGAAGCCAAAGGATAATGCCAGGGGTCATTTTTCAGGCACCATCCATCTTTTTTGAGACATGGTATCTCATTGGCCTGTGATTTGCATAATTAGGCATACCTGGCTGGCCAGTGAGCCTCAGTATCCACCTGTCTCTATCTCCTCTCTGAATGACCTACCATGTTTGGCATTTTATTATTTTTATTTTCATTGATTTTTATTTATTTATTTGAGAGCGATAGACAGAGAGAGAAAGAGGCAGGTAGAGAGAGAGAATGGGCACATCAGGGCCTCTAGCCACTACAAAAGAACTCCAGACATATGTGCCTTCTTGTACATCTGGCTAATGGGGGTCCTGGGGAATAGAGCCTCTAACCAGGGTCCTTAGGCTTTACAGGCAAGTGCTTAACCACTAAGCCATCTCTCCAGCACATTGGTATTTTTTTTTAAACAATGTGGGTTCTGTATATTGAACTCGGATCTTCCTTGACTGAGCCATCTTCCCAGCCCTCTGCAAATGTAAATATATATTTAGACTTGAGCGGGAGGGAGATGTTACCAAAGATGCTACACAGGGGGGCTTCACATACACTGATGACGTGTTTCTCAGGCTGGTTGTGGTGTATGTGGATGTTCACTGGATGGCATGACAACTATTTCATAACGTAACTGAAAAGAGCTAATTCCTACCTCAGAAGTTTCGGGAAATCTTGGGTGAGGTGCTCTGTGCTAAGTTCTCATTCCACCCTTGCTGCACATGGTTTCTACTTAGGAATCACCTTACCCTGGCTGTTGGGTTGTGCCCCTCCCGCGATGGAATGCCGGAGGTTCCGTCCTCTTCCTTGATTTGTGCATATACTAAGCCCACAAAGGTGGCTGGCTTAATTCAAGTTTGCAGAGGTAAAAGAATTCACTTCTCAAGAATGTAATCAACTTGAAATTCAATCCTCCCAGCCATTCTACCACCATGCATTTTATCACCAGCACTGCCAGCCTAGACAGCACACGAAAATTTCCTGCCATGTTGGCTCCCTTTTATCTTCTGCGTCCATTATCTCACAAGCTGACTCCAACTTCACACACTCCAAGTTCTTCTTGTTCTGTGATAAAGAGCAATTTTGGTCTTTATAGACCTCACTTTATAGACACCGAATAAATATCCTTGGAAGACGAGCAAGACTCCCAAATGCACGCACGTATTTTCGAATTTTCTATTTAGTAAATAACAAAGGCACGGAAGATGGTTTGAGGTTTATTTTATTGGTGCTAACCCCTTCAGAAGAACTGGCAGTTTCAAGTAGCAATGTTTCATTTTCTATGTTATATGTGGTAAATGATGAACCCCTCAAAAGGTTTCAAATCTACTTAGGTTAACCCAACATATATGTAAAACATAAGAATTTACAAAACGTAAGAGCACAGGTAAAGAATATAGGAATGTAGAGCAGAAATGGGAAAGAATGGATGGAGAGGTAAAATTTCACTGGTACTTGAGAAAGGCACCTCAGCTGAACCGGGGCTCCTTTCTATGGTATAAAGCTAGGAGCAGAGGACAGCAATGCGAAAATCAGTGTCTTTAGGGCAAATCCACTCCTAACTCCCGAAGGAAGGTGAGCAGGAAGGAAGTAGAAGAGGTCTGTGTAGACATGGGCTTGCCCATCGTGAGAAGCATAGTTACATGTGAAATTTCAAGGTGTTGCGGACTGAATTGTGTTTTCTATAACTCATGCTGAAGTTCTAAGATCCAGTACCTCAGGCTGTGATTGTGTTTGAGGGTGAGACGTTTAAAGAGGCAATGGAGTTCCAGTGACGTTCCAGTGAGTTCAGGGAAGGACCTTATCCAAGCTGGCTTCTGTGTTTATAGAAAGAGATTAGAATGTGCAGAAAGACACCAAAAGTCTACAAGGGCACAGAGAAAAGACCAAAGACACAGCAAGGGGGTCACCACATGCAAGCCACGGGGACATCAGAGGAATCCAGCACCAAGGGCTCCTACAGCTTAGACTTCCGGGATCCCCAGTTGTGAGGAAATCAGATTTGATTGGTTAAGCCACCCAGCCCAAGGTGTTAGTTATGGAACCTCCAGCTGCCTAACACAGGGTCTTGGGATGGGAGCAAGGGGTGAAATTGCAAGGAAAGCAGCCCTCTTCGCAAAACTAAAAGATACATCATTATTCTAGCATGTATAGTTTTGAAGTTACAATAAAAGAAGGAAGGGGGGGGCTGGAGAGATGGCTAAGTGGTTAAAGGAGGTTGCTTATAAATTCTGACGGCCCAGGTTCAATTCTCATGACCCACGTAAAGCCATATGGTCAAAGTGGAGCTTGTGTCAGGAGTTTGTTCACAGTGGCAGAAGGTTCTGGCACACCCGTGCTCACTCTCTTGGTGTGTGCCTCTTTACTTCTCTCTCTCTCAAACACATAAAATATTTTTTAAAAGATGAAGATAAAGGAGTTTTAATGCCAGATACCTTCACTCTACTAAATCAGATTACTTTGTGAGGTTCTTGGAGAGCAGCAAGATTTAGAACTGGAGTATGTGAAAGTTTTTGTAAGTAAAATGACAGATTGAAGTAAAATAAAAATCAAACTATTTGCTGTTTGTGTATAACAGTTTTATAATTTTCTGAACAATGATTGACTGCTTTGGATTAAATATTGTAAGTGTGGTATTGGAGGAATTGTTATGGATGGCAGCTTGAGGACTGTAAGAGATTCTCTCTCTCTCTCTCTCTCTTGTGTGTGTGTGTGTGTGTGTGTGTGTGTGTATTTGTATGTGTGTTTAGAGGTCAGAGGTCAATGTTGAGTGCCTTCTTCAGTCACTGTCCATCTTTCTTTCTCTCTCTTCTTTTTTTTTGAGACAGGGTTGCTTACTGAACTAGGAACTCGTCAATTTGGGGTAGTTTAGCTAGCCAGCAAGCCCTGAGGATCCACCTTCTCTACTTCCCCAGTGTTAGGATTTCAGACACTTAAACCATGTCTGTCTGAGGACATGAACTCAGCACCTTACCAACTGAGCCTTCTCCTTAGGCTCAAGATTCCTGAATGGAAGATCCCCCAATAGAAATGACTGACCCAGGCTTCCATTTAGCAGCTGAAGCCTAAAGGAGGCCAACACTATAAAGCACAGACTCAGAACTGAAGTACTGATGAGGTCAAGGAGGAATTCTGGTCAATGAGAAAAGAGGAAGCAAACATTGAGGGGTGTGTGGCTAAAGAGGGATTGTCTTTGAATTAAGATTTTTGTGGAAAGGAATTGTATTCGTGTGTATGTTGTGGACATGCACCATGGCATGTGTGGGAGGTCAGAGGACAACCTCAGGGTGTTAGTTCTATCTACCTAGTTTGAGACAGGCTCCCTCTGGTTAGGGGGCCAATGCAGCTGGTTTATGAGCTTTGGGAGTCTCCTGGCTCCGCCTGCCATTGTTCTAGCTGTGGGTAGGCTGGGATTACAGATTCCTTTGTGCCACTTTATGTCTTGCTTTACACAGATGGGTGATGGAGGATTGAACCTGGGTCAGCAGGCTTGTCGAGCAAGCACATTTAACGGATGAGCCATGTTCTCAGCCTGATTTTTTCTTTTTTTTAGATTATATCTTCACCACTAAGGTTGGTGGCATCCCTTAGCTAAAGTTTGTAGTGCTTCTTTATAAAGTAGCTTTACCACATCACGGCTGTAAAGTAAATCCAGCCCACCTCTTTTGTGTGGCTCAGAAAGTCAGACTTTCTTTTTCTTTTTCTTTAATTAATTTATTTTTTGGGAGAGAGAGAGAGAGAGAAAATGGGTGCACCAGGGCTTCCAGCCACCGCAAACAAACTCCAGATAAGCGCTCTGCCTTGTGCACCAGGTTTACGTGGGTCCTGAAGAATTGAACCTGGGTCCTTTGGCTTGGCAGACAAGCGCTTTAATTGGCAGGCCATCTCTCCAGCCTCAGACTTTGTTTTAATGGCCAACAAAAATACTCCAAGTAAATATGCTTGTATAGCACATGCAAATTGTATGAAATTCAGATTTCAGTATTTATAAAGTTTTATTGGAAGACAGCCACCTTCACTCATTTGCCTATCATTTATGGCTGCTTTTGTGTTACAATGGCAGCCTTGGGCTGATATATATTATGCTTGCAAAGACTAAGATATTGACTATGTGACCCTTTACTGAAAAAGTTTGATTCTTCTTTTACATGGCTCTGTCCTTCCAATTTTTAGTAATGATCCCTCTCTCCACTCCTCCTCTCTTCAAGTGTGTGTTTGGGTGGGGGAAACTGTGAAAGCTCTGGGGTAATGAGTCATATTCTGTGGTTTGCTGGCAAGTTACAGAACTTATCAATAGTCACGTTACTAAGTCTTCTCATTTATCGTATTGATACTCCATTTCTTTGCTATCAAGGTCCTAACTGATCTCCTTTGCAAGGTCAGGGCGTTGACAGGCAGGAGTCATGGCCTTCTTGGTATTCATGCTGCTCCATCTAATTGGGATCTGGGATCTTAGTGAGACTTTGGTTCTCTAGTTTATATTACAAATGGGAGAAGTCCTAGAACATTCCCATTCCTCTAGTAACACCCTCTTCCAGAAAGGCCACAGGGGAAGTAACACACTCCTTTTCTTCACTGGGGGGTGATTATGTTTAATGTGAAATTACTGAATCATCTTGTAACAACAACATGAAAGCTTGCCAGCCTGATGAGGACGGCAGAGGACAGAGCAAAAGAAAGAGGAGGGAGGGGAGAGAAAGGACCTGGGTCCTTGTCACTGATAAATGCTGGCATTGCCCTGTCTTTGGCTCCTTTTTAATATTAAAAAATAAGTTGCCAATTCTTTAGCTATGTCTAGTATAGTCTTCTGTTATCTCCAGGTAATCATTCCAGTCTATTAACTCTCTCATTTTCTTTTCCTCTGAAGTGCACAGACTTTCTACATTATTTATGACACTAGAATATTGAGCCGAGTGGTCTCCTACCCTTCTCCCCAGGATACCTTCACCTTGTGTCATGAAGGAACTGTCTGATCCCATCTGCTCTCACACAGGAAGATTAGTTCATGGAACTTGAGCACGACACGTGTACTTAGAGTGAGTCACTCAAAATATTAGCATATTAACTGTATATAGTAATGAGTTTAATTATGACATCTTCGTAGATGCACATAACATACTTTCATCATATTCACCCTTCCCCTTACTGTTAGGCTCTCTTGCTCCCTTTACTATTTTCCTTCAACCTAAATGATTAGGAGTCATGTTAATTGCTCATACCAGTGGGAGAAAGGAGGGTATGTCAGGTGTCCTTAGCCAGAGAAGTCTGTGTGTGTCTTTTTAAAATTATTTTTTATTTAAGTTTCTCGGTAGAATTGGATCTACATGAAGGATTTTCCTTGCCAAAACCCAACTGAAACAATGAAGTAAAATGAGACTGTGGAAACCACAACTGGAGTAACTTAGAATGCCATCTCTGTTCCTTTTTTGTTGTCATGTAGTTTGATTGGCTTGTCTTGTGCACCAAGTATTATTTTAATTTTTATTGAAAATTTTAATATATGAGCACATTACAAATTGGTCATGTTTCCTTCAGATTGTATTGTCATGTCCCTCCTCGTCTGCTCCCATTCCACTGACAGTCCTCCTCAGAGGGGTCATCGGGAGTCACTGTGGAGTCATGAATGCACCAGTCAGTCTCTGTGGAGGAGACAATGCCTCAGAGTACACCTTCCTACCTTGTGGCTCTTACAGCCTTTCTGCCTTCTCTTCCACAATATTCCCTGAGACTTGGAGGCATATTCTAAGTCTCCTTTATTGTTGAGATCTCAGCAGCTTCTAATTTTTCTGCTTTGATGAGTTTTGAGTCCCCTTAGTGTCTACCACCCACCATCTCCCTGAAGGAGTTTTTCCGACTCGCTGTGAGAGCAGCACTCCTATTTAATCTGCCACTTCCTCTGTAATGTTCCCTGGGCCCTACCAGATGTGATAGAGATGACTTGTCTCATGCTTAACAGTTAGCTTTCATATTTATTTATGTATTTGAAAGAGAGGAAAAGGGAGGGAGGAATGGAGGAAAGGAGACAGAGTGAGAGAAAGAGACAGAGAGAGAGAGAGAGAGAGTGCAGAGGGGAAAGTGAGTATGGACATTCCAGGGCCTCCTGCATCTGCAAACTAACTCCAGATGCATGTGTCATGTCACTTTGTGAATCTAGGTTTTTTTTTTTTTTTTTTTTTTTTAGGTAGGGTCTCACTCTGGTCCAGGCTGACCTGGAACTCACTATGTAGTCTCAAGGCAGCCTCGAACTCATGGCATTCCTCCTACCTCTGCCTCCTGAGTGCTGGGATTAAAGGAGTGTGCCACCACTCTGGGATGTGCATCTAGTTTTATGTGGAAACTGGGGAATTGAACCTGTGTCATCAGGCTTTGCAAGCAAGTGCCTTTAACTCTGAGCCATCTCTCCAGCCTCCTCAGCTTTCTTTTGTTCTCACTGTGATAGGCCTTGGGTGTCCTGGTATTCTCTGCCATCTGTTAAATGCAGATTCTCTAGCTAAAAGTGAAACATGAATCAAAGGGGATAAACAAAGACATTGTGGACAGAACTTCTTCTCTATCCCTAGAACAGTGGAAGCTTTCCTCTAGGGCCTATGACCTTCTAATCCACAAGCTCTGACTTGCTTAGTACCAGGCATGAACTCCCTTGTACTCAGTGGAGCTCATATCCAATCAGAGAGCAGTTGATTATCCCCATAACCTACGTGTCACTGTCTTGCCTGGCTGGTTGACTTTGTAGGTTGCAGGATCTACTGCTTGTTCCTGCTGTTGGTGATTTTTATCCCCCAGCACTGTGACAGCCGGCTGTCAGGGAGGTGGCTTTCATCTCAGTCCCAGCATGATCTCTCGATGTCCTGTCACCATGGCCTGTGGTGTCTTCAATGACAGGATCTTTGTTATCTGTTCTGATGGGTAACCAAGTGTTTTGGCAATGCCCATGTTATTTTGGGGGCTTCATGGCTCTCCCTGACCAACAGCGTACTGTAGGGGAGCAACCCAATCCTGGTGCTGGGATTTGCCAGCAACAATCTAGGTATTTTTAACCTTTAGTTAAGTTATGTGAGGCTTACTTTTTATTATTCCAATCAACAATTCAGTTCAACCAACTATCACTGAATACTTAGCATGTGCCCACCATTACCCTGGATGCTAGAGATCTAAAGACAGTAGTGTAGTTGAGGAGACAGACACATCAAAGCCCAGTTCAGTACAATACAATAGGCATCATATAGTGCAGACATTCATGACATTAGCGGCACCTCATACTGTGAATGTTTACATCTGCCAAGCTTCACTCACAGTTTTAAAATATTATTTATTTATTTATTTGCAAGGAGAGACACAGAGAGAGAGAGAGAGAGAGAGAGAGAGAAAGAGAGAGAGAGAGAGAGAACAGAGAGGGAGAGAATTGGCATGCCAGGGCTTCTTGTCACTACAAATGAACTCCAGATGCATGCACCACTTTGTGCATCTGGCTTTACATAGGTACTGGGGAATCAAACCTAGGACATCAGGCTATGCAAGCAAGTGCCTTTAGCTGCTGAGCCATCTCTCCAGCCTTCATTTTGCATGGATTGAGTTCTTACAACAACCTGTGGTAAGTAGACACTCAGCTCGGTATTATAGCTCAGGGAATTTATAAGGATTTGAGAAATAAATTTCCTCTCGTAAATATAGGAACTTGTCCAGCTCCATATATATTGGAGCCATGAACATATACAAAACCATTCATCCAGAAAACATGCACTGAGAGCCTTAGTACTTCAGAAATGATGTTTCTGGAAAAGTTATATAAGAAAATCATTTAAATTATTTCCAATAATATGGCAGTTTAATGTTTTGAAAATATTTCATGAAAAATATCTAATGCTGATTCATGTAACTGCTCTCAAGACTATCTCAAGAGTTTTTTAAAAATATTTTATTTTTATTTATTAGAGAGAGAGAGAGAGAGAGAGAGAATGGGTGCACCAGGGCCTCTAGCCACTGCAAACAAAGTCCAGACAGACACACGTACCACCTTGTGCATCTAGCTTATGGAAGTAATGGAGAGTTGAACCTGGGTCCTTAAGCTTTGCTGGCAAGCACCTTAGTCACTAAGATATCTCTCCAGTCCAAGTTTTATTTTTAAGTGATTGTGTATTCTAGGTTTTGTTTCCCATTGATTTTTCTTTGCCTCTCTGTTTGCTGACACTTTGAATCCTATTTGCTTCAAGAGTATTTTCCCTTATTAGAACATTTTGTAGTAATTTAAGCTTTGTTCAAATAATTACAGCAACTAAATAATCTTGGAATTGGTGTCTGTTAATTATCTTTTCCTACATCAATTAAGGTTATTTTTTGTGTGTGTATGTTTGTGTGGTGTGCATGTGTATGTGTATTCATAGGTGTGTGGGCATGTGTATCCATGTGCATGTGGAGGCCAGACACCAATAATGCGCGTCTTTCTCAATCATTCTCCACTTTTGTTATTGAGACAGGGTCTCTCAGTAAACCTGGAGCTTAACAATTTTGCTAGACTGGCTCACCAGCGTTTTACTGACTGAACTAGCTTGCTAGCCCCATAAATTAAGATTTTATTAGCTTTTCATAGACCATGTAATTTTGAATTGTATCCTGAGCACTTAAAATACTATGCTATTAGCTTCTGAGCCTTATTTGAATCCCATGGCGACTGTCAGTGTTTTTTGTTTTAGAGGGCAATCAACCTGATTACATACAGGCTTCAAGTTTCTGCCAGTTGTTTTTGAGCTCTGGCCCCAAGACCAGTTTTGTTTTGAAACTTCTTAGGCTTTTTTCTTTTTTTCTTTCTTTCTTTCTTTTTTTTTTTTTTTTTTTTTTTTGAGAGAGAGAGAGAGAGAGAGAGAGAGAGAGAGAGTGCAAGAACAAGAGCAAGAGTGAGTACCAGGGCCTTCAGCCACTGTGAACGAACTCCAGATGTGTCTGCCTCCCTTGTGGTGCATGCTTGCGTCACTGTGCATCTGGCTACATGGGACCTGGAGATTCGAACATGAGTTCTTGGGCTTTGCAGGCAAGGGCCTTAACCGCTAATCCATCTCTCCAGCCCTTGTTTTGTTTTTTAAGATGGAGTCTAAGCAGCCAGGGCTGATGGGGATCTTCCTATGAACTTGTGGTGATCTTTTTTTTGCTCTCAAGTACTAGAAGTACAGGTGTATACAATCCTGGTGAGATCTCTTCAGTAAATAGTTTTTAAAGTTTTTAAAGCACATAACTAAACTGACAAAAAGGGAAGAAAATTAAAAAAAAAAACCCAGTCAAAACTGGAAGGAATAAGAAATCATGATCCTGGAGAGACAAACAATGGCATCTCTTCCTGGGCCAATTATTTCAGGGGTGGAGATGCCCATGCTAGGAGCTAGGAGAGAAGCCTGCTTGGGATATTCTCACTCCTCATGTGAGCCCTGCCCTACAAACAGTGCCTTTACTTAAAGGATGAGCTAAAGTAAAAGAGAACAACATAAAATAAAAAGCAAGACCCCCATCAAAACTGTACCGAGCATGGAAAAAGAACTCTCTTCTGGTAACCACTAACTAGCCAGTCTACCATTACATACAGTTCTGTGCACTGCATTCATACAATATGCACAGCCTGTAAATTCCCAGGAAAAGTGGTCTTAGATTGGTGGTTCCCTAAAGCAGAAGCAAATACAATCTTTTCTGGGAAAGTTTGCTTTAAGCCCAATTCGTAAATAAGTCTCAGGGACAACATTTCAATGAACATAAGTTCACAACACAGATATTTATTAGCTTAGTGTTTTTTGTAAAAATATACTCAGATTTATAGAGAAACCTGTGATAAAATATAGTGTAGAGCTTCAAATTGAGTAGAGTGGAAAATTTAGGATATAGGGAAAATAATTTCAAAAGGTGTCAAAAAAAGAAGAAAAGGAAATATAGAAAAGATAAGGAAATAGAAGATACAAGATTAAAAGAAAAAGTCAATCCTAATTTATTAGTCATCAACAAATTATACAAATAGACTAAATGATCCAGTTAAAAGATACAGATTCTCAGACATGAATAAAATCTCAGCTATATTCACTTATAAGAGACACTCTCAAAAAGTATAGGAACACAACAAGATAGAAAGTAAAAAATCAAGCCAGGCATGGTGGCACATACTTTTAATCCCAGCACTTGGGAAGCTTAGGTAAGAGAATCATTGTGAGTTTTAGGTCAATCTGGGGCTGCAGAGTGAGTGCTGGTCAGCCTGGGTAGAGTAAGACTCTACCTGGCGGAGGTGGAGAGGGGGGTGGGACAGGAAAGAAAGAAAAATAATAAAAGGCCTAATATAGTGGCTGGAAAATACATGTGAAAACTTGTATTGACCCTCTCCCTTTCATAGCATAGAATCTAATCACCACCACCCCTTCTCTCTTTGAACCTGGGCTGTTCTAATAGAAAGTGGTGGAATTGATAGAATGTCATATTATAAAATAATATTCCAGTTGATCCTCTGTCTTGTGTCCCTCCTGGGAGAATCCAGCCACTTTGTTGTGAGAACACTCAAAAAGCTGCAGAGAGACCCCTTGTGGGGAGGAACCCAAGACTCTAGCCAACAGTTAGCACCAACTTGCTAGCCATGGGAGTGAGTCATTTTGGAAACATAGCCTCTGGCTCCAGACAGCCTGTGTCCCCATCCAACATCTTAATTTCAACCCCAAGAGAGGACTGCCCAGTGAAATCTCTCCAGAATTCCTGACCTTTAGCATCTAAGAGGCTAACAAATATGGAACTGTTGTTTTAAATCACTACCTTTTGGGGTAACTTGTTACACAGCAATAAATAATGGAAACAGTATAAAAATGTAGCTAGTAGAGTTCTATGACTATCAAACAAAATAACACCACTGCATATACATGGATAACCATGCAATGATAAACTATTTTGAATCACATAAAATGATATTTTATAAATTAAAATGTACTTAAAAATGTAACTTCAAGGACTGGAGACATGGCTTAGCAGTTAAGGCACTTGCCTGAAGGACCAAAGGACCCAGGTTTGATTCCCCAGGACCCACATAAGCCAGATGTACAAGGTGTCACATGTGTTTGGAGTTTGTTTGCAGTGGCTGAAAGCCCTGGCACACCCATCTTCTCTCTCTCTCTCTGCCTCTTTCACTCAAATAATAAAATACATTTTATAAACTTTTTATTTTTTTTTATTTGAGAGCAACAGACAGAGAGAAAAAGAGGCAGATAGATAGAGAATGGGCACGCCAGGGCCTCCAGCCACTGCAAATGAACTCCACATGCATCTGGCTTACGTGGGTCCTGGAGAATCCAGCCTAGAACCAGGATCCTTAGGCTTCACAGGCAAGCGCTTAACCACTAAGCCATCTCTCCAGCCCATAAAATACATTTTAAAAATATGTAACTTCAAGATATATAAAGCAAAATTTTGCATAAATACAAAGAGAAATTAAAAACTATATGGTAGAAGATTTTTACCTTATCTCTATCCATAATCTGTACATCAGAGCACCAAAAGTCAATGGCATATAGATTTTAAAACATAATCAGCAAACTTGATTTAATAAGTGTTGTACCCAACAGCTGGGGCATATCTAGTCTTTATAAGTCAGCATGGAATAGTTGCCAAAGTCTGAATAGATACCAGGATAAAGCAAGTGTACACATTTCAAAGAAGTGTTACAAAGAATCTACAGAGTAATATGAAATAATATGTAGGTGTTCAATTTTTGTGATGGATGGGGAAGAGCAAATGTTCCAAAGAAAAGAGAGAGGAGACAGAGAGCAGGACTGGTGGAAGGAAGAAAGAGAGAGAGAGCGCGCGCACAATGAATGCACAGGTTTAGACAACAATTTGCATAGCTCCATGTGGGAAGCACAAACGTCTAATGACTGTTCTGACGACCAGCTCTTCCCTCCAGCCTGCCAGTGCCCAAGCACTTTCCCACCGTGTTCACTCTAGCACCAAAGCATTTGTTCAAATGCCAGCGTTATCTGAAGTATTAGCCCACAGGGACATCAGGCTTTAGACTCTGTCTTTTCTTTTCCCAGTCAGGCCTCTGGCAAGACTTTGAGGGAATGAAGTGGAGAATAAAGACAGAATGTTCTGGCTGGGGCCAAAAAGTGACAATGGGTAAAGATGCAGAGTGTGGGGTGCTGCCCAGGGGAGCTCCTTCTGCAAAGGGCGCTGTGCAGCAGCGAGGACGTGCGGCCTGCGGGTCTGGAGGTGCAGAGAAAAGGAAGACAGTGCATTAGTGTCGCTCCGTCCCCTCCTGCTTGTCAAGCCGATCTATACTGGTCTGGGGTGTGGAAGTCTCATCTAGGTAGAGGAGGGAGGCTGGCTGCAGGCATCACTGCTTACCGCCGTGAGCGCGAGGACCCCGTGACTGGCTTCCTTCTGCCCCTGCTACAGTGGACTCTTCCCCGAGCTACTTACTCCTGCGGGCTTTTCCTCTTCCTGGTGATGCTTTCTATCTTGTTGTGCTCCGCAGCTAGCTTCTGACCTGCTCTTCACTCATTCGCTGAGCATAGCACCAACATGATATATCTCAGGGACCCACCCTTGGTCCTCAGATTAACACTGTAGTCCACTGCTTCCATGTTCCAGGACACTCTAGTGAGTTTAATTTGGGTTGTGGATCCCCATGCTTGGAAGAATTCAGTAAATTCCTTATGCTTAGTCTATTCATTTGTAACTTGTCCAGTTTCCATGAAGATCACTGTTCAGCCTATATTCTTCCACCTGTCTGCTGATCTATCGACAAAACAAAACAAAACAAAACAAAAAACTAAAAAGCCAAAGAAAGAAGGTGGGAGAGAAAGAGAACAAATTTATCTGGATTTTACTAGGTAAAGACCAAATACCCACAGGGCCCGATGTGGCCAAGTCTGAAATGATGTTGTCAAGCAGGTCACTGTGAGACAGTTTGCACCTCTTGAGGACCATAGAGAATTCTGCAGGCATCTTTTATTGTAAGACCTTTTAAAGTTCTTGGGTTTTTTTTTCTTTCATATCCCACACGGCTTCTGAGCTGTTTTCTTCTTCACAAATAAGATGACTTTCTACCTCTAGCGGCCAAAGTGACTGCTGGCACGCTGCTTCTGTGCCCACCACCATGCCCGCAGCAGATCCTCGGGACCTCGGGCCCAGCCTCCGCTGCCCTCAGAAATCCCTTAATCTTTACAGAGTGGCGTGTGGCAGGCATCTGGGGAATAGGATCTTCCCCCTTGGATTGCTTTTTTTCATAAAAAAAAAAAATTCTTCCATGGCCCTGGCAGCAAGCACTAGCATTTTTTCACATTTGTCATAAACTACAAACCGCAGGCAAGAATTAATACACAACAGCAGTGTTTCAAGTCATGGGGAGCCGCGTCTGGGACGCAGAGCCGCTTTGAGCAGGCAAGGCCAGTAAGGAGGGGAGTCATGTGCCCAGCTCAGCCACGAGCTCCTAAACAGAAGCAGGCCACAAAAACTTAACAAGCGCCGGGGAGAGCTTAAGTCAGGAATTCAGATGAGGAATAGATAGTCCAAAACGGGGACCAGCTGGATATATCCATGGTAAACCCGTTTAGTTTAAGTAGTCTAAAGATAGACAATTTCTTTATGTTGAAAAGATAATAAGTTAATGTAGGCCAAAAACACTTATGTTAAACAAGAAGTTGATGTTTTTGAAATTAACTCCCCTTCCTTGCATCCTTATTAATCTTTCATTCTTTATCGTTGCCTTCTTTTTCATGCTTCCCTCTGCTGAGTCTATACAAACCCTCAAGCATCTCCCATCCTCAGGGCGGCGTCCTTACACTCCCCCCTGCTAAAACGAAACTTCTTAAACAGTATTTAGACTTGTATTCTTTTTTTTTCTTTTTGGCATGTGTATGTGTGTGGTGTGCATGTGTGTTCTTGTATGTGTATGGGTGCACTTAGGCGTGCCGGGGGGGAGGTGCCAGATGTCAACATGAGGTGTCCTCCTCAGTTGCTCTCCACCTTATTAGTATTAAGTTTTTGAGTCCGGGTCCCTCACTGAGTCTAGAGTGATTTAGCTATACTAGCCAGCCAGTAAGCTCTAGAGGGGGGGGTCCGTCTATGTTCGCCTCCCTATTGCTGGGACTATAGGCACATACCACCGACCCCTAGCGTGGTATGTAGGTCCTGGGGATCTGAACTCAAGTCCTAACGCTTGTGTAGTAACCTCTTTAGCAACTGAGCCATTTCCCCAGCCCCCCACCTTTTTTGCATGTTTGTAGTGTGTGTGTGTGTGTGTGTGTGAGAGAGAGAGAGAGAGAGAGAGATGTATGTATATGTGCTGATGTGGCACCCCTTGCATTGCCAGTGTAGACAGAGGAGACCTTTGGGTGTCTCCCACCCATCTGCTTGATTTTCTTTAAGAAGGAGTCTCTTACTGATTCCAGAGCCTGCTGTTTTCATGAGCCCCAGGGATGGTCTGCTTTCTGCTCCCCACAGGTCTGGGGTTACAGACATACGTGTGGTCCTATCCACTTATTTACATGGGTGCTGGGGCAGTGGAACTTGTGTGGTCTCTGGTCCCCTTGGACTCTCATGCTTGTGCAGGAAGCTCACTTAATCACTGAGCCATCTCTCCAGCCCTCCTTTTTTTTTTTTTTTTTCCAACCAATGCCATTTAAAATGAACAAATCATGACTGGTATGTTCATGGAGGAGGACACTGTGGCCTCTGGGTTTATCCAAACAATGTAAGGTGCTTTAGTTAAGTTCATCAACATGTCCATCACCTTACTTACCTGGGTAAATTTTATGGTAAGGCATTTGAAATTTACTTTCAGTTATTTTGAAATATGCAGGACATTGTTGTTAGGTAACAGACACTCTGCTGTGTAACACCTCAAAACTTATGCATCCTGTCTGTCTACAAACTTTATTGCCATTGACCAACAACTCTTTTCCCCAAGTCTCCCCTCAGCAGTGTCTGGTAAGCCTCATTCTGCTCTCTACTTTTGAGTTCAACCTTTAGATTCCACAAATAAGTGAGATTATGCAGTATTTATTTTTCTGTGTCTGGCTTAGCGTAATAGAGGTGCATTCCTGTAATCCTAGCACTTGGGAGGTAGAAGCAGGTTCATCTATGTTTTGGCAAAGGACAAGACTTCCATCTTTTTTGAGACCAAATAAATTATTCTAGTGTGTGTGTGTGTGTGTGTCTTTTGAGAAATCCATTGAACCACTGATGGACACCTAGATTGCTTCTCTATCTTGGCTGTTGGGAGGACTCTGCCATGAATGTGAGAATGCAGATGGCTCTTCAATATTCATTTCAGTTCTTTTGGATATATACCCAGAATAAAGATTGCTGGTTCTATCTTTTTAAGTGCTTTCTAAGTTGTTCTTGTTGAAGAGCCTCCATACTGTTTTAGACAATGGCTATGCTAATTTACATTCCCAACTGAAATATCCAAGTTTTCCTTTCTCCACACCTTTGCCAACCCATTACCTTTCTTCCTTTTTTTATAAAAAATTGTTTACTTGATTTTTAACGTTTTATTTATTGATTTGAGATAGAGAAAAAGAAAGAGGGAGAGATAGATACATACATAGAGAGAGAGAGAGAGAGAGAGAGAGAGAGAGAGAGAGAGAGAGAACAAGCATACAGGGCTTCTAGCCACTACAAACGAACTCCAGATACATGCTCCACCTTGTGCATCTGGCTTATGTGGGTCCTGGGGAATTGAACCAAGGTCCTTTGGCTTTGCAGGCAGACTCCTTAACTGCTAAGCCATCTCTCCAGCCCCCTTTCTTCCTTTTGATGAAAGCTATTCTAAAGATGTAAGGTGGTACCTCATTGTGATTTTTGTTTATACTTTTGTTATTCATACTTCATCCATGACAGCCTGGCAAGAGTAATGAAGGCATTCTTTCACATTAGGCATCATGTACACATCTCATTATTTATCTAAGTTCCTTGTTCACATGCTTGTTATGTTTCATCTCTCTTGGTGCCCTTCCCCCTAGATGTCTATCATGTCATCACCTCTCCCAATCTTTTTAGCTCAGTGTCCTCTGTTCCTCTATGTTTCTTCCTTTACCCTTCCATTAAGCTGATGTTGCTGATCTTTGGAATTCTCTCCCAGGGCTGTTACTCTTACTATTTTATGCACTTTTCCTGGTCTGTGTTCTCCATCCTTTGTCCATCTCTATCTAAGCTTGAGTCAGTGTCTCTCTTGCTTAATCCTGTCATTGCTAACTGCGGAAAAAACTGAAATTTCATATCATGACTTATAAGGTCCTTGTTGCACTTGAAGAACAGCTGTTTTTTTTTTCAATGGATGTTTGTTCAGTGAGTGAATGGATGACTCACAAATAGGTGTTTCTAACCATGAAGTTTTCACTGAGTTTTAAACAAGACCCAGAGCTCCCATTGGTGAAGTCCTTGCCTAGCATGCATGAGATCCTGGGTTGGATCTGCCACACCATATAAGCTGGATGTGGTGGTATGTGCCTGCAATCCCAGCACTCGGGTGATGGAGACAGAAGAATCAAGAGTTCAAGATCATCCTTGGCTATGTAAAACCTGTCTCAAAAAAGAAATCATAATGGGGACAATTAAGAATATTTGAATACATAATTGAGATTAGATAATGGAAAATTTCTATTAATTTTTTGGGCAAAGATGTATTATCATTATAGTCAAATATACTTAGTCCTAGAAGTAGTTCACACAGATATCCTATTACATTAAACAAATTTAATAAACAAAATACCTTTGTTTATTACACATAAACAAAATGTTTTTTAAAAAAGATATAGGGCTCACTAAACATCTCATTGTAAATTAAAAAAATTATATATATATATATACAGATTATACTCTTTTATCTCCTTACTCCTGCTCCCATTTTCTGAGGCCCTCCTCAGTAGGGTTATGGGATTCACTGTGGGGCCATGAAGGCCTCAGTCAGTCTCTATTGGGTAGTGGGTAGAGTGTACCTGTGCCTCAGGGTATTCCTACCCATTCTGTGGCTCTTACAATCTTTCTGTCCCCTCTTCAGCAATGTTTCCTGAGCCATGACAAGTATGTTGGAAGCTTGATTTAGTGTTGAGTCCTTTGTAGCCTCCATATTTCCACTTTGATAGGATTTGATTGAGCACTGTGTCTGTCACCATCTCCCTGGAGCTGGTTGTCAGGCTAGCAGTGTTCATGGTGCTGCTTCTACTGCAAGTTCTCCTGTGCCCTGGCAGATGTGGAAGAGGTGGCAAGTTTTTTGGGCAGTTGGTTATCTTCTTAGCTTATTGAGATAGATCTTGGCTCTTCTCCATTTTCTCTTTTCTGCCATCACTTTCTTATGTAAGTTTTCTGAGGGTACAGAGGGGTATGGGGCTCATTTTTCCTTTGGTTTTGCTTCTCTGCCTCCAGTGTACTCATCCAAATCTTTTACTCCTTTCCATGAAGGGGCATTAGTGACTTCACATGTTTATATGACCTGAACTATCTCATTCCATATGTTGTATGGCTTTTCCCTCTGAATTGAAATAAATTTCCTTCCTGGAGGGAACAACAAGCTCAGAAAGTGACACAGCTCACAGTCCCCACCCCAGCCCACAAGGTAATATAAGTAGTAAATTGCTAGGAAAGAAGAGACTCTTCTGTGGAGCTGCCTGCAAGTTGGCCAGGTAGCTGAAAGGATGGTTAATTTTTGTGAATTTTCACCCATGTTGGGGTGGGATTTTTGGTGATGCAGTTGCCATTGAGTTACCTATACCCATGTAAGTAACTCCTCACCCATGTTCCTGTAAGTAATGCCAATAAACTCATTGGTTCTCCAAGCTTGAGTTGCATGGAATCATTTTTTTGGTCTGTTGCTGGTGACCTATGTGGGGTAAATAAACATTAATTCATGTTTCCTCAGGAAAACTCACACAACACTATATAATAATTATTTTGTCTCTTTATTTATTAAAAATGACCAGAGGAAGATATTAAAATGTAGGACTGAGACTAAAAGATGTATTTATGTGATAGTTGTAAAAGTCTTAGCAATTGAATTAAGCATCTTCCTTAGTTAAAATCCTCCTCATAAGAAATCCTTTAAAAAAAATTAGCAGGGCTGGAGAGATGGCTTAGCAGGTAAGTGCTTGCCTATGAAGCCTATGGACTCTGGTTTGAGGCTCGATTCCCCAGTAACCACGTAAGCCAGATGCACAAGGCGGCGCATGCATCTGGAGTTCATTTGCAGTGGCTGGAGGCCCTGGCTAGCCCATTCTCTCTCTCTCTCTCTCTCTCTGCCTCTTTGTCTTTCTGTCCATCTGTCACTCTCGAATAAATAAAAAAAAGCAAAAAAATTAAAAAAAAATTTAGCTAGACATGGTGGCCCACGCCTTTAATCCCAGCACTTGGGAGGCAGAAGTAGGAGAATCACTGTGAGTTCAAGCTATCCTGAGACTACATAATGAATTCCATGTAGCCTGGGCTAGAGCAAGACCCTACTTCAAACCTCCCCTGCCAAATTTATTTACTTGTGTGCATGTGGTGTGTGTTTGGGGACCACACCAGGGTCTCTTAACACTGCAAACTAACTCTAGGCACATGTGGCACTTTGTACATCTAGATTTACATGGGTTCTAGGGAATTGAACTGGGGCTAACAGACTTTGCAAGCAAGCACCTTCAACTACTAAGACATCTCTCCGGCTCTTCAAAATAAATTCTTTGGCATGTAAGTTTTATCTCAATTCTTTAGTAGAAATGACTTAAATATTTATTTATAAGCTATAAGAAAGCCAGAACCAGGACTTGGAAAGTCAAAGACCATTCTGTCATGGAATCTCATGTAAACTTGGTTCACAGATATATTTTCCTCCCTCATTCCAGATTCTTCTCTCCTTTTCTTTTCAGATCTACTTCTAATGACCCAGACTATGAGATTCGGGTCACTTCCTTTGGCTGCCCCTCTTAGAATATAGTTGACTTCACCATTCCGCATGTTTAAACTCATTGTTTGGTTTTGCTGGCTGCATATCAGTTTTCTGGGTCATATTGTACCGATTTAATTCTGGCTACATGTTTGAGCTCTTATGTCTGAAGACTCCTCAGTCATGATGTGCCCTTGCATAAACCCTACTGCTTTCAGTATGATGGAACTTACTAGAGCAATTTGAAATGTTGGCAAATGAGTGGTGATGGGTAACTGGCCCATCTTACATCAGTCTTTCCATATTTGTACATTTGTATCAAACATTTTATGCAAGACATTCTCAAAATGTTAGGTACATGCTAACCTAACATCTTGTATTTGTGATAAAACTCACATACCATAAAATGAGCCATATTGAAATGTACAAGTCGGAAGTATTCAGCACACTTATAATCATCACCTCTGGACAGTCTAAACATCACCCCAAGAGGAGACCCCCAGATCCATCAACCAGCATGCCCCATCTTCCTCTCTCCAAAATTCCTGGAAGCCTCTAACCTGCTTTCTGAGTGTTTGCGTTTACTTGTTCTAGAAATTTCGTATTGCTTTAATATTATGACCCCAGAGCATAGAAACACCTTAGTTTTGGTTAGTGCTATGTAGATTTGTAAATTTTAGGTGGAAGATGTTTTATTAACATTTGAGACATGGGTATTTTTTAGACAAATCATGTTTTAATTCCTAATTAAAAAGAAGAGTTCAAGGACTATTATTTTGGATGTTAACAATCTGATTTCTTTTTTGTTTTTGATCCCTTAGGTAGCTGTAGAAGAAGACCAGTCCTTTCAGGTGAATGCACAGGCTCGCCACCCCACCCTCTCTGCACAATTCCTATGATCCGTGATCCTAAAGTCTTTGGTCTGCTGATGCAGGCATGTCTCCAGATGCACTTGTGTGGTTTGACTCCACGGAGTGAGGAGATTCCTCCCTGTGTGCAGGCGAGCTGTTTGTTTGTGTGTGTATGTATAATAAAGTGGTTCCTCTGCTCCTCCAATCCTTCTTTTGTGGTTTTTTTTTTTCTTTCATTGCTCCCTCCATTGTGTGTGCGTATATGTGTGTGTGAGAGAGAGGGAGGGCAGCAGGGTTTTACTATGAACTCACGAGCCTCCTGCCTCAGCCTCTCAAGTGCTGCTATTATAGGCATGTACTGCAATGCCTGGCCTTCTCCTCCAATTTAAAGCTAAATTATCATATTAACAATTAGATGTAAGATTGTAAACAAATTCTGTTGGGTGAATTTTTGGGTGAATTTCATTGGTAGAGAGAAGTCTACTTAAGACATATGCTTTAAATTGTTGAATATTCTAGAATAATGGTTCTTACCAGAGGTGATTTTGTCTTGTCCTTCTCCTCAGACACTCTAATTTGGTTAATTGAGAAGATAGTTTGTGGGATGGTGGTGGGGGTGTGGGGAGATACTACTGGCGTTGAATGGATAGAGACTACAGCTTATAAACCTCCACAACACAGTTGTTCTTCTCAAAATGTCAAGGGTGCCGAGGTTGAGAAACTTTGCTTTAGAGAATTCTCAACAGTTCTTGGGTCATCACTTTAGACCTGGAGGTTACAAAGTGACCTGAGAAGTGTGAACAAGTACTGCACATAGAGAACAGCAATCGGCACTCACAGTGCTGTTCTAAATACTTTCGGTTGACATTTTACCCCCACGAGGCAGAAACAGCTCCATTTTACAGATGAAAAAAAAATGAAGGAAAGAGAAGCAGCTTGCCAGTAATATAAGTGGAGAAAATTATAGTCTTGCTTCTTAGTTCTTGAAGGGAAGGGTCTGGGGAGTCAGGTCTGTCTGAACTGCTACCGCGACCTCTGAAGTGCCTCAGCACAGACAGGCAATCTTGCTGTTGTAGTCGGCTCCATGTTGCTGGGACGAACATCCAAACCAGGCACAGTTCTGGGGAGGAAGGGATTCATTTCAAGCTTACAGATCCAGGGGGAAGTTCCATCAGTGGCCAAAGAAGCTGCTTCCAAGCATCCAATTAGAGAGAAGAACAGCAGCACAGCACACACACCAAAAGAGCAGCCAGCAGCAGGGACCCCCACAGAGCTGGACTTCTCTGCATACTTTTTTTTTTTTTTTGCTGGAATTCCCATCTGCCCCCAACACACCTTAGGGCTGGACCCAGGATCCACCCCCAGTGACACCACCTCCAGCTGGAGGCAAGCATTAGTAAAACGCTTGAGTCTATGGGGGACATACATTAAAACCAGCACAACTGCCTTTTAGGATGGAATTTGTGGAATGATTCAAGGTTATATAGTCCAGTGTTGGTGCTGGCCATGCATCATTCTCTGACTTGTTAGTCTAATGATATGGAATATGTATGTTTGCTCAAACAAGAACAGCTTAGTGGCTGGAGAGATGAAGACACTTGCCTGCAAAGCCTAGTGACCCAGGTTCTATTCCCCAGTACCTACATAAATCCAGATGCACAAAGTGGTACATGCATCTAGAGTTTGTTTGCAGTGGCTAGAGGCCCTGGTACACCCATTCTCTTTTTTTCTAACTCTCTATCTCTCTCTTCTCTGTCTCTGCTTGCAAATGGATAAGTAAAATATTTTAAGAAAGAATAGTTTGGGTTATAAGGGGAAAACGATCAATAGAAATATGTTTTTCCAAATCCTAAAAGATGGAAATAACCACAAATTATAACCACTTTTCTATTGCTTCATGTAATAGTTTTAATATTTATACTAAAACCACAATACATTTTCATAATGGTCTTACTCACTCGAGACTCATGGGGGAAAAGCAAAACACATCCTCAATCTGAAGTGACCATGCCTTGTTTTCAGCATGTCTCTTCTAAGAAGCCAACAGGCTTATTGCTCAGTGGCCATGTGGGCAGCTTAGGTCATGAGGCAAGGTCCCTCCCACATAAGGAATGGCAAGCCCATTATTTTTGGCCCTGTGTCTAAGAATATGGATCTTCACTAGCTCAACTTAAGAACAACAGTCTCCGTGCGGTGGAGAAGCCGAGGGACACAGGCCTTGCTTTACCTGCGCCTGCTCTGACTGCTCTGGGATTGACTCCACCATGGTCCTGTGTGGCTGTCCTTAGGGAAAACAAAACAAAACAAAACAAAACAAAGCAATAAAACACAAAACCAACATCTGTGAAGATGGAGATGAAGATGGAAGGGTGGGTAAGCGATGGTAAATGGGACACAATACGAACACCATAAAACCAAATCTGGTTCCAATCACTTCCGAAGCATTCTGGAAAAAAGCTCCAACTCATTATGAATATGGAACTCAGGGCAGAGACATCCAACACTAGAGCTTTGTCTGCTTCCTTAAAGAAAGTCAGCTCCTATTTCTCTGATCTTCTCTGATTCATTTCTACTGAAAAAGATCCAGACGTTGATGCGAAACAAAGACACTTGTTCCTGAATCAGCACTTTGAATCCTGAAAAAATGCAAGATACAGCCAATTCACTTTCTTCTCAGTACATTATAAAAAAAGAATAAAAATTATATAACCCTGGGATCTCCCACGCAAAGCTATCATATTTCATTCTTTACCTGAAAGGTGAAAAATGTAATTCAAAGTCTGTCAGATTTGTGAATCACACCCACCTTTATCATGGACATAAAAACTGATAAAAACTCAACAACCAGGAAACTCTGTACAACTGTTTAACTTCATTTTACTCAAAATAGTCTTTTCAAGACAATGAGCACATTATTATCCATGTCCAGGTGCCCACCGAGCCCCAGTATCTCTAGGTTCTCCTAGGGTGATTATTAAGGACGCTTCCATTTCTGTTTCCCTGACATAGGAACATCAATATCATTGAGAACTGAGCGGCTTATCATTAGCTTAGCTTCAGGAAGGATTACAGCAGGTCCTTTTTTATTCTCCCTCTCTCTTTCTGCCCCTCCTGCTCTCACTCCCTCACTCATGTATGAAGCCTTAGTGAAAAGTTGCAGAGAATTCTGCAAGTGCTAAACTCAGCTAACACAGAGGACACAAAGAAGTCACTATAGAATTAACAAAAGAATATGATTTGCCCTAACATATCTACTGGTCATCGGCTTAAAAAGCCATTGAACACTATGAATGACATCACTCTTCCCATCATCCATTACATAGGCATCATAGAGTGCTGGGGGTAAGCTCTTCTAATCATATACAAAGGAAATTAAATATACTTGTGTTTCAGTTATGAACAGTTTTCAATGTTTACATATGCTACAACTCATTTTTCTAAATTAATTCATCCCACAGCTAAGCTTAATTCCCTTGCCCAAGATTAGATTCTTTTAAAAGTGGGTAAGATACTGAATAATGTGGAGTTGCTAGAACAGTGTGTCAGTGTGTTGAGAAAGGGAAGAATAGGGGGAGGAGGAAAAGACTACTGGATTTTCAATATCTAGGGCTTTCACACTAAAGGGCCATTCTTTAAGGTTTGTAAAGAGACTTGAATGTATTTATCAGGGAGCCCCATAAACACAATAACTTGATGTTTTGTACATTTAGTCAGAATATGGAAACTCTTCTCATGACCTGTGAGCAAATCAGGAAACAGGTTAAGCTGGGTGCTGTCCATCTGCTGAGAGCAGCTCAGAGCTACAGCTATTTGATCTATTTGGAGATTGTCCAGGAAGACCTGGAGATGACCAGAGGGTTTCATCAGAGCTAGACCTTGTCCTGTAAATGACCTGGCTGACCTCAACTTGATTGCTCTTCCCTCTAAATAAGACAATGGGGGAAAAGGGCAGAAGATAGATGTCTCCTAGGGGAGGTGACTTTGTGCGCCCTGCCTATCCTCTTAGCAAGGATGGTGTCTGGTATGTTATATCACAAATATTTGTCAAATAAAATAATCTAGGTCTTTACGATATTACTGGGAAGAATGAATTAACCTTAACTTAGGAAGCTCAGAAACATTAGTGGAAGAACTATACCTTGAATTGAGATCTGACTATTTCCACTACATTACATGACTCAATAGAAACTCTTCCCTGCGTAAAAATTCAAGTCATTTCAAGAGACAGATAGCTTTTTATAGCTTGAGTGATCGGTATGCAAAAAATTTAAAATTTAAAGACAGGGCTGGAGAGATAGCTTAGAGGTCAAGGTGCTTGCCTGCAAAACCAAAGGACCCAGGTGTACTTCCCCAGAACCCACATAAGCCACACGCGCAAGGTGGTACATGCATGTGTCTGGAGTTCGTTTGCAGTGGCTGAAGACCCTGGCATGCCCATTCTTTCTCTCTTCCTCCCTCTTTCTCTCAAATAAATAAATAAAAACAAAACATTTAAAAAATTAAAACACAGACTATCATATTCTATAAGCATCCAGTCAAATACTAGTTTAGGCTTTCATTGACATATTAGAAACCTTGCAGTTCAGCTTCCTACACAGTGAGGACACAAAGGTATTTCTTTGTACAATGAATGAATGTTAATCCCGTACAATGCAAGATGCTAATGATCTTATAGGCTGTGATCCCATTCTTGGAAAGATTACTTTTACTAGTTCCATTACAATTTTATCACATGTTCTATTCTTATAGTAAATAGCTTTTTCTTGACATGTAGACACTCTGAAGTAGTGGAAGTCATTGTCGTGTCCATTGTTGTATTCCTAGTACTAAAACAAGACCTTAAACATGGCAGGACTTAAAGACACATTGTTTTGAGTGAGTGGATGCCTGAATACTTGGGAAGGGTTAGAAACAACAGCTGCCCTAGGGACGGACTGGAATGTCCTGGAGGAGCCATTTGAAGTCATGTGACATTATAGTAGATGAACGACTAAGGCTGTGGTTTAGACCCTCCATGCAGGAGGCCATGGCCTAATCTAAAGGGAACATATGAGGTGAGTATGTATCTGGATGACATTTACATGCAGTGTAAGGAAAGGCTGTTAAACATTGGAAACTCACTACCCACATTTTGAGTGGAAGGCTTATCTCTCCCTCCCCCTCTTCCTCTTTCTCTGTTGTCCACCCCCACTCCACAGAGATGCCTGATTTGTAGTCAATCAATCTTACCCCTGCAGTATGAAATGATATGAAATCAAACCATAAGAATTTGAGAAGATGAAAATTAAGACGAAAAATCTCTTCCAGTTGGCCTTATGCCCAGGTGAAGCTCAGTGTTTTTGGCAGCTGATTCTTAAATGAGGAAACGAAATGGGGAAATGAAAAAAATTAATACCTTTGATCTTTTTTAAGAATTAAAATAGCTGTGTGTTATCCTCCATAACTTCTCCACGTCCTTCACTGGAAGCGAGGTTTCTCCAGCTTGTCTCAGGTACACTGGACGGCAGAACACAAGCCTCAGGTTTCATAATTAAGAAGGAAAGCATCTTTATTGGCGAGATAGGCCACAAGCCCACCCCCACCTTGACACTACTTGTTCACAAACCATTTGTTGTGTCCCTTGGTGTTTGTTGATCAAAGTTCCCGTCATGCTGACTGAGAGGGTGTTCTGTCCTGTTTTCAAAGTGATTATTAAGCCACTTTAAAAACACTTTAACTTGTGGGTTTGCCTCACTCTATTTGAGTCCAAATTTCACAATAATATAATGAAGCAAGCCCTGTGGGACTGTCTGTGTCATCCTAATTTATCAGAGAACCACAACCTTGCACATCTTTTCCAAGTGCCTTTTCCTCCCACTGTGGCCATGTCAGTGCTGCCCGGCCTCTGGCTTCTTTCCGGTTTGCTGCTCGGGCTGGGTCCCGGGACTGAGCACCCATGGCGCAGCTCTGAAACGCTGGTCAGCGTCCCTCCACACTTCGGAAACAGCATACTCCTCATTCCTGCTGTCAAGCTTTGAGCACTCCTGTCCTCTTGGAGTCATCAAGATTTGATTGTAAAAATCTATTGAACTCCCCAAAGAACTCTGAAACATTCGTTTCACTTTTCTATCTGCTTCAATGGGTATTTTATGTGAATTGTGAACTTGGGAAACATAAAAAGGAAAAATTAAAAAGAAATATGTATTCTCTCTAAGAATCAGAAAGGAAACTATGAACAATGTTTCAGTGGCTATGGATTTAACCAACTGGCTATAGCTTTTCCATTTTCTTTATGATTTATTCCCATTACAATGACTGAACATTTATTTAGACTTTAGATACAATATTCACATTGTGTTACCACTTGACTATTTTTACTCTACAATTGTTTGGCCAACTGAAAAAATACTTAATTATATTAAAAAGTATATTTAGGGCTGGAGAGATGGCTCAGAGGTTAAGGTGCTTGCCTATAAAGCCTGATGACCTGGGTTTGATTCCCTAGTATCCACACAAAGCCAGATATACAAAGCAGTGCATGCATCTGGAGTTTGCTTGCAGTGGCTAGAGGCCCTGGCACACTTATTCTCTCTCTCTCTCTCTCTCTCTCTCTTTCTGCTTGCAAATAAATAAATAAAAATAAAAAAGTAAAAGTGTATTTTCTGAATGTTTATATCCCATATAATGTAAAAGGACGGAATTTCCAATGATTCTGTAATAATTATACCTAAAAAATATTCCCAAATACTCGATTCCATATATTTAGTGTTTGTGACATAATTTGTTCACTCTCTGAGGTGAATTCAGAAATGTATGGATTATTGTTTCCATCTAATTTCTATTAGTGATAAAAATTCAATTGCCCACATGTAATAACTGAGAACAGGAATGCTATATGCACATGGAAATATTTTTTTTTGAGACAGAGTCATGTTATAAAGGTAGCCGAGGTTGTCCTTGAACCCACGATCCTCTTGTCTCCTCCTGAGTGCATCACCGTACCCGGCTTCACTACCCAATGTGTTAAAGAATCATTGTCAAGCACATAATGTGTCTGAAGGATAACTAGATTGACTTGCTGAAGACTGGCCTTCAGTGTAATCCTGAAAAAGTTTCTTCCTGACTTTGGTCAGACTAAGCGAGCTAAACTGAAGACTCAGTAATTCACAACATTTCACTTTTTGACATATGTGCACAAAAAGGACAATTTACTTAAAAATCTGGCCAGATGTATGCAGCTTATTTTATTATCTTAACTTCTTTGTCTTTCAATTAACAAATTAAAAATTAATTAATATATATATGAATATTTAAGACATACGACATGATTGTTTGCTATATGTATACATTGTGGGATGATGAAAGAAAGTTAGGTAGCACGTCCATCACCTCGTGCACTTATTATTCTGGGGTTAAAAACATTTGAAATCTACTCTTGCCAATTTCCCCCTTTTTTCTTGGCAAATTTTTAAGCATACCATGTTCTATCATCAACTGTACTCTTGGGCTATGTGGTAGATCTGTAGAACATGTTTATTCTGTTTGCCTGGCTGGTTAATACGCTTTGACTGATTTCAGTCTATTCTCTTTGATAACTAACTTCTACTCCACTTCTGTATAGACCCCTTCCGCCACATCCTCACCTCACAATGCTTTTTCCTTTTAATCACATCCATTTTCACAGGAATAAAGGATGTCTCATGTAGCTTCAATTTGCATTTCCTGATCATTAGTGGTGTTGAACATTTTTTTTCCATGTATTGGCCATTTGTATGTTGTCTTTTGAGAAGTAAGTGTCTATTTAGGTCTGTTCAGGCTAGTTGAATTTTAATGGGTATCTGGTCATAAGTATTTGGTTTTCCTCTTGTTAAAGTCCCTGTGTATGAAGTTGCAAGATATCCATACTGAAGTGGCAGCTCCTCTTCCTGGTTTTGATGGATTAGGCAAACTGTGTAGCCTTGTATCATCAAAAACATTCTTCCACAGCATTTATCACGTGCCTGAGAAAATAGATGTCAAGTGACAGAATGAAACAGTGGCAGTCTTTTGTCTATTCAGAACAACTGCTTGTTCTTTATCAGAGTAAATAATGTCAGACAAATTGATGCATTCCTAAGAACACAAATTGGTTTTATTCACCTTTTTGTTTTAATCTCATTTAACTTGTAAGTATACTTTCTTATTCCTATTAATTTCTTGATGGTGTTTGTGGCCCACAGTCCTTTAAGTTTCTTAGGGTATCTCAAATTCTTCCCGTTTCCAACTTTTTCAAATGTTTAGATTTAAATGTTGACTTGTTTCTGTGAAGAGAGGAAATAGTCACTGCAAGTCACCACATATATTTTTTAAAGGAAATTTAGATGCTGCCAAAGGCAATTATGAGAATACTGCAAAGCCAGAGAGATATCCTACAGGAAACCAAAATTTCATAAAGGGAGCATAAGCAAACCTCAGACATTCCAGAAGTTTTACATGACACCCACGAGTTATATATTTTTATTTTGGCTAAGCCATCTGTTATTTTGATTCATTAAATTTTTCTTGGCAGTGCTGGTGACATGCTGTCTTTCAAATAAATGTGCAATTTCTACCCTACTCCCCTCTCTTTTATTTTTTAAAAAAACCTTCTAAATTTACTTGGAACTTCAATCACTGGGGAGAGGGCGCACAAGGTAAGAGGAAAGGAGCAGTCATAACAGGGTGCCCATAAGGCCCATAAAGGACCGTTAGCAGCACTGGTGCAGGTCGGCAGGGATGAAGTTGATTCTGTGTGCACTGCCTCCTCTCAAGCAGGCCCCACCACCTATAGTCTTCTAGTGCCCATAGGGAAGCTGCATATTTTCTAGTGATGCCTTCTTTCCTAAGTCACACTCTTTCTCTTGTCCACACAGGAACACAGGGGTACAGGTTGTAACAGACACCTTGGGGAGTTATAGGTAAATTATTCCTTTTACAATTGAGTTTAAGTTTAGGAATAGACAAATAAAAGATACTACCAAAGCATCACATAAACAGTTATTAGTCAGTATATATACATATATATATATATATATATATATATATATATGTATGGTTAAATATATATGTATATATATGTGTGTGTGTGTGTGTGTGTGTGTTTGTGGGGGAGAGAGAGAGAGAGAGCGCACAGACAGACAGATGGATGGAAGGACAGACAGGCAGATAGACACCAAGACCAATATTGAAGGGAAGAGAAAGCAGAGTCAGAGAATGGAAACCACTTTGGACTATATTCAGCTGTAATGGGACCTCGGTATGGACATCTTCTAAAAATTTCCAAGATGATTTAACTAATGCATAACTAGGTTTGGTAATTTAATCATTATTAAGTATAACTTTTTAATGAAGTATACTATTGCAAAAATATTTAACTATTTTTCAAGCTATTCTTAAAGCAGCAGGTCATAATGGCTTTATCAAGTTACTATTTATTTATTGGAGAGAAAGAGGGAGAGAGATAGAGAGAGAGAGAATGGGCATGACAGGGCGTCCAGCCACTGCAAACAACTCTAGATGCATGTGCCACTTTGTGTATCTGGCTTACGTGGGTACTAGGGAATTGAACCTGGGTCCTTAGGCTTTGCAGGCAGGTGCCTTAAGTGCTAAGTCATGTCTCCAGCCCTTGATCATTACTTTTTTATTTTTTGAGAGTACACAGCATTTATTACAAAGCCAAGAGATACAAATGACCCAGGGCAGGAGGGCACAAAGGACCTCAGACTCAGGACAAGGTATAAACAGATCACAGGGACTCCTCACCCCACACACCTGGGCTGATAGCCCAGCCTCCTTCACTCATACACCTGAGGAAAAACCAGGTGGGCAGGGGTCTGCTCCTCACCTAGATCATTGCTTTTTAAACAACAAATGTCAAAAAAGGTTAGGGAGATGGCTCAGTGGATAAAGTGCTTGCTACACAAGTGTTCGTGTCCAGCATATATAGAGAATTTTGACATTCAGTAATGAAAATATAAAAAGATATAAACAGATAACTCACAAAGAAGGAAAATGAAATGTTCTATAAATGTATAAAAATGTATCCCCAGTTAGCCAGAAACTAGAGACAAGTGAGAGGTTACTTCACATCCATTTGATTGGCAGAGATTGAACTTGGCAATGCAAATTGTGGCATCTGTGGGGAGTGATGGCCTCTCCTACCATGCTGCAAAGAGTGTAAGTGGTACAAACACTTTGGAATGTGATGTGGCGCTATCTATCCAGATAAAGATGCACATTCTTCGTGGCCCAGCAGTTTCATTCCAAGGTAAATACTCTGTAATAGATGTTCTCTCATGTGCACACATTATCAAATTTATTCATAGTGGGATGGTCTGTTTCCGAAAAATATTTTAACACTCAAAGTGCACTAACAAAGGAGAGATCATTTACATAGAAATTAAAGTTAATAAATTGCAACCACGGTTTTAAATCAATGGGGTGGGGATGATTTTTGCTTCCCTTAAAAGGCAATTGGTCAAATCTAGCAATATTTTTGGTTGCTGCACTTTGAGGGGCTGTGTGCATATTACTGGGGTGTAATGGGTGGAGATCAAGGCTGTACAGAATGCCCCAGGACACAGAGGATCATCTCTCACTTCAGAGTTATTTGGGCCCCAAATGCCAGTAATACTGAGGTTAAGAAACCTTTAGCAGGGAATAGTATCATAAAAGTAAAAATAATTTATCTTTTTTAGCATTAATTGTCTTTTTGAGGAAGTTTTACTTAATTCAATGTCCCTTATAGTTTCTTTTAAACATTTTACTATTCTAAAAACTATTTTATATATTTGAGAGAGAGAGAGAGAGATAAAGGTTGGGAGGGAGGCAGATACAGAGAGGCAAATAGAGAGAAAGAGAGAGAGAATGAGCATGCCTGGACCTCCAACCACTGTAAATGAACTCCAGATGCATGCAATGCCTTGTGCATCTGGCTTATGTGGGTCCTGGGTAATCAAACCTGGGTTGGTTTTGTAGGCAAATGCCTTAACCACTAAGCCATTTCTGCAGCCCTAAACATTTAAGTTTTATCTCTTACCATTTCACCTGGATTAAAGTATCTACTGATTCCTACAGAGACTTCCTTTTTGACTTGTGGGCTTAATTTCCAAATATTTAGGTATTTTATATGTTTCTATTTTATTTATACTTTAGTTTGATTGTGGTCAGAGAATATACTTTCAGCAATTTCAAGTCTTTTAAGGTTTTTTTTAAGGCTGAGGCCTGAGGATGTGGTTTAACTTAATGAATAGTCCATGTATTTTAAAAATGTATATCTTAGTATGGGATAGATGGTGTAGTAAATGTGATTTAGATCAATTTGGCAGATCATGTTGATACATATGCATATATATACACACACGCACTCTCACACACACATATATATAGAGTTTGTGTGTGTGTGTTGACCTCATTGTATTTGAGTGCATATGTGTGTGTACATATTTGTGTGAGTGTGGGCATGCACATGCATGTCATACAGGTAGAAATTAAAAGACAAGTTTTCTGTTCATTTTGCCTTCTCCGTGTTTTGAGACTGGGTCTTTGTTGGTCACTGCTCCTTTTGTGAGCCTCCAGGAAGTTCCTGTGTCTGCCTCCCTTCTCATTGCAGGCATTCACTGGCGCTGCAAGTTTTCATACTGTCAGGTCTTTTGTGTCATGATCATGAAAAATTAGGCACATGTGATATGGGAATCTGGGGTGTCTTTGAGAGACACAGAACTTTTCTCAGCTCTTGGTTGGGCTTTAACTCAGGAGTTAGGGTGTCAGATGTTCACAGCCACAGTAACCTTCCACTGAATCAATACCCTCCAAGTTATTTTCTTCTGACTTCTGATGAATGAAATCCACCAACCTTAGAGGATAAAATTTAGAAAGATTTCATTATAGTGCTTAAGAGAAGGAAAGATGGCCATGCTTCTGTATAGCAGGAGGAGGACCTCAGAAATGGGAAAGCCTGCCTGGTGATCCTGACTGGGGTCTTTTATGGGAATTTACTGAATGGGGTCGAGCTGGTCAATCCAGTCCTCAATTCTCACACCAGTTGTCCAGGCACCATACATTCCTAAGGAAGAGAATGATCCTTCTTGGAAGGGGGTGATCTTCTAGGAATCTTCTGATTAGGGGAAAAGAGTTAGGGAAGAATCAGATTTCCCCTTACAGGCTCAAGGACCCCCCTCACTTTTACTTTCAGGAGCCACTGCCCATAAACTGCCTCTCATGGATGGCCGGGAGTGAGGAAGGAAGAGGAGATTTATTGAGTAAAACATGAAACAGTCCCAGAGTGTCAGGGCAAACATGCTGAGGATGTCAGCTGGCATCCAGGGAAGAGAGAGAAGTAAAGGAAATCATGTTTCATAAGTTAAGACTCAGAGAAGTGGGTAGGCTTAGCAATGAGGACCTGAGAGCAGTTGTACCAAGGGAGGGTGCTGGGGGGAGGGGAGTAATATTACATCACCTGTTGAGGGGATTATCATTCCTCTGACCACCAGAGCATGTCATTAGGTGAGGGGTGGTTAAGGCCAGGTGAGTGATTGGCATGCTTTGTTGGATTAACCCTTAAGAGAGGAAATTTAGACTCCACTTTGTTCCTCTGGTCTGGAGGAAGCAGCTCTTCCCTCAGTGGCCTAAACAAGAGCCCTGGTGCTTTCATAATCCTGCCTTTCATGTATTTGAAATCCTGTGGAGGATTGTGGTGTTTCCTTCTAATGTTGTCTTTCAATGAAGTCCAAGTCTAACAATGTCTGTCTACCTACAACACTGGAATTATGGAAGCCCACCACAGCTTCTGGCTTTTACTTGGGGGTCTGCAGATCTGAGCTCAGGTACTCAGAGTTGCATTGCTGCAGGGCCATCTCCCAAACCCTGTTCCATTGATTTCTGAGAGAAGAGCACTCACTGCAAGCATGTCTATTCCTCTTGATAATGCTTGATACTATTTTGTTTGTTTTTGCTTCATGTGCTTTGAAGATCAATTTTCAGGTACATTTACTTGTGATAGAGTTGATGAGCAAGGTAGCCTCATTTTCGGGCAGCCAGTCAGGGTCCAGACCCAGAGAGGACAATGTACGCCATGCCATGTTACAGTCAGCTTCATGCTGCTGGCAGAAAACATCCACTCAAGAGCAGCTTATGGGAAGAAAGGGCTTATTTTGGCTTAAAGACTCAAAGGGAAGTTCCATGATGGCAGGGGAACATGATGGCATGAGCAGGGGTGGACACCACCTCCAGGCCAACATTAGGTGGGCAACAGCAGCAGGAGAGTGGACCAAACACTGGCAAGGGGACACTGCCTATAACACCCGTAAGCCTGCTTCCAACAATACTCTGCCACCAGGAGGTTCCAATTCCCAAATTGCCACCAGCTGGGGGCTGAGCATACAGGACACATAAGTGTTGTGGTAGACTCCTGAATCAAACCACCACCCCTCATAACGATTTCAGGAACTGAAAGCCCAAAAGCCCTGACTCATCAAGAACCTTGGTTCTCTTTCTTCCTCCTCCTTGGAACTTTTTTGACAGGCCTTTTCCCACTGATGGGCTCTTTCTGTGTCTGTACTCTCCCATTGGATCCCTTGACTAGTTAGGATCTCCCAGATATGTCCTAATTACCCAATCAGGATCATCCTAACTTGTTTCCTAATTTACATGCAGACAGGGACCAATTAAGCTGGCTCTTAAAGTATAAAAAAAACCCTGGTGGTCCAGAGTGCTACATTGGCAGCCCACTGTTTGGGATTCTCTTCTGGAGCAGGAAGCTTTATAATTTCATTTCTCAGTAAACTTGGCTTGTTTGTACTTCTGTCCATGTTCCTCATTCTTTGTGTTCCTCAGACAATGAACCATTATGTTTTCTGGTGAAACCTAGGATATTGTGCATGTTGGCAATCCCTGTACCAGTCCTTGAATTTTTTTGAGATAGGGTCTCACTGTATACATCAGGCTGGCCTCAAACTTGTGATCTTCCTGCTTTTGTCTCCCTAGTGCAGGGATTACAAATGTAGGACACTGTGCCTGGCTTATCCATGGAAATATTTCTTGTTCTATAATAGATTTTGATATGAATTTAGCCTTGCCAGCTTTCTTTTTATTGGAATTCACATTGAATATCTTTCTTTATCCTTTTCCTTTTAACTTATCTGGATCATTACTTTGGAAAAATGGGTTCCTGGTAAACAGTTTCGGCTCCCTCCTTTTGTCCCCCTCCCTCCTCTCTCCTTCTCTCTCTCTTTCTTTCTCTAATAATACAATCCATGCCTTAATTGCCATTTTAAAAAGTTTATATTCAATTATTTATTGATATTGTTGAACTTGTTTTTGATGATTTATTTTCCCATTCTGCTTCATCTTGCCTCTGTTCTCTATCTTTCATCAATTCTTTTGCATTGTTTGAATGTTTCAGTATTCCATTTCAGTTTATTTATTCATTTTTTGGTTTTGTATTGTTTTCCAAGATAGGGTCTTGCTCTTGCTCAGGCTGACCTGGAATTCACTATGCAGTCTCAGATGGCCTTGAACTCAAGACAATCTTCCTACCTCTGTCTCCCAAGTGCTGGGATTAAAGGTGCATGCTGCCACGCCTAGTTTTATTCACTTTTCACTACATCCTTTTGTATTACTATGTAATGGTTGTTCAAAGAATCACAAAATATAAAAAACTAATTTACCAAATTCAGAATTAATTCTTCTACTCCAAGTAAAATACAGAAACTATGTGACCATAAAAGCCCTTGGTCTCCTTTCCTTACATTGTAGCTTATACATATGCACTCATATGTATATTACATCTACATATAGAGATCTTTACAGTCATGTTTTGACTTTTCCAGTAATGATTCATATCTAACTACTTAAGAACAGAAAAATAGTTCACTATATTTTCCAAGATATTATTTATAATATTTTGTTTTAATCTTGAAGTTTGTTTTCCTCTGTTATTGAAGGAGGATAGGAGAAAGCTAGCTTCTTTTGGGAAGTTTCAGTTAGAGAGTTTCAGTTGAGGCCCAAAAGAGAATATGAGGAGATGCCACCTCATCCTAGCACAAGGACAGAAATGCAGCTGGTGTCTGATTGTCCTTGGCTACCCAAAGTCTAGGACACTGCCTAAATAAATAGCCCAGATGGCCTGGCCCTGGGGTTTGCCCTCCAAATCTACAAACCAACGGTGTCTTCCCCTTGCACACCTGAATCAGATGCTATAAAGGCTGCAGCCTCTCTGTCCCTCCTCTCTCTTAGCGGGACCCTCGGTGCATGTGCATCTCCCCTGTGCTATTTGGACACATGTGAGTCTGGCCTCTACAGGCTGGGTGGTGGTGGTGGGGGGGAAGCATAGCATTCATTGTTTCTTGATCTGAACTTTTCTGCTTGCCTCTGTTTTATAGTTTGGAATAATTTCTCACTTTAATTACTTGTGTGATTTTCCTCTGGTCTCTGAATCTACCACATGCCAACCTCCTTTAGCCTCCAGATCTACCACCTGGGTGCTCTCACCAACTCTAGTTTTGTTGCCTGTGTAATTTCTTTAAACTGGGTAACCATGAGTGTAACTCTCTTCGTTACGCATTTCTCCTCAAATGCTTCCGTCTCTGCTTTGATATCTGCCATTTCATTTTTCCTCGAGTCTCACTATTTGCCCTCTTAACTTCCCCTGATGAGAAATCACATGGCAAGTGCCATGGGGCTCCTCCTAAGTCTTCCTACACAGGCTCCTAGATTCCACTTTCCGTGAGTTCTACCTTAATCCGTCTTTAAAAGCCTCAGTTTCTCTTAAGGGAGCTTTATGAAGTCCCCTCTATGTGCTTGTGGCTCCACTCCAGTCCTTCTCTAAAAACCTCAATTTTTCTTAAAAGGAATCTTATAAACTATGCAGTGTTTTCCACATGAGAGCATGTTTCCTACTTCCCACATATTTATGACTCTGCTCCAGCCTTCCTTCCTAGATCCCAATCTCCCTTAAATAAACCGCACAATTTGTGATTTCCCCTTAAATAAACTTAATAATCCATAATTTATCCTTCTTGGGGCCATCTTTATTAACTCTTTATTAAAGGTAGGACAGAACTTGAAACTTGGGGTTCATGAATTCTGGGGACCCCCCTCCTGAATCCCCAAGTTCTGTTTCATTATCACTTCTTTTCAGCCTGAAAAATTTCCCTTAGCATTTTTTAAAGCCTGCTATAATGTTAAGCGGACTTTCCATTGCTGTGACAAGATACCTGAGAAAAACAAATTAAAGCAGGCAAGATTTGTTTTGGCGCCTGATTCCGGCTCGTGGTGGGCTGGCTCTGCTGCTCTGGCAGAGCAAAGCAAAGCTACCTGCCTCGCGGCAGCCAGAAGGGAGGGGAGAAGAGAGGCGGAGCAGAGGGAGAACTGTGGGGAAAGACACACTCTTCAAAGTCATGCCCCTAACGACCAACTTCTTCCAGCTGGGTCCTACCTTCTAAAAGTGCAGTCAGCTTTGAAATCATCCATTAATGAAATCAGAGTGCTCACAATCAGATCATCTTTCAACAGCACTGCTAACAGAGACCTAAGCCTTCTATAACTGAGGCTTTTTAGGGGGCATTTCAGGTCCAGACCATAATAGTGATTATTATGGTTGTGTGAAATGTCTGCCTTACACAGTTTCATGTCTAGGAACACTTGCTCTCCAACTGGTGGCACTGGTTTGGAGCATGTAGAAGTTGGGGACGCCGCTTCTTGACCGCCACCTCAGGGGTAAGCAGCTGCCTCACATGCTTGTTGCCCCAGCTGTGAGCTGCTCTGGTCATCGTGCCTTCCTGTCATGATGGACTGGTCCCACTGAGACCGTGAACCAAAAGTCAGCCTTCCCCCATTACGCTGCATGTTCATGAGGGGAAAACCCCACACAACTCTCACCTCAAAGCGGAGAAATGATAGTTTATTCTGGCATCGAACATAAATGATCATGGCCTGGGAACACATATTTAGGTACCCCTAAATTCTGTGTTCCAGTATAGTAGCAGTATCCTAAAGAGAGTCACAAATCAAGACACTTTTCACAAGCGTTGGTGGAAACATCAAGTAGGAGCTTACAGTGATCCAGGGAAATCACTGTTACATGACTTTCCTGTTATCTGATGACGTGCTTTGCATTTGGGTTGGTGGAAGCCAGTGGCTTATTAGTGCATTCCAGAAGATTCCTCTCTATAGTCACAAGACTATTAAGTCAAATAGATGTGGGAAATAATGGCAATTGAAGGGACTAAATATACCCCAAAAGAATGTGACTCTGAACCTGTAACTTCCCTCTCTCCACATCCCAGAAGTTCCAGTGGATCAGCCTTGTTTGAAGCAGGTAAAGGTACTTTTCTGGAATGTTGGTTCACATGTATCTTTCAGGTATTTTATCCCAACCACAAGAGAAGTAACCAACAGGGCTGGAGAGATGGCTTAGCGGTTAAGCGCTTGCCTGTGAGGCCTAAGGACCCTGGTTTGAGGCTCGATTCCCCAGAACCTATGTTAGTCAGAGGCACAAGGGGGCGCATGCATCTGGAGTTCATTTGCAGTGGCTGGAGGCCCTGGTGCACCCATTCTCTCTCTCTCTATCTGCCTCTTTCTCTCTCTGTCTGTTGCTCTCAAATAAATAAATAAAAATGAACAAAAAAATTAAAATATATTAAAAAAAAAAGAAAAGTAGCCAACAGAGCAACAAGGAACTCTGAGTTTTCCTTCACCCAAGGAGGTTTTATTTTGTCTTCATTCCTAAAGGGTATTTCTATGACTGACCTGTCTGTCCAACACTCTTTAGCCTCTAAAGTATCTGCAAGGGTGGTTATCCATCTTTCCAATTGTTTTGAACTTAATGTTTGGGCAGAGTTGTTGATAAATCTCTTCTATTTGGGGTTTGTTGGGCTTTATGAATCTGTAAATGCATGTCTTTTACTCTATTGGAGAAGTTTTGCTTTCTTGTTTTTGACTTTTTTGAGGTAGGGTTTCACAATGTGGCTCATACTGAGCTTGAAGTCCTGATCCTCCTGCCTCAATCTTCAGTCTTAAGTGCTGGGATTATAGGTGTGCACTGTCGTCTGACTATTTTGAGGACACCTTTAATCATTATCCACTCAACTTTTTTCCTGAACCAATGCCTTTCTTTCTCATAATTAAGACTCTAGTGATATATTATCTTCAATGTTTCCTGAGGGTATATTTATTTTTTAAGGGCTTTTTTTTTTCTGTGCCAATTCCCAGACAATTTGGGTAAGTTGGCTAATTCATATTGATTTATCTACTAGCTCACTGCCTACCCTCTTATTCTCATTATTCCAATTGAGCTTGTCCAATGTTTAAACACTATAGCTTTTCAGCTCTAACATTTTCATGTTTTGGTTTTAAAAGTTCCAGTGGTTCTGCTGTAAACGTATGTCTTCATGTATTTCCTCGGGGTTCCCTTTTACTTTATGGGGGGAGTTACAATAGTTGAGTAAAACTCCTTTCAAGTTTCTAAGTCTGAAACATGGACTAAATGATATTTTGAAAGAAATATAGTCTCGGTCACCTCCTCCCTCTCTCCCTTCTTCTTCCTCCCTCTCTGTTCTTCTTCCCTCCCTTCTTGATGCTGCAGATCAAACCCAGAGTTTTGTGCATACTAACCAAGTACTTTACCAACTGAGCCACCCCTGAAATATAGTCCCTTCTTTCTTTTTTTTTTAAATATATATTTATTTATTTGAGAGAGAAAGAGAGAATGGGTGCCCCAGGGCCTCCAGCCACTGCAAACGAACTCCAGATGCATGTGCCACCTTGTGCAGTTGGCTTTTGTGGGTCCTGGTCCTGGGGAATCAAACCGAGGTCTTTTGGCTTTGCAGGCAAGCGCCTTAGCCACTAAGCCATCTCTCCAGCCCCCTTATTTCTTACTCTTTTCTTACTTCAGTGATCCACTTCTTGTTTAGGTAGCCAATGTCTGGAAACTTACTTCATTGTGGTATTCTTGGACATTCTGGAGTTAGCAGTGTTCAGTAAGAACAAAATGTCATGGCCTGGAGTACAGGGTGTTGCCCAAATGGTACACCCAGTCGTGTTTGCTGATCTGTGTTCCCATACTGGGAAAACCACAGCAGAACTCCAGCTGTTCAGTCCACTGTCACCATAGTGGATCTATCTATTTTCTTTAGCTCCTTACTGTTCAGTTACTGGCTCCTAATTCTTATTGCTCACTTGCCATCTCCCCCCTTCTCTGAGCTCCTCTCGACCTTCTGCTTCCATCTTCCAGAGGTTTCATGAATAGCAAACGGTTGGTTCCTGATTTGGATCAGTGTTGCTCAAAATGACCACAGCATCAGCACCACCTGGGAGCTTGTTAGAACTTCAAGTTCTCTGTCCTTCCCCTAGACCTATTGAATGGGTGTCACCTGGAGCAGTATTGTCACCTCATTCTTCTGTGTGTCAGTGCTTCCTAAGCACTAGACAAGGTGACTTATTCATAAAGCTCATTTGAATGGTTGGGGGATAAAATTTAGCAAGTGGAAGAGGAGGGCAGCGCTAATGGCAGCAACCAATAGGAAAGCAGTCAGATAGACAATTTTCTAAGAGCAACAAGGAATGGTGTGGCAGCCTTGACAAGTCAATGAGGAAGGCAGAGTGTGGCCTCACAGTGACTGCCAGGCCTTTTGATGGTGTGGACACAAGGGGTAAAAGAACATGTTGTTACACAGGTTATTTCTGGCAGTTATGTGAATATACATGTAACCAATCCTACATTTTCTTTGTGGAGGAAAAGAGTAGAGGAGTATGTTTTTCCCCCCTTGCATCCTACTAATAAGTAGACACAATTGATAAGTGAACCAACTAGGGTGTCACATTACTAGCTAATGTTGAAGCTATAGTGAGGGTCAGGATGCATTCCTCCATCCTGTGATTTTAGTAACTGACAGGTGACCTAGCCAATTCCTACTGTGAGCAGTTCACCACCAACGCCAATGAGTCAAGAGAGGGGTAATAGATGTGGCTATAGTCATCTGATAATACCTCTCGCCACCAAACTCTCAGAGTAATGTCTGAGCAAATGGTGACTGCAGAGACAGATCACTTGTTCATACACTGTGAGTTCTCGGGGACACAACCCTCAAAAACTCCTTGTATGCATTCAGCCCTTAAAGAAGTATCTATTTTCTAGAAACAAAAGTCTGGCTGTTTTCAGAAACCGGCTCACAGTAAAGTTGAAAATGCAGTTGTTAATCCATCCCAATTCCCTATAGAAATCTTCCAACAGATTCATAATGATTTGTCACCCCTTCAAATTGCCAAAAGGCAGACCAGACTTTAACCTGAGGCACTTGAGTATAGCCATGGTTATATAATAATTAAGGCTAGGATTCGAACTTCAGTGTTGATAGGTAGTGGTAATATAGAGATAAAAGAGCCTGTAAAGCCAAATTTTGCCGTTGTATGTAGCCTCATTTATCATATTTTAATAGCTCCATTTGTTTTGGCCTGGGAAGCATTTTTACTTGGTTTTCTCGTCACGCTTGGGTGTGATATATATACGTGGAAGGCCTAAAAGTGAAAGGACTCAGAGAGCAACATGGATGGGTTGGTATAGAGACTCCTTCAAGCTGTTGCCTGTTACTACCCCAGATGTCCAAAATGAGAAAGCCCTTCTTGCTATAGGAGGAAAGGAACAACCAGTTCCTTTGATGGGTCTGGTCACTAAAGTGGACTAAGTCAGATTCTTTTCGTCTAAATCCATATAGGTTAGCCGTAGGGTAACCCAACAGCTCCACAGAGCATAGTTACGGCAAGATGGCATTGTGGGCCAGTTACCCTGGGAGGCTTGATAGTCCAGACCAAAGTCAATTCACTGACTCATATAAGAGGTCAATACCCAGAGCTAAAGCAAAACCTGTTCTTGCTAAGGAGGCAGGTGTGTCTCCTATCGCCAGAACTGAGGAGGGAGACTTGGGTAGACGTTCAAGGCTGCTGGCAGAGGAGGAACAGTGCTTTGTTTTGGTAACAATGATCAGAGCTTGGAAGTGAAGAGACATGGCATCAAGGCAGGCCCACCTGGGGCCATCACATGCTGGTGTGTTCGTTCTTTTCTTTTATGCCCAACAATCCATTTTCCTTCTTGGGCCCCCATCCACAATTTACAACTCCACTGCTGGCAACTGAGTAGAACCAGGTCGAGGCTCATTGCTTGAGCGTGGTGGTGGTTAGTTAGCAAGGCGCCACCATGTCTACACTTTTCCTGTGCACTCAGATCTGCCTTCAGGGCTGGCTACTTGCCCAGCACTCGTGTCCACGCACAGGATGGAGTGGAGCACCATTATCTCTCTGTGTGGACTGTGCCTACCCTTGTCACCCTGCCCCAGCCCCTAAACAAAGAGTAGGCAGATGAACGACCAAGTCCTCATACCTAAGCTAACACTAAGAAGCCTCTGTACTGTGTTTATTTCTTTGAACTTACCTTGTGTGCTTCTCCATCTTGGAACATTACATTTATGCTCTATTTTACCTAGCTGGTAGAAAGTGATGGAGAAAAAAAAAAAGTCTTCCTTATTTTTCACTCCTGCTGTCTACAGTCAAGCCCTATTATTCTGCTGTGGCTGGCTAGTACAGGGTTCCAGAGTAATAAATAATTTGTTTCGGGCCCTCTTACATCTTTTGACAAATTCTCTGTCAATTTTTGCTGCCCCTGTTAAGGCATTAATCTGAAGTGCCACCTGCTTACGTTAGCAACTGTTGGTGGAGCCTGTCATTGCTTGGAGAAAAATCCACGAGAAAAGATATGGCACCTAGTGCCTTTTCCCCCGCCCCCCCCACCCCAACTCTTTTGAATTGCGCGTACCAAAGCAGCTCATAGCATGAGTTGGCTGCAAAGAGGAAATTGCATGGACACCAGATTTCATTATCATTAAATAAAAATGCCCACTCGGGAAATGTTACATCCTAAGCAGGGAATCACTGACTCCCCCCCCCACCCCCGCTTCTCTTCCAAAGCCTCCTGAGGTTGTTATCATGTGTGAAAACTGCTGCTTTCCCTTCTAAGAGGACCATGTGTGCGCCAAGCATAGAGTGTGTCCAGAGGCAGTGCTTGGTGCAGTGACCCCACTGTGAGTGTGCCGTGGACTTTATCGGGATCCTCGGCCTGCAAAGTGGTACTGGAAGCAGTTCTATCTACTGGGGTGTGACACCAAGAGACAGGCGCTCATGGCCTGGAATAGCCATCTCCTTGAATCCTTCATCAGTCTCCAGAGCTCTTCGCTTACGCTCACTGCATCTGGTTCTTTGGGGGCAACAATGTGAGGAGAAAAAAAAAAAAACTCCAGAGGGGAATAAAAACACCTTTTGGGTGTGAAAACCAGAGAATGTTCTTGAATTGTGTTGTTTTCCACATCCTTTCTACGCTGCCAACTTGGAAAGTTGCTTAGCAAAGAGTTGGTGTATTCCCGGAGATTAAGTTACCAGATGTGATGTGAAAGTATAATATAAAAATAACCTGACATCAGTGTTACGTCGTCGACAGGAACACTGTCAGAGGGAGAGCGGTATGTTAGGGACACTCTCTTTAAATGTGTTTCTCTGCAACTGGTCACTGGAATTGGCAGTGATTTGCCAAGCAGTGTAGTATTTCTCAGCTTCACCTTTAATTTCTAAAATTCTTTTCCAAAGTCATGTCACGTGTGGGTGAGTATGGGCTGCTGTTGTATTTATTGCTAAGCGCCCTCTTGCTTCCTCCAGAGAGCCGGGAACGCAATCACCTATGAAGGCTGCACCAGGTCTCCCTGGACTGTTGAGATCTGTCAGCCGGGCAGCTCTGTCCTGTGCCAGCAAATCTTGGCTCTCTGGCAGCGGGACTGAGTACAGCTGAGGAATGTCCCCATCACAAGTTCACACGTTCACAGGAGCTTTTGTCTGGCCATCACTGAAGTCTTTGGGGACAAGTGTTTCTTTCTAGCGCTTGCAGGTCAGGCTGCCCTCGTGAACAATGATAGTAAGTCTCAAAATGCTTCTCCCTCTCCTAACTTTCCCCAGTTATGCAGCTTGCCTCCCTTTGCCCAACGACTGAAGTCGGAATACTTAGTCATTTTTGTTGGAATTCCAGGGCCTGCTAAACAAATTGGATCAAATGGTGTTCCTCTGGTTCTTCAGTATTTCAAAGATCAGAAAGCTAGTTCCCAGCATTTTCATCTTCTACTGGAAACATAGGTAATTGAATTAGGAAAAGATTCAGGAGCAGGAGAGGATAGAAGCAACTTTATACAAAAAGGAAAAAAGAAAAGATGAGGAAGGAAAGTCGACGACAGTGAAAATGGGAAAAGCGCGGAGTCTATTCATTGCTGCTCTTGGTCACTTGGGCAACCTTTGGCACTTCCATCAAGGAGAGGGAAAATTGAAGAGTCAGCATTTGTGTCAACTGTGTCAGAACTTCCCTAAGCTCCACATCTTTCTATTAGCCTTCCAAAGTGTCAGAAACTCCCTTGAATATTTAGACTGCACGATGTCTTTCAGTTTCTTTAACATGTAATGTGGAAAGTACTGGTTTAAGTCAACGAGAATTTCTGTTGGAACGTACACATACCATCTGCAGGAGTAATGCACTGTCCTAGAGACGGACAGAGTATCAGATGGCATTGCCTAGCTCCCAGGTTCTGAGAGGGTGGGATGCAAAAAAGGTCAGCCTTAAGGAGTGTTTGAGGCCCGTTTTATAATGGTATCGCTTTGTGGGTTGTTGTTTTGGAAAGACGGAAGAGAATAAAGGCATATTTTAGGAGAAGAGGGAAGAAGGAAAGGAAGATAGCATGGAAGATACTTGCCCAAAATTTTGTTGAGGTCCTACTGGGTTTTCATTGATGGGTGGATACAAGAATAGATATCTTAAATACTTCAGCATTTTGGGACCTGAAATAGAGAAATAAAAGTAACTGATTCACTTTGTTAATTGATTTACTTAATTTAAGTTATATGTAAGCAGAAAGGGCATCCTTGCCTTTTGACCCAAGGAAGAATGTGTAAGCTGGTCTGTGGAGGCAGAAGGAGGAGGTGTTTCACAGCATTTGCTTATAAACTGAAAGGTCAGAGTCTACATTCTCATTCATATCTGGAAATCCTTGTTGTAGGCAGAGAAAATTCTATAGCTTATAAGCATATATATGAACTAGCAATAGCCTTTAGTTATTATTTAGGAAAATTACAAGAATTTTAAAAATGCGATAAGACAAGTCTGATGGTGTTTATGCTTGTTTACTAGTCTATGCTAAAAGATTACATATTTCTACCATTTAACTGTTTGTCTCTCATGAATCTGCAAAGAGGAGGGAAGAAAGGTGAAAATGGAAGATCCATTTTCACATGTGGCTATCAGGTTTTGTGGGAAATAAAAAAAAATCTCATCAAAAGTGTAATTTGGAAAGAATAGGGGAGTCCATTAATCATGTCTTCTTTTTCCCTGGTAGCAATGATAATGAGAGGTTGGCAGTCTGATATTTGTCTATGGACAATAGATACCATTGCTATGCAGTGCAGTGCTTCAAAGGGAAATGCTCAATAGGTTTTTTTTTTTTTTTAAAGAAAAGAAACATCCCTTGATGAAAAAACTGACATAATCCCAAAACAATACGAATCCATCAACTGAAAACACTCTTCCCACCAAAATCAATAAAAGTTAACTGCATATTATTTCATTTTGTACTGTATCTAGACGACCTGGTTAAGTCCAGAGTAATGGACCATTTTTTTTAAGGAATGGTGAAACTACTGTACTTGAGATAGGAATTCTAGAATAGTAATTTTGTGGAATGCAAGACGCGCTAGAACATTATTAGATCAATACATTGTTTTCTTTGTTAACAGCATGCCATCTTTCTTTATAAGAAGAATTTCAATAAAATCCATATAAGATGTACAAGATATGTGAAATTGAGAAATTTCATTGTTGACTTGATTTTAAGTGGGAAACATATTAGATACTTGCCCCTAGACTGACAAAAGCATAAGGTAAGTCAAAATAAAACTGAGGCCTCATTTCTTTTATCAGGTAACTAGTGACTCTCATTTTTTTTAATGTTAAAATCCAAGTATCTTTCAGCAGTCAGTTTCGTGTGTCTTACTATAATACCACCCAACCCCCACTTGGAATCTGAGGTACTTTCAACCTTAATAGCAAGAATTAGACAACACAGGTAAGCAGTGTTTCCTGGGACTCAAGTATTTGAAAGTTCGTTATCACAATTCTTTAGTGTCTTTTTCCAATAATAAACATGGAGCTGATTTCCTGTTCTCTCTAGAGTGTGAACCATTAGTCACTCACTTAGCTGTTCCCCTTGGGCTGTGGCACCCAGTCTCATCTGGGTGAGTCATTTGGGAGGCTGGACAGAGAGGTGTTGGTGAAAGAAGCTGTTCTGAAGGGGATTTTGTCCATGTGGTTTGCATAGCAGTGAGCTTAGCTATCCTTGTAGCTGAGGGACCCAGACATGAGGAGGGAGCAGACAGGAGCTTTCAAAGCCAATTTTCATATTGATTTTTCTACTATGCTTGCTCCAGTAACGATATAAAAATATCATCAAGTCTATAGAAAACAAAATGTTTTCTGACTATATAAGGCCCAGTTGGCTCTCCGCTACAGTCTGAAACATCTAGAATAATGTTAAGTTTCACTTAAGGAGATCCTGCTGGACTTATGGCTTCACAGCTAGACCAGTATCCAGGAATATTTTTATGGTAAAGTTTACTGTTGAATTTCGGTACTTAAAAGAATTTGAAGAGTCAAAAGATATAGGCAAAGGATCCTCCCTAGCCCCGTGGTAAAATGATGAGAACCTGGGATTTGTGGGGAGAAGTGAGGAGACTGCTGCTGAGCCTTGTCACATAGGCACACACTGTCACAGTGGATTATTAGCACCAGAAGAGAATCTGCTTCCTCCGAAGGGTGAGAATTCCTGCCAATGTTCCCTTACTTCTCTTTCCCTCTGCACTATGATCTTAGGGCCGAGGCATACTAAAGTGATGGTCAAGTAAGGCTTCTCTCTGGCCGCCCTATTCCATTCTCTTTTAGCACTGTTCTCCAGTTTGGAACCATGTTGTCTAGGCTTTCTTGCTATGCCCCCCTGGCAAGGGGTAGCAGTCACTTTTGTGTTGCAGGGACAAAACACCTGCGCAAAAGCAGCTTATGGAAAGACAGGGTTTATTTCTGCTTATACTCGTGAGGGCAGTTTCATCATGGTAAGGAAAGTATGGCAGGCCTGAGCAGGAAGCCTGGATCATACCTTCACATCAGTGAGCTCTAAACACCCAGTGGCATGGACTAAAAAAAAAAATCTCCAGGTCTGCCTCCAGTGATACACCTCCTCCAGCTAGGCTGCACCTCTCATATTACCACCAGAGGGAAACCACATACTTAAAACACGTGAGCCTATGGGGGATTTTGCATTTATACCACCACACAGGGTCTCTTGCTCTTTGATGCCTTCGCTTAAGCCTGACGTCTTCATCCTGGGCAACATTTTACTCTTCTGTCATCCATGAAAAGATTGCCTGTTCTCTGCTGTTTCAAAATCCTGATGGGTAGTTGAGTAACAGGGATACGTGATAAACACTTGGTGCTAAGATTTCAAAAGAAAATTGTTTTACTATGCTTCCACACTCCAAATGTAAAAGGCCAATTTGAGCCAACAGTTTTTTTAATCCTAAGGATTAACTCTAATATTAAAATTTGAATTTTTAAGAAATATCTTATGTATTTATTTGAAATAGAGAGAGAGAGAGAGAGAGAGAGAGAAAGAGGCAACTAGAGAGAGAAAGAGAGAACGAGTGCTCCAGGGCCTCTAGCCACTGTAAATGCACTCCAGACATGTGTACCACCTTGTGCATTTGGCTTTTTATGGGTACTGGGGAATTGAATCTGGGTCCTTTGACTTTGCAGGCAAGCTCCTTAACTGCTAAACCATCTCTCCAGGCCTAAAATTTGAATTTTTTCAGGCTCATGGTAGAAATACTTGTAGGGAGATGCGTCTTTGTTTCTTTAAAATGTGCCTTTCAGGTGACTCCCTTTTCCACTTATGTTAAACAGGCAACTTACTTTTTATTTAACCCTGAAGCTCACATGCACCTACTACATGATTTGTTAGAGCAAGTGGTGGACTGGTCACTGGCTATCTATCTATGACAAGAGCCATCCACTCAGGGTTTCTTAAGAAGTATGACTCAGAGCCTATCTTGCTAAAGGGCTATGGCTGACTTTATACAATTTTCAGATACTTTGGGCATCTGCTGTTTGTCCTTCATGCCTCACTTGCATTGCTCTACCTTTCTGTTGTTTTACAGTGATGTAATCCTTAGAAGCAACTGACATGACATAGGCTAGGTTCAGCAGACATTTCCATGTGAAACACTGACCTTTCTTTATAGTAGATTCCTTTCAGAGGCTGGAATTGTCATATGCAAGACAGAAAATCTTTAAAACTCTTGAAAGGAAAAAAAATCTACCAACTGCTTTAGAGCAGGATAAACATGACACAGGAAAAGGAAATCTGGGAAACTGTTCTTTCCCATGCTTTTGGCTCTCTGGCTGACTGACTTCCGAAAGTGCTGGAGCTATAAATGTTAAGTTTGGCTTAAAGAAGTCCTCAGTGAGAAATATTACCCTGAAGTTTTTAAAGGAAAAAAGTTAAAAACATTTATTACATGTTAATAGTGACTAATTTTACAACCCTTGGCTTATAGGAATTCAGTGTTCAAACTACTAATTTGTCAAGGCATAATTTACTCACAGTTCATAAACACACATTAAGTATTCAACAAGAAACATGTGGTCTTCTAGAAATTTCTAAAAGATTGCAATATCAACTTCTTTCAACTGAGAAGGAAGGCTCGTGGTGCATCGTTTGCAAGTGGACACCAGTGCAAGAGACCTGGAATCTATTAAGAAACTCCATTAAGACTATCTTTTCCACACGGGGGCTCCTTGCACTTAGATGTGGTCATTAGAATTACAACTTTACCCACTGGATGAGCTTAACACCATTAGAGGAAGAACTGATAGCTGTTTCTATGACTAGAGCTCTTTAGAAAGCTTTAGATTCTTAAAACCCATGTGTTACTCTAGAAAAATGTTATCCAAGCAATTTTATGAGGGTGAGTAGAGGCTCTGCAGAGAATGTAGATGCCAAGAATACAACAGTGGGTAACTTATACCATCTCCCAGGCAAAATATCTGACTTTGTTCAAGGGAGAGTTTTGAGATGAAGAGAAGGAAGATCTTCCTTCCTATTACTAAATCAATGCACGTTTGGTGTAGCAAGCTTGGAAACTTCAGAAGACCAAAAATCAGAATAAAAATTGCTTCTAATACTGTCAACCAAACACAATTGTTGTTGTGTTCATATATATTGTATATCTTTTTCTTCCATATATACAATCAATGCACTTTCTTTTTTAAAATTTTTTTTGTTTATTTTTATTTCTTTATTTGAAAGTGACAGACAGAGAAAGAGAATGGGCGTGCCAGGGCCTCTAGCCATTGCAAACAAACTCCAGATGAGTGCGCCCCCTTGTGCATCTGGCTAACATGGGTCCTGGGGAATCAAGCCTTGAACAGGGGTCCTTAGGCTTCACAGGCAAGTGCTTAACTACTAAGCCATCTCTCCAGTCCTCAACCCACTTTCTTTAATAAGAATGGTGTTATTTCTATTTAACGTACATTTTTTAAAAAATATGCTTTTTGAAACTGCTTCTTTGACTGAAAAATACAACCTGAAATCTTAAAAAGAAATTTCTGGCAAAAGAGGGTCTAAGATAGCTGGAGTGGAGAGGGATCAAGAAAGAGAGACCAGAATCGAGGGAAGCCAGCCGCAAAGACATAGCAAACCAAAGGCTTCCCACAGTGTTCCCTGTCCAGCGGGGACAGGAGTAACCCCATTCTTTTTTAGTCAGCAAATCAAGCTTAGAGGCCAATGCAAGAATTCATGACCAAAGACCTGGTTGGTTCAATTCCAGGTTCCTTTTCTTATAAGCAAGATTCTGAGCATCTCTGAGCCCTTGATTCAAGAAAATCTACTGAACAGTTTATCATGGGTGAGTCCCGGATGCTTCCTGTGATCTTATTATCCTAACAATAACTTTGTAGGGAAAGAATTGCCAACTGTGTTTTGATCAGAAACAAGTAGAAGAAAAGCTGACTGTCCTAGTGTGGGACAGAGCCCAAGCCTAGATCTAGGTGTCCTTCCCTCATGCTGTTGCTGCTCAACCCTTATGTGTAAATCACGGCCACAAGTATATGTCCTTCGTCCCTCACTGTGTGTCGAGAGTGAATGACCCACTGCATGTAAAGTACCAAGCACAGTGGACAAAGTTTTGTTCATATCTTCTCAAAGAAGTCCAACTTCAAACCATGTACTTTAAAGCAAGCTTGGATCTCTAGCCAACCCTTCAGACACCATGTGCAGTCCCAGAAAGGTATATCCAGTCTCCTTAGTGTGACTTTTATCTGGCCCAGCATTATGCAGTGTTCCTTCATGTCTTCTGTTTGTCCAAACGGCTCCCCATTGCCCCTCAGTTAAAGTTCATTTCAGTCTGTAGGTTGATGGCAGACCTAAAGTCTCAGCAAGTTACAACACAGCTTGCTGCACCGTGGACAAAATAAACCACATTCTGCACCAGGTCCAGACACTTTGAAGAAATGTAAGATGACTTTAAAAAGATTGCTTTTGGATAAATAAAACTCCAGCTTGCAAGAGAGGCCCTTTCCAGATGTCCAGCCAGGAGCCCCCAGGTGCAAGTGAATCAGCAGACGGGGCCCTCTCATCCAGACAGCACAGGACCCATGTGTCCACAGGCAGCTGGGCAGCGGCTGAGCTCATGGCTGTGCCTCCCTTCAGATGTGGCCAGGCTGGGGCTGATTCAGGGAGAAACACTGCTTCTCATTGAGTCACGAGCCAGTGCTGGAACTGTGCTGGGTTTTACTTGAATAATTTGACCAGTATCCATGGTCTAGACTGGAGCTTCCCCAGCTGACAGCTGAGGCCAATGTGGCAGGATAAGTGGTCTCGCAGCAGGAAGGTGAGTGATGGTGGATGACAGTGGTAGATGGCACTGGGGAGAATAAGTCACTTAAAAAAAAAAAGGTTCAATCAATGCAGAAACGTTTTGGAGAACAATTTGAAATTCATCAGACTGACTTAAGTGCTGATACAAATCTAGGGAGAGATTTATTTGTTGCAGTAGAGTTTTCTTCCTCCCCAAAGGTTGCTACATTAGGTTATCATGGAGTAGAATTGCTGTGAGGGCCTACAGAACACTATGGCCCACAGTCATGGTAATGAAATGAGCAAAACAATATAGCTAGGTTGATAGTAATGGTGCTAACATTCCCTGTAGAAGGAGAGGAAGATGCTTATCAGACCCTCACCTGGGATTCCAGCCAGAAACCTTTCTTGACAATAACTGTGCACAGAGTATGCTAGACTATGTAGGTAGAAAGTTTCTGGGGGTGGGACTTCTAAGTGGCACAGGCTTTCTTGATTCAATACCCATGCTAGAGTGGGAGCTTTTGGTGTAGTTGCCCTTAAGTCACCCATGTTCCTGTAAGTTACCCAATAAACAAGCTCATTGGATCACCACATTGGATTCGTATGGAATTGTTTCATCTGTTGATTCCCTATCTGGAGTAAACACACACTTCTTAATGTCTTCCTAGGAAAAGTCATGCAACAGATTGTCTAAACAGGGATGTGACAGACTAAAGATGCACCTGGGAGAAGCAATTATGTGACATCTACTCTGGGAAACAACACAAGCGACGTGGTCGGAGCCATCTGAGAGTGGATCATCCACAAGGAGAATCCCAATATGGCCATCTTTCCCCATGTGGTGTGGGATGCTGTCCTCTTGTTGTGGTGACTTTACGTGGTCCTTTCTAGGAGTGGTAAAACATTCTATCCTGACTTTTCCTCTGGGAATGTAAAGGGACCATGGGGTCCAAGAAAGTTCTTAATGAAAGAATTGGGGAAAAAAAGACTGAGAAGGATAATTATTATATTTATTGAGGGAAGTACAGAGCCAAGGAAAGACACCCACATGGCTAGAGATCCCATGTGAAGGGCCTGGAAAAACTGTGGAAAGAAAAGTGAGAAAAGAAAATCCAAGGAGCTCCTGCCGTGTGGGGAGCTCGAGGAGATAAAGAACCCATGTGGAGATTAAGGGTTAGGGGGACCTCCCAGCTGAGCCTGGGCCAAGACAGCTCAAGTCCAGCTGAGGGAAAAACCCACAGCTGAAGTTCCCAAATTGCCAGAGAGCCTGCCCTCCCCTTGCAAAGGTATTTATGACCTTATAGTGGTGGGCTGTCTTCTGACTCAGGTGAGCTAGAGGGACAGTGGGTTGGTTAGGGCTAGGGGCTGTCTCAGGAAGAGGTTAGCCCTGACACCAAGTTCTGGGGTCTGAACTTGATCAACCATAATGTTTAAATTCTATGAAAGACCTCCCTCCCAGGAGAGGTCCTGGTTGTTTGTGAAAAAAACAGGTTGAGGGAACAAGGCAAGAGATATGTCAGGTCATCTTTGACTTCTAGCAAGTGCAGACTTTCCTGCCTTTTTCTTACTTCTAGTCGTCCAGCCACCCTAACTGTACACTGCCCTCAGGAAGACACTTCATCCTAGTTTCATGTGTACAAGGCACTGCCATGGTTGTTTATGTGTATGTGACACGGGATGACGTGCCTCCCTTCTTGCTGTGGTAGTGGTCGCATGACTTCTACTATGGGTCATAAGACATGCAAGTAAGGATGAGATGTTGTCCCAGAGGTAAAGTCAAGGTAGAGCAACCATAGGGAAAAGTCGTGATTATGGCCACCAGCCTCTATGGTATAGGATGACATGCCTTCAAGTGTGGTGGCAGTTGTGGTGCCCCCTGCTATGAATAATAAAACATAACTGTGGTATGAGAGAGGCATTGTCTGATGCCCGGTTGCCCGGTTCACTAGGCCAGACAGGATTGTGTTCATTGTAGAATTCTATCTACCAGAGTTTTAATTGATATTAAACAAAATAATAATTAGAACTGTGCAAAACTTCATGAAGGAGAATTACAGATTCCAGACCATGTTAGAGAGTGATTGCTTGGGTGTTAGCCTCAGAGCTCCTCTCCATCCCCCAACCAAAGGGCCAAAACTGAGATCTTCCTTCAGAGGACCTACCAGCTCAGTGGGGTATCTAGCCAGTCTGTCTCCTTTATGCAGCCCACATCTCCACAAGCCTCCGCCCGCCAGCCAGTCCCATCACTCCCCATTGGCATGGACTTAAAGGCCCTGGCACCATTTCCTTCTCTTTCTCCTTTTTAAAAAATTATTTTCAGGGGGTTCAGGCACCCCGTTTTTTAAATTTATTTGACAGAGCGAGAAAGAGAGAGGTAGAGAGAGAGAGAGAGATTGAGAGAGAGAGAGAGAGAATGGGTAAGCCAGGGCTTTCAGCTTCTGCAAATGAACTCCAGACATTGCGTGCTTGCATCGCTGTGTGTCTGGCTTATGTGGGACCTGGAGATTTGAACATGAGTTCTTAGGCTTTGCAGGGCAGTGCCTTAACCACTAAGCCTTCTCTTCTTTCTCCTTTTGTTGCTATGGGTGCATGCATTTTCTCTCCTGTTTTATGTTTCAGACTCTTACTCTCTCTTCATATACATACCTTCCTTTTTTAAGCCCATGTTTTTCTGTTTATTTATCTTTCTATCCACAAGTATGGGTGGGTTCATACCCTCCGTTCCCCCCCCCCCTCCACTCACTCATCATCCACCATACACTGCCTTTGGCATGCACGGTGGGTCCCCTCCCACTTCCCTAGCAGCGAGCAGTGGCCCCTCCTCCTCCCTCTTCAAAGCTGCAGCACCCTGAGCAACAGCAGCTGATTCTCCAGCTCCTCGCCTTCCCTTTGCCCCTCTTTGAGCCACTAATAAACCTCTCATGTCTGTATTCGAACCTCCATTTATGTTTACCTTGGGAACGCATACCAGATGAGCCTGGATCAGCCAGGCCTAAGATAGAAAGGGGCATGGGGCCAGGAGGGAACCTAGCCATAGTGAGACAACGTCAAGGGGGAAAGAATTCAGCCCCAAATGAAAAAAAGTGAAATTTTTCTCTGGTTTATCCAGTTATCCCAAATATTTAGTTTCTGAAAGTTGAACATTTTCAACATGAAAGAGCATAGATAGTTAGTTTCAAAGGTCACTCTGCTTCTGTGTGTGTGCATGTGAATGTGCATGCGCATGCACGTGGAGGCCAGAAATTGATGTCAAGTATCGTCTTTAAGCCTTCTCCAACTTTTTTTTTTTCCAGTTTTTTTTCGAGGTAGGGTGTCACTCTAGCCCAGGCTGAGCTGGAATTCACTATGGAGTCTCAGGGTGGCCTCGAACTCACAGCGATCCTCCTACCTCTGCCTCCCGAGTGCTGGTGTTAAAGGCGTGCGCCACCACGCCCGGCTCTTCTCCACCCTTTTCATTGAACCTTACTGATTTGTTTAGACTAACTAGCTGGTTAGCCCCAGGGATTCACCTGTCCCTGCCTCCTCAGCACTGGGATCACAGACCCTCGCCACCATAGCTGGCAGTTGACATGAGTGCTGGGGATCTGGGCTCTGCTCTTCATACTAGCACAGCCAGCACTTTGCCCACTTTACCTAACCCCATGTTATACTTGTTTTCCTAAAAACCTCAGTGGTATCTGCCTGAGTTTCTCATATCACAGGGATATTAGCAACAACGCAGTGTCAAAACCAGTCCCAGGAGGAGACAGTCTCGAGTGAGTCATGCATATGTATTTTGCAAACTGGCAAAAATAATCCAAGAGCCTGAAGGTTGGTGTGGTTCCATTTCTTACAGCTCCACATTAGAACATTCAAGCATTATCCTCTGTATTTGAACTCTACAACAGTCCTCTACTCAGAGTAAATGGATAAAAGACCAAAAAAAAAAAAAAAAAAAAAAAAAAAAAAAAAAAAAAAGCCAGCGCTCAAGCTGGAAATGCTCTTGTCAGCACTTTGAGAAAGCTAACAGATGGGAAGCTTTTTGCCCACTCCTTAATAAATATGTGCTGATTTCGGCAAAGAGTTGTGAAATCCCACAGGGTCTCTAAAATACCCCTTCCTCTATCAACCCAGAAGCCAAATTTATCTTGCCAAAATGGGTAAAAACATGAAATAACTAAAATGACCCCAAACATGTGTCTAATGTGCCAAATTTAAAAATGGAGAGTTTTCATTTGATCAAATTATAGGTCTTTTCCCACTAAATTCCACCTTCTGTGCTTGACCATCAGATGTTTTAATTAAATGTCTTTTATTGGAAAGATTCTAGAAAGAGGACTTGGAGTATAAATGTTGGAAGGCTAAAGAACCAAAATCACATCTGTTCACAACTCTACCCACGATGGCAACGGCCCACGAGTTCGCCGCACGGGAGGTAAAGCTTTCCCTCGGACAAAGACAACACTTCAGTGCTGTAGCTGGAGCCACTGCTCACGGTCACTCTCCGGCGGGACGTACTGCACAGTTGCATCTCTTTTACCAGCGGACTGCATATGCAGAAAGGCTTCCGTGCTGGGAGAAGTCAGCTCATCCTGGCCACGTTCCTGCCCAAACCCTCAGGGCTCCACCTTTCCCGCCTCCGTTTCCCAGCGCCTCTTTCCTTTCCCTGCGTGCTTCAGATCTTGGCTTTCTATTCCATCAACTCACAACATGGAAACGAGTAGGATCTTAGAAACAGCCGAGGAACCTCCCTTCTTTTGGTTGTGATGTCTATGACTAATTCACAAACACAGGGTTATGAGTCACCCCAAATTCCTTGAGCCCCTGATGACCATGTTAGGTAGGTTCTGAGGCCCAAGCCAAGCACCAAAGGGCTTTTTGTCTTGCTCTTACTTTACACACAGTTGACAAGAGGCTCTGTTTTTGTGGTAGGCTTTTCTGTGGCCCTGTTGCTCTTTGTCCCAGGACCGGGCCTGTTTACTAAGGTTTTGTTTCCCTAACTCACCTGTTAATCAGAGTTCCTGGGGTTCTTCTCAGCATTCTCTCTCCGAGATTCTGATTTAGGGATTAGGTTTGGTATTCTTAACACACTCCCTGGAGAGATCCTTATCATGCGGCAACTATTCAGAAAATCTGGGTTTCACTACCCAACAGTATTTTTAAGGGCAACTGTTAAAAGGGGGAAAAAAAACTTCCAACAGGGTGATTTATGGCTTAGTGGGTAAATTTAGAAGCCCCTTGTGTTGTCTGGTGGGCGTGCCTCAGTCACAAACATTTGAACAGACTTCCTTTCAATGAGCTCCTCATGAATCTCCATTCATTTGTTTAACAAATACTGTGTGACTTCTGCTCTTGACACAAGGCATACAATAGTAACAATAAGAAGAAGAAGACTGACCTGGTCCTGAGAGCTCATGTTCCGAGAAGACAGAGCTGTAGTCCTTTTTCAAACATGATCCTCATATATTGCCAGCGAAAGCACCCAGGCCATCCAAAGGCCCTGCAGATGAAACCATGGAATGACAGAGGTTCGCAATTCATACACATAGTGCTGAATGCCCAGCACACATCAGAATCTGCTGTGGATGGCTTGGGGTGCACTAGTGAACACAACAGGCAAATATCTCCCGTGGAGCTTCTGTGGAGCTGACCGTCTATGGGCGGTAGTGGTGAGACACTAGCCAATCTACTTAATAAATAAATCTAATGTGTCGGGTATTGAATTGAGTATAGCAGGGTAATGACATTATACAAGGAAAACACCTCAAATAAGTAAGTAGATAGAAAATGCATGTGCAAGGACAGTTGCTGATGCCCCACTGTTAAGGGGAGATTGTAATGAATTGAGAAAGTCTAAGATTCCCAACCTGGAACCAAGACCCTAAGAGGGGAGGGCATCTAGTGTGTGTGGTGTGTGTGTGTGGGGGGGGTGTATGGTGTGTATGGTGTGTGTGTGGGGGGGTGTATGGTGTGTGGTGTGTGTGGTATGTGTGTATGTGTGTGTATGTGTGTGTGTGTTATGAGCATGTGGCATGTGTGGTGGATGCACGTGCATGAGCTGATGCACTGCCCGTGAACTCACTGGAGGCAGCCCAAGTAGAACATTAGGTACCTCCCTCCATTACTCACCCTCCTGTTCTTCCTTGTGTTCGAGTCTCTTATTGATTCTGGAGTTTGGTGTTCATGAGTCCCAGTGATTCTCCTGCCTCCACTCTGCATAGGACTGAGGTCACAAATATGCATGGCTATCACCAGCTATTCACATGGGTTTTGGACATTCAAATTTTGGGTGGTCTCAGGTCCTCCACAAGGCTATGTGCCTGTTCAGGAAGCACACATAACTGCCCAGTCATCTCTCCTGCACCTAGTGTTTTGAGGAGCAGGAAAGCCACAGGGCCAGTGAGAGCAGGGTCAGGCTGAGGTCACTGACGGCCTTGTAGGCTGTTTTGAGTGAATTGGGAGGCATTGCAGGGGTCTGAGCAATGGGTGATAGGGAGTGACATGTTATTACAGGGTCACTATGGCTGCTGTGTTGAGAGTAGACCACAAAGGGGTGAGGATGAAGATCACCAGCCAACCACCTTTAATACTACCTGACAGTGTCCAGATCTGGGAAAGTGAGAGATGTGCATTCCCAAGACACTGGCAGGGAATTCCCAAGGCACCAAGAGGGAAACTCTCTAGGCACATGGGGTTGTATGTTCAGGAATGTTCACTGGGCTCTTGTAAGTAATAACAAAAAGTAGTCAGCATGTCCGTGAGTGGGAGAATGAATCTATAAATTATGGCTCACTAATTCCATGGAACACTCCACAACAATTAAAAGGAATGAGCTAGAGCTATGCTGCCAAGGAGGATACAGTCCTCAAATATAAAAATGGGACAATAAAAATCAAGTTGCAGAAGGATAGTTATATGATAAATTTAAGACACCACAATAATACTGTACATATTCAGTTTAAAAAGGTGAGAGAATTATAAGTTCAAATGAAAGATACCTATTTTGAGAAGTCATTCTACACAGCGATCTGTAAATTTTTTTAGTCAATTTTTATTTCTATGTCAAAAAATAATAAATATAATTTTAGTATATTTCATGTAATTTCAATTTGCTGGTGTTTCTAAACAAAACAATTCCTAGTTTGGGGGCTCAGAATCCAATACCCCCAGGTACAACACTTCAGCATGCCTACTACTTTGAAGTGCAGGAGACTGGAAGATTTCTAAAGCAAGGTCTTGCTGATTTTCTCCCATCAACCTATTCCCTATCCCTTTCTGTCTCCTGAAGCAAAATGCAGAAACCAGGGCTGGAGAGATGACTTAGCTAAGCACTTGCCTGTCAAGCCTAAAGACCCTGGTTAGAGGCTTGGCTCCCCAGGACCCACATTACCCAGATGCACATGGGGACGCACGCACCTGGAGTTCGTTTGCAGTGGCTGGAGGCCCCGGCATGCCCATGGTCTCTCTCTCTCTCTCTTTCTGCCTGTCACTCTCAAATAAATAAATAAAAATTAAAAGAAAGAAAAAAATGCAGAAACCAGAATTCTTTTTACTCAAAGCAGGTTATGGACTCTACAACCCTCCTGCTAAGCAATCCATAAAACTTTGGAATGTCTCTTACTCCCTTTTATCTTCTGCATAAGACCCTCATCCCAGAGGGCTCAGGACTGTACCCAGAAGGCAGAAACACCACACAGAGAGGCCAGAAGAATGAGAACATATGCTTTGCTGCTCCCTGCCCCTGTACCAGCCTGTCTTGCCAGAGCATACCCTTCCTTCCCCTGTTCATGTTTCTTCATGCCTGTCCATTCCTCACCAAACGTAAGCACAAAAATGGGCAGTTTAGCTTTCTTCTCTGGACCTTCATTTCTGAAGATTCCCACATGACATAAAACTTTGATTCAATAAATTTGACAAACTTTTCTTTGGCATTATGTCTTTTTTTAGTATTTCGTTTTTATTTACTTATTTATTTATTTATTTATTTGACAGAGAGAAAGAGAGAGAATGGGCATGCCAGGGCCTCCAGCCACTGCAAACGAACTTCAGATGCATGCGTCCCCTTGTGCATCTGGCTAATGTGGGTCCTGGGAAATCGAACCTGGGTCCTTTGGCTTTGCAGGCAAACACCTTAACTGCTGTGCCATCCCTCCAGCCTGCAATGTGTCTTTTTTTATATGAGTATCAGCTGTGACTCTCACTGCCTTCACACCTGTAGCTTTTCTTTCTTTAAGTCTTTCTGACTACTACTTTCTCTGGAACACTTTCCTCAGCATTTAATGATCTTTATAATATTGGTGGTATAGATCAGCCACCTGAGGTAAAAACAGTGCTTCCTATTCATGTTACTACAGTAGAAAGTGTCTTCAGCCAGGCTCTAAGGGTCTTGAACTTGGCTTCAAAGACTGGCAATTAGTGGCCCCAATCACAACACTCCAGTTGCTGTCTTCCTTGACTGTTTGCAAAAGCAGGCAAGATGGTACAGAGACCCTATTATTTTATGTAGCTGGAGTGTTATTCACAGAAGAGCAATCTGAACAAAGTATATGTCAGCGAGTGACAAGCACGCTTTGAATAATATACTGATGCTAATTTCTCTTCTTCTCTGTCTCTGCTTCTCTCCTGCCTTTGTACAAGAGGCTCCATTTAAAACAAGTGTTTTCAGATTGGAGTACATTATGGCAAAGAGCCCGGACGAGGTGGATTTAGTGCACTGAAGTTCTGTTTTCAATTATCTAGAATCCACGAAACCACAGGCTTGGGGTTTAGATGGGTAATTTCAACATTTGCCTTTCCAATGTAAATGTATAAAATATAAGCTGTTTAGCAGTCCTGGGGTCTTTTTTGGTGACATGGGTCTCATCTTTCTAGTAGAGGGCCCGCTGCATAGGCTTATCACAAAAACAGGTTTACAGGGCCTTCATTAATATGTCTGTGAACTGACTAGACACTGGGATATGTAATTCATTTTTTCTCTAGCACATATTTAACTTAATATATTTCATTATGCTAATTTTGAAAAGAAGGTGGATTTTTTTTCTTTTTCTTACAAGTCCAGCACATTTTCCACAGACAAAGAAAACCTCTTACTGTTACAGTACTTTATTAGATTGTTATACAAGAATTTCCATTTTAATATAGGAAAGTTTCTGACTTGAGATCACATGATGTGGAAGAAAAAGAAAAGTGTGGTACAGCCAGTGGAAAGCAGAGAGAACAGAAAAAGGAAAAGCAGAAAGGAAGACTATCTATAGCTTGCTGAGTGTGGACAGAAGCAGCCTTACATAACTTACGTCCACCCATGGCAGAAACTTTCTTAAAAAATATTTTTACCTTTTTTTTTATTTGAGAGAGCAAGAGGAGATAGAGGGAGAAAGAGAGAGAGAGGGAGAGAGAGAAAGAGAGAGAGAGAGAATGAATATGGGCATACCAGGGCCTCTAGCCACTGCAAATGAACTCTAGACACATGCACCACCTTGTACATCTAGTTTTACATGGGTCCTGGGGAATCAAACCTGGGTCCTTTGGCTTTGCCAGCAAGTGCCTTAACCACTAAGACATCTCCCCAGCCCAGAAACTCCTTGAATTTGGTTGACATCAGGAGAACATCCTTGTGCAAAATTGAACTGAACTCTTTCTTTGCAGCAATATCTAGCATTGACTTGTTTTATGTTCTCTCGCCCCTTCCAAAGTCATCAAGGTCCATTTTAGAGCAGGCTATTGGAAGCTTCATGAGCATCACCATATCCATTCACAGTTTCTTAGGTTTGATAGAAAAAGTAAGTAGTTGGAGTCACAAGTCACTCAAGTCATCAAATATGGCTTAGGGTGTCCATTTTCTCATCTGTAGTAGGGATAATAAGAAACTTACTCCACTGACCTCAGAATGTTGTTTGGAAAAGCTAATGGAAAAAATTAACGTGTCTGTAAGTGCTACTATGATATTTATAATAATAATATAATGACTGAGAATTTATATCAGTTAGCATATAATATGACCCTAAGTTTCTCTGTCCAATATGGAAATCACTAGCCAATGTAGGTATCGAAATTAAAGTTATATTAGATTAAAATTAAATAATTTAAAAACTCAGTTACTCAGTAATACTCACTACATTCCAAGTGCTGTAGCTACATGTGTCTAGAGGCAACCTGTCAGATAGCATAGCTATTGGAACATTTCTATCATTACAGAAAGTTCTACTGAATTGTGCTGGCCTGAAGTTTGAAGGGATAGACTTTCAGTTTGCTTGAATATAGTGCTATACACAAATGCTTCCCACTCACAGCTTGACCTTGTATGTTAAAAGGACATCGAATGGGGTTGGTTGTTTCCAATTAAATTTAAAACTCAGCCACACTCTGCATGAGAGCAATCAGGAGCTCACGCAATATTATTGAAAAGTGTGGGCAAATTTTTTTTGCCACAAATTTTATTTTATTGCAACAAATTTTGAAGCCATAAGATGTTCTCTATGCCATAAAAAAATCTCTCTCCAGCTTGGTTCAGTGGGAACTCACTTCCCTCTGATTTACTGTCACTTGGAATTTAAGGCTCACAATGAGATTTATGAACTGCTTTTGGTTACATCATTTTCAGGGCGTGTCAGACGGAGGAGCTTCCACTGAAGTCACAGAAGACAGGTCAACTCGTTCCCTGTGTTAACCTGATGGGATGCCTACAATTTCCAAGTAACTCACCCTGTACCCTAACAGATCACAGGAGGCATGTAGTCTGCATCTGTCACCCTCTGCTGGGGCAGCTTGCCTGACTGTTTTGAAGGAGTGTTCTGCATAGCATAGGGGCCCACAGAGGGAATTGAAGGAGAACCGACATGAAATGTGCTCGGATCATGAGGCTGATGAGCGTTTTCCCTTGTTGCATGCTCATTGCTGTTCAATACCTCTTGATTACCTTTTCAGATTATAAATCAATGGGGGTCAATCATCTGCGAGCATCATTTCAGGTTGCAAATTAATGTCTTTATTAACAACACATGCTTTCATGTTTCCTGCTTAGATCTATCTGAAACTCCATAAATACCAATGTGGGATTTTTGACTTTGTGCTTTAACTCTCACAGAAAGTTATCTTGCAACAGGATAGAAACTCACCTAATAATGGCTTGGTCCGTTTGTTGATTGGCGCAAAGTTAGTCTATGATCTGGAAGGGCAAAGTGCCGGCCGGGCAGAATGCTAGGTTGAAAAGAGCCTCCGTGTTCCCGAAGCGGAACCCGGGGGGACTTGACGGGAGACCCTGCTCCCAGGATGTGGTAGAGAAACACAAACAAGGGGACATTTTAGAAGGCTGCTTGCATGAGTGCAGAAAGTCTAATGGAGGACGTGGTATGTGGATGCGGATATCTTGGTGAGGCTAGTCTCAGGTGTCTTGTTGGAGAAGAGGCATAGGCGTACGCAAAGCCAAGGACGCCTGAAAACTTGAGACGGTAGCTTTGTAGCCAGAAAGAGAAAGTTGCATGGAGAAAAAATGGATCTTGACAAATCTTGAGGTCAAAAAAGAGAAATGGGGAGAAGTCTTTTCTGAAAAATGGGTAATACCACTGTCTTGGTACTGATGAGGAAAGGAGAGCATTCATGATGATTTGGGGTCTCCTCCCCTTCTTTCCCCTCCCTTCTTAACTCTCCACCCAGTTCTCATTATTGGTTCTATTGGTAGAGGTGAAAGCAGGCTGTTTTCTTTCTTTGTCTTGTCAGTGAGGTTTTTGAAATGCTTGTAAGGTTTCCCTGTTGTATATGTTAACTAAAAGTTTTAAGTAACACTGGAAATGTTTTCAGATTCCTTATGTGCTGTGTTTGTTTCTTACATAAATTCTTACTGTTGTCACATCATTTTCCCTCCCATTGAAGTGATTTCTTTTCCCTTTAGTTTGGTAATGAGATTGATTGGCCACCTACATTTTCAGGTATGTTTTCCATTTCTGGATTGAACCCTTCTTTGTTATCACAGTGTTTTAAAATATATTGATGAATTTATTTTATAGGTCATTAGGGTTTAAAAATAAAGTATAAACTCATGTATGATATATACCATGTTTTCTCTTATTATGTTCAAATTAGAAAAATATTCTTGGGCTGGAGAGATGGCTTAGCTATTCAGGTGCTTGCCAGCAAAGCCAAGGGACCCAGGTTCAATCCCTCAATACCCATATACAGCTAGATGCACAAGGTGGTGCATGTGTCTGGAGTTTGGTGGTGGCTAGAGGCCCTGGCGTGCCCATTCTATCTCTCCGTATCTGCCTTTCTTTCTCTCTTTTAAATAAATAAATAAATTTATTTATTTATTAATTTAATTAATTAAATATTTTTTTTAAACTAGGGAAGGAGAGATGGCTTAGCAATTAAGGCACTTGTCTGCAAAGCTAAAGGACCAAGGTTTGATTCCCTAGGACCCACATAAGCCTGATGCACAAGGTGGCACATGTATCTGGAGTTCATTTGCAGTAACCAAATGTCCTAGAGCACCCATTCTCTCTCTCTCAAATAAATAAAAATAACATACTTTAAAAAAAGTTAAAAACTAAATATTTTTAAAAATATTTTATTTATTTCAGAGAGAGAAAGAGAGAAAGAAAGAGAAAGGCAGAGAGAGAGAAAGAGAGAGAGAAAACAGGAGCACCAAAGCCTCTAGCTACTGCAAGAAAAACTCCAGATGAATGTGCCACTTGTGCATCTGGCTTTATGTGGGGCTTGGGGAATTGAACCCACATTGTTAGACTTTTCAGGAAAGTGCCTTAACTGCTAAGCCATCTCTCCAGCCCTCATGATCAAATTTTTATGTGAAGTTACTCCAGACATAAAACGATCTAAAGTAGCTTCTCTAGTTTTCCATTCTCTTAAAAGAGTTTACATAAAGTAGGAATTATCTTTTTATCAGAGGTCTTATAAAACTTGCCTCCAAAACAAACTGGGCCTTGTTTCATTTGACATTGGGTGAGGGAGTACATTTTGATTATTGATTCAATGTGGTTTAATGTTATGTTTGTTCCCTAGAATTATCATTTTAAAAAAAAGAAGAAGTTCCACAAACTGGGCTTACCACATCAGCTCTGGGTGCCAGAGTCTGAAATCGGAGCTTTGGAAAGCTATGGTGTCCTGAAGAGCCCTTCCTTGCTTGGTAGCTGGTGGCACTTGCTGGAAACTCTTGGTGCTCTGTAGCTTGTAGGCACATCACCCGAGTCATAGGCCATCTTCTGTGTCTCTTCACATTGTCCCTCTACATACAAAACTGGCCCCCTGTGGACAGGAGCTGTTGGGGATCATACCAGTCTCCATGTGTGCTGAGAGCACAGTCATCCATTGAGCCATAAACCCAGGCCATGTGTGTGTATGGTGTGTAGGTGTATGCATGTCCTTACATTTGTAGTTGAACATGTGTGGGGGTACACATGTATGCATGTGCATGTGGAGGCCAGAGGTCAATGCTTTTTAAAAAAAGCTATTCTATTTATTTATTTGAGAGAAAGAGAAAGGGAGAGAGAGGAAGAGGTGGATAGAGAGAATGGGTGTACCAGCCACTACAACTAACTCCAGATGCATGCATCACCTTGTGCATCTGGCTTACGTGAATACTGGGGAATCAAACCTAGGTCCTTAGGCTTTGGAGGCAAGTGCCTTAACCACTAAGCAATCTCTCCAGCCCCTGAATCACTTTCTACCTTAATCATTGAGACATGGTTTCTCACTGAACCTTAAGCTCACAGATTTGGCTAGACTAGCTGGCCAGTGAGCACCAGGGGATTCCCTGTCTCCACCTCCAGCCCCGGGGTTACAGGTGCACACCACCACATTTGGCATTTTATATGGGTGCTGAGGATCTGAACTCAAATACTCATGCTTGCACAGCAAGTACTTTATCCACTGAGCCATTGCCCCAGAACCCAGCCCCCTTTTATAAGGATGCCAGTCACATAAACAGGGCTATGATAGTTTGAATGCATGTCCCCCATAGACTCAGTTGTTTTTCTTTTATGAGAGAGTGAGAGCAAGGGGGGTAGAGAGAGAGATAGAGAGAGAGAGAATTGCTGTGCCAGGGCCTCCAGCCACTACAATAAAACTCCAGATGCATGCACCGTCTTGTGTGCACATGTGACCTTGTATGCTTCCATCACCTTGTGTGTCTGGCTTAGGTGGGATCTGGAGAGTCAAACATGATGGGTCCTCAGGCTTCCCAGGCAAGTGCCTTAACAGATAAGCCATCTCTCCAGCCCAACTCAGGTGCTTTATTAAAGCTTATAACTTGAGTCTCCAGCAGCCTGGCTGGAGGAGGTGTCACTGGGGACAGGTCCTGGGGTCCAAACTAAAGAGTGTTTTTGGGGGGTGGATCTGAATTCCAGACCAGAGAGAGGCTTGAGCTCTGTGGTGGGTCCTGCTTGCCGCTGGTTTGTACTTGCTGTTTTTGATGAGTGCTGGCTGCTGGTGGTGTCTCTGTCTGCTTGGAATTATGAAAGGGAGCCAGCTTCTTTTGCCATCAATGGAACTTTCCCTGGATCTGTAAGCTTGAAATAAATCCCTTCTTTCCATAAACTGCATCTGGTTTGGATGTTCATTTCATCTATGTGGAAACTGACTACATGGGCCTAGTCTATTAACCTCATTTTAACTTGAGGACATCTATAAGGACTCTTTCCAAATAAGGTTACATTTTGATGTACTGAAAATGGTGGCTTCAGCATATATTTTTGAAGGTGACACAATTCAATCCATGAAACAGAAGTTACTGCTGTCTTCTGTTTCCTCTTCATTCACTCTGGTAGCTCATGCTTCCCTAGAAATTGGTTCTTCTTGCCTAAGTGTGGATATCATTGGCTCCAAATTTTGTGGGTTTTTTTCAATCTTGAGTTAAACATTTGAATTTATGTATTTCTCTTATTTTGTTTTTTCTTAGTTGAGTCTGTCAACTAAGAAAATTTGTCAACTTAAAGAATCACCTCTTCTCTAGCTATTCTTGGTTACCTGTAGCATTCTTTAATTTTCTTTCTTTCTTTCTTTTTTAGAGAAAAAATGAGATTAAAACATTAAAGCTTGAACTGACATGAAATAAGGTCTACATGTTTAAAATGTACAATTTATTAAGTTTATATTCTTTTCAATCTGCAAAACCACCACCACAATAAAGGAAATAAAGCTATTTATCGTCCCCTAAATTCGCTTCATGCCCTTTTAAATCCTTCCCTCCTGCCCTGCCTGGTCCACCATCCCAGGCAGGTGCTGCTCTGATTTCTGTCATATTTGCTTATTATGCAAATGGAACCACACATTGCACACACATTGTGTGTTGCAGATCTCAGTCAGCAGTCATTGTGAGGTTCACCATGTTGAATCCATGCTTTGGACTTCTCTTTCATAAATTTAATCTGTGTGTGCCTTCATACCTTCACACCTGCTAGCTATTCAGTTCACAAAATCTTTATCATTTTGGTTTAAATCTTAAGTGATTTTCATTTTCAATGTTTCTAGAGCTCTTTTTTCTTACCCATTAAGAATTTCTCACTTACAGGTAAAATGGCAGCATAATAACCATGCCAAAGCAGCCTACGGAGGAAATAAGCAAAAGAACCAGCAAAATACACTCTTTGACTAAAAAGTGAAGGTGTCTAAGAAATTATCAACCTCAGAAGAGAAGTAGGAGAGACCCAGAGCTTCTAGACATCTAGAACCAGGCAGAAGTGGCTCCGGCAGCAGTGCCAGTCCATGCAGCTACCAGACTCTTCCTGAGCTGCAGGAGAAGCCAGGTGAAGGGATTTTCCACTCACACCAGCCTCCTCACAAAGTCAAGAAACCTGAAGGGGAAGCTGGGCATGGTGGCGCACGCCTTTAATCCCAGCACTCTGGAGGCAGAGGTAGGCGGATCACTATGAGTTCGAGGCCACCCTGAGACTACATAGTGAAATCCAGGTCAGCCTGAGCTAGACTGAGACCTTACCCCGAAAAACAAAAAGAAAAAAGAAAGAAACAAAGAAAGAAACCTGAAGGGGAAGACAGTAGGGACCAGGCAAGCAGCTCGTGAGGAAGAGGATTGTGAGGACCAGCTATGCAGCTCTGGTACAACTTCAGGCACCCTCCACAGCCTCCCATCCCCCAACCATTGGAGACTAAATCGTGAAGCTTTTCCACTAAAATCATGATCAAGGCAAGGGGGTCCACTATCCCCATTTTTATTTAATATAGTAGTTGAAGTCTTAGCCATAGCAATAAGGCAAGAGACACACATAAAAGGGATACAAATTGGAAAGGAAGAGAATAAATTATCATTTTTTTGCAGATGGCATAATTCTATACATAAAGGACCCTAGAGGTTCTACCAGCAAAGTATTAGAGCTGATAAACACCTTTAGCAACATAGCAGGATACAAAACAAACACACAGAAATTAGTAGTTTTTCTATATACTAACAACAAGCAGGCTAAGGATGAAATCAGGGAATCACTTCCATTCACAATTATTTCAAAAAAGAAATAAAGTACCTTGGAATAAATCTAACCAAGGAAGTAAAGGATCTATACAATGAAAACTTTAAAACATGCAAGAAAGAAATTGCAGAAGACAGAAGGAAATGGAAAGACATCCCATGTTCTTGGATTGGAAGAACCGATATTGTGGAAATGTCAATCTTACCAAAAGCAATCTACACATTTAATACAATCCCCATCAAAATTCCAATGTCATTCTTCACAGAAAAAGAAAAAAACATCCTAAAATACATTTGGAAGCACAAAGAACCTTGAATAGCCAAACAGTCTTGAGCAACAAAATAAGGCTGGTGGTACCATAGTAACCAAAACAGCATGGTACTGGCACAAAGACAGACGTGTAGATCAGTGGAACAGAGTAGGGGACTGAGAAGTCAATCCAGGCAGCTATAGACATCTGAATTTTGACAAAAATATTCATTGGAGAAAAGACAGACTCTTTAACAAATGGCACTGGGAAAACAGGATCTCTATATGTAGAAGGATGAAAATAGATTCTTGTCTTTCTCTGTGCATAAGAATCAAGTCCAAATGGATCAAATACCTTAATATCAGACCCAAAACTCTGAAACTGCTATAGGAAAAGGTAGGGAAAACCCTTCAACATTTTGGCATAGGCAATGACTTTCTGAACATAACTTCAGTTGCTCAGGAAATAAAACCACAAATCAACCACTGGGATCTCATAAAATTACTAAGCTTTTGTGCAGCAAAAGACACTGAATAGAGCAAAGAGACAATCTACAGAATGAGAGAAAATCTTTGCCAGCTATACATCTGACAGAGGATTAATATCCAGAATATACAAAGAACTCAAAAAGACAAAACAATAATAAATCAAACAACCCAATTAAAAAACTGGCTATGGAACTAAATAGAGAGTTCTTAAAAGAAGAAATACAGATGGCACATACACACCTAACAAAATGTTCTACATCCTTAGCCATCAGGGAGATGCAAATTAAAACTACTTTGAGATTCTATCTCACTCCTGTCAGAATGGCTGCCATCAAGAAAACAAATGACAATAAGTGCTGGTGAGAATGTGGAAAAAGAGGAACCCTTCTACACTGTTGGTGGGGATGTAATCTGGTCCAGCCATTGTGGAAATCAGTGTGGAGGTTCCTGAGACAGCTAAAAACAGATATACCATATGACCCAGCTATACCACTCCTAGGCATATATCCTAAGGACTCGTCTCACTACCTGAGAGATATTTGCTCAACCACGTTTATTGACACTCTATTCACAGTAGCTAGGAAATGGAACCAGCTTATATGTCCCTCAGTTGATGAATGGATAATGAAGATGTGGCACATTTACACAATGGAATTCTATTCAGTGGTAAAGAAAAATGAAATTTGCAGGGAAATGGATGGATCTGGAATGATTATACTAAGTGAGGTAACCCAGGCCCTGAAAGCCAAATGTCACATGTTCTCTCTCATATGTGGATCCTAGAAACAAATATTTAGATTTGTATGTAAATTGGAGTAAAAATTGGTAGCAGAAGCCAGTAAGCTAGAAAGGGGCTATAAGGGAGGGAAGAGAGGGGAGGACTTAAGGGGATGGTTAGATAGATATATAGATAGATAAACAGATAGATAGATAAACAGATTACTGGGGGTGCAATGGTAAGTGAGGTCATAGGAAGAGATTGAGTAAAAGAAGGGTGGGAGAAAGTTAATCAAAATTCAAGATGTTGTGAATAAGCCATCTGGAAACCTACTTTTGTGGATAATGGCACATCCAGAAGCTGTAGACTGTTAATAGAAAAATTTCAGTGCCATGGATGGGATATATTCCAGTGAGTTGTTGGCCAGGGAGGTCCCTGATGCCCCCAAAACATTACAGGCCACTGCCAAGGCTCTTGGTTTCCCACTAGAAAAAGATGATAAGACCCTATTGCTGAAGACTATCTATGCTTGGGCTGCAAGGTCACTAAGAAGTCAGCTGGAACTGAGCTGAAAACCTTCTCCCTATAGACCAGCTGACAGAAAGCTGGAAAAAGCTGTACTTCATGCAGTCCTATAGAAGACAGAAGTCATTAGCAGTGAAAACAGTGGACACTGCAAGCCTTAAGTTCAGCCAACCAGGCCAAATGACCAAATGGGTGCATTAGTGGCATGTCTACTATGGGGGAATCCAACTGCTCTCTAACTGGGCTAGAGGCCCACTCTATGGGAGGGAATACATGCTTGGTACTGAAAACCTAATCAAAAAGCATATGGTGTGGAGATTATGCACCCTAGTAGTGTAAAGCCTGCTCTTGTCTGGTTAAATTCATGTATTATGCTCACCAAACTTCCCTGGAGGCACTTTACTTAACATTCATACCCATATATTAATGCTACTCTCACTTTTGGTTAAAGAACCTTCTCTTTTGAGATGGTGGTGACCACTGGGGTGACCCAAAAGGCACCACAATGCTGAGAAGAAGTTACAGAGGAATATTCTGCACTTAAGTATTTCTATCATATTTTCCAAGGCTCAGGGTCCATTGTGGAAGAGGTGATGGAAAGATTGTATGAGCCAAAGTAAGGGTAGGAGTCCTTACAATGAATGTTCAGACACAAATTGGTCTCAATATCCATGATATTGTGGTGCTTAGCACTACCTTCACAAGGCCCTCATAATAGGGGGAAAAGATGATGACATCAAAATAAAAGAGAGACTAATGGAGAGAAGGAGGGGTTGTGATGTAGAGTGGATTTGTGAAGGGAAAGTGGGGGAGGGGAGAGAATTACCATGGTTCATTGTCTGTAATTATTGAAGTTGTCAATAAAAAAATTAAGAAAGACTATTTCTGTCTATTGAGTTTCATCATTTCTTGTTGTATTTTAATTTTTTCCCACAATTTATCCCTTGAAGAGCCTAAACACATGCATTGTCAGTTTTTTCAATCATTCTCCACTATTTAGAAACTAGTCTGGATTAATTATCAGCATTTTATTTCTTTGTGTATTTAAGAACTTTGTTGTGGAAACTTTTCTCATATTAGAAGCTCTCTAACTCTTCATCAATTAATCTTAACAATTCTCTTCTTACCTAGGGAGTTTTGAGCCTGCTCTCACATGGTCACCAAGACCTTTAAATCCAAATCTCTTTGGGAAATATAACAGATACTTATACCCAAGCATGGTTGTCTTATCTTGATTTTGTTCACCAGGTAATATTTATGAGAGTGCAAATGGCAATATCAAAGCATAATTTTAAAACACCACATTGATTAAAATTGAGCTCTTGTCAAAAAAAGTGGCCATTTTGAAAAGGACTTATTTGGAAGAGTGATGGTATAATTATTTCCAGAATCAAGTCAATATTTGAATTTCTAAAATAAATCAATTCTAGAATTTTATGAATTTTATTTAATTTTGGCATGAACTATCTCCAGAGATTCTTAAAAATATTTTCATTTAGGGCTGGAGAGATGGCTTAGCGGTTAAGCGCTTGCCTGTGAAGCCTAAGGACACTGGTTGGAGGCTCGATTCTCCAGGACCCACGTAAGCCAGATGCACAAGGTGGCACATGCATCTGGAGTTTGTTTGCAGTGGCTGGAGGCCCTGGCACACCCATTGTCTCTCTCTCTCTCTCTCTCTCTGCCTCTTTCTCTGTCTGTGTGTCGCTCTCAAATTAAAAAAATAAATAAATAAAAATAAAAATAAAAATAATTTTCATTTACTTTTGTGAGAACAAGATTTTCAATTTCAGATTTAGTGTTAATAAAGACGAATGAGTAGAAGCCTTATAAGATAATGCGGAAAGGTCATGGTTTCCGGAGCTGTCGGGGGTAGCTTTATAAGAAGATCAATGCAAGTGCTCCCAAGGCAGAGCAGAAGTCTATTCCTTGGGAAGATTTTAACTGTAGTGTGGGCTGGACAGGGAATTGCTTCTTGGCCATTTCTTGTTTTCCAGGTATCCAAGGATTAAAACCAATGCACGACTGCCATGCTAACAGATACCCGAAAGACCCGCTCCATACAAAGAGCGGACACGCGGGCCATTGGGGAGTCCAGTGCCCTGCGACAGAAACCTCTGCAATGGGGCTGGTTTTAATTCCCATGCTTGCTTAGGAAAGCAATTTGCCTGGAATCCAGTGCCCAGCCCCTGACTGAAAGGTTCAGGGTACTTGTCATTAATTCTACAGCTGAAAAACTCCCAAGCATGGGCCTAGGGCTGCTGGAGTGAGGAATTTCTCTTAAGAGTCTGATGACCTTGCTTGGTGATCATTCCCTGCGGAGAAGAAAAATGGGATGAGCAGCCCCAAGTTACATCCAAGGAAATACAAGCATTTGATTTTTGAACATTTTCATCTGAATTAAAACCTCTTGGGTGATACAACTGGAAAACAGCATTTCAGTGAAAATGTGTCTGGCAGTCTCTCTATATACAAAGTTCAACTTCAGGGCAATAAAAAGAAACAGCCATTATGTAATCAGATCAAATTGTTGGCTATTGAGAAGAGTTTCTGGTTCATTCTCATCTGTGATAATAAATAGATCTTTTATATCACCAGTGTAATTTTAATCATAGTCAGTCATTATTCTAAATAGTTTTGTCTGGGAGATCTTTACCATGGTCTCTTATTTATTTAGATCTCATTATTTAAGACACAGAATAGGCTCAGTAAAGGCAGGGTTGACCCCTTCTTGCTTTTCATAAGGATTCAAAAAAAAAAAAAAAGGAATGTAGTTCTATAAATAAAGAGAAGTCATTTTTCTAAATCCCTGGTAAAGAGAGGTAGGTAGAGTAGAGGCAAGAGGTAGGCCAGAGTTCCCTTCAAGCCACAGTGTAGATGATAAGGACATGCATGTGTTCTATTTCTCTATCTTTCTCTCTCCACTGAACTTGGCTTTGGGAGACCTTATAACACACACTTAACAGTTTTTTATCCTACAGCAAAGGCCTAGATTTACATCCTGCTTGATTGGATATGACCTGCATAGGGGTCTGGACACATTTGAACCACATGAAAAAAATCAGAGCTTACATTTAAAATTTTGTAATTTTAACTTCTCATGAAAAAAAAAAAAAAAACAATCAAAAGGTCTGGTTACCCAAGGTCCATAGTTCTTCGAGGCAACAGCTGGCAGGCTTGGGGTAGTGGCAGAAGCTGTCCACTTAGCCGCAGTCCTGAGCTTCCCCTTTATATGAACAGCTGAATCCCTTCAGCTTTGTGAAGCACGCCGTTTCCTGAGTTCTTATGTCTTCATGCAACAAAGATTTACCAAGAATCTCTGTTCTAAGGTCTGCCGGTGCAGAAGTGAAAGGAATTGGACAAGGTTCCCACCCTCACAATACTTCTGTGTTAAGGAGATGATCACAAACAAGATATATGCGCTGTTAGATGAAAACTGTTTTAGAAAACAATGGAGCATGATGGGCCACATATTACTGCGTCTGCTTAGATACTTAAAAGAATGATGCTTGCCTGCACACTTGTGGTTCAGTGTGGCGTTAGCCAGTGAAGTGGGAATGGAAGTGATCTATGTTCTTTGGGTGGAAGCATTTCCTGGCCTTGGCTTGCCCTCGCTTTCCCTTGCTGTGGCAAGTGTGCTTACACTGAAAGGGCTTCTGAAGACGGGTGGCCTGGGAGAGGTCCTTGGTGGGCTTTTCATGCTGGTAATGTTTTGTTGAAGCCACTGGGATTTGACGAAGGGTTGTCACAGCACCACAGCACTCACCAGTCTGAATGGAAGCATAGTAGGGGTCAAGAGTGATGGGGGTGGGATGCTGAGGTTATAGGTACGCTGGTCTGGGAAGTCTTTTCTGGAGGCATCTGACTCCATGAAAGGAAGGCATGAGGTGATGCACTGTGTGGAGTGGATGAGGCAGAGCTACGCATGTCCTTATCACGTAGACTTGAGAACACTAATTTTTCGTTTCTATTCCTCTCCTTCCTCAAGGCTTTATTAAAATAAGCATACTAATGTAAGACAGCAACTGAAAATCGCATCTGAATATAAGCAAGGTAGGCGGCAAGTTGCAGTGCTGGCCTGGCCTTCCTCACCTAGACCTTCGTGCTGCTGTTTCCTACTTTCTAGCTCACTTCAGCCCACAATGCGATGCTGCAGAACCCATCACCGGCTGTGTTGATTCTCCCAGAGACGCAGGCCAGGCAGCTTTCATCACGCATCCACCTCTGCGCTTATTCCCAAAGATGAAAGAGACAGAATAACATGTTCCGCTTTGTTTTGATTCCACTGGCCTGTTAAGACTTGGTTTCAGAGACAGCATACAAAGTAAATCAGCTCAAAGATAAAGAAATTTAATGCGTTTTGCAGCCATGAAAATTGTCTTTGCTGTATGCAATTACTTGTCTCAGTGTGTCATGCTGATGTTTAAATTATACTATGGATGGACACCTTATTTTCTTATTCATCAGTGCCATTCAGGTATTCAGTTTATTATAACTTAAATTCCGATTTGATTTATATAAACACACAAAATTATGTGCTTTCTGTGTGCCTTGTGGATTACTTCAACCTGCTGTGATGATCTCAGTGTTTCTGCATACTTTACCACCAAATTAAACATGAAACAATGAGGGCTGGAGAGATGGCTTAGCTGTTAAGGCACTTGCCCATGAAGCCTGAGGACCAAGGTTTGGTTCCCCAGTACCCACGTAAGCTAGATACACAAGGTGGCGCACGCATCTGGAGTTCATATGCAGTGGCAGGAGATCCTGGCGTGCCCATTCCCTCTCTCTGTCCACCTCTTCCTCTCTCTCTCTTAAATAAATAAATAAAATATTTTTTAAAAACATGAAATAGTGATTATAATGATTAAATAGGTACGTCTTTTTTAAAGTAATTGCTGTTTTCTCCACTCCTGGGGGGAAAAAAACTTGAATCAGTAATTTCTTTTTTTAAAAATTTATATTTTAATAACTTACCAAGTACTAGGTTTCCAAATGGCTTATTCATATTTTTGTAGTTTGATGAACCTACTAATTCCTTGAGTCTATATTTTCTTTGTTTTTTATTTGTATTCTTGGACTCTAGGAACTGTGTCTTCTATCAGCTCTTCTCTCCAGAACCCTATATATGAACACAGGAAGTATCAGGCAAGTAGAAAAAGAATGTGGAAATCCTGCCATGAGTACATCTGGGGTTTGATACTTTAGATGTTGTACCCATTGATTGTAACCTGCTTTGTACTCGATAGATATTTTTGGTATTGGTTTTGCTTTGGGAAGCAGTTGGAAAACAGCCAGAATAGAAGCAAATGCAAGCTATTCCAGCAGCATTCCAGACCCTCCCTGAGGGTCTTACTGTGAAGGTCAGGAGTTCAGACCTCCAGGCCACGCAGTTTGACCACGCGCCTTGAGCCAAGATCTACGGAATAATCTCCTTATGACCTCACTGGAGAAGCAGTTCTTCCCACAGGGAGCAAGCTAAGAGCGCTTGAATATAGAGCAGGGGTGTGCAATAGAGGCAAGAAGGTCTACGAACCACCAGGCAGGGGATGCTGGGGTTGGCTTTCTGGAGGACACTAGAGATGGATTTTGTAGAATAAAGGGATTTTCATGATCAGGGAGAAAAACAGAGACAGGCCAATGGTCAGAAACAATCTAAATCAAGAGGCCAGGTAAAGATACCAGGTTACACTTGACTAACTTTTACTAAACAATTCCACAGCTTAAGTCTTAAATATTAGACTAGAACAGAGGAGAAGGCTTAGGTGCCTTTGACTTGTTTTGCCTTAGTTCTCCTTAGTGGCCAAGAGAGAAAATAGTTCTGAACAGAGAAGTGAAGGAGCAAGGCAGCCAACCCATCAAACTAGAGCTAGGCGAGGCAGGTGGGGAAGACAAAGAACTGCCGAGGAAGGATGGCGGGGGCTACAGAGACTAAGGAAGGTGAGAGGACCCGGCTGGATAGGTTTTTCACTGTTTTCTGCTACCCTACAAGTTCACTGATTTGTTGTTTGGAGTTTACCATGCGATATTAAACAATACCTCATGAAAAGAATGCACTAACATGCATAGCATGGGTCAGTTCTGCTCACTTCTAGTATTGTACTCCTGCAGACATGAAGACTGTATTTTTTTCTACTCATTTTTTAAAAATTTTTCTGTTTTATTTATTTATTTGAGAGTGACAGACAGAGAGAGAATGAGGCCGAGAGAGAGAGAGAGAGAGAGAGAGAGAGAGAGAGAGAGAGAGAATGGGCGCGCCAGGGCCTCCAGCCACTGCAAACGAACTCCAGACGTGTGTGCCCCCTTGTGCATCTGGCTAACGTGGGTCCTGGGGAATCGAGCCTCGAACCGGGATCCTTAGGCTTCACAGGCAAGCGCTTAACCGCTAAGCCATCTCTCCAGCCCCTTTTTCTTCTCATTTTGTTAAGTGACCTAGCGACTCACCAGAGGGGAGCAGGCTTATAAACAACAGCGACATAAATGTTCTGACTGACGCTAAGATGTCAGAAACCATGCTACTTGAATTAAATCAACCCGCCTGTTTTCCTTCTAACTCTTAATTACTTTTAGTGATAGTCAGGAACTTGGGGTTAGAGGGGAGACTCTGGGTGGTGGTAAGGGGCAGCACAGGAGGACACTGGGCAGGTAAAAGTCATGTTTGGAATAGTTCACAAAACGTGGAAAAGTACTGAGGAACTCAGCATGGGAGAGAACAACATATTTCTTCAAATATTTCATGATTTGGTTTTTAGATTGGAACTGGTTAGAATAAGAGTGATGAATGGAAACTCAAAAAGTATGAAGGCAGGCAAACTAATCTGGTGGAATTTGTCAGAGCTAAATGAATAAATGGAGTGGACAGTCACCAGAGAGGGCCTGGTTAGGGAAGGAGGGCCAGAAAGATTGGCCTTCTGTCTTGTTTTGTAAATCATTTCTTTGTTGTTTCTTGTGGCTTCATTGCATCAAGAAATCTAGGAAGGGGCTGGAGAGGTGGCACAGTAGTTAAAAGCTGATGGCCCAGGTTCAATTCCCTAGTCCCATGTAAAGCCAGATGCACAAAGTGGCACATGGATCTGGAATTCGTTTGCAGTGGCAAGAGGCCCTAGCATGCCCATTTTTTTCTCTCTCTCTTCTTGAAAATAAATAAATAAAAATATTAAAAATGAAAAGAAATCCAGGAACGTAGAGAAGGATGGGTGAGTCATAGTCTAGGCAGCAACAAAGGACTAGTGAGTGTCCAGCTTGCTGGAGGGAAGCAGGAGATGGCTGCCGGGCTTGAAGCTCACGGCCTGCTGTCTTTTGGCATTGGACTTTTATTCAGAAATAGGAGGTGGGACTAACAGATCTCTTGACAAACTATTCCACAGTTCTCCCACTTTGTCATTGTATGCATGTATTTCTCTTTCCAACAGCTTGGATGCATTAAAACATTTGCAATAAATCATGTACCATATGGTGAAAATAAGTCACATAAAAACTGTAAGTTTTTGAGGACAGACATCAGAAGTTTTAGAAGAAGAATGACCTGCATTTTGAATTACTCATCATTGGTCTCCAGCCGTAGGGTTGATCTCACCTATACTTTAGACTTGTAAAATCATATATAAACTCATCACTTTATTTCCCTGGCAGTTCTGTCTTTAAGGTTCCTGATTTCTTCAATTATATCATTATTTTCCTTATCACTGACCTCCAAAACTAGGGATGCTAATCAAAATCCCTTTTATTCTCACTGTGCCAATTTCAAGTTACGTAAATTTTCCTTAATACATCTATTAGACTACTCCCACTCACCTGTTCGGAGTCTTACTGCTGGACAACTCTTTGGAGCCATAGTTTAAATTGTGTCGTCATTCCCCTGTCCATTTCTCTGTTCAAAAAGTTTGCACAGGGGCCAGAGAGATGGCTTAGCAGTTAAGGCACTTACCTCTGAAGCCTAAAGACCCAGGTTCAATTCCCCAGTGCCCACGTAAGGCAGATGCACAATGTGGCACATGCGTTTGGGGTTTGTTTGCAGTGGCTAGAGGTCCTGGTGTGCCCATTATCTCCCTCCCTCCTTCTCTCCACTCTCTCAGTCTCTCTCTCTTTCTCTGCCTTGCTCTCTTTAATAAATAAATAACATAAAAATTTAAAAAGTACAAAAGTTTTGCTAAGATTCTCTACTATTAGTCCATCCATACTCTCTTTGTCCTTACATTATTTGTTGCCAAAAATGTGAAAAAATGCTTCTCAAATATATTAACATTTTTAAAACCCTTAATATGCTGTAATTATTTTTAAGAAAAACAGTTCTTCATTTTTGCCTATATACCTATGTTACTTATGCTATTTTCATGTCCTCATTCCTTTCTTTTTTAAAAACACTATTGCGCTAGAGAGGTAGCTCAGCAGTTAAGGTGCTTGCTTGTTAAGCCTGACAGCCTGGGTTCGATTCCTTAGTACCCACATAACATCAGATGCACAAAGTGGTGCATGTGTCTGGAGTTTGTTTGTAGCAGCAGGAGGCCCTAGGGTACCCATTCATTCTCTCTCTCTTCTTGCAAAGAAATAAAGATATTTTAAAAAATATACATATTGCTGTGTGTCTGGATTATTCTGTGTAAATACATAGGCATGCATGTGCCAATAGCGCGTGTTTGGAGGTCAGAGGGCAGCCTGGACATGTCTGTACTCTTCGCCCTCAGCCTTCTTTGAAACAGTCTCTCTTACCTTGCAGATGAATGGCAGGCTAGCTGGCTCAGGAGCCTTGAATTCTCCTGGCCCTGGAACCCATTGTCTTAGGCACACTGGGAACCTGAGCCGTGAGCCACTTTCCATCCAGCTTTAAGTGAGCGCTAGAGGGGATCAAACTCCGGCTGGCAGTCTTTGCAAGCAATCACCTGTAATCGCCGAGCCGCCTTCAGAGCCGCGCCATCCTACCTTTCCGTAGAACCGAACTCCCAGGAGGATGTGGAGGCGGAGCCTATGCTGCTTACTTACTGAGATCCTGTCTCAAGCACGAGCAAATTTCTACCTAGTGTTACCCTCCTTCAATCTGAACATCTTCCTTCAGTATTTTATAATATTGGTTTGTTTGTGAAAAAATATCTCAATTTTTACTTAGGAAAGTGGCTTTTAATAGCCTTAATTTTGGGATGAGATTTCACTGACCAAGAGATTTTTTTTTTTTTTTTTTTCGAGGTAGGGTCTCACTCTAGCCCAGGCTGACCTGGAATTCACTATGGAGTCTCAGGGTGGCCTCAAACTCACGGCGATCCTCCTACCTCTGCTTCCCGAGTGCTGGGATTAAAGGCGTGTGCCACCACGCCCGGCTGACCAAGAGATTTTTAAAATGGTGTCTTCTACTTCTATTGCTTTGTGATAAAAAGTCAGATTGTGTTTTCATTGTGCTCCTATATGAGATATGTCTTTTCTTTCACTCTCACTCTCACTTCTTGTAAGATTTTTTTTATTTAGCTTTCTTATGCTGTAGTTCAGTATGTATTTTCAAATTAAATTTTGAAAACAAATTTGTTCCGTATTTCTTTTGATAGTTATTCTGTTTCATTATACCACCTTTCTTATGCAAGAAATATATGATTTTAGACTATGTGGCATGATACCACAGGTTATTAAAGAATTTTCATTATTTTTGGAAAAACATCTCATTTATTTATAAGCAGAGAGAGAAGAGAGACAGAGAGAGAGAATGGGCATGCCAGGGCCTCCAGGCCCCTGTAAATGAACTCTATATGCATGTGCCATTTTGTGCATCTGGCTTTATGTGGGTACTGGGGAATTGAACCTGGGTTGTTAGGCTTTGCAAGCAAGTGCCTTAACTACTGATCCATCTATTAAGCCCATGTTTTTTTTTTTTATTTTGCAGTTTTTTTTCTCTCTTGTTTCAGATTTTATTGAACTGTTTTAAAATTTGGTGATGTCTTTTTTTGTCATGTTTACTGTTAATCACATGTTATTTTTAATTTAAGATTTTATATTTTATCAGTTCAAGGATTTCCATTTTGACATCTGTGTAGTTTACATACCCCTCCTAAAATTGTGTATTTTCACTTGTTACATTAATATTTTCACATAATTTCTTAAGCATATTTTTCATACTTTCAATTCCATGTCATCTAATTTCAGTACATACCAGACATGAATCTGTTTCTTTTAACTAAGTTTTCTTTGGCTGTATTTCACATTTTCTTGTTGATTTACATACTTAGGAATTTTTTTATTGTATAATGAATGTGATGGCTGAAATATCATATAGAATATAAATTTTGTCATATTCCTGTACAATGTGCTTTGCTTCATTTAGGACTTCAATGAATCTTGAACCAGTATTCACTTTCCCCTTGGTTGTAGGGTGAAATCCTTAGTACTGGAACAGAGTTTTTATGCGTAAGGCATGTTTCTTCTGGGGTGTATCAAAAGTGTGACATTTTTACTTATCCCCTTTAACTCCCTAAATTATGTCTCTGTGTTGGATAGCAGGTAAAATGTAACTTTATGTCTTTTGGTTTTCTCGGTGTCTAGGTTTCTGCTCCTGAGTCACATGGAATCTCACTTCAGTTCAGGATTAATCAGAGGTTTTTTTTTGGTTTTTCGAGGTAGGGTCTCACTGTGGCCCAGGCTGACCTGGAATTCACTATGTAGTCTCAGGGTGGCCTCGAACTCATGGCGATCCTCCTACCTCTGCCTCCCAAGTGCTGGCATTAAAGGCGTGCGCCATCACGCCCAGCTAATCAGAGTTTTTAATTCAGATTTCAAGGGTTCTGTCTGTAGCTTGCTTCTCTCTGGGATTTCACTCCTCATTTTTCAACCATGATAGCAGTCCAAAACTCTACCTTCTGACTCTTGTTATAAGAATATGGAAATTACTTGCAGCCCTGTGGGTCTGTAGACAGTACGAGTGGGAAAGCCAAGCATGGGTTTCACATGTTGGGGTCCTTCTCAAGGATCAAGTCTCCTCTTGTTTGGTCTGCTTTTGATTATGCTCAAGTACCTTCAAACAGTTGTTTCTAATATTCTCTGGGAACGTTAGTCCAATATAAGATACACTGCAACAGCAGAGGCCCCGAAACTCTGTACTGAATCCAAATGAGTCCTAAGGCCTTAACCTGACTTTCAAAATCCCACAGGAACATCCCTTCTGGTGGTTAATTTTATGTGTCATCTTGAATAGGCTAAGGGATACCCAGAGAGCTGGTATTGTTTCTGGATGCCTCTGAGAGGATGCCCCTGAAAGAGCTTAACAGTCAAATCAGCAGATGGTATAAAGATCGCCCTTATCAAACATGGGCAGGTGCCATTGAATTCACTGAGGGCCCTAGCAGAACAAAAAGCTAGATGTAAAACCAATTTTCTGTCTCTGCTTCAGCAGGGACATTCATATTCTCCTTTCCTGAAGAAAATCACTGCCTCAGGCTCTTGGGCCTTGGGACTCAGAGTGAGATGTAAGCCCACTTGCTGCCTTGATTATCAGGCCTCTAGGTTTGTATTGGAACCACACCATACCACCAGCTTGCGGATATCACACTGTGAGACTTCTCAGTCTCCATAAGTCTATCAGCCAATTCCTCATAGTACACCTCTTTCCATATAGCTGAACATATATCCTGTTGGCACTCTGCCTCTGGATAACCATGACCAATTTGGTCTCCAAATTCCTTTTTTAAAAAATATTTTATTTTTATTTATTTATTTGAGAGAGGGAAAGAGGCAGAGTGAGAGAGAGAGAATGAGAATGAGAATGGGTGCACCAGGGCTCTAGCCATTGCAAACGACTCCAGATGCATGCGCCACCTTGTGCATCTGGCTTACATGGGTACTGGGGAATCAAACCAAGGTCCTTTGGCTTTGCAGCCAAGCGCCTTAACCACTAAGCCATCTCTCCATCCCCCCTTTTTTTTGAGGTAGGGTCTCACTCTAGCCCAGGCTGACCTGGAATTCACTGTGTGGTCTCAGGGTGGACCTGAACTCATGGTGATCCTACCTCTGCCTCCCAAGTGCTGGGGTTAAAGGCATGCACCACCACACCTGTCTCTAAATTCCTTTTTTACTTTTTTTACTTTTTAAAATATTTTTATTTATTTATGTATTTGCAAGCAGAGAGACATAGAGAGAAGAAAGAGAGAGAGAATGGACACTCCAGTGCCTCTAGCTGCTGCAAATGAATTTCAGATGCATGTGCCATCTTTTGCATCTGGCTTACATGGGTTCTGGGAAATCAAACCTGGGTCCTTTGGCTTTGCAGGCAAGTGCCTTAACCACCAAGCCATTTGTCCAGTTCTATTTTTATCAATTTTTTAAAAGTATTCTTTGTTCTGGTAGAAAAAAATTTTAATTAAGTAGAAACTTTTTATGGACACATCAAATGCTGGTACCATTGTTTCCCTCCTCCCTGCCCCTACTCAACCGAGGGCCCTCCTTAGTGGCATTTCTGGTATTCACCATGTAGTTGTAGGTTATGAGTTATGAGAACATAGCCCTCCCTTTTTACTTTGTCTTCCATTTCTGCCTTTATTTTTTTAAATTTTAAAATATTTTATTTATTTGAGAGATACAGAAATAGGGAGAGAGAGAGACAGAGAGGGAGAGAGAGAGAGAGGGAGGGAGGGAGAGAATGGGCATGCCAGGGCCTCCAGCCACTGTAAATAAACTCCAGATGCGTGCACTACCTTGTGCATCTGGCTTACATGGGTCCTGGGGAATCAAACCTGTGTCCTTTGGCTTTGCAGGCAAACACCTTAACCGCTAATCCCTCCAGCCCCTATGTCTCTATTTTTAAAAAACAAACAAAGGCTGGAGAGATGGCTCAGTGACTGAGTAGACTTCCTGCTCCAGCATGAGGGCCCAAGGGAGCCTGAAACCCACCGAGTTTGAGTCTCCAGAACCCATATAGACAGCTGGGTGTGGCCCTATAATCTGTAACCGCATTCTTGTGGACAGCAGAGACCAGAGAATTGCTAGAGCTTGTTAACATCAAGCTCCAGAATCAGTAGGACACGCCATTACAAGGAAACACAAGCAGATGATCCCGGAAGGGGACACCTGGTATCTTCCTCCGTCTGCTGCAGGCAAGCCCACAGGCATACACAAATGCAAAAAAGTAAAATTATTTAAAACATTTAGAAAAGAAAATTGACCGACCTAAGTAAGCATGCTCAGTTTCTGCTCTTGAACTCATTATTTAAGTTTGTAGGAGGAGCCATGAGTGGGGAGAGCAGTGGGCCCTGTTGTTCCAGCAGAGTTCTTCCTTAGGGAAACAGGAAGAGAGAGTGAACTCTACCCCAGCCACACAGCAAATATTAAGCAGATTCCAAACCTCACGTGTGTGTGTGTGTGTGTGTGTGTGTGTGTGTGTGTGTGTATCTGTCCCTGTGCTTTTTTGGAATGTAATCTCTAATTTCCATATATGATTATTTTACTTTTTCTGAACATTATTGAAGTTATTATGTCATGCTAACATAACTTATTTCTCTGGGCCTCTTTTTTCCCCCTAGGTTCTCTTTAAAGTCAGAGGCTAGTTTTGCTCATATTTCAATATCTCTCAACTACTAATATAGTTATTGATAAATGGTTAGCCTTCAATGAATATTTACAGAATGAGAACAAGAGTTGAATGAAATTATCCATGTAGCAAAAAAGTAGGTGTTCTATCCCAAACAAGATCAAGCCAAGAGTGATGTAATAATTTAAAATAGAATGAGTAAAGCCATCAGGGGATACACTTCTGTTTAAAGTGTCTAATTGCTTCTCTGCATAGAAATTGGCAATGACATCACCAGCGTCCTCCTGTTGCCAACGACCATCATCTTACAGACAGTGTGGGAGACTCAACAGGTGTGCTGAGACAGAGCTCAAAGGACTTCTGACAGCACCTTTCTAGAGCCTAAGACCAATCTCTCTGGAGGTTTTAGACATCTTAAATTACTCAAGAGTCCGAAAGAGGGAAGTGAATGGACTACAATAGGGACTTGAAATTCCCCTTGAAGGTAATCTGAGACTCTTTCTTGACTGTGTTGTCAAACTCTTATGCTTTAATTTGAATGTTTCCCAAAGGCTCATGTGTTAAAGGCTTGGTCCCCAGAGCAATGCTGTGAGAGTGTGAAACCTGTTAGAGGTGGAGCCTAACTGAAGGTCCTTTGGGTATTAGGAGAGTGCTCTTAAAGAGGAATGTGAGCTACCAGGGCCTTTTTCCTGAATTTTTGCCTCCTGGCCATGAAATGAACCCTGTGTTTGCTATCCATTCCCCACCATTGCTATCTAGAACCCCATACTAGAGGTCTCAAAGCAGTGAGTTCCCTGATACTGGCTTGGAAGTTCTAAACCCATGAGCCAGATCTGGATGTGGTGGTTCATGTTTGTAACCTTGGGAGGCTGAGGGATGAGGATTACTACAAATCTGAGGTCAGCCTGGGCTTCAGAGTGAGATGCTGTGTCAGAAACAAAGCAAGTACAAAAAGCACACACACACACACACACACACACACACACAAAAGCAAAGCAGCAATAAAACCCACAATGAGCCCAAATAGACCTTTTCTCTTTGTAAGTAGTTACCTCAGGTATTTTGTCATAGTTGATAGAAAGCTGACTAATGCATTTTTATTCAAGAAATAATTATTCCTCTTCATCTCAGTCCTTAGGTACTATCAGAAAACATACTGAGAGGAAAATTATGAATCAAGAAGTCCTTTGTATATTTTTCTCCTGATAGAAATATTCCATATCATGTGCCTGTAAAATTTTAGGAATTAAAAAAAATCATTTATTTATGTGTATGTGTGTGTGTGTGTGTGAGAGAGAGAATTTAATTCATTTTGAACTCAAGCCAGGGAAGTATTCTTTCCAAACATATGTCTGTACTTTGTTTTTGTGCTACGAAGTTATAAACACAGACGAACAAAATAAGAAAATAATAGTAATCTTGTCACCAACAGTAATCAATATTAGCATTTTGGAATGTGACTTTTAATCTTCTTTCTGTATGTTCATATGGATATCTAGTGACATATCTATCTATATGCAAATTTTAAAAATTATAATGCATATTCAGGAATAAAGTTTTATTTGTTATAGTTTAAGATTTACTACTGTCATTGTGAAGATAGTGTCAAGTTCTCATATTGCACATATCCATTCCCTTTATTGTTAATTTTACATTAATATGGCACTAATTACACTAATAAGTAAACCTAATGAACCGTTTCTAATAACATCCCTATTATACCAATAGTAATACAATATTCGTGACCGACATCTGCTTTATTTAGATTCTATTAGTTTCTAGCCAATATGCATTATGTATTCTAGGATGTTACTACGACAACAACTTCCCCCTAGTTGCCTGTATCTCTAGGTTCCTCATTGTATAAAAGCTTTTGGAAGTTCCTTACTCTTCATTACTTTGACAGTTTTGGGGAGAAGTGTTTGGGTACTCTATAACATGTTCAGCAATTCAGACTTTTTCCTGATGGTTTTCTGTTGACTATGCTGGGGCTACGGATTTGGGAATGAGAATCACAGAAGCCAAATGCCATTCTCCTCCCGTCATGTCAAGAACACATACTATCAACATGACATCACTGCTGACACCAACTGTGAGCCTGTGGCTGAGATAGTGCTTATCTGCTTCTCCACAATAACGAGACTCTTTTTCTCCCCCTCCTTCCACACTGATCTTTGGAAGGAAGTTACCCTCGGGAGCCCATGCTTAAGGCTAAGGGATCTGGCTTCTTCCCCTCGTAGCAATGAGTGCCTCCATAAATTATTTGGAATTCTTTGTCATAGACAATTTGTCTTCTCCCTGACACATTTGCTTATCTATTTCTCTAACCATTTATGTCATTATGCACTCAAGGACATTTACTTAATGCTTTGGATTATATTCTAATATTATGTTATTTGTCTTGTTCAAATTGCTCTGGTTTTGGGAAATGTTTAGTTGATGTCCATTTGGCATGCCACTATTGCTGTGAGATTTTTGACACATTTCCTTCCTTCCTGACACCACAGAGTTGCATGTTTCCTTTGCTCCAGACCCAAGACCAGCCATTTGTCCAAGGGACACTGGTTCCTTTCGCTGGAGAGCAGTAGTAAACACCAAGATCTGGGCACTGAGTGAGCGTGTTGACATTTGGATACTGTTGCTGTTGGGACCTTTTAGCTAACAGAGCAAGGAGATATGTATGTGTATAATAACTGGTGAATATAAATATTTATAATTATTTATTCCCATGTATTAATCTGTAAGGGTGTTACACTAAACAGAGTTCACACTGATGTCTTCAACTCTACTCTAGTAAAGACAACGTGGATCATTGTAGATGTCCCCCCTTGTTTGTCTATAAACTCCCACTCCAAGTGACAGAAATTCAGTGCTGACCCGCTGCTGTCCATTTACTTCATTACTTACTTTCAGCTTCCATGGGTCCTGGGTTTAGAATTATTGACCCCTAATCTTGAGGGAAACAACATTACCAACTAGAACACAGAGCTTATAGGCAGTTTTGATTTTAGCATCAACTCATTTTTAAAGTTATTTATTTGAGCATGTTTTTTGCCCACACACATCAGTGATGTCATTTTGTACGGTTCTAGTACAGATGCGTCCTCTTGTCCTATTCTGCATTCCACCCTGGGATCTTCTGAGCTCTAGTTGAGTTTTTAAATGTGCATACATTTATGCAAGCTTCAATCTCAGAGCTGTAAAATTCTATAGGTTTTAATAAATGGGTAGTATAGTGTGAACACCATTATTTCATTATCATACAGAATACTTCTACCACCCTAAGAAATAACTACCCATACTACAGCTACACCTGTTTAACCACTGTCCTTCTTCAAGCCCCAGAGCACCAGTAATCTGTTTGATAACTTTATAGTTCTGTCTTTTCCAGAACGTCATTAAAATGATCTCATCTAGTATGCAGCCTTTTTCTGACTGGCTTATTTCACTTAGCGATGTGTATTGAAAAGTTCTCCATGATTTTGCATGACTTGCATAGCTCATTTCTTTTAATTGATAATAGTATTTGATTGTATGGATGCAGTAGTTTATTGATCTTTGAGCTTTGTGCAAATGTGAATAAAACTGCCACAAATATTTGTGTGTGAATATTTGTGCTCATTTGTATTTTCAGATCAACTGAACCAATACTTATGAGCCTGATTGTGGGGTTGTATGAAAAGACTGTTTAGCTCTGTAAGAAACTGTTGTCTTGTAAGAAGCTCTATAGTGTCTTACTCCCAGCAACTGGGAGATCACTCATTTATTTATTTATTTGTTTCCAAGGAGAGAGAGAGAAAGTGTGAACACCAGAGCTTCTAGTCACTGCCAATGAACTCCAGATACGTCACTTTGTGCATCTGGCTTTATTGGGTATTGGGGAATTGAACCCAGGTCATTAGGCTTTGCAGGAAAGCACCTTAACAGCTGAGCCATCCCTCCAGCCCCAGGAAGAATACTCTTACAGTGCAGTATCCTTGCTGACCACTGGTAATGTTCATGTCTTGGTTTTCAGCTATTCTAATAAACAAGCAGCCCCATCACAACTGATGCTGAGAGGGAGAGACAGAGAGAGAGAATGGGCACGCCAGGGCTTCCAACCACTGCAAACGAACTCCAGTTACGTGCTCCCCCTTGTACATCTGGCTAACGTGGGTCCTGGGAAATCAAGCCTCGAACCAGGGTCCTTAGGCTTCACAGGCAAGCGCTTAACCACTAAGCCATCTTTCCAGCCCCAGAATCAGCCTTCTTGACTGCAGGTTTCTTCTCCTTAGTGTCTGCCTTCTCAGCCTTTTCAGCTGCCTTCTTGTAAGATGGGGAAGAGAACTCTCTTGCAGCATTTTTAAAAAATTTTTATTTAATTATTTGAGAGAGAAAGAGAGAGACAGGCAGACATACAGTGAATATGGGCATGCCAGGGACTCCTGCCACTGCAAATGAACCTCAGATGCATTCATACTTTTGTAGATCTGGCTTTACATGGAATTGAACCTGGACCAGCAGGCTCTGCAAGCAAGTGCCTTTAGCTGCTGAACCATGTTTCCAGCCTCTACTGCAGCTTTTGCTCTGCTTTTTTTTATTCAACAACATGTCATTACTAATTTCTCTCCACATCATTCTCTTGTAGCATCCCTGAGTACTATAATTTATCCTAGCATATAATGTTATTATTGAGCAAACATTTAGATACTTTTCTACTTTTCTTTCTTTCCCAAAACATAGTAGTGATGGATAATCTCATAAGTAAATATTCTTCTAACTATTCACTTAGGTTCAGTTAAAATCCTATACCCAAAGAGATCCACCTTTTGAAGACTTTCTAGGACAAAATCTTTTCCCTTGATCCACCATGGTATAAACCATCGCATTTCCTCCTGAGGTCAGGGTTCAGAGGCTGTGAGTGTATTGTGATGGATCCGACACTTTGGTTACCACTAGGTTAAACATTCACAGAACTGAGACTTTAGAAGTATGTGGTCGCAAGTGATAACTGCGCCACTTGATAGCCCTTGTGAGAGCGTCATTCTCCCATTTGTTTCTGTTTCCATTCTGATCCCTAACTCATGTCCTGCAGAAAACCTGCCTACCAGTCCTCCCACTTCAGTGCTGGGCCCAAGTGAAGGTATTTAATGAGACAGGCCACATGGAGTGTGCTCAGCTTCTTAAATTGCAGAATTCTTTGGGAGCCTTGAAAGAACAATTTCATTCCCTTGACAATTGGTCTTTAACCTCCTTTTTTTTTGGTGTTTTGCTTTGTTTTTTTGAGGTAGGGTCTCGCTCTAGCTCAGGCTGACCTGGAATTCACTATGCAGTCTCACGGTGGCCTCGAACTCACGGCAATCCTCCTACCTCTGCCTCCCGAGTGCTGGAATTACAGGCATGCGCCACCACGCCTGGCTTGACCTCCTTTTTCTGACCTCCCTTTTTAATGTTTATGTCTGTCTATGAGATTTTGAATACCTTAATCTGAGCTAGCAAACAATATTATTTAAAAAAATTTTTAAAATATTTTATTTATTTATTTATGAGAGAGAGAAAGAGGGAGAGAGAAAGAGAGAGAATGGGCATGCCAGGTCCTCTAGCCATTGCAAACAAACTTCATACGCATGTGCCCCTTTGTGCATCTGGCTTTACGTGTATACTGGGAAATCAAACCCTAGTTCTTATATTTTGCAAGCAAGTGCCTTAACTGCTGAGCCGTCTCTCCAGCCCCTAATCTGTTTTTTTTTTTTTTTTTTGATGTTGTTGTTTTTTCCCCATGTAGGGTCTTGCTGTAGCCCAGACTGACCTGGAATTCACTCTGTAGTCTCAGGGCGACATCAAACTCACCATGATCCTCCTACCTCTGCCTCTCAAATGCTGGGATTAAAGTCACGTGCCACCATACCCCACTTCCAGTGCCTAAATTTTGATTTATTTTTTAATTGAGAATTTTCATACATGGACATATTGTAATTTGATCGTATTCCCCTCCTAATACCTTTTTTTGTCTCCCTACCCTCACCCCTATTTCACTGAGCCCCCTCCCCTTTCCAAGTAGTCTTTCTTTTGCTTTGATGTCTCATTCTTTCTGTCCTTCTCCAGACTGTGTGTCAAAGTGTTGATGGGCTCAATGTTGTGCAGGTCTTGTGTGGATAATAACATCTACAATGAGGTCACGAATGCACCAGACAGATCGCGTCCAGAAGACAGTTCCTGGAAGGACTCCTTCCCACCCTGGGCCTCTTACATTCTTTCCACCCTTGCTTCTGAAATCTACTTTTTGCATGTAAAAATACAGTATATGGACACAAATATGCTTTGAACTTTCCCCAGTATCCTCAAGATCTATTATAAAACACTCTTAGGTATGCCTCTTCTGGAAGCCAAAGAACCCCCTGGGTTCCCAAATAGCTATTCTGCATCCAGTGTAGTCCCTAAACTTCTACAGGGCATAGTAGCAGTGAGAGAAGTTGTAACAAGAGCTGGGCTCAGTGGCCTAGCACTCACTTGAGCGTTTTAGGTTTGGTTGAGGAATGCCAGATGCTGCTGCTAACCTTTGTCCTACAGTAGTTTTGACATATATGGAGGCTGTTAGTCAAAGGAGCTCTGTCTCCTTAAGAATGCGTTGTCACACATTTAACTCTGAGCCATGTCAGTTGCAACAGATCTTGGGCTTTAACAAGTACCTTGGATCTTTGGAGCATAAACTAGTCATGGCTTTACAGGCCTTTTAGGGAAAGCTACTGCTGCTCTCTGTGCCTTTGTTGCTTGGGAACACACAGCAGTACTGGCTGCCAAGATTATAAACAGAGAGAACAATATGTGCAGCATTTGGGAAACATAGCTGAAACGTATATGACTGAACTGGCTCCATGGCCAAACGCCTTTCCTCTGAACATTATATCCAATTAAATAATGCCAAACTGGAGGTCAGAACACCACACCCAGCTCCATGTAATTTGGATATAAATGTAGAGAGGGGAAGATCTATGGATATAATGCAGAGAGGGACATGTCTATCTGTAGGTGTAGTAAAAGAGAGACATGTCTATGGATGTAGTGCAGAGAGGGGCATGTCTACGGATTGTTTGTTTGCAGTGGCTGGTGGCCCTGATGTGCCTATTCTCTCTCTCTCTTATAAATAAATAAATGAATATTTTAAAAATCAAATGACAACAAATGCTTATGAGGCTGGGGAAAGAGGAACCCTTACCCAGTGCTGGTGGGCGTGCAAACTGGTACAACCACTATGGAAATCAGTATGGAGACTTGTGAGAATGAAAATTGTGAAGATGAAAACAGATCTACCATTTGATCCAGCTACACCACTCCTGGGCATAGACCACTATTTTCTACAGAGATGCTTGCTCAGCCATGTTTGTTGCTGTTCTATTCCCAATAGCTAAGAGCTGGAATCAGCCCGGGTGCCCATGCACTGATGAATGGATAATGAAAATATGGTACTTATACACAGTGGAATTCTACTTGGTGGCAAGGAAAATTAAATAAGGAAATTTGCAGAGAAATGGATAAGTTGGAAAAATTCATTCTAAGCAAGGTCCTGCAAGCAGAGAAAAACAAGCACCACAAGGGCTCTCTCGTCTGTCATTCCTAACTGGGATCAACTGGAGATGAGAACAAATGGTAGTAAGTAATAAGAATATGGGCATAAACCTAGAACCTGAGATCAGGAGTGAGACGAAATCAGGAGAGGAGAAGTTACCTGACAGGTTAGGGGAGGGGCGGAATAGAGGAGGTTGGGAAACTTAGAGGGGTAGGGTGGGTGGGTGGGGATTATTTAAAAGGTAAGAGAACATGAATCAGTTCCATAGAAACCCTCATTCTGGCCAGCATTCTACAAGACATATCCTCCAATTAAGGGGGAGTGGAGATAGTCCAGATAGAAGGTAGAAAAAAACTTAACTTTAAAATCATGGACTCTGGTGGGTAAATCCCCAGGCCCAGCATTGGGTTGCCCCCCCAAAAGTGAGCTGTTGTCCAGGGATACGCATGAGGTCTTTGAAACAACACAGGCCATTGCCAAAACACTTGATTACCTGCCAGAGCTAAAAGGGAAGAGCCTACTGCCAAAGACACCACTGACTGGTCACAGGACATCAAAATATCATGCTGAAACCGAAAAAGAAACTAGCTCCCACCTGGCTAGCCCTCATAGTACTGGAAAACCCTCCCCTAACCTGTTCTCCTTTGGCTTACACTCAGCACATATATCTGTTCGCACATGCTACACTACACATGCCACACATACTACATGCATGCATATACACACACACATGCAATATATATATATATATATATATATATATATATATATAAAGAAGAGATACTTACATATTCCACCTTCAGGCAAAGGAGGGCTCAAAGGAAACATACCCCAGCACATAAAAGAGAAATGCAAAGTGACTACTACTTTAAAAAAGTATTTATTTAAAATTTTACTCAGGTAGCACTTTATGTCGATTTCCAAAGTTAATGTCTTGCTTCTATTGGCAGTAAGCGTTGTGGCTGGGACACCCTCATATGAGGCAAAGGGGGGACCGTGGTAAGTGCAGTAAATGACACATATTCAGAGGAACAGGAGGGGCATCATGCAATGTGCGTCCCTTCCACATTGCAAAAATGATTACCTTCAGGATGACGAGACAGCCAGACTGCATCCATAAGAATTAAGGCATTGCCTCATTGCTCTAAATCCTGTCTATTCTCTGGGTTTCTATATATTTGTGGGGAAATGACATTCCAATTAAATCTTTAGTACTCTTTCCCTGGAGCAAAAATTGTGAGTAAACTTACTCAGAACAAATCTTATTTCTGGACACTATCTTCCAACCCAGGCCTCTTTTCCAAAATGCAGTGTAGACCACGGCGTCGCATTCCACATTAGTTCGTTAACCTCCGTGAATGCGTTGCCTCTGACGTAGCCGGTGCACCACACTGGGCCACTTCTGCTGCAGCCGGAGGCGTGCTTGCCACTGGAACTATGAAGACAAATGACACCCTTCATGCCCGCAGGGAGCCCATGTTGAGCGGAGAAGGGAGACACTGACCAAGTGGTCATTACGGAAAAGTTTAATAGTTAACGGCTCCACAAAAGTTGATGAGAACATTTTGTATCTTACAGGCAGAGAAAATCTGGTGTTTTCTGTTGGGAAGCAAATTTTGCTTGTTAAGAAAAATAAGTTGGCACCATTCAAATTATCGGCCCCAAACTAATCATCCTGTAGTTGTTGGTGCCCTGGAGCTAGAATGGCTTTAATTCCCCATTATTGAAATATACTGACACACAGCCAAGCCCAATATAATACAATCCTAGGGGAAAATATCGAATTTCTCTGGATATGCAACTGAAACAAAAAACTCCATGCTAAGAATCTATGACATATTCATTAACAATTTGAGGGAGTCACATCGGCCACATATATAGAAGGTATCCCATAGCAACCATGAGAAGTTTGGTCTCACATAACTGACCTTCAAAATGAAGCCTGTCTTATCTGTAGGCGTAACAAAACTTACCATATCTCCTTTGCATTATTAAATTAAAACCCTCTGGGGGCCTTTGTGGAGCAAGAAATCTTGTGTTCCATACTTAGTCCCATGGATATAGTAGATGTTTTTAATTTTGATTTTTTTCTGAGATTTTGTGACCTATGTCTTAGGCATACTTAAGGCAGTGTGGCTGAGTTGCAAACGCATTAGTTAGACATTTGATGGGTCCTCCCTGCCTTGAGCATCTCTGTTTTTGCCTCTCTGACCCCCTAAGACGGTTGTAAGCTCTGATTTTGTTTCTTAACTAGATTATCCTGGAGGGTTCATTGAGTTATGAAACATTTGAGTTAGTTGAGGTGAAACTCTGAAGTGGCTCTGTGTGACATCTCCCAGAGCTCCTCAATTATCTGTTTCCATCTCTGATGTGTAGAACAGTAGCTGGGAAAGGAAGGAGTTGGCTTGGAGACACAGACCGGAGGATGGAGGGCAGGAAGTAGGGCAGGCATCTATCCTCCTCCTGGTATCTTACACTGAATTGGTATCACGGCAATTATGTGGGGACCAAAAGCTCATACATTGTGTCAGATTTGTGTGTCTGTGTGTGGCGGTGGAGACAATATGGAGGTTAGGCATGAGCAAGATTTCCAGACACTTAGGGCAATACTGCTCTGAGTACAATTGATAAAGTGGAAGACAGAGTTGGGTGCACGCCACAATACTCTCCACATTGAGAGGTACTTCAAAGACTGTCTCAAACACCCAAGGATTGCCTTGGTTGCCATGGAAGTAGCCATGACTATGTTGGTACTTTTCCAGGACCATCTTGGAGAAGCCGTCATGAGCAGTCTTTATGGCTAGTGGTCAACTGGAACTGAGAGGTCATGACTAGAGTTGGCAGACTTGTGTGTGGACCTCTTGAGACCATTTGAGGCAGGTTGTTGAATAACCGTGGTCACTTTGAAGCACTCTTTTCTCTTTGTATACTTCTGCAATGAAATTTATATTCATTCTTCCAATTGTGAATGTTGGCTTTATGAAACTTTCAGTGTGATATGGTTTCAGTAAAACAGGTCTACAGGTAAAATTAGTTTGTTAGCCATCAGCTCATTACCTCTGCATAACTCAGTAAGAATATCCTAGAATTTCCAGGGCTTTTATCATACCTAACTATTCAGCTGAATCTTTAACACTACAAAATTATACATCAGGCCACTTATTAGGGAGTGCTAGCAGATGCTCAACTTTTTTTTTTTTCTTCTCTTGTATGAAAATCAGTATTTTATTTGTGGTGACAATGACTGGCTGAATGACATTTTTTCAACCTTCCTTATTTATTGCCAAGGTGACAATATGTCAGTGAATGAGGTACAGATTTTAAAGTGATCTGAAGGCTCTCAAAAGGCATCTGAAAAGCTTGCTGACTCAGCTGTGGAACCTCCTCTGTTCTCTCTCCTTTTGATGCCTTGACTTCAGACAGAAGAGCCGAAACCTGGGCCGCCATCTTTGCCTCACAGAGTCACCTCCAGCATAGAAGCTAAGAACCATGAGGGTGCAGTCAAAAATGGAAGGAGTCTATTTTTTAAAGAATTTTTAAAAAATATTTTTTAACGCAACTCTGTCTGGGTTTCCTGACCACTCTTTTTTTAAATTTTTTTCTCGTTTATTTTTATTTATTTATTTGAGAGCAACAGACAGAGAGTGAAAGAGGCAGAGAGAGAGAGAGAGAGAGAGAGAATGGGCACGCCAGGGCCTCCAACCACTGCAAACGAACTCCAGACGCGTGTGCCCCCTTGTGCATCTGGCTAACATGGGCCCTGGGGAATCGAGCCTTGAACCGGGATCCTTAGGCTTCACAGGCAAGCGCTTACCCACTAAGCCATTTCTCCAGCCCTAAAAAAATATTTTTGTTTACTTATTTAGCACACACAAAGAAAGAGACAGAGAGAAAGAGAGAGAGAGAGAGAGAGGAAGAGAATGGGCATGCCTGGGCCTCCAGCCATTGCAAGCAAACTCCAGATGCGTGCTCCACTTTGTGCATCTGGCCTAATGAACAGGGTCCTTAGGCTATGGAGGTAAGTACCTTAACCACTGAATCATCTCTCCAGACCAAAAGAGTTTTTTAAAAAATATTTTATTTTTATTTACTTATTTATTTGACAGAGGAAGGGGGGAGGGAGAGAATGGGCACGCCAGGGCCTCCAGCCACTGCTAACAAACTCCAGACACATGTGCTCCCTTGTGCATCTGGCTAACATGGGTCCTGGTGAATCGAACCAGGGTCCTTTGGCAGGTAAACACCTTAACCGCTAAGCCATCCTTCCAGCCCAAGTCTATGTTTTTAATTTTTTTTTAAATTTTTGTTTATTTTTATTTATTTATTTGAGAGGGACAGACAGAGAGAGAAAGAGGCAGACACAGAGAGAGAGAGAGAGAGAGAGAGAATGGGCGCGCCAGGGCCTCCAGCCACTGCAAACAAACTCCAGACGCGTGCGCCCCCTTGTGCGTCTGGCTAACGTGGGTCCTGGGGATTCGAGCCTTGAACTGGGGTCCTCAGGCTTCACAGGCAAGCGCTTAACCACTAAGCCATCTCTCCAGCCCCCAAGTCTATTTTTAATGACTGTGAAGCCTTTGATCTAGCCCCAGATGAACTGGTTACCTCCAAATCTTTACTATTTAAAAGAGGATATTATCTTGTTTGAACAACTGTTTTTCTAATTTATGCAAACCATAGGCTGTGACATTGGTTTGGACAATATGACTTATTCATAGCTAAGGTTTTAGTTGGAAAATCATTACTTTCCTATTTGTCTTCACACTGAAAAGTTCTAGTCTTTCTGATTTTCTTCCCAACACACCTGTCATGTCCAGCATCACTGGGGAAGCAGCCCTTGCTGAACTGTGTCTCCTCCTCAGAGGTGGTGCCCAGAACACCACAGCGACCTCCTGGTTGAGAGGCCTCTCATTTGGGGACAAGAATCCACCAGCTTCTCTGTCTTGTCAGCAGTGCTTAGCCATTGCGGCTGCCTGTGGGGGCTCCAACAGGAAGGATCCCCGTCGGTGAAAATTTGGCGATGCTGAAAATGAACTCAGCTCTTGACTTCTGAACAGACCATCATGCTGTGGATCCCATGACTACTTGGGATCTCCCGTCACCATGTTTTTGTCCAGTTCATTGCACAACCTGCTATATGTACTCAGTTATATATAAGTGGAATGACCTGTCAATTAGTCTAAGGCCCTGGCATGACAATCCCACTTGAACATGATTTTCTAAGGGAATCAGTTTTCATAAAAATTGGGTAGCACGTGGGGGCAGGCATGGAGGAAGGAGAGTTCACTGAGGCCCGAGAGGACCTGGCAGCGCTGGAGAAGGACTACGAGGAGGTTGGTATGGACTCTGCTGAGGGAGAGGCCGAGGAAGAGGACGAATGCTCATGCACCGTCCATTCCTTCCAGCCTCCGTAGCACGGCCCTGTCAGAGCTGGAGCACTGGCTGACCGGCGAGGGAGGGTCCTCACTAGATTCTCTTCACCCGGTCACGATCCCTTCATTTCCATGCATCACCGTAACATTGTGATGACTTTGCAGAATGGGTTCGCGTCACCCAGTCCCCTGAGCACACAGGTTTCGTATAATTACATGGTTTTATCTGTTTTGCCACATATATGATTGTCAATAGAAAAAAAATTAAAAAAAAATTGGGTAGCACTTCACTTATACAGGTGGTTCCTAGCTTATAAGGATTTTACCTTGCAATTTATCATTTCCATAATGTTGTGCAAGTGATATCAATTCAGTGGAATTTATACCTCAAAGCTTGAATTTTTTAATTATGTTTTTATTAAGTAGGAACTTTGTATGGACATATCCTGTGTTAGTACTATCATTTCTGTGCCTCTTACAATCTTTTTTTTTTTTTTTTTTTTTTGCCTCTTTTGCAAAATTCCCCGAGCCATGGTGGGTGTGTTATAAGTCTGCTTTAGTGTTGATTTCTCAGTAGCAGAGCTTGAAGTGTGATCTCTGCCCAGGCGAGTGATAGCAATCTGTGGCCTGGCCACGGGATAATGTGCCTAGACAACTGACACTGTGGTGTGCCGTGCTGCTAAGCTGCGATGTTCAGTCGATTTGGTGTATTAAGTACATTTTCATCTTACATGGGTTTATTGGGACAGAGCCCCACTGGAAAGCAAGGACCATCTGTAGTCTTAGCAACTTTTATAGGCCACAAGTTGGAAATGTGCACCATGAATGACCTTGTATAGCAGTGTGCAGATCCTGGCAAAAAAAAAAAAAAAAAAAAGAGCAGCGTTGGTTTGTGTTTGCAGCTGGCCCCTGCTGCATCTTCAGCGTCGCCCTTTCCTGGCTGCTCACTCATCAGAGGGGACGTCCTTAATGTGCCATGCTGACAAGGCGTTTCAGTCATGCAGCTAATTAAAATCATTCTGGGGCTCCCTGTGACAGGTCCTTCAGACGCATAAATCAGAAGCTACTAACAACATTCCATTCCTGATCTCCTTGTCTTTTCTTTTTTTTTTTTTTTTTTTTTTTTATTTTTTTTTTGGTTTTTGGTTTTTCGAGGTAGGGTCTCACTCTAGCCCAGGCTGACCTGGAATTCACTATGGAGTCTCAGGGTGGCCTCGAACTCACGGCGATCCTCCTACCTCTGCCTCCCGAGTGCTGGGATTAAAGGCGTGCGCCACCACGCCCGGCTTCCTTGTCTTTTCTTAACATGCTGATTTGCTTTCATTAGGCATAACCAAAAAAAAAAAAAAAAAAGTCCAATAAAAATACTGATGAAAATGTCTGGTGTTGTGGCTTGAATTCATTTTAGACTTTCTGAGCTAGCAACACATAGCCAGGAACTAAAAATAAATAAATAAATAAATAAATAAATAAATAAATAAATAAATAAATAAAAATAAAACACCTCACCCTTGCCATTCAGGGCATGAACATATGAAGCCAACTTGTATTCCTAAAAATCAGACAGTGTTCTATCAGTTACAGACCTGTGAGTCACACCAGGCAGGGCACCATTGAGATAGACCCAGAGTTACCTGGAGGATGCAAAAATGGCCTGGCCCAAGTCCAAACACCAGAATGAGCAAACAAGAGGATTCTCAGGCAACAGGAGTTCTGACAACACCCAGCCCCAGTGGAAAATGACTGAGGATTTCCCACTGAGGACATCTGAAACCACCATTCTTATCTTTCCCTGCTTCCCCCTTTCTTAGCTGGGGCATCCAGACTATCTCTTCCCGACTTCTATTCCAGGTAGAGGCCAGCTGCGCTCAGCAAGGTGGGGTCTGGTCAGAGTGGATAGATTAGGTTACTGCCCCAGCTGATGACAAAGCAATCGCTTCAAAGCTATCTGGCTTGCCTGTCTTCTCCAAGAGGTCCACACCCCAGGAAAACAATGCTTAAATCCACCCTACTTTTGAGAGCACCTGGAAAAATGAAATGCTTATTTTAAAAAAAAGTTTGAACAAAGCTGTTTTTTAGCTATGTGAAAGAATATATTATAATATTTTGAGAAACACTGACAGAGAAAATTGCTGAATTTGTTTTCATTAATTCTGGCCACAGTAGCCCTATCCTTAGAGAGCTTTCTTTTCATGGCCATGCAATAGCTGATTTTTTAAACACTAATTTCTTGTTACTAGTTCTGTTCCTTGTGGAATTTATTAAAGGGAAGAAACAGTAAGTTCTACTGACTGTGTACTTGCCAGACAAAACCCAAGGGGGCTGGAGAGATTGCTCAGCTGTTAAGGTGCTTGTCTGCAAAGTGTAACAACGTGGGTTCAATTCCCCAGTACCCACATGAAGCCAGATGCACAAAGTGGCACATGCATCTGGAGTTTGCAGCAGCTAAAGGCCCTGGCACACCCATTCTGTCTGTCTCTTTCTGCATGAAAATAAATAAATAATTCTAAAAGCAAAATGAAGAAATTGCTGAACCATATTACATAGACACAGACACCTGAATTTTAAAATCCAGCAATTAAAATTTATCAGCTATACTCATGAGAATAAACAGTAAGCATTCATCATAATGATTTAAAGAAATCATGAGAGAAAAAACATGAGAACACAAAATTAAGAGTATTTTTCAGAGCTAGGGAGATGGTTCAGTGGGTTAAGTGCTTGGATTCCAAGCACTCTTGCAAAAGCTGGGTGTAACGAGTTAGTTCCAGGTTCAGTGAGAGATCCTATCTTAAACACAAAATAAAAAACTGGAAAAGCAACTGAGGAAGACACTTGATTTTGTTCTCTGCCCTCTACGCACGTGTGAATACATGTGCATGCGCACCATACCCACCCACTTGTGCCCACACACATACAAACATGCATTCACACATGCATACTAACCACACACACATGCAAACAAAAATATATTTTTCAAAAAAAACAGCATGGGGCTGGAGCGATGGCTTAGTGGCTAAGCGCTTGCCTGTAAAGCCTAAGGACCTCGGTTTGAGGCTCAATTCCCCAGGACCCATGTAAGCCAGATGCACAAGGGGGCGCATGTATCTGGAGTTCATTTGCAGTGGCTGGAGGCCCTGGTGGGTCCATTCTCAATCTCTCTCCCTCTCTCTCTCTCTCTCTCTTTCTTTATCTCTCTCTCTCTCTGTGTCTGTTGTTCTCAATTTTTTTTTAAAAAAAGCATAGCTTAAGGGAATCATAAAAATACACATTTTAAATGTGGAAAGTTATCAAAATATTCAAGCATCTAGCCAGGCGAGATGGTGCACACCTTTAATCCCAGTACTCAGGAGGCAGAGGTAGGAGAATTGCCATGAGTTTGAGGCCACCCTGAGACTACATAGTGAATTCCATGTCAGCCTGGTCTAGAGTGGGACCCTACCTCAAAAAAACAAAACAGAAAAAAAAAATTTCAAGTATCTGCCATGAAATTTGAAATAATGTGTATTAACCTCATGGAGAACAGTGAAATGTTAGTTCTTTAAAATGCTTTGGCAAGTATGCATACTGTAAAGTTTAAATAGGCTAGGTTATGCTACAATAACAAGTATCTCCCAAATCCTGCTATACATTTGTTGTTTTATGATATTGTGATATTTTATGGTATTATTATCCGCCTGTTAACTGGACTAGGTCCCAGATTCTTCTAGTTTTCTTTAATATTCAGCAACAAGGGGTCTCACCCAGGTCCCAAGATTTTTTTTTTTTTTTGAGGTAGGGTTTCACTCTAGCTCAGGCTGACCTGAAATTCACTCTGTATTCTCAGGGTGGCCTTGAACTCATGGCGATTCTCCTACCTCTGCCTCCCGAGTGCTGGGATTAAAGGTTTGCGCCACTACGCCTGGCCCCCCAAGTTCTTCTTCTTTTTTTTTTTATAAAAAAAACATATTTATTTATTTGAGAGAGAGAGAGCATGTGCTAAGGCCTCCTGCCACTGCAAATGAACTCCAGACACATGCCACCTTGTGCATCTGGCATTATGTGGGTACTGGGGAATTGAACCTGGGCTGTCAGGCTTTGTAAGCAAGTGCCTTTAACCATTGAACTATTTCTTCAGTTCCCCCCATGGTATTATTTCTTTATTTGTTACACTTCATGGTTTAGAACTGTTATGAAAAACAGCTTCATCACATCACTATCAATTTTGTCTGGTGTTGTCTTTTTCAGACTATACATATTACCTATCAGATTTGTCCAGAAATATAATTCCTAACAAAATGACGTTGGCCCAGAGCTTTGAGTCTATCTGTTCCCCCTCCCAACACTTGGTGAGCAGATAAAATTGAACTTGATGAGGAATTCCAGGCCCAAAGGGTCTCATTATCAAGTCTGCATTGTTGGTATTCTTCCTGCTATCAGATGAGATCCTGGTTATAAAGAGCAATCAAATTCTGATTACAGGTTGATTGATCAGGAATGTTTTCAGAGAAACATCCAGATTAAAAGGGGGAAAACCCTGTCAGTGCAAAGATGTTACTCATGTCAGGCTCAGACCAAAGCAGGTCTAGCAGGCTGTGAGTTAGGGGATTTTATGTTTAGATGTCTGAGATAGGAATTACTAAAAAGACACTCTAAAAGTCTTTATACATGTATGCCTATAGAACTTCCCCCAATAACTATACACTGTGAGTAATCACTAGCTCTTGCTGGGATCTTCCATGACTGATGAACTTGATTCCAGAAGAGCGCATATGAACCTTTCTTTTTTCCCTTTCAAAGTTTCCTTCTTCCTCAACCTTCCCCACTAGCCTGAATGCCACCATAGTATGCCAATCCCAGATTGTAATTCCCTGTTCACAGCCTTGGCTATGTTTACTTACAAAAAACAGAGCTCTGTATTTTTTAATATTTTATTTTTATTTATTTGAGATATATATTTATGCAAGGAGACAGAGAGAGGGAGAGAATGCCAGGGTCTCCAGCCACTGCAAATGAACTCCAGAAGCATGCACCCCCTTGTGCATCTGGCCTACGTGGGTCCTGGGAAATTGAACCCGGGTCCTTAGGCTTCGCAGGCAAACGCCTTAACTGCTGAGCCATTTCCCCAGCCAAGAGTTCCTTTTTTTACTGGGGTTGCTTGTTCAGGCTCATAGGCTTGCTGTTTATCTACTGCCTTGGCACCTCTAATCCACGCTTCGTCCACTGTGATGCTGGGAATGCGATTCCTCAGACCGCACGTCCCGGAAGCCTCTGCTAGCCTTCGAGAGCATCAGAGGACAGAAGCCAAGTGGGCAGCCGCAGCGGGGGAGAAGCCGCTCATTCCTGCGCGCTGGGGCGGGGGCAGCCTGTCAGCATTGCCCGAGACTGGCAATTGATTGGCACACGTTCCATTTAGACTTCTGCCCTGGCACTGAAGCCCCGCTGCCCCATCCGGTCGTCTCAGAAGAGCCAGTCATGGCCGAGTCTGAGCACCATATCCAAGCAGCCCCCTGGGGAGTCTAGATTTGGCCACCCTGGCATCTTCCAGTTTCTTTTGCACCCCCAGTAGTTAGCTTCCGGCTTTATTGACTCCAGATTCTTCCCACAGCCTCCTTTAAACACCAGGACAGCCAGTCCCTACTCCCCACTGCCCCCCCCCCCAAAAAAAACCCTTCTGAAAGACTTTGTGAAGTACAGGTTTCCCTCCCGAGCTCATCCTTCAGGGAGGGATTCTGTGGTTTCATCTTGAGGTTTTCCTCAAAGGGAATCCCTCCCTCCACCAGCGCGGCGTTTCTGGCACGAGCTTGTTCAAGGGTTCTGGAAGAAATCCGAGGCTAGAGACTGTTCCTTACTCTGCCACAATAGTCGCTTGGCAAGACAAGCACGGAGCTGGGTGCCGCACTTGGGAAGGGGCAGGGGGACAGCGGTGAAAAAAGGGAACGTTGTCACCCTGCAAAGATTCACTGTAGTCACACAACTTTATATCACTTCTGCTTTTTGTCTTGTTTTCCCGAGTATTCCTATATTCCCCTTCTGTGCTAAGCACCTAAATCGCAAAGTCATGAAGAGCATAAATACAGTTCTTTAAGCCATTAGGTTTTGAAATAATTTTTACACACCTACACTGTTGAATACTGACTATATATATATATATATATATATATATATATATATATATATATAGTGTGTGTGTGTGTGTATTTGTAAAATAGATAGCATTCAGTATTTTGCTATGTCATAATTTTCAGAGGTTGGAAGGAGAAATCTTTACTAAAATGACTTCAGATTAGACTTGAGAAATTCTCTAAAAGCATTTCATTTATTTAATACATGTACAGCTGAAAATTTACAGTTCATTTTTTTCCCAGGGCGCACAACTGTTGAAAATATCATTAAATTAAAGTTACAATTCTCTCTTGTTCAAAAGTATCAAGCATTCGTACTTTTTCTCCCCCATTAAAGTTGATTTAAACACACAGCTTCTATAGGCTATATGGGATTTAGTTCCATGGTTACTTGAACCAAAAGAAACTCAAGATGGATGAGCTGTGTTAACTCTGCATCCATATGTGTATTTATGGCGCTGAAAAGCGAGTCTGAGGTTTTATGTGCCCTCTAAAAGACACTCTCTTTAGAGAGATGCGTGTTCCTGCCTGCCTCTGTAAGTACTGTTCCCATAGCTCATGCATCATCCAATAACAGTTATGCATACACCCCAGTCAGAGACAACTTCCTGTGTGCAATTGATCTTGACCATGAATCCACATTGAATAACTCCAGGAGGCAACAAAGCCAGATTGATGATGTAGCCAATATGCAAAGACAATTTTCAGTCCATGTGAATAACTACAAACCCTCCAAGTGGCTACAATGACAATGGAGTGTCAGGTACTGCAAGGCTGAAGTATAGTAAATAAAAGGCATGTCTGATAGGGGGAAGGCAGGTTAAAATGAAGGTAATTTAAACGTGGTGCAAATATCTCTAATATGGCACAAAAATGACAAAACAGCATATGTTTCCAAAAAACTTAATAATTGTATCATGAGGAGCAAGAGGGAATGTAAATGAATGGACTGATTCCTATAAAGAAGCATGCCAGTGAAATTCGCTTTGTTTCTGCTTCTGTGTATGTGTGGCGGGGTGTGGGGCGTGTACTTTCAGAGCCCCATATGCCTGCCTGTGTCTGGGCTCACTCACCTGCCTTGGCTGATGTGGATAGTTGGGTGTCTCCTTCTGCCTGGCCTTATTTTGAACCAGAGTCTCTTCCTACTAATTCCGGGTCTCTGCTCCCCTGCAAGACTGGGGTTGCAGGCACACATGGCCTTGCCCAGCTATTTATCTGTGATCTGATGATTCAGACTCTGGTGGCCTCAGGTCTCATCACTTGTGCAAGAAGTGTACTTAACCACTGAGCAGCCCTTCAGCCTGAAATTCATTTTATTATAAGAAAGTTAGCCCCATTTCTCTAGAACTATAGACTAAATTCTTGAAGCAATTTCAAAAGCTAACGTGTGCTGGAATGATGGCTTAATTGCACAAGAATTCCTCTGAGTTCATTGGAAGTCCCTCCCCCGCCTGCCCCCCTCCATCGAAGGCAGTCAGTCTGAGAATAGGGGAATTCCTTCATTGTTCAAAGGAATTTTTCAATCTCTATGGGATGGGAGTTCAGTTGGGGACAGCTATTGATCAAGATGATCCTTGATTCTCCTGAGATGCATTTGAAAGCAGGAGATAGATGTGTCGTCTGGTTGGTGCTTATCAGGTTAGACCCAGAGTAGAAAAAAATTTCATGTGACTGGGAACATTAGAAGAGAACTGACTCCCACAGGATCATCAGATAAGCCCAATGCCAACCCCATCGCTGGTTTGGAATTGCTCTGGGCACTAAGAAGGAAAGGGCCAGCATGTGCCCATTCTATCAAGGAAACTGACTGGATGGTGTTCAATTTGAATTTCAGGGCTGGAGAGATGGCTCGGCAGTTAAAGGCTCTTGTTTGCTGTTGTCAGCTTCCCGTTGCTGAGACGAACTTCCAGAGCAGACATAGTTATGGGAGGGAGGGATAGTTATTGAAGCTTACAGATCCGGGGGAGGTTCCACAATGGCGGGAGAAGCTGGCCCCCTTTCACAGGTCCACACAGGGAGAGAAGGAGCCGCCAGCACACTCCAGGAACCCCGGCAGAGCTCAGGTGTTCTCCTTATCCTGTGCCTGGAAATCAGACCCAACCACCAAGCACACCTTAGAGCTGGACCCTGGGATACACCCAGTGACATCAAGTTGCCAACTTGAATAAAACTCCTGAATCTATTGGGAAACATCTATCAAACTACCATATTTGCAAAGCCTGATGGTGAGTTCAATTCCCCAGTACACATGTGAAGCCAGATGCACAAAGTGGCGTATGCATCTGGAGTTCGTTTGTAGTGGCAAAAAGTCCTGGCATGCCTAGCCTATTCTTTCTCTGTATTTCTGTTTCTCACACACACATGCACACACACACTCTCATAAATAAATGAAAGCAAAATATTAAAAAACTAAAAACAAAATTTTGAATTTCACAATATGATCAAGTTGTAGACCTTTAGAAAAATGAAATGCATATCTTTTTTTGAAATATATTTTTATTGACAACTTCTATACTTACAGACAACAAACCATGCTATTTCTCTCCCCTTCCCCACTTTCCACTTCATAACTCTGCCGTCCGTCATATCCCCTCCCTCTGTCCATTAGTCTCTCTTTTAATTTGATGTCATCATCTTTTTCTCCTATTATGAGGGTCTAGTGTGGGTGTTGCTAGGTACTGTGAGGTCTTGAATATCGAGGTCAAATTCTGTCCGGACAGTTGTATGTAGGGCGTGGTACCCTTCTTTTGGCTCTCACATTCTTTCCGCCACCTCTTCCGCAATGAACCTTGAGCCTTGGAGGGTGTGAGATGTTTCAGTGCTAGACATTCCTCCATCTCTCCTTCTCAGCACTATCTTGCCTTTTGGGCCATCCCGGTGGTCATTGCCATCTGAAAAGAGAAGCTTCTCTAACCAGAAGTGAAAGTAACATTAATATATGAGTAGGTACATTAAGTGAGGTGATTTCAGGGCAATTTGGTGAGAGTAATATATGCATTTATGCAGACCAGAGCAGGCTTTATACCCCTAAGTCTCATGACCTCTCCTGCTATAGGCTTTTGATTAGGTTTTCAGTACTATGCAAGTATTCCCTCCCATAGAGTGGGCCTTCAGTCCAATTAGAGAGCAGCTCAACTTACATGCATATCTTCAGCTCTGTATCTACTAAACTTCTTAAAGGTTTTTAGCAGTTTCAGTACTAGGAGATTTTGGGCAATCTCATTAAGTGGTAGCAATCTTAAACAGAACAATAAAACTACCCTTAAAATAAAAATCCAAGGGCTAGAGACATGGTTCAGTAGTTAAAATCACTTGCTTACAAAGCCTGATGGCCTGGGTTCAATTGCCCAGTAAACACATAAAACCAGATACACAAAGTGGTTCATGCATCTGGAGTTCATTTAGAGTAGCAGGAGGCCTTGGCGTGCCCATCCTCTCTCCTTCCCTCCCCTCTCTCTTTCCTAAATAAATAAATACATTATTTTTTTTTAAAAAAAACAGATTTTCTTAAGATAACAATATAGCTTTGGATTAGAATTAGATAAAATAGTTTCAAATTCTTTTTTCATTTCTTTCTTTTTTTTTTTTTTTTTTTCGAGGTAGGGTCTCACTCTAGCTCAGGCTGACCTGGAATTCACTATGTAATCTCAGGGTGGCCTCGAATTTACAACAATCCTCCTACCTCTGCCTCCCAAGGGCTGGGATTAAAGGCGTGCGCTACCACGCCCGGCTTCATTTCTTTTTCATTAACTAATACAACAAAGAGTATAAACTGTAAGTATGCAGCTTGTTGAAATTTACATGGAAACTCATGGAACCAACACCTAGAAACAAAAGAGCAATCTCTGTGCCTCTGAAGTTTCCCTTGTGCCTCTTCCCAGTCTACCTTGACCTTCACTAGTATGGATTACTTGGACTTGCTTTGGAACAGAGGACTGGAATGTTCTAACTGTTGGTACTCATCTCTGGGGATACCACAGGCAGTTTATTTTCCATCATGTATTTTTTTTTCAAAACACCGTGTAACACCAGTGTTTTCCAGTAGGCATTGAAAATATGATATAGGGTAAGAAAGCATTCATTTGCTCTCAGGAAAATGAAGGAAAACATGCCAGTGAGCACCAGTAACAGCAGAGTGGGAAATGCTACCAGATGGGGGAGTACCAGGTGCCGAAAGGAAGCATCTCATGGGTGTGGAGGTCGTTGGTGGCTCCCAGAGCAGCTGATATCAGGACAGACTGGAAGGATATGAGTAAGGACTCACCAGACAGAGATGAGGAAACACAGGAACAGAGGGGGTAGTAGGCACAAATGCTCTGAAGGAAAAGAGAGCCTGGAGTATTTGAGGAACTAAAAACAAACACACACACTCCGTATAACCAGACAAGTGAACCGGGGCTAGGTCCCAAAGGACTTTGCAGATCATATTTCAGAGTTTACACTTAACTTTAAGGGCAAAAGGGAGCCATTGGAGCATTGTCAGCAAGAAACCACCATCATCAGATTGATGTCTGTTTTAAGGTAATACACTTAAGAGGAGATAAACATATGGAAAAAGAAAGATTTTGAAAGATAAGGGATATCTTTGTTTAGGATGAAATATCAGAATCAATATCTTTTTCTTTTTTTATTTCTTTTCATTTTTCAAAGTATGGTCTCACTCTAGCTCAGGCTGACCTGAAATTCACTATGTAGTCTCAGGCTGGCCTTGAACTCACAGTGATCCACCTACCTCTGCCTCCCAAGTGCTGGGATTAAAGGTGTGCGCCACCATGCCCAGCAGAATCAGTATCTTTTTTTTTTTTTATCAAAAACTTTTTGACAATTTCTTCTTAGTATCGTATGTTGTGGTTTGACTGTGAAATGAATCCCATAGGTTCACGTGTTTGAACACTTGGACCCGGTGGTATTCTTTTGGGAGGTTGTGGGACCTTTAGGAGATGGGGCAGCAGAAGAAAATGGGTTGCAGGGGAGTGGACCTACTTCCAGCCCAAGGTCTCTGCTTCCTGATTCACCAAGATGTGAGGAGTGTTAGCCAGATCCTCCCGCCTCCATGGACCCAACCAACCCACCACCATATTTCCAAAATAAATCCTTCCTCCCATAAATTGCCTATTGTTGGATATTTGGTACAGTGATGAGACAAGTAACTAGTACCACGTGCAACAGAGTGTACCTAAAGAAATAGACTTGGTCTGTGGGACGTAAGGGGACATTTGAGGGTATGTTAGCTCATGTCTTCCTTAGGAAAAGCCATCAGTAGCAGACTCAAATGTGACAAGGAGCCCAACCTTCAAAGCAGGGAGCCATCACCATCCCCATGATAAGACTGTCACCACAACTGGGATGTTTTCCATTGTACATGTTAAGTTAACCCTATCTATTTTCCTGATGCCTATATTTCTGTGATGATCATTAATGGCCTGAACATTTCATGAGAAAAGTCACAAAATACCTAGGCTGACTTAACGAATTTGTAGGTATCCTTCTTTGACACACATATTTAAATTGATGGTCTGGATAATTCATCACATCAGTGGACTCCATTATTAAGACCTTTAATTTTACCTTGTAATAAAAATCACATAAGATTTCCTTATAATAGTATTATTACTCAGCATTTGTCATAGTTGGGATATTTGCCCAATACCGAAGTGTCTGTAAACTAGTGTTATTTACTACCGTGTTAACAAAAAATGAAACTAACACTCTGTAGGTAGATACCTTCAGAAAAGTCCTTGCCGTGGGAAGAAGTTCTAGTGTGATTTCTTCTTAGTAAGTGGAGAAGTTTTAATGGACTTGAGGGACATATGCACCTCTCTTCCTAACTAGATTGTACATCCTGGAAGGGGAAGTGTTTAGGTTGAATTGTGTGCCTGGAAAATTCAGTACCTTAGAAAATGGCCTAACCTGGAAAAAAGGGTCATTGTGGGTATAACTGGTTGTGTTACATGAGATTATGATGAAATAATACAGTAGGGCTATGAGCCTGATGTTATACCCTTAAAAAAGGTTGAAGGGGTTTTGACATAGATACAGAGAGAGAGAGAGAGAGAGAGAGAGAGAGAGAGAAAACACTGTATATCAAGGGATGGCAAAATGCTGGAGAGAAGTGTGGGGTAGAGCCTTCCCTAGCATATTTAGAGAGAAAGGGCATGTCTCTACCAACCCTTTAATTTTGGATTTCTGGCCTCCAGAACTATGAGGCAATAAATTTATGATCTTCCAAGCCACCCAGTGTTGTGTACTTTTTTTAAAATTTTTTTTTAAGATTTTTTTGTTCATTTTTATTTATTTATTTGACAGTGACAGACAGAAAAAGAGGGAGAGAGAGGGAGAGAGAGAGAGGGAGAGAGAGAGAGAGAGAGAGAGAGAGAGAGAGAGAGAGAGAGAATGGGCACGCCAGGGTCTCCAGCCACTGCAAACGAACTCCAAATGCATGCACCCCCTTGTGCATCTGGATAACATGGGTCCTGGGGAATCAAGCCTCGAATAAGGGTCCTTAAGCTTCACAGGCTGGCGCTTAACTGCTAAGCCATCTCTCCAGCCCTGTTGTGTGCTTTTTTATGGTAACCTTACCTATCTAATACAACAAGGATTACAGCTTTCTCTGTTTTGTATTCCCTATAGGGGACTCATGAATGTTGGATGAACTGATGTTGCAATCATAGATCCCACATTCAGGCATGCACTGAAGTTTAAACCAATTGCTTGTACTTGGTAATAAGACAAGAGTGGTTGTCCATTTGCTTCCTTCCCTACCTCTACTGTAAAAGAAGATGATAAAGACATTTCTTAAGATAGAATCTTTACCATGGTGACTCATGTTAAAAAGTTAATGGAGTCTGACTTAAGTGAGATGCCACTTTGACTGCAGGAAGAGTGGACTGGGAATATGCAGGGAAAACTGCATGGAATTAGTTTTCACCTTTTGGTTTTGTGAACTCTTGTTTCCCACTGAATAAAACACAGATATTGCTTAAGTTGGCTTTGTCTCCACTGTGATACCAAAGAAGAAATTATTGTCCTATCTACTCCTTTAGAGAAGTTGCTATCTAATTCTTTTAAAGTTAGTAGCTTATTGGTTGAGATGCATATTCTGAAGGATGTACCACACATCTAGTCACATGTGTGATGTACACAGATCTTGTTTCTACCTTGAAACCTTGTACATATGAATGCATTTGTGTCATGGACCAGATGATCAAGGTCTAGAACACTTCCAGTACCCTGAAGATGCCCTTATGTTCCTCCTCAGACTTTTGCATCCTCAACATTGAGGGGAAGTCTAGCTCACACCATACTGCATTGTTTTCAATTGTCCACAGAGAGCAAGGTTGCAAATGGGCTGCCTATAGGTGAAATTTGCTCTGTACACCTCAATTAAAAAAATCTTTTGTAAACGGAATCAAACTTTAAAATAAGACATTTCACATGACAACCCAGATTTAGAGAGGACAGAGGTACTCATAAAATTGAAGTTTTTATGCTTTCTACCTAGGGAAAAGCCACCTGGAACCAGTCAGCTACTGCCCTACTGATGTGAGCGTGAAGGAAGGAGTGTAATTTCTTTTCACCACTTACCCAGTGATCACATAGCTTGTGCCTACTGACTTCATACATGCGCATTACCTGCCTCATCTTCTTGCCAGCGGTAGCTAGGCACGGTGCAGAATGTAAGGCATGTTTTCAATGGGAGACTGTTTCTTCCCCTAGAAGGAAAACTTGTGTTCAGAACTCCCAAAATGTTTTGAAAAGGAAAATGGAAACTGGAATTGGATTTTAAATTAATACACTATTTCTTATAACTGCTTACAGTGATGTGTTTTCTAAATATGACTACTATTTATTATGTACCACTCCCAGTAGTTTCATGGACACACACACATGCACACACACACACACACACACACACACACACACACACACACAGTGTCGATGTCTTACATATGAATGCTGGCTTCTGTCTAATTTTTTAATTCAACCATTATGCTGAAAGGTCCTCATTTGTGGTGAGACCACAATGTTAGTTTGGTGTTATCTTTTCTGCTCAACTAGTTCCATTAAATCTCAAGATGAAGAGTGAATTGACTCATCTCTGACACCCATTATGTTGCAAAAGTGAACTCAAATCACCTTATCAGACCTACAGGAGACACATACTTGGTGTTAAATGTTTATCTCTGTATAGATATGAAAGTTCTCTATGAATGTCATTTCAAAGTAAGGTACAGTATTATTGTCCATCATAAAAACCTGACACTTCTAAGTCTGATTATGAAATTTTCTCATTCAAACACAATGGAAAAGAGAACTGCTGTCTTAAGGGGAAACTACATGGAATATACGCTTTTGAATGTAGACTTTGCTTTTCTTCTCAACAGTTTTTCTCTTTTTATGCAACAATTTTTCTGTTACAATCTATGAGATTGTAGTACCATTACTTCTGCCCATTTCCCATAACATAATGACCTACATGACAATGAAAGTGCTCTTTACTCACCAAGGTCTTGTCTATAGAATTTCTTTCTGATTTGTAAAATTGTTTATAAATAAATTCAAGTCACCAGAGATGGCTAATTTAAAAAAAAAACACTGATTATCAGACATGAAAATCAGAGGTAATGAATCACATGCAAGAAAGAAAAAGATCAATAATACAATGTCAGGATTTGGTTAACTGTATTTGAAATCATCATTTCATACCCCTATATCCACATAGAAATACATGTGCACACTGTAGTGATTTTATTTGTAAGCCCATCGGAAAACTCCTGTGTTTTTCAGTACGTCCTGAAAAGTCTGCAAACTCAGTTGATAAACATAATCACTGTGATTTAAATTCTTGAGTTACTGCGAGCTAAGATAACACTTCTCATAGTGTGTTCAATCTGCTTTTGGTTCTCTTAGGTTTAGGATTGGGAATGCACAAATTTAGGGGGAGAGAGGAACCTTAGTGAGATTAGGAAAATTTACAGCCAGAAGCCATAAATGTGGATTCCTTCATCATAGTTCAGCCACATTGATGAGCATCTACCCATGAAATAATGTCAGATGTTCCAAACATATCAATCTGACCTATATATTTGCTTCCACTATAATGTAGCTTGTGCAGTGTGAACACCCTTCAATCTGCCTACTCTCACCTCTTTCCCCATCCTATGTTCTTTATGGAAATATTTCTCCAGTAAGTTACTAAACTAGTTGTTTCCCAGTACTTTTCTCCTCTTGAACTCACTGCTATTGGGCTATCATCCTATTCCATCTGATGAAACAGTTCTCAAATTCTGTGAAGCAAACCCCAATGAGCAGGTTTGATACCATTTCCTTTTAGAATTATTTTCCTTGACTCACCACACTCCTCTAACATTCCTCTTGCCATACCAGCCTCCTCTTAGTATCCCTGGCTCCCTCATGCTCTGAATCTACAAATATGACCCAATATGCATGCTTGAGTTGGACCCTTCCATGCCCTGCTCTATGGCCCCTGGTGTATTTCTGTTTCTCTGCCTAAGGGCTTTCTCTAGCTTTAATGTACCAGGATGTCACCCTGTGAAGCATCTTTAACTAATAAAGTCAGGAGTTGGAGGGTAAATACTTCTATATTGACAGGATGATTCTGTAGTGAATATGTATACTTTCTCAGAGGATCCCCACATGAACTGAACTTTGATGCTTTCCCTTGGTGACAGTGAACTTATGGATACACCAATGCACCCTATAATCCTCTATCGGATTATTTCCATTTCTTGTTTCACTTTCTCCCCTTCCTGCTCATGCTTTTCTTTGTGTCCCACCATCCAGTTAAATTGAATCCATTCCAGTCTTGGTCTAAGGATTCTTTTCAGAAGAACCCAAACTAAGACAGAACTCTTTGAGTCAATGTTCATTCCTGTGGTGAGTGGAAATTTCTAGTTCCAATTCTTTAAGCATATTGATGCATTTTGGCTGCTCTCAAATGTATGCTTTACCAGGTCTTCTTTGTTAACAAGAGACGAGCATTTCTGGCCTCCAACCAAATTTTTCAGTTGAATAAGCATCTCAAACTAAACTCCTTTCCTATTCCAAATATGTTCCTGTGTTGTCTTTCTAATCACAGTAAACAGACACCCATCTTTCAAGTTGCTGGGAGTGCTTTGCCTCTAGGACATGCCTAGTCTCTCAAGGTGTGTCTGGTTTCACAATTAAGAAATTGATTATTTTTTGATTTTTATTATAAATATACTTTGTATGGACATATAATATGTTTGTACCATTATTTCCCTCCTCCATGCCCACATTCTGTTGAGAGCCCTCCTCAGTGAGGTTGCTGGTATTTCCCATGGAGTGGTGGGTTATGAGTTGTGAGAGCAGCAGTCAGTCATTGTGGAGGGGGCAATGCCTCTAGGTATGCTGTCCCAACCTGTGACTCGTACAATCTTTATGCCCCCTCTTCTGAAAAATTCCCTGAGCCATGGTGGGTGTGTTTTAAGACTACTTCACTGAAAAGCTCTCAGGAGCTTCTGGATCTCTGCTTTGGTGTGTGTTGAGTATCCTCTGCATCTGTCTTCTTCACCTTGGCACTGATTGTCAGGCTCGCCATGGAAGCAGCACTCTTGCTCATTTCATCAATTCCTCTGTGGTTTCACCTGGGCTTTGGGTGAAGTTCAAGGGGTTTCCTCAGATCTTGCTACCTTCTGTAAAAGAAAAACAGATCCTCCAATGGAGAATGAAGTCAGCACAGGTTAAATGGGATAAGCATTGTTAATTTAGGGAAATTTTGATGGATGTAGCCCCTCTTTTGGCCAAAGACTAGTGGGAGCTAATCACTTGGAGACCATAATCTTGGTTTCCAGAAATTGATTATTTTTTTAATTCCCTTTATCACAAATGACCTAGTCCTACCACCATAATTTCTCACCTGAATCATTAATTACAATAGCCTCTATCTGGCCTCCTGACTTCTGTCTTTGGCATCTTCTAGTCTAGTTGCAATACAGCAGCCGGGATAATTCTGCTGAAACCAAGCAGCACTGTACCACTCCTCAGCTGAAAGCCACTCAGAAGTGTCACAGATTTAGAACTCGTGATTTTTTTATGAGGATGATCTTCTGTTTTTTTTTTCCCACTGTTTAAGAGATTTTTATTCAAGTAAGAATTTTATAATCCAAATTACATGTCCTTGCTCAGCATCCAGTTCTGCTACTTTTAAAAGTACTGGCATTCTGAGCATATTTTTAAAGATTTTACAATAAGGAAGTGTTCAAAAAAGTCTAATTAAAGAGTGAATAAAGGACTTCTGGGTGAGATGGAGGCACAGTAGCCACACCAAAGCAACATAGGGGAGGAAATAAGAAGAAAAACAGCAAAATACACTCTTCTGCCAAAAAGTGAAGGTGTATAATGAATTATCAATGTCAGCAGAGAAGCAGGAGAGACCCAGAGCTTCTAGCAATCACAGAAGCAGGAGGAACCAGATCCCACAGCACCACTGATCCAAGCGGGTGACAGGCTCTGTCTGAGCCCCAGGAGAAGCCAGGTGAAGGGATTTTCCACTCGCACCAGCCTCCTCGCAAAGTCAAGAAACCTGATGGAGAAGACAGCCCGGACTAGATGACCTGCTCATAAGGAAGAGGATCTCGGGAACCAGCTACACAGCTCCTGTAAAAATGCAGGCACCCTTCACAGCCTCCCCTCCCCCAACCACCAGCATCTGCAACTACTGTAGACCCAGGGAAGGGAGATCAGAGCATGGACTCACTGAACCAGCCAGTCTAGTTGAGCCCACAGAGCAGGAAAGAGGGACCCAAGTGGGCACGCAGCATATCTGAGACCAAAACCATCCCAAAAGATAACAGGGCCTACTTACACCAGGTTAGTACACACCACAAAGCCTGGTTTATAGGCGGGCATTGGAAGTGCTCATCACACCTGCCATATCAGGGCAGATTATGTGTAAGATTTGACTGATGGTCGGCTTTGCCATTCTTAAATAAGCTTTATTTTGGCGTTTTCCATTGCGGCTTCCTGATTATAGTGCCTTTGTCATCTTCTGTCATTTGTGGGGGCAGGGTCTTACTCAGCCTCAGGCTGACCTGGAACCCTTTATAGACCAGAAATCCCAGCCTACCAGTTGACAGGATTAAGCATGTGGGACAGTACACACCCTTAGGGACTTTGTTAGATGATCTGTTTTGTTTTAATACCCATTCTTACATAAATACTCCATGCTGGTTTTGATTAAATGTGTATAGTGTTCAGTTGAAATTTAGAATTTGCCTGTATTTTGCACCACCCAGCTTACTAGAATACTTGCATATCAGACAAACCCAACACCTTGGGTCACTTCTTCTGTTACTCTGAGAGTCATTTAAGAGCCTAGCTGGCACCTTAAGCTCCCTGATGATATATAACATCAGATTTACACACCTAAAAGTACTGCAGATAATTAGAAAACCCAAGCATCAAGTTAACCCAAGATGCAAAAATCTCTACATTATAATAAAAGAAACACAAAAAATCAAGACAATATATTTCCACCAAAAATGATGAATCTATCAAAAATGACCTCCAGTGAAACTGATATAGATGAAATGCCTGACAAAAATTTCAAAAGAATGATTATAACTCTATTCAAAGGAATCAAAAGAATCAAAGAAGAAAATACACTCCTAAAGGAAAACGCAGGAAACCAACTTAATGAAATAATGAGGTCAATATAAGACATGAGTAAGGAAATACAAATATCAAAGAAAAACCAATCAGAAATATTAGAAATGAAAAACACAGTAAGTCAAATAAACAACTCTGTAGAAAGTCTCACCAATAGAAAGGATGAAGGAGAGAACAGAATATCTAAACTAGAAAACAAGGTGGCAGTTCTAATACAGCCCAACAAAGAGAAAGGTAAGCTAATAGGAATGTATGAATGGGAATTTCACGATATTTGGGACACTATGGAAATATCAAAGTTAAGAGTTCAGGGTATAGTAGAAGGAGAAGAATTTCACTCCAAAGGCATAGTAGAGGTATTTTCAACAAAATCATAGAAGAAAATTTCCTTCAAGTTGAGAAAGAGATGCTAATGCAGAGACAGGAAGCTTTTAGAACACCAAACATACAAAACCTGGAAAGAACCTCTCCTCGTCATATTATAATTAAACTACTAAACACACAAACCAAAGAAAATATATAGAAAGCAGAAAGAAAAATCAAGTTATATATAAGGGCAAGCCCATCAGGATAACAGCAGATTACTCAACACAAACTATTTTTTTAAATTTTTATTTCTTATTTATTTGAGAGAAGGAGGGGGGAGAGAGAGAGAGAGAAAGAGAGACAGCAAACAAACTCCAAATGCACCACCTTGTGCATCTGGTTTATGTGGGTCCTGGGGAATTGAATCTAGGTCCTTTGGCTTTTTAATCAAACACCTTCACTATTAAGCCATCTCTCTAGCCCACAACACAAACTTTAAAAGCCAGAAGGGCTTGGAATAGTATATTCCACATTCTGAAAGATAACAACTGTCAACCAAGAATACTTTATCCAACAAAGCTATCCATCCAAATTGATGGAGATATAAGGACATTCCATAACAAAAACAGGCTAAAGGAATATATGATACAGAAAATACTTGAAGAGATCCTTCACACTGAAGACAAAGGAAAGCATATACCTGAAGAAACAGGAAAAATAAACCATATTCAAATAATAGTTAATACATGAGAGTAAAGAAAAAAACAGGAAGCACTACAAAACAAGAAGAATGGTGAGAATAAATACATACCTTTCAGTAATAACTTTTTTGGGGGTGGGAATTGTTTGTATTGAGGTAGGGTTTCACTCTAGCCCAGGCTGACCTGGAATTCACTATGTAGTCTCAGGCTGGCCTCAAACTCATGGCGATCCTTCCACTTCTGCCTCCAAAGTGCTGGAGTTAAAGGTGAGTGCCACCACACCTGGCTCCAATAAAAACTCTTAATATCAATAGCCTCAATGCCCCAACCAAAAGACACAGGCTTGCAGACTGGATTAAAAGTAGGATCATTCTCTTTATTGCCTCCAAGAAACTTACCTCTCCATAACAGACAGACAGTATCGTAGGGTGAAAGGATGGAAAATGGTATTTTAAGCAAATGGGCCTAGGAAACAAGCAGGCATTGCTATCCTAATATCTGACAGGATAGACTTCAAACCAATATTAGTGAAGAAAGATAAAGAAGGTCAGTTTATATGGATGAAAGGAACAATTCAACAGGAAGACATTACAATTCTAAACATATATGCATGTAACATGGGTGCTACCAATTTCATCAAACACAATTGTGGTAGGTGACTTCAGTACCTTACTTTCATCAACTGACAGATAATCCCAGAAAAAATAGACAGAGAGACATCTGGATTAAATTATGTCATAGAACAAATGGACCTAATAGATATCTACAAAACATTCCATCCAAATGGTGCAGAATACACATTCTTCTCCGCAGCACATGGAACATTCTCTAAAATAAACCATACGTTAGGACACAAAGAAAATCTTAACAAATATGGGAAAATTGAAAGAATTTCTTATACTCTATCTGATTAGAATGGGATTAAACTACAAATAAGCAACAAGACAAACTACAGAACATATACAAAATCATGGAAACTAAACAATACACTACTTAATGATGAATGAGTCATTGAAGAAATCAAAAAGGAAATTAAAAAATTTGTAGGATTAAATGATAATGAGAACACACATGCCAAAACCTTTGGGACACAATGAAGGCAGTCCTAAGACAGAAATTTATAACTTTAAGTGCTCATATTAAGAAATTAGAAATGTTGCAAGTAAACAACTAAATGCTTCAACTTAAGGCCTTGGAAAAAGAAGAACAAGACAAACTAAAACTCAGTAGCTGGGAAGAAATAATAAAGATTAGGGCAGAAATTAATGAAATAGAAACCAAAAAGGCAATGCAAAAAATCAATGAAACAAAGAGTTGGTTCTTTGAAATGATAAACAAGATTGATAAACCAAAAGAAAGAGAAAAGAGACACAAATTAAGAAAATTAGAGATGGAAAAGGCACCATTTACAGCACATACCAAAGAAATTCAGAAAATAATAAGGGCATACTTTAAGAACATATACTCCACTAAGTTTGAAAATCTGAAAGAAATGGATGTTTTCCTAGATCTATGTGGCCTACCAAAATTAAATCAAGGTCACTGAGAAATCAAGCTGGAGCTAAGCTGAAAACCTTGTCCCTATAGACCAGCTGACAGAAAGCTGGAAAAAGCTGTACTGCATGTAGCCCTGTGAGAGACAGAAGTCATCAGCAGGGAAAACAGTGGACACTGTAAGCCTAAAGTTCAGCCAGCCAGGTCAATTGACAATGGGTGCATTGTGGCATGTCTGTTATGGGGGAAACCAACTGCTCTCTAATTAGACTGGAGGCCTACTCTGTGGTAGGAATTATATGCCTGGTACTGAAAATCTAATCAAAAGCCTGTGGTGAGGGAGGTCATGAGCATTAGGAGTGTAATGCCTACTTTTGTCTGGATAAATGCATACATTATGCTTACCAAACTGCCCTGGAAGCATTTTACCTAACGTTCATACCCAGGTATTAATGCTACTCTCACTTTTCATTAGAGAAGCTTCTCTTTTCAGATGGTGGTGATTGCTAGAATGACCTAAAAATCATCATAGTGCTGAGAGGAAGTGACAGTGGAGTGTTCAGCACTGAAATATCTCTATCATATCTTCCAAGGATCAGGGTCCATTGTGGAAGAGGTAGCAAAAAGAATGTAAGAGCCAAAGGAAAGGTAGGGCTACTTACAATGCAATTGTTCAGATACAAAATGGCCTGGATATCCATGACCTCACTCACAGTGCCTAGCACTACCTTCATAAGACCCTCATAGTAGGGGGAAAAGATGATGATATCAAAACAAATGAGAGACTAATGGAAAGAGGGAGGGGATGTGATGGAAAGTGGAATTTTTAAGGGGAAAGTGGGGGAGGGGAGGGAATTATCATGGTTTATTGTCTGTAATTATGGAAGTTGTCAATAAAAAAAAGTTAAGAAAAACTTTTTGGAGCAGGGAAAAAAGTGAATAAAAATTTATATTTGAGCAATGTTAAAAAAAGAGACTGAGCCTAGATGTTGAATGTGGGTTGAATATTACAAGCCAAACAAAGCTGTAAGAAATGAGAATGCACGCTGAGATCAGAAGATGAAGCAGGAGGAAGGCGATTAAATATCCTGCAGGGTGATTTTTGTGCACCATCCCAGAGCTCAGTTGATATAAATAAATGTGAGAGCTTTCTGTGATTATTATTATCATCATAACTGTACTCACCCAGGAAATTATAGCTTATTTGGTGCTTTAGTCCTCATATTAATGATGGGAAGTTTCAGGACAACCCACTAAGAAAATAAAAATGAAAATAATAAATCAGCCTGTGGCTCTCAAAAGCCTAGTGAGATCCAAACATGTCTCTGTGGAAGATGACTCAGTGACATGGATTGGCCGTTGTTTGTCCTGAGGTCATTGGTTTTGATTGGACTTGTTCCGATTTAAGAAATATCTGCAGAACCTTCCTTTCTCTCATAGTCTTGGATTCATCTTCAGAGCCCTGGATTTGAGTCACCCACTGGAAAAATACAGTAGAAGTATCCTTCAATGGCTTAATCACCCTTTTTCAAGAGGTGCTAAATGATGGCTATTTTTTGCTTAAAATGTAGACGGGATCCATTTAATAAACTTGTTTTTGCTTCAAGAAAAAGTGGGAGGAAAAAACCTATCTACCTCCAAGGGTGTGAGCGATGCATAGCATGCCTTGTCTGAGTGTGGCCAAAGCTCAAGATGGTGAAGGAAATGCCACCTCCAAGTAGATCCCAGGGTTCCCCTGGCCTGGCTGGTCTTCGGGAAATAAAAACTCCGAGCATGGGCTGCTCGCGCTTCTAAATGTGGAAATACCTTTACATGGCAGACTATTGGAGATTTTCCTCTGTGAGTTGGCCTGTCAGTGGACACCCCCCCACCCCAGGTGTGACTTTGGCTCCACTCATGTCATAGTTTGTACAAACCATGTATAGCTGTTGCAGCCCATTGAGCTAGATTTACTTGTACCAATTCTCCTAAAAATAAGTTTTGCAAAGGTTTGCTTTCTTGAGCATGTACAATTTATCAAATTTTTAAGAAAAGCTGTGCAATACTGTAAATGCTAATTTTTCTATTCAACAGCTCTTCTCAGCTTTACCTGGCATGGTACTTGTAAATCTATATTTCAATGATGGATATACAAATATAATAAAACTAAATTAATAAAAGAATTGTAACTTGTGAGAAGTATTATGAAGCAGAAAGTAATAGGGCAGGCCAGGAGGCCCCTTCTCTCAAGAGGTAATATTTAAGTTGCCACTAGAGACAGGGAACTCCTCATGGTGAAGCAAAGTCCTGTGGCTAGGTCTTGAGGTAGAAAAGCTCTCAGCATTTTTAAGGAGTCTAAAGAATGGCACTGGAGGGTTGGCTTGGCAGTTAAGGCACTTGCTTACAAAGTCAAAGGACCCAGGTTCAATTCCCCAGGACCCACATAAGCCAGATGCACAAGGTGGTGCATGTGTCTGGAGATCATTTGCAGCAGCTGGAGGCCCTGACATGCCCATTCTCTTTCTCTATCTGTCTCTCTCTTTTTCTCTCAAATAAATAAATAAAAATGTTTTAAATAAAAAAATCCAAGTGCTTAAATAAAAAGAATGGCAGTGCAGTTTCTTATAAAGACAGCACAGAAGGAAGTATTAAAAAATGAAGTATTATTTTTAGTTTGGTCAATAATCTGGATTTATAAATAGCTTATTATAGTAGAGTTCTCTGGAGAAATCAGACCAATAGGATAGATAGGTAGATGATAATCAGATGTAGATATAGGTACTGATGAATCAGAGAGGATTTGTTTTGTTTTGTTGCTGAGGTTGTGTCTCACTCAACCTCAGGATAACCTGAAACTCACTATGTAGCCCCAGGCTGGCCTTGAAGTCATGGCAATCCTATCTCGGGCTCCTGAGTGCTGGGATTAAAGGAACTGGCTCACATGCTATGGAGATGGAGATGTCTCACAATATGCTGTCTGAGAGATGGGGAACTGGGAAAGATGGTAGCATAAACTAATTCAAATCTGAAGGCCCCAAAATCAGGGAAGTTGATGGGGAACCTCTTGGTTCAGGCTCAATGATTAAAGGATGAGAATCCAAAAAGACCATTAGTGCAGATCTCAGAGTCTAAAGGGTCCAAGAAGCTAGAATCCTCGTGTCCAAGGGCAAGAGAGGATGCCCCTCCCAGTTCCAGAAGACAAAGCAAATCTACCTTTCCTCTGCCATTTTCTTCTGTCTGGGTCCTCAAGGGACCATCAAAGGGTTAGCCACCCACACTAGATGAGGATGGACAATCTTATTCAACCCCTGATGCAGTGACAGTGTCTTCTGGAAACTTCCTCACAGAGAGAACCAAAAATTCAGCTTTGCTACCTCTCTGGGTAACCTCTGACCCACTCAAATTAATACCTGAAGTTAACTACCTTGAAGAATAAATGGGCTGGAGAGATGGATAAGCAGTTAAGGTGCTTGCCCGGGAAGCCAAAGGCCCCAGGTTTAATTCCCCAGTACCCACATAAACCAGATGCACAAGAGGGAGCATGTGTCTGGAGTTGGTTTGCAGTGGCTAGAGGTCCTGGAATGCCCATTCTCTCACTCTGTTTGTCTCCCCCCCACCACCACTGCTTGCAAATAAATAAGTAAAATTCAAAAAAAGAAGAAGAAGAAGAAATGGAAGTTGAGAGAAATTAAGCAATACCTTCAAGATTGAAAACCAAGGACCCCTCCCCCCTGCTCCCAAACCAGCTCTTTCTGATTCTAATGTTTTTTCTATATTTCTAAAAGCTATACCTAGTTATGGACTTTTAAAAAAATATTATTTGTTTGTTTGTTTAAGAGATAGAGAGAGAACAGTCGCATCAGGGCTTCTTGTGGCTGAAAATGGATTCCACACACATGCGTCACTTTGTGCATCTGGTTTTATGTGAGTATAGAGGACTGTAACTTGGACCACCAAGCTTTACAAGCAAGCAAGCGCCTTTAACTGCTGATCCATCTCCCCAGGCCCTAGTTATGTGGGTTTTTTTAAATGAAAACTTTTTAGATTATGTGCACAAGCTTGGTGTTATTTAAAGTAGGAACTGACCCAGATGTGGGCCCGCCAACAAAGTGACGCTTTTTAGGGGCTACTTTGCAGAAGAGTCAATGGCCTCGTTGTGGAGTCAGCTGCCTGGGAAGGAAGCTCACCATTTGCAGTAGGTTTTGGGAGCTCTCTGTGCCTCTAGCAGGGCTGACGACTTTGTGCTATGAAATTTGGCACTTTAGAGTCCCACCTCATTGGGTGTGTGATGTGATAGCAAGGGAAATTATAAAACACTTGTGGATAGGCTTTCAATTGTTATTGAGTGGTAGTATTTTTCTGCTCATTAAATGAATGATATGTGTGTGCATGAACATATAAATATATCTGTAGATACATACACATGGGAAACCTTACAACTTTATTTTAGTTCAAGACACAATTACATGTGTTGCTTTTAAAGCTGAGAACATTAAATTTGTTTTAAAGGTCATCTAGGAGAGATTAAATTCCGACGTTATTTTTTATTGTCAAAGAGCTATTCCTGGTAGAAGTGTAGCAGTTGCCTTCTCATTGCTGGGCAAAACCCCCAACCAGAAGCAGCTTAAGGAAGGAAAAAAAAAAGCCTTTCTGACTTACAGTTTAGAGGGTAAGTTTCACGAGGAAAGCAGAGCAGAGCAGACAGACAGACATCACAGCTCCACAGCAGTAGGAAGGAGACAGTCTGAGTGGTGGACTTGAAGCTGGGCTGTGTTATCCCAGAGCCGACTCCACCCCACAACACATCTCCTTCAGCAAGGCTCCAGCTCCCAATGACCCCACAAGTTTCCCAAATTGCCACCAGCTTAGGGCCAAGTATTCAAAACACATGAGCCTATGGAGAGCATTTCATCCAACCACCACAAGAGGCAAGGGAATATCTATACAGTCTAAATAATAAAACTGCTTTGTACATATTAATTTGTTAAATCTACTCAATAATCCTGTGCTGTAACATTGATACCTGCTTTAGAGGTTAAAAAAAAAAAAACAAAAACAAAACACCTCAGGCTCGGTGGGATAAGTTATCTGTTCCATGTAACAGAACTCTGCATTACCAGGGCCAGGACTGGAACCCAAATCATTTGTTTTTTCCTATTTCTATTTCACTCTGAGGCTTTCCCCAAGAGTTCTAAAAAATGTTTTTAAGGAAACCATTAAATGGAGGGTATACATTTACCCTCCTATATTTCAAAGCATTGTCTCCCTTCTGGATCATGTATTATGAATTATAAATATTTCTGTGGAGGATGTTTTCAGATTAAAAGAGGAAACCATTTGAGTTTTTATATAAACTTTACCCACACCTTGAGATTAATTGTCTGGCCCATGCCAACTTTCTATCTTTCATCAGCTAAAACATGTAACAATGTCTCCTGCTCACTGCTCTGAGTCAGTGGAAAAAGGGAGGAAGGTGATAAAAGATGTTTGTCTTTCAACCAAGACGTGTACTGATATGAGGCTTGGATTCTCAGATGGGAAATACAACACATTTCACTACACTTTCATGATGACGTGCACTGAAAAGCAGAGTTGCCTCTTTCCTGCTGTGAATCTGTAACCGTATCTGCCCTGCGTGCTTAGAGGAGAAGCCTGTGTAAGGGGAGATAGACCAGAAGAGGCACTTAGGTTTTCAATAATTTACCAATATGTGAAGGCTGGAATCTCACATTTTACAATTGCAAGAAAGGTATGCTATTACTAAATTGGCAGAAATATTTATGAGTGTGATCACACCTGTGTGTGTGTGTGGGGGGGTGGTTATAGACTACAACTTGACTTTTAGGACCACAGGTCTACTTATTTAAGGTCAAAACAAGCCAGAGGACGAAAAATTATCAAAACATTTTCTATATTCTTTTTACAATGACTGGTCATATTGGAAAATTAATGTTTTTGAGATAAGCAACAATACTAAATTTTACATTATTGGTATATTAGCTACTTTTCTCTGTGACCAAATATTTGATATGAATTAATGTAAGGGAGGACGTGTTTTTATTTGTTTGTCACTTACAGTTTGAGAGGACGCAGTCCATTGTGGTGGGGGAGAGTATGGTGGTAGCAGGAGCAGCTGGTCACACTGCATCTACAATCAGGAAGCAGAGAGGACGAGAAATGAGGGTGGGCTAAGAAACCTCAAGGCTAACTCAAGTGATCTATTTCTTCCATCTAGTTGCTACCTCAAGACCTGCCCCCATCTAGGGTCCACATGTTTAAACATCTGAGCTATAGGGAATTCACAGTTGTGACTCTGATCAGTTGGGATATAATTACAACTCAATGCTCTACTATGGCATCTGGGTCTTATTCAGTGACACCTTTCAGAAAGGTATACACATTTAGCTCCACTAGCAGGTGAAGCCTGTTAGGAATCTGTAGTCTCAAATGAGGAGGATCAGCTGAACCATTCAAGGGACGGAAGGGATGGGAAACCTGACACCATGATTGGTTTCCCAAAAAGTGGCTCCAAGAATGGACCTGATAAATGAGCAGGAAGAGAAGGATAAGCTGCACGAAATGCAAGCTTGAATAAAGGGTGTTAAGTTTTTTAAAATGAAATGGTCATTTCCAATTACTGTAATGCAAAACCAAAGACTAGGTTTTCTTATAATTTAAAAATAAGTGGGAGGGGCTGGGGGGATGGCTTAGCAGTTAAGGCATTTGCCTGCAAAGCCAAAGGACCCAGGTTTGATTCTCCAGAACCCACGTTAGCCAGATGCACAAGGGGGTACATGCGTCTGGAGTTTGTTTGCAGTGGCTGAAGGCCCTGGCACACCCATTCTCTCTCTCTCCCTTTCTCTGTCTAATAAATAAATAAAAATAAAAAATCTTTTTAAAAAGTGGGAGGAGGTTGAATAAAGCTGAATAGAAACACACACATTTATTCAAAGAATGAATAAGCAAAAAATACAGAGAGACTACTCTATTCCAAAAAACTTCAAGGCATATAATTATCCAAAATAATGTATGCAGAAACTGTATGATTCATCTCTCTCTCCTATCAATCTACTAAATGATCAATCTCTCTCTTGTATCCATGTATATACTGTATATACATATGTCTATAGGATGATGTGATGGTTCTTATTAAGAACTTTTAGGTCTTGGGTTACTTTGCCCAGAAAAAATAGTAAAAAAAAAGAAAATAAAAGAAAAAGAAACAGTGCATTACTTACATAAGCTTCTTGGCAAGTTATTGCATGATGTTATCAAAGGAATTTCAAGGCTTATTTAAGGTCCTCCTTGAGCATATGGAGGAACTAATATAGAGTACCATAGGACTATCAACCACCAAATCTCAGAATTATAATTCTATTAGCTAAAACCTTCAGGCAAGTCTCCAATTCCCAATTTTGCATAATTAATTTTTGAAACACAGTATGCCTGTTTATTTGAGCTTGTCTTCATTTCATTTATTGAAATTTTGTTTTTCTGGCCTAGGAAGAACATTTTCAAAAAAATTTATTTTTTTTTTACATATAGTGTCAAATACCTTTCTTAGGCTTTAAATGTTTTGAAAGTTTAATAAGCATGCATTCCCACTCAAGTCAGCCACAGTAAAGGTGAAGGGCAATGTCCTGGGTATTTTGCAAGAGCTCTCTCGCAAGCTGACACAGATTGACGTCTCCTTGCATAGTGGGGTGTGGGCTGCCATATGCTCAATGATAATGGGTGCAGATTGGCTTTTTGCTGAGCCACCTGAGTGATGAGCTTGATTTCTCTTTATAAAAAATATTTAATTTTAATTTATTTATTTGAGAGAGGGAAAGAGGCAGAGCAAGAGAGAGAGAGAGAGGGAGGGAGGGAGGGAGGGAGAGAATGGGCATGCCAGGGCTTCCAGCCACTGCAAATGAACTCCAGATTCATGTGCCACTTTATGCATCTGGCTTACATGGGTCCTGGGGAATTGAACTGAGATCCTTTTGGCTTTGCAGGCAAATGCCTTAACTGCCGAGCCATCTCCCCAGCCCTGAGCTTGAGTTCTTACTCAGGTTTAGGTTCATCTCGATGATTAATTGATTTTCAACAAAAGTGCCAAAACACCCTACAAATGACTGAGGACAATTGAACACACAATGAAGCCTAATCAGACTGTCATGCCCTCCACACACACACATAAAAAATTAAAACAGAATGGATGAAAAACTAAATTTGTAAAAATCTTGGAAGAAAATCTGAATTTAAGTCTTTATGACTTTGGATTGGAAGATGGATTTTTACACAAAAAACATAAGTAATAAAAGACTTTTTTTTTTTAAAAAAAAAGGGACTTCATTAACATTAAAAACTTACATGCTACAAAGGATACTATTAAGAAAGTAAAAAGATGGGCTGGAAAGATTGCTCAGTGGTTAACACTTGCCTGCAAAGCCAAAGGACTCAGGTTCAACCCCCCAGTACCCATGTAAAGCCAGATGCACAAAGTGGTGCATGCATCTTGTGTTCATTTGCAGTGGCTAGAGGCCCTGGCATAACCATTCCCTCCCACTGTCTCTATCCTTGTAAGTAAGTACATAAATAAATAATATTTTAAAAGAAAGTGAAAAGACAATCCAGAGAATGGGGAAAATGTTGCAGACATGAATAAAGTAGCTATGTTTGGATGGTATTACACTGACTCATGCTTGGATGAGCTGTGAAAACATTACTCTATGTTAAAGGAACCCTGATAACAGACCACATATTACCACAGGATGCCATTTATTTGCCATGTCCAGAATAGGCAAATCTATAGAGATAATATGGATTGATGGTTTCTTGGGCCCATGGAGAGAGGAAACTGAGAACTGATTACCAGTGAGTACTGAGTCTTATTTATGGGTGATAAGATACAAAATTGAAGATTTATGCTATGTTAACCCCATTTCTCTTCAGTTGGATTTGGCAGATTGATAGACTTGTGTAGACATAACGCACTCTGATGTCAACAAACAGGATTCCAACATACTAAAATTATTTTAGAGGTGAAATGCTTCTGCTTGACAAAACCAATCTCATTCCAGGGTTGGAGAGATGGCTTAGCAGTTAAGTGCTTGCCTGTGAAGCCTAAGGACCCTGGTTTGAGGCTTGATTCCCCAGGACCCATGTTAGCCAGATGCACAAGGGGGTGCAGGTGTCTGGAGTTTGTTTGCAGTGGCTGGAGGCCCTGGCGCGCCCATTCTCTCTCTCTCTGTCTCTTTCTCTCTGTTGCTCTCAAATAAATAAATAAAAATTAAAAAAATAAATCTCATTCTGGATTATGTTTTTAGGGGTACTGAAGAGGAGCCACACACCCTGCTTCACGAGAAGACATTATTTTTATGGTTTCTCTAATCACCTACAATACACGTGGCCTAGAAAAGCTGGTCTGAGACTTGGATAGTCATAGGTGTGACGTGTGAATCCCTCACAGATGTTATATGTAGCTTCTCTAGCCATTTAGTAGATGACCTCAACAGTAACAAAGAACATTAAGACAGAACATAAATTTTTCTAAAATTGAGCATATAATGCTGTTAACAAAACTGGAGTTCCAGAAATCAGCTGCGAGAGAAAGAGCAAGAGAGTGATTTTACCTGCAGGTGTCTTCGGGTAAGCGTGTGTCTTAGTGTGGCTGATGGGGCTGAGTGTGAACAAAAGAGGGCAAAAGGTACATTAGCAAAGGGACAGACCCACAGACACACCACCGGAGTCCTCAGGCGAGGGAGGGCGCGGGCGGTGGTCGTGAGGTGCTGAGCTGGGGCCCTGGCTTGCAAGAGCCACTGCGCTCGTACATCTGCGCGCTCACTGAAGTCATTTTGGTAGCTTGGATCCGTGGTGGGAGGATTAATACGGCACATAGACACACAAAAAGGCAAATGCTACAAATTTGGCCTTTATTTTCCCCGGAGACGCAGCTGTTATATTTTTCCCTGGCAAGTCTCACCAAACTGGCCAAGGTAACGGAGAGCAACAGATGATGTGTTCTCACTGAACATAAACAGCATCGAGCGGTGGCCAGGATGAGGGCTGCTGGACAGATGGCCCCGCCCGTGAAGAGCGCTCACTCAGAGTCAGAATTAAGGGAAAATGTAACAGTACCGCTAAAGAATGACATTATCTGCTTCGTGCACATGGCGTGTATTTTGGTGAAGTGGTTTGGTTTGGGATCTATAACCATAGTAACCATTGCATTTGTTAAATATTCTAAATGCGCTGATTTCTTTGAAACAAGTTTGCATAACCATGAAATTCCAGAATCCAGCGCAATATCTAGGTAGTCAGAGATCTTGCCTTATAAACCATGAGTAAATAAATAAAACACTGTTTGAGTTAATAGACATGATTAGACGTGGGAAGCAAATATACTTAAAACAGATTCACTGGAAGACAGGATGGGCTTGGGTAGGCACATGATTAGCCTATGTACCTCCTGATGAAAGATTCAGATGAAAAAAAAAAAAAAACCTACATGAATAGAACCGGTGTTGTTTTCCCAAATGGAAAGTTCGTAAACAGTGTGATCTGTTCTCTGTAGACAAACAGCAAGCCGAGGCTCCTCTCAGAGAAAAGTGGCATCTGTTTTAAGAAGTCCTGTGAGGAAAAAAAACAACAAAAAGCTACATAAACACGTGGGAACAGTGCATTGCATACACTCACTGGCTTCAAGATTTCCCAGAGGAAGCAGAGAATGAAACCTCCGAGAAGGAAGCCATTCAGCTGTCCTGATTAAGGTAGAACTTCTCCCGTTTCAGCTTTTCTGATGTTCGACACATACAGAAAATAAAGGCAAATATGTTGTGGTTAGAGTCAATCTTGCCAGTTTCCTGGCATGAAATCAAAGATTGCTTAGTTGGACCTTTGCAAATGAAAAATTCAAATTTGAGGTGAAAAATTAGGTGGAATGATTTGAGAGTTCCACTGAATTTTCTACACCGGTTTCTTAGAAACCTTATCAGGTATAATGTGGTATCGTATTTTCTAGGCTAGAGGTTTTCATTGGAGGGTCCTTGGGTAGGATATGGGCTGTTAATTTGGATCATATAAGAGACATCTTTGTTTTTTCCTAACCTCAACCTGAAATGATCATTTTCTTCAATTATGTATGTAGCAACAGTATGACTCAGTGATGGAAACCACAGATGTTTTCATATCACATTTCAGGAGTTGCAGATATCTTCAAATACCAATCCCCCTTACCATTTTGAAATTATGATAATTGTTAACTTTGCCACGCTCTCTTGTTATGTAACTGTTAATAAACACATAGATGACTGCATAAAAATTGTCATTTTTAAGTCGGGTGCAGTGGCACATACCTTTAGTCCCAGCACTCGGGAGGCTGAGGTAGGATCACGGAGGATCATGGTGAGTTCAAGGCCAGCCTGGGGCTACAAACTGAGTTTCAGGTTGCCTTGGGCTAGAGTGAGACCCTGGCCTTGAAAAAAACATAGCATTTTAATGTTCTGAAAACTATATTTCAACATAATTGGTTTTCTTTGAGATTCTATGTAATCCTAGGTGTTTTATTTTAAGCTTTAAAAACATTACTGAGGAAAGGCATCCATAGGTGCCAGTGAATGACCATGTGTCGATGGAGTAGCAGTGCAAAATCTCCATAAAGATAGGCAGGGGACTGGTTTTCTCTGAAGACTGTCCTTTCCCATACATGCATGGGGTGGGGGGGGGGCACTTCTGCCACATCCAAGTTCAATGGTAACTTTATGAGAGGTTGAAAAGAAAAGTGACATATACCATATGTCCACTCTTAAAAACAGTGATAGTTTACATTTCCAAGGAGGCATGTGGAAGGGTTCAGAAAGACCATTTAAAAGTTTGAAGTCTTCCTTTTTAGGACTGAGCAGATGACCCTGGGTCACAGGGCGCCTGCCTGAGATGTAACCAGGGACAATGAATCATCTGAGGCCAAAGCCACAAGCAGGAAGCTAGGACATCTCTGTGGAGTGTTGACTCTGCTATTACAGTATCTTCTTGTGAGATCTTGGACAAGTGACACAGCTTCTCATGAGCTCAATTTTCCATTTTCTTTGCTTCACATTCCATTGGCCTGGCTGTGCAGAAATCCCAAGAGAAACAGCTCACTGCAAGAGAGATAACATGCGGATCCTCTGAAGGTACGACAATGCCAAGGTTCTCTGACGCCAGGCCTTTGATGATGGCTGTACTCCTAGCTTCAGCCCCGGACCATTGTCCTTCATTTACTCCTGGTTTTGTCTAGCCCTGACAGCCGCCCTCTGGGCAGCGCTAGTGGAGGAGCTGCTGGTCTTTGTCACTAGCCTCCTCACTCCTCCTTTTCCTCACTAGACTATTCATGTCCCTCCAAATCTTGCTACCATATCACCACTTACACTTTCGCATCTCAGCCTGAAACATCTAAGAAACCCCTTCGCAAGAAGACATTCTCAGTATGGTTATTGGTATTCATTGTGGGGTCCTGAAGGGCTCAGTCAGTGGAGTAGGGAGATAGGGGATATAAAAGTATAATATTTTTTTAAAAAAAATAATAAAATTTGGGCTGAAGAGATGGCTTAGCAGTTAAGCGCTTGCCTGTGAAGCCTAAGGACCCCAGTTTGAGGCTTGAATCCCCAGGACCCATGTAAGCTAGATGCACATGGTGGCATATGCGTCTGGAGTTCGTTTGCAGTGGCTGGAGGCCCTGATACGCCCATTTTCTCTCTCTATCTCTTCCTCTTTCTCTGTCTGCTGCTCTCAAAATAAATAAATAAATAAAATTTAATTAATAAAAAAAGATGGTGTTCTCGCTTCCCACAAAGTGGGTGCCTTACCATTACCAATGTGAAAGACTTTTAGTTAGAAATAATAAAACTATTGTGACACATGTTGGGTCATGATATGCAGAGACATTTAGCTTACCCATAACTGTGGGCAAACTCCACAATGCATGACCCGTATACCTCAACAAGGAGGGGCCAAGGGGAGGGGGTAGGCCACGGATGAGCCTAATAATGGTACCAAACTGACTGTATTTGCTGAATACAGAACTGACTAATAAAGAAAAAATAAATAAATTAAAAAAAAAGGTAGTCAGGAGCCCTAGGGGTGTAACATCTGCTGTTCTCTGATTAAATGTATATACTATGCTCACTAAACTGCCCAGTAAGCACTTCTCTTAATGCTCATACCCATATATTAATGCTACTCTCACTTTTGGTAGAGAGTCTTCCCTTTTCAGATGGCAGTGACCTTGGAAGGACTCAGAAGGCACCATGCTGCTGAGAAGTGACAGAGGAGGGCTCAGCACCGAAACACCTCTATCACACCTTCCAAGGTTCAGAGACCATTGCGGAAGAGGGAGCAGAAAGAATGTAAGAGCCAAAGGAAGGTAGGACTCCTTGCAACGTGCTCCTCCAGACATAGAATGGCCTGGATATCCATGACCTCACAGTGCCTGACACTACCTACACAAGACCATCATAAGAGGAGGAAAAGATCATGACATCAAAATTAAAGAGAGACTGATTGAGAGGGGGAGGAGATATGATGGAGAGTGGAGTATCAAAGGGGAAAGCAGGGGGAGGGAGGTAATTACCATGGGATATTGTTTACAATTATGGAAGTTGTCAATAAAAAATTAAAAATTAAAAAACAAAATGTTTTTAAAAAGAAAAATAAAAGATGCATGTCTTAAAAAAAAAACTATTGTGACAGAAGTATGCATGCAAAGTTTTAGGAAGTATATTCATGAGAATTCGCATGAACCTATGGTGTCTGAGAGCCAACAGTTACCTGCTCTATTAACTGCGTGCCTGCTCTATTAAGAGTTTGTCTTTCAAAGGTGAATTGAAATATGACAAATATTAAATATTAAAGTTGCAAGAAAATAGATGAAGCTAAGATGGAGGGATTTTAGGCATCAAAAACTAGGTTAAAAAAAAAAGCCAGATGTGGTGGCGCACGCCTTTAATCCCAGCACTCGGGAGGCAGAGGTAGGGGGTTCGCCATAAGTTTGAGGCCACCCTGAGACTACATAGTGAATTCCAGGTCAGCCTGGGCTAAAAACCGAAAAAACAGCAACAACAACAAAACACCAAAAACAAAAAAAAAAAAACAAAAAAAAGAACCACAGTAGGTAAAAAAAAAAAAAGAAGCCATAAGGAGCTAAAATCTTTCAGATAATCCTAGAATAATCTAACAGTGTCAATTACCAATTGTGTCTTGTGCTAAACTGGCCTTGCTGAATTTTCTGATTGATTCAACTCAAGGCAGTTTTGATAGTAAGATGACCATCCTGAATGGAAAAAGACAGAGAGTTCTCTGGCAATCCCAAGGTTATAGCAATGACTGTGTCTGTTCTCTCAAGAAAAGAGAAAATTCAAGTTATCATCAAGATTTCTGTTGTGCTGATTTGATATCAAATTACAATTGAGATAATTTTCAGTTTATCCCTGGAATCTTTGAGAATAACTTCCAAACTTATGAACCAAAAATCAAACCTCCCATCCACTGTTCACTTTCAAAAACTTGGCTTAGAGATTTTTCCCTGAAATAAACTTAGTCATCTTATTCTCCACTGTGCATTTCCTTGGGGTTCAAATGGGATTTCTGTAAGCTGATTCCCCAGACATTTACATTTCTTTTCCATTTTTAGACAAAACCCCCTGTTTTCCCCATCTAGTAAGTTTTATTAATTGGATTTCCACCTGCAGGGCAGGGAGAGGAAAAACATGAACAGAGGCGGCAAAAAGCCCTTCGAAACAGCAAAGGGAAGAAAAGCAGGACACTGTCAGAGAAACTCGGGTTATTAAGCTAATACTAGCTGGGCGTGGTGGCGCATGCCTTTAATCCCAGCCCTTGAGAGGAAGAGGTAGGGGCATCACAGTGAGTACTAGGCCACCCTAGTACCTAGTGAATTCCAGGTCAGCCTGAACTAGAGCAAGACCCTACTTTGAAAAACCACACACACACACACACACACACACACAAAGATAATACTTCTGTGTCCCCCATAATGACTAAGAATATGCTTGAGCCTGGCTGTGATGATGGTACCCACACTGATGAACTGGCCCAATATCTGGGAGCTGTGTAACTGTTCATACTCAACCATACTCACACCCTGCCCCTAGCCACACCTAGTGATAAAAGCAAAGCTTTTAAAAAATATATTTTATTTTTATTTATTTGACAGAGAAAGAGGGAGAGAGAGAGATTGAGAATGGGCCCGCCAGGGCTTCAAACCACTGCAAATGAACTCCAGTTGCGTCCTGCCCCCTTGTGCACATGGATAACGTGGGTCCTGGGGAACAGAACCTGGGTCCTTCGGCTTTGCAGGCGAACGCCTGAACCACTAAGCCATCTCTCCAGCCCAAAAGTAAAGCTTTTATCATTCATGTAACTAAAATAACAAACAACCAGCTCATCCAAAACCAGCTGATTTATTCCACTCACTAGCAATAGGAAGGACACCGACTCTGTGTGGCTTTCAAGTACCTAAACTCTACCTCCCAGTCACAAGCCACAGCAGAGAGGAGCCTGGCTCCCAGGTGTTCGGCTGAAAGGTAGCCATGCTTGTGCCATCCTGCCAAGGCAGACAGATTCTAGGTGGTCTGCTGGCACTGCTTGGACTTCTCTGATGTGAGCAAGGCATGTAAGAGTGCCCTCCCTCATACAAAGGAGGGGCAGAGCCCTCTTGTCAAGTTATGGTGCTTTCGTTACTAAAAAAGTCACTGGGTCCTTGCCATCAGGATCAAATTGTCATCAGAGCACGGCATCAATGGACACTGAGCCTCATTCCTGGGCTGTTTCCCTGCTTGCCAGAATCACTTCACATTTGAAGTCTCATTGTTTTGAGTCCCAGTAAAACGTAATTATGTCCTGTACAAACTTGGGTACTAAAAATATTTGGATTCCATTGACTTCTTCCAAAATGTAATAATGCACATCCACGTATTTTTTTCCTCTAAGCACCCGAAAGATAGATCATTTTTCTCTAGCCACTAAATCTTAACTTAGAAGTAGCATACTTGGTGGGCACTTTAATCTACCTATTTGCATTCATTTAGATGCATTTCTCTCAGCACATCAAAACAGAGTCTGTTGGGAGTCATAAAATCAAAGAACCATTTACACCTCCAGGCTTTTTAGGCTTAAATTAAGTTGTGCCAAAGGTAAACTAATTTCAACCTTTAAAGCTTTACCTCAACAGGAAGTGAGGCCTCATGGTATTTCATCTTGGTTCAGGATTTGCTTATTTTTTTCTAATCAAAGCACACATACTCCATTCTCAAGTGTACTGCCAGACACACAGTGGTATAAAGAGTTGATACCAGAGAAAAGAGAAGCCTTAGAAAATGATTAAAGTTCAGTTGCACAGGGAGTTATTTTCTTGCATAAGAAGAACATATAATAAAACTACAAAAGAAATAACTTCCCTAACTGAACAGAGATGCCTACTGTGGTCTGCTTAGGGACAGTGTCCCCAGCTCCAGTGGTGCTCTGACTTAGTCTCCTAAATATTTGATGGTTCAAAAAGTTCCTCTTTCAGTCATTTTGCTTTTTTGCTAATTATTCTGCAATGTGGTTTTATTTTTTTAACTTTCATAAAAGAGTGGGTTTTCTTATTCTCTTAAAATATATATTTAATTTGAAAAAAAGGTGTGGAGTGATAGGCATGCCAGGGCTTCCTGCCACTGCAAATAAACTCAAGTTGAATGCACTACTTTGTGCATCCGGCTTTATATAGGTACTTGGGAATTGAACCCAGGCTATCAGGCTTTGCAATCAGGTGCCTCTAACTGCAGAGCCTTATCTCCAGCCCCTTTTATTCTTTAAGACAATGTTGAGGTGTTTCTATGGTATCACTCTCCTGCTACATCCTGGCTGTTTGTGTTACGTTATGTTGTTATGTTATGTTGAATTCTTCATTATGGATATTTACAAACATATACAAATAGACATTGAAGTCAATAAATATAAATGTAGACAAATGTATAGATATACAAATATTGTTGTAAACCTTACAGTAAATATAATCTGTGACACCTCCATTCACCTATCACCCAACTTCAACAATTAGCACCATGCTGCCATTGTATTTTATCTGCCCGTGAAACTCCATTTTTTTCCTCAGGATTGAAAGCAAATTTCAAAAATCATGTTATTTTATTTATCCAACAATACTCTTATTTGACCCATCAACAGGTATGTACTACTATTAAGAAATCTCTTTTTTCTTTTTTTTTTAATTTTTTTGTTTATTTTTATTTATTTATGTATTTATTTATTTATTTAAGAGCGACAGAGAGAGAAAGAGAGAGAGAGAGAGAGATTGAGAGAGAGAGAATGGGCGTGCCAGGGCCTCCAGCCACTGCAAACAAACTCCAGATACGTGCGCCCCCTTGTGCATCTGGCTAATGTGGGTCCTGGGGAACCGAGCCTTGAACCGGGGTCCTTAGGTTTCACAGGCAAGCGCTTAACCGCTAAGCCATCTCTCCAGCCCAAGAAATCTCTTTTTCAAAACAATCACATTGCCAACATTACACTTTAAAAATAACAATGAAGCTGGGTGTGGCAGTGCATGAATTTAATCCCAGGATTTGGGAGGCACAGGCAGGGGGATTGCTGTGAGTTAGAGGCCAAGGCCCCCATGAGACTACATAATGGATTCCAGGTCAGCTTGGGCTAGAGTGAGACCCTATCTTGAATAACCAACCAACCAACAGCAAACCCCCAATGATTTCTTAAAATCATTTATTATTCATTATTTAAAATAAAAAAGCTTTGTATTGATTTGTTTGCATCAGTATCTACACAAGGGCCATGTAATACATTTTACTGACATGTCTACCTACATTTCGATCTACAATATTTTCTGTGTATTTGACTTTATCCGTGCTATGAAAAGAGAAACTGAGGCACAATAACATTTGTGAAGTGTATCTTGGAGCAAACCATTCATAATTACACTGTAGGCAGCTTGTGAACTTCCAGGAGCCCCAAGGAGAAGGCTGGTTCAGGAAAACAAGGATGAAAGGTAAAGTAAATATATCAGTTGGTTACAGCAACACAGTTGCTTATTTGATTTATCCTGCTGTAACAGCCCAACTGAATGGTGGCTTCTGATTAGCTAGTCTGGAATTTCACTTTTCTTTAATATAAACATTCATAAGGAATAGCACAAGTTGGGCTGGAGAGATGGGTTAGTGGTTAGGGCACTTGCCTGTAAAGACCCAGTTTCGATTCTCCAGGTCCCACGTAAGCCAGATACACATGGTGGCGCATGCATCTGGAGTTCGTTTGCAGTGGCTGGAGGCTCTGGTATGCCCATTCTCACACACACGCACTCTCTCTCTCCCTCCCTCTCTCTGTCCCAAATAAATAAACAAAATAAATCAGAAAAAAGAAATAGCACAAGTTACAATTCATGTATATCATGGTTTGGATATCCAATATTTTCCCCAAAGCTCATGTGTTGAGGGTAATAATCAGAGACAGGGACTTTTGGGGGGCATTGAATCTTAGGGCTCTGACATCATGAATGCATCAATCCATTTATGGATGCATACCCCAAGGGTTTGGGAGGAAGAGGCTTTGAATAAAACTGAGCATACTCTCTTCTGTTCCTTGCTGCCATGAGAGGGGCCGCTTTCTGAGGCCACACGCTTCTATTGCGATGGACTGTGCCGTCCCACAAGAGCACCTGGCCAAGTGACCGTGAACTGAAACCCTGAGCCAAAATAAAGCCTTTCGCCTTTGACGTTGTTTATTTTGGGTATTTTGTCACAGCAATGGAAAACTAACGAATCCACTTTGTACTTGCAAGTTGAGAAAAGTTAAGTAAGCCTAACTCGCTTATTAGACTTAACTAGCTTTCCCTGTCAGCCGATTCTTCAGCTCTGGTTTCCGTTTTAATTTCCTTTAACAATACTATATATTTTTTAAAAGGATGAGGTATGGATGGTGGGTTCTGAAGGATTTCCCACATTCTATAGGTTTCTAGCTGCTTGTGTCCTTAAGGAGTCATTTAATAGGTTCCCATTTCCCTTCCATTTCCAGTACACTGGTAATTATATCTAGTGACTTAATTAGGCACACATTCGATTTTATAGGTTGTTCTGCTCGTTTCCTGTTACGCTACATCCGAAGGGAAAGAATGTCTGCTTGTCCTGTTTTTAACGATGCTGAGATTCACTGACTGGTTCGGGTGTCAGCCTGACTCACTCTGAACTACCTGAACTTTCATGTCATGGTCTTGAGAGTTCTGCTTAATCATGGCCTCGGCTCACAGACTGTTGAATTTTATTCCTGATTCTGCATTTGTTGGCTGGAATTCTCAAAACTTTTTTTTTGTTGTTGTTGTTTGTAGGTAAGGTCTCACTCTGGCCCAGGCTGGCCTGGAATTCACTCTGTATTCTCAGGGTGGCCTTGAACTCACCGTGATCCTCCTACCTCTGCCTCCCCAGTGCTGGGATTAAAGGTGTGTGCCACCACGCCCAGCCTCAAAACATTTTTTTCTTATCAACTGTTTGATTACCCCATGGTACAGTATAAGGAGGAAAGACAAAATAAATACTTATTTTCTTCCCCTCTTTGTTTAGGAGTTTCTAGAAATAATTGGTGTTCTCTCTTTCTTAAGTTTTTTTTCAAGGTAGGGCCTTGCTCTAGCCCTGGCTGGCCTGGAATTCACTATGTAGTCTCAAGCTAGCAGCAAACTCACAACGATCCTCCTACCTCTGCCTCCTGAGTGCTGGGATTAAAGGCGTGTGCCACCACGTCTGGCGACTTTTACAATCTTTTAGGCTCACAACTTTTTAAGGTAGGAAGTATGGGAAAATAGTTGTTTACAAAGGGAAGATGCCATTATCATTCCTAAACTCAATAATTGCTCCATCAATGCCAATCTTATACTAGAAGCAACGGTGATTTTTCAGTATAGACAGACCCTCAGTCAAAACCTTAGACGGATCACCAAACTGTGATACTCATGGGAGTTTGCTCATACATAAATGAAGACCCAAAAAGATAAATTGAGATTTGCTCAAAATTATTCTGCACAACAAAACAATTTTACTCCCTGGCAATCTACCTATTTTGATTGAATTTGATTGTACACAAGTGGCACTGGGGAGACAACACACTTGCAAGAGTGAGGACCACAGTTTGGATTCTCAGCACACGTGTAAATGCTTGGTGGGTTTCTACCCGGAGGTAGAAACAGGGGATTCCAGGGCAAACTGGCTGGCTGGATTAGTCCAATCTGCTCTGGGTTCAAGCCAGAGACCCTGCCTCAGTACAAAAGAAAAGTGGACAGTGACTGAGGAAGATACTTGACATCAAGCTCTGGCCTCCATACAGATCAACACATGCATGCAAACACACACGCATGCACACACACACACACACACACACACACACACACAAGTGCACCCACAGGCACACAAACATGTACCCAGACATGTACAAACATGAATAAAAAGATTGTTGGCAATCAGTATCACTAAGATTATATTTAAAATTATATTTGTCTATTTAAAATTAGTTCAGTGGCTCTACCTAAATCCTGTGGGGAAAGATTTACTCTATAAAAATCAATATTTCAACCTTGTTTTATTCTTTTTCACTGTAAAGGATTTTCACTTCTGCCTTTTAAAAAATGTTTATTCGGTTGGTTGGGGGGCAGGGAGAGAGGGACGATGGCATGCCAGGGCCTCCTCTAAAACACATGTGCCACTTTGTGCATCTGGCTTACACAGGTACTGGGGAATTAAACCCAGGCCATCAGGCTTTACAAGCAAGCACTTTCAACCGTGGAGCCATCTCTCCAGCCCCAAGATTTCTCATTTCTAAGAAGTTAAGATGACTATGTTTTGGACTTGCTATCTGGTACTAACAGTATTCTCAATAGCATAACATCAGAAGTGGAGTCTTGATTCTTTTTAAACATTCTATTTAAACATATAATTTTCAGTAGAATTGTTTGATTGCTAGAATGCCTACCACTAGATTTTGTTCAACTAAGAAATATTTAGGGCTGGAGAGATGGTTTAGCGGTTAAGCGCTTGCCTGTGAAGCCTAAGGACCCCGGTTCGAGGCTTGGCTCCCCAGGACCCACGTTAGCCAGATGCACAAGGGGGCGCACGCATCTGGAGTTCGTTTGCAGTGGCTCGAGGCCCTGGTGTGCCTATTCTCTCTGTGTCTGTCCCTCTGCCTCTTTCTCGCTGTGTCTGTTGCTCTCAAATAAATAAATAAATAAATAAAAACAACAAAAAAAGAAATATTTAAAAACCTGTAAGAATGGACAAGATAATTTCTTTCTACAATTTCAAATATGGTTTTGGATTAACTGTCTTATAAACCCATACCAATAAGGAGAGTGCTTGACAATCTTGTATGCAACTGATAGGCAAGAGGGAATATTTTGGGGCCGCAGTCATAAGTTTTTCTTGACTGCTAACATCTGCTTGCTAACGCCTGCACATATCCCCAGAGTGCTGGGGTTTGTAAACATTGCTTGATGATGACATACTGAATATTACGAAAATGTGTCTCTCAATCCACACCCAAAACCCTCTAAAGAACATTTCATATTTTCGGACTGTGGTCAGCAAACTTTTGCAGAATTATTTGAGTTTCTCAACTGAAAGTTAAAGAGATCCTTTATTAAAAAATAAATTTTGAGCCGTGCTTGCAGGAAACAAAATGGCCACAAGCCATGAGGTCAATTTTGAAATCAAATGCTATAAAAATAGAGGTCTTTTTTTTTTATAACTCCTGATAAGAATTACTGCAAACTAAAGGAAAAGATTATTTATTGAAATAAACATATAGACAGCCTTGAAATAAGCATATAAATAGCCAGATAGATGTTGCTTTGACTTCTGTAGAAGACTCCAATCTCCTCTTAGAAGTCACAAATAAAATTGTAGCATTTCAGACAATTCTCAATATTCAAGTAATACTCAAAAATATGCAATAGTTTTCATTCATAGGGAACATGTAAAACAAAAATTGCTAGTTTGATGGATTCAGTACTTTTCTGCTGACTAAAATCAGTAGAACTGCTACAAGTAGAGAATAGATAGGTGAAAGGAGAAGAAACCTAATGTGGCCCCAAGGTTCCTTCTCAAAAATCAAATACTTACAAAACTATAGGGGTTCCTGGGCACATGCTATGCACATAATAAACATCCAACATGTAAAACTACAGCAAAACCATGAGCCAAGGTTTTATGGAGAGGAAGAAATGATGACTAGAGGGGGAAGGCAAATTTGAAATTATCATAAGAAGAATACATTTGTCATGCATGTGTCCTGTGTTGTCTGATTCTTGTTCGTTTGTATATACTCACTAAGCAACAAGGACATCTTGAGAGACTGGAAAACTTACCCAACATTTGCACATACATCATAAGAAGAGAGTTACTGAAGGCTGATAATAAAAGGAAAATTATGGAATAGAAATGAGAGTGATAATGAATTTCCCTGGTCCTTGTGCATTTTATGATCAACAATTTTCCGCTTTGGTTATAATTAAAGTCATTAAGTGATATAAATTAATTAAAGGGTATTTACTAAATCAGATTGCCTTAAATCATCACATTTTTTCTCCAGAAGAAATCATCATTATTTTGCCCCACTAAAATTAAACTCATTGAAACTAAATGCAGTTAATTTAAGAAAAGCTTTTGTAGTTATATATTTTTTTAAAAAGAGTACTTATAGATGTCTTTGCTAAAGTAGAAAACAAACCCATTAGAATATAAGCTCCGTATGAGCAAGGGTATTATTTTATCCACTGCTCTAATGCTAGCATTTAAAATAGTGTTTAGTGAATAAAAAAATGGTAGTATAGGGCTGGAGGGATGGCTTAGCCATTAAGGCGTTTATCTGCGAAGCCAAAGGACCCAGTTTTGATTCCCCGGGACCCACTTTAGCCAGATGCACAAAGGGGCGCATGAATTTGGAGTTCGTTTGCAGTGGCTGGAGGCCCTAGAGCACCCATTCATTCTCTCTCTCTCTCTCTCTCTCTCTCTCTGTAAAATAAATAAATAAATAGAACGTTTAAAAATATGGTAGTATTATGTAAATAATAAAGCACATATAGCATATAAATAAAAAAGAATAAAATAGTATTTTTCTCCCAAGTATCATTTAATTAATCCTTATAATTAGACACATAGCTTTTATTGGACAGCACAAATGAGAATGAAATTTAAGGAATTCAGAAGTACCTTAACTAAACTACTGAATGTGCTTCAGCAGACAGTGGATGAAGTGGTAAGGCTCAGTCTTCCAGTACCACTGTTGACTATAGATCACGACCAACCTCCCGGGCATGCAAGCTGGATACTTGGACAAGGTCTCATGCTTAGAAGGTTACCATGCTTAGTTCAATGCTCCGGTTAATCATTTTGAATTCCTTACTTTAAGAAGGGGCCTTTTATCATTTACAGTTCTTTACTTAGAAGGAACTTTTCATTTTCCCATTGTTCTTGGCCCTAAAAATTACATGGACAGTCCTGACTCAGACTATTACTATGCAAACTAAGTCAGCAAGAGAAGGACACTGGATGAATAATCAATATTCTCACACAAAGAAGCTAGATTATGAAGAATTAAATATGAGTTTATTCCCTTTGAAAAACTCAAATCAGGAAATGCCAAATAAAATCAACCTGCCTTGTTTCTTTAGACTTTTATTGCCCCACCATCAAAACCCATTCGCCTAAGGAGGAGTTATCACTGTGCATTTACCACCCTTTGTTTTCTAGCTGCCAAGATCATAATTGAATTTTGAAGTTCCAGCACTCTCTTAAGCAGGACAAGCTTTATTTTTGTAGCTCTCAAGAACCATTCACCCATTCCACTAAGCATTCTCCAAAGATCCTAACTACTTGGTAGTCACTCTGTAATGCAGAAATCATAGTACTCAAGAGAACTGTAAAGTCAGCTTCTTTGAGAAACAAATGAGAGTCACACACTGGGCTTTACAAGTCTCTAAAGTGAAGGCTGTAGTGGGACTTTAATGCAATGCAGACATTCCAGACACATTGCCAACTCTACTTCCTGCATGCTACATGTTTCACAGGAAAATGTCCTGCAATCTATTAAAGCATGCCATTTGTCACGAATTGAATTCTTCATAGTTAAGATTTTACTGATGAAGGAATACTGCCACTTCTTGCGTTGAAATCCTGGAGGCATTCACAATGCAATAGTTTGGAATTGAACATGGTTTTTCTTCTGTCACAGAGCGTTAAGGTTGAAGCAATCTATCTTGGTTTGGAGTGAAAGAGTACATTGCACAGTTAAACTCATTCAAAGGGTCATAAGTATATTTCAAGAAAATACTGTGGGGGGGGGGGGCTGGAGAAATGGCTTAGTGTTTAAGGAGCTTGCCTGGGAAGCCAAAGGACCCAAGTTGGATTCTCCAGAACCCACGTAAGCCAGATGCACAAGGGGGCGCACACATCTGGAGTTCATTTGCAGCGGCTGGAAAACCTGGCACTCCCATTCTCAGTCTCTTCCCCCCGCCCTCCATGCCTATTTTTCTCTCTCAAATAAATAAGGAAAAATAAAATGAAATAAAAAAGAAAATCCTATGTCTGGAGAGATGGCTCAGCTGTTAAAGGTGCTCGTTTGCAAAGCCTGACAGCCTGGATTTGATTCCTCTGTGCCCATGTAAAGCCAGGTACACAAAGCGACATATGCATCCGGAGTTCTTTTGCAGTGGCTGGAGGCTCCTGATGTGCCCATTCCCTCCCTCTACCCTCCTTGCAAATAAATAAATAATTGAAAAGAAAAGAAATCCTGTCATGTCCAATGTCATCATTTACATGCTGTGCTTACAAAACCCAAAATTGTCCCTTCAAGAAGGAAGACCATGAGAATATTTCAAAAACAATATTAGCTAATCAATACCAGAGTGGCATACGGTGGCAAAGAGTACATTTCAGAAATAATTTGATCAGATTCATGAGCATGCTTTAGGTGGGCTTCGGGAGGCTGCCTTGTGACAGAACTTTTCCACCTGTCCGTGGCCATGCTATCAGGAGACTGTGCTCAACCCCTCTGATCTCAGAAGTTAAGCAGGGCTGGACCTGGTTACTATTTGGAAGAGACAATTCCCACATAGTCCACTTGGAGAATTTGGTTCCATCAAATTGTCCTCTTGTGCTATGAAGTGCCGTCCTGCAGGCAATCCATGGTCACTGCCCTCTTGAGCTCCCAGCAGCTGTGATTACCCACAGAGACCTGCCCATGATTGGATCCCTTCAGATTCCATCATGGCAGGGGAGGGAGGGGAGTGGGTGGCTCACAAAGTCCCACCTCTCTCTGAAGATATGTGAGTCTTTAAGAGTTGCTGAGGAAGGGCTGGAGAGATTTCTCAGTGGTTAAAGGCACTTATTTGCAAAGCCAGATGGCCCAGGTTTGGTTCCCCAGTTCCCACATAAAGCCAGTTGCACAGGGTGGTACATGAATCTGGACTTCTTTTGCGTTGGCAGGAAATCCTGGCATGCCCATTCATTCTCTCTTTCTCACTCATAAACAAATAAATGAAATTTAAAAAAAGAGTTGCTGAAAAACAAAGACTTTCCTTCAGAGGTTTACCTGCCCATGAGTTGTCCATACTCTTCCAAGTGACCCTTCATCCATGTCCTTAGAAGTGACCCCAGTTAAAGTCACTGATTCACCAAGCTGAACATGATTGGAATCTATTTCTTTCTTTCTTTTTCTTTTTCTTTTTTTTTTTTTTGGTCTATTTGTGCCCTATCTGAGGTAACTAGTTCACATCTGTGGTGGCTTGATTCACAAGTCTTCCTTAAACTCATGTGTTCTGATCTCTAGGTTCCCAGCTGGTGGCAATTTGGGAATTGGAGCCTCCTGGAGGCAGTGCATTCTTGGGGGTGGACTTATGGGTGTTAGAGCCAGCTTCCCCTTGCCGGTGTTTGGCACACTTTCCTGCTGCTGTTGTCCACCTGATGATGGCCAGGAAGTAATGTCCACCCTCTGCTCATGCCATCATTTTCCCTGCCATCATGGAGCTTCCTCTCCAGTCTGTAAGCCAAAATAAACCCTTTCCTCCCTCTTGGTTGCATGTTTTCTGCCAGCAATGTGAAGTTGACTGCAACAACATCTCTCTAGGAAAAGTTAACACAACACTTTGATTACAAACTTAAAACAGATCTAGGGCTGGAGAGATGGCTAAGTGGTTAAGCGCTTGCCTGTGAAGCCTAAGGACCCGCGTTCAAGGCTTGATTCCTCAGAACCCATGTTAGCCAGATGCACAATGGGGCACATGTGTCTGGAGTTCATTTGCAGTGGCTGGAGGCCCTGGCACGCCCATTCTCTCTATCTGCCTCTTTCTGTCTCTGTCTGTCGCTCTCAAATAAATAAAAAAAAAAAAAAACAATTTTAAAATAGATCTAGATCTTTATGGATAATTACAACTTCTGCAATGTGTGCCTCAAATCATGCCAAGGAATTTATAGATAGACAGATAGATAGATAAATTATATATATATATATATATAATCACTCTATGGAAGTCTTACTGTATTCTGTAAAATCTGATTGGCTCAGGCCCCTATCCTAGGCCTCTGACTTACTTCTGCAATCTGACTTTAACCATATTACTTCTCTGCTGTCTCCCACCTTTGTTTTGTATGCTCCAGCTCACGTCCACAAATGTCCAAGCACCATGCCTTCGGGAGCTACTGCCTGTCTTCCAGGGTTACCGTGGGTGAAAGGCCTTCATTGTCACCTACCCAGGGCCTCCTCGGACACACAGCATACGAAGCTCTTCTTTCACATTCATCTTTTTACCATCAGTTTTCCGTGTAGAACTTCTTCCACAGAGAAATTGGCACACTGTGGGTAGGATTAACAGCATGAACCAAGGACAAAAGGAACATTGGGAGGTGTAGCAGTTAAGGGAAGAAGAGTGGTTTGGCATAGCTGGATTATAAAGTGTACACTGATAAGTAGAGGAGGAGCAGGCCAAAGAACTTTCTTACGATCAGAATGTATATAATTCCAAGTGTAAGAGGTGGGGACCATGGAAAGAGTGCATATGAGGGGAGGAACCTCATCATGTTTGCACTTCATAGAAGTCTGTCAAAGTGGGTCGTGGAGGGCTTAGGCTGTGAAAAACAACAGGAACAGCCTTACAAGGAGGAGCACAGAAAAGCCATTACAAAGGGCATTAGGTAAGTCACATTTTAGCTAAGAGACAGCCGAAAGAGTAGCCATGTGACATATGAGATCTGGAAAAAGAACATTCCAGACAGGAATAACAGTAAATGGAAATGTTTTAGGGCAGGCACATGCTGGTCACACTGGAAGATTGCTGAAGAATTCAATGTGGCTACACAGCTTGGAGTGAAGGGGAAACAGCTCAGAAAGGACAGCCGAGACAAGAGATGCAGACCACATAATCAGCCATCAGGATCTTTCCGTTTACTCTTACGTGTTGGAGGAAGCCATGGAAGCACTTGGAGTAGTAGACTGAGATATTCACGCTTTTTATTTTAGGAACATCACTATGCAAAGAACTGGCTCTAAGTTGTGGAGTCGGGGGAGGGGCTGGGAGTGAAGAGAGGCAAGTTAGGTGTACTGGAGCATTCCCGGTGGGACATGTAGCTGGTGGATTAGACAAGGTTGTTGTAGTGGAGGTTGTAGGCAGATCCAGCGGACAGAATTTGGTGGCATGTTATAGATGTATGAGAGAAAAAGAAGGCTGAAGGATGACGTAAAAGGTGAGCACTTAGACTTGGACTGTGGGGCGCACTGTAATCTCAGCACTTGGGATGCTAAAGCAGGAGGAAGATGAGTTCCAGACCAGCCTGGGCTATATAGACTATGTCTCCGGAAACAAAGAAAAAGGACCAATTATCACGACAATGGTCTGGCTATATTGGAAATACAAAAGGAAGGATGAAGTTAAGATTGACAGGGCAGCTTGTATAAGTGGTTGCTAATTACTGCTGGATAAACGAGCGAATAACTGACAACCAGGGGTTGCTTCTCCCTCTGTCTTAGTTGTAATTATCAGATAAATAAATGGGTAAAAGCACCTCTCCCCAAGTCTTTTTTAAATAAGGACCACAGAACCTTACCTCTGCCTCACATTTCCCGAGCATTAATTAATTACCCATTACTCTTGAAGTCGCAGCCAGACCCCATCCCTAACACCTTGTGTAGAGTCTATGAAGATTTTCTTCAACTTGCCAAACTCTAACATTTGGTTTTGAAATCCTACCCACTTCTTCAGAGCCCTATGTGTTGAGCAGAATAAGCTGTGTTGTTGAGCTATTTTTGTCTTAATGTTGTTAAAATAGATGGGTACAGATGCATTAAAAGAAAGATTGGTTATGTTTGAACCTTAAATTCAGCCACATACATGGATTTTAGTGGAAAATGGTTTCTTAAAAGTCATATAAAGAGCCTTTTGTTGCGAGGTTAAATTGAATTTTTTCTTCACAAGCACATCAGAGCTCTCTGTATTACAGCCAGAATCCAGCTGTGCAAGTTTTCAACAGCTGGAATTATAATAAGCTTCTTTCTATGAAAATGAGCTCATTACTATTTAGTTTGTGCTGGTACTCAGTAAATACATAAAGTACTTTCCCAGGTCTGAGGAGAATTTCACAAAGCTGCATAAAGGATTTTGAAAACAAATTTTTAGGTTTTGCAATACTAAGGTCAGAATAACGTTTTGCACCCACCCTTTTATTTTAAAGCTAAGTCTCAAAGCAGCACAAATTACACACATTAATATTTATATGCTCCAGAAATATTCTGCTATATTTGGCATATCTATTAAAATGGAAATTGAAACCAATATTAAATTATAAGCCAGTATTATATTATTCAAGGAAGAAATCATAAAACTTTATAATAATCGTAGTAGCTGGGTTTTAATCACAGAGGATTTCTAAACTTACCAGACACTTACACATCACCTTATTCTTTGCTTGTTTTCCTTTTCTGGCATGTGTAGTATGTGCCGTGTGGTGTGATGTTACATCTGTGACATATGCACATTTGTGAATACATGCATTTGACACATGTGTGGAGGCCGGAAGAGAACATGCAGTGTCCTCCTCTATTGTCCTTCTGCTTGCTTCCTTGGGACGGTCTCTCGCTGAGCCTGGAACTGTCACTATTGGGCAGACTAGCTGACAAGCCTTACTGATTCTCCTGTTTCTGTTCCCTATGGGGCTGAGTTTCCAGGCATGCATGACCACACCCTGCTTTTTAAAAAAATATGTTTATTTATTTAGTTATTTGTTTGATACAGAGGAAGAGGCAGAGAGCTTGAAAGAGAGAGGGAGAGAATGGGCGCACCAGGGTCTCAAGCCACTGCAAACGAACTCCAGATGCATGTGCCACCTTGTGCATCTGCCTTATGTGGGTGCTGGGGAATCAAACCAGGGTCCTTTGGCTTTACAGGCAAATGCCTTAACCGCTAAGCCATCTCTCTGGTCCACGCCCTGCTTTTTATGTGGGTGCTGGTCATTGAACTGAGGCCTCCACAGGCCCTCACAGGACCTCATGCATGGGAATACAAGTGCTCTTACCTGCTAAGCCATTTCTCCAGTCCCATCACCTTATTCTTTAACCCAAGACATAAGAATCACATAAAACAGTGACAGAGTGATCCAATCAATTAGAGTTTCGATTTTTACTTTCACAGTGATGTTAATATATATATATATATTTTTTTTTTTTTTTTTTTGAGTTAGGGTCTCGCTCTCCCAGGCTGCCCTGGAATTCACTACGTAGTCTCAGGGTGGCCTTGAACTCAAAGTGATCCTCCTAACCTCTGCCTCCTGAGTGCTGGGATTATAGTCCTGCGCCACCATGCCTGGCTTGATGTTAATATTTCTATAGTAGTTGATTTCATCATATTGTTAGAGTAGGTTTCCTTAGTAATAAAATTATGATAAAACACCTTAAAAATGTAAAGCTACTGGGAAGAGCAAACTCCTGAAATTAAGAATGCGTTGGAAAGAATGAAAGTCAATTTTTTGGTTGAAGTGTAACTAGATTTTAGTATTTTCAGTTGAAAAATTGAGTCTTATTTTCATTTTGGAAATATGAGAGAATAAAAGAATACTTTCCTGAGTCTTTCAATATCAAACTATCCATTTCTCAGTCAAAATATTTTTCATGTGCCATTTTTATATCCCTTTGATGTCAATTCCAAAAAAAAGACTTAAAGGGGAGACAGCTTACCCATAATTAAAACAATAATGGCTGTGAAATTCAACCTCTAAAGTATTTTTAGTATGAACTTCCCTCTGTGAAGCCCATAGAAAAATCACAAATAGCACAGCTTAATTTTGATCATCTGGGATTGTTCTAATCAGCTCAGACTCCAACATATTTGACCGAAGTCCAAGACTTTCATTCACTGTGAAGTCATGGAATGCCTCCTTAGCAGATATGTCTGTCTACTTGAGGATGAAACCTTTCAATGAATACCACTTTTGTAAATGCCACTTAAGAGGATCCTTCTAAAAGCCACAGTGAGGTGCCACAGTGGCCTTCTTGTTAGGTTTTCCCCCAAAAGTTGACTTTCTGAGAGGGCAGAGGAGAGTACTGTCTGACAGGCAAACCAAAGAGATTCCTGAGGTTTGAATCCCAAACTGTACCTCTAACCACATTCAACCTGTGAATTTCCTCTGTGCAAGATTTCACAAGTCAGAAAAAAAAAGTCTTATTTCCTATATGTGCCTCAAAGAGCACAAAGTCCTTCTGTGAATGGACAGCACTTCATGAGATATGAAAAAGGAAAATTTGTATACAGTTTTGAGCACTATGCCTCGGTGACTGGCTGTGTCCCTAAAAGGTAGCTATGATTAATGTTATATTTTCACTCCAGTTTACATGTTACAGGGGTGACTTATGCTGTGGAATAATTTGTTCTGATTCTAGTATCTGGGTGTTTTATGAGTCAAAGAAGAAATCTTCTTATTGACTTATTTTATTATTGGTTTATTAGAACATCTGCCCTGCTTTTTTTTTCGTGAGCTGCAGTAGAAGTTAGCCCTCCTTGGAGAAAGCAGAGCATATGACTGCTGAGTTAGAAGGGCAATACTCACCGTCGTTTCGTTGCCTCTAATGGCACCTTCCAGATGCTTTGGGGATGGGTGGGAGAGATTCCCCGACACTGAACGCCCTTACGGTGCAGCTGCGCTGGTTTAGATTATGATAACACTGCAGAAAAATTTCCTGCTAAGCACCACCTGCTGAGATTATGGGCTTGATAAATCAAGCAATATTTTGCATTTTGGCCTCTGTGCAGCCATTTAAAGAAAAAAAAATTTTGAAGAAAAATCCACTGATCTCTATTTTAAAGGGAATCTTTCTATTTGCAAATGGGAAACAAATTCACTTTTCAAACCAGCACATGATCTTGGAAAACTTGGCATCATCATCAATTTCCAGTGACATTCATGGTTATGAAATTCTCAGCTAATGACTTGCATTCTCGTCTTTATGCTCTGGGCTTGCTTCATAACCTGGTAGGAGACTTCCTAATGCACTGGATGGTTTGAAGATGCATGAAAACTTATTCCCCAAACACAATCAAATCTTTTCATCATTAAATAGTAGTTATTAATTAAGTACATATTTGTTGCCTAAAGCATAGGAAATTGCTGTGGGAAGCCTTGGAAGGGACGTGAGATATGACATGATTATAGATATGTTTTCAAAGATCCCATAAAAGAGGAGGAGACACTACAGGAGCATGGAGCTGATTAGAATGGGAAGATCAGTAAGGCAACCAGTACATGAGTTCCAATGCGAGACACTCGGAGACGCTCGTGGTTCAGCAGCACATACAATTGCATCCCAAGACATTTAGAAGATTTGACTTTTCTACAAGATAAATTACACTGATGACCATTAAAAAAAAAAAAAAAAAACAGAAACACCAACCTGTAAGTAAAGTCATGACTGTGACATTAGGGAAATGTTAGGAAAGCTGTGATATTAGGGGAAACGATGCTTATTTTTCCAGTTTGGGCTGTAACGACCACCTTAAAGAGAAGAGAAACTTGCTATCTTGACAAAAATTACAGCCAACATTTATTATTATTGTTGTTATTTAAATTTGTTTATTTATTTATTTATTTATTTGAGAGCAACAGACAGAGAATGAGAAAGAGGCAGAGAGAGAGAGAGAGAATGGGCACACCAGGGCCTCTAGCCACTGCCAACGAACTCCAGATGCATGGGCCCCCTTGTGCATCTGGCTTACGTGGGTCCTGGGGAATTGAGCCTCGAACTGGGGTCCTTAGGCTTCACAGGCAAGTGCTTAACCACTAAGCTATCTATCCAGCCCTACAGCCAACATTTTTTGATTAAAGAAGCTGCATTTATTTTGATTGAACAACTTTTCATTTTTTTTTTCAGTCTTGCCTTTGATCTGACTTCCATCAGGACCTTTTTTTTTTTTTTTCCACAAGAGGCTTTGAATATTATAGGAGGCGACATCTGTAATTTAACACAAGTGGTCTAGTTTGGGCTAGCAGTTACTTCAGAGTGGGTTTCCAAAAGAGGGATAAACGGACGGTAACTGCTTCATGACGTCTTTCTTCCCTGCCTGGCTGTCACCCTCTTCTCAGTGCCATCCCTAACTCAAGAATTTGTCAGAGCTATGTATGATTAATATTATTCATAGATATTAAACAAATCCACCAGAATACAAAATGTTTTTTTCCCACCAGGAAATATACACTAAGTCACTAAAAAGTGTTGACCTAATTTCTAATATTTCATCCTTTACTCAACATGTAGAGTTTATTGATTACTTATCTTTATACAAGTTTTGTAATCCTTCTCTGCACAGCCATTACACACTTATTTTCCTGTGGCCTCCCTGCAAAATAATTTTTTGTTTCTTTTAATATCTTTTCCTATTTTGTTGCCTCAGTATGAAATTGTGATTTTCACCTTCCGCCCTTCCCATCCTTCTTTCCATAGTTTTATCAGTAAATGAGCTCTACTTCCTTCCAGGACCATCTCAGAATCAGCTCTTCTTGCAGTAAGCCTTTCCAGAAAGCTCCCCAAAGCCCAAGCAGATGTTTGTGTCCCATGAGCGCCTGCAGGGAGGCCAGAGGAGGACATCAAGTGTGAGTGTCCACTATTGCTCGCCTGCACTGTTTCTTTGTGACAAAGTCTCTCACTGAGTGCGGAACTCACCAGGCTTTGGTTAGACTGACTGACTGGTGAGCTCACAGATTCTCCTGTTTCCACCCCCACCCCATCACTAGGTTACAGGGGTGCTGTCTTGCCATTTTGGGGGATGCTAGGGATTTAACTCAGGTCCTCATGTTTGTACAGCAAACACTCTTACGGAACTGTCTCCCCAGCCCTGCATTTCTCTTTTCTCTTTTTGTCAAAATTTTATAAATAAGGGCTAGAGGGATGGCTTAGCAGTTAAGGTGTTTGCCTGCAAAGCCAAAGGTCCCAGGTTTGATTCCCCAGGACCCATGTTAGCCAGATGCAGAAGGGGGCACATGCATTTGGAGTTGGTCTGCTGTGGCTGGAGGCCCTGGCGCATCATTCTCTCTCTCTGTCTCTCTCTCTCTCTCTCCCTCCCCCTTTTTCTCTGTCATATGAATAAATAAATAAAAATTTGAGAATTATATATAAAATAACAAGATATACTCTTATATCCGCTTGCTTAGGCTGCCATGACCCTGGGAACCCTCCTCACTGGTGTTATGGTATTCACTGTGGGGCACTGTTGGGTAGCAGGCAGGCCAGCCACAGTCTATGGTTTTAAGGGTAAGCTTTTACCACCTTCTGTCTGCATGGTATCCCCTCCCTCTTTATTGGTGGTTATATCTTGTAGAATGTTAGTCAGAATGAGAGTTTTTTTTTAATATTTTATTTTTACTTATTTAGTTGAGATAGAGAGAGAGAAAGAATATGGGTGTGCCAGGGCTTCTTGCCACTGCAAACAAACTCCAGATGCATGTGCCACCTCGTTTGTCAGACTTACGTGGGTCCTGGGAAATCGAACTGAGGTCCTTTGGCTTTGCAGGCAAGTGCCTTAACCTCTAAGCCATCTCTCCAGCACAGAATGAGGGTTTTTTTCATGTTGTCTTGACTTTTGTGTTACTCCCTTCCCACCTACCCAACCCACTACCCCTCCAAGCCCCTCTTATCCTGGTATTCTGCCCCTCCCCTAACCTGTCAGGTAACTCCTTCCTCTCTCTCCCTTCTTCTCGTTAATGGTCTCATTACGGTTTTATGCCCATATTCTTGGTGCTTACTACCATCTTTACTCATCTGGCGCTTCTTGATCTCTTGTTGAGCCTGATTTTTATTAAAGTCATTTCTGCATTTATTCTGCCTTGTTATATAATAAAGTATTTGCTAAGAAAAGTAGAGTAACTTTAGGTACTTCAAATAGAGGGGATGTTTATACAGAGAATTTATTATAAAATTTATGAGTAAACTGGCAAAACAACTTAACTTAAGCAAACCAGGGATTAGCCACAGGTGAAACTTTTCTTAAATTTGGTCTGGTGGAACAATGGAGTGGTAGGGACACAATCTGGAGCCATCTGGCCGGACCCTTGGCTGGAGCTAACAAGCAGCTTTTGAGATCATGGGAAGAGAACTGTGTAGCAGGAGCAATAACAGTGGAGGATACACAGTGTGACCCACCTCATTCAATTCCTTGGTCTGCTGTAAGCAGAACTTGATGGACCATTCTGGGGAGTGTTGGAAGGGCCTAGTTGTGAAGAGAACCATGGTCTGTGAAAGCTTGTTTTATGAGGTTCCAGACGGGAAAAAGGACTTTGTTGGAACTGAGCTAGATACAGTTTGTGTGACATTCTGTCTGTGTCCTAAGTGTGCACTGAGACCGTGAGCAATGCTGATTTGGGAGTAGCGGACTGGCACTTCTGGCATAGGAAATGTGAGCACTTTTGAATTTTAGGCACAAAGATTTTAGCCTTCAGTTGCAATTTTTTAAGAGCTTACCAGTAGTGAGAATGGGCCAGCTGCTCTGCATTGGAACAAGAGGAAGAGTGTCGGTTCTTCTTTCAGGAGGGGCCGGAAGGAAGAATGATGAAGGTGCTTCCTGCTCCTCAAGGCGTTATCCCCCTGGGTTTACAAAATTGATGGTGTAGCTCACCTGGTACTGGTTTTGGAAGTATGTCAAATGCAGGAAAGATGCAACATAAATCTTGGAGATAGTCTCTAGGCAATGTGGAGCACAAAGGCCATGGAGCTATGAAGATGAACCATAGGTTGCAGTGGAGACTTCAGGATTATAGAGATGCAGGAGTATGGAGCGGCCATCAATGAAAGTGGCTGGCTCAGGACAGATTTTAATTTCCTCAGGCTAAGAGATGGCTCAGCAGTTAAAGGCACTTGCTTCCAAAGCCTGAAGGCTTAGGTGTAACTCCTCAGTAACCATGAAAAGCCAGATGCACAACATGTGTTCATTTTAAGCAGCAAGAGACATCCCTACATGCATACTCTCTCTCTTTCAAGAAAGTACTATTAGTGTTTTTTCTTTTATTTTTTATTTGTTTGAGAGAGAGAGAAAAATTGGACATGCCAGGGCCTGTGGTTACTATAAATTAACTCCAGACACATGTGCCACCATGTGCATCTGGCTTAGTTGGGATCTGAGGAATTGAACCTGGGTTCTTAGGCTTCTAAGGCAAGCACCTTAACCACTAAGCAATCTCTCCATCCCTCTTTCAAGTAAATAAATAAAAATACTTTTCCCAGGTTGTAAGCAGTATGGCTGGAGGGGTGGGTGGAGCTACTGAAGCCTTTGGGGAGCATTTCATCACAAGTCCCTGGTGCCAGATGTGGAGCTGTAGGATTTAATATTTACCCTATTGAGTTTCTATCATGAATTGCTCCAATCTTTCATTATTATGCTTTTTTTTTGAAGTAGAAATCTTTACTTTGTGCTATTATCTGTTGGAAGTATTTAATGTGTTCTGATTTTACAGGCTCACAGTTAAGAGACTGTCTTGAGTTTTAGAAGAAACTTCAGACTTTTTTTTTTTTTAACAGTCTTGGAATTGGTGAAGACTATAGGGACTTTATAGTTAGACTAAATATTTTTTTTCATAGTGAGACGGCCGTGAGTCTATGGGGCCCTGGGACAGAATGTGCTCAGTTGAATGTAAAGTGTCCAGCATAACCTCATGTGTTTGTGACTAAGCCTCATATTCAATCTCCAGCTGTTAGAGAGGTGGGAACGTGTGGGAGGAGGTATTACTGGGGGAAGACAATGAAGTTTATTAACTCAGTTCCAATTCCAGTACTTGACTAATTCCCCCCAGAAATGTGACAAGATGTGAGCCAGTTTCTTGTTTGTGCTGTGCTTTGCTTACCATGCTGAAACTTCCCCTCAATGCCCGAAATCAACCATCTCCTCCCATCAGGCCCTTCTGCTTGAGTGTTTTATCCTAGCAACAAGAAGGTAACTGCAAACACACACACACAATAATAATAATAATTTTTAAGTCTGTGATAACAAATTATCAATTCTATGCATAGTGTGTGTATATGAGATACACTTATAAACGAACTTAATGTAGCATAATTTTTTTTGAGTATTTACTTAACTTAAAGTCTATCCATGGATATCCAACAACAGACTTGGAAGTCTTGACATACAATATTTAATCAAGTGAAATGTACAGAATCACATAAAACATATGCCTGTTTCTTCAGTGTAGTAGGCTCTGGGTAAAGCAAAAGATGACCTTAGGCCAAATGGACGCAGTCTACAATGGCAGTTCTCGGATGCCCTTCAAGGGCATTTGGCAATGCCTGGAGAGCATTTCCATTTTCACCAGTGGAGTGCAGCCGTGCCACTGATGTATACAGTGAGTGAAAGCCACGGGTATTGTGTAATGTCTTACAATAGGCAATATCTCTTTCGTAGTAAAGAACTGTTCAGGCCTCACAGGTCAAGAGTGCTGACTGGGCTCAAAGAGATCACATTAATTTTCAATTCCACATACGCCTTTCAGGTTGGGGATGTAGCCCAGTTGGTGCTAGCAGTGCTTACTTAGCATGCACAGAGCCCTGGGTTAGATTGCCAGCGCCACACAAACCAGGCGTGGTGGCACACACCTGTGAGCTCACCCTTCACTACATAGCAAATTTGAAGCCAGCCTGAGACTACATGAGGACTTGTTTCAGAAAACAGAAACAACAACAAAGAGAAAATAAACCTTTGATTCCTGAAAGAAGTTATAATACTCCAAAAAGGAGGCGCTTAGATATTGCTGATATAATTAATTGACCGTATTTTAGCTATATCTTTGAATTTTTTTACTATTTTATTTTTATTTATTTATTTGAGAGAGAGAGATACAGAAATAGGCAGGTAGAGAGAGAGAGAGAGAGAGAGAGAGAGAGAGAGGATGGGTATGCCAGGGCCTCTAGCCCTGTAAATGAACTCCAGATGCATGTGCCCTTTGTGCATCTGGCTTATGTAGGTTCTGGGGAATTGAACCGAGGTCTTTTGGCTTTGCAGGCAAGCACTTTAACTGCTAAGCCAACTCTCCAACCCCTGAATTTTAAGATTCTCAATCTTTTTTATATGGTGGGGATCGACTGTACATGCTGGCAAATACTCTACCAATGAGCCACATCCTCAGCTTTCCTTTGTACATGATAGTGTCCTTCCATGTAGCTCAGTTTGGTTTTAAATGCACCATGTAGGCCAAGCTGACCTTGATCTCTTATTCTCCAGCTTCTTCCTCCCAAGTGCTAACACTACAGGCACATGCCACCACACCCAGCTTAGTCTTTCATGTCAACAACTATACCATTGGGTCTAGTCTATAGCATGTTAGAAGATAAAAACTTTTAGTATACTTAAACAAAACAATTTCAAGGGCTGGGGAAATCGCTTAGCAGTTAAGGCGTTTGCCTGTGAAGCCTAAGGACTCTGGTTTGATTCCCCAGGACCCACTTAAGCCAGATGCACAAGGGGGTTCATGCGTCTAGAGTTTGCTTGCAGTGGCTGGAGGCCCTAGCATACTCCTTCTCTCTTTCTCTTGGCCTCTTCTTCTCTCTCTCTCTCTTAAATAAATAAAAGAAATACAATATTTTTTAAAAAATTGAAAAAAAAAACACAATTTCAAGTCTAAGAAAAGTAGCTTTCAGGAAAAACAAACCCCACAAATATACCAAATAGCATAAAAATGTATTACAAAAAAATTACAAGTATGCAATGAATAAGAATAAGGCTCTCTACCTGACTCTTTCTCTCCTCTCTTTTTCTCTCTCTCTCAAATAAATAAATAAATAAAATATTAGAAAAAATTAGGGGTGGAGGGATGGCTTAGTGGTTAAGGCTTTGCCTGCAAAGCCAAAGGACCCAGGCTTAATTCCCCAGAACCCATGGAAAGCCAGATGCACAAGGTGGCACATGCATCTGGAGTTCATTTGCAGTGGGTAGAGGCCCTCGTGCGCCCATTGTCTCTCTCTCTATCTGCCTCTTTCTTTCCTCCCTCTCTTAAATAAATAAATAAAATATTTTAAAGAATAAGCCTACTCAAAGTTTCCAAGTGTAAGTCTAATTATCCTTTCCCCCAGACAGATATGTGTGAAAACTATCCGCTAACCTTCCCTGGCCTGAGGCTATACTCCTGTGACTCAGAATACATAATAACCCCAAGTGAGTTTCCCAAGCAACCTCATGACCAGTCCCTCAGGGAAGTAGAACTGGCTGTCTATTTTGGTACAGGCCTTATACTTCGGGACTAGGCAGTAGTTTTCCACAGAGGTGCATCATTGCTCTGACTTAGTACAGAACCCCCAAGAATGGATGGAGCCTGCACACCAGGTGAAAACCACAGCTCTGTAGACTATAATCATCGGCGGAGAACCTGTCCCAGAAAGGACAGATGGGAGTGCTCTTCTAGGGAAGGCCAAGACACTAGATTCTCTCCCATCCTCCACTAGAATTTGTGCACTTTAGTTATGCCTTGGAGATGTCAGAAACCCTATTGCTGACTAGAGACTTGAGGTCGCATTCCCAGAGCTGTTCGGGGACTTAAGGGCACATTTTATGGGTATGGGGAGAACAATAACTGTTCTTTCTGGAAATACCCAATTGAGGTTTATATGCCATCAATATTTCCCCAGTCACCAGGCTTTGGACCCGTGCATTGATGTTCCCATATACACCTTTGCCTTTTAGGTCTTTTTTTCTTAGCCAAGGATGACCTACCACCTTCAAAACATCTCTCAAATGTATCCCTTTCTATTCCTACTACCCAAGCTTCCAGATCACACCGTTTCCTGTTGAAATATTGCAGAAGTTCCCTCCTGGGCTGGAGCGTTACTGCCCAGTGAACACTCTCCTGAAGGCATCATCCTTACATAGGATTAATTCCTGTCCTCCTGATTCAAAGCTTTAACTCGTTCCTTGTGGCTTGTGGTAGGAATCCCACATGATGACCTATCGAAAACTGACATCTAGCCTCAACTCACCTTTTCTAACTTCTTATTTCTCTCCCAATATCATTCACTCTGGCCTGTTACAACTTTCTCATTATATGTTATTTGCTAATATTTTCTGCTTTATCTCAAATGCCCAAAATATGTTTATTACACTTACTGTTTCAGTGACCCCTCCGTCATGAAGTCTGACCTCATCCCATAGTCAAAAATACTCTCTCCTCCTTTAGAATATCCACTGTACTTGAAACCCCTCACCCAGGCCACCTTTGTACATATCCCCTCTATCATAGTTACCTATGCATCTCCTTGATGCCTGGTTCATCTTAGTGCCCCCCACCCAGATGATAGAGCATGGCACACTTACCACAGTAGGCATTCTTGGCAATTTCATGGAGTAAAAGCTGCAAATAAAACCTTGCTGTGAGCCTAGTACTTGGCATCTACAAAATTCCCTTATTTATCTATCAAAGTAATTCTTTCTGGTAGCTAATATTTGGAAAAAGGAAATTTTATGATAACTATCCATCAAGTTGAAAGCTGCTTCAAAGAATGAGTGTGTACACACACAGTAGTCCATTTTGTTTATATTCCTTATTGTCATGGTTAGTGTGAAGTGTTAACCTGGCTAGGGACAAGTTTAGTCAATCAACTGTAATTTAGTCAAACATTAATCTAGAGGTTGTTATAAAGATATGTCGTATGTGTGGCTAACATCCATAATCGGTCGCTGTAGCAGTTCATCCTCTAGAATCTAACTGGATGGGACCATTGTGGGGCAAGGTCTTGAAGGGACCAAACTGATGCCATGACAGGCTTCAGTAAGGAGCCACCCTAACTAGGCCTAAGTTCCAGTTTCCTGGATAGGGAGACAAGACTTTGAGAAAGGGCGGGCTGTTAATCAACAGTGATCCTGACATGTGGCAGAAAAAGATAACCGCCCAGGGGCTGAGTCAGTTCCTGGAGACATGTCCCTTTCGCACCTTTTTGCAACCCTCCTGCCCCAACCAATCAGAATTGCACAACTGTAATTACTGCTTGCCTAGCCAATCATTTTAAAAAATTACCTAGGCCCGCCAAAATTCCTCTATTCTTTTTTGTTGTTGTTGTTTTGGTTTTTTGTTTATTTATTTATTTGAGAGCAACAGAGAGGAGGCAGAGAGAGAGAGAGAGAGAGAGAATGGGTGCGCCAGAGCTTCCAGCCTCTGTAAACGAACTCCAGATGCGTGCACCCCCTTGTGCATCTGGCTTACGTCGGTCCTGGGGAATTGAGCCTCGAACCGGGGTCCTTAGGCTTCACAGGCAAGCGCTTAACCACTAAGCCATCTCTCCAGCCCAAAGGGAGCCTACGAGTGCCTGTCAGGGTCGCTATTTTGCATGAATGGTTGACCCCCGCATGCTGGCTGATTCTGCAGAATAAATGCTCTTTGCTTTTACATACTATTTGAGGCTGGGGTCTTTCTTCAGCGATTCTCAGACCCTTACAGTCTCACAAGCACCAGAAGTGCTTTGAGAAGACCTCCCACCTGTGGACTTCAGCTTCAGCTTATGCAGGACTGCTTTTCTTTCTTCACAAACTGCCCTATGGATTTTGGACTGGCCTGACTAGCCCCCACCATTGTGTAAGCCAGTTGTTGGCAGTAAATCTATCTGCCTGTCTCCTCATTCTTTCTCTCTCCTCCTCTCTCTCCCTTCAATAACACCTTGCATCACGATTAGAACAAACCTACATAGTCTAGCCTACTGAATACTTGCTAATAGGCCATGATGAACAGAGCAACATGACATTAAATCAGGTACAAAAGAGAAAATTATGTGATTAAGACACTTGGTAAATATGTAATGTGTGAGCCTGCTGACAACATACTGTTTTATACTTTTTTTTTTTTTTCCCCGAGGTAGGGTCTCACTAGCTCGGGCTGACCTGAAACCTGAAATTCACTACGTAGTCTCAGGGTAGCCTCGAACTCTCTGTGATCCTCCTACTGTAAGGGTCCGAGAATCACTGAAGAAAGACCCCAGACCCAAATAGTATGTAAAAGTAAAGAGCATTTGTTCTGCAGAGTCAACCTGCATGGGGGGTCAGGTCAACCAAAATGGTGACCCTCAGAGGAGCACGCAGGCCCCTTTTAAGCACAACTAGGGGAATTCCAGGTGGGTTAGGTAATTTTTTTAAATGACTGGCTAGGCAAGCAGTAGTTACAGTTGTACGTCTCTGATTGGTTGGGGCAGAAGGCGAGAAAGGTTGTGAAAGGGACATATCTGGGCATGTTTGGACAGGCCTCCAGGAACTGACTCAGCCCCCAGAGCCCACCACCTTGGGCATGCTCTTTGTTCGTGGTTTATCCCAAAAGTCTTGCCTGCCTCTCTGGGTAAACTGAAACTTAGGCCTAGCTGTAAACTGGGGCAATTTTGACCCTCTCACTACCTCTGCCTCCTAAGTGTTGGCATTAAAGGCCTGTGCCATCATACCCAGCTTATACTAATTTCTCTAAGTAGAACTAAATAACAATAAAGGGACAGTGTAGTAAATATATAAATGATATATCATCATTTGTTATTATGATCAAGTATTATGTGCTATAAGTAAATGCATAGCAATACTTTAAAAAATATTTTATTATTTATTTATTTGACAGAGAGAGAAAGAGAGAGAGAGAGAGAGGGAGGGAGAGAGAATGGGCGCCCCAGGGCCTTCAGCCACTGCAAGCAAACTCCAGACACGTGCGCCCCTTGTGCATCTGGCTAACATGGGTCCTAGGGAATCGAACCTGAGTCCTTTGGCTTTGCAGGCAAATGCCTTAACCACTAAGCCATCCTTCCAGCCCAATAGTGATACTTTTATATGTTTGTCAGGTTTATTTATACCAGCATCACCATAAATGTGTATATAATACTTTGTACTACAATGTTAGGGTGAAGACAACATCAGGAAGTGATAGAAAGTTTTTGGCTACATTTTAATCTGATGGCGCCACTGTTGTTGACTGAAATGTCATTATGTGACTTGCTACTCATGCCCCTTTCTTCCTGGGTGTGCTTCACTAGTCTAATGCTAGAAGCATGAGTGGCAACAACATTGTGAAAATTTCCACTCAAAAATTAAAAACATAGTTTGTGATTACATGTATATTTATGCCTTTGCATATATTTTACATGCATAATACATGTTACCTACATACATGCACACATTTGTATACAGGCAGTGAAAATTAAAACAATAACACTGTGTTTTTGCAAAAATGCACAAGGTTGTCAGGTGTGGTGGTACACGCTTTAATCCCAGCACTTGGAATGCAGAGGTAGGAGGATCGGTGTGAGTTCAAGACCACCCTGAGACAACATAGTGAATTCCAGGTCAGCCTAGGCTAGAGTGAGACCCTACCTAAAAATGCATAAGGTTTTAAAATTATGATAGTTTTCAGTATTGCTGAGAGAACTACAAGATGAACCCTCTATAACTGCTAATGTAAATTGATATAGGCTTTCTGATGAGCAATTTGGCCTAAAAAAATGTCTAGATCTGCTTCCACTAAGAAGTTCTTACACACACGGTGATTTGTGTGCAAGCATCTGCAGTTCAATGTTATAGATAACGAAGAAAAGTTTCAAGTCACTTAAATGTCAAGTAATAAGGTTGTAGCTCCTTCCTTATAATGTCATTCTGACTGTTCTGCAGTATTCAAATTGTCTGGCAGAAAATTGAGGGACCTGAGAAAATGCTCAATATACTAGTGAGTGAATAGATTATATATAAAGTTACATATTGTACTGTAGCAGACAGCTTCAGGTCGCTGAGAAGATCTTCCAAACCAGGCACAGTTATAGAGGAAGAGATATTTATTGAAACTTATAGATACAGGGGAAGTTCCATAATGGCAGAAGTTGACTCCTCTTAAAGGACCAAACAGAGGGGGAGAGAGAGGGGGGGGGGGGCCCAAGCTCCAAAAGCCACACCACACAGCACACTTAGGAACTCCAGGTGGAACTCAGGCATTTTGCCTATCTTTAGACTGGAATTCCAAATCCATCACCACACCTTAGGGCTGGATGCTAAGGTCCACCCAGTGACATTGCCTCCAGGCAGACAGCCGGATATCTAAAAATCCTTAATAAAACTGAATCTATTGGGGGCCGTTTGTTCAAGCTATCACATGTTCCAATGAGGGCTCCACCACAGAAGCAGGTGGGAAGAATTTACATACAAGGAGTGAGCTTGCCTGATTGTGCAACTGAGCTCCAGGGGCCGAATTTCAGAAAGAATACCTATAGCAATCACTGCTTCGGAAGCCATAACAATGCATTTTAAAATCCTTTTGTTTATTTTTATTTATTTATTTGAGAGTGACAGACAGACAGGGAGAGAAACAGGCAGAGAGAGAGAGAGAGAGAAAGAATGGGAATACCAGAGCCTCCAGCCACTGCAAATGAACTCCAGACACATGGGCCCCCTTGTGCATCTGGCTAATCTGGGTCCTGGGGAATCCAGCCTCGAACTGGGGTCCTTAGGCCTCACAGGCAAGCGCTTAACCGCTAAGCCATGCCTCCAGCCCAATACACTTATTTTACATATGTGTGGGTGCACATGTATGTGCAGATGTGTGTGAAGGTCAGAGGGCAACCTTGGGTGTTGCTCTTCAGAAACACCATCCATCTTTTTTTGGGGGGGGGTTGTTTGCTTGTTTTGTTATTTTGAGGCAGGGTCTCACTCCCAGGCTGACCTGGAACTCACTCTATAGCTCAAGGCTGGCTTCACACTCATAATGATCCTCCTACCTCTGCCTCCTGAGTACTGGGATTAAAGGTGTGTGCCACCACACCGGGCTACCATCCATCTTTTTTTTTTTTCTTTCTCTCCAACAGATTTTTTTTTCTTTCTGTTTTTTCAAGGTAGGTTCTCACTCTGGTCCAGGCTGACTTGGAATTAACTATGTAGTCTCAGGGTGGCCTCAAACTCTTGGTGATCCTCCTACCTCTGCCTCCCAAGTGCTGGGATTAAAGGCGTGCGCCACCACGCCCGGCTCAGATTTTTTTTTTTTTTTTAAAGGGATGGATTAAGGAGAGAAGGAAAAAAAAAAAAAAACATGGGGCACAGAGTATGGAATAGAAAATAAATACAAATGTAAGATGTCTTACTAATTATTTTATAACCACAGTAAGCTAGTACAGATGATGCCCTGTACAAATGCAGTAAAGATTCAAAGGAGGCGTTCCCTTAGCCAGGGTGAGGATTTCTGTCTGTGGTATTTGGAGTTTGGGCTGCAGCCCTTGTTTTGGATGGCTCCCTGGGTGTTTGGCACAGTCCACGCTTTAACCAGATCTGAGCAGAAGAATGGCCACCGGACCCAGGTAGAAAGAGTGCTTGGCTTCATGAAGTTCCTCCCCACAATGCAGTGCCAGGCGGGGTTGTGTTTGTCAAACTCCTTCTTGATGCGGGCCGCAGTGTCCTTCTCTACGATGTATTTTTCCAGCGCCTGAGTTGCATCTCTTCGGACATGTCTGCATTTTTGATCTCTGCCTTACGGTCGCACATGGCTGGTTACGGAGGAGCCGGGGATGCCCGACTGCAGTGGTCTCCCGGGGGAGGTGTCCAGGAAGAGGCTCAGGGCCCAGGGGAGACGCCGTGGGAGCGGTGGCGCATCGCCCATCCATCTGTTTTTGAGGCAGGGTTTCTCACTGGACTGGAGGTCACCAGTTCGGTTATACTAGCTGGCCAGTGAGCCCCGGGGTTTCTCCTGTCTGTACCTTTCCACTGCTGGGGTTATAAACGTGTGCCAGCCACCACACTGGCAGCTTTATGTGAGGACTGGAGATTGACGTCAAGTCCTCACGTTTGCAAGCAAGCCCTTCCCTGACAGACCTATCTCCCCAGCGCTTGGATTCACTTCTACGTATTTCCAACTGACTGAATCAGGAACCTAGATAATCCAGGGTAATCTCATATATGTAAATTAAGTTGAGGTTTTAATTTACATTTTCCGGGTCTTGCTACTCTAATAGCTAGCATAGTTGATTACATAAATGGAAATGACAACCTGGACAAGTGAACACATCTAAAAAGCCATTGTGTATAAACAATATGATATGAACCCAGTTTTATAAAAACAAGTATAGTTGGGTGTGGTGGCACATGCCTTTAATCCCAGCACTTGAGAAGCCAAGGTAGGAGGATTGCTATGAGTTCGAGGCTACCCTGAAACTACGTAGCAAATTCCAGGTCAGCCCAGGCTAAAGCAAGACCCTACCTCAAAAAATGGAAAAAAAAAAAAAAAAAGAAAGAAAGAAAGAAAAGAAAAGAAACAAGAAAAAAGAAAGGTAGGAAGAAAAATCTGAAAATGGCAAAAGAAAAGAGTTAAGAGAAAAGGGGGCTTATTTTTATAATGAGACTATGAAAGATTTTTATTACTTCACATATCATCCTCCATTTCTCAAAACACCTAAATGAACACATCTAATTTCTTGATGTTTAGACAAATACTGTATTTTTAAATGCCAGTAAATTGAGTATTACTCAAAGACATAGATAATAAATTGTCATTTATTTTATCAATCAATATTTTCAGTATAGAAGGAGCTATCAAGTAAATAAAGCCCTTGGGGAGATGGATCCGTGGTAAAGGCACTTGCTTGCAAAGCCTGATGGCTGGGATTCAATCTCCCAGTACCCACATAACGCCAGATGCACTATGTGACACGTGCATCCAGACTTTCTTTGCAGCAGCAAGAGGCCCTGGCGTGCCTGTATTCTGTCAAATAAATAAAAATATTTTAAAAAAAATATTTTGTAAAGTATTAGACCTGACTCAGGACTGGTCGAATAGTGGGCTTCTGGGTGACTATTACAAACATGGCCCCCGGACAGGCTTGGAGCTGAGACAGAGCCTGGTTTTTCTCCCATGGTTGTCATCTTACTGTCACAGGGCACATTAGAGTCTCCAGGTAATTCATTCTCCAAGTGCTTATTCACTGCCATATCCACAAACTTTAATTTAGTACACAGACATTCCTCTGTGTTAGGAGTTTAATGAATTTGAGGAAAACAGCTTTTCTCTAGTGTGAACAAAATGTTGGTCTCATAGCATGATTTACTCACATACATCAATTTTAATTCCTCAGTGAGTCTAGATAATAAATGTCACTTTACTTAACTAACTTTTTTGACACCTAAGAAAGCTGAGGGCCTCAGAGGTAAGGGGACTTGTTCAAAGTCACCCTGGTAGGCTGGGACAAAAGAAGAGTCCCACCTGGGCGTCCTGCTGTTCTAGCCCTGTGTGATTTCTTTCCTTTTTTAAACAAGCCCAACATGGTCCTGCACATCTTGGTGAAAGAACTGGAGGGAGGGTTAGGTGAAGCTGGTGAAGCCAAGAGGTCCCCTGAGGACACCCAGGGCGCATGCTAGCTTTGGCTTGAGTTAGATAACTCCTAGGTTTTCGTAAAAACTATCCCAAATCCTGTAAAGTTACAGAGAAGTTCTTGTTGAATTGTTGGGTGTAGGTTGTATTCCACGTTCTCCTACACCAAAAGCAATCAACTCTGGCAAGAAAGCACCACCATACCTTGTTATTTCTGTTGGTAGGATGGCCTTGTGTTAGGCCAAACATGTCCTAGCCTGCTCCCGAGGAAGTATGCAGATAGAAGACCTGTCAGGGGACTAGTTTAATGAGGCAGAACACTGAAAAGCTGCTGAAGGACTCAGGTGCTAGTTGACTACTGCTTTTTGTCAGGTACACAGTCATTAATGATGGGATCTGGGGCTGGACATGGTGATGCACGCCTTTAATCCCAGCACCTGGGAGGGAGGGGTAGGAGGATTGCTGTGAGTTTGAGGCCAGCCTGAAAATACATAGTGAATTTGAGGTCAACCTGGGCTAGAACAAGACTCTACCTTGAGAAAACAAAAACAAACAATCAAACAAGATGCCTTCTAAAAGGATGCTGGAAAGAGCTATGTAGCCTGTTGGGGAGAAAAGTCATCAATGGTCTTAATCAGCAGTGGATCCAGCAAGCTTATGGCTGGACAGCCAGGCCAAATGTACCAGTTAGTTCAATAGTGGCATGTCTGTTATGGGGAAAACCAATTACTTTCTTTTTTAAAATATCTATTTATTTATTTATGTAAGAGAGAGAAAGTGAATGGCCTCTAGCCACTGCAAACAAACTCCAGATGCATGAGCCCCAGGTCCATCAGGCTTACATGGGTCCTGGGGAATTGAAACTGGGTCCTTTGGCTTTGCAGGCAAGGACCTTAACCACTAAGCCATCTCTCCAGCCCCAACTACTTTCTGGTTAGACTTGAAGCCCACTCCTCAGGAGGAAATTCTTGCATGCTATTGAACACTTAATCAAAAACCTGTGGCTAGGGAGGTCATAAGCACTAGTAGGGGAACTACTAATGTTGTCTAACTAAGTGGATATATTATACCCACCAAACTGCCTTCGAAATACTTATGTTTATGCCCACATATTAATGGTGCTTTTACTTGGTTAGAGAAGCTTCTCTTTTCAGATGGTGGACACCACTGGGGTGACTCAAAATTCACCAAAGTGCAGAGAAGTGACAGTGGAGTGTTCTGCACTGAGATCTCTATCACACCCTCCAAGGCTTAGAGCCTTGATATTGAAGGCCTCACAGTGGCTGACACTACCTATGCAAGACCTTCATAATAGGAGGGGGAAAAATGATGACATTGAAGTAGAAGAGAGACTAACTGGAAAGAAGAAAAGATTCAATGGAGGGTGAATTTATGCAGAGGGTGGTGAGAGGGGGTTATGATCATGTTATATTGTCTACCTGTATGAATATTGTCAATAAAAAGTCTAAATAAAAGCTGGCTTCTAAAAAAAATCTAGGCATCATTGCCCCACTTCTAATGGTTTGTGTTTCTAAAGGTTTGCAACTTCTTCATAATTTCTCACCTCCATTCCGTGCATCATGTCTAAAATCACGAATCAGGTTTCTTTTCTGCTACCTAGCTCTCAAAACACACTTCAAACATGTTATGATCTTCAGTGATGAAGGCCAGCTTCCCACTGGATGCATCCTCCTTGGCATGTGAATACGACCAGCAGAAGCTTTGCAGGGTGACTGATTCCTGCTGAGCCGTGTCTTCAGCGAAAAGCATTTTACACAAGCTCGAACTCCATTGGATACTATCTCTTGGTGGGTTTCCTGTTGAATCTTTCACTCTTATGCTGCCACATCTTCATTTGATATGCTGCTGTCAGAGATCCCAGCTCACCAGGAATGTGTTTCTGGAACTCCCCGGCTGGCCTTAATTTGGGGTGCTCACTTTATGGAAATCTGAGAGGTTCAGAATTGCAGCTTCTATGGTGCGCCATGGCCCAAGTCCAAGCTCCAGCTTGAAGATTAACTTGGGTTTGAAGTGCTCGAAGAACACTAGGCTGGGGTAGTTCTCCAGCATTACATCCCCAGAGAGGGTCCTCTGAGTAGTGCCACTTCTGCCAGGTGAAGTCCACAGTTATGTCCTCAAATGATATTGACCCCAGTTTTGGCTTATGGGACAGCCAGAATCCTCCTTTGGCCCCCTCTCTCTCTCTTTCTCTCTCTCTCTCTGTACAGTGGAGCAGCAGAATCCACAGTAGGGCCTCCCAGACCTCGTGAGCTGAGACAGATTGTGGTGATAGGCTCCAAGATGGTGGGCAGGCAGCAGGCTCAGAGACAAAGGTCTGCACAGTGTGGTTTCTTTGACACTCTGCCTTCTTATGATTTTGAGGGATCAGAACATCAGGATTCTATAAACTGAAATAGAAATGAGAAAAAATATACTGCTGAGCCTGGCCTGGGGAGAGAGCTCAGTGAGTAAAGTGCTCTCCCTGCTTGCATGAGGACATGAGTTCAAATCCCCAGGACTCATGTAAAATGCTGGAGATAGTGGTCTGTGCCTAAAATACTGGTGCTGGACAAGTAGAAGCAGGAAATCCCTGGGCCTCACTGGCTAGCAAATCTAACCACATTGGTTACCTTTGAGGTCAGCAATAGACCCTGCCTCAAAGAATCAGATAGAGATCAAGTAAAATACCTGACGTCAACCTTGATGTCAGTCTCTAACCCACACACACATGCGTGTGTGGTGGCACTTGTATGCATACTCCCCCACACAAGCATGCATGCTTGTGTACCACACACATACTCCAAAAGTTACTGCTGAACTTCATCATCCTCTTAATTATATTTACTTCCTTAGTTGTATCCATTCCATTATATTTGATATATTTAAAACTTTATGGTCAAATATTATAGCACCAGCTCCACATGGCTAATGCACACTGATAATGTGTCTGTCATGACTGAGAACTACACTTTTAAATTTTAATTAATATAAGTTAAATTTAAAACCTGGTACTTCAGTTATTAAAAGCTTTAGGTTCTACAGAGCTTGGCTCTGGGAATCTATTTTTCTACTTGTTAATTCTGTGAATCTCAATGAGGATAAAATGTTTCCAACAAAAATTGTATATACTGAGGGTATAGAATAAACACAGGACTTCAGAGACAGGTACAGGACATAAGAGCATATAAGATCTCATTTTATATTTGCTATAGATTGAAATGAAAATATTTTCAATATAAGCAGTTAAACAAATAGCTATTAAAATTATTTTTACATGTTTCTTTTCACTTTTTTTTTTTTTTTTTGAGGTGGCTACTCCAAAATTTGAGAGAACGCACTTAGTATTTTTACTGGAGGTTACTGGTATAGAGTCTCAATTGCCTTTCAAATGTGGAAAGAAGTGTCTCTAGTTGGTGTTTTGAATTCCTGGGAGGCACAAGAGAACAGGCTTTGCTATCCTCCCTCTGCATCCTGGCACATTAGTTTCCATGTGAGAAACACATCAATCATAAATTAACACCTATAATTTGCCATTCTGGCTATGTGATTTGCTCCTGGTGAAAGGCACTTGCAGGAAACCTTAGGGTTTTGAGGAGAAAGCAGCAGTTGAAGGCACTCATTGTTATCCCAGGATCTATGCATGTTCCCTTTTATCACACCAAATTGGAAGCACTGATGTCAACCCCTAAGGTAGGGTGCACGTGTCTAAGCCCCAGTTGTTGTTTCAATTAATGAAGACTTGGGGGGGGGGGCACTCAGGCTCAATGCACGGCTCTCTGGGACTTCTTCCTTGAATATCATAGCCCTTACCATCGCCTTCTTCTTTCAGTCTGAGTAACTAGCAAGCTTCAGACATTGAACTGATATTAGATTCTTTTTTGTTTTTTTAATCTTAGAGAGAGAGAGAGAGAAATAGGCCAGGGCCTCAACCATTGCAATCCAACTCCAGACACTTGTGCCACCTAATGGGCATGTGCTACCTTACCTCACCTTTGTGCATCTGGCTTATGTGGGATCTGGAGAGCCGAACATGGGTCCTTAGGCTTCACAGGTAAGTGCCTTAACTGCTAAACCATCTCTCCAGCCCCGATATTAGATTCTTTAGCATAAGTTCATTTGGGGCTCATAATTGGAATCACTGTGTGTTCTTTGTCCACGATATGTTAGACAGTTGGCCTGTCCCTCCCACTGGCAGGGGAACGTATCACACACGGGGCTGTGGTTTCCCTCTCAGAGAAAGTCCTGGCTCGGGCGTGCCGGCCCATGGTATATCATGAACCTCAGTTTCAGGTGCTCTGAAGGATGGCTTGCCTCCTTTTTCTTGCACTTACTTTTTCTTTGAACATCTGTTATGGACTAAATCGTGTGATCTCCAGATCTGTATGTTGAAGTCCCAACTCCTGTTATCTCAGAAAGTGACACTGTTTGAAGATGGGGTCTGTGACAGTTCATCTTCATTGTCAACTTGACTGGTTTTGGAATCTCCTGGGAGTGTGTGTCTCTGGGGATATTATTGAGCAGTTCTCAGAGGGGTTAGTTGAGGGAAAAACTACTTGGATGTGAGTAGCAGCATCTCATGGCCGGGAGGGGGGGGGCACCTGGAATGAATCAAAAGGGGACAGGAGAAAGGAAGGTGAACACCAGTTCTCATCTCTCTGCTTCCCGACCTGCCTGTAGGTGACAAGGCAGTCTCTCCTCCTGCCACCGCAGCCACGAGCTGCTCCCACCACCATGCCTCTGCTCACAATGGGCTGTTCCCTTAAGCTGGGAGCCAAAATAAACCCTTCCTCCCTTCCATTGCTTCTTGTCAGATATTTGGTCATAATAGCAAGAAAGATAACTAATGTAGGGTCTTTAAAGGGAAATTAATGTAAAATGATACCACAATTTTGGATTTTAATATGTGTGTCCTTAAAAGGAGTGGAGCTGGGGCTAGGGAGACGGCTCAGCAGGTAAGAACATTGGCTGGATAAACATAAAAGGATCTAAGTTCAATACCCAGCATACACACACACACACACACACAGAAAAACCTAGGGCTGGGTGTGGTGGTGCACGCCTTTAATCCCAGTACTCGGGAGGCAGAGGTAGGAGGATCACCATGAGTTGGAGCCCACCTTGAGAGTACAGTGAATTCCAAGTCAGCCTGAGCTAGAATGAAACCCTACCCCGGGGGGGGGAAGAAAAGAAAAAAAGAGAAACCTAGCCAGGCATGGTGGTTCATGCCTTTAATCCCAGCACTTGGGAGACAGAGGTAGGAGGATCACCATGAGTTCAAGGCCACCCTGAAACTACATAGAGAATTCCAGGTCAGCCTGAGCTAGAGTGAGACCCTACCCCGGGGGGGGGGGGGGAAGAAAAGAAAAAAAGAGAAACCTAGCCAGGTATGGTGGTTCATGCCTTTAATCCCAGCACTTGGGAGACAGAGGTAGGAGGATCACCATGAGTTCAAGGCCACCCTGAAACTACATAGAGAATTCCAGGTCAGCCTGAGCTAGAGTGAGACCCTATCTTGAGAAACCTAATAAATAAATAAGTAACCTGCCGTGGCCACCCATGCCTATAATTCCGGCTCTGAGCAGGCAGGATGAGGACTGGATGGTTGCCGGGGCTCCCCTGTCAGGGTCAACTGGTCTAACTTGGAAACATGGTGAGCTCCAGGCTCAGTGAGAGACTGTCTCAGGGAAATGAGGCAGACGAGGGAAGGAAGAGGATACTCGACATCCTCCTCTTGTCTTTATATGTGTGTGCATCTGCACACATGCACGCCACATGCACTACAACTACAGACTTGCACACACAAAGCAGAGAAGCTGCCCACCGACAGGTACCTGCACAAAGAAAAGAACCCGGGAGGACTCTGTGATAAGGAGGCCATCTGCAACCCAAGGACAGAAGTCTCAGGCTTGAAAACAAAACCTGCCAACGCTTTGATCTTGGGCTTTTAGCCTCTAGAAATGTGAGAAAGTGAATTTGTCAAGTTGTGGAGTCTGCAGAACTTTGTTAGGGTGATTCTAACAAGTGAAAACAGCATCTGTCAACTGACCTTGGTCAAGCATCTCTTCCCTGGCACACCTTCATGTTGGACTCACATGCATGGGCCCTAGAAAGCACCTGCTCCTCCCATTTCCCTACTGCAACATATCTGTGATGCTCCTCAGAGTCCTCCACGGCAAGGTTCCCGTGCACCACACAGTCAGGTTATCATGAATGTTCCCTACAACTTTGATTAAGATTTCTCCAGAAATGAAAACTCCCTGTAAATGTGGTAATAAGCAAACACAAAAAAATTAATTTACATAGATTTTTAGATTCTCACAATCTCTCTTAGTACTGATATAAGCTGAATGTTTTTGTGTCTCCAAAGGTCTTCTATTGAAACCTAATTCCTCATATGATGATATTTGGACATGGAGACCTGTGGTGGGGTCACATACTGAGAGTAAAATTAGTGTCCTTGAAAAGAGAGAGACCAGCTAGGTGTGGTGGCACATGCCTTTAATCCCAGAATTTGGGAGGCAGAGGTAGGAGGATTGCCATGAATTCAAGACCACCCTGAGACTACATGGTGAACTACAGGTCCGCCTGAACTATAGCAAGTCTCTACCTCAAAAATCCAAAGAGAGGGAGAGAGAGAGAGAAAGAAAGAAATAGAAAGAGAGAGAGAGTGAGAGAGAGAGACCTTGGGCTGGGAGATGACTCTGTGCATAAACTGCTTGCTGTACAAGCATGTGACGACCTGAGCTTGAGTCCCCAGTACCCACATACATATCAGGTGTGCTGATGTGTACCTGTATTTTCAGCACCAGCAGGGATGGAGACAGGAAAATCCTTAGCTTGATAGCTAACTAGTCTAGCGGAGTTTATAAGCTCTACATTCAGTGAAAGACCCTGTTTCAACAAAAAAGGTTCACAGAAAACTCAAGCTGGAGCTGAGCTGGAAGCCTCCTCCCTGTCAGGACGAGCTGTCAGGATGCTGGAAGGTACTATGCAGCCTGCTGGGGGAAAAATGTCATCAGTGGTCTTCACTAGCAGTGGACCCAGCAAGCTTAAAAGGCTGAACAACCAGGCAAAATATACCAACTGATGCAATGGTGGCATCTCTGTGATGGGGAAAACCAGCTCTGATTGGACTTCAACCCTGCTCCACAGGAGAGAATTCCTGCCTGGTACTGAAAACCTAATCAAAAGCCTATGGATGCAGAGGTCATAAGCCCTAGAGGGAACCTACTACCATTGTCTGTCTAAATGGATATATTGTGCCCACCAGACTGTCTCCTAAATACTTGTTTGTGCCCATATATTAATGCTGCTCTCACTTTTAGTTGGAGAAGCTTCTCTTTACAGATGACAGTAACCACTGGGAAGACTCAAAAGTCACCAAAGTGCTGAAAAGAAATGAGAGGTGTTTGGCACAGAGACATCTCTATAATACCCTACAAGTCTCAGGAAACATTGTGAAAGAGATGGAGGAAAGAACTTAAGAGCCAAAAGAAGGGGGGGAGTGCCTTGCAAAACTATCTTCCATTTACAAAGTGCACATGGTATTCATGACTCACAGTGGATGATGCCACCTCTACCAGACCTGCATAATTGAGAAAAATAAATGATAACCTCAAAATAGAAGAGAAGAGAGAGGCTAGTTGGACAGAAGGGATTCAGTTGAGGTGGGATTTGAGAGGGGGAAAAGAGAGGTTGTTAGGAAGGGATTATGATCATGGTATAGTGTCTATATATACAGAGGGTAGCAATTAAAAAAAACTCTCATCACCTTTAAAACAATAAGGGGCTGGAGAGATGGCTTAGTGGTTAAGGCTCTTGCCTGCAAAGCCTAATAACTCAGGTTCAAATCTCCAGGTCCCATGTAGCCAGATGCACAGTGACGCAAGAGTGCAATGTCACGTATGCTCACAAGGGGGTGCACGCCTCTGGAGTTTGTTTGTAACAGGCTGAAGGTCCTGGCACACCCATTCTCTCTCTCTGCCTCTTTCTCTCTCTCAATAAAACAATAATAATTTAAAAAACTACAAAAGAGAATAAGGTGGAGAGTAATTGAGGAAGATACCCAATATTGACCTTTGATCTCCACATACAGGCCACACATACACGTACACATCCACACATATGAACAAACATACAAATATGTCACTTATAATACACATACATATATATATATAGAGAGAGAGAGAGTGGGAGACCCTAAAGAGTGCCCTTGCCCCTGTACCATGTGAGAACACAGTAAGAAACAGCCGCCTGGATCAGGAAGTAACTTTCTTCAGCCTCCAGAACTTCTGGTACTTTGATCTTGGACTTCCCAGCCCCCAAACTGAGAAATAGATGTCTATTGTGTATAAGGCACCCAGTCTATGGTAACTTGTTGTGATATCCTGAATGGGGTGAGACAAGACATCTGAAAAACAATGAATGAGAGGGAGAAAGGCTGGTGAAGGATCACTCACCCAGGTTACTGAATGTGGCTGTGAACCTTCTCACTTAATGGCCTTTTGGAAGCTTCATGACCCTCCTGAGTCTCTGCTTACTTATTTTTAGATAGGGCCACTAGCTCCTCCTTTGAAGGATTACTCTGGGAATTTAATGAGACAATGCATTCAAAGATCATAGCAAATAGTAGCACATACTAAATATTAATCCCTTTGCCCGTAAGGGAATTAAAGTTTCTTCAAAATATGACTACAGATCCTTTGTGAGAACAACAAAAGTGTTTTATCATTAAAGGAAGGGGGAAGAACATCTGTTAATTGTGTCCTTTGGTGAAAGAACGTTCATTTATATTCCAGGGAATGATGGAGCCCCGACTCTGCAGACACACGAACGCGCTTGGTGAGAACCCGTCATCACTCTGCTCCCCGGCAGGGAGGGGCTGCTGGTGAGATCTTGTAACAAGGGCAGCAGTCACTTCTGAATTCTGATCTTACTTTGCAACATGATTGAGCTCTGGAAGACCGCTGATTTCTTTTTGCAAAACAACCACAGCAATGTTTGTTCTGCTAAGAAGAAAATTTATGTCTAAGAAATTATTAACAGCACTTCTAAATATTAAATACACATTTTTCACCCTTATACACAAACACCTTACATCTAGCAAGAAGGATGTGTTGCAGTCAGAAGTGTTCCTCTTTTGTTTTATGGCAGCTTAATACTCACAGGGCACCTGCTGTGTGTACATTGCTCTCACTGCCCTTAATGAGGATGAGACAACTAGATGAATTAGTCCTCACTCTCAACTCCTGGACATAACAGCCCTTTTAAAAATGGAGCCCAGGGCTGTAGAGATTGCTCAATGGTTAAAAGTGCTTGCTTGCAAAGCTTGATGGCCTAGGTTTGATTCCCCAGGACCCACATGAAGCCAAATATATGCATAGGGTGGCACATGCATCTGGAGTTCATTTGCAGTGGCAGGAAGCCCTAGCGTGCCCATACTCACTCTCTTTCTCTGTCTCTTGCTAATAAATAAATAAATAAAAATATTTTAAAATGGATTCCAGAGCCAGGCATGGTGGCACAGGCCTTTAATCCCAGCACTTGGGAGGCAGAGGTAGGAGGATTGCTGTGAGTTTGAGACCAACCTGAGACTGCATAGTGAATTCCAGGCTAGCTTGGGCTATAGCAAGACTCTATCTCAAAAAAACAAACAAACAAAAAATGGAGCTCAGCATGTTGTCATATGTTCAGACAGGAGGATCATGAGTTCAAGGCATCCTAGGTTATATATCAATACTCTGTCTCAAAAAAAAAAAAATAACAAGGACTTGGTATGTAGCTCAGTGGTAGAGTATTTTTCTAGCACATGTGATGCCCTAGGCTTGACCCCCCCCCCCCCCAGTGTAGCAAGGAGAAAAAATTGGAGGGAAATCCCATAAAATAAAACTGGAATTTGAGCTAGGAGCGGTGGCACATGCTTATAGGCCTAGCTCCGGGAGGCTGCAGTCCAAGGATTGCTTGTTCCCAAGAGATTATGAGCATCCTATAGGGATACACTGAGACCCTGTCTCATAGTATTGTTGAAACAGGAATTTGAACTTAACACTACACTTGGTTTTAAAGCTCGAGACTGGTGACCATTAAATGGAATAGAACAGCTGCTGTGCATCTCTTCCCCATTTAACTTGTTTGGCTCCCTCCATTTGATGGCTCTCGGGAAACCATCCATACCATGAGAATGGTTTCTCTTTAGCTTCATTCTCCTCACTGCAGAGAGCTTCCTAAGACCCTCCAGGCAGTACTGCTAAGTTAAAGGGGCCGGTTTGAAATCTACATACTTTCCACTGAGGGGAGTGAGTTAGTCCATCCAGATGTTTTCAGCAGTCACACGTCAGCAAGGTGATACTCCATCAACACAAGTGACAGGAACGTCAACTTCATTTATGTATTTTCTCCATCAACTTTTCCAAGGCTCCAAGAAAGCCTGTGACTCCTAACAGCAAAATATAATTTTAACATAATCCTGTTAAATGTCAAACATTTTACACTTCCTCCCTAAAGGCATCAGACTAGAAATAAAATATTTTTGCAAGAAACATATATTAAAGGTCTAACTAGGAGCTGGAGCATAGAGAAACATATTGCTGTACTTGACTTGACAAAAATTACTTTGGACAATATTAGTTAGCTCAAGCCACTATTTAAAAAAATATATATCCCAACTGGGTGGTTTATATAACAGAAATTTACTTTTTTCACAGTTCTGGAAACCAGACATCTGAAATCCAGGTGTCAGTAGGTTAACTTTCTTCTGAGACCATGTGCTTTGACTCTTAGATGCCAACTGTTCACTGTGTCATCACATGCCCCTCCTATCAGTCTGTCAGTGTTATCGTTTCCTTAGACGCATTCTTCAGATAGCCTTATGTATTGATTGGTCCCCAGGTGGCAGAGCTATTGAGGTGTGATTGGATGGGAAGGTGCTAACTTCATCTGTGGATAAAGTCATTGATGATTTCATAGATGAATGGACTATTAGGAGGTAGGGTGTAGGCTATAGGAGGCAGGCCTTGGAAGGATATATCATACATCCAGGTCTCTCTCTCATTCTCTCTCGTTCCTCTCTCCCCTCTATCTGTCTCTCTCTCACTATGGGGTTGAACATAAGCAGCTGTCCTCTACCATATCCTTATTCTATGACCTTCTGCCTCACCAAGGCACAGAAACAATGGAGCCATGGACTGAAACCTCTGGGACATGAGCCAACATAAGCCTTACTTTCTTTAATTGCTCAGGTGTCTTGTCATAGTGACAAGAAGCGACCCACAGAAAATTGGTAGCAAGAAGTGGGGCTATTGTCACTGACATATCTTCTGCACATTGTTCAGAAGTCTTCAGAACTGGGTTTCGGGAGGAGCTAGAAAAGTGGACTGGAGGAAACCTAGAGTGCTAAATCAGAGCTTGATGGGAAATTCTGCTGGGGGCTCGGAAGGGAAGAGTATGAATGGAAATCCCTGGTTTGGGTACTTTTTGTAATGGTTTGAGCTGAGCTGAGAGGCCAGGTTATGAGGTTGTGGATGGAATGAAGACTTGTCAGGAATGGGCCTGGAAGCAATTCTTGTCTCATTCTGGTGAAAATATATCCACATTTCATCTGTCCTCTGAAACGGTGTGAGGCTAAATTTAAAGCTTATGGACTATAAGTCTAGCAGAAAACTTCAGGGCAGCCCAATCAATCTGCAGGCTATGGCATGAGTCTTGCTGGCTGCTTTAATCCTGACTTATGGTGAGATTTGAGAATAAACAGCAGAGGAGAAGATTTGGAAAAACTTACAGTTTGGAAAAAAAATAAACAAAGCTTTTGTTAAGTTCGGTCCAAAGAAGTTGTGGTTGCTACAGAGATTAAATCCATTAAAAAGAAACCAAGCACTTGGCCTGGAGCCTCAAGAATATAAAAGGCTGGCAATGGGAGATGGTCAATGCAGAGAATCGTAAGTGGTCCAGCGTTGAAAATATGTGACTGATAATGACGGAAGGCACACACATCATCCCCTCCAGGGCTCATGGAAAATCAGGGAAGAGGGAACAGAAAGAATTTAAAATCTATAGGATAGGGAGGAGAGCTGAGAAACTCTGGTGTCTAGATATGACAAGACCATCCCACTCATGAACTCACACCGGATGTGGGTATCTGTGTAAGACCTGCTCATGGTGGGGCCAGTCAGTCATCATTCTGTTATCGATAGGGGAGGGGCTTGGGGGTCATTCCCCTCTCTGATGAGAAAATGCCAATTAGAGGGTGCAGAGGAGAGGCAGTCATTTTCTTTCAAGGCACAGACACTGCTAAGAAACAAGGAGAAAAAGTATAGTGAGAGTGAGGGGGGTAAGGCAGGACAATGTGGGGATATGCATAATAAAAATATGTAAGTATGAAAATGTCAAAAAGCTTATATAAAAATTTAGTCATAGAGCTGGGCATGGTGGCACATGCCTTTAATCCCAGAACTTGGGAGGCAGAGGTAAAAGGATCACCATATGTTCAAGGCCACCCGAAAACTACATAGTGAATTCCAGGTCAGCCTGAGCTAGAGTGAGACCCTTCCTCGAAAAATAAAAAAAATAAAAATTTAGTCACACACACATTTTCTTAGGCTACATATGTATGTGTGTGTGTGTGTGTGTGTATACATATATATACATATGTACATATAAGAATGAACTGATTGTCACATGGTAGGAACATTAAACTCTGTCAGGAAGGGCCTCTTTGCTATCTGTGTTCACACAAGGTCCCCAAAGTCCATCCGTCCCAGGAACCAGAAAGGACCTTAGAGCTCACCTTTGCCAACCTGTCAATCCTACAGGCGAAGAAGCGGAAGACGCTGGAAGAGAAGTTTCCCAAGGCCTGGGGCTGCAGCACAGTCAAGCCTGCAATCGGGATCCCCATCTCCCTCCCATGCTCTTTGTGTCACAGCACTTTGCCTCTCGCTCTGAGGTGCTCTGATCTGGATGACTCTGCTTCTGAAGGTGATGCCTGATAAAGCCCCAGCATCAGGTTCCTATAGCCATCACTGAACATAATCATATCTGTTATAAATAACCATTTACACAACATATATTACTCTCATTATGTGTTCTAGCTGTTAAACTACACATAGTTTAATTCATGATATGTATTGCATATAAGATTATTGAAGTACCTATATTGTGTCTAGAGACATTATACACAGGACCTCTACTGTGCCAGGTTCAGCCTGTGTCAGGGGAAGCTCCCCATTGAGCCCCACCTTCCACACCCACAGCCTCCTTTGCTAGTGTTCCCCTTGCATTGCTGAGAAATCCAGGCTCTCTATTGTCAAGATCTTTCCTTATCTACTCTCTAGATTGTCTCCCTGTGTCTTAGGAATCTATACCTGATCTGATCCCAGACTAACTGCCTGTATTTGAACTCTGAGAACTCAAGTATCTTTTCCTGGGCTTGTGATCCACACCTTTTCCTAAGGCTGTCTCTTTTTATTTGTATTGCCTTGGGGTCTTGCTGTGATACCAGAATCTACTGTGAGGTGATTTGCTTTAAATCAGTATAGCACTTAAGAGGAAGTCAAGGAAGGCTGGCTGCAGACCCTGTTCCTCTAGAGGCTTGCAAGGAAGTCCCATCATCCAAGGGTGTGTGTGGGAGCGGGGGGTTATGGATAGCTAATATCTCAGTTTTACATTTCATATTTGCTAATGTTACTTATTTTTTGTAATTTTTAAATTTATTTTTATTTTTTATTATGTATTTATTTGAGAGAGAGAAAGAGGCAGAGAGAGAGAATGGGCATACCAGGACCTCCAGCCACTGCAAACAAACTCCAGATGCATGCACCCCCTTGTGCATCTGGCTAATGTGGGTCCTGGAGAATTGAACCAAGATTCTTTGGCTTTGCAGGCAAATGCCTTAACCTCTAAGACATCTCTCCAGTCCTCTTTTTCATTTTAAAGGTATTTATTTCATTTATTTGAGAGAGAGAGAGAGAATGGGTGCACCAGGGCCTGCAGCCCCTGCAAACGAACTCCAGACACATGCACCATCTTGTGCATCTGACTTAAGTGGGTCCTAGGGAATCAAATCTGGGTCCTTTGGCTTTGCAGAAAAGCACGTTAGCTGCTAAGCCATCTCTCCAGCCCCCCACTTTGTTTTCATTTTAATTCCATCCCAGTTTCTCCTGAACACAATGGACCTAACCCATCAATTACTCCTCAGTTTCAACCATTAAGTACAGGAAAGGCAGATAAGAACTGTGAACATAAAGTCATTGGGACACTGTGAAATACAATTAAAGTCAGATGCAAGTGCCATGGTTTAGCTATTCAAAAATTCATCTGTCTCCAGTCTTATATTTTACAAATATATTATTTGCTTTTAGTAATGCCAAAAGCCAAATTTGGCCTGAATGTGAGTTATAGCACACTGAAAACCAGCCTCCAGACAACATAAACATGGGCATGGATCCAGACCAGGCTTGCTTCACTTAGCCTGGGTGTGTACGTTTATCTAAATTTCTCATAAAATCCATACAGACATTTATTTTGGTCATTTTTTTTTTGGAACCAAGTCTTTGGCCTAAAACAGATATTCCATGAATAGAAAATTTTGAGTGGTTAATCATGGTACATCTTATCCTAAGGCCCTTGGTAATGCTTTTTCTGCTTTCCTACTGTTTATGAGACATAATGCCCAGGCTGTCCTCAGTGTTGATGGTCAGAGCACAGCCCAGGAACCGTTACTGGGTGTTCTCAGTGAATGCACCTTGTTGTCGGTCTCTAAAGGTTATGGATTACTCTCTCTCTCTACTGGCTTGAAGTTAAGTCTCTGGGTGTTGTCTTCACTGAAACATCTAAGCTGGAATATGGTGGGAGCTGGTTATGCCACAGAAAACTAAATGTAAAATGAACCTGATCAGACTGGAGAGATGGCTTAGTGGTTAAGGCACTTGCTGGCAAAGTCAAAGGACCCAGGATTGATTCCCTAGTACTCATGTAAAACCAGATGCGCAAGGTGACGACTGTTTCTGGAGTTCCTTTGCAGTGGCTAGAGGCCCTGGCATCCTTATATTCTCTATCTACCACTTTCACTCTAATTTTCTCTCTCTGTCTCAAATAAATAAAATATTTAAAGTTCATTTTAAAAATATAATTATCATCTGTTTAAATGTATTCCTTTAGAGAACTTTCTTAACATCCAACAGCCTTAGCTATTTTTTCTGACAACTTATCAAATAACCTGAGGGACACTAGCAAGTGATTAGGAGTGTGACTGACAGACAGACTACCTAGGTAGGGCAAGTCCTGCCGCATAATTATTGATCTTCCTTCTCTGTGTCTCAGTTTTCTCATCTGTGAAATGGAAATAATCCTAATACTTTCATTTTTGCCAGTATGAGGATTACCAAGGTAATACATGAATAATGTTTATAATAGTCTTCAATTCATAATAAGCACTACCTATATACAAGATTAAGTGACATAAATAATCTAGTGGTAGTCTGTGTTTGAGCTTTAATGAAGGACCGTACTACATTGTTATTGTCTTATTGCATTAACAAGAAAGCAATGTGAACTTTTCTTCATAGACTACAAAGTATCTTCACATAGCATAACATTTATTTATAGATTAAAGTAGTACACATTGGGCTTGAGAGGTGGCTTAGCACTTAAGGCACATGCCTGTGAAGCCTAACGACCGAGGTTCAATTCTCCAGGTCCCACGTAAGCCAGATGCACATGGTGGCACATGCATCTGGAGTTCGTTTGCAATGTCCAGAGTTCCTGGCATGCCCATTCTCTCTCTCTCTCTCTCTCTCTCTCTCTCTCTCTCTCTCTCTCTCCCTGTCTCTAATAAATAAAAAGAAATAAATCTTTTTAAAAAAGTAGTACACATTGTTCTAATACTCTAACTCTGACCCTTTCAATGATACAAAACATTTAAAGCCAGTTTCAAAAATTATGTGGAGTGACATTTTGGGGACTGCGTTAGTACAGAGGTGGGTGGGGTCAAACTCAGGGAAGGGCAGGATAATTAAGGACAGTGTGCATCAGTAGCTGCCAAAAGTGTTCAGAGGTGTTTAGGCACACACAGAGAGTGACCTCAAACTTCACCTCCGCAAATTTGAGAGTATAACAGCCTCTCAAATGTGGATTCATGAAGAGTCACTACAGGGATTTCCATGGACAGACTGTCTGGAGCTAAGGCTGGTCTATAAAAAACCGACCTTTGGGGAGAAAACTGGGAAAGACCTTTATCTATAGAATCAGAGAAACCGCACTGCATATATTTACTATCTGAAATCTAAGAAATCAAAGAATCAAATCAAAGATGTGGCTGGGGGCTTTATTGCTGTTTTGTTCTTTTTCTTTCTTTCTTTTCTTTTTCTTTTCTTTTTCTTTTTTTTTTTTTTTTTTTTTTTGGATTTTTGAAGTAGGGTCTCATTCTAGAACTCACTCTATAGTCCCAGGCTGGCCTTGAACTCCCAGCAATCCTTCTACCTCTGCCTTCTGAGTGCTAGGATTAAAGGTGTCTACCACCATGCCCAGTGACTTGTTTTTTTCTTAACTAAGCTTATAAGAGTAGTTATTAAACTGAAGCCTTAATAACAGTCACAGGGGCTAGAAAGGTGGCTTAGCGGTTAAGGCACTTGCTTGCGAAGGACCCTGGTTCAATTCCTTAGCACTGATGTAAGCCAGATGCACAAGATGACGCATGTGTCTGGAGTTCATATGCAGTGGCTAGAGGCCCTGGTGCAACCAGTCTCTCTCTCTCTCTTTCTCTAATAAATAAATAAATAAATAAATAAATAAATATTTTTAAAAGAGTCATAGCCAGGCATGTAGTGTAAGCCTTTAATCCCAGCACTCGGGAGGCAGAGGTAGGAGGATTGCTGTGAGTTTGAGGCCACCCTGAGACTACATAATGAGTTCCAGGTTGGCCTGGGCTAGAGTGAGACCTTATTTTAAAAATCCAAAAAAAAAAAAAAAAAGAAGAAGAAGAAAAAAGAAAAAGTCACAGGATTGCAGGGTCACCTGAAGATCTTTCTGTTTCCTTTTGTCTTCCTTTTCTCCTCCCTTTCCTCTTTCCTTGCCTTCCTCCTCCTCCTATTTCTCTTACTCTTGCTCTTGATCTTTTTCCTCATTCTTCTTCACATTTTCTCTATTAGGCATATGCATTGCAAACCACTCAAATGATTACATCAAAAAGACCACTGAGGACTGGGAAGACGGATCAGTGTGACAGTAGTTGCTGTGGAAGCACAGGGGCCTGAGCTGAGATCCTTAGAACCCCATCTACAAAGCTGGGTGTGGTGGTATGCACCTGAATTCCAGTGCTGGGAGGCAGAGACAGGAGAATCAGTCCCCGCGGCCTGCTGGCTGGCTAGGCTAGCTGAATTGGTGAGCTCTAGATTCAATGAGAGACCCTGTCTCAAAAAACAAGATGGAGAGTGATTAAGGAAGAGCACTTAATGTCGGCCTCTGACCTCCACATGCATGTGCATCTTCATACACATGCACTCGCCACCCACATACATACAGACATACATGCATACACCCAAACATACACACATATAAAAAAGATAATTGAAAAAAGTGTTCTTCATCGTAGACAGTTTTTACAGAAAGTATTGTTATAATTACTTTTTAAAAGTAGATTTGGTGCATAAGAACTCTGTCACAGAGATTTTTATAAACAGAATGTTAGGTAGAGTCTGTATAGTAATTAATTTTAAAGAATTCCTTTTTCAGGTGGAAAGAAGATAATTGGCCTCTTCAAATTATTCAGCCATTTAAATAACTAACTTACAGATCTAGACTATGAATTCAGAAGGTCACCTACCAGTATAGTGAATATCATGTACATCAAACATCCTAAAAATTAATACAAATTTCACATTACATTGTCTCTATGCATGACCTGCCTCAGATGCTGAACAGGTGTTCTTTCTTCTGGAGCTAATCACTAGACTGTGAATCTTTTTTTTTTTTAGTAAAACATACTTTGTATAGATACATCTTGGGTTGGTGCCATCTTTTCCCTCCTCCCTGCCCCCATTCCACAGGGGGCCCAACTCAGTGGGGTTGCTGGTATCCCCTGAGGTTGTGGTTAATGCATTATGAGAGCAGTAGTCAGTTATTTTGGGGCGGGGGAGGGAATGCCTCTGGGCATTATGTCCCAACCTTTGGCTCTTACAATCTTTCTGCCCCTTCTTCGGCAAAATTCCCTGGGCTGTGGTGGGTGAGTTTTAAGTCCACTTCAGTTTTGAGCTCTTAGGAGCCTCTGGATCTCTGTTTTGGTAGGAGTTGAGTATCCTCAGTGTCTGTCTCCTTCACCCTGGTGCTGATTTTCAGGCTCACTCCATGAAAGCAGCGCTCTTTCTCATCTCCCCAGTTCCTCTGTGGTTTCACCTGGAGCTTGACTGAGATGCAAAGGGGGTGGCTTATCTCCTCTGGTTTCACTACCTTATGAAAAAAGAAAAACAGACTTTCCAATGGAGAGTAAAGTCAGCATAGGTTAAATTGGATAAGCATTATTAGTTAAGGGGAGACTTTGATGGATGTAACCCCTCTTTTAGCCAAAACTAGTGGGAGCTTGACATAGGAGAGCATAGTCTTTGTCTCCATTGGATTCAGACCTGGTTCTCAGTTCCAGATACGGGTTCCTTTCCACTGAGTGTCTCTTTTAGCCAATCAGAAAGCCATTGGTTACCCACTGAGGCTGTGTGCCACCATTGCACTGGTGTGCACTTCTCTTTTTATTTTTATTTTCTTAAAGAGAGAGAGAGAGAGGAAAAAAAAAGAGAGAGAGAGAGAATTGGTGCACCAGGGCCTCCAGCCACTGCAATAGAACTCCAGACACGTGTGTCGCCTTATGTGCATGGGCCGCCTTGGTCTTGCTTCACTCTGTGCACCTGGCTTATGTGGGATCTGGAGAGTGGAACTTAAGCTTCGCGGGCAAGTGCCTTAATTGCCAAGCCATCTCTCCAGACCTGTGAATCTTTTTCAAAAGATATTTTATTTATTTGTTTGAGACAGAGACAGACACCGAGTGTGTGTAGGTGTGCCCAGGCCTCCTGCCACTGCGAATGAGCTCTAGACGCACTTGTCACTTTGTGCGTCTTGTTTTATGTGGGTACTAGAGAATTGAACCCAGGCTGTTGGGCTTTGTAAGCAAGCACCTCTAACCACTGAGCCATTATCTCCAGCCCATTTGTGAATCTTTTAATATTTCTGTGCTACAATCTTTTTATCTGTAAAATAATTATCCCTGTATTTTGCATAATAAGTACTAATGGTCACAAATTGCTTTGCACTCTTCAAATTAAAACAATTTCCTAAATACATGATATTGTCATAGAACATCAGAGTAAGGGGGCATAGTTAATATCCTAGAAGTGTTTGTGGACCACTTATCCAACATCATCTCTGGCATATAATGGGCATTATTTCTCATGATAATTCTGGGGTGAGAAATATGCTACTGGAAGGCTGTGGGTCAGTGAGCAGGAAAGAGCTCAGACTCGGTTAAATGAATCTACATTACAGAGTGGGAGACTGAGAGCTGGGGGATGTTCAGTCAGGCCTGCCAAGGTCCAAGGGGGCAGGAGGATGATTCCGGAACAGATGGGCAGCTTGGAAATAAAATACAGGGAGCTGTAGTGTAATGCCCTCTTCCCTTTCCTTTACAAATGTGAGTAAAGGGACTATTGAAATGGGACACTCAGCATGAATTCTTCTCTGCAAATGTGAACAGAGGAGTTGGCACCCTGGGGCAAAAGAGATTACCCAGAGGAATCAAGGTACACTACTGAGGTACACCACTAGTGAGGTACACTACTGAGGTGTACCACTAGTGAGACCTATGCTATGACACCTCTGAGGCCAAGAACCAGCTCGCCCTGCAGAGGCAGGATCTGGTGCTCATAAAGAAGGTTACACCAGGGCTGGAGAGATGGCTCAGTGGTTAAAGGCACTTGCTTGCTTGCCAAATCTGAAAGCCTGACGGCCAGAATTTGATGCCCCAGTACCCACATAGAGCAAAATGCACAAAGTGGCACATGCATCTGGAGTTCATTTGCAGTGGCAGGAGATCCTGGCACACCTATACTCATTCTCTTTCCGTCTGCCTCTTTCTGTCTTTCTCTTTAAAAAAAAAAATAGGGCTGGAGAGATGGCTTAGCAGTGAAAACACTTGCCTATGAAGCCTAATGACCCAGGTTCAATTCCCCAGGACCCACATAAGCCAGATGCACAAGGTGAAGCACACATCTGGAGTTCATTTGCAGTGGTTAGAGACCTTGTTGCACCCATTTTCTCTCTCTCTCTCTCTCTCTCTCTCTCTTTCTCTCTCTCCCTCTTTACCTCTCTCTCTAATAAATAAAATAAAAATTTTTAAACATTATTTTTTTATAAAAAAAAAAGAAGACTACACAATGTTCAGGTGTTTTCAGAGTAACTCCATCAGCAGAGTTGAGATTGGAATCCAGGTCTCTAGCCTCAAGGTCCAAGTTCATTCTACCCATTGTTTACTGACTGAAAAGCAGTGTTCCCTGGAATGAACACTCAGGGCTAATTTATCTCCTGCTTGTCAATCCTAACAGCTTTGCGTATGGGAAAGGTCCCTGGCAGTGGCCGGGGGGAGCGAGAGCTCACTGAGCACTGGCTGCCTGCTTCCTATTTCCCACAGCATTCCCGGCACCCAGACAGAAAAGACACCAAGAGAATGTTCGGAATGAGTTCTTCGATCACCAGTATCTAGCCTGCAAGCTCTTTCAATTCTTTTTTCTTTTTTTCAATTTTATTTACTTCTTTGCTGTCTGTGTATCTGTGTGGGCACACACTGGGGCCTCTTGCATCTGCAAACACCAGATGCTTGTGTCATTTTTTGCAGCCAGCTCATGTGAGTGGCTTGGGAATTGAACCTGGACCAGTAAGCTTTGCAAGCAAGCACCTTTAACCGCTGAGCTGTCTTCCCAGCCCCTCAGTTCTTAACTACTTTTTGTATAGATCATTTTTCAAGGTGATAACTTTCTAATGATATAGTGTAACAAGTGATCTTTTGTATTTTTAATAAGGTCACAACTGTGCTTAAACCAAGTACATTGTCATCTGTAGTCTGCCTATTTCTCTCTCTGTCTTCCTTTACATTTTGCATCTTCTGACAGACTTAATGAAGATTTATAGCTGCATTATATAGCCATGATCCATTATCAGCAGATCCCAAAATGCTGGGCATTCTGAATAGGAAGATTTAGCAGTGGGTTTTGATTCGTTGGGATCTAGTTCTTTCGAAGAGCAGCATTTCTTCATTTGCTTACATGCCCAGATCAGGTGCGTGAGTTTTGCTGGAAGCCTCAAGGAGTCTAAGACTGCGTTATTTCGTTTGATTGCATGATTCGTTTTAAAGACAAGGTTTCTGGAACCCTTACTTGTTGTCTCAGCGTGGGCATGAAGAACATAAATGCCATCCACTTCTGGCATCGTGCGGCACAGCAGGGCTCAAGGAGCTCGCTGACGGACACGCTCACCTACAAGCAAGCTGTGACATGAGGTCGGTCAGCAGTTAGACTTAAGAGCTAGTTTTGTTTACTCTTGCAGAGTTAATGAGATGCAGCTTATCATATCGATTCTTCCACTTTCATAACACCATGCTCCACTTGTAATAGAACTTACCAAAGGTGTGATTTCACAATTATCGGTGTGATGCTGAGATGAAGGCTTGTCTTCCCTCTTCTCCCTAAGAGGATCGCTGCCTGGTTCTAATTATCATCAGGCTGTTTGGTTCATCACTGTCGCCCATAGCCTAGCGCAGGGTAAAGGACTCAATAAAGATTATTCAATGAGTATTTCGATGAATGAAATTAATGGCTCTCCATTTGTCTGGTGGGCTAATCTCTTTCCTAGCAGAAGCACAAAAGCAGTAATTTTAATTTTTTGTTTATTTTTATTTATTTATTTGAGAGCAACAGCCAGAGAAAGAGGCAGGTAGAAAGAGACAATGGGGCGCACCAGGGCCTCCAGCCTCTGCAAATGCACTCCAGACGTTCGCACCCCCTTGTGCGTCTGGCTTACGTGGGTTCTGGGAAATCGAGCCTTAGGCTTCACAGGCAAGCTCTTAACCAACGACTAAGCCATCTCTCCAGCCCCAAAAGCAGTAATTAAAAAAATATTTTATTATTTATTTATTAGAGAGAGAAAGAATGGGCACTCCAGGGCATCTGTCCATTGCAAATGAGCTCCAGACTCAGACACTACCATGTGCACCTGGCTTACATGGATACTGGGGAATCAAACCTGGGTCCTTAGGTTTTGTATGCAAACACCTTAACTCCTAAGCCATCTCTTCATCCCAGCACTAATTCTTTTTTTTTTTTTTTTTTTTTTTTTTTTTTTTTTTTGAGTGGGGAGGTTTCGAGGTAAAGTCTCCCTCTAGCCCAGGATACCCTGGAATTCACTGTCTCCCAAGTGCTGGGATTAAAGGTATGCACCACGACACTGAGCCTAATTCTTAACTTTGTTCCAAAAATGGTCCTGAAACAATAGAATGAGCATCACTTGGCAGACTATAGAAAACAGTCCTGGCCTCTATAGAAAACAGTCAGGCATCACTAGTGATTTCCTCTTTAACACCAGGCTCCAGGGGGCTTTTCAGCACACTAAAATGCCAAAACCCTCTACCTACCCAGATCTTTTCTTTTGATAGCATAGTACAATCCAAAAGGAAGTTTTCCACTTGAAACCTGCAATTCCAAGTGCCAAATGTTATTCCATGCTTACATATCTAAGGCAAATGATGTCAGAGAAAGACTGCATTTCACTCGGGGCTGATTGCAAGGTGGACTCGCTCTGGGGGTATTTTACATCCATTCATCTGCTTCCCTTCAAGATTTCAGGAATTCAAACAAAAGACTGCTTTGGGTCGTGCAAGTCTAGGTCTTGGGGGACAGACGCGCTCCTCTTCCCGTCATTCATGCGGCACCTGGGACAAATTGTTCAGAGCCAAGTGTGTATGTTTGATGTGAAAAGCGCACCTCTAATTAATCACCCTGAGCCCAGCCGGAACCCTTTCCCCGCGATCGCGATCGCTGCAAGCATGACTCAAGGGCCTTTCTCACCTGTTTGCCAGGCGCAGAGGAGTCATATAAGCGGCCTACTAATTTTGTCCCTGAGCGTCTTTTCCTAATTTAGTGCATTTGTTTATTTTTGTCAGACTGTGAACCAGGCGCTTCACAATCAGGTAGCTGTGACGGGCGAAATGTTGACTCACTTCGTTAGACATCTGGAGAGGGGAAAAAGTGTCTCGTTTATTGAATGTGAAAGGTGGAGGTGTTTCCAAAAAGAAAAATAACCATACTGCTTATAATTTGTGCTCCTGGAAATGCCAGTTTATAGCCAAACCAAGCCAAGTAACAAACACCTTGTTCCCACCTCCTAGCAGTGAGCCTCCCACAGGGCGCTTTCTCTAAAGCGGACCCAATGCAGTCTCCCCTCTCCGCATTTAACTGCTTTGTTAGACTTCAAAAGCTTGTCTGCTTCTTTGAAAAGGTCGTTTTCATCCATCAGCCTCTCCCATATTTAATGACTAAAACAATTTTTTGTCCTTCCTTCTCACTTCATAAATGAAGCAATCGGTTTCTATTGCATGGAAGAACTCTTCACATTTTAATGGATTCTTCATCTAGAGCGACATGTTTTGTTTTTAGATTTCAAAAGCCATGGAGAAGAATGAACTTCAAAGACAAATCCACCCAGAAGCCTGTTGCACTTCTGGTAGTCCTAAACGTTGTCATCCATCTTCACATTAAAATGTACAGTGTAACCTTTTGTATAATTTATGGTTCTGGACTGTGTCTTGCTGTTATCTGTCTGGCCCATTTGCATTTTCTAGAAGTCTTCTCTGAGGTGACCATTCTGAAGAACATAGTGAGAAAGCTCCTCGTTAGAACCATAGCCTTGGAGGAAATGTTTACGTTTCTAGCCCCATGAATATTGGAAATAAGAACGCTCCCTTGTCTGGAAGTATTGTATATAGAATGGATGCCAACTGTAACTAACATGTTTCTGAAAATGTAGAGAAAGGCTGAGTTATTTTAGTTTTTTTTTTGCCTATAATTAGGTACCAATTTTGGCTGAAGGGATTGGATAGTATGGAGATGCTAGCCAGTATCGTAACTGTGGTCCTAGGCTGAAGCCCTAGGCAGAGAGGAGGAAACATTCTCAAGAGAGACACTTTGTCCCTCCTTTCAGCGATCAGACCATCAACTTTATTCTTTGTATAATTAGTGTGTTTAGCAGGTATGTGGGATCCCCAGCTGGAGCTGATCTCCGGAGGAAGGATACAGAAGGCTTCCACTCTAGATCTGTAGGAGGAATGTACCTCTGGACAAAGAGTTCTTGCAGCCTTAAATGGACGGGAAGCTTACACGCCACAGAAAAACTGACACTCTTTCAGAGCCAGATTTTTCTAAAACCGTGTGGGTTATTGTCCAAGAGCAGTCTCTTGGTTGCTCAAAACTAGATGATAAGACGCTATTACTGAAGCCATTGCATGCCCTGTTCACAGGACCTGCAGAAATCAAGCTGGAATGAGCTAGAAGCTGCCTCCCCTGCTGGCTAGCTTCCATGGTGCTGGAAGGTGCCAGGTGACTGGCAGGGTCATAGTTGGAACTGTGGAGTTGGTCGTGCTGCACAACTCACTTCATCTGTATTTAGCGTTTTCCGTTCCATAAGTGCAACAATGAATGTTTCCCCCAGGAAACGCCATGCTGGGAATGAAGATGGGCCACCCGCAGAAGCCCTGACAGCAGACGAGCCATCTTGCAGGAGAACAACTACCTCCGTGTGCATACTTCTTGGCCTTTCTTTTATCCTTTCTGCAAGTTGTAACACTGCAGTGGGCAAAAGGGGACATGTTGAAACTGTCTCCCTCCCCAGTTTGTGTCAAAAACCATCAATACATTCCTGGTTTCGTTTTATACATTCATGGCATCTTTGTCTTGATGTGAGTGAGTGGACAGATTCAGTGCCATGCTTTATGGTCAGCGGCTCTGATAACATTAGTAGCAAAGGGGAGTCACGTGCAACCCAGATGGCCAAGAAAGGGACTCACATTCTAATCCCCTTTGAGCCTTAAGGTTCGCAAAATGTACACATGGTACATTTCACCTTCATTTCTGTGGTTTTATTTTGTTGCCACATGGATGCTAACCTGACTTCATCCTCTACACAGTCTATATTTATCATTTATCATTACCATAAGCTCAATAAGCTCAACGGGATTCTTTCTGCTGCTTTTCAGTAACAAATTAATAAACCATTTTTCCTGTTTGACCTCTAACATTTTTCTCATAACTTTTTTCATTAAATACCTGCCTGCAACAATATTTGCAATGTTGATATCACATAATCACCTAGAAGAGCTAAAAAAAAAAAAAAAAAAACCAATGACTGATATGTACTCTGGAGTCATGCAAGTACCAGTATTACTGGGATATCGTTCTGGCCTTCCTTTGACTCCCTGCTCCTTGTGGTCTCTGTCAAAAGAACTGAGACCAGACACACAGAGCACAGTGGAGAAGATGGGTGAGGCTTACTGCAGAGTAAGATAAAGTGGCAATGGCTAAAGGAACCATTGTGGCAGAAAAGACGCTCATGAGGTGAGAATGGGCGATGACCACAGAGAACTTTATACCAACTTATATTGTATGGTGGCTTCAGAGAGTTGAAGTCCCTCGAGCAGACAGCTTTCCTAAGAGACATTTCCTGGCCAGGTGGCTGACAAGCCCATTTGGATTAACTCTAAAAGCAGGGAACAGTGGTTTGTCTTTTTCCTTACCTGAAAGCTTCTGGTTAGGAAGTAATAGTACAGGGGACTGGAGAGACAGCTCAGCAGTTAAGGTGCTTGCCTACAAAGCATAAGGACCCCAGTTCAATACCCTAGTACCCGTGTAAGCCAGATGCACAAGGTGGTGCATATGTCTGGATTTCGTTTCCAGTGGCTAGAGGCCCTGGCATGCCCATTCTCTCTCTCAAATAAAAATAAAAAAAAATATTATTTTAAAAAAGAAAGTAATATTATGACTTTTTGGGTAGTTCAGAAAATCATGTCTCCAGAGAGAACTCAGTTCTCAGTTTCTTGACTGGTAGTCACAATCCAAAAGTTTTAATTCCATTGATTATGAGGAAGGGGTCTACCCTCAATGACATTCAAACTTGCTACTATTTAACTAGCCACTTTGCATCACAATCTTGGGATCCAGGCATCAGTATTCTTTGTTATTGGAACTCTTATCTTTAAAAATATTTTTATTTATTTGAGAGATAGAGACAGAGAGATAGAGAGGGAGACAGACAGCGAGAGAGAGTATGGGTGTTCCAGGTCCTCCTGCCACTGCAAACAAATTCCAGACACATGTACCACATTGTGGATCTGGCTTTATGTGGGTACTGGAGAATTGAATCCAGGCCTTCATGCTTTGCAAGCAAGTGCCTTTAACTGCTGAGTCATCTCTCCAGCCCATAGTGTTGGAACTCTTAAGTGATCCCATAGTGTAGGCATGACTCAGAATATCTGAGATTCAGAACATCTATTATTGTGTATATATGTCTTGTTTTGACATCCTTCTTTATTGAGTTTGGAAATTGAATGTGGTTACAGAAACATCTGGGCATCAAAGACGTATCTTAATCTATCAAATACATTCCAATAGTCATATGTTTATGCAGGAAAAGAAAATACTGAAACAGAATGTCATTTGCTGGAATTCAGTGTTAGCCAAAGGAGACGATTCCTTGTCGTGGTGATAGCAGCTTGATGAATGTATGGTTTTGTTTTTGTAGCATGTCAGAACTAAAGGAGGAGAACCAAAAGAGGTCAGAACTCATTAATAGGAAAAAATGTTGTGCCCTCTTGTATATTTGTATTTTCTTTTTGATGTAGATTATCTTCAGATGAAGGTCTCAGAAAGCTGAGTGCTACATGGGAAAAATATCTCTCAAAGAATGTGAACGGAAACAGGAAGCCACAAGCTATGTGCGACTTCTAATTTGAACTAGAGGCAGCAGCTGGGTATGGGAGCACTGGCGAAGAACCTTTCTACGTGCTGTTGGAAGCTCCGCTTGCTTTTGAACTGCATAGAAAGCTCTATAATGTTTCTTACCAGTAACCAAAGGAACTCAAATATGTAAAACACTGAGAAATTTAGCCTTAATCATACCATGCAAGGGAGAACCATGCAGGGAAACAAACTAAGACAAAGTCATTTGCCACAGAAAACCAAATCTGACCCAGTGAATTTATATTAACAAGCTGATCCTCTCAAGAGAAATTGAGGAGCTGGAAGCATTCTTACAGAATTAGTAAATGCAGGCTTAGCAAGCATGCTGGCCATCTCATAAGTCTATAGCTTTGTGTAGTTTAAAGGAGAACTATTAAGAATCCCAGCGTTGGAGAGCCAGTGCAGTGGTTAAAGGCCTTTACTTGCAAAGCTTGCCAGCTTTGGTTTGATTCTCCAGTACCCATGTAAAGCCAGATGCACAAAATGGTACATGCTTATGGAATTCCTTTGCAGCAGCAAGAGGCCCTGGTTTGCCCATTTTCTCCCTCTCTCTCTCTCCTCTTGGAGATAAAAATAAATAAATACACTTATCTCATCCTTTAATTTAATCTACTGCAGAGGTCAGTGAACAGTTCTGGTAAAAAGTCAAATAATGAATACTTTCTGCCTTGCACATCAGCATCATGTTGGTGCCACACAGCCTGCTTTTGAACATGAAGGAAGGCGGTCACAGGCTTGTATAAATAAGTGGAGCTGTGTGCTAGTGAAACTTTTCCTTCCTTCCTTCCTTCTTCCTTCCTTCCTTCCTTCCTTCCCTCCTTCTTTCCTTCCTTCCCTCCTCCCTTCCTTCCCTCCTTCCCTCCTCCCTTCCTTCCCTCCTTCCCTTCTTCCTTCCTTTCTTCCTTCCCTCCTTCCTTCCTTTCCTTCTTCCCTCCTTCCCTTCTTCCTTCCCTTTCCTTCCTTTCCTCCTTCCCTCCTTCCTTCCTTTCCTCCTCCCCTCCTTCCTTCCTTCCCTCCTTCTCTCCTTCCTTCCTTCCCTCCTTCTCTCCTTCCTTCCTTCCTTCCTTTCTTTCCTCCTTCCCTCCTCCCTACCTTCCCTCCTTCCTTCCTTCCTTCCTTTCTTTCCTCCTTCCCTCCTCCCTACCTTCCCTCCTTCATTCCTTCCCTCCTTCCTTTCTTCCCTCCTTCCTTCTTTCCCCCTTCCCTCCTTCCTTCCTTTCTTCCTTCTCTCCTTCCTTCCTTCCTTCCCTTCCTCCTTCCCTCCTTCCTTCCTTCCTTCTCTCCTTCCTTCCTTCCTTCCCCCCTCCCTTTCTTCCCTTCCCTTCTTCTCTCCTTCCTTCCTTCCCTTCTTCTCTCCTTCCCTCCTTGTCTCCTTCCTTCCCTCCTTCCTTCCTTCCTTCCTTCCTTTCCTCCTTCCCTCCTTCCTTCCCTCCCTTCCTTCCTTCCCCCTCTCTCCTTCCTTTCTTCCTTCCCTCCTTCCTTTCCTCCTTCCCTTACTTCCTTCCTTCACTCCTTCTCTCCTTCTTTGCTTCTTTCCCTCCTTCCTTCCTTCCCTCCTTGTCTCCTTCCTTCCTTCCTTCCTTTCTTCTTATTCCTTTTTTAAAACAGTCAACAGGCTCCGTTAGGCTCAGTCACTCTGTCTGGTACCTTATTTGTATGCAAGACCATTACATCTCATTGGCCTTGACAGTCCCTGCCTTTGCCCTCCCTTGCATGTTGGTCTGGCCTAGAATTTTCTGGTCAATAGCCCCGAGTCTTCACACGCTATGCATTCTTCCAGGATAATGTCATCTACTTTAACTTTTTCGCTCCAAGTCATGATCATGAGCCTAAACCAGTCTCTTATGAGCCAACTGTTTGGCTGGAGGCTACCTCCTAGAGCCAAATACCTCCTCGATATTCGCTTGGAAGTTCTACATGCAACTGAAACGCGACAGTGAAACCACCACTACCTTCCCTGTGAACCAGGTCTTGATGGGTAGACCACATCCCTCCCATCCACTCAGTTATCCAAGTTGGAGACCTAGAAATTAGACACGATGCTTTACCTATCGCTAGGTTAAACACTGCAGATGCCTCCCACAGTTGACTATGCAGCACCAAGAGCCACGAGAAACAGCTGCAAGCAGCATGGAAGATTTCATCATCATAGCCTGAGTGCAAAAGGGGAGAAACCAAACACAGTCTGCAATGTAATACTATTTGTACAACTAAAAACTCAATCGTGGGGCTAGAGAGATGGCTCAGCAGTTAAGGTGCTTGCCTGCAAAGCCTAATGACCCTGGTTCGATTTCCCAGTGCCCACATAAAGCCAGATGCACAGTGGCGCATGCATCTGGAACTTGTTTGCAGGGGCTGGAGGCCTTGGTATGCCCATTCTCTCTCTTTCCTCTCTTCTCTATCTCTCTTGGTTTGTAAATAAATAAACAAACAAATAAATAAATATCTTTTAAAAGTTCAATCATAATTTTAAAAATACTATATTTTTGAAAGATATTTAAGAGTCTGGTTTATAAACCCAAACATAATCCCAAATGAGGGCCTTTCGATGAGGGGAAAGTGAAGCAAGAATTGGAGGACAGAAAGAAAAATAATCATATAAAAAAATAAGAGAGGAGGAGTTGGGGATGTAGCTCAGTTGGTAAAATGTTTGCCTCATATGCAGGAAGCACTGGGTTCTATTCCCAGCACTGCATAAACTGTAGACTGAATGTGACCAGCTCCGAATGCCATGGCTTCCTGCTAAGATGGTCAGCGTTTATAATCCTAGCACTTGGGAGGTGGAGGCAGTAGCATCTGAAATTCAAAGTCATCCTTAGCTATATAGCAAGTTCAAGGCCAGCCTGAGATATAAGATATGCTGTTTCCATGAAGGCTTGTATTGATGGTCCACTTGACAGGACCTAGGGTCACCAGTGAGGGATTATGCAGATGAGACTAGCCTCTGAGAGTGACTGAGGGATGGTCTTTATTAGGTCAATTAGGGTGGAAGACCTGCCTTAACTGTGGGTGGCACCATTCCATGGGTCCCGGGCTGGGTGAAAAGGAGAGCGCTGGCTGAGCAGCATGCAGTGCTGGGCTCTGCTGCCTCATGGTGGACTGCATGTGACCACCCCCTGGTGGCACGTCTTCCTGCCAGGGTGGACAGTAACTGAGAAATGAAAGCTGAAAGAAACCCGTTCTCCCTTAAGCTGAGTGTTGTCAAGTATCTTGTCCAGCGACAAGAAGTTGACTGATAACAGTCTCAAAACTCAGAAACATCAATAACAACAAAATAGTAAGAGAGGTAATTTAACAGACTAATGACAAGATTAACTCAATTCTCTGCACTTAGAATTTTTTGAGTAGAAAAGAGTATTACAAAGATGAAAAGCATGCCATAAAAGCAGAAGTGAATGACTAACTACCAATTGTTACAATCTTTACATTTTTAGATAAAGTTATGTCATGATAAAATTTTCATTACTTAGATCACAATAATATTTTTCAGTTACAGTATAAACGTTTTTAAAAAATACTTTTGTTTATTTATTTGTGAGAAAGAGGCAGATACAGTAAATATTGCTGCCCCAGGGACTCCTGCAACTGTAAATGAACTCAAGATGCATGTGCCACTTTGTGCATAGACCTTTATGTGAGTACTAGGGAATCAAATCCAGGCTGTCAGGCTTTGCAAGCAAGCACCTTTGACCACTGAGCCATCTCTCCATCCCCAGGAGTATAAGCTTTTGTTCATGTCATCCATAATTAAATTGTTAAATAAAGATGAAAGTGTCCAGAATTTACTAAGAAAGCCTGGTGTTGGCCTGCCTCATGGTATAAATTTTTTATATTTACTACTTCAGTGAGCTGTCTTGGTATTGCGTGGTGTATTAAAACATAGTAGTATATCCAACAGATATAGCCAGACAGATTCAACCAGACATACTATATCATTGTATATGGTTATTTTTAGATCTATTGCATAAAAGTTTATGAGCACAAACTTTAGAGGGTTATGTTATCAGTTTCAATTTAGAAAAAAATCTATCGCATATTGAAAATATGCATTTTCTTCCAGAATAATTCAAAGTGAAAATACTAATCATTATTGTTAATGGGAGCATATGCCAACTAAGAGTGGTTAAACTAGCCAATTTCTAATATGTGCCTTACTGAAATTTTCATATGCTCTGTTACACAACTCTTAAAAACTAAGTTAGATACCAAGGTTTTCTGACTAAATATTTTGAATGTGAGAACAAGTCATAACTTTTATCAATTCAAAGATGAAAAGTAGAAAAGAGAAATTTTTGTTTTATAAATTAGTTTAAACCTTTAACTGATTGATAAAATTTTCACTTTCCTTTGGCTTCAATGGTATTGTATAGAAAATAGTAGATCTAGATTTTCCATTAGCTCTTCAAAGCAATTTAAATCGCATTACATGCAGCTCAATCAACATACATAAACCTAACAGCAGGACCATTTTAAAAAGAAAATGTTGGGCTGGAGAAATGGCTTAGTGATTAAGGCGCTTGCTAGCAAAGGCTAAGGACCCAGGTTTGATTCTCCAGGTCTCATGTAAGCCAGACGCACATGGTGGCTCATGCGTCTGGAGTTCGTTTGCAGTGGCTGGAGGCCCTGGTGCGCCTATTCTCACTCTCTCTCTCTCTTCCTCCCACCCCTCTCTCTGTCTTAAATAAATAAACAAATAAATAAATAAATATCTTTAAAAAAAGGAAAACGTTGACAAAAGTCATTTCCTTTGTGTGCGCATGCATGCATGTGTGTGTGTACACATGTGCACACGGAGAGGGGGCAGAGGATAACCTTGGGTGTTGTTTTTCAGGTACCATCCATCATTTTTGAGATTGGGTGTTTCATTTGCCTGGAACTCACCAAGTAGTCCAGACTGGCTGGCCAGCTAGCCCCAGGGATCTCCTGTCTCCACCTTACCAGCACTGCGATCATAAGGGTATCAGTGCATCCAGGCATTTTTCATACGCAAGTCCTCATATCCACACATTACTGACTGAGCTATTCCCCAGCCCGACAGAAGTCATTGAAGTTCACTGTACTTTGTCTTTTTTTTCTTCTTATTGACAGCTTCCATACTTACAGACAGTAAACCATGATAATTCCCTTCCCCCCCCCTTTCCCCTTCACACATCTGCACTCCATCATATCTCCTCCCTCTCTCCATCAGTCTCTCTTTTACTTTGATGTCATCATCATTTCTCCCTGTTCTGAGGGTCTTGTGAAGATAGTGCTGTACTTGGTCTTTTCTTAATCTCACTTGCACCTTATTGCCACTCATGCTGGAGTTCCTCACATCTGCAGCTTCTTTCAAGTTTTTTTTTTTTATTGACATGTATAACTGTTCACATTAGTAGGGTTCAGTGTGGTGCTTGACTACATTCTGACTGTTTCTTCCAGGTGCACCTCCCGCTCTCTCACTCAGAATCGACTGTATCTGTGATTGTGCTTTCTAAACTGTAAGGGGCCTTACAGGGACGTTTGCAAGCATATCCAAATACTGTTTAGTTTGAGGAGGTAAGAATAAAATGTTGGCATCGATAATGGTCTTTAATTTCTAGATAAGCTGGAGCGATGGGTGACAAGTTATGTGTCATCACCTTCCCAAGAAATGTCTGCCATTTTCAAAGGCAGGATGCTCTGGCCTGAATGAATGGACGACTGGTAAAATTCCAGACTGAGCAGGTATGAAGGATGGGTTTAGCTGGGAGAGATGAAGCGGGGTGGGGAATATCCAGGAAACGCCATCTAAATAGCCACACACCACACGGCGCTGGCCGCCACTCGGCTCGGTCCAGGTTCTATAAATATTGGCTTGGCATTGGAGAAAATGTCTCAAAATAAATTGCGACCATATAAATTCTAATTTTGAGTGTGTGGACAAGTTTCCTTGACTATGTATCCTATATTAAACAGTTAATACTTTGTTTTTAAATTCTGGTCTTGTCAGATTTTATAACATGGGGACTCGCTATTAGAAATAATATTGGTAGACACAACTGGCATTGTAATAAAGTTTTGTGTAGTATGAATGTGTGTTTTATATCCTTTTTTAAACAAATTTTATTTATTTATTTGAGAGAGAGAGAGAGAATGGATGCTCTAGGGCCTCCAGCCATTGCAAAGCAACACAGACGCATGGGCCACCTTGTGCATCTGGCTTTACATGGACACTGGGGCATTGAACCTGAGTCCTTTGGTTTTGCAGGCAAGCGCCTTAACCATTAAGCCATCTCCCAGGCCATGTTTTATATCTTTAGCTGGAATGTGCTACTGTTATTTTATACCTTTAATTATTATTTAATGATAACTAGCATATTTTCAAATCTAACTGGAAAAACAAACTCTGAATGATTGGCATTCATCCAGACTTTTGGAACAATCACACACTTTGACTCACTACAATCTGGTCTGGATGGATTTCAAACTATAAATTCAAATCAATTTCCTCAACCTGAAGTGTTACGTCACCATATTTGGGCAAGAGTTTTAACATATGCTTCTAGAGTGGGTCTACACATTGAAAGATAAAGCCTTTTCCTCTTTTCTACACAAAGATACATCACTGTTTATGGGTAGTACACATTACATGAATAAGCTAATTTTTAGGTAATCATGTTAGCTAGGGAATTTTTTTTTAAATCACCAAGTATGTTGCTTTCCTTTATTCCCACACCTAATTGATGTTCTTAGTAGATTTGACCCAAGATGAAAATGGGCATCTGCTTATATTGAGTTAAATGGTGGAAATAATGCTCTATATTAAATATCTTACTAATATGTAAGGACTAACTCTTAGAACAAGACCTATGGACTCAAAGGTAAATTGGCCCTCCTGGGAGATGAGGTAAATCTCCTTTTATGTCCATGACCTAGTGATACATTCCCTTGCACCTTCTTAGATATGATTGTAGTATTAGAATTTTACAAACCAATCAGTTAATGAAGATTTACTGAGCCCCTTCTATATGCCAGTTACTCAACAGGATGCTGGAGATACAGTGTCCTTACCCTCAGAGATGTTACAGTTAAGTAACAGTTAAGTCAGAGAGTAACATTAAATATAAATAGATACAATTAAATAATATATTACAATACAAATAAAAATAATAAGGGCGATAAAGGCAGAAGGAATGAAATGCTATCAGAGTGCATGGTAGAGGAATATAGTTTGTTTGGTTTTTTTTGTTGTTTGTTTGTTTGTTTTTTTGGTTTTTCGAGGTAGGGTTTCACTCTAGCTCAGGCTGACCTGAAATTTGCTATGTAATCTCAGGGTGGCCTTGAGCTCACGGTGATCCTCCTACCTCTGCCTCCCAAGTGCTGGGATTAAAGGCATGCACCACCACGCCCGGCTAGGAATATAATCTTAGGCTGACAGCCATGGTGCCAAGGAAGGGGAGCAATGGAGGAGGCGGCTAGTGAAACAGCTGCCTGCTCACTGGGTCCTCCCTCCTCGGCCCAGAAAGATCTCTCTTTCCATAGGATTAGGGCCCCACCCAAGGCCTCATTTAACCTTAAATGCCTCCTCCTGTCCCTATTGTCAGATACGTTGGGTTTAGGGCTTCAACATATGGAGTTTTATTTATTCTTTTGAGACAGGTTCTCATGTAGCCTATGAACTTGCTGCTAATAGCTGAGGATGGCATTGAATTTATGACCCTCTTGCCTCCACTTCCCAAGTACTTGGGTTACAAATATGTACCACAACACCCAGTTTTATGCACTGCTGCATGTTAGACAAGCACTCTACCAGCTGAGCCACATCTCCAGCCCAACATAAGAATTAAAAAAATTTTTTTAATTCTATTTTATTTGCAAGCAGAGAGAGAGAGAGAGAGAGAGAGAGAGAGAGAGAGAGGAGACAGAGGGAGAATGGGCACACCAAGGCCTCCAGCCACTGCAAACAAACTCCAGACACATGCGCCCCCTTGTGCATCTGGCTTATGTGGGTCCTGGGGAATTGAACCTGGGTCCTTTGGCTTCACAGGCAAACACCTTAACTGCTAAGCCATCTCTCCAGCCCCCAACATCAAGAATTTTAAGGAGATAGAATTCAGTCTGTCTCTGTGAGAAACGCTCATGTAGCTGTGGCTCCAAGAAACTAGAACCACCTCTCCTTGCTCCCAGTAGTGGAGATTCAAGATTTCTGGAACAGCTAAAAATTTATTGGCTCCCTAAGGCAATTCACAGATGTCTGCACATTGTGTTCCCCAATTCATAAAAGTTCGACAAATGCAAAATGATAATGTGTTTTAGCCTCACAGATAATAATGTACAAGTGAATACAATAAGGCATAATTTAATATATTGACAATGATTAAAAATTTAAAATTCTGGTGCTAATGAGGTTTTGCAGAAATAAGTATACTTGGAACTGTTTAAGGGTCTTTAAGTGGATGTGTCTTTTTATTAATTAGGTAATATCCATGAAAATGTTGAAATGATTTAACTTTGACCCAGTTCTTAGACTTTAACCCTCAGCAGTCCTAGCTGAGGACACTTTCTGCCACATGTTATTATAATAGCAAGAAAAGAAAAATAAGATGAAAATCCTCTGTGGCAGTCAGAGCTCTGGCAGGAAACAGAATTAACTCTGAAAGTTCCAGTTAATAAGATCACTAACTTGTGAGAGCGCCAGTGTGGAGGACGGGGTTGGGTGGGGGGGTGGCTGTTGGTGCACATTTCTTTCTCACAGCTAGTCAGTAACTTCACCTACAGAAATTACCAAGCACACTGGGAAGATGTCGCAAGGGTTCAAGGCCCTTGCTCTGCAAGCCTGCCACCTGCAGTTCAGATCCCCAGCACCCATGTTCAGCAAAGTGGAATGTATGTCTAAAATCCCAACATGCCTGTGGCAAAGAGAGTCAGAGTCAGGAGAGGCCTGAAGCTCACAGCCCAGCTAGTCTGAACGAGAGGAACCGTGGCTGTTCTCTGATCTCCATACACGCGGCGCGCACGCGTACATACGCACACACCCACACTTGAACAAAAGAAGAAAGAAGGAAATTGTCAGACACTAGGCATTGAGCAGCTCACCACTGGCTAAGGGACCCCAGGAAGGGGAGTGAGGCGCAGGGTAGACCAGGAGCCCTGGGCAGTCGCTAAGACTTCTTCTAGCAAAGGAAGAGAGCGGCGGCCAGGGATGGGGCCGTCTATAAGGAGCTGGATGCATGGGGGAGCTCTGTCACCTCCAGAATTGCCACTCAGAGGGGAACGGAATGAGAGAAGTTTTACGACCTCTTTCACCCCCATTCTGCCTTGCATTTCCTTGGCTGAACCCCATCGGAAGGCAAGCTTCAACTTTCTTAATCATAGAGCACGGTGGGTAAGAGGTGCGCAGAGTAATGCGGGAGGCAGACACGGAAAAGAAATAATATCCGTTATCTGAATAGCCACCAAGAAGCAGCTCATGAGTCGTGCAGTAGTCATGAACATGAAAGTCACAGAGACAAGGAGGAGAAATAAGTTTCCACGTATGGACACAAACGTCTATAATGTGTTATTAAATGATCAAGATCTTACAAGCCGGGCGTGGTGGCGCACGCCTTCAATCCCAGAACTCGGGAGGCAGAGGTAGGAAGACCACCATGAGTTCAAGGCCACCTTGAGACTACAGAGTGACCAGGTCAGCCTGGGCTAGAGTGAGACCCTACCTTGGAAATCTAAAAAAATAAAATAAAAAAAGATCTTACAGAAAAGTGTAAATCTTTACTTCTGTTTTTATAAAGATTATATATATATATATATATATATATATATATATATATATTTTTTTTTTTCTCCATAGGTCAGACAAAATTATGTATGCTAGCCTGTCAAAGTGAAGAATCTTTGAAGAATGGGGTTGATCAAAGGGAAATGAGGCCTTGCATTTTTTACTTTACGTATTTCTAATGTGGTTGAGTTAATAAAGGCGTATTCCCCTCATAACAGTTTTCAGACAAAGCTGACTGTTAGTGTCTGCTTTTTCCTTGCAGAGAAAGCATGTAATACTTTGTTATGACCTTCATACATGCTCTGTAAATATGAGTCTTTTTTTTCTTTCCCAGCCCACCTGAAAACTCCTGCTTGGAATGTGAAGGAGTCAGCACATGCCGTTGCTGTCTGAAAATGGGTGCAGATGTGAGGAAATGCCCGTCAGCTGAGGTTTCTGGTTCAGTTCTCCTGGGGTCATTTCACAAGGCGACAGGGCAGAGCGTCAGCAACGGGGTGGAGCCGTCCCAGAGCCGTGTCTGAAATACAGTCATCTTGAGCTTCAGCAGTTGAACTAATTCATTTGCTTATTTGTTTATTGATTATTAATTTGTTGGTGGTTCTGAAGATTGAGCCCAGGGCCTCGTGAGTACCAGGCAGTCACTATCAATCACTGAGCTACCTCCGAGGCCGAACAGTTGGTTTTAACCTCGTAAGCTCTACTACCCCACTATAGCCTTAGATGCTTAATTTTGTTTCCAATTAGCAAAAGCAGGAAAACACAATGATAATTATTGATGTATAAATAATTCATCTCCAGCATGTTTTGGCAATATTTTTTTTGAAAATTAAGCATTATGAAAAGTGATTCCCCAAACATAAAATTAACTGCTCAAAATAAATAAATTCTACACTTATAATATTAAGTGCATATGAATTATCCTAACTGGGGTGGTGTTTGTAATTTCTTTGACATAATGTTTAATTTTTTTTTCATAGAAAAGAAGACTCCTGTAGTGTTATTAGATACATGAACAAAAATGTCAGTGTTTCCTAGCCAACAATACTTTCAAACTTGAATATATTTAGGCTTCTGGGATGACTGAATTATAATCAACATGGAAAAGAAAACATCAGTAAAACATTCTCTTGACCAAAATACACACTCCACCCTTTAGCCACTTCCTCATGTAAGAACGTGTGCATAGAATACTGTTTTCCCTCCCTCGTCTGCTTCACTAGTCACCGTAGCTGATTAGAAGACTCTGTCCAGGTTGCCCAAATCAATGAAAGGTAATGTTAACAGATGTTATGGGCACCTATGGACATTTTATTATCAGTCTATCATATGGAAGCATAGCGAAAACAAGCTATTTTATTAAGAAATTTCGGGGTGGAGAGATGGCTTAGTGGTTAAGAGCTTGCCTGTGAAGCCTAAGGACCCTGGTTCGAGGCTCGATTCCCCAGGACCCACGTTATCCAGGTGCACAAGGGGGTGCATGCATCTGGAGTTCATTTGCAGTGGCTAAAGGCCACTGGCATGCCCATTCTCTCTCTCTCTGCCTCTTTCTGTCTCTGTCGCTCTCAAATAAATAAATAAATAAATAAAAATTAAAAAAAAATAAGAAATTTGTTGTTGAGAGGTTACATAATGTAAAGCAGCTATGAAATAAGTCAGGCCAAAGGAGAAATAAAAACTGTTATTAACATTGAGAAAAATTAAATCATGACCTCAGAGTGGCTGATGTTACCTACAAGAGACTTGCATAATAGAAGGGGGAAAAATGAAGACAGAGACTAGGTGGAAAGAAGAAAGGACTCAGTGGAGGGGAAAAGGGAGGATGGTGGGAGCATATTATAATTACAGTATATTGTCTATATGTATGAAAGTTGACAATAAAAAAATGAAAATAGGAAAAATAGAAATGGAAGGATGGTAACTTTAAAAAAAATAAAATTTCCGTAATATTTTCCAGTTTTTAAAACTTTTGGTAAAATCCACATTACATGGAACATACTATCTTGGCCAGTTTATGTAGGTAGCTGGGTAACATTAGTAGACATGATTTTGCAGCCATCCCCCACCCCCCACCTCCAGCATCTGCTTCATTGTCAAATGGAACTTCTATGCCCACCTGTTCAAACAATAGCTCCTATGCCCACCTGTTCAAACAATAGCTCGTCACTCTCCCTCCCTCCAACATCTGGCTACCACCAGCATATTTTCTTTTTCTATGACTTAGACTCCTGTACATCCTTCTCATTAGTGAAATCAGAGTACTTTAATTTTTTTGTGTGTGACTGGCTTATTTCATTTCGCATAAGGTCTATCCATGTTCTAGCTTATGACAGGATTTCTTTTTTATTCTTCTTGTTTTTTAAAAAATATTTTTATTTATTTATTTATTTACTTGCAAGCAGAGAGAGATAGAGAAAAGACAGACAGGCAGAGAAAATGAGCACACAAGGGCACAAACTCCAGATGCATGTTCCCTTTTGTGCATCTGGCTTGATGTGGGAATTGGGGAAACGAACCTAGGTCATTAGGCTTTGCATACAAGTGCCTTAACCATTGTGCCATCTCTCCGGTCCTGTTGGTTTGTTTTTGAGGCAGAGTTTTACCCTATCCCAGGAACTCGCTCTGTCACCCAGACGGGCCTTGAATTCATGGTAACCCTCCGACCTATTCTCCCTAGTTCCAGGGCTATAGATGGGAGCCCCCATTCCCAGCTTGTTTTCCTTGGTTTTTAAGTTTGGATACTGTTAACAATATTACACTGTAGATATAGAATATGTACGTGGGTTGCTTCTGCCTATTGACTTGACTAATACACCTACATCCATGGATGTAATGACCTGCTTTAAGTTTTTGACATCTATAAGGAAGGGAATTGGCATGTCACACGGAGTTCTTTTTGATTTTTTGATAAACAGCCATATGATTCTCCACAGCATTTTACATTCTCACCATCTGTATACAGGTTCTGATTTTTCCAAGACCTCAATAATGATTATTTCTTACTCATTCACTCATTCATTCTTCAGTTTGCAGTAGTTGGGATTGAATTTAGGGACTTTCACCTGCTTGGCAAATGCTCCACCACTGAACTAGATGCCCTTAGATCTTTATCTGAGGTTTTTAAACTGTTTTGTTTTGTTTTGAGTTTGAGTTTGAGGCAGGGTCTTGTTATGGTTCCCAGGCTGGTCTTGATTTTGTCATCCTCCTGCCTCAGCTTCCAAGTATCTTGAATGACAGGCCTGTGCCATTAGGCTTGGTGTGGTATCGCTTTATTTATGGCAACCAAAGTAATGGGTACGATGTTATGTTCACATTGAACTTTCTTCATCTTGGAAGATAGTTTGGGTTTGCATTTTCCTGACCAACAGTGATGTTAAAAATCTTTTCATATGTTTATTGGTCATTTGAGAACTATTTTTGGAGAAATGTCTATTTCATCCCTTGCCTATTTGTAAGTCTTGTTGTTTTGTTGTTGAATTTTAGTTGTCTGTATATTTTGAATACCAGTCCCCTGATAGATATTTGATCTTGATATTCCTAGCTTGATGCTACTGACTGGTGAAGATGAAAACAATTAAATTGAGGAGCAAGAGTGAAAATGATTTTGCCAGTCAAGTGGCCACTAGAAGTCTTGATGCGAAGTTGAACAGAGCACCAGCACAAGCACCTCTGACATCACTTAAGAAAGACTTACTTGCTGGCCTGGAGGGATAGCTTAGCAGTTAAGATGCTTGCCTGTGAAGCCAAAGGACCTTGGTTCGATTCCCCAGGACCCACGTAAGCCAGATGCACAAGGTGGTGCATGCATCTAGAGTTTGTTTGCAGTGGCTAGAGGCCCTGGTATACCCATTCTCTCTCACTCTCTCTCTCTCTCTCTTTGTCTGCCTCTTTCCCTCTCTCAAATAAATAAATAAAAATAAAATATTAAAATAAAAAAAATGAATGCTTATTGAGGTGCAAGAAAAGAGGGCTATGGCTCAAGAAATGTGAGTGACATACATTAGACATATAAAAATATACTTTCTTTTAAAAATCAATGCTTTGTATAATTTGTTTTTAAAGTTTATTTCACCATTGTACTGAGAAAAAGTGACAGAGGACTGCTTAGCACTGAGGCATCTCTATCACACCCTCCAAAGCTCAGGACCCGTTAGGGAGGAGGTGAAGAAAAGATTGTAAGAGCCAAAGGAAGGGGAGGACTGATTTATAATACTGTCTTCCAGACACAAAGGGCCTTAATATTCATGAACTTACAGTGACTGACACTACTTACATGAAACCTGCATAATAGGAGGGAAAAAAAATGATAACCTCAAAATAGAAAAGAGACTAACTGGAAAGAAGGGACTCAGTGGTGGGGGATTTGGGAGGGGGAGGCTGGGGTGGTGGGAGGGGATTATGATCATAGTATATTGTCTATATTTACAAAAGCCTTCAATAAAAGGCTAAAAAAAGAAGCATATTATATGCTCAGATGGTTGGTTTTAATGTTCTTAATAGATCCAAGAAATGTTATTGTGATATTCCATCTTAGACCTCCTGGCAGAACAGCAGGTTATCTATTCACTTTTTTTTTTTTATTCTAACCTAAGAATTTTCTTTTTTAATAATTATATTAAATCAATGCTCATAATAGACTTATGTATCAGGAATTCTCTGTATAAAATCCAACTGATGGGGTTTACCAACATCAGCTAACCAAGAAAATAGCAGCTTTTTCTTTAAAATGAGGTAGTAACATTTACTCAATGGTTTGAGAGCAGTGTGGTAAATCCTTGGGAAGCTTAAGGAATTATTTTGGACCAGATTAAATGCCTCTGCAAGACATTCTTCCAGAAAAAAAAATGAGATAAGGGTCATTTCTTTGAGCGATAGGGAAGTTTGTCTAATAGCATGACTTGCCAAGGAATAATTCTCACTCCAAATATTTTTCACACAGCTTGGTGACTCACAGATCTGGGATCAGGGAAAAGGAAAAAATTCTAAAAACTTAAACAGACCTCACCTTTTTCATATTTCTGTGCTGAACTACTGAGCCTGGCATATTTTCCTATCTGGACATTTGATCTATGAATGATATCTTTGTTTTATGAAGGAGGCGAAAAGGGGTGAGGGTAGAAACCTTATCTCTAATGAACAGGATGATAATCACTATCTAAATGTATAGATACATGCTACTCAGAAAGATTATGATTTTACTAGGAGGCAAAATGCCTACATAGAATTATAACCCTTTATTTAGAAAGTTTTATGTATTTAATTAATTTATTTTGTGTGAATATGTGTGCAGTATGTATTTGTGGGGCGTGTGTGTGTGCAGATGTGTGCACCCTGTGTGAATGCGTGCAGAGACAGAGAAGGGCATGGAGTGTTCTTCTCTATCACTCTTTCTCCTCATTTCCTTGAGACAAAGTCTCACTGGGCCTGGAGCATGCCATTTATCTGCTATACTGACTTACCAGGGAGCCGGAGCTACAGTGAAACCCTACCTTGAAAAAACAAAACAAACAAGACAAAAATATGAGCATGTGGAAAGCTTGCCATTTTGCAAGCTTGGGCAGTTCTCTAGTCTCTGATCCCTACAGGGCTGGGGTTATAAACATGCATGGGGTGCTAGGAATTGAGCTCAGGCAGTCTCAGGCTCCCTCGGCCTTCATGCTTGCCTTGGAGTACTCTGTTCTGCTGAGTCATCTCCCCAGCACCCTTCAGTTCCTTTCTTGAGACAAGGTTTCACTTGTCACCTTGGTTGGCTTAGAACTCATTACGTAGACCAGGCTGGTCCTGCCTCTGCTTCCTGAGTGCTGGGATTATAGGAAAGGGCCACCACCACCACTGGCTACGATCGCTTGTATAAGCTTTAATTCTACACCGTTGCATTACTCAGGATTCTCTAGAGGAATAGAACTGGTAGAATGAATGTGTTGCAAAGGGGATTTATTAGAATGGCTTGCACGATACTGGCTGAGTGGTCCCATAAGTGCTGCTGTCCACAGGCTGGAGACACTGAGAACCCGACGGCTGCTCAATCCATGACCTGAATGCCTCAGCAGTCCTATACCGGTGCTGAAGACCTTGGGAATTCATGGACAGCTGCTGGTCTTCAGGCCATATTGGAAGGCTGAAGAAGCTGGGTTCCAGCGTCTGCAAAGGATAGCAGCAATACTGTAGACACACTCACCAGCAAGGAACAAAACCAACTAGGCAAAGGGGCCCCTTTTCCTCTAACCTCTGGCTCGTGTAGACCGCCACCAGAGGGGCTGCCCTTTCTAGGGGCAGGTCTTCCTTCCTCAGCTATTCATTCGTGGAGATACCCTTATAGACCTGAACAAGAGCCATGTCTGTTATATGATTCCTGACCCAATCAAAATGACACTAGAGATTTAACTGTCACAACAGTCATCTATGAAACTCATATGAAAAACAGATCATTTCTTCCTTTCCAGTTGACGAGGCTGAAAGGGTTGAACTGCTACTTTTCCCTTGAGCCACGATCCATGATCTATCAGTCTCTCATCTGCTGGTTGAGGTTCTTCTGTCTCCCCAGAGAGAAACCATAAATGGGTGAGGAGCTTGTCTAGTGTTTGGGAGTTGCTGGCCCTTGAATGCTCCAGGCCCTGTGATGCCTTCCAGCAGCACTGAGTGGCAGCCGTAGATGACAGCAGGCAGTGCCTGCTCATGTGACAGCTCCTGTACAGGTCTTGGGTGTTGGGACCCTGGGGACCTATGGTAACAAGTCTTATGGCTCCCAGACCGAGGGTTCTGGGACCCTTGAACTCTGTGGCGTGGTCAATCCCTAGCACTACCCTGGCAACAAGAGCCTGCAGTGCTGAGGTCTGTAGACATCCACTACTCATCCTGCAATACTGGGCTCTACAGGCATCAACTACTCTGCCTGCCTTGTTGGTGGTTTTTGTGCCTTTGGAGCAAGGCCGGGAGGGAGGAATTACATGCGATTTATGCTTCAGCCCTACTTTTCCACACTTTTCCACTGAGAAGTCAGGAGTTTGGTCACTAGATTTCACATGGATGTTTTTCCGGTAGGATTACTAGTAGCCATTGTACCAGCTTGTTGGTAAAGCTTTCTCCTGAGCTCTGTATTTTGGCTGTTCTATCTTACGAAAGGCGACTCTTCTTACTCATCATGCGGTAAGAACAAGGAGGTAAACATCGTCATTGCTGCTGGATCCTCTGGTTAGACTTCCTAGCTCACTCACAATGAACACTGCTGGTTACACCTTTGATAAGCGAAAAGAACTGGAACTGCATCTATAGCTTGAATTCCCCAAAGAAATATATGCATTGAACCCCAAATGCATTCCATGTGTCTTACATGTAGGATGTGTGGCTTGGAGTTTTAGTTAGCATTACCAAGATACTTAAAAGGCAGAACATGGGTTTAAATCAAGGGCTGACTGACAAATCCCATGCCTTTCTTCCAGTGGACAATGACTGCCCTAAAATATTTGAGAACTTACTTATGTTAGCTACTGCTTACATTGATTAATTTGCTCCTCAAGAAAGACTTGACAGGAAATTTTTTTTTTTTTTTTTTTAGATTTTCAAGGTAAGGTCTTACTCTAGCTCAGGCTGACCTGGAATTCACTATGTAGTCTCAGGGTGGCCTCGAACTCATGGTGATCCTCCTATCTCTGCCTCCTGAGTACTGGGATTAAAGGCGTGTGCCATCACGCCCGGCTAGGAAATTATTTTTACTCCCAATTTACAAATGAAGAAACAAGTTCAGAGAGTTTGAACAACTTCAGTGTGCTGCCGCAAATAACACTCAAATTTGTGTACTTCAAAGCTGAGCCATCCCCCTACCATCCTGTGTATTGGTTTGGGAGGGTTTCTACAACAAAATAATCCAGATAAGGAATTTTAAACCATTGCAAGTTTTCTCTGTTTTGGAGGTTGGAAGTTCAAGATTAAGGTGTGGGCAGGCTTTGTTTTTCCTGATGTCTCTCCTCTTGATGTACGGATGGGCTTCCTTCTCACACAGCCACGCCCTCTCATGGTCTCTCCTCTGGTCTGACACATTCTTGATGTTTCTGTGCGTTGAGATTTTTGTTTTTTTTTAAGGATACCCATCAGATTGGGTTCATGCCTACCCATGAGACTTCATTGAACCCCATTACCTCCTTAAAGGCCTTATCATTAATTATTGCCACATTTTTGAGGTACCAAAAGCTAAGGCTTTGACACATGAAATTGATGAGGAGGGATTCAGCCTTCGACTCTACCTCATAAGGTCATAGTGCAGATCTTTTATAGACTGTCTTCAGCTCAGAATATTACAGAATTCCAATACACTTCCCACTGCGTGTAAAAGTTTAGAAGCATACTCATTCTAGTAGACTCAACTACAGGCAGGAAGATAGACTGACTGCTACTCAGCAGCAGATGATACAACTGTGTAAAAAGACAATGATCACATCTGTCTCTCTTATGGTTTCTTGTTCTGTTGCTAGAGAGAAGTACAGGAACTCAAGAGCTAACTCTTGCTCTCTACCTTGAAAAACTCAATCTATGACCCCAGCCTCTGGAGGGAGTGATGCATCAGATGTTTACGACCCTCAGGCATACATACCACCTCCTCACATCCTGTGGGGGAGAAATATGGCTGAGTCAGAGACTAAGTTGGGAATCAGCCCAGAGCTTCTGGGATATAATGTTCACCATGTAAAAATGAGAAAATCCCCCATTATCATTTTCACTGGGAATCTGTGTTGATTCTAAATGTATGATTCATTCACAGTTAAGCCAAATCCTCCACCTACATGTCTTATGAGCCATGAGGAAAAAAGTATTATGAAAATATATTTATTTCAGGGCATTCTCTTTTCATATATTTGGTAAACATAGAAATGCCAAGAAATCTAACTAAATATATATACCAGATACAGATATCAACTCATGTATTTGGTAAACATAGAAAAGCCAAGAAATTCAACTAAATATTTATGCCAGATACAGATATCCACACATATATACCACAAAATGTGACTTAAAAAAATAGCCAGGCTGGTACTGTAGCCCAGTTACAGTGCTTGTCTAGCATTCACCAAGCCCTGGGTTCAATTCCTGGCACCACATAAACTGTGCTTGATGGTGCATGGCTGTAATCCCATCACTTGGGAGGTGGCGGCTGGAGGATCAGAACTGGCTGCATAACAATTGGAGGCCAGCCTGAACTACTGAGACCCTGTCTCAAAAACAATAACAAAAGGGCATCCAGTATTCAAGGTACTTAGCTGGTATGGGCCCACAGTTATTTAGGGCAGTTACTTTGAAGTCCAAATTATAAAATTACTTAATTTTATAAGGCATTATTTCATTCTTTTCCCCTTTGTTCATTGTAAACCGGATCTAGCATGTCAATTACTAACAGTCTTCTAAAATCAGGAGGAATGTCAACAAATTATGTAGCTAATGAAAAAGTCAGCATGTTTTTATTTGTTTTTTTAAATTGCTTTACTAAGTGGGCGTATTGTTAGAATATTTGTTGATATAATACAAATTATTTCAAAAGGATTTGGGAAAGAATTCAGGAAAAAATACTCAATTTGCAGCAATGTATCTAGATAATCCAAATAGTTGATGTCACGGTCCACATTTTATTCAAGGAAAGCTTTCTTTTGTTAAGTACATGATCATGTGCCAACACATCATTATTTTCAGTCCTACACTAATCAAGCTTTCAACATGGACATTGTAGCCACTTGTTCTCCTGGGGAGAGAGGGTCCTAACAGAATAATTTATCTCTGGGTCATTCACTCAGATTCTTATATTCTATCCCCGGATCTTAGGGTCTTCTTGTGCCCTAGTATATGTATTGTTTTTTTGGATTCCTGATACAGGTGACAATTGAGAAAGAACTCTGTTTAGTTTCATGCCTGTAACACAGGCTGTCTGCTGATTAGTTGAGCTGAAGCCCAGTCATGAAAGACCTCAAGTGGGACATTCTAACCAGCCAGAGCATGAGTTTCCCATCTACTGTCCAGTCATAATGGTATCAACAAACCATGAAGAGGACAATGCCAGGAGAAGAGAATCCAGCCAGGCCCTTAGATCAACAAATTATGTAATTAGCATGGGTGATTGAATATCTGACTGCAGTAATAAATTATATTTTTCCCTGACTCAATCCTTTACTCTTTCCCCATCTGTTTGACCTAGGAAGGTTTAAGAAATAGCTTATATGAGGGAAAGAGAAGAAGTGAAGGGATTATCTAAATTTGGGAATACCCACACATCTCTTTGGAACAGAAAATAGCGTATAAGTACTACTTTAAGAAGTAAACATTGGGCCGGGTGTGGTGGCACACACCTTTAATCCCAGCACTCGGGAGGCAGAGGTAGGAGGATTGCGGTGAGTTCGAGGCCATCCTGAGACTACATAGTGAATGAATTCCAGGTCAGCCTGAGCTAGAGTGAGACCCTACCGCAAAAACAAAAACAAAAACAAACAAACAAAAAAAAGAAGTAAACACTAGGCTGGGGAGATGGCTCAGTGGTTAAGGCACTTGCCCACAAAGCCTAAGGACTGGTGCTTGAGTCTCCAGTATCCATGTAAAACCAGATGCACTAAGTGGCACTTGCAATGAACTGCAGTTCATTTGCAGTGACAGAGAGCCCTAGCATGCCCATACCCACTCTCTCTGTGTCTGCCTCTTTCTCTCTTTCTCCCTCAAATAAATAAATAAAAAGAAGTAAATATCATAAAGCCTGTCCTGCCTTGTCATTTGTGTCTACAAACTCCCTTCACTGCTTCTCCTTCCTTTACCAGGTTTTAGGTTCCTAGGATTTAAACACAAACAAACAAAAAACTCTTGGGCTAGAGAGATGGCTCAGTGGTTAAGGCACTTACTTGAAAAGCCTAACGACCCAGGTTCAATTCCCCAATGCCCACATAAAACTAGATGCATTAGGTGGTGTATGCTTCTGCAGTTTGTTTGCGGTGGCCCTGGCATGCTCATTCCCCCCCCCCCTGTCTCTCTCTCTCATAAACAAATAAAATAGTGAAAGAACAAAAAAAAAAAAAAAAACCCTCTTTCCCACCGTTTTTGGAGCTCAGTGTCTATTCCTTCCTATTGAATAGCTGACAAAACCTTCCAGGCTTTGTCAAGGCAGTGGTGCTGTGCAGCATGCCATTCCATTCTGTATCATCTGTCAGTACCTTCTATGTCCCATGAACATCCAGGAAGAGGACTGGGGATGAGCTCAGTTGGAAGAGTACATGCACAAGAACCCTAGTGTTGATCCCGGCACCATATAAAGCGGGGTGTGGTAGCGACTGCCTATAATCCCAACACTACAGAGGTGGAGTCAGATTAATGAGAAGTCTGTTGGCTACACAGTGAGCTCCAGGCTAGCCTAGGATACATGAGACCATTGTTTAAAAAACTGAATCTAGACTCTCTTGTCTCACTCACCATGCACAAAAATCAACTCCAAATCAATCAAAGACCTCAATGTAAGAGATGAAACTGTGAAATGACTACAGGGAAAAGTATGAGAACATTCCAAGATATAGGTGCAGGGAAAATTTTTCTTGATAAGACTCTAATAGCCCAGGGAATTAGATAAACACTCAACCAGTGGGATCTCATTAAACTAAAAAGCTATTATACAGATAGCCAAACCATCAACTGGTTCAATAGACAACCTACAGAATGGGAGAAAATCTTCACCAGCTATACAAATAACAGAGGTTTAATATCTAAAATATGCAAAGAACTCAAAAAAACTAAGCAAGAAAAAAAAATCAACCCAATCATAAAATGAGGCAGGGAATGGAACAGAGAGTTCTCAAGGGAAGAAACACAAATGGTCAGGAGGCAGATGTAGAAGGATTGCTGTGAGTTCAAGGCCAATTTGAGACTACATAGTGAATCCCAGGTCAGATTCACTATGGCTAGAGGGAGACCCTACCTCAAAAAAACTAAAAAAATAAAATAAAATAAAATAAAAAGGCAAATGAGGGCCTGGAGAGATGGCTTAGTGGTTAAGGCACTTGCCTACAAAGAAAAAGAACCCAGATTTGATTCCCCAGTACCCATGTAAAGCCAGATGCACAAGGTGGTAAGTGCATCTAGAGTTCATTTGCAGTGGCTGGAGGCCCTGGTGTGCCCATTCTTTCTATCTATTTGCCTCTCTCTCTCTCTCTCTCTCTCTCTCTCTGTAAATAAATAATAGCTTTGAAAAAACAATACACGTGATAATAGATACTGGTGAGGGTATGGAGATGGGTAACCCTCATTCACTGTTGGTGGGAGTGTAAACGTGTACTGCCAATATGGAAATCAGTATGGAGGTTTCTCAAAACACTAAAAACAGACCTACCATTTGACCCAGCAATGCCATTCCTGGGCATATACGCTAGACTGCACTTTTTACTACAGAGATACTTGCTCTGCCATGTTTGTTGTGTCTCTATTCACCACAGCTAGGAACTGGAATCAGCCCAGGTATCCATCAACGGAAGAATGGATAATGAAGATGTGGTGCATATATACAATGGAGTTCTATGAGCAATAAGGAAAAATGAAATGAAATTCACAGGAAAATGGATGGACCTGGAAAAAATTTTTTATTAAGTTACGCACTCTCAGAAAGACAAACACTGCATTTTCTCTCTCATATGTGGGTCCTAACACAGAATCTCTTGATTTGTCTATAAGTTGTAGGAAGCATTAGGAGTACTGGTTAGGAAGCTAGAATGGGGTCTGGAGAGATGCAAGCAGGGAGGGAATAGAGGAGGAGACAGTAGACAGGTGACAGAATACAAGGGGTAGAAGGGTGTGAGGGGGCGGGGTTACAGGGATCCTGGGGCTACAGAGTGATTCCAGGTTAGCCTTGATCAAGTGAGACTCTGCATCCAAAATATGTATATTCCCTTAAAAGAGAACGAGATAGCTGAGTGTGGTGGTGCACACCTTTAATCCCAGCACTTGAGAGACAGTAATAGCATGGTCATGAGTTTGAGGCCACCTTGAGACTACATAGTGAATTCCAGGTCAGCCTGGGCTACAGTGAGACTCTGCCTCATAAAAAAGGTCAGGTGTGGTAGTACACGCCTTTAATCCCAGCACCCTGAAGGAAGAGGTAAGAGAATCGCCATGAGTTTGAGGCCACCCTGAGACTACATAGCAAATTCCAGGTCAGCCTGGTCTAGAGTGAGACCCTACCTTGGGAAAAAAAAAAAAAAAAAGACAGAGAGAGAGAGAGAGAGATAATTTGGGCAGACACACCCTTACCTTTACCCAATTTCAGGTGAATACCAGGGCCCGAATTGGGTAACACACCCTCCCCACAGTGAGCTATTGGTCAGAGAGGCCCATAAGTCCCTCAGAATAATACTACAAGCCATTGCCAAAGCACTTTGTTACTCACCAGAACCAGATGGTAGGACCCGACTGTTGCAGATACTGTAGGCTGTGGTGACAGGGCGCTGAGAAGTCGAGCTTACGCTGAGACGGAAGCCAGCTCCCTGCCGGCTAGCAGTCAATGTCCTGGAAAGTGCTATGTGAGCTTCTGGGGGATGTGTGTGAGTCACCAGCAGTGTGAGCAAGTGACGGATCCCGCAGCTTGCAAAATTAAACAGCCAGGTGAGATGCACGTACCAGTGCAATAGTGGCGCACAGGCTACAGGGTAATCGACTCCTCTCTGATTGGCTATAAAGCACACTCAGCAGGAGGGAACCCATGCTTGGTACTGAGAATCAAGTCAAACGCCTATGGCTTGGAACATTATAGACCATAGAGAGAAGCTTACACTGTTACTTGGCTTAATGGAGAGAGCCTATGTCCAACAAAAATTCTTAATTTATATGGTTATCTTCTTAGATCAATGTTGCTCTCACTCTTGGTTAGGCAACCCACTTTGTACAGATGATGGTGAGTACTGGGGAAACCCAAGACAAAAACAGAAAGCTAAGTGCGTAGCACAAGACCAGTCATTGCTATTACACCCATCAGGGCCCAGGAAACATCACAGAGGAAGAGGCAGATTAAATATGAGTGCTACTCTCATGGCTAGCCAGAGAGCCTTCTCCAGGGAGATGGCAGTAGATGCTGCAGAGATTCAAACCCATCAAAGCAGAAAATAACAGGCTACTGAGACCTCAACACCAAAGTAGGCTTCTACTCACTCTCCAAGACTCAGGGAACATTGCACAAGATGGAGTAGAAAGAATCTAAAAGCCACAGAGAGAGTAAGGTATACTGGGAGGTATTGTTCCCCACCCTTCACAACTGATCCACTCATCCACATCCCCACAGAGACTACCAAATCCTCCAGCTACTGAAGGGGGCCCTCAGGGCAAAGGGGATAAGGCAGAGGGACACAGAAAGATTTCCTGATGGAAATACCCAATCTGATATATATAGATATAGATAGAGATAGAGATATAGATAGAGATAGAGATAGAAATAGAGATAGAGATAGAGATAGAGATAGAGATAGTTAGATAGATAATATTGTATGTAATATTTATTATTTATTATATATTATATTTATATATTATATATAAATATATGTATATTTCCCAATTAAAAAAAATTCATGATGAACACTGGTAGGCACATGGGAAGAAGAATGAACTCTAGGTATGGAGAAGGTCGCTGAGGAAAAACACAACAAAATTCTACTTTTTGGAAGATCTAGAATCTGTGTGTATATGTACGAGGGTGGGTAAATGTGCTAACCATATGGGTAACTTATTAGTTGTCATATAATTTTTGCTGACAAGCAATAAAGAAACATTTAATCTCCCAGATAGATGCCAGTAGAGCAAAAAGAAGAGTCTGTCAATGTCCAACTTCATGAACCAATGAGTTCACTGGGATTACTTACAGGAGCATGGGTAACTGTAAGGTAACTATACTAGTGGGAAGTCTGCACCCCAGGAGAGTTCCCTCCCTTCTAGTCAATTGTTCATCTCATGTAATATCAAGAGGGGCTGGGCCTCAGGAGAATCTCCCAAGGATCTGGTGAAGGCCTCCCAAGCTGGGGGTCCCCACCCACCATAAGGGAATGTTAATCTACTCGATCATGAAGATCTGCAGGTCGTGGCTGTGCTCTGCTTTAAAGCTGCCAATGGTCCGGTCTAGCGGAAATGGCTACACTATGATAGTCCACTATTATAAACAGGAGAAACTAGCAACATTAGTACTGATTGTGAATGATAGATAAATAGGAAGAAAGACTAACATTTTGTATTTAGTATCCTGAAAACTGTGTCTGCCATGTTGAAATTTCTAGCATATTTAACATGAAGTGAGCACTCTTCCTTCCCAAAATGGTTATCTTCACGCAGGCTGTGTTCTTCTAGTTTTCTCCTATCTCTGTAGTCTCTCCTCTTCAGGCTAATTTCCTGGATTCTCCTTCTTCTCCAAGCCTATAAATTTTGGCATTTATATTGTTCTGGCTCATTCCTGGTTCTTCTTCCCTTTTTGTTATATTTTCCCCTAAAAATATGTTGTCTGTTCACATGGATTGAAACAATATTTATATACTGACAATTCCTAAAGTCCAGACTTTGCTTCTGATCCTCAGACTTGTGTTATCATTGCTTATTGTGATCTCCACTTGGACAACTCATCCAATATGGAACTCTTGGCTGGTTCTCCTGTCCCTCAACTGACACTCACAAGCCCAGTCTTCATCCTGTGCTCACTGTTATAGGAAATAGCACCATCACTTTCTATGCAGTTACTAAGCCACAGGTCAGGAACTCATCCATGGAAAGTCTGGACGAGTTTTCCTATGGAATGTTCTGTGCTCATAACTTTCAACCTGGATTATTCAAATGCTCGCCTAATCTGTATACTTGGTTATTCATTGAAAGGTCATCTGAAATCTATTCTTCACAAAGCTGTTGTGTAGTATTCTGATAAAATGACCAAAGCTGGATAGTTTATAAATAACATAAATTCGATCTTCTCATAATCCTGGAGGCTGGTAAGTCCACAATGACAGCACCTGCATCAGCTGAGGCCTTGCTATATCAACCTGTGTGTGAAGGAAAGAGAGGTAACTTCATCCTTTAGTAAAGGACCCAGGGCTGGAGAGATGGCTTAGCGGTTAAGGTGTTTGCCTGCAAAGCCAAAGGATCCGGGTTCAATTCTCTTGGACCCACATAAGCCAGATGCACAAGGGGGAGTATGTATCTGGAGTTCATTTGCAGTGCCTGGAGGCCCTGGCATGCCTATCCTCTCTCTCTCTCTCTTTCTCTCAAATAAATAAATAAAAATATTTTTAAAAAAGAATCCAATTCTTGGAATAATGAGCACACTCCAACACTAACAGCTCTATTCTACTCATGAAGTAGAACCCTATGCCTCAAACACTTCCCATCATGCTGTGCTGCTCCAAACCTCAGCAACAGGAGTCAAATCTCCATCACGTCAACTTTGGGAGATGCAATCAAACCAAAGGATTTTATCTATTTATTTACTTGTGTGTGTGTGCGTGTGCATAGGTCAGAGGACAACTTCAAGGTGTCTGTACTCCACCTTCTTTGACACAGAGTCTCTTGCTGCTGCAAATGAACTGTCAGACTGCAAAGGAAGGTCAGACTAGCTGGCAGCAAGCTGTGGATTCTCCTGGCTCCACCTCCCCTTGTTACTGACATGCAGATACATGTGGCCACTTTGCATACAGCTTTTAAGTGGGTTTGGGGGAATTAAATTCTCCTCAGTGGGCTTTGCAAACTGAGGTTTAACCATCTCCCTAGCCTTTCCCCACCCAACAAAATCTTCTTAATATTGTGCCTATGAAGGGCAGGCTGGCCTTGAATTTAGGATTCTCCTGCCTCAGTCAACAAGTAGGTGGGAACAGTGATTATTTTTGAAAAAGCATTGTATCTTATAAATTTGTTTTTTTTAAATAAATTATTTATTTATTTATTTGCAAGAGAGAGAAAGAGAGAGAGAGAGAGAGAGAGGAAGAGAGAGAGAATAGTGCACCAGGGCCTCCAGCCACTGCAAACCAACTCCAGATGCATGCACCCCCTTGTGCATCTGGTTTATATGGGTCCTGGGAAATTGAACCAGGGTCCTTTGGCTTTGTAGGCAAATGCCTTAACCACTAAGCCATCTTCTCCAGCCCATCTTATAAATTTCTTGATTGAAAACATTTTGATGGATTGCCATCATCTTAAATTCTAAACTTGTCTCACATGATACAAAGTTACCAATGGCCTGGGTTCTCCCACCTCCTTTATACATCCTTCCCTCACCTAATGCCTGTCACACCAGCCTCGTCATTACTGAATGTCTGATACACACCTTGATTGGTCATACGGTCGTATAGCTGACTCCTTCACATTTTTTTGAGTCTGGTTAAAGGTTACCAGTTTTACATAATCATTTGTTTGCTTACGATTTGTTCTCTACTGAAACATAGAATCCAGGGATGTGTACGGTATGAGGTTAGTATTCAACAGGTACTTACCTACTAAACGAATTACAAAATTATACAATAGATTACATGTAGAACAACAGTTGAATTTAAAAATAGTAATTGCTGTTAACACATAATCATCTATGTCTGTCATTTAGCCCAACCTTGATCATATTTAACTTTCAGCATGCCAGATGAACTTTGTTTTTAATTTTACCTAATCAAAACAGAACTCGCTATGTATATATGACATAAATGAACTCAGTATTCTTGTCTGTATAGTGTGACTCTCACAGTTAGTTAATCATGTCTGAAGCCTGTTGGCTCCTAATTCTTAAAAAGAGAAAGAATGCAGATTTTATTTGGGAAAGTTTTAGACAGCTTTGGCAACACTGTATATTTGCAATGTTAGTAAAAAGCTTACACGTTTTATTGACCTGATATCTATACAGAGTAGATGCCTTAGCAGAAGTATTTACTAGCATGTAAATATTATGGCTAGTGAACCAAGGGATGACCATGAGATCATTTCATTTAGTTCTTACTACTAATCCTTGCTCATATCGTTACTTTTTAAATCTTTGTTTTCCATAAATTTTGTTTAGCTCCTATTGCCCTGGGTGGAAAGCAACCCCAGCGAGTTCCATCCTCTTTCCTGTATACAGAGAAGTCTCCGAATGAAACAAAGACTATTTATGAAGCTGTGTTGGCTGGTGCTAAAAGAACAGCTGTAAGCAGTTATCTGAGGCCAGCCTTTCCTTCCTTTTCCCTTTCTTTGCCCCTCCCTTCAGTCATTTAAATCTTACTCTGATGACCCTACAAGCAATCCAGTTAATAAAGATTCAAACAGTCTTATTTTTACTATCTGGTTTTCGACAAAGATGTTGAGATACTTGCTTAGGTTTCTTTGCCGTACATTTTAACTTTTCTTTGTCAAGACGTTGTAAGAACGGATGGAGATACAGACTGATAGGTGATGGACGATGGTAAAAGGCAAGGCTTTATTCTCTGGGTGAGAAAAAGTTTTCTTTAGAAACTAATCAAAAGTGGCTTCTAATTTAAGACTTCTGAGATTGGGAACGCTTTATATCATGCATATTGTTTAAACAATAAAAAACGAAAGCTAGCTGGGCATGGTGACATACGCCTTTGATGTCAGCACTGATGAGGCAGAGAGGGGAAGGATGGCCATGTGTTGGAGAACAGCCTGGGACTGCAGAGGACATTCCAGGACAGCCTGGACTAGAATAAGACCCTGCTTTCCATGAAATTTCCCACTAAAAAATATTTTACTATAACCTCTAAAATTATTAATTAGCAGGCCTAGTCACTTAAGCTATTAACTTTCTTCATTGGAATAGGATTTTGCTATAGCCTTCCAGTTAATGTAATGTTTACAGGGTGTGCATGGGATAAAATACTGCAGAGTAAAATTGGTTGAATTGAATTGAACCCAATCAAATTTAAGTGCCAGAAAAGGGAAAGATTCAGGATCAGTACAAAGACTTCTTACGAGCTGACAGATTAGCCAAATCCCTCATCCTAGTCCCAACTAGAGTCCTAAATGGACAAAGGTCCCTTCATAAATACATCAAAAAAAAAAAAAGTTACACTGGGCATGGTGGTGCATGCCTTTAATCTCAGCACTCGGGAGGCAGAGGTAGGAGGATCACCGTGACTTCGAGGCTACCCGTGAGACTACATAGTGAATTCCAGGTCAGCTTGGGCTACAGCGACACCCTGCCTTGAAAAAAAATAGTTACAACTACCAAACACCAACCACATGCAGCAATATTCAAAAATCCCCATATAAAGGTATATATATATATATATATATATATATATATATATATATATGCACACAGCAACACGATGTGTATATTTTCTCCCTCAGTTCCTTTTGTAGCCTTTGGAATGAAGATGAGTGATTTAACAGAGCTCAATTTCTTCTCATAAGTAACAGAATAGAGGCTGGAGAGATGGTCTAGCAGTTAAAGACCCTTGCTTGCAAAACCTGATTGCCCAGGTTTGGTCCCAATTCCCTAATACCCACGTAAAGTCAAATGCACAAAGTGGCGCATGCGTCTGGAGTTCGTTTGTAGTGGCAAGAGGTCCTGGTGTACTCGTTTGTATTCTCTTTCTTTTTCTCCTCCCTCCTCTCTCTCTGTCTCCTTGCAAATGAATAAAGTTTTTAAAATAAGTAGCCAAGTAGTAGGGCAGTGCTGGGTGGAGTGGCTCTTAATATTCATTAATTCACATTTACTCTGTAAAGAAAGGAGGGCAGGGAATGAAAATGAATTATCACGTGATCACATCTGCCTGGCAAAGATGTTGGCTTTAAAACTCCTCCCCTAGCTCAGTTTCCCTGTTACAATCTACTTTCTCTTTGTAAACTTTCTGACTGAAGGAAGATAGTTAAAGATGAACTTGGAACAAAAAGAGCAAAGGGAATTTCCAGCAGGGGTAGTAAAAGGCATTTTCTGTGTGTCTCCTAGGCCATGGGGGTTCTGCGAGCCCCAAGACCGGCAGTCCCCACTGTGTGTGTTGAACTATCAGCCCCGCCCCCGCTGCACATCTGTCCTGGCACTAGCTCAGTGCCATCCTTGAGGGAGCTGGGAAAGCAGTCATTGAAGTCATTTCCTGCGTTCTGTGGTTCAGATCAAGGATGCCAGTTGAAAAAGATCAGCTAACACAGAAAACAGACTAGCACTGGGTGGGCACTGAAGTAAAAGACTTGAAATATTAAATAAACATATGGTGTTGGAAGGAGGTAAGGTGAGAAAGATGGGCTTGTGGTATTTGAATTGGGTAAGAATCCTGGCTAGGCCACTTAAAGGTTATGCCACCTGAGAAGGTGATGCAAGTTTTATAAGACTGTCTTCAAATGTAAAATAGGGACAATGTAGCATGCCTCTCGATGCCCTTATAAAGAGGGAATAAGATAACATATGCACAGTAGTTAACCCAATGCTCCATACATTTTTTAAAATGTTTTTATTGGTAACCTCCATACAGCTATATACCATGATCAGGGCTGGAGAGATGGCTTAACAGTTAAGGCATTTGCCTGCAAAGCCAAAGGATCCTGATTCGATTCTCCAGGACCCAAGTAAACCAGATAGATGCACAAGGGGTACATGCATCTGGAATTCGTTTGCAGTGGCTAGAGACCCTGGCATGCCCATTCTCTCCTTCTCTCTCTCTCTCTCTCAAATAAATAAATAAATTATATATATATATATATATCCCATGATCATAATCCCTTCTCACTACCACCAGAGTCACCTGGAGACCTGATAGAACCTATCATTGGGCCCATCTTCAGCATCTCTGATGCAGTAGGTGTGGGGTAGGGACCCCACTCCTTGCAAGCTCCCAGTGATGCTGACGTTGTCTGTGACCCACATGTGGAGGTTAATACAGGTACAGAGCAATTACTCTTGGTTCTGGAAGGATCCTGAGATTATGCATCTCCCCTGCTTAAACATACACAAAAATGTGGGTCATCTTAATTTCCTTTGACACTGATAGTGACAACCTAGCTGATTTCTTTTCTCTATCCCTCGTGGCTTTCCCTCTACACACTGTTTTGAAATGAAGACCTCTGTTTGAAGTCAAAAAGAGCAAGACAGGTACTAGGCCAATGTCTGGTGACCCAGACAATGCATCTCAAATGAAAAGCTTGGCAAAGTATTTTCCAGTTCTACAATTTTCTCAGATGCCCCATTATTCCTTCTTACAGGTGGAGACAGGGTAATCAATTAAACAGCCGATCGAATATTGTAATCCAAGTACAGTCTAGTGGCTCACTTTGGGATTCATAAATGAAGCACATTTGCATAGGTCCAGCCTCTCATGTGAATAGTTAGCTGCTGTTTGTGTCAAGGTCAAAATTGGTGCTCTGATGATAGCTGCAGAACACGTCATCACCTCTAGAAACCTTCACGTTTCAAACATTTCTTTTGCTGTTTCCCTATCCTTTCTGTCCCTACAAAGGGGCTCCAGTCCTTTCCCTTGGCTGATCCCCAAGCAGTGAAGACACTGGGGTAAAGTCAGTGGGTTCCTCATAGACATGGCTCCAGCCCTAGAGTGGGTGGTGCTTTGGGCCACTGGGTGGTGGGCAGCCCTTCCCCAGCAGGGAAGAGGGGACCAGTGCAAAGACAAGGGGCATTCGACGTAACAGGTGGCTTGGGGCAACTGCGCATAGGACAGGAGCCCACAGCCTGTCCTGACCCTGGCCTGCACCCTCTCAACAGCAAGGGGGGAGGGCCACAACTAGTTGCATTACAGAATGATCAGCCCAGCCCTGGATGAAAGGAACAACCTCCTAGGCCAGTCCGCATTCCAGTAAACTGTCGGTCTTAGAACAGGAACAAATGGCAGGTAGGTGGGAAGAATCAGGCTGGCACTGTCCCCAGCGTCTGTCTGATATAGGAGGAATGGGGGCAGCAAAGCGGCTGAACTGCTCTGACTGGGGGTGAGGGCAGTGAGGGAAAGGAAGCTCCCCTTGTATACAGCTCCCACAGCCCAGGGACCGGGAGAAGGATGGCCTTGCTTGTGAAGCGCTGTAGCTTCTAGCCGGCCCAGGCCCTAGGCAAGCTTGGAAGAAAGTAGGCCAGGCAAGGGAACCAGGAGCCAGGCATTCCTGACCAGCAGGAGTACGGCCATGACTCTGTAGGAGTGGCTTGGAAGGGTGGTCTGGTAGCTCTGCCATTAGCCCTCACCAGTCACCACCCACCCTTTGTCCACACACAGACCAACACAAGGCAACACCAACGGGACTGTCCTGCTCACGGCTCAAGGTTCTGAGCCAAGGGAGTTTAGTTTATTCAGGGTTGCGGCCTCAGCCTGAACTCCTTCATGGAAGCCACACCTTGAGCCTGGGAATGTCTCGCTGGGCAGTGGGGTGCTTGTGTCTGCCAACTCCTAGGCTCACACCTCATAGAGGCTCACTGGGAAATGCACGTGAATGCCGGGAGGACCCAGCTTCACGATGCCCTGAAGGAATCAGAGTGTTGCAGCCCTGTTCTGCTAGCAGGTGCCTCCGCCACCACTGCCTTCGGCAGGCTCGGCTGTCTCCCTGGACTGGATGATTTATGCCTCCAGAACAGAAATGCGTTGAAACCCTTCCCCCCACTATGGCTGTATTTGGAGATGCGCCCTCAAAGGAAGTAACTAAGGTTAACATGAGGTCATGTGGGTGGAGTCCTCATCTGCTGGGATTAGCGTCCTTACAAGAAAAGAAGGCAGTGAGCTGAGTCCTGGTATAAACGCACTAGATTATAAGGTCAAGTGAGGACACAGCAATAGGGCTGTGCCTGCAAGCCAGGAAAAGAACCATCACCAGAACCTGGCCATCTTGGCACCCTCCTCTTGGACTTCCAGACTCCAGAACTGTGAGAAACTTGGGCTTTGTTACTTAAGCAGCCCATTCTTGTTTTATTTTATTTTATTTTATTATGTGAGCCAAAAGCAGAGTAATATAATACCTGCATGCTCTTGGCCTGGAGTGTTCTATAAAATCTCTCCCGTCCTCCCTCCTCCATCTATTCTAACACGGGCCGCTCATCTGTTTTCTGTTAGAAAAACTGATGATATGATTGTCAGCATTTTAAAAATGGAAAGACTCCTCATGAAAAATAAGTCTAGATTTTCATGTTCTCATGTAAAAGTGCAAGACCTGGTAACAACACCTGTGGTGATAAATTGGCGCTTCCCTTTCCGACTGGGCGTTAACTCTCAAATTGGCCCATAGTTTCTTCTTGGCATGTTTCAGTCAATTACTTTACCAGGTTTACCTCAGTGGCCATCTCAGAATACCATCCCTGTTCCTCATGGGATGACACAAAGGTCTCACAGCTCAGATTCTCAGAAGGCCCTTGACTGGAGACTGCCGGTGCTGCTGGTAACGACTCAGGTGTTTGAGGTCACTGCTTGGAAATGCTTAGGAATCTCCCTCTTTCCCAAGGCAAGACCAGCAATGATACATTAGAAGACTGCCCTCCCCAGCCCTGCCAAGGGAAACAATCCTAATCTTACCAGAACAGACGCGTCTTCCAGGCTTGGGTGTTCTCATTCCCCACAGCTAGTGCCATCTATGACTCACTGTCTCATATAGTAATACTTTGGATTGAAAGGTCCACTGTATGGCAAGAGGGATTCACCAATGGGCTCATGACTGTGGAATATACCCGTCATACCACGTACCATACCCTCCATCAGCTCCTGGAATGACAATACAGTAGGATGATCTTTTTTTTTTTTTTCCCGGGGGGGGGGGGTGGGGAGGGTTTTCAAGGCAGGGTCCCATTGTAGCTCAAGCCGACCTGGAATTCACTATATAGTCTCAGGGTGGCCTTGAACTCACAGTGATCCTCCTATCTCTGCCTCCCAAGTGCTGGGATTAAAGGCGTGTGCCATTATGGCTGGCTGTAGAATGATCTTTGAAAAACACACCTGAGGCACCAGCTTACAGATGATGGTTACTTTTGCATCCCTGTATCTACAATCCTGGGGAGGGGGGGAAACAAGTTAGGAGGGAAGTATTTCTTTTGGCTTATGGTTCAGGGGGGCACTGTTGATCTCGGCAGGGAAAGCCTGGCAGCGGGGGATGGTTTCAAGTGTGGCAGAGGTGGCGTGAGGCAGCCGGTTACGTTACCGCCGAACCTGGGCTGCTCTGTAACCTCAGGCCCAATCCTCAGCAACCCACTTCCTTCAGCGAGGTCCACTTCCTAAAGATCCAACAATCTCTGGAGACAGTGCCACCAGCTGGGCACCAAGAATTCATACCAGCAGCTTGTATGGGACAGTTAACATTCAAACCATAACCATGACAGACAAGGATCCTTCAGGATGCAGGATGGACTGTTTGATCATTTATTTATTTATTTATTTTTTTGGTTGTTCAAGGTAGGGTCTCACTCTAGTTCAGGCTGACCTGGAACTCACTATGTAGTCTCAGGGTGGCCTCATGTGATCCTCCTACTTTTGTACTGAGATTAAAGGCATGTACCACCACACCCGGCTCAGAATAAACTTTTGTTTTTTTAAGCTTTAAAAAAAATTATTTGTTAGGTACAGAGGAAGGAAAGGAGAGAGAGAGAATGACAGAGGGAGGGAGAATAAGAAAGAATGGGCGTGCCAGGACCTCTAGCCACTGCAAACGAACACCAGATGCATGCTCCACCACGTGCATCCAGCTTGTTGGTTCTGGGAAGTCAAAGCCGGGTCCTTAGGCTTTGCAGGTAAGCACCTTAACCACTAAGCCATGCCCTACCCTTTCTCTTTTAATCCATCGAGCCCATCAGATGGAGGTAGAAAGAATGAAGATTGGGAGGGAGATGATGATGACATTGGAGTATGATGTAGCAGTGCAGGCTGTAATCCACTCCACAAACTCCCTCTTCTAAGTTTCCCTGGAAGTCCACAAGTGTTGAGAAGCTGTGACAGGCTGGAGCAAGAAGCAAAATGTAGGAAGGACTGAAGCAAGTTTTGCCAGTGTCCCATTCGGAGGCCTGGGGTGTTCTCCCTAATTGCTATGATGCGACAACTAATGGGAACCACTTGAAGTCTCACCAAAGTCTGTTCTCTGATTGTGGAGCATTCTCCCGAGGGGGACTGGAAGTCACATCCTCACATCTGGGTGGCACAGGCCGACAAGAGTCCTGTTCCCTCACCTCAAGGTGGGAAGACTGGGGGGCAACTTACTTTGCAAGATCAGGAGTAGAATATGCCTGAAACTACCTCCTGACTTGGCTTCCCCTGCCCCCACCACGCTGTTGTGGTTTGAATCTGAAATGTCTCCCAGAGGCTCATGTCTTGGCTGCTCGTCCTCCAGCTATGGGTGGCATTTCGCTAGGCTGCAGAACCTTTAGGAAGTGAAGCCTCGCCGGTGGGACTGGTCATCAGGTTGGACCTTTGGAGGTTATACCTGGCTCCTGGCTCCTGCTGCTCTCTCTGCTTCCTCAGGAGCTGTGATGTAAACAACCTCCACCACATATTACTTCCACCAAGTCTTTCCCTCCTTGATGGGCGAAACCCTCTGAATCAGTGAGCCAAAATCAGTCTTTCCTTCCTTTAGTTATTTCTGTCCGGTATGGTGGTCACAGGGAAGACAAAGTAATGAGGACATCCCCCGTCCTCACCTCTCTTCTTTTACTCTATCAAAGATGTCTCCTGAGGGCCTGGAGAGTTGGCTTAGTGGTTAAGGCATTTGTCTGCAAGGCCAAAGGACCCAGGTTCGATTCCCCAGGACCCACATTAGCCAGATGCACAAGGGGCGCACACGTCTGGAGTTCGTTTGCAGTGGCTGGAGGCCCTGGCGTGCCCATTCTCTCTCTCTCTCTCTCTCTCTTTCTCTTTACCTCTTTCTCTCAAATAAATAAATAAAATACATTTTTTTTTAAAAAAGATGTCTCCTGAGAGCACCATTTGCACAATGATCTCCAACTCAGGTTCTTTTTGAGGTTGTTCTAAAACAATTTTTGACCCTAAATTATTGTCCTCTGTGATACTGTGTTAAAACTTCCCATAGAGCAGGGCGTGGTGGCGCACGCCTTTAATCCCAGCACTTGGGAGGCAGAGGTAGGAGGATCGCCATGAGTTCAAGGCCACCCTGAGACTCCATAGTGAATTCCAGGTCAGCCTGGGCTAGAGTGAGACCCTACCTCAAAAAACCAAAAAAAAAAAAAAAGCAAACAAACAAAAAAAACAACAACAAAACTTCCCATAGGGGCCAAAGATGGCTCAATGAGAGTGTTTGCTGTGCAAGTGTGAGAACCCATGTTCATCCCCAGCCTCCACGTACAAAGAAGGGCATGGTTGTGCGTGCCGTGACTCCGGAGCTGAGAGGGGTGGAGGAAGGAGGATCGCTAACCTTCCCTGGTCAGCCAGTGGACCCAGGTAACAGGGAGCTGCAGGCTCAGTGGGAGACTGTCTCAGGGGAGTAAGGTGGAAGAGCGAGAGGGGAGGGCACCCAATGTCTTCCTGTCTTCACAGCACATGAGCCCAGGTATGCACACTCACATGCACATACAGCACATGCACACAAACAATGTATACTACATTCTACATACAGGTACCCCAAAACAGCAAGTGAATAAAAACCTCTTGTTTCTCAACTAACACCTGAAGGAAGTTGATGCTAGTGTTCTGACAGTATGAGTCTGGGTTTATGGGCATCTGGAAAAAAGACTGCTCATTTTTGCCATTGATATTTCTGCATATAAGTCCTGAGACCCTGTGTATTTGGAAGACTCTCAAGGCCTATGAAACTGTAGGAACAGAGCTGCACCTAGCTTGTAAAATGAAGAAGGTGAAACTAATTATCTAGGAGCCTGAATGTACTCTCTGTAAATACAAAGGAATAGGGGCAGGTAGGCTTTTTTCCTACTGCTATTTTTCCTTTTTTTTTTTTTTCTTTTTCGAGGTAGGGTCTCACAGTAGCCTAGGCTGACCTGGAATTCACTATGGAGTCTCAGGGTGGCCTTGAACTCATGGCAATCCTCCTACCTCTGCCTCCTGAATGCTGGGATTAAAGGAGTGTGCCACCACACCTGGCTTCTTTTTCGTTTTTTATAGATGAAGATATGTCTTTAGTATTTATTAATTATAGAAGAAGGTGGGTTTTATTGTGATAGTTTCATACATGCAAATAATATACTTTGGTCTTACACTCTATCATTTTCTCATTCTCCTTGGAGGCAAACATCTTTTAAATTAAATTATCCAAATCACTTACTACATTTTCCCTTCATATTGCCTATACAAATCTGAAATCAGAATCTGAAATTCATAGTAAGACTTTGTACAATAAAGGTTTTTTTTTAAACTTCAATCTAAAAACTTGAAAATATGAGTTTAATTTCTAAACAAAAACTTTCCAAGTAATAACTGTTACTATGATTCCTCTATGCAAAATTACAGGTAAGTTTCAAATTATGATTTTTTTCTATCTTTACTTTTACACCTTTGTCATTGCCTAAATCTTAGTTATTTCAGGGAATAAGAGAAAACTCTGGAATAGAGGGAAGAGTTCTTTTCTTAAATGGGCTTTGTTACTTGTGTGCCTGGGACTGTTAATACATCTGGAAATGATACTGTGTCAACACAAAACACACAAGGAAGACAGTAGCATTTCCACTGTTGGAAAGAAAGAAGGAACATCTTAATTCTAGTAGTGAAATTATATTCATTGGTAATAAAAGTCATAGGTGTGGGTGTTTTGCTCAGCAAGTGTCCAAACTACTTAGTTTTGTTTTTTTTTAAATATATATTAGGATGACATTTATTTTCCTATGAGATTTCCTCTGGAAATATGCAAGCATTCCTACTTTTTTCCTAAAATCAGAACATGTTATTAAAAAATAAAGATGGTCAGTATTTCATGTTCACTGTTTTGAAAGATTTTGTAAATGGCATTAAAAAATTATAAAACCTGTGGGCTGCACAGATGACTTAGGGGTTAAGGTACTTGCCAGCAAAGCTAAAGAACCAAGGTCCAATTCCCCAGAACCCACATAAGCCAGGTACACAGGTGGTGCATGTGTCTGGAGTTCATTTGCGGTGGATGAAGGCCCTGGCATACCCATTCTCTATCTGCCTCTATCTCTTAAATAAATAAATAAGTTAATTAAAATATTTTATTAAAAAATTAGAAAATCTGGGCTGGAGAGATGGCCAAAGGAGCCAGGTTTGATTCCCCAGTACTTATGTAAAGCCAGATGCACAAGGTGGCACATGTGCCTGGAGTTCATTTGCAGTGGCTAAAGGCCCTGGCGTACCTTCCCATTTTCTCTCTCTCTCATTCTTATCTCTCTATCTGTCTCTCTCTCTCTCTCTCTTAAATAAATAAATAAATATATTTGAAAAGATTTTATAAGATTTAGTTGAAAGCAGTAAGTGTGAGTTCTCTGTAATTTTTTTAATTGCAGACATTTTTCTCAGTTAAATTAAGGTACTTTTTAGTTTCATAGTTTATTATGTTGATGGCTTTAAAAGCATTGTGAATTCAATTTAGTTGTTGTATGACATGATTTTTTTCAGAAGATCTTCTCCATGTGATTTTACCGAGCCACAGAACTCTTTTTAAATCTCCCCTCCTGGATTAGTTGGGAAGAAGGGATTTAGTGGGCATGAGAGAAATAGTAGAAGGTAATGGGGGTCAACGCACACACATATGTTTGTGTGTATATATATATGAATATATATATTTAATATTATAATATGATGTTTATATTATATATGCAAAATTGCGGATAAAATATCAATTTAAAGATGTTTAAATAATTCACCTCCTCCTTCTATTTCTCTTCCCTGTCCTTTTCTTTCCCTCTATCTAAGCACTGTTAGCTGAGATTGAGCCAATCATCCATGTGTTCTGCGGCAAGCATCAGACATGATGGCCCAGGGCAGGGTGCTGAAGGCCAGGATGGTCGATGCCCATGTGCATAGCCACCCATGGTACGGGACCTTTAATGGGACAAGGGGCACCTGTGCACATGGAGAGTCCTCCCCAGGGGTGTCAGAGCCTGAGGAATGTGAGCAGAGCATTCTCATGGTGATGATGGCCCTGACTCAGGAGTCAAGGCCTGGGCTGAGTCAGAAGCATGTCTGCGGTGCAGCGGTGGGCCTGATATGAGGTGTCAGGTGAGAAGAAGGTCTGCGCAGTTCAGAGTGTGGGAATGGAGCCCGGCGTGGTGGCGCACGCCTTTAATCCCAGCACTCAGGGGGCAGAGTAGGAGGACTGCCGTGAGTCTGAGGCCAGCCTAAGACTACGTAGTGAATTCCAGGTCAGCTTGGGCTACAGCCAAACCCTACCTCAAAAAACCAAACAAGAAAACGAACAGAGTGTGGGAATGACTTTGGCTATGGTAGAGCTGGGCGAGGTGAAAATGATGTCCAAGTTGAAGGCAGTGGTGGAAGGTCTTGCGGCAGTGACCTCGTCCTGGCGTGTGAGAATCTGAGTCAGTATAACAGAAGTACCTTAACAAATCTATGCTGAGGGGTGTTCTACAAAATAACTCACCTGCAGTCATCAACACTGTCTAGGTCATGCAGTCAAGAAAAGAGCAATGAGGGCTGACGACATGGCTCAGTAGGGAGAGTGCCTTCTTGGCATACATGAAGCACAAATGGGACAGAGCGGTACATGCCTGTAATCCCAGCATTTAGGCAACAATGGCAGGTGGATCAAAAGTTCAAGGTCATCTGCAGCTGCAGAGTGAGCTTAAGGCTAGGCTAAGCTACATGAGACTATGTCCCAAAAAACAACAAATAGGAGAGATGGCTTAGCAGTTGAAGGGCTTGCCTGCAAAGCCAAAGGACCCAGATTCAATTCCCCAGGACCCACATAAACCAGGCGCACAAGGTGGTGCATACATCTGGAGTTCATCTGCAGTGGCTATATGCCCTGGTGCGCCCATTGTCTCTCTTTCTCTCTCTTCCTTCTCTCTCAAATAAATAAAAAATTTTTAAAACCCAACAAACAAAACTTCCAAGGAAGTGTTGGGGTCTATGGAAACATGACAACCTGATCCAGCTCGTGGTTATTTTTTAATATTTTTAAAACATTTTATTAAGGGTTTTAATATATGAATAGACTAATTTAATCATATTCCTGTTCTATTACTCTTTTTTGTCCCATGTCCCTCACCCAATCCCACAGAGCACTGTCTTCTTTCCAAGTAGTCCTTTTTCTATTTTGATGGCTCATTTTTTAATTTATTTTTTTATTGACAAGTTCCATAAATGTAGACAATATCCTATGGTAATTCCCTCCCTCCCCCTACTTTCCCCTTTGAAACTCCACTGTTCATCATATCCCCTCCCTCTCTCAATCAGTCTCTCTCTCTCTCTCTCTTTTTTTTTTTTTTGATGTCATGATCTTTTCCTCCTCTTATGATGGTCTTGTGTATGTAGTGTCAGGCACTGTGAGGTCGTGGATATCCAGGCCATTTTGTGTCTGGAGGAGCACATTATAAGGAGTCCTTCCCTTCCTTCGGCTCTTACATTCTTTCTGGCACCTCTTCCCCAATAGGCCCTGAGCCTTGGAAGGTGTGACAGAGATATTGCAGTGCTGAGCACTCCTCTGTCACTTCTTCTCAGCACCGTGGTGCCTTCTGAGTCATCCCAAGGTCACTGAGATGGCCCATTTTTTGTCCTCCCTCATACTCTACGTCAAAATGCTGATGGGTTTCTGTTTATATGCAGATATGAGTTTTCTAAAAATACTTAAAACAAATGACAGACCTATGTACTTAAAAGTGTCTAAGATGAGAAGTTTTTATTGTGTGTTATTTACAACAATAATAAACTTCAAAAAAGCACAAACAATGACAGCATTTGTCAATGATTATACCAGTGTCCAGACCTTGGGTACTAAGGCATCACTCCTCGTTGAAAGAAACAAAAACTTTTTGAAGTAATGAGCAATTCTAGGACCAGAGAAAGATAAGTACAAAGTAATTGTTGAGAAGAAAAGCAAGAATATGCTAAACAAACAAACAAAAAAAGTTCAAGTGAACAGAGAAGGTGATTTCAAAGAGTTTCCATTAGAACCATGTTAGCTGTTGTTATGTGATCTTCAAGGGAAGGCAATGAGAAGTATTTGTCATTTAAGCAGTATTGTGTTTTAAATTTTGATTTATTTGATGTGTGTGTGGGTGTGCGTGTGTATGTGTGTTCATGTATATGAATGTGAGTATGCATATGACACGTGCAGGTCAGTGAACAACTTTCAGGGTCAGTCCTTGGCTTCCACCTCAATTTGAGGCAGAATCTGTAATTGCTGTTCACCACTCCTTCTCAAGGTTCTGGGAGATTCTCCTGTCGCTGCCTCTCTTCTCACTAGGTACCCTGGGATTAGAGAAGCCCTACATAGTCTCCAGCTTTATGTGTGGCTTGGGGATCCAAACAGGTATTCAAAGTTGTGTGGCAAGGACTTTATCCACTGAGCATCGCCCCCACCTCTCAGCAGTGTTCTTGGCACAAATGTTTGCTCTGGATTGAACCCCAAGGAAACAAGCAGACAAGCGCAGGTCATAGGAGATCTGCACTGGCTTGAGTTTTGCAAAACTGTCAATGTCTCAAAAGACAAAAAAGTAAAATAACGTTTCTAGATTTCCAGAAGTAAAGCCATATGAAGACAGGTGAATGTCTGACCTGCAGAAGAGGGTGCTCCTGGGCTTCACTTGCCTGAATCTTATTTTCAAATGCTTTTGCATGTGTACATACAGGTCTATGAACATGTATGTGCATACCATGCATCACTTGGTAATAGGGAGATGGTCTGAGAAATGTGCCACTGAACAGTTTTGTAGTTATAGAAACATCATGATGTACTTAGACAACGACAGCATTGCTATGCCTTACGGCCATAGGGGTCACAGCTGTATGTGCAGTTATACTTACACTTATGTAAGCACATGACTGTACAAGCCAAAAATACAGAATGTGCTAAATTATTACCACTTAGTGAATGTTGGTAAGGAATCAACAGCTGAAGTGAAGAAAGCCGTGAGTGATAAAAGACTGCAGACTTGATAATCAGCTTCCTGGGTCTGAGTCCTGGCTTTCAATATCAGCTTAAAATCTAGCATTGCTAGGGCTGGAAGAATGGCTCAGTGGTTAAGGCATTTGCCTGCAAGGCCAAAGGACCCAGGTTCAATTCTCCAGGACCCACGTTAGCCAGATGCACAAGGGGGCGCACGCGTCTGGAGTTTGTTTGCAGTGGCTGGAGGCCCTGGAGCGCCCATTCTCAATCTCTCTCTCCCTCTTCCTCTGTCAAATAATAAATAAATAAATCTAGCATTTCTAAATCAGGTTCCTCATCTGGGAAAACCAAGCTACCAACACCTGCACTAAAAGAGTTGCTCATCTGTGGTAGAGAATCTGACTAGAGTGACATCTGTAAGGAGGAGCCTCCCAAAGCCTCTGTCACTCATTTACCATTTTACACAATTGGTTTCACAGATTGAGTACTTTAAAAGATGAGTCACACAAGTAGGGGTTGAGAAAAACAGAACAGTTATATATTGTCAGGGTAAAGATTAAATTCTGCAGTGTGCGATATTTAGTCCTACCCCCAATAAAAAGGACTCTAGCAACCTAGCCCAAAGATGGGGCTCTAACTTGCAGTAGAACACCCTGTTGGGTGGAAGGGATTGCTGAAAAGATGGGACTGTGCCATATTTGGCCTGTTGTGTTTTCTGTCTGGAGCTCATCATGTGTACGTAGTTCACCAGGGCATAGGTTATCAGAAGTCTTTTATATTCTCTGGTCTTAATTTCGTGTGACATATCAAAATATTTATAAACATTGATGAGAAGTTAATTTAAAAACAAAAGAATAAAAATATATGTAATTTTTTGAGTGGACTTGCCTAAAACCAGTGCCTTTTGTCACTCGCTAGATGGACACAAGGGACTGGCTCTTAGGAAATGGCTGACAGTGACTACTGGGGAAATTGCAGAGGCTTCTGACTCTAGGTTTTACTGACTTTCACATATTCAGAGTTTCTGAATTTTCAAAGTCCCCTTATCATGGAATGCTTAAATTTTAACAGTATGCCCAAGAATCAGCAGAAAAGGAGTACTTGTCAAGACATGAGCAAATAAAATTGTAGAATAACTCAAAAAGAAGAGGGACCCGTTGCACCTGGTTGACCCGGATGCTGCTCGCCCCCTTCAGACATGAGCCAAGGATGCTGGACGGGCAGCAGTAACCGCGGAAGTGATCAGAGATAGCACAGTGTGCTGCCCTGTGATTTATATGCAGCTTCATTACTTTTGCAGATCAAAAGGAGCGGTGATATGGGTTGTATGAAATAGATAAAAGAGCCGAAATACCGTTTTGTCTTACATTTCATTTTGGTGAAGTGCTTATTCAATAATACACAAGATCTCAAAAATGATCAGAATGCAAGGTGGGAAGGGCACATCATTAGGAGACATGTATTTTGGATCACAGAACTAAATAGGACTTCTGGCTTCTTCCCTACTGGCTATATGATAAAGTATTACTTAATACCCGGGCTATAAACGGGGGTGGTACTGTCGCATTTTAGGATTGAAGATAACATGGATTAGTCAGTAGGTAGTGTCTGTGGGTAGATAACATATGGTCACTATTGTTCAAAAATTAGCTACTCTAGCCCATCCCTTTGATCTCATCCTCCTTTTTAACAAAGGGAGCCGAATCTGACCATGGGATTTCCTCAGAACAGCAGACTAGGAGTGTTCCCTTTGGGGCAGGCATGGTGTCACACCTGTAATCCTATGACTAGGGACAGAAGTAGGAAGAGGATAGCTGTGAGTTTGAGGCCAGCCTGGGCTACAGAGTAAATTCCAGGTCCAGCCTCAGCTACAAAGTTAGTCTTTATCTCAAAAATAAAAACTCTCCCTCCCCCCCCCCATCTGCCTCTTTCTGTCTAAATAAATAAATAAATAGGCTGGAGAGATGGTTTAGAGGTTAAGGCACTTGCCTGTGAAGACTTGGGACCCAGGTTTGATTCCCAGTACCCATGTAAGACAGATGCACAAGGTGGCACATGCATCTGGAGTTTATTTACAGTGGCTAGAGGCCCTGTGCCCATTCTCTCTATATCTGCCTCTCTCTCTCTCTGTACTTCATTCTCTCTTTCAAATAGATAAATAAAAAAAAGATTTTTAAAATACAAAAGAAAGAAAGAAAGTCCACCTTTAGGCATCATACGTGTTTTCTCCCATGTGACTTCCAGCAGGTCTTTGAGTCAGAAGGAATGTTTGCTGACTCACCAGGAGTCCAGGAGGAACCCTGGACTAGGCCTATCTCTCTCCTCCCCACTTTATCCTTATGTCTACTTCCTGCCTCCTCCACGCCATGGCTGTCTTTTGACCCAGGTTCTTCTGAAACTCTTGTGAAATGCTTTAATCATTTCCCCTTCTGTTATTGCAACTTCCTCTCTTATATTCCTTCAAATCCTTAGCTTATGAAATTGCCTTATTTACCAAATTATAGCCACCCCACCTTTCTAAAAACAGGGTGATCATTCTTCCTTGTTCTATATGTTATCTAAAGCAAGTGAAATTCAGAACCGCCCTCTGTTTCCACATTTTCATTCTACAGAGGATGCCCTCGTTGAATTCCTACAGCCCCTTCCTTTTCTATCACTCCATGAAGATCTACATTGGAAGGTGGACTTGCCATAAGTACAATAGACTTGTTCTAGCCACATAATTTTTCATGCCTATTTATCTTGCCCTAAATATTTATCTCCTCTGCTGTTGTGGAAATCTGCAAGTTTTCTAAAGTTCCTGCGAGTTAAGGACACCTCAAGATTTATTTCAGTGAGTTGATTTTCCTATTCTACATTTGCTCAACTTCAAGCGCAATCTAGTATCTTATTTAAGAAGATATTGTCTGTGGGTGAGATAGAAGGCAGAAAACAAACTGACTTATTAAATCTTCAGGCAGTAAACAAAGATGTGTCTGAGTTCTCTACCACAAATACAAATAACCATAAACTCTCAAAGCCATGTTAATAAATTTAAAACAACCATTCCATTCCCTTTCTCACATGCAATATCCGTCTTTTCCTAGCCCTTGGGAGCAATTATTAATTACTTGTGTACTTTTCTCCAAGTTATTATCCCTTACTTTATATTAAAAAAATGTTTTCTGTTCTGTCTTCTGGGTTAGTCTTGGATAGTTTCTGGTTTGGGTCTCCTCCTTTCCCAGAAGACTTCAGTAATCTATTTCTTCCCATGTTCACAGAAAAGGCACTGTGGGCCATGGAGCAGAGAAGCAGGGGTCATGGATGGTGGAGAACTGAAAGGAAAGGTGCATGCATACACACACACGCACACACGCACACACAAGCATGCACGAGCACACACACACCCATGCTGGTAATCATAGGTTATTGATCAACTTGCTATTCATCATTCATAAAAGAATGGATTTTTGCTGCACATCTGTCTAGACAGACCTCGGCAAAGAATTGCCTGTGTGAGAGGCAGTTTAGTCCCAAATGATAGTGATTTTGCAGCGTACCTGCCTTTGTGAATTTCAATTTCGGAGACCTATTTGAAGGCAGCGTTTCATTATTTCCCATCTGTGGCATTACTATATATGACTCTCACTCTAAATGACATTTTCTAGACACCTCATTGAACCCTAACTCTTCGCTCCCGTGTGATGTCTGTGGTGTGAGCCCCCCCATCACATTCTCTGAAATGATATTTCTGATACACCAAGACCTAAATCAGATCTTTCTAAAGCATGGCCTCCAAATTTTTGGGAACATCTATGCCAGCATTTTCAGTGATACCCAGGGGAAACAGAATTGCTCCTTACAGCAATCTTATGGATTGTGTTGTCAGCCTCATTTTGCTGACAAAGGGCTCATAAAAATTACGGAGCTCAAGTGACTGAAGCAGACTCTCACCTGATTCTCCTTCTCTTGCTGTCAAGGTGTGTGCCCCTTTCAAGGGAGGTACTTCTCTACCCTTTGGGTCAACTCTGTCTCGAACAGAAAAAGAACCAATAAACAAACTCATCCTGAATTTGAAAGGAGGACAAAGCTGTTGTTCACCCAAACCTGAAAGGAATAATGTAGTACTAACTTGTCTTTAATGCAAGGTATGAAGTAGATTGTAAAATGCAAATAAGTTGATGATTGTGGTTAAGTAACAGGTAAAATTACAAGTATTTATTACAGTCACTTTTTTATGAGGGCTCTACTCAGAATTTTGAAGTCATCATCACACACATCTGCTCCACATCTGCAGTCTGTCTACAACTTTATGGCTGGAGGCAGCAGGGAAGCCACGCCCTCCACTGTGAAGCGAATCTAGAAGCGCTCCCGCCGAGCAGAACGAGCAGAACGCCGGGAGAACAAAAGGGTGGGGAAGTGAGTTTTCCGCTTAATATAGGGGCCTGGAAATCCACAGAGAAAATACCTAATATCTCAGATGGCTGAGGTATGCTAGGAAACAGAGCTACAGACATAAATAATTTTCTAGATTGTCATGCTTAAAATTCTACATACTAAGCTCAAAGACTTAATCTGTTTGTCACTCTGCCTGTTCTATTTATCTGTTAGCCACCAGGTTTTTTGTTGTTATTTTTTTTAATCTTTATTCTCTAACCTGTAAGGTGATCATTCCTACTATGTTTATTCTGATTGAACAACGAGTTACATGGCAATCAAGCCCCAGAATTAGATACAGATGCAACCTACGGGACTGGGCAAATGCCCAGCTTGCTATTCCTCCATGATTGCTGAATCTAAGTCAAGCATGTGCTCACGGATCAGTATGAGAACTGGGCCATTGGAAGACAAAGCATGTCCCATAAAGACGACCATATCGTATTGCTCAGAACCTGTGCATGTGTTCGGTGATATGGGGAAGGGGAAGAATGGGTGCAGGTGGAAGCAAGGGGCTAAACAACTGGCCCTGGGACTGGGGACATTTTCCAGGAAACCCAGTGTCTTTGTAAGGGTTTTTATATGTGAAAGGCAGAGACTGAAGAGAGAGGATGAGAACAGCAAAGAAAAGACTCGACAGTCCCTGGTTTTGAAGACTCGATATTTGCTGGTTTTGTAGATTCGATATTTGCTGGTTTTGTCACCCACACCAGGGAGTACAGGCAGCCCCTGGCAGAGCAAGCAAAGAAACACTCCCTAGAGCCTCGTGAAGGAACGCAGTCCTGCTGTCACTTGTTTTCAGCCCCTGACACCCAGTTCAGACTTCATATTGCCAGAACTTTAAGATATTAAAGTTGTGTGGTTCTGTCTCTCTCTCTCTCTCTCTCTCTCTCTCTCTCTGTGTGTGTGTGTGGTGTGTGCTCACATGTGTGCAGATGCATCCACCCTATGACCACACATGTGGAAGCCAGAAGAAAATATCAGGTGTCTTCCTCTATTGCTCTTCTGCTTTATTTCCCTGAAACAGAGTCTCTCACCTGACCCAGAGCTTTCCAGCTTTTTCAGTTACCCTGGCTGACCAGTGAGCCCCAGTGGTCCTCCTCCTGTCCCCATGCCTGTTTAGCACTGGGTTTACAGCGATGCTAGTTATTTTTTTGTTTGTTTTGTTTTTAACATGCATACTGAGGATCAAACTCAGGTCCTCAGGATAGCCCAGCAAGGGCTCTTAGCTGCTGAGCCATCTCCCCAGCCCAAACTATGTTGTTTTAAGCCACCTGGTTCATGCACATTTGTTACAAGGGCCATAGAAAACTCAACACCCAATCAATGTGGAGCCCAGTGTGGTGGCGCACACCTTTAATCCCAGCGCTTGGGAGGCAGAGGTAGGAGGATTGCCACGAGTTCCAGGCCAGCCTGAGACTACAAAGTGTATTCCAGGTCAGCCTGAGCTAGAGTGAGACACAGCCTCAGGGGGAAAAAAGGCTAAACAGTAAAAGTATGGCTAAAGTGACTAATAAAGATACTTGGGAGGGAGAAATGGCTCAGTGGTTAAGATGGTTGCCTGTAAAGCCTAAGGACCCCAGTTTGATTCTCCAGTACCCGTGTAAAGACAGATGCACAAAGTGGTACATGGTACATGCATCTGGAGTCCATTTGAAGAGGCTGGAAGCCCTGACATATCCATTTTCTCTCTCTTCTCTCTCTCTCTCTCTCTCTCTCTCTCTGTCTGCTTGCAAATAAATAAAAATATTTCTTAAAGATTCCTATACTTTAGTTGTTAATAAAAAAAATATTGCTGTCCCCACAGGAACTTCTCGTGCATGTAAATGCTACAGAAATTTTAAAGGGAATGTATAAAGCAGAAATGTAGAATATTGACAATTATTGAATGGTGGGTGAGAAGCATTCATTATGCCATGCTGTTTTCCTGAATGTCTAAAAACGTGTACAATAAGCTTCAAGCTAATTTTACTTTCCCAAATTAAAAAAAAATTCCAAACTGGGTCTGGTGGCACATGCCTTTAATCCTAGCACTCAGGAGGCAGAGATAGGAGGATAGCTGTGAGTTCAAGGCCACCCTGAGACTACATAGTGAATTCCAGGTCAGCCTGGTCTAGAGTGAGGCCCTGCCTGTGTGTGTCTGGGGGGGGGGGTGCTTTCCAAAGAGTCCCTCTAAGCAAGCCATTGTTTCATTGTTTCAAACAAATACTGTATTTTCTTTTACAGGGAAATGTGAAAGACAAAAGTCTAAACCTTTCCTTGTTATGATTTAGTCAGAACGCCTTTGGTATTGCTCTCTTTCCAAGGGAGATTGTTAATGTCACATCTTCCCAGTAGACTATGTACTGTGTGTCTAGGTTTGAGAAGAGAAGTTCTCTGTGCTGACTCACAGAGAATGATGAGAGTACCGTTGGTTCTACCTGGCATAAAGACACATTCTTAGTGACAGGAACAGAACCAATGAACCAGAATAACATCTGTTGTACTTACAGGATAAAAACCAAAGAAATGTATAGCACTCCCCATGATATGCATGCAGCAAGGATTTTGTTGTTATTGTTTATTGGTTTTCTTTTTCTTTTTTTGAGGCAAGGTCTCACTATAGCCCAGGGTAACCTGGAACTCACTCTGTAGCCTGAGCTGGCCTTGAACTTACAGCTTTCCTGCTATGTCAGCCTCCTAAGTGCTAGAACCAAAGAGGTGCACCACCATGCCCAGCTACAACACTATTTTTTTTTGTTTCGTTTTGTTTTGTTTTTTTCTAGGTAGGGTCTCACTCTAGCTCAGGCTGACATGAAATTCACTATGTAGTCTCAGGGTGGCCTTGAACTCACAGCGATTCTTCTACCTCTGCCTTCCAAGTGCTAGGATTAAAGGCCTGCACCACCATGCCCAGCTTTACAACACTATTTTTGATGTGCAGTATTTAATTCCACTCTTTCTTGAATTATGTGAAAATTGATAATCCAAATCATTTGATATATTCTATAACATTTTCAGGAGGTAAACAATGAGACTATGTTTTCATGCTTCTAGAAACTGAAAAATTGATATTTTCCCCTGAAGAATTAGATGTCTCTTATTCTTTATTGAGATAACCCAAATGATCAATTTGACTAGGTACTATAAGTAGACATTACTATTTTTTAATTTTTTATTTTTATCTACTTATTTGAGAGAGAGAGAGAGGGAGAGAGAGAATGGGCGCATCAGGGCCTCCAGCCACTGCAAACGAACTCCAGACGCATGTGCCACTTTGTGCTTATATGGATCCTGAGGAATCAAACCTGGGTCCTTTGACTTCTCAGGCAAGTACCTTAACTGCTAAGTCATTGCTCCAGCCTGATGTTCCTATTTTTTTTATTATTAAATCGATTACTGACTTTATGAGGTGGGAAAGTGAAGAATGCTTAAACCCACACATTTGGTTTTGGGCTTGTTTGGGTCATTTAGCAGCAGCATTGTAGATTCTATGAATCTTGGGCCATTATTCATACTCATCTTTGTAAAATAAGTTTATTTTGTTACAGATTTATAAATCTATATGCGGCTTCAATCCCCAGAAAATGTGGTCAAAAACTATCCAACACTTGAATCACTGCAGAGAAGGTTTTGCAAAGTCAACCATTTATGTTTAACACTTCCATTCCCACAAACAAGACACTTCCCATCATGTTTGATGTATGCAATGTGAAAACTTGGCCTTTGAATCTCTTTGATGGACAAGGAAAACAGCTGGTAACCATCATAGATATTCTATGTCTTCAAAAACTGGAAGATTTCTCTTCTCTTTTCCAAGATAAGTACTTCTAATTTCTCTAACTCTTTCTTTTAAGAGTTCCATTTTCCAGCCCTCTCATCTACACAATCTCCTTTGAATCCTATCCAGATCTTAAAGTTGTACCGCCCCATGGTAGAAAGCACTTTCTTCACAAATGCTGAGTAGTGACAGAATCATCTATGAATCCGTCTATCTAGGCCTCCCACCATACACTTGTAGGTGCTGGGTGTGCTCTGGTGTTGAAGCAGCATGGATATCAAAGAGAAAGCAAGCTCATTTTTCTGTAAGCTCTTGGCACCAGCAATATCCCACATAAAAGCGTTCTTAACATGGGTCTAATGCAAAGGAATGGGCAATGTTTGGTCTCAGCCAGACAAAGGATAGCTCAGCCGCGAAGTCAGGAACCCTGGAACCTGGTCTTGCCTCGTGGAGTACAGATGGTCGAATCCTGCCTGCCTGCGTGCACACGCTTGCATGTGTGCGTGTAAGGTGTGTGTATGTGGGAGTGAGACTTAAGGCCTTTCCTTATCCCCATATCTTTGCCAGTCAGAAACACACAGAAGTTCTATACAAAAACACATCAGTTTTACTTGTTTTGTTTCATGAAGGAAGCTGAATTATCTAATTACACCTAATAAAAATTTCCACATTTTAAAGTAAGAAGCTTACTCTATTTTCTTCTAAGATTGTCCATTCCTCTAATTCTCACCTCCTTTTATTTTTTATTTTATTTATTTATTTATTATTATTATTACTTTTTTTTTTTTTTTTTGGTTTTTCAGGGTAGGGTCTCACTCTAGCTCAGACTGACCTGGAATTCACTATGTAGTCTCTGGATGGCCTTGAACTCACAGCAATCCTCCTACCTCTGCCTCCCAGTGCTGGGATTAAAGGTGTGTGCCACCACACCCAGCCTCACCTCCTTTTTGAAGTTTTATTTATTTATCTTCCCGGAGGGAGAGAGAAAGAGAGAGAATGGGTGTGCCAGGGCTTCTAGTCAATACAAATGAACTCCAGATGCATGCACCACTTTGTGCATCTGGCTTTATGTCGGTACTGGGGAATCAAATGCAGGTCATTAGGCTTTGCAGACAAGCACCTTAACCACTGAACCATCTCTTCAGCCCCAAATTTTATTTATTTTATTTTTTGGTTTTTTGAGCCAGCAGAGAGAGAGAGAATGGGACAGCCAGGGCCTCTAGCCACCAGGGAATTGAACTCTGGTTGTTAGGCTATGCAAGCAAGCATCTTAACCACTGAGCCATCTCTCCAGCCCCTCACCTCCTTTTAGTGATCTTCTTGGCTCGTTCACTTTGTTTTTGTCTTTTACTCTTTTATATTGCCTGTTGTTTCTGGGTCCCTCAATCATTAATGTAATTTCTCTATATGTCAGCTTGGAACTTTGTGAAAAGGTACAAGGGGTTGAGAGGGAAGTGATTTAATTAAGGGCAGAAAAGTCACACCAGATCACATTTGAAAACACTATGAACAGTTTTTAGTGCATGTAACTTTCAAATTGAGAAGCAGTAGAAAAGAAGGCTATTGAATGTTCAAAAAGGTGACTCAGCACCTGAGACCCAACCTTTAACCAATGCAAAATCTGAGACTCTCTTCTTTCCAAGATGAGGTCTGAGGTGTATTTGTCACAAATAGAGTTTGGAATAAAGAAGTCTATTTTAAAAATTGTCTCCACAGCCTAGGGAAGAAAAATCTAGACTCTCCTCTTCAAACAGAGCTGTATTTACTAGTGTGGCTACACTGAGAACTGGACCCCAGAGTCAGAGGCGTAGATGAGTCTTTCCCATTCTGAGAAGCTTAGCCACTGCCAACCTGCTTGGCAAACTGGTATTTGAAAATATTATCCCTCCAGTGTAGGAAGTCTGCAGGCGGAGTGTTTGTGGTGTTATCAGACAGAAATCTCTGTGTACCTGGACTGGCTGTCCGCGTCTCTTCAAACCCCAAGCTTCACACAGAGTTATGTCAACATATGACTCAAAAGAGGTGGAAAGGAAATAAACAGGCACAAAGGAGGCGAAGCTGGGGAGAAAAGTACAAATAAAGGCATAAGCCAAAGTAAGCCACCGGCGCTCTGAGGAGAACTTCGAACATTTTTTCCAACCAAAGGTTAAAAAAAAAAATGTTGAATCCATATTGTCTACCAAACCTTTCTTATCATCTCAATGGGATGAGGAGATGAAAAGAAAATAAATAAATAAAGAGCATGAACATAATCCAAATCATTGTAAGAAAGTGTCAGTCATTATAGCCTTTTGGCTCCAGGGGTGGGTGCTGGTTTTCCCGAGCAGTTTATTAATAGAGCTCATGCATTGTCACTACTGCAATTGGGGCAAATGATTAGACAGTGGTCTCCCTCCTGACCTAAACCTTGCTGGGAAGCACTGATCCAATAGCAGGCAATGATACTAGCCTCATTCCAGAACTGAAGCACACTTCCTTATGGAAAATGAACATATCTGTACCATGAAAATGCTTCTGGATCATAGGAACCCTTTATTTCTCTCGCCACACGGTCAAAATGACCACCACCAGAAATGCTGACTGAAAAGAAATTTCCTTTCTGGCAAACAATAGCAATTACGTCTTTGTAAAAGGGCAATTATTTCTGTTTGCTTTTAAGTGCCAATGCCAAATAAAAGCTATGAACCTGCTGGTCAGAAACTGGATTTAAAGTACCTTTTTAATATAGTGTATAACTTATTGTGTGAGTATAATAAAACTATCCACACAACTATATGGGGAGCAAATCCCAGAATCTCCTAGGAGAAGGAGAAGGTGACCAAAATACCTGAAATCTTGATCTATTTTACCAGGCAATTTAGAAAACCCAATTTTCTGTGCTTTATATGGTATAGTTGATCTAGTGATTCCAAACACACATAGGAAAATCCTACTGTCCTAATTCTCCTGACTCTGCAGGTTCAACTGACCATGTGAAGATGAAAATGTAAATAGGAGACACTAAAGACTCGACTTGAGGGGGCAGATGGCAAATGCCATCCAATTGGGCAAGATTGACTTCAGCATTCAAACAAGTTTAAAATTCTAATTAGAAGCTAGCCAGACATTTTAACTTTTTTCTCCCATCTTTTCCCCTAAAAATCCTAATATTTTTCATGTGATTTTCTATTTTATACAAGGCTCTTAAACATTTCACATATGTTTCTAGTGACATTTTGTATTTAGAAAAGGGTAATGAAATGTTAGTGATTGTGAAATGCTAACAACCCAGGGGATGCTATGTAATAACGATTTGTGTTTCTCAATCTGATAAACTGAGAAGGTCAAAAAAAGGTGACTTTTCTAATTATAACTACGGAATTATAGAACGAAATGAGTTGCTAATCCAGTGTCTTCTTCTGGATTTCTGGTATAGAAGAGTTTTCTTTAACAGTGTGGGAGTGAAGTATACTTGTATCCTAATGCCAAAGCAGAATCTACTGAGTGTGTCAAGATCATGACTGAATTAGACTGTGAGGAACACATCATCATAACTGAACCTTCTCTGTGTTAATATCCCATTAGCTCCACAGACAGGTAATGACAAAGTCAATGGCTCATAGAACCCATGTTCACCAAGGATCTCTTCTTATATACATGGGGGGTAACAGAGTGGCTACAGCTGTGCATTGCTTTGCACAATAATTGCCTTGTTGTAGACCTTCACTTGAATTTAAAACACAGTTATAGCCAGGCGTGGTGGAACACACCTTTAATCCCAGCACTTGGGAGGCAGAGGTAGGAGGATCTGTTGTGAGTTCGAGGCCACCCTGAAACTATATAGTGAATTTCAAGTCAGCCTGGGCTACAGCAAGACCTTACCTCAAAAAAAAAAAAACCAACTATATATTTATATATGAGAGATAAAGAGGGAGGGAGAGAAGGGATAGAGAGAGAATGGGGTGGTCTTTTGCCCCTGTAAGTGAACTCCAGATGCATGCACCACTTTGTACATCTAGCTTCACATGGGTACTGAAACCAAACCTGGGCCATCAGACTTTACAAGCAAGTGCCTTTAACTACTGAGGCATCTCCCTAGCCCTTCATTTGAACCATATTCTTGAAAATTTCTCGGGAGAAAAAGAAAGAGGTTTGTGTGTGTGTGTGTGTGTGTGTGTGTGTGTGTGTGTTTTAAAAAAAAAGGTAAGGTGACCATCAGGTAGATAGATTTATCCTAAAATGCTTCAAAATTTTATCACCTCTGCTCTGGGACCCAAGAAGATCCTGTGTTTAAAGTAGTTATTATGTAGAGCAAATAGGAAGCATTTCTGCCCCTACGGTTTGCATAGGGAGAAAGACTTTGATATATCTTATAGCAAAAAAAAGGACTAAACATGTATAGTTCTGGTTTAGTCTCAATGTTTCCTGGTAGTAGGCAGAAGGAAGGAAGGACGGAAAGAAAGAATTAAAGAAGTAAGGTAGGAAAATAAGAACCTAAAAGTTTGAGCAACACCATTTTTAAAAAAAAATTTGTTCATTTTTATTTATTTATTTGAGAGTGACAGACAGAGAGAGAAAGAGGCAGATAGAGAAAGAGAGAGAGAGAATGGGCACACCAAGGACTTGGTATGTAGCTCAGTGGTATTTTTCTAGCACATGTGATACCCTACGCTTGCCCCCCCCCTTCGGCAGTGTAGCAAAGAGAAAAATGTGGGGAATCCCATAAAACAAAACTGGAATTTGAGCTAGGAGTGGTGGCACATGCTTATAGGCCTAGCTCCAGGAGGCTGCAGTCCAAGGATTGCTTGTTCCCAGGAGATTATGAGCTTGGGAGATGGTCCAGTAGTTCAAACAACAACAACAAAAACTTCCTTGGTACTTGATTACCCACCTGTGGTAAAAGGTAAGACCTTATTGCTGAAGACACCATGTGCTGCTGACACAGAACATGGAGAGATCCAGCTGGAATCTGATAGGCAGCCAGTTCCTAGATGGTCAGCCCATATAGTGCTGGAAACCTCTACATGAGCTGCTAGGGGAAAATGGCCAACAATGTTGTGAGTAAGCAGGGGACACTGCTATACAAAAGCAACCAGCCTGACAAGACGTACACACCTGTGCAATGATGGCACCCAGCCTAGGTGGGTAACCAACAGCTCAGTGGACAGGAACCCATAGCTGGAACTGGTAACTGAAGTCAGAATCCTATGGAGACCAAGATTATGGACTCCAGCAAGAAGGTCCCACTAGTTTTTGGCCAACAGAGAGGCTACCCATCAAAATCTCTCTAAATTAGCAATGCTTATCCCCTTTGACATATGCTGATCTCACTGTCCGTTGGAGAATCTGTTTTTCTTTTTCAGAAGGCAGTGAGGGCAATCAAAATCTACTAACAAGACAAAAAAAGATGGCGGACTCCCTGTCACGGGATGAACCATCCCTTGCAGATCAGCCAAGGCCCAGGGGAAGGCACAGAGGAATTGGAAAGATGAGCAAGAGTGCTGTTTCCACAGTAAGCTTGTCAACCTGCACCAGGGTTAAGGACACAGATACCGAGGACACTCAAAAGGCACCAAAGCAGAAATCCAGAACCTGCTGAAAGCTCGTCACTAAAGTTGACTTACAACACACCCACTGTGGCTCAGGGAATTTTGCCAAAGAGGAGGCTGAAAGAATGTAAGAGCTACAGGGTGGAAGGGAATATCTAGAGGCATTGTTCCTCCCACAATGACTGACTGCTGCTCTCACAACTCACAACCTACAACTCCATGGTGAATACTAGCAATCCTACTAGTGAGGAGGGCCCTCAATGGAAGGGGGGCAGAGAAGAAGGGAATGATGGTACCATCACATGATATGTTCATACAAAGTTTCTACTTAATTTAAAAAAAAAGAACTTGTTTGGAAAGCCTGCTGGCCTGGAGTTCAATTCCCTAGCACCTGTGTAACACCAGATGCAAAAAGTGACACATGCAACTGGTTGCAAGAGACCTTGGTGCACCAATGCACGTACATGCATGTGTGTGTATGCAAGTGTGCATGCGTGCATACACATACACACACAAATAAATAAATAATAAATAAAGGTAGGACTGAGTAGATGGCTCAGCAGTTAAAGGCTCTTGCTTGCAAAGCATACTGTCCTGGGTTCAATTCCTTAGTTCCCACATAGAGCTAGATATACGAAGTAGCACATGCATCTGGAGTTCATTTTTGGTGGCAAGAGGCCCTGGCATGCCCATTCTCTCTTTCTCTCTGACCATAAATATATAAAATATTTTCTCTCCTAGAGACAAAGGTGACAGTGCTAGTGCTGTCAGTGTCAAGCTCCTTTCTTCCTGGAGGGAATATAGTTCCTAGTACTTAGGAGCCAAGTGAGGCCATGTGATAAAGATCTGGCCAATAGTACATACTTGGAAATGATGTGTCTCAGTTTGCTTAATAATGCAAGAAAGAACTATTCTCCAAAGGTTGGAAAGAACCTAGTTCCCCCAAAGAATTACATGAAGAAGAGCCACCTTCCAAACCTGCACTGCACACTGACATGAATGAGAAATAAACTTTTAATGTTAAGCCACAGGCTGAGAGATAATTGATCACAGCAAATACTCACCCCAGGCAAGATATAATCATTAACCTTCTCACATATTTCTTTACAGTCTTTTTTCTTCGTATCCAATTGGTGGTGGGCATATTGAAAGTATATCTTTGTATTGTGATTTTTATTTAGAATTATACACTTAGTATTTCCCATTATAAGGTCTATAAAAAGTAAATTTAATTACTATGTGACATTGTACTTTGAGCATATATATGATTTACATAATTGAAATCCTCTTTTAGGTTTTTAGGTGACTAAGTTCTATCCAATTTTCACTATAACTGTATAATGAACATGAACATGTATAAAGATTACCTATGTGTTTTCTTTGAATAAATTTTTGGAAATAGAATCACTAGGTGAATGAGAATGAACATAGTAAGTATTGGTTCAAATATGCATCTCTATATAGACAAGTAGGTAGGTAAGATTGCTTTCTCCCAAAGCAATAAGGCTTGCATTCCTTCATTAGGTGATGTGGAAGTACTGATCATATCTTCACCAGGACAAAATATTAGCAAGTTAAGCCATTTCAACTAATATTTCTGGGGTTCAGTTCCCCAGTACCCACATAAAACCAGGTGTACAACATGACACATGCATCTGGAGTTCACCTGCAGAGGCAAGAAGCCCTGACTTGTGCCTATGTTAATTCTCCCTCTCCTTCCTCCTTCTTTCTTTTCCCTTCCCCAGTCAACAAGCAAACACTTTGTTTTTATTTTATTTTATTTTATTTTTTTGGTTTTTCGAGGTAGGGTCTCACTCTGGTCCAGGCTGACCTGGAATTCACTATGTAGTCTCAGGGTGGCCTTGAACTCATGGCAATCCTCCTACCTCTGCCTCCCTAGTGCTGGGATTAAAGGCGTGTGCCACCACGCCCGGCTACACTTTTTTTTTAAAGGAGATGTCATGTTAACCTTGAGAGTCAGTCACCATCCAGTCACTTAAGTGGGAACTGAGTTTTGAACCTAGGTTTTTCTGTCTACCAAATCTGTGATTGTGCCTCCTGGGTTGTGACAACATGGAGGAGATACTGGAAAAGAAAGAGACCCCCACACACAGTAGAGAGGTATTCCATAAAAGAGGATTGGATTTAACATTGTATGTATTGATAGTCTCCTAAAGAAGTTTCCAAGAGATACTTCAAAGGTAGGATGGGGCTGGGCATGGTGGCATACGCCTTTAATCTCAGCACTAGGGAAGCAGAGGTAGGAGGATTGCTGAGTTCCAGGCCACCCTGAGAATGCAGAGTGAATTCCAGGTCAGCCTGAGCTAGAGTGAGACCCTACCTCGAAAAACAAAAAAAACAAAAAAAACAAAACAAACAAACAAACAAACAAAAGGCAGGATGGGGGTGGTAGGGTGAGCCAGCTGCAGAGCCTCGAAAGGTAGATGAGAACTGTTATCATAGAAATCATTTAAAAGGCTGGCTGAGGGCTGGAGAGATGGCTTAGCTGTTAAGTGCTTGGCTGTGAAGCCTAAGGACCCCAGTTCGAGGCTCGATTCCCCAGGACCCACGTTAGCCAGACGCACAAGGGGGCACATGCATCTGGAGTTCGTTTGCAGTGGCTGGAAGCCCTGGTGCGCCCAATCTCTCTCTCTCTCTCTACCTCTTTCTCTCTCTCTCTGTCACTCTGAAATAAATAAATAAAAATTAACAACAAAAAAAAAATTTAAAAATTTTAAATTTAAAAATTTTTTAAATTAAAAAAAGAAAAGGCTGGCTGAGGCCTTCTGTGATCTGCCCTTTAAGTCCTTTCACGACACTGCAGTGGCCCCTTGTCATCCTTTATCAAGATAGCAATGGCACAGACTTGATGCTGGTAAAAGCTACAAGCATCATTGTGGGCTATAGTCAAATTAGCACTTGTCATTAAATATAATGGAGGAGAAGAACTGTATTGAAGCACTGGGAATTCATTTCTAAGATATTCAAAACCATAGAAAAGTTCTACCTTCAGTAAGATAGAAAGGGGGATAGAGAGGATAGAGAGGTGGCTCAGCAGTTAAAGAAAGGTGCTTGCTTGCAAACCTGAAGGCCTAGGTTCAGTTCCCCAGTACCCATGCACAGGGTGGTGCATGTATCTGGAGTTTGCTTGCAGTGGCAGGAAAACTTGGTACAACAATTCTTTCTCCCCCCGCCCACCCCTTTCTCTCTCTCTCTCTCTCTCTCTCCTCTTGCAAATCAATAATTGTTTTTTAAAAAAAGATAGAGCCGGGCGTGGTGGCGCACACCTTTAATCCCAGCACTTGGGAGGCAGAGGTAGGAGGATCGCCTGTGAGTTCGAGGCCACCCTGAGACTCCGTAGTGAATTCCAGGCCGGCCTGGGCTAGAGTGAAACCCTACCTTGAAAAACCAAAAAAAAAAAAAAAAAAAAAGATAGAAACAGATTACCCATGATGTCATGAAACAAATGTGCTATAACAGATTCTTGTTAAGAAATCAAGCCGGGCGTGGTGGCGCACGCCTTTAATCCCAGCACTCGGGAGGCAGAGGTAGGAGGATGGCCGTGAGTTTGAGGCCACCCTGAGTGAGACTCCATAGTGAATTCCAGGTCAGCCTGAGCTAGAGTGAGACCCTACCTCGAAAAACCAAAAAAAAAAAAAAAAAAAAAAAGAAATTAAAAGACAGGTTCTGGAGAGATGGCTTAGTGGTTAAGGCACATGCCTGTGAAGCCTAAGGACCCTGGTTTGATTCTCCAGGTCCCACGTAAGCCAGATGCACATGGTGGAGCATGCGTCTGGAGTTCATTTGCAGCGGCTAGAGGCCCTGGTGTGCCCATTCTCATTCTCTCTCTCTAATAAATAAATAAAAATTAAAAAAAATAAAAAAAATGAAAATCAATGTGGAGTCTCCTGAAAAAGATGAAAATAGAGCTACTAACTAATCCAGCCACTCCACTATTGCGCATCTACCCTATGGGCTCCACTCTTCACTGCAGAGATGTTTGCTCAACCATGTTTACAGCTGCTCAATTCACAAGAGCTAAGAACTGGAATCAACCCAGATCCCCGTTAGTTGATGACTGGATAATGAAGGTGTGGTACATATGCACAATGGAATTCTACTCAACAGTAAGGAAAAATGATATGATGAAATTTATAGGAAATTGGACGGTCTTGGAACAGATCATACTAAGCAAACTCACAGAAACACAGAAAGACAAATACCGCATGTCCGCTCTCATCTGTGCCTCCTAACCTGGAACACGATGAGTTGCAGGCGTAGCCCCCAGACAACTCGAGGGTCAGATAATAGGGATGGAAGCTTTTCGGGGAAGGGGAATGGGAACGGGAGGTCCAGGGGAGATGCACACAAAACTGATTCCAAAATGTAATTAATGGTGCCATCAAAACCCTTCTCCCGGGTAGCAGACTAAAAGATACAATCCTCAACAGGAACATGCAGGGGTTATCTGGTAAGAAGGGTGCTGGGCAGGGTGGGATAAAGCCTGACCCTAAAACATTTGGCTCTGCCTTGTAACTCCCAGTACCAGAAATTGGTTACAACCCATATTAAGCTATTGATTGTAGAGACCTATGAGGTCCTCAAAATAAGACAGGCTTCTATCAAAGCACTGGATTACCCACCTGAGATAAAAGACCCCATTGCTAAAGACACCACGTGCTGCCAACACAGAACATCTAGAGACCAGGCGGGGGCTGGAGGGAAGGCTCAGTGGTTAAGGTGTTTGCCTGCAAAGCCAAAGGACCCAGGACCCACGTAAGGCAGAAGCACAAGGTGGCACGTGTGTCTGGAGTTTGTTTGTAGAGGCTGAAGGCCCTGGCATGCCCATTCTCTCTCTCTATGTGCATATTTCTCTCCCAGATGGTCTGCCCGGATAGTACTAGAAAACACTACATGTGCTTCTGGGGAAAATGGCCAACCAGATTGTGTGCTAGCAGGGGACACTGCTATACAATAGCAACCAGCCTGATGTCTGCGCAATAGTGACACCCATCCTAGGTGAGTAAGCAACACCTTACTGATGGGCTAAGAGATCTGCTCAGTAGAAAGGAACCCATGGCTGAACTGGGAAGCGAGTCAGAATGCTAAGGGACCATGATCATGGACCCCAACAAGAAGCTCCCACTAGTCTTTACCAAAAAAGAGGACACAGGCACCCAAATCTCTCTTAATTAACAATGCTTATCCCATCAAACCTATGCTGACCTCATTCTCTGTTGGAGAATTGGTTCCTTCTTTCTCAGAAGGCAGTGGGAACCAGGGAGATAAGCCACACCTCGCACATCCGCCAGGGCCCAGGTGAAACCACAGAGGAGCTGGTGAGATGAGCAAGAGTGCTGCTTCCATGGTGAGCCTGACAATCAGCACCAGGGTGATGGCGACAGTCATTCAGGAAACTCAGAACATACCAAAGCAGAAATCCAGAATCTGCTGAAAGCTCAACACTAAAGCACACTTGAAACACACACACCACGGCGCAGGGAATTTTGTGGAAGAGGGGCCAGAAAGAATGTAAGAGCCACATAGTGGAAAGGAATATCCAGAGTCATTGCCCCCCACCCTTACAATGACTGACTGACTGCTGCTCTCACAATTCATAACTCACAACCCCGTGGTGAATACCAGCAATCCCAGTGAGGAGGGCCCTCAGTGGAATGGGAACAGGCAGGAGGGAAAATGATGGTACTAACATATGATGTGTCCCGACAAAGTTTCTACTTATTAAAAAAACAAAATTGACAAACCACGGATTAAGAGAACATATTTGGGGGCTACAATGATGGCTTAGTGGTTTAGGTGCTTGCCTGTGAAGCCTAAGCACCCCAGGTTCAATACTCCAGGTCCCACGTAAACCAGATGCACATGGTGGCTCATGGTTTGGAGTTCCTTTGCAGTGGCAAGAAGCCCTGGCCTGCCCATTCTCTCTCTCTCTCTCTCTCTCTCTCTGTCTCTCTCTCTCTCTTTCGCTCTGTCTCTAATAAATAGATAAAAATAAACCTTTAAAAAAGAGAGAGAATATATTTGGGAAGCATATATCTGATAAAAGACTGTCAACTGAAGAAAACTTAAATGTCACCACAAGAAAATACACAGGCCAATTAAAAACTGGGTGAAAGATATGGATGACACCTTTGCATAGAAGACATGCAGGCACCAGATAAGCATGTAAAAAGCTACTCAGCATTACAAATCCTCATGTAATTATATATTAGAGTAACAATGTAGTGTCAGTGTATACATACCAGAATCCTAAAATCTAAAACACTGACGACATCACAGGTTGGCCAGGATGTGAAGAAACAGGAATCTCATTCATTGCTGCCAAGAACACAAAGTGATGCCGTCACTTAAGAAAACAGTTTGGCATACTAGTACCATATGGCCAGCTGAGAACTTAGATCCACATCAAAGCCTCTCTGCGCATACTGATAGCAGGTTTATTCATAATTGCTGAATCCAGAAGCAATCAAGATGTCCTTCAGTGAGTAAATGGCTAAACAAATGAGGTATACCCTACGGTGAGTGCCATTCTGTGATTTAAACGAATTGAGCTATCAGCGTTTGTAAATACCAGGAGGAATCTTCAGTAGCATGTTTCTAAGTGAAAGACACCAGTCTGAAAAGGTCACATCTTGATTCTAACCTGCATGACGTTTTGGAAATGGGAACATTATGCAGACACCAGATCAGTGTTTGTAAGGCTTCAGTGGGTTGACTGGGAGAGTACAGAGGACTTTGGGGGCCATGAAACTGTTATGTCTAATAGTGGATACATGTCATTATGCATTTGTGAAACCTATAAGAATGAACAACACTCAGAGTGAACCCTAAAGTAATCTACAGACTTTTGTAAATAATGCATCCTCTATCATAGCCAATGCACCACAGTAACTCATTATACATATATATATATGCCATGAGTAATAAACTATTAAAAGTATATATATATATATATATATATATAGTATATATATATACATATATATTATATATATTATATATACATATTAGTTATGGACATACTTAGTATGTAAACAGCATATGTTGGTACCATCCTTTCCCTCATCCCTGCCCCTTTTCCAAAGGGACCCTCCTCACTGGGGATGCAGGTCATCCCCATAGGAATTGTGGGACATGTATTGTGGGGGCCACTGTCAGTTATGGGGGAGAGGCAATGTCTGTGTGCATAATGTCCCAACTTGTGGCTCTAACAGTCTTTCTGTCCCCTCTTCCACAAAATTCCCTGAGCCGTATTGGGTTCATTTTAAGTCTACTTCAGTGATGGGTTCTTAGGAGCCTCTGCATGTCTGGTTTGGTAGGTGTTGAGTGTCCTCAATGTCTATCTCCAAACAAGTCAGAAACATATCCAGATAATGATTTTGCTTTCCAATATCAAGCTCCCACTAATCTTGGGTTATAAGAGGGTCTACACCCATTAAATTCTCTCTAAACTAATAATGGTTATCCCATTTAACCTGTGCTGACTTCACTCTCCATTAGAGAATCTGCTTCTCTTTCTCAGATGACCGTGGTACCAGAGGAGAGAAATGACCCAGTGCACTTCACCCCAGCCCCCAGCTGAAACCACAGAGGAATTGGGGAAATGAGCAAGAGTGCTGCTTTCTCCTTGAACCTGATATCAGCACAAAAGTGAAGGAGATAGACACTGAGAACTCATGACTTTTAAAATATATTATTTATTTGCAAGCAGAGAGAGAGAATATGAACATACCAGGGTTTCTTGCCACTGCAAATGAGCTTCAGATGCATGCACCACTGTGAGCATCTGACTTTATGTGGGTACAAGGGGTTTGAACCCAGGCCACTGGGCTTTGCAAGCATGTGACTTTAACTGCTGAGTCATCTCTCCAGTCCCTTATAAATTTTAATAATAAGGAAATAGTGGAGTGGGGAGGTAGGGGTATATAGGAATTCCTTATTCTGTCTACTTAATTGTCTGTAATCATAAACAGCTAAAAGTTATGCATGTGTCCATCACTCTGTATCCAGCCACTGCAGCTATTCATTAAAGTCAGCAACAAGCTTTTTACTTTAACCAAAAATACCTGTTTAAGTCTCAGATCAGTTACTATTGAATAAACCATGCATACTAAGGGCTATTCATTATGCTATTAGTTTTCTTTTGGGTTAGACTCTATGAAGACCACAGAAGTACTCTGAAGAAAGCTCTTGCATGTGAGATAAAGAGAATCTTCCTTACTGAGGATATGGTCTTTGCAAAGACTGGCCTTACTTATACAGTTATTTCCAATGGATGATAATGGTCATGATTGCAGGCACCCAAACAATCATGAATGATCCAGAAATCACTTAGTCATAGCATTTAAAGCATCTGTTACTCTTAAGGACCTGGAATTTTCTAACACTTTTTGTGTTTTTTTCAGAGGTCTTGCAAAAATTCAGTCAGAAGTAGGGATTGTTTTAGGTGTTATAACAGAGACTGCTTAATGCAAAAAGAAACTTTGTTAAACCAGAGCTATGAACGTTACAAAGCCGTGGCCTAGCTCAGAGTGGAACGTGGCGCACTGCCCTGTGTGCCGTGAGTTGGAGCCATGAGGAAAAGCAACAGCCGGCGATGTTGCCCAGGGCAGAGACAAAGCTGAGAAGATGCTCCCCTCTCCCTCCTTCTTGCCTGTCCGTGTCTCACCTGTGTCTCCTATGGACCAAACCTATACTAACGACAGAGTTCTAGGGACCCAGAATTGTAGCTCCCTAGTCTAGAGAAGGACAAAGCAGAAAGGGTGGAAGAGAGGTGCTCACACTTTGACAATATGTTAAGCATGCCATCAATAAAGAATAAAAAAAAAAAGCTGAATTCACAGAAAAACTCAGAAATATGGAGAAAAGGGGGGAAAATGTCTTCAAAAGGTTTCCCAAACCGTCAGTGGTGGTGCATGCCTTTAATCCCAGCACTTGCGAGGCAGAGGTAGGAGGATTGCCATGAGTTCGAGGCCACTCTGAGACTACAGTGAATTCCAGGTCAGCCTGAGCTAGAGTGAAACCCTACCTTGAAAAAAACTTTAAAATAATAAATAAATAAATAAATAAAAAGTTTTCCATAAGTGCTGACAATAGTAAAATGTCAATGTCTTTTCAATGGAGCAGAGACTACTGACAGCCCCATAAACGAGCACCGTGGGCCTTCAAATAACCGGGAACTTTTGGGATGAAAACCTCCACAGGCACCTTCTGAGGAATCGCTGGCCTTGCTATCAGTATGTAGCCAACAGAAATAAGTCCATAGAATGCCGGATGTGAGCTAACGCTAGAATAAGCAAACTTTTCTGAATCTTCTCACTTTCTGCTGTTTTTCTTCCTCAAACGTGTGGCATCGTCAGGGCACTTCATATCTTACTGGAAAACGCGTTTCAGGCGGACGGTTTCAGCATAACGTTACTTTCTGGGATGTCTTTTGGTCGTGCACTTTCCGGTCAGAACGAGTTACTTGTGTTGACAATAGACCACAATCTCTTACCATTGAAACTTGAGCTTTTGGAGAGGGAACTGAACATAGAAGGAGAACTAGCAGCAACGAGGTCTGAAATGCCAAGCGCTTCACACAATACTACCTACAGCACACGCTCATTTTGAAGTCGGAAATGTCCCAAAGGCATCCTTAATTTTCACCAGTACAACACAAGCCTTCTTTGAAACTCTTCTTGTAAAATGTGATCATGAATTATTTCCCTGTGCAGTAGTGAAACTCCAGACTCAGTGGTCATGGTGTATCCTGGACTTGTCTAGAGTATAATTAAGACAATAGCATTTAATGTTGATGTCCTGAGCTGATTGTTTCAGGAGATTCCTGGAAAGACTGTGCCATTTCCAGAAATTAGTATTACTGTTTTTTTGTTTTGTTTTAAAAAGGAAAACCGAGGACTGGAGAGATGGCTTAGTGGTTAAGCGCTTGCCTGTGAAGCCTAAGGACCCCCGGTTCGAGGCTCAATTCCCCAGGACCCACGTTAGCCAGATGCACAAGGGGGCGCACGCATCTGGAGTTCGTTTACAGAGGCTGGAAGCTCTGGCGCTCCCATTCTCTCTCTCTCTCTCTGCCTCCTTCTCTCTGTTGCTGTCAAATAAATAAATAAACAAAAAAATTTAAAAAGGAAAACTGTAACTTGAGGCAGGCTGTGGACGCACACACCTCTAAGGCCAGCCCTCGGGAGGTAGGGGCAGGAGGATCACTGAGCTCAGGTCAGCCAGGGACTACGAAGTAAGTTCCATGTCAGTCTGGGCTTGAGTGATCTCTGCTTTGCAAAAATGAACAGAAATATGTACTTGAAGTTGGCAGTGACTACTGGAGAGACTCAAAACTCATCCAAGTGCTGAGAGTAAGTGTTCAGTGCTAAGTAAGACATCTGCATCACGCCGTGCAGGACCCAGGAAACGTTACAGGAGAGCGGAAGAGTCTAAGAGCCAGAGCATGGCCTGGAGCCCGCCACAGGACAGAATTCCTTAACTCTCTGGATGTGAGCCCGATATGGACCTTCTAGCTGTACCAGGCAACTATACCATACAGACTGCGGAAGCAGTTTAATATTGCTCAATGATTTGGTTGATGGAATTCTTAACAATGTTTCCAGAATTGGAGAAAATGAGGATGAAATGGCGATGCTGGCCTCGAAGATAACTGAATGGCCTCCTTCTGTGACTCGAAGGCCATCAACAGGAGCCATCCTGCTGGCTTACAGATAGGGATAACTCCAAGATGACACCTGCGCATGCTCCCAGCCTACCTCAGAACTCGTTTTCCCTGGTCACTCAGCCCAACTTCAGGAAGAGAGCTGAAAATTCCAGAGACTGCCAGTCACTGGTTATGACGTTGAACTTAAACTACAGATGTTTAATGCTTGCTTGATGATTATTGAGCTTACATTGTTCCAGTCTCTTCTTGCTATGCCTTACAACACTTAAAAATGTTTGGTCTGAGGCTGGAAAGATGGCTTAGTGGTTGAGGTGCTTGCCTGCAAAGGCAAAGGACCCAGGTTTGATTCCCCAGGACCCATGTAAGCCAGATGCACAACGTGGTGCATGCATCTGGATTTTGTTTGCAGTGGCTGGAGGCTCTGACACACCCATTCTCATTCTCTCTCTCTCTCTCTCTCTCTCTCTCTCTCTCTCTTTCAAATAAATAAATAAATGTTTATTCTGTACCTTTATATTTTAAAGGTATATAACTTATTTTAATTTTACAAAACTCGCAACTAAAAGACTATCTCAAATCTCAGATAAGAATTTAAAACTATCTTAAAGTTGATAAAAAACTATGGGAACATTTAAAATTGGACTAACTACAATTTACAATATAAGATGGTTATAAGTCTATTAGGGGCCAAGGACAAAATGTGGTAGTTTGAATATATGTCCCCGATATATTCAGGAGTTTATTAAAGCTTGTAATTTAGATCCCCAGTCACATGGCTGGAGGAGGTTTCACTGGAGGTGGATCGAAGTTCCAGTCTCAAGGTACTCAGAGTGCTCGAGCTCCGCCATGACGGATTCCTGGAGTGTGCTTGCTTACGGTGTTGCTGGTGGTTTTTCTCTCGGCCTGGACCTGTGAAAGTGGGCCAGCTTCTTCTGCCATAGTAGAACTTCCTCTCACCCCGTAAGCTTCAATAAATCCCTTCCTCCATAGCTGTGCCTGGTTTGGGAGTTCATCCCCACAGCCTAAGGCTGTTTACTACATTACCACTCTGTCTGAACTGACTGTTCACTCACCTGCATCCCCAGTGCTTTATTTTGTTAAAATTACAGAGATGAGGGCTGGAGAGATGGCTTAGCAGTTAAGGCATTTGCCTGCAAAGCCAAAGGACCTCGGTTCAATTCCCCAGGATCCACGTAAGCCAGATGCACAAGGGGGTGCATGTGTCTGGAGTTCGTTTGCAGTGGCTGGAGGCCCTGGTGCGCCCATTCTCTCTCTCCCTCTCTCTGCCTCTTTCTCTCTCCCAAATAAATAAATAAAAATAAAGTTAAAAAAATTACACAGATGGGGCTGGAGAGATGGCTCATCAGTTAAGGCACTTGCCTGCAGAAACTAACAACGGGGGTTTGATTCCCCAGTACCTATGTAAAGCCAGGTGCACAAAGTGGCGTATGGATCTGGAGTCTGTTTGCAGCAGCTAGAGGCCCTGGTGTGTCTGTTCTCAATGTCTCTCCCTCTTTGCTTGCAAACAAATAAATAAAACATATTTTCTTTAATTACAGAGATGTGCTTAAATAAGGCCTAGATTATTCTACTTTGCAGTAAGTATTGATGGTGACATCATCTTGTTAGCTGTGAATATGTCCCTCCAAGGGCAGAACTAAGAGAAGCATTTAACTACAAGCCAATTAATTTTTTTTAACTACCAAGGACTCAAGAAACCATACAGCGGTGATTCTCTGGCCTCTTCCTGTTCTGAAGTGTTCTCACTTATTTCTATTTCCATGGCAATTATAAAAAGGGAAGTTTGTCTGCCCAGTAAGCACTTCTCTTAATGTTCATACCCTTATATTAATGCTACTCTCACTTTCATTAGAGAATCTTCTCTTTTCAGATGGCAGTGACCTTGGGACGACTCACAAGGTATCATGGTGCAGGAAAGAAGTGACAGGAGTGCTCATTACTGCAATATCTCTATCACACCTTCCAAGGCTCAGGGTCCATTGCAGAAGAGGTGGCTGAAAGAATGTAAGAGCCAAAGGAAGGTAGGGCTCCTTACAACGTGCTCTCCCCAGACACAAAATGGCCTGGATATCCATGACCTCACAGTGCCTGACACTACCTACAAAGACTATCACAATAGGAGGAAAAGATCATGACATCAAAATAAAGGAGAGACTGATTGAGATGGGGAGGGGATATGATGGAGAATTGAGTTCCAAAGGGGAAAGGGGGGGAGGGTATTACCATGGGATATTTTTTATAATCATGGAAGTTGTTAATAAAAATTTGAAAAAAATAAAAAGGGAAGTTTGTAATCAACAAAAGGGGAGATGTGCTATATATGTCAGGGATTGCTGCTGTTCAATATGTCAGTATGTTTTGACATCCAGTGGAGGGCTGGGGATATAACTCAGTGGTAGAGCTCTTGCCTAGCATGTGTGAGGTGCTAGGTTTAATTACTAGCATGGAGGGAGGGAGGAATGGGGGAGAAAAAAAATCCACATCACATGAAACAATGCAAATTTTCAATGTTAGAGAACTATGTTTTCAGAGGCTATTCTATTTGTCTCTAGCTATGTAAAAATTTTACTCCAAAATTTAGAAGCGTACAGCAATGATAGCATTTAATTTTATTTATTTATTTACTTGAGAGGGAGAGAGGCAGATAAAGACAAATAATGGGCGTGCCGGGGCATCCAGTCACTACAAACGAACTCCAGATGCATGTCCTATCCTCCAAGATGACATCCATCATATTCTATGGCTTAGCGGTTAAGCGCTTGTTGCCTGTGAAGCCTAAGGATCCCGGTTCGAGGCTCGATTCCCCAGGACCCATGTAAGCCAGATGCACAAGATGGCACATGCATCTGGAGTTCGTTTGCAGCAGCTGGAGGCCCTGGCAGGCCCATTTTCTCTCTCTCTCTGTCTATCTGTTGCTCTCAAATAAATAAATAAATAATTTAAAAATTATTAAAAACAACCCACCCAAGTTCAAGGAGAGGAAATACCCCCGCCTGTCGATGGTGGCATGTTTGTGCAACACCGTAGGAGGAGAATTGCGGTTTGACTGAAAAATGCCCACCATGGAGTCACGTGTTTGAACACTTGGTCCCTGCTGGAGGTGCTGTTTGGGAAGGCTACAGAAGCTTTCGGAGATGGAGTGTCCTCAGAGCAAGTGGGGTCACTGAGAGGTGGGCCTTGAGGTTTTGTAGCTCAGCCCTGCATCCTGAAACCAGCTCTGAGCCCACTCTGCCCTTCCATGCCCTCCCCAATAGGATGAAACTTCCCTTTGAAACCTTCAGCTGGAATAAACTCTTTGCGTCCATAAGTTGCTTCTGGTCAGGTATTCATGCACAGTAGTGAGAAAGTAAGTAACTAATACAATCAAATAGGAATATATATATATATATATATATATATATATATATATATATATATGATCTTTGGAAAACATGGTCAGCCAATTGGCCTACTTCTTCCTATACAGAATTTTGTATTCCACCTATAGGGCAATTCCACTGTAGAGAGGCTTGCCTTACAGCCTGCTTCTTTGTGGTTGCCTATAAAACTATTTTTCTTGCTCCTCTCTGGCTTCAGAGAACACTTGCTTCTAACAAAAACAAGATTGTCCTTTGTTGTTCTAACACTGGTAAAACTAGAAAGAATACATATGAAAATCTTAGACCACCTGAAGAATAAAATTATGTGTTTTGTAGAAAGCAACTTTGTGGAGTAGGACGTCCCTGAGACCCTGGCTCAGTGGATGCAGTGCTCGCTTCACCAGTGTGAGTGCCTGGGCTCAGGCTCCCAGCACCCATGTGAAGCCGGGCACAGTAGCACGAGCATCCGTCACCCCACAGCACCTGGGGCAAATTGGAGGGTGGAGACAGGAGAATCTCCAGAAGTTCGCGTGCCACCTAGCCTAACAAACGCAGTGGTGAACCATGAGAGATCCGGCCTCAAACGAGGTGGGAGGTGAGAGAGGACTGACGCCTGAGCTTGTCCTCTGATGTCCACACGTGTTGTCTCATATTCACCCATTCTCTCTCTCTCTCTCACACACACACACACACACACACAGAATATGGATTATACATTAATATTTATAATTGGCTTTATATTAGGTAAATTACAAAACACTATTACTGAATGTCTATGCTTATTTGAAAACTAATTTTCTACTCATGCCCAAGAGATGTATAAGCTTATTAAGTTTGTGCATTTACAATACTAAAAAAATAAATAAATAATACACTATGCAACTAGATGATGACCGTTTTATTTACTTTCAACTTGCACGTAATGAATCATAGATCCCAGCACAGTCAGTGTGTACTGTCAGTCCACGTACCTGAAATTATTTGGTGAAATTCAGTGAATGACAGAATATTCTCCAAGGACAAGAGCTGAATCCGTAGTGTTCCACCCGAGAGCGGGGTGATTACGAAGCTTTCACGCCTTTGTAAACATTTGGTCACGGCCTAGATCTTGCTAATGGTATGATTGCGTTGTAGCAGATATTCTAAATCCAGAGGGAAAATTATGGAACTACTTGAAAGTTCACATCTTTGTGACTAACACAGTGAAGCAAGGTGAAGAAATTGATTGTCCTGCCTTTAATTGAGAGATGACTTAGTAAAAAACAACATTTTTCATAGGAGGGAGTCATTGATCCTAACACCTCGTCACAGTGTTCTAAAGAAATAAGGAAAAGCAAAAACACTTTAGATTAATGGACAAAATTCAACATGGCTTCTAGCTATGTTAAAGTCCATGATATTTCTGATACTTTTATTAAGGAAGAAACAAAAAGCAAAAAGGGAAAATCTACTGTGCTTATAGTAGGAACAAAAAACTGTCTGAAGGCATATTTTAAAGGAGATTCGCTGAGCATTGTTGACAGAAACAAAGGGGTTATGTTTTGTGGAGGTTAGTTGTTTGTTGTTGATTTTGTAGTGTCTGCACTTCCAAAAATTCCCACTATAACAAAATTATAAAGACTATCGGTCAAACTTGGTAGATTTGAGGTAAATTTTGCAAGTCTTATAAAAATGACTTGAAAAGGGCCAAATTTATAATTAGAAGCTACATATTAAAGTAGTTGAAAATAATAAAAACTACTTTCAGCAAAGCCGAAATTGTTAGTGAATCAAAATAATGTTCCTAAATATGTGTCTGAACTTGCTGGAAATGACAAAATCATGTATAACTGAAGGGCTCAATTATTACAGGCTAATGCAAAACAAATAGTACAAGGGGGATAGACATTATCCACCCACGTGCTCGCACACATCAGCAGCAAGGTTGCCAATATATAGTCACTTTTGGTTTCTTACCATGTGCCCAACTGAATCTCATGTCACTTTGTTTATATTGGCCCTAGGAAAAATAGGTTAAAATACACACACTCACACACAACATCTTATATAGTTTATGTGTGGCAGGCTACACTATCAATATTTATGTGAAATGTTCTCTGTCATGTTTGCAAAATGGTGAGATCACCCAAAAATACACATCTTTTTTTTAAAAAAAAAATATTTTGTTCATGTATTTGCAAGGAGAGAGAGGGAGGGGGAGAGAGAGAGGAGAGAGTGAATGGGCATGCCTAGGGCCTCTGGCCATTGCAAACGAACTCCAGAAACATGCACCACTTTGTGCATCTGGCTCTATTGTGGGTACTGGGGAGTCGTTCAGCTTGGTAGGTAAATGTTTTAACCACTGAACCATCTCCTCAGGCCCCAACAATGCACTTCTGAGAAAATATCTTAGATACAGCACACTGCAACTTGGTCCAGCCATATTTCAAGATCTGTTTCTGCAAATGAATGGATGGGGAATGCTGAAAAGAGGCAATGTGGGTCTGGAGAGAATGCTTAGTGGTTAAGGCCCTTGCCTGAAAAGCCTAAGAACCCAGGTTTGACTCCCAAGAACCCGTATAGCCAGATGCACAAGGTGGCTTAAGCATCTGGAGTTCATTTGTGGTGGCTAGAGGCCCTCACATGCCCATTCTCTGTCTCCCTCTCAAATAAATAAACTATTTAAAAGAAGAAGAAGAAGAAGAAGCAACGTGAAATGACCAAAGGAAATATCAATGGTCAATCCGGGTCACCTTCAAGGAAGGGTCAGAGAAGCTTGTCAGCTTGTCAGTGGATGCGTTTCAGGCTTCTCCCGTGCAAGCCTTACCCTAGCTCCCATTTTCCTGTCCACCAAGCTCTGCCTGGAGGTTGAAAACCCACTCAAGTCTTAGTAGTCTTAGACTTTAGGTTCAGAATTCAAATTTAGATAGGGATTCTGTTAATTATTAATAGGTCTTCCCGTGCCTTCCCATGCAAATGAAATGCTACATAGCATTTTTAAAAGTTTGCTTTGGGCTACAGAGACAGCTTAGCAGGAACGGTGCTTGCCTGCAAAGCTAAAGAACCCAGGTTCGGTTCCTCAGTACCCAAGTAAAGCCAGATGCACGAAAAGTTCATGTGCAGCAGTTAGAGGCCCTGGCAGACACATCCCCTCTCTCTTTTCTCAAATAAATAAATAAAAATAAAATAAGCAGCTCTGTTTTAAAAATAGTTCTGCTAGACAGCATACATATAGGACCTGATGGAGGTGGACTGAAGTGAGCACAAGGAAGTGAGATGCATCCATTCGTCTCTGGTTTGAGTCAGAAGTCAACACAGAGGAGCCTCTTCAGAAATGGTCTGCTCATCACAACTGAGCACTGAATCCATGGCGGCAAATACATAACAGAGCAGGACAATAACACTGAGTTCTGGGTATTCATGGAACCCAAAACTTTTTAAGTCAGAGGAATAACAAGAAACGTGACTTTGAAAATGACCCAAATCACCCAGAATTTAGCAATTTTATTCAAAGGACATCAAATTCCATACTCTTTATATTTCTGCCTAAGTTTTGACACATTAATTGCATCTAGACCTTATCTAAATAGAGATCATTTCTGTCCAGAAAGAATTAGTGTAAAAAAAAAACTAAAAAAGAATTAGTGTAGAAAACTGCTAATTTCTTATATAAAAACTCAAAAAAATAAAATTTGTTAAAAGATTTTTATATTGATTTTATTTATTTATTTATTTATTTATTTATTTATTTATTTATTAATGTGAGAGAGAGAGAGAATTTATGCACCAGGGCCTCCAACCACTGCAAACGAAGTCCAGATGCATGTGCCACCTTGTGCATCTGGCTTACATGGGTCCTGGGGAATCAAACCTAGATCCTTTGGCTTTGTAGGCAAGGACCTTAACCACTAAGCCATCTCCTCAGCTCCCAAAAAATAAAGTTTTAAGCAAAAATTCCAGTAGGTCTAGAGAGATAGCTCAGTTGTTAAGGTGCTTGCCTGTAAAGCCTAACAACTTGGGTTTGATTCCCTAGTACTCACATAAATCCAAATGCACAAAATGGTGCATGCATCTGAAGCTTGTAATGGCCAGAGGTCCTGGTGTGTGCCCATTCTCTCTCTCACTCTGTGCTTGCAAATAAATAAATAAAGTTTTAAAAACTTTCAATTTCCACTTTGATTTTTTTTTTCTATTTCTTCCATTAGTAGGAAGAGAAATGGCCTCCTCTTGGTAGTCTTTAACATTAAACTTACTAATCAGTGTATCTTTCCATCCAAGTAGAGCTGACTAACTCCTATTGTATGTCCTTAGATGTGTTCATGTTGCCATACAGACGTTTCCTAATAAGGGCTGGAGAGATGGCTTAGCGGTTAAGCGCTTGCCTGTGAAGCCTAAGGACCCCTGTTCGAGGCTTGATTCCCCAGGACCCACGTTAGCCAGATGCACAAGGAGGTGCACGCATCTGGAGTTTGTTTGCAGTGGCTGGAAGCCCTGGCGCGCCCATTCTCTCTCTCTCTTCTCTCTGTCTGTTGCTCTCAAATAAATAAATAAAATACACAAAAAATTAAAAAAAGAAGTTTCCTAATAAAACTCTCTGTCTTTGTGAATGCCATTCTCACCATTGGAGAGTCACTCCTTTCTTGATACTGCATATATATTTTTTTAATCTGTAGAAGCCAGTCCTCCACATAGAGTGCTATAGATGATTAAGGCATCATTAGAGATGTGTACCTAAACATAGACTAATACATGTTGTCCTACTGCAGCACCAGTTGATATTGGTACTCTTAGACAATGAAGCAGAACAGATAAAGATTGATGAAAATTTCAAGACATGGGGGAAAATGACAGATTCTAGAATACTGGATTTAACCCAAAGAATCCCATGAGGAATGGGAAGGAAAACCATTGATCAGCCATGAGGAAACTGGAGGCTAAAAGGGGGAAAGGGGGTCAAATGGAGTAGGGAGGGAAAGGGGCTGCAGGACTGTCCTTAGAGCTCCATGACACCGTCATTCCCTTTCATTCTTCATTAACATTGGCCAAAAAGCCTTTTAATTGTTTGTTTTGCTTTGTTTCTCGAGGTAGTGTCTTGCTCTAGTCCAGGCTGACCTAAAATTCACTATGTAGTGTCAGGGTCACCTCGAACTCACAGTGATCCTCCTACCTGTGCCTCCATAGTGCTGGGATTAAAGGCGTGCGCCACCACGCCCGGTGCCTTTCAAATTTTAAGTCAGCCTGGAGAGATGGCGCAGCAATTAAAGCACTAAGCCTAATGACCTGGGTTCGACTCCTCAAAACCCACGTAAAGCCAGATGCATTGTGAGGCACATGTAGTTAGAGTTTGTTTGTAGCCACTGGAGGCCCTGGAATGCCCATTCTCTCTGTCTCTCTGTCTCTCTGTCTCTCTCCCTTTTCTTTTTTCTTTTTTCTTTTTTTGCCTCGAACTCACGGTGATCCTCCTACCTCTGCCTCCCAAATGCTGGGATTAAAGGCATGTGCCACCATGCCTGGCTTTGTCTCTCTCCATCTCTCTCTGCTTGAAAATAAATAAATATTTTTTTAAAAAAAATTGTCACTGCCTTATCGAAGTGACTGCTAAATAAAATAGGAGATATTACACTGGAAAATTGAGATCTATTTAATTAAGGTGACTTTTTTTTTTTATTAGTCAGTTCTGTATTCAGCAAATACAGTCAGTTTGGTACCATTATTAGGCTCATCCATGACCTACCCCCTCCCCTTGGCCCCTCCTTGTTGAGGTATATGGGTCATGCATTGTGGAGTTAGCCCACAGTTATGGGTAAGTTAAATGTCTCTGCATATCATGACCCAACATGTGACTCTGACATTCTTTCCGCCCCCTCTTCCGCAAAATTTCCCTGAGCCATGTTGGGTTCATTTTTGGTCTGCTTCAGTGATGAGGTGTTGAGGGCCTCTGAGGCTCTGGCTCTCTGATTTGGTAGGAGTTGATTTTTCTCTATGCTGATCTCCTTCCCCCTTGTGCTGGTGTCCGGTTCATCAGGAAAACAGCCCCCTTGCTTGTTTCTCGAAGTTTTCTTAGTTTCAGCCGGGGCCCTTTTGAGGTATGATGGGGTGGCTCTCTCCTTAGGGTCTACATCTATCTTTCTTTCCCCGGGATTTGCAGCGCAGCTAGGCGGTCGCCATCTTGGCCGGAAGTTAAGGTGACTTTTTGCATATTTATGTGTGCTCATGGTCTAGGACAGGCATGAGGCACAGCAAAACACCTTGAACGAAGCAAGAAGAGGAAGCTGCTACCAGCCTTAGGTCTGGAAACACAAAGGATGGAGACAGTATCAGAATCCAGAAAGCCAAGTGGAGACGTTCCCCCACCACAGCTGTGGCATCTGGTAGGGGCGCAGAGCCCGGCCCTCAGCAACCTGGCCGCAGGCAAGTGGCGCACTAAAGACCTGACCTTGGGCTTCTCTGAGCTTCCAGCTTCCTGCCACGACTTCCACTGGACAAGACCAGCCATGAACAGGGAACCAACGGCAGGGGAGTCTGACCTATTTTCTACAAGGCAAAAGAACGACTTTCTACCTTTATACTTTAGTTTATATAGTTTAGTATAGTATGGTTTATACTTTTATTTGTAATAAACTCTTCTTCAGTTCAAACTGTCTTAATGATGTCCCTCCTCCTCCCTCCCCACTTTTCCTTCATCAATACTTCAGACCAAGAAAGGGCCTGCGCAGGTGCTAAACTCTGAATCTAAAATGATGCCTCACATGGGGGACGAAAGAGGACAAATGCGAAGGGCCCCAATTGATAACCGGTTTTGATTAGTTGCTGCAACGGTGTTCAATCGTCTGTACCAAACGAAACTATTCCTAAACTAAAGCCAAAAAGTGACAGGCTCGTGAAAAATTTTCTTAGGGATGCTGAAAACATTTGCCTTGATACCACACTCTTAAGTAACTGAGAAATGTATACAGGGACAAACATAGGCCATACACACACAGAGAGAGAGAGAGAGAGGGGGGGGGAGAGAGAGAGAGGTGTATATGCACATCCACACATCTGTAGCCAGCAAGCAAATGAGCACTTGGTAGCTGCAGTGATAATTAGGTGGAAAAACAGCAGCACGGTCATGTTCAGACAGACGACGAATGACTGAGATGAATAATTGAATAATTGAGATGCTCATCACCTGCTTGAGACAATGCACTGACCTGAGATTCCAAGTCATATGGGAGCTAAGCCATCTTTGTAGAGGTGTGTTTTCTAGGGCCACTAATAAAAGCTCATAATATACAATTTAGAGATCCTAAATATTAAAACCTGTGCCCTGTGTAGGGAATAACTGTTTCAGAGCACCTCGCCTGAGTATCGCCACTTTTCTAATAAAAATTTCAATACCTTCCATCCATCCAAGGCATAAATTAGTTAACACTTGCTATGAAGTCACGTTGCTGGTTTAGGTTGGGGGGTTGGGGAAAGCTTACCGTGGGTTCTGCTTTGTTTTGCTTGAGCGTGGCCTGTGTTGGGAGATACGTTTTTTGTTAAATCGATGAGCTTGTAATGGGAAGAACAAAGCCGACGTGGTGATGGATGGTGGCTGAGGTTTTCAGAAAGACTTTCCTTTCTGGGATGAAGAAAAGAGAGAGATGTTCCTGTGAACCCAGCCCTTGAAGAGTTCACAGAAATTTGCTGCAACTGCTGCCTTTGAAGCCACGATGAAGGTACGGGGGGCTTTGTAGCCATATGTTTGGAGTGCCGGTGTTCTAACAACTGTGGTGCAGATAATGAGTCCCCTCTCCTGTGTTTGCCTGGCCTAAACAATGGCAAAGATAGGAGCTTCTTCGCCCACTGGGTTAGTCATTGCCTAAATTCAGCATTCACACTGATGACTGGATATTAACTGAAAATCAAAAAATTCACTTTTTTTAAATGGCTTTTTAAGTTTAATTTATTTATTTGAGGGAGAGATACAGAAATAGGCATGGAGAGAGAGAGACAGAATGGGTGCACCAGGGCCTCCAGCCACTGCAAACAAACACCATATGTGTGTGCCCCCTTGTGCATCTGGCTTACGTGGGTCCTGGGGAGTCGAACTTGGGTCCTTTGGCTTTGCAGGCAAGTGCCTTAACTGATAAGCCATCCCTCCAGCCTGAAAAATTTACTTTAAAAATTTTTTTTATCATTTTTTTGTATTTATTAGATACAGAGGGACAGAAGGAGATAAAGAGAGAGAATGGGCACATCAGGGCCTCTAGCCACTGCGAATGAACTCCAGACACATGTGCCACAAAGTGCATCTGGCTAACGTGGGACCTGGAGAATTGAACATGGATCCTTAGGCTTAGCAGGCAAGTGCCTTAACCGCTAAGCCAGAGAGAGAGAGAATATGGGCACTTTAGGCTCTCCAGCCACTGCAATTGAACTCCAGATATATGTACCACCTTGTGCATCTGGCTTACATGGGTCCTTTGGCTTTGCAGCAAAGTGTCTTAACCACTAGGCAATATCTCCAGCCCCTGATTTATTTCTTGATTAGGTGAAGAAATAAAAGAAATCCGGCTTTATAGTTTTGAGATTGAAACAGTGTAACTTAAGGAGCCATATTTAAGGGAAAAAACACAACTATGGTTATTCATTTTGTTGTATGTAAGTCAAACTTTAATAGAAAATTAGATATAAGCATGCATTTTTGCTTAGAATGAGAAATAATAAATTTTGGAATCTTAAAGTATGAAAAATATTACAAAAGTCACAAAATCTGGGAAAATAGCATAGTATTTATATTAATTAATTGCCTGGTCTACTTCTGTAATATATATTTTTTCACTTTGAATTGCATATTCTTCAATCACCTATCTAAATGACATGTTTTTTTTTTTGTTTGTTTGTTTGTTTGTTTGAAGCAGGGTCTCACTTTAGCCCAGGCTGACTTAGAACTCACTCTGCAGCCCAAGCTGGCCTTAAACTCACAGCAATCTTCTGACCTCAGTGTCCAGAGTGCCTGGGATTAAAAGGCATGTGTCACCACTCTTGCTTAAATGACAACTTTGTAATATAACATTTCATATAAAAGCATAAAGAGGGCTGGAGAGGTCGCTTAGTGGTTAAGAACTTGCCTGTGAAGCCTAAGGACCGTGGTTTCGATCCCCAGTTCCCATGTAAGCCAATGCACAGGTATTGCATGCATCTAGTTGTTGCATGGCTGAGGCCCTGCTTGCCCATTCTCTTCTCCCCTTTCTGCATTGTGATAGCCACCATTATTAAGAAATTCTCAGCATATCATGAAGACATGTGACTTGACATTCTTTCCGCCCCCTCTTCCGCAAAATTTCCCTGAGCCATGTTGGGTTCATTTTTGGTCTGCTTCAGTGATGAGGTGTTGAGGGCCTCTGAGGCTCTGGCTCTCTGATTTGGTAGGAGTTGATTTTTCTCTATGCTGATCTCCTTCCCCCTTGTGCTGGTGTCCGGTTCATCAGGAAAACAGCCCCCTTGCTTGTTTCTCGAAGTTTTCTTAGTTTCAGCCGGGGCCCTTTTGAGGTATGATGGGGTGGCTCTCTCCTTAGGGTCTACATCTATCTTTTTTCCCCGGGATTTGCAGCGCAGCTAGGCGGTCGCCATCTTGGCCGGAAGTTAAGGTGACTTTTGCATATTTATGTGTGCTCATGGTCTAGGACAGGCATGAGGCACAGCAAAACACCTTGAACGAAGCAAGAAGAGGAAGCTGCTACCAGAATTAGGTCTGGAAACACAAAGGATGGAGACAGTATCAGAATCCAGAAAGCTAAGTGGAGACGTTCCCCCACCACAGCTGTGGCGTCCCGTAGGGAGCAGAGCCCGGCCCTCAGCAACCTGGCCGCAGGCAAGTGGCGCACTAAAGACCTGACCTTGGGCTTCTCTGAGCTTCCAGCTTCCTGCCACGACTTCCACTGGACAAGACCAGACATAAACAGGGAACCAACGGCAGGGGAGTCTGACCTATTTTCTACAAGGCAAAAGAACGACTTTATACCTTTATAGGTTACATTTGTAATAAACTCTTCTTCAGTTCAAACTGACTTAATGATGTCCCTCCTCCTCCCTCCCCACTTTTCCTTCATCAAGACTTCAGACCAAGAAATTGCCTGCGCAGGTGCTAAACTCTGAATCTAAAATGATGCCTCACATGGGGGACGAAAGAGGACAAATGCGAAGGGCCCCGATTGATAACTGGTTTTGATTAGTTGCTGCAACGGTGTTCAATCGTCTGTACCAAACGAAACTATTCCTAAACTAAAGCCAAAAAGTGACAGGCTCGTGAAAAATTTTCTTAGGGATGCTGAAAACATTTGCCTTGATACCACACTCTTAAGTAACTGAGAAATGTTGTTGTATACAGGGACAAACATAGACCATACACACACACACACACACACACACAGAAAGAGAGAGAGAGAGGGAGAGAGAGAGAGGTGTATATGCATATCCACACATCTGTAACCAGCAAGCAAATGAGCACTTGGTAGCTGCAGTGATAATTAGGTGGAAAAACAGCAGCACAGTCATGTTCAGACAGACGACGAATGACTGAGATGAATAATTGAATAATTGAGATGCTCATCACCTGCATGAGACAATGCACTGACCTGAGATTCCAAGTCATATGGGAGCTAAGCCATCTTTGTAGAGCTGTGTTTTCTAGGGCCACTAATAAAAGCTCATAATATAGAATTTAGAGATCCTAAATATTAAAACCTGTGCCCTGTGTAGGGAATAACTGTTTCAGAGCACCTCGCCTGAGTATCGCCACTTTTCTAATAAAAATTTCAACACCTTCCATCCATCCAAGGCATAAATTAGTTAACACTTGCTATGAAGTCACGTTGCTGGTTTAGGTTGGGGGGTTGGGGAAAGCTTACCGGGGGTTCTGCTTTGTTTTGCTTGAGTGTGACCTGTGTTGGGAGATACGTTTTTTTTTTTTTTAAATCAATGAGCTTGTAATGGGAAGAACAAAGCCGACGTGGTGATGGATGGTGGCTGAGGTTTTCAGAAAGACTTTCCTTTCTGGGATGAAGAAAAGAGAGAGATGCTCCTGTGAACCCAGCCCTTGAAGAGTTCACAGAAATTTGCTGCAACTGCTGCCTTTGAAGCCACGATGAAGGTACGGGGGGCTTTGTAGCCATATGTTTGGAGTGCCGGTGTTCTAACAACTGTGGTGCAGATAATGAGTCCCCTCGCCTGTGTTTGCCTGGCCTAAACAATGGCAAAGATAGGAGCTTCTTCGCCCACTGGGTTAGTCATTGCCCTAAATTCAGCATTCACACTGATGAATGACTGGATATTAACTGAAAATCAAAAAATTCACTTTTTTTAAATGGCTTTTTAAGTTTAATTTATTTATTTGAGGGAGAGATACAGAAATAGGCATGGAGAGAGAGAGACAGAATGGGTGCACCAGGGCCTCCAGCCACTGCAAACAAACTCCATATGTGTGTGCCCCCTTGTGCATCTGGCTTACGTGGGTCCTGGGGAGTCGAACTTGGGTCCTTTGGCTTTGCAGGCAAGTGCCTTAACTGATAAGCCATCCCTCCAGCCTGAAAAATTCACTTAAAATTTTTTTTTATCATTTTTTTGTATTTATTAGATACAGAGGGACAGAAGGAGATAAGGAGAGAGAATGGGCACATCAGGGCCGGTAGCCACTGCGAATGAACTCCAGATGCATGTGCCACAAAGTGCATCTGGCTAACGTGGGACCTGGAGAATTGAACATGGATCCTTAGGCTTAGCAGGCAAGTGAAGTGCCTTAACCGCTAAGCCAGAGAGAGAGAGAATATGGGCACTTTAGGCTCTCCAGCCACTGCAATTGAACTCAAGATGTATGTACCACCTTGTGCATCTGGCTAACATGGGTCCTTTGGCTTTGCAGCAAAGTGTCTTAACCACTAGGCAATATCTCCAGCCCCTGACTTATTTCTTGATTAGGTGAAGAAATAAAAGAAATCCGGCTTTATAGTTTTGAGATTGAAACAGTGTAACTTAAGGAGCCATATTTAAGGGAAAAAACACAACTATGGTTATTCATTTTGTTGTATGTAAGTCAAACTTTAATAGAAAATTAGATATAAGCATGCATTTTTGCTTAGAATGAGAAATAATAAATTTTGGAATCTTAAAGTATGAAAAATATTACAAAAGTCACAAAATCTGGGAAAATAGCATAGTATTTATATTAATTAATTGCCTGGTCTACTTCTGTAATATATATTTTTTCACTTTGAATTGCATATTCTTCAATCACCTATCTAAATGACATGTTTTTTTTTTGTTTGTTTGTTTGTTTGTTTGAAGCAGGGTCTCACTTTAGCCCAGGCTGACTTAGAACTCACTCTGCAGCCCAAGCTGGCCTTAAACTCACAGCAATCTTCTGACCTCAGTGTCCAGAGTGCTGGGATTAAAGGCATGTGTCACCACTCTTGGCTTAAATGACAACTTTGTAATATAACATTTCATATAAGAAGCATAAGAGAGGGCTGGAGAGGTCGCTTAGTGGTTAAGTACTTGCCTGTGAAGCCTAAGGACCGTGGTTCGATTCCCCAGGACCCATGTAAGCCAGATGCACAAGGTAGTGCATGCATCTGGAGTTTGTTTGCAGTGGCTGGAGGCCCTGGCGTGCCCATTCTCTCTCTCCCTCTTTCTCTGTCATTCTCAAATAGACCAAAAAAAAAAAAAAAACCAATTAAAAAAAAAGAAGCATAAGAGAATTCCTACAGCCAATTTGATCAAAATTGTTTCTTAGTATTGATAATTTTTAAAAATTTTTTTCTAGAATACTATAGTTCAAACTGTAAAGTTTGTCTCATTTATAGTGGAATATTTAGGCATCTGAACTATTCACAGTCATCCGCTTTGTACATCTCGCTTACTTCCCCTCCTCCGTCTTCCCCATATCACCTCCACTACTGAGGTCCTTCTCAGAGAGCATAGTGCTTGCCTCACAGGTTCAGGTTGAGTACCTGTAATGGCTTAAAGAATTTCTTTTGGTTTTGGTAGTGTTTAAAGGCTAAGTGAAGCCTTTAATTGATTTACCTGGCATTTTGTCTGCCCTTTTGCTATGAAGACCAAGTTGGTTTTTTTTTGGTTTTTCGAGGTGGGGTCTCACTCTAGCTCAGGCTGACCTGTAATTCACTATGTAATCTCAGGGTGGCCTTAAACTCACCTCAATCCTCCTACCTCTGCCTCCCGAGTGCTGGGATTAAAGATGTGTGCTACCATGCCAAGCAAAGACCAAGTTTTATAGACTTGTGTGTGTATATTTCTGTCACCTCCTTATGAAAGTCCCTGTGCATATACTGAACTACCCATATACCTCCTCCAGGTCTGCTGTGTCTTCTCTCGTTCTTTCTTTCTTTCTTTCTTTCTTTCTTTCTTTCTTTCTTTCTTTCTCTGTCAGTCACTTTCTTTCTTTCTTCCTTTCTTTCTCAATTCCAGTAGAATTCTCTGAGTTGTTTTCTAATTCGTTGGTTTTATTCCTGACTTTTAAATCTGTTATCCACTACTTCCATCACATTTAAAAATACATATATATATTATTTATTTATTTATGAGGGGGAGAGAGAGAGAATGAGCATGCCAGGGCCTCTAGCCACTGCAAATGAACCCAGATGCATGTGCCACCTTGTGTCTCTGGCTTATGTAGATCCTGGGGAGTTGAACCTAGGTCGTTAGACTTCACAGGTAAGTACCTTAACTGCTAAGCCATCTCTCTAGACTTCCATCACATTTTTAACGTGGCATAGTTTCCTAAATTCACACCCTGACCTAAACCAAATGTCCTTATAATTTTGAGTTATAAAATAAATTACACATTTTATTTTATTGTTAAAAAATATTTTTCTTGGGCTGGAGAGACGGCTTAATGGTTAGGGTGCTTGCCTGCAAAGCCTAAGGACCTAGGTTCGACTCCCCAGAACCCATGCAAGCCAGCTGCATATATTGGTGCATGTGTTTGGAGTTCATTTGCAGTGGCTAGAGGCCCTGGAGCACCCATTCATTCTCTCTCTCAAGTAAGTAAAAATTTAAAAAATATTTTTCTTTACTGATTTGAGAGAAAGAGACAGAGAGACATGAGTATGGGCACACCAGGGCCTCCTGCAGCTGCAAATGAACTGCAGACACATGTGTTACTTTGTGCCTTGGGCTTTACATGGGTACTGGGGAATTGAACTCAGGCCATTAGGCATTGCAAGCAAGCACCTTTAACTGCTGACCTATCTCTCCAGCCCCTCTTTTCTTTTTCTTTTGAAATAGGGCCTCACTCTAGCTGAGGCTAGTCTGAAACTCACTCTGTACTCAGCCCAGGCTGACCTCAATCTCATGGGCTGTCCTCCTACTCCAGCCTCCCAAGTGCCAGGATCAAAGGCATGTGCCAGCACACCCTGCTGAATTACATTATTTTCTAATATTTTTCTGACTTTTGAATTATCTGTATAGGAGATTATTTATTTGAATATTTGTATGTGTGCGTGTGCACATACACAGGCACACACATACATGGGCATGCTAGGGTCCCTTACCACTACATAAGAATGCCAAACACATGCACTGCTTTTTGTGTCTGGCCTCATGTGGGTAGTGGAAAATCAAACCTGGGCCAGCAGGCCTTGTAAGCAAGTGCCTCCAACCACTGACCCATCTAACCCTGCTAGCAGATTTTGTTAGAGTTTGCAAATCCCTACACATATCTGCACGTTGAGGGGTTGATAAAGTAAAACCTAGATCTTGAAGTTGCTTCATTTGGTTGATTTAGAGGACGTGTCAAGGGCATGGAGGGGGCACACAACATTCAGAGGCATCACTCCTGAGCACAGGTGTCTGCTCCTTGGAAATGGTGGCAGCCCACCAGCCTCCCTTTCCTTAGCTGGCCACATTATCTTTCCTGAGGGTTAAAGATGGCAGCCATGAATGTACCATCTCGCAAAAGTGTAGGATTGGAATGAAAATCCCTTCCACTATCAGTCACAAGCACATATATTTCTGAGGCCTTTGCGTACATGTGTATTTTTCTAGCATTCCCTGCTTCTCTCTGCCTTGCTTGCATATTTGGAGTGGCCAATTACCCTATTGTAATTTAAAAAAAAAAAAAAAACATGAAAGTGGCTGACAAGATGGCTTAGCAGTTAAAGGCACTTACCTGCAAAGCCTGATGGCCCAGGTTTGATTCCCCAGTACCCAAGGAAAGCCAGTTTCACAAGATGGCACATGTGTCTAGAGTTAGTTCTGGCATGCCCATCTCTTTCACTCTCCCTCTCTTTCCTCGCAATTAAGTGAATAAAATAAACCTGCTAAGAAGTTACTTGTCTGAGAGAGAAAACAAGGGTTTAAAGCATCCAGGCGTGCTTTAGTCCAATCTCCTTTCTTAGTCAACCCTTCGGCTTCATTCTATATACACCATTTTGTCATTGATCAACTGCTCAAAGTTTAATAATGTAACCTCTTTTTTTCCCCTTTGGTTTTTTGAGGTAGGGTTTCACTCTAGCCCAGGCTGATCTGGAATTCACTATGTAGTTTCAGGGTGGCCTCGAAGTCACAGCGATTCTCCTACCTCTGCCTCCCAAGTACTGGGATTAAAGGCATGTACCACAAAGCCCAGCTAAATAATTTTTTTAAATATTTTATTTTTATTTATTTATTTACTTGACAGAGAAAGAGGGAAAGAATGGGCATGCCAGGGCCTCCAGCCATTGCAAAAGAACTCCAGATGTGTGTGCCCCCTTGTGCCTCTGGCTAACGTGGGTCCTGGGGAATAGAACCTGGGACCTTTGGCTTTGCAGGCAAAGGCCTTAGCGGCTAAGCCATCCATCCCTCCAGCCCAGTAGCCATTTTTTTAGTTGACACTTTTGTGGATTTTTATAGGTTATTGACTGAGCTTTGTGTTCCTATAATGGAATGCCTGAAAGGAGATGTATTGGGCTGATGATACTGGTGTCTAGAAAGCAAGGTACTGCCTCTGGCAAGAGCTCTCAGCCACATCACAACATGAAGAGGAAGCAGAAAGACTCTTGAGGGGTGGAATAGCCTCGCTTTATAATAGCCTACATAGTCATAGATCTGAGCCACTCCAAAGACGGCATTCATCCACTCATGTGGTGGAGCCCTTGTAAGCTAATTACCTTCTACTAGACCCACCGCTGAAGGCCTCCACCATGTTAACACCACGCCTTGAGGACCAAGCTTCTGATATACAAAACTTACAGGACAAATCACATCTAATCATAATAGTCGTTGCCAATTTTGTCCTAATGGGAGTCCTTTGGTTTAGCCATTGTGTGGAAGGCTCTGATTTGCAGCTATATGATCTTAAAGTGAATTGGTATACTTAGCATCTCTTCCTGCTTCGTTCAATATTTTAAGTAAAATAGAAATTACCCATCTCTTTGTTAAGAATTCATCCATAAAATCGTTCCAGTCCAGTGCTTATGTTGGTGGGGGGGGAAGCTTTCTGAGAAATAATACTTAGTTTTTATAATTATGTAACAAAAACACATTTCTTTGCTGGAAAAATACATAATCAAAAGGTTATGTAGGGACTGGAGAGATGGCTTTGCGGTTAAAGATTTTGCCTACAAAGCCTAAGGACCCAGGCTTGATTCCCCAGCGCCACATAAGCAGATGCACAAGGGGGTGCATGTATCTGAAGTTCGTTTGCAGTAGATGGAGGTCCTGGTGGACCTATTCTTTCCCTCCCTCTCTCCTTCTCTCTCTCAAATAAATAAATAAATAAATAAATATAAAAAGCTTATATGGAGGGTTATCTTACCTTTTATAATCACTCCTCCCATTCCTGAGCTTTCTTACTTATCTGCTGTGTGACTTATTTCTCTCCTCATCTCTACAGCAGCAGGCAGAGGCTAGCCCTCTGTGGGTTAAAGTGCTTGCATCAAGGTTGCAAACAAGCGGGGTGTGGTGGTGCTGCTTGCAATCTCAGCACTTGGGAAGTTGGGGGTCAGCTTAAATTTGAGGTCAGCTTAAGCTACGTAAGAAGGGCTCTTGTCTCAGAAAACATGGTGAATTCCAGGTCAGCCTACTTACAGCGAGATCCTACCTCAAAAATAAATAAATAATAAATAAAAATACAAAAAGAAGGGCCTGGGGAGATGGCACAGTAGTTGCTGGGCAACCATGAGGGCTGCACTTAGGATCCCAGGACCCATATGAATGCCAGGTAGGCACACGGGCATGGTGGCCACTTGTAATCCCAGTGTTTAGGCAGTGGAGACAGAGCATTCCCAGGGCAAGTTAACTAGCTCAGCTAGCCTAAGCAGTGAGCTCTGGGTTCCAGAAAGAGGCCCTACTCAGTAAATAAAGTGTAGAGTGATCAAGAAAGACACCCGAGGGGGGAGAGGATGAGGAGAAGGAAGGAAATTATAAATTGAATCTTTGATCAACCCTCCCCTATCCGTCTGAAAAATAATAAACACACAGAAGCAGAGAAAGGGAAAGGTTCCATTACTTGCTCAGCCTGGTGGCTCACCAGCTTGTGGTCTACAAAGGGAAGCACTCCCCTCTGGTTGGGAGAATTCCTGTTTTCCTTTGTAGTGAAGCCAGTTAGTCTTCTGCCTGCCATGACCACCACACTAGCGCCCGCTAAGAGAGCCCGGCATTTCGCTAGGGAATGACCGCCTACATCAAGTATGAGGTCAAATAATGTAAAAGGCATGTCAGGAAACACGCTCTGTGTGAGCCGTGCCCTGTGCCCTGGGTATTGGCACCTCTAAGATTTCCCAAGCTGTTTTGCTCCAGTCTTGGCTCTCTAGGGCAGAAAGTAATGGCCGATGGTTTCTCTCTGCATAATGTCCCTCATTATAGCCATTCATTAGACAGGGGGATGGCGCCCGTTCCTGGCTCCACTGTGATCCAGAGCATCCCCTGCATTTTCATGAGAAATCGGGAAAGTGGAGAATCCAAACATATGTGCACAAACTGCCATCTTGAACCAGAAATACTGCACTGTCTTTCCCTAAACAGTCATTTTTGTTTTATTCTGTTTCGTTTTTCGAGGTAGGTTCGCACTGTAGCCCAGGTTGGCCTGAAACTCACTCTGTCAGCCCCACGCTGGCCTCGAACTCACAGACATCCTCCTACCTCTGCCTCCCTAGTTCTGTGTGCCACCACACCTGGCTAAAACTGAAGATTCCTTACCAAGAAAGCATTTCCTTTACATTTTCCTTATTTCTTGCTGAAATTCATTAGGCAACAACAAGCTCTGGCACTTGGTGTGCCGATAGCAGTATGGAAACTGCTTGCTAGACTAAAAGCAAAAGGGGATCGGGGACTTTTGTCTTGGTACCCCCAGAACTTCTTGCATAAAACAGGTGCCTAAGAAATTGTTGTAAGTTCATTCAGAAAATACCTCTGGTAAGAAGTGCTTCTTTAGCATGGGGTAACGGGCAGAAATGAAGATGGCCTTGGGAGCCTGGGCACCCAAGGGCCACCTACAGAGCCACTGATGGTCTTTGCACAGGTGAGAGAGAGAGAGAGAGAGAGAGGTGACATTCTGCGGTGCACAGCGGCAGGTGAAACAGCAGAAACCCACCCCGGGCACACTGATCAAACACATCACGGCAGAGTTCATAAAAATCTGAGCGTAACACGTTTTGTCGTTTCCTCAATCTGAAATGGAGAAGAAAAAGTCATGTGGTAGCAGGGAGAGAAGGGGGGAGGGGAGAGTTATTCTGCGATGATTTATTCCCCGAAATCTACGAGGAACATAGTTGGAATTCTCACTAGAAGACTTGAGGCCCTTAGGTTGGAAACTGTATTACTTCAGGAAGTGGATATTTGGCCGGGAATTTAAAGATTGCTTTCTTTATTAGGTAAGGACATCATTTCTGAATTTACTAATGTGTTTGGAACGTGAGTCTCTTAAAAAATCTAAAATGTGAAATATTTTCCTCTATATGAAAGCATTTAAAACAGAGTAGGCTCTGTAAGTAAAACTGCTAATTCATCACTATCAATTGTGTATAAAAATATTAAAAAATTGCCAATTGTCTTACATCTGAAAGGGATGAAAGCACAGAAAGTCCTTACTATAAGGCAGAATAAGTCACAAATCATTTTAGCCATTTTTTTTTTTTTTTCTGAGACAAGCTACACAGCCCAAGCTTGACTTCCCAATTCTCCTGCTTCATTCTCCTGAGTGCTGGTAATGCTGGGATCCAATGTGTACGTCATGCCTGGCTCTAAGAAAAAAAAAATGGGATTTTTAAAGGAGAATACATCTTCCATCTTACAAATAATTATTGAGGGTCTAGAATGTGACAGATTTTGTTCTAATGTTGGGGTTTAATGGCAACAAGTAGGAAAAATTTCTTGCTATCGCAAAGCTAAACTTCTTGTGAATAGAGACAATTAAAAGAATAAATGAGTAAAATAATTAGCATGGCATATGGCTATAAGTCTCATGGAGATAGTGAACCAGGTCGGGGGCTATGGAGTACAAAAGTGGGGGCTGTATTAATTTCTGTATCAGTTTACATTAGATTTGCATAAGCCTGGATTAAAGTGAAGCAAATTTATCACACATTTCTATAGATCATAAGTACAAAATGTGTCTCACTGGGCTACAGTCAGTACGTCAGCAGGGCTGCATTCCTTCTGGAAGCCTCCAGAGGAGAATCTGTTTCCTTGCCTTTTGTAGCTTCCAAAGGCTGCCCACAGGCCTTGGCGTGTGGCCCTGTCCCATTTCTGTTTCTGTCATCAACCCTTCTCTGACCTTCACCCTTCCTCTAATAAGCACCTTTGTAATGCTTCTGAGCCCACTTAATTCAGAATTATCTCCTCATTTCAAGATTCTTAATTAACTCGCCATAGTCCTTCACCATGTAACATGACATATTCTCAGGATTGAGAGGTTAGGACATGAACTCCTGTAGTAACACATTCTTCTGTCTACCATAGTGGACAACTGCAATTTTAATCAATGTGGTCAAAGGTGGGTTTGCTGAGAAGGTAACACTTGCGCAGAGCTGAAGGAAGACAGGTCAGCCTTGAGGCCATCTGGGGAGCACCTGCACTCACAGGAAATGGGTTCTTGCTGGTGTCAAATCCTGAAACTGAAGGAAGCGGGTGTAATGAAGACTAGTGAGGAGCCCGGTGAGACAGGAAAGAGACCAGGAGGAAGCACAGAGACTGGGAGGGGAGCCGCTGACATCATGACTGGATCTGGAGGTTATGGTAAAGGTTTGAAGTTTATCCTGAATGGACTGTGGAGACTGCTGGTGTCTGAGAAGTGACATCATCTGACTTTTATTTTTAAATGATGATGGCCCTGCTAGGACAGTAGGTAGAGCATGAGACTGATTTTTAAATGATTCTTTTTTTTGGCAGGGGGGAGGAGGGATTGAAGTAGGGTCTCACTCTAGCCCAGGCTGACCTGGAATTCACTATGTAGTCTCAGGGTGGCCTCAGTCTCATGGCAACCCTCTGACCTCTGCCTCCCAAGTGCTGGGATTAAAGGTGTGCGCCACCATGCCCAGCTGATTCATTTTTTAAATATTCTATATTTATTTATTTGACACAGAGAGAGAGAGAGAGAGAGAGAGAGAGAGAGAGAGAGAATGGGTGCACCAGGGCCTCCAGCCACTGCAAACAAACTCCAGACACATGTGCCACCTTGCACATCTGACTAACGTGGGTCCTGGGGAATCGAACCTGGGTTCTTTGGCTTTGCAGGCAAATGCCCTAACTGATAAGCCATGCCTCTAGCCCTGATTCATTTTCTTAACTGAGAATTTTAATATATGAACATACTGTAGTTCTATCATATTCCCACCCATTATCCTCTTCTGTCCCCTTGCCCCACCCCCACTCCACCAAGGACCCTTCTCTTTCTAGGTAGTCCTTCCTCTGTTTTGTTGTCTCATTCCTTTTGCCCTCCTCCATCCTCCATCCTCTGTGACAAAATGTTGATGGGCACAGATCTAGTGAGGTATTGGTAACCAGTGTGGGATCATGAATGTACCAGTTGACCCAGGTCAAAAGATTGGTATTCCAAAGGAGCCCTTCCCACCCTCCGACTCCTACGTTCTTTCCGCTCCCTCTTCTGCAGCATTACCTGAGCCTTGGAGGGTGTGATAGAGATATCTCATTTAGGGTTGAGCTCTAATGAATTTTTTTTTTCGAAGTAGGGTCTCACTCTAGCCCAGACTGATCTGGAATTCACTATGTAGTCTCAGCGTGGCCTCAAACAGTGATACTCCTACCTCTGCCTCCCAAATGCTGAGATTAAAGTTATGAGCTACCATGCCTAGCTTCTAGTGCTTTTTGTCATTTATAAATTATGGATGGGCAAAGGGCCTCATGAGGAATGGAGTAAGCAGTCTGGCTTGAGGATCTTGGGATTCTAGAAAGGAGGGGAATAAAAGGAGTCTGGAGGCTAGGGAGATGTCACAGCAGTTAAGGTGCTTGCTTGCAATGCTTGACAGCCCAGGTTCGATTCCCCAGTATCCACATAATGCCAGGTGCACCAAGTGGCACATGCATCTGGAGTTCATTTGCAGCAGCAAGAGGTCCTGGCATACCCATTCTTTCCCTCTGTCTCTTTTCCTCTCTCTTTCTCTCTGTGTAAGCAAAAAAATAAATATTTTAAGAAAAAAAGAAACAGAAGGAGGCTCGGGGTGAGGAATGACAGGTTTCTTGAATTAACCAACATACACCGGTCAGTGAGATCAGTCATGATGGACTTGAGGCCCGCAGTGGTGGAGAGGCAGTGCTGAGAGGTTAGAGTAGAGAGCAGAGAGTAGAGAGAAGAGAGTAGAGAGTAGAGAGCAGAGAGCAGAGAGTAGAGAGTAGAGAGCAGAGAGTAGAGAGTAGAGAGCAGAGAGTAGAGAGTAGAGAGTAGAGAGAGTAGAGAGCAGAGAGTAGAGAGTAGAGAGAAGAGAGTAGAGAGTAGAGAGCAGAGAGCAGAGAGCAGAGAGTAGAGAGTAGAGAGTAGAGAGCAGAGAGTAGAGAGTAGAGAGTAGAGAGCAGAGAGCAGAGAGCAGAGAGTAGAGAGAAGAGAGTAGAGAGTAGAGAGCAGAGAGTAGAGAGTAGAGAGTAGAGAGTAGAGAGTAGAGAGCAGAGAGCAGAGAGCAGAGAGTAGAGAGTAGAGAGTAGAGAGTAGAGAGCAGAGAGCAGAGAGTAGAGAGCAGAGAGCAGAGAGCAGAGAGCAGAGAGTAGAGAGTAGAGAGAGAGTAGAGAGCAGAGAGTAGAGAGTAGAGAGTAGAGAGTAGAGAGTAGAGAGCAGAGAGTAGAGAGTACAGAGCAGAGAGTAGAGAGTAGGCCTGGGCCTCTCTGGCCTCCGCACAGATGGAGCCAAGGAGAGCCCATCACCTGTCCTCACCTCTGCCCATCCCTTCTCTCCCCTAACTCTTGACCCCTTGGCTCCACATCCTTAGCAAGGAGAGGTTTGACTCTCATGCCACTTAGCATCCTACCCTGCCTAGAAACATTACTTAGCTCCTGGTACCTAGTTTTCCTGAAGATGACTGCTTTCAAGGTGAATATTATCTTGTTTTCTAAAAATGGAGAGCGTGAGAGGTCAGTACTATAGAAATCCTGTGTGTTGTGTTAATTCTGAGTTCCTTGGAAAGTGAGGGAATTGATATGAAAATAATGAATACAATTTCTGAGAACCTAAAAGAAACACACACCCTTTTCAAAAAAAAAAAACAAACACAAGCCAGGCTGCACATGGTCAATGAACTTTGCTGTCCCCAGGTACCCAGAGCCCTGAGCACTGATAAGCCTAATAGTAAGCTAGGAGAATGACTTATTTAATTATTTAGTTGGTTTTGGTTTTTCAAGGTAGGGTCTCACTCCAGCCCAGGCTGACCTGGAATTCACTATGTAGTCTCAGGGTGGCCTCGAATTCATGGTGATCCTCCTACCTCTGCCTCCCGAGTGCAGGGATTAAAAAGCATGTGCCACCACACCCGCCAACTTTTTTATTTTTAAGTATTTTTATGTATTTATTTGATAGAGACAGAGGCAGGTAGAGAAAGAGAAAGGGCACACCAGGGCCTCTAGTCACTGCAGATGGACTCCAGATGTACATGCTGCCTTGTGCATCTGGCTTACGTGGGTACTAGAGAATCAAACCTGTGTCTTTAGGCTTCACAGGCAAGCACTTTAACTGTTAAGCCATCTCTCCAGTCTGAGAATGACTTTTGATCTTTAACATAAGAATTTAAAACTTTGAGACTAGAGCTATAGTTCAGTGGCAAAATGCTTTCCTAGCATAAGTGGACCCTAGGATCAAGTACTCCTCACCAAAAAAATAAAATAAAATAAAATATAAATAAATAATAAACCTCACAAAAACAAACAAACAAGGTTTAGAACTCTAACCTTTTAGCACACAAAGACAGTGATATTTATTATCAATTAATATTCCTTAAGCTTTAATATCATTGAATTTTACTTTAAAAGAACTTTGATTAAGAGAATGTTACCTTTTCATCTGAGGAAGTTGTTTTTAACCTGTGGGAACTGAACTAGTTAATCCCATATGATTCCACTGTCTTATGTTATACATTATCTGTGAAAGTCTACATGGGTGACCTTGAACATCTTGTGGATTAGAAAATAGCTTAGGAAGTAAGCATCAATCCTGGAAACAAACTTGATGGTGAGTGAACTAATGTGTTGTTTTGACCCATCTCGGAGCTTTCTGGGTACCAACTCTGTGCCATTCACTGGGAGCCCACAGGGGTCCTCAATGGAGTGGCAGTTGGTAGGAGCATGGCCTCCATACCAAGAGGGAGTGGGACTGTCCTTGCAGGGAGGAACTGCCCATGCTTTTAAAGGCAGAACGGTTAATCCAAACCAGTTCTGTAGTGGAGAGTTTAGTAGTTCGTTTCACAGAATGGCTAATCCCACACTTTAAGAGAATAAAGATCATGGGCTGGAGAAATGGCTTAGCGGTTAAGTGCTTGCTTGTGAAGCCTAAGGACCCTGGTTCGAGGTTCGATTCCCCCAGGACCCACGTAAGCCATATGCACAAGGGGGAGCACATGTCTGGAGTTCATTTGCAGTGGCTGAAGGCCCTGGCGTGCCCATTCTCTCTCTTATCTGCCTCTTTCTCTCTCTGTCTGTTGCTCTCAAATAAATAAAAATAAACAAAAAAATTTAAAAAAGAGAGAATAAAGATCAGGAAATGCTAGATACAAACTGTCTCCACACCCTTGACATTTCTACCTACCCTAGATATGACAACTCTGGCTTTTCTCTCTCCCGTTCCTAGTCGTCAGGCCAGAGTGACATGTCTGATCAATCAACTTAAGAACAACAAATTGGGTCTGTAGCCAGCTCACAAACATCCCTTTAGCAACTTAGTCTCATAATGCCATTCGTTAAGCCCAGGACTGAATATAAAGTCTGCTTGATTCTGTGGTTCATAATGGGAAGCCCATCAGGTTCCATTTAACATCTCATGCCAACTAACAGATTGACCAGAAACAACGGTGAAATAAGAAGAACAATCAAGAGCTCTTGGTTATTTTTCTTATTTCGCCATTGGTTTGGAACCTATGTGGGAAAGGCTGATGCTAATTGTTGAGCCCGTCAGTTGAGGAAAAGGTGTGCTTCCCATCACGACAGCTAAGGCAGCAGAGTGGAAGCCTGCGGTGCTGGTCGACACCTTGTCACTTCGTGTTCTTGAGGGTAGGGATCCTGCCTGGAAACAAAGCAGTGCAGAGACAGCAGTGCCAGGAACACCGGAAGGAGAGCGAGTCTGCACAACACAGACTCCTGCAGCCAGCTGTGTCTGATGCCTGCGAGCTTTTCAGTTATAGGAGACAGCACATCCACTCTTTTAAAAAATATTTTGTTGCCAGGCGTGGTGGCGCACACCTTTAATCCCAGCACTCAGGAGACAGAGGGAGGAGGATCGCCGTGAGTTCGAGGCCACCCTGAGACTACATAGTGAATTCCAGGTCAGCCTGGACCAGAGTGAGACCCTACCTCGAAAAACCAATATGTCTCTCTCTCTCTGTGTGTGTGTGTCTATTATTATTTACTTATTAGAGAGAGGGAGTTTTAGCCCCTCTTGCCTTCTTGTGGACTGGAGCTCTTCATAATCTCTCCTCTTTCCTTCTATTGATCTAATAAAGTCTCTCTAATTAAAAATACTCAGGAAAGAGAGAAAGAGACATAGAGAGAAAATGGGCACGCCAGGACCTCCAGCCATTGCAAATGAACTCCAGATGTGTGCAGCACCTTGTGCCTCTGGCTTATATAGGTCCTGGGGAATGAAACCTGGGTCCTTTGACTTTGCAAGCAAGCACCTTAACTGCTAAGCCATCTTTCCAGCCCCACATCCACTCTTGCTCAAGAAATTCAGAGTTAAATTTGGACCCTTGCAACTGAAAGAGACCTGATCAATATTGTCCGGGAATGGACTCCTTTTCTTGAATCTGAGTCACAGAACATCTGCATTTTAAATTGTTTCTGAATTGGAAAAAAAATGTTAATTAAAAGCTGTAAGACATAATTAGCATGAGCTTACAAATTTAGTAACATTGGCATGGCAGAAGAATAGAACAATAGAATAGGATAGGATAGGATTAATAGAAATTACTCAGGAAGAGAATGGGCTTCCATATGATGGGTAACTACTTTATGTTGCCCTTTGGTTTTTGAGCTTTTGGCACTATCTTGTATTGGTAATATTTGGGTAATACCTGTTTGTTGTTGTCATTGCTATAACAGAATACTACAGACTACATGATTTGGGGAAAACAGAGATTTATTTATTATAATTCCAGAGGCTGGAGATTCCATGGGACAAGCATTTGCGGAAGGTGTTCTTGCTGAGCCATCCCAAAAGAACAAAAAAGGACAAAAAGAAGATGAAGGAGCAGGAAGAGGCAGCCTCACTGTCGTAACCAGCCCACTCCCTCAACAAGCCCGGTGCTGTGATAAGGCATCAGCCCCTCCTGAGGGCACAGCCATCCAACCCCACCCCCTCCCATCAATTGGGCCTTACTTGCCTATTGCATTGGAATGAAATCTTCAGTACATGAACTTCAGGGACACATTTATTTACTTTTATGTACTTTTAAAAAATTTATTAGACCAGAGAGAGAGAGAGTGAGGATGGGCAAGTCAGGGCCTGTAGCCACTGCAAATGAAGTCCAGATGCATGTGCCACCATGTGCATCTGGTTTACGTGGAGAATCAAACCTGGGTCCTTAGGCTTCACAGGCATGTGCCTTAACCGCTAAGCCATCTCTCCAGCCCTGGGGACACATTTAAACCACAGCACTAGCAGTTTAATTTTTTTTTCACACTTGGATATATGTCTGATTTAAAACCTCAAACAGCAAAAGTTTTAGTAGTTCATATTTGCAGTTTTAGAAAGAATGATCATTTTTGGAAGAAGTCAATAGGAAATGAAAAAAATTTTGAAAGACTTAAGTATGCACCCTTGAAGAAGGATGGCAGAAGGAAATTTATACTAATTAGAGAAATCAACAGATACCTCGTCTGGCATGTGTGAGTCCCTGGTCATGACCCCCAGGATGTGAAGAAGGATAAGAAGAAACAATATTTAAACTTATTTCACATTTGTCTCATTTACATCGATAGGAAGACAACCATGACAGTCTTCATGGGAGAATTTCCTAACCCTCATCAGGACTCAACTGGAGCACTGAGAGCAGCAGCAGAAGAAGGTGGAAATTCTCCTAGGAATGCTCTTCACTAAGGTCAGAACCACCGGCTTGCATATCTGAAATGGGATACCCACTGTGTGTATAATTTGGCAATCACAGGGGAGGAAGACAATAGGGTTTAAGAGAGCAACAGGAAATCTAAACACAGACGACTCACTTAACTGTGAAATTGGTTGCTTAATGGTTGGAATGTCTAGACTGAGTCCACATGTAATCATGTATCATACTACAAAAAAATAGTAGAAATAAGCTACCTACATGAGAATCTATGAACCAGATATATATTAGATAACTCTAAGAATTTATACTTATTTGCCTTTGCTGTTTCTCTTTTCTTAAAAAAAAAGTTCAATAGGTTCTTTATGTTATTTGTAACATTGTTGAAAGTGCCTCTGAAAGTATCTGTCAAAACGAAATGGCTTCACTTCATTAATTTTAGCAAAACCCCTCCATGATCTTTCTCCAAGCAAACGTGTGCCAGAAAAGATTGTTCATAGAGCTCCTACCATCTCAGTCTTGAAGTAGACAAAATGGAAAATTAATCTAGTAAGGTAATGCAAGTTGAGAATAAACTCATCTTTATTCCTTATCAGAGTAACTAGGGAGGAAAAACTCAGTGGAAATTAAAAAAAAAAAAAAAAGCCGAATAAAATGACATCATTTACCCCAAGGAAAAAGTATAGCTAATTTGTCTTCATACCTATCAAATGCTAACTGATGTAAAAAATTAGGTTCATAGCCAGGTGTGGTGGCGCACACCTTTAATCTCAGCATTTGGGAGGCAGAGGTAGGAGGATCACTGTGAGTTTAAGACCACCCTAAGACTACATAGTAAATTCCAGGTTAGCCTGGGTTAGAGTGAAACCCTACCTAGAAAAACCAGAAAAATAAAATTAAGGGCTAGAAACATGGATTAGCAGTTAAGTTGTTTTCCTGCAAAGCCAAAGGACCCAGGTTTGATTCCCCAGGACCCCTGTAAGCCAGATGCACAAGCTGACACATGCATCTGGAGTTCCTTTGCAGTGGCCGAAGGCCTTAGCATGCCCATTCTTTCTCCCTTCCCCACCCCCCCCCCGCCTCTTTCTCTCTTTCAAATAAATAAATAAATAAAATTTTAAAAAGAATATTTTTAAAAAATAGGTTCCTAAATATACACAGAAAAACTTTTTACTACTATAAAAATGAGACAAGAAGTCATAATTTTTCTAACTTTATGTCTAGTATATGTGACTTGATATGTCACAGTGAATATTTCTTTAATAAAATTCATGCAGTGTTTATGGTATAAAATTTTCTATGCAACCTGTAATTTATTCTTTGATTTTTAATTATAGTGACTATGACACATTTTTGAATGATTGTCTTACATTTCTTTTCTCCCTGGAGAAAGTGCATTTGTGATCTTTCTTTTTTCAATTTTTATTTATTTATTTGAGAGAGAGAAAGAGAGAGAGAGGCAGAGAAAGGGATAGAGAGAACGGGCGTGCCAGGGCCTCCAGCCACTGCAAACGAACTCCAGACGTGTGCGCCCCCTTGTGCATCTGGCTTATGTGGGTTTGGCTTTGCAGGCAAATACCTAACCATTAGGCTATCCCTTCAGCCCGCATTTGTGATCTTTTAACTACTCAGAGAGATCTTTCAGAGCAGAGAGCTTAACACACTCCTAGCATGGATGTAATATGATAAATTGTGATCATTTTATTCTGCTAATTTCCTTATGAAAAAAGCTAAGCCGAGTGTTCACCATAAATGAACCAGTACCTTCTTTGTTACTTCTAAATTGTTGCGTTTGTAAAATTACTTTACTGCATACAACAGACACCAATTATAGCTATCATGGTGTGGCAGTTTGATTCAGGAATCCCCCATAAACTTAGGTGTTCTGAATGCTAGGTTCCCAGCTGATGGAGATTTGGGAATTAACGCCTCCTGGAGGCAGGGTGTTGTTGGGGGTGGGCTGATGGGTGTTATAGCCAGCGCCCCCTTTGCTAGTGTTTGGCACACTCTCCTGTTCCTGTTGTCCACTTTATGTTGGCCAGGGGGTGATGTCCACCCTCTGCTCGTGCCATCGTTTTCCTCTGCCATCGTGGAGCTTCCCCCTTGAGCCTATAAGCCAAAATAAACCTCTTTTCCCCACAAGCTGCTCTTAGTTAACTGATTTCTACCAGTGATGCAAACCTGGCTGCAACACATGGGCAAGAAAAGAATGTTCCAGAAGAAAGTCAGAGTCTTCTAGAATCAGCATACATTGGAGAAGTAGAATTGGGCCACACACTACTCTGAACCTCAGATGTGCAACGTGCAAGTGGGTTAAAGGTGCCTCAGCATCTCTTTCTCCCCTTTCTAGGAAAACTTTCCAGCTTGAAACCTTTCAAGACTGTCCATTGCCCCCAGTACAGCCAAGTCAATTCCACAAAGCCTCTGACCTTGGAGGATTTCGATGTGTTACCTGTATCAACTTTCTCTTTCCAACCTCCCCTCACCACCAGCCCTATCCAGTCTGAACTCCATCTTCTTCACCAGCATCCTCCCAGGCCAAGTCCTCACAAATGCTAAGCTAGAGCTTCCCAGCTGATCTGTCAAAGCCCAAAAGCCTTTCTATAAGTTGCAAATGCACTCAAGACTGAGATCTTTGGGATGGCTAGAAGCAGAGCGGGTCTGTGGACCCTGGTGAGCAGTGACATGAGAAATGAGGAACGGTTTTAGTTATGTTGACCTACGAATGTATCAACCTTCGCTCCGGTCCTGGGCTTTCCTCCAAGACGTCCATCTCCACTGCCCATGATACTCTTCCCAAAGTCTTCACCCACTCACCCTTTGAAACTCAATTTTTGCACCAGTTCTTCTAGGAAACCTTCCCTGACTCCGCATGTTTGGTTGGTGCATTCTATCATGCAGTCCCCCAAGTCTCTTTACTCAGCCTCTTGAAATATTTGAAGCCCTTAAAATACTTCTCCTTGGGATGGAGAGATGGCTCAGTGGTTAAGGTGCTTGCCTGCATAGCCTAACAACCAGGGTTTGATTCCCCAGTACCCACATGTGATAGTTTGAATACATGTCTCCAGATAGATACAGGAGGTTGTTTTGTTTGTTTTGTTTTGTTTTTTTATTGACAACTTCCATAATTGTAGACAATAACCCATAGTAATTCCCTCTTTTCCTCCACTTTCCTCTTTGAAGCTCCATTCTCTATTATACCCCTTCTGCTTCTCAATCAGTCTCTCTTTTATTTTATGTCATCATCTTTTCTTCCTATTATGATGGTCTTGTGTAGGTAGTGTAGGGCACTGTAAGGTCATGGATATCCAGACCATTTTGTGTCTGGAAAAGTGCATTGTAAGGAGTCCTACCCTTCCTTTGGCTCTTACATTATTCTTCATTTTAAAGAAAACATTTAGTTTTATCTATTTATTTATTTTTTAGAGACAGAGAGAGAGAGACAGGGACAGAATGGGCCTTCCAGGGCCTCTAGTCACTGCAAACAAACTCCAGATGCATGTGCCCCCTTGTGCATCTGGCTTACGTGGGTCCTGGAGAATTGAACCAGGGTCCTTAGGCTTCGCAGGCAAACGCCTTAACTCCTAAACCTTAACCTCTCCAGCCTGGCTCTTACATTCTTTCCACCACCTCTTCCGCAATGGACCCTGAGCCTTGGAAGGTGTGATAGATATATTTCAATGCTGAGCACTCCTCTGTCACTTCTTCTCAGCACCATGGTGCCTTCTGAGTCTTCCCAATGTCACTGCCATCTGAAAAGAGAAGCTTCTCTTACCCAAAGTGAGAGTAGCATTAATATATGGGCATGAACATTAAGAGAAGTGCTTACTGGGCAGTTTGGTGAGCATAGTATATACATTTAGCCAGACACCAGCAGATGTTACATCCCTAGGGCTCATGACTACCCCTGTTGCAGGTTTTCAGTATCAGGGATGTATTCCCTCCCATGGAGTGGGCCTCCAGTCCAACTAGAGAGCAGTTGGTTTCCCCCATAACAGACATGCCACTATTGCACCTGTTGGCTCATTTGGCCTGACTGGCCAAATATAAGGCTTGCAGTGTCCACTGCTGAGTATCTTCACTGGTGATTTCTCTCTCTCCCAATTGAACTGCATGCAGAATGGCTTCTTCCAGCTTTCTGTCAGCTGGTCTACATGGAGGAGGTTATCAGCTTGGATCCAGCAGGATTTCTCAGTGGCCTTGCAGCCCAAGTGTGTGGAGTCTTCAGCAATAGGGTCTTATCATCTATTCGTGGTGGGAAACCAAGGGCCTCGGCAATGGCCTATAATGTTTTGGGGGAGATACAGAAGTCTTATTCAAGCTTGTAACTTAGATCTCCAGCTGCTTGGCTGGAGGAGGTGTCACTGTGGGCAGATCTTAGGGTCCAGCCCCAAGGCATGTTTGGAGGCAGATCTGTTTCCAGACAGAACGACATGCAGAGTGCTGGGTTCTGCCATCACGGGTCCCTGGAGTGTGCTTGCCTGTGATGATGGTTGTGGCATTTCTCTCTGCATGGATCTGTGAAAGTGGGCCCGCTTCTTCTGCCGGTATGGAACTTCCCCTCGATCTATAAGCTTCAATAAATCCCTTCCTTCCATAAACTGTGTCTGGTCTGGAGGTTCATCACAGTGATATTGTAGCTGACTGCTACACCATGTAAAGCCAGTTTGTTTGCCATGGCTAGATGACCTGGCATGTCCATTCCCTCTTTTTCTATCTGCCTTTCTCTCTCTTTCTCTCACATAAATAAATAAACAAAGTGTTTTTTAAAAAATATGATATCCTTAATATCTGTCTCCCTCACTAAATACCTGTGGAGCAGCAACTCAGCCTAGTTTTACCACCACATCTTTCACAGTGAGAACAATGCTGCTGTGTAATGAGTATTCAGTAAAATTTTGTGGCTGAGTAATCCCTTGCAATTGTGATTTCCCACATTTAGACAAATAAAAATAACAATTATTATTCTTCTAAAGTTGTTTTTGTAAATAACTCTTTTATTTAGAAACAAAGAAAATGGAGCACTAAAAACAAAAATCAACAATATACTTAAGGTGGACCCACTTGTGAGTGGGAGATTGCTAATAGGTACTCAGAGAAGGACATAGAGACATAGGCCTGTGATCCCAGCACTTGGGAGGCTAAAGCAGGAGAACTGAGGGTTTGAAACCAGCCAGGCTATATTAGTGAGAGGCTATTTTTATTTTATTTTAATTTATTTATTTATTAGAGACAGAAAGAGGGGGAGAGAGATAGAGAGAGAGAGAGAATGGGCATGCCAAGGCCTCTAGCCACTGCAAACAAACTCCAGACACATGCATCACCATGTACATCTGACTTACGTGGGACCTGGAGAACTGAACTGGGGTCCTTAGGCTTCACAGGCATGTGCCTTAACTGCTAAGCCATCTCTCCAGCCCACCCCCCTTTTTTGTAAATAGAAAAACCAAACCAGAGAGAGCCAGGCGTGGGGGTGTATGCCTGTAATTCCAGACCTCAGAAGACAGAGTTAGGAGGATTGCCATGGGTTCGAGGCCACCCTGAGAATTTAGAGTGAATTCCAGGTCAGCTTGGGCAGAGTGACACCTTCCCTTGGGGGGGGGGGGGGACAAAGAGAACAAGAACTAGGTGTTGTAGTCAGCTCCACAATGCTGGATGAACTTCCAAACCAGAGACAGCTTAAGGTAGGAAGGAATTTATTTGAACCTTACAGATGCAGGGGAAGTTCCATTGATGGTGGAAGAAGCTGGTCCCCTTTCATAGATCTGAGAAGTGAGATACATCCACACACCAGCAAGAGCAAAACCAGCAGCAAACCAGCAGGGACCCCAGGCAGAGAAATCAGATCCAAACACGCCTTTGGGCTGGACCTCAGGATCTGCCCCCAGTGACAGCCCTTCCAGCCAGGCAGCTGGAAATCCAACTTACAAACTTTAATAAAACTCCGGAGTCTATTGGGGGTGTAAGTTCCAACTACCACACTAGGTTTCCTGGTTTTGCTCTTATCAAAGTAGAGAAACTAGTACCCATTTTCAGAAGACTTGTATGCCTGCCCCAGTCAAAGGCAGACTTCAGGTCACAAGATATACTGGCCTGACCCACTGCTGCCATCTGCCTCCTGGTCTATCTGAAATGTCAAGCATTTGGAGAGTTGTAGCTATGAAGATTTTTGATTATTTGTCATGTTTCTATTTTGCAAGGTTTTTGTTTGTTTGTTTGCTTGCTTGTTTTTTGTTTTCCAAGGTAGGGTCTCACTCTGGCCCAGGCTGACCTGGAATTCACTATGTCTTCTCAGGGTGGCCTCGAACTCACAGTGATCCTCCTACCTTTGCCTCCCGAGTGCTGGGATTAAAGGTGTGAGCCACCATGCCTGCTATTTTGCATTTTGATTTAAAAGTATGCCTAAGGGACGGGGGGTGGCTCAGAAGTTGAAGGTGCTTGCTTGCAAAGTCCAGGTTCAGTTCCCCAGTACCCATGTAAAGCCAGATGCACAAAGTGGAGCATGTATCTGGAGTTTGTTTGCAGGGTCAAAGGACCCTAGCATACCCAGTCACACATTCATATTCTCTCTCCCCCTCCACCATCTCTCTCTCTTTCTCAAATATGTATATGTAAATCAATCATATATTTTCAACATACATCTAAGGGTCAGGTGTAATGGCTCTTAGCTATAATTGCAGCACTAGGGAGGGTATGCCCATTCTCTCCCTTCCCACCCCTCTCTCTTTCTCTTTCTATCTGCCTCTCTCTCAATCAATAAGATATATTTTAAAAACCACCAAAAACAAAGCAAAATACACCTAAAAAGATAAAAAGAATCTCAAAAACCATTTAAAAATTTTTTCATTTATGTATTGGGGGAGGGCATGGTGCAGGTCACAGGATAACTTTAATGTGTGTGTGTATATATATATATATATATATATATATATATATATATATATATATACATATTTTTTGAGATAGGGTCTTACTTTAGCCCAGGCTGACCTGAAATTCACCCTAGTTCCAGGCTGGCCCCGAACTCACAGGTCCTCCAACCTCTGCCTCCCAAGTGCTGGGATTATACGTGTGTGCCACCACATCTGGCTTTTATGTGTCTTTGCTCAGCCTCTTTGAGACAGGGTCTCTTGCCTCAGCAAACCAACTGCCAGACTGCAGATGAACTTCAGACTAGCTAGCCAGTGAGCTTTGAATTCTCCTGGTTCTGCCTCCTATTGTTATAGGCCCATTGGGACCACAGATACAGGCCTCACTTTGTATTCTGCTTTAAGTGGGTACTGGGGAATTGAACCTGGGCCTACAGGCTCTTTCAACCACTGAGCCATCTCCCCATCTCAAAAGGAAGAATTTTATTTATGGTAACAAGTGAATTTATTTATTCGTTCATTTTTATATTTTATGAAATTTCTAGCTCTCTTCTTGGGTTTTTCTCCAGGGCTCCACACAGCTCATAGGAAGCCATAGAGAAGGAATGGCTTTTGTTAAGAAATATGAGGGAGAACCGGGCGTGGTGGCGCACTTGGGAGGCAGAGGTAGGAGGATCGCCATGAGGTCAAGGCCACCCTGAGACTACATAGTGAATTCCAGGTCAGCCTGAGCTATACTGAGACCCTCGAAAAACAAAAAAAGAAAAAGGAAAAAAGAAATATGAGGAGACAAATGTAGCAACCATGTGTAATTTTGATTTCTTTTTCAATCCACCATGTGACATTTCTGATAATAAATTGATGGCCAAGGAGCCTTGGTAGGAAAAATTCACTATTATGTAATACAAACATGTTTCTCATAACAATGGGCCAGATGGAAAATGTGAGCACTTTAACTGGGAAGGCAGTTACTTGGTCGATTTTGTGTAAATCTTCAAAGCATAAATTAAAAGCAGAAGATGTATGGTTTCAATATCTGAAAACCTCTACTGGACTCTATAAATCTTTCAGCAGTGTGAAGGACAGCATATTCAGAGGGCTGGACAGGCACTCTTATCTGTTCTCTACTCTCTCGTTCCACATTGGGGTGACTGGGTTAAAGAAAAATGTACCCTGAAATGAGTATTTCCACCTCTAAATATTCAGCATGAACCCTGAGGCCAGATGGGGTTTATTTTCCTTTCTGTTTGCAATGCCCCATGCGTTACATCATGTTGAAAGTTTTCTCATTTAGAAAATATTTCCATCTTTCATGGTTTTACAATGTCTATATGAAAAAGGACTTGGTGCACATAGAAATGATCTCTTAGGTAGCCACTTGAAATGTATTTATTTTCTGTTTATATTGCCTGAAAAATTTATGTTTTGCTACTTATAGGAGGAACTTTTTAAAAAAGTTATTTTTTTAGAGCTCAGAAAGCATTTTTTTTTTTTTTTTGCTTCCATAAATATCACGCTAGTCCTCAGAATGTCTTCAGGAGTGATATACTAAAATAAAAGATGAATATTTAATATACAAATACAGTCACACTTACATATTGCTGTAGACCTCAATGAATAAAATGCAAAGTGTGAAACTGAAATGTAAAGATGACAAAAGCTCTAGGAGGGAGATATCTCCTCTGACCAGGAGTGTATAAATCACGTCTCCCTTAAACACCAGCCCGGGGAACCACACAGCTCATTTTAGACTTGGAAGCAGGAAGCGTTTTTAACATAACTAGGGTGACAATGGTAATGTGGGATGTGAAGGGCTACACGGCCCTGCCTCTTCCGCCTCTACCCTTCTAGTGGTGCTGGAGTGTCCCTCTGCAGTCTGTTTTTGTTTCTGTTTTTGTTTTTCGTTTTACCAGGCAGGGTTTCACTCTAGCCCCGGCTGACCTGGACAGAATTCACTATGGAGTCTCAGGGTGGCCCCTGAACTCTCAGCGATCCTCCTACCTCTGCCTCCTGAGTGCTGGGATTAAAGGCGTACGCCACCACGCCCGGCTCCCCTCTGCTCTCTGAATGAGCATGCTGCCCTCAGTTAAGATAAGCTCAACAGCTTCATCTTATCTACAGTGTAGTCAAAACCCTCCAAGTGCTTATTTTTGAGGGATAAATGTCTAAGTATTTATGAATAAATCACCACATAAATGTATATATATATGTATATATAGTATTATACAACAATGTATGTATGTATATATGGTATGAGGTTCTGTTCTATTTATCTTTTTTTTTCTTTTGGTCTTTTTTTTTTTGTTTTGTTTGTTTTTAGTAATTTTTTTTGTTTTATTTATTTATTTGAGAGTGATAGACAGAGAGAAAGAGGCAGAAAGAGAGAGAATGGGCACGCCAGGGCCTCCAGCCACTGCAAACGAACTCCAGACGCGTGCACCCTCTTGTGCATCTGGCTAACGTGGGTCCTGGGGAGTCGAGCCTCGAACCAGGGTCCTTAGGCCTTCACAGGCAAGCACTTAACTGCTAAGCCATCTCTCCAGCCCTCTTTTGGTCTTTTTCAAGGCAGGGTCTCACTGTAGCCCAGGCTGACCTGGAACTCACTCTGTAGTCCCAGGCTGGCCTCAAACTCACTATGAGCCTCCTACCTCTGCCTCCTGAGTGCTGGGATCAAAGGCATGCACCACCACACCTGGCCCTTATATAGCTTTAATTTTTTTTAATACTTTATTTTATTTATTTTTTGAGAGCGGGGGGAGGGGGAGAAAAAGTGTGTGTGTGTATGGCCGTGCCAGAGCCTCCTGATGCTGCAAACTGACTCCAGATGCACGTGCCACTTTGTGCATCTGGCTTAACATGGATACTGGGAAATGGAACTCAGGCCACAAGGCTTTGTAAGTAAGTGCCTTTAATCATTGAGCCATCTCTCCAGCCCCTGTTTTGTTTTTCCTGCAGTTCTAGGAATCAAAACCATGGTCTTGCTAGGGAAGATCTCTACCATTCCTACATCACCAGTCCACTGAAGTGATACTATAGCCAAGTTGTATTTTAAAATAAACGAGGCTGAGCAGATAGATTAGTGGATAGAGTGCTTGCTGGGCAAACATGAGTACTTGAGTTCAGATCCCTAGAACCCACATAACAGTAAAAAAAAAAAAAAAAGATGGATACTGTGGTAGGGGTCTGTTAATGCCACATTCCAACAGTGAGGAGGGAGGAGGAGAAAGGAGAATTTCCTGGAGGGTGATATAGGAACACCTGCCCTGGAGAAGGGATCGGTGAAGGAGAGAACCTCCCTCATGCACTGAGGCGCATGTGCACTCACACACACGGACATGCACACACATACATCATGCATACAGGGACTAAAAAAGGAATTTCAATTAATCTGGGAGTTGGAAGAGAGGAAGTGTTGGAGAGAGGGGAGGCATCGATGGAATAAGATGGGCCACGAGTGGATCATGGTAAGTACAGAACTTTGATTATTGGATTTCTCCCTCTGCTTTTGTGTGCTTTACAAAGTTTAATAAACAAACAACCTTTTAACACTTAAAATGTCCTGGAGCTAGGGCTGGAGAGATGGCTTAGCAGTTAGGCGCTTGCCTGTGAAGCCTAAGGACCCCGGTTAGAGGCTCTATTCCCCAGGACTCATGTTAGCCAGATGCACAAGGGGGCGCACGCGTCTGGAGTTCATTTGCAGTGGCTGGAGGCCCTGGCGTGCCCACTGTCTCTCTATCTGCCACTTTCTCTCTCTGTCTGTAGCTCTCAAATATAAATAAATAAACAACAAAAAATGAAAAATAAAAAAATGTCCTGGAGCTAGTGTATATACCCAATCCCACTACAAAGAACGTCCTGTTCCACTATGAAGAGTGTACATGGGTAATCTCTCTGAAGAAGGCTGAAGCAGGAAGAACTCAAGATGGAGGCCAGCCTATTCTAGATAATGAGGGGCTAGGGAAGCTGCTATAAATTGGACTTAATAATTTACCTTTCAATTTTACTGTTGACCTTTCAAGCACCCGAAGTCATGTCTGGATTTTGTCTGTGAGCCCATCTTTCCTCAACTCAGCTCCCTCCTCGGCCCACAATATTTTTCCTTGCTGGGATGTGTTCTCTGACTTTGCCGGGCTCCACGAGGCACCAGTTTTTGAGACTGAGTTCCTTCTTCTGGACAAGGATGGCTTTAGGCTACATAACTTCCAAGAACTCTGCCCGGCTATATAACCACTGAGCCAGGCTTGACCACTCATTTGTAAAGACAAGCTCTTGAGAACAGTGTCAGTCGTACAGGGCTTGACTAGCTTGCATCTGAATGCAGCCTGAAAAGTACCTGTAACATCAAGTTGTTTGGGAGAATTTTGCTATAATTAGGTCTCGCCCTTTATTATATTTCACTATTATTGGCTTCTTGGAAAGCTGTCATTTCAAATGAAAGCTGGTCTAAATAATCTGTAAGTTCCACTTAGCAACACATGACTATGTCCCTGAAAGAATGTGCCTTAGGGAGAAAGTTAGACACAGAGAACAGATGAGTGGCTGATGGTAGGAATTTGGCTAGAGAGTGGGAGTCTATGGACCATGGACGGCAGAATGAGAAAATGGGTTTTAGCTCTCCATATATGTCCAAGCAGTCTTCCCTGCTTTTCTCAGATGACTTAGAGTAAACATTTTTGTTCCCATATTCCCTCACTAAATGCTAACTCAAATTAGTTGAACAACAAAGGTACCTCTTGAAAGCCACTGAATTTAGCAAAAGTAATTTTGTTCCTTTTAAAATAAATGTTCTTTTTCTCTGATGATAAAAGTCACATAAATTAACCAGGCGTGGTGGCACACGCCTTAAATCCCAGCACTCGGGAGGCATAGGTAGGAGGATCGTTGTGAGTTCAAGGCCATCCTGAGACTCCATAGTGAATTCCAGGTCAGCCTGGGCCAGAGTGAGGCCCTACCTCGAAAACAACAACAACAACAACAACAAAGTCATGTAAATTGAATGCAAATGGCTTTTAGCACCGTCGCCCCTCTTTGCAAGAACTCCCCTTCTTTCCCACCCATGAGGATGAACCCTAGCAACAGGTGTCCCTGTGCTCTGTGGCTTCAGATGCTGACCACCGCTGCCTGGATCAGAGGTGGAGATTCCAGCTGAGCTCTGTAGCTTGGACTGCATGCCGAAGACAGTTGCCTGCCTGGATCAGGAGTAGAGATCTCAACAAGGTTCCACAGCTTCAACTAGGATCAATTGATGTGATGGCTAAAATGGGGATATTAAAATGGAAGCTTGGCCTGGAGAGATGGCTTAGTGGTTAAGGTGTTTGCCTGCAAAGCCAAAGGACCATGGTTTGATTCCATAGGACCCACGTAAGACAGATGCACAAGGTGGCACAAGTGTCTGGAGTTTGTTTGCAGTGGCTGGATGCCTGGGACTCACATTCTCTCTCTCTCTCTCTCTCTCTCTCTTTCCTCTTTCTATCTCACTCTCAAATAAATAAATAAAAGATTTAAAAAATAAGAAAAAAGAAACCTGAAGCTCTGGGGACTGACTTCATTAGAACTCTCTTGTTTGGCAATGACAAAGATGCAAATTTAATTGTTCTTAAACAAAATGTGACAATCTGTTGGTTCAGTAATTCAGAGTCCAGAAGGATGATGTGTTTAGCTGCTGGATGTAGCATCCAAACATATACAGGACTTAGTATCTCCATCTCGCAGAGCATTGAATTCTCTGAATTATTTTCATTCTCAGGCAGCCTCTTCTCCCACAGAGGCACGGTACTCACCAGTAGATTTCCGCCTATATTGTTTTGTAACAATCCCAAATGGGAGTTGAATTATTTTTTTAATTCCATTAAAATTCTCAGGAAATGTTTCTACTGCCCCAGTTTGGACTTGAGCCCATTCATGAGCTAATGGCAAGGATCACATCTGAATCCAAACTCCACCCCTAGGTCATGGACTGAAATGGAAGATTGAATGGTTCTTTATTGGAAAATTGGGGTGTTCTCTCACCACCAGGAGAGGAAAAGTGATAAGTAATTGGTTAGTTGACTATTAGGGTCTTTTGTTGCTGTTGTTGTTATTGATGGTGGTGGGCTTTTTTCAAGATAGAATCTCACTCTACCCAGGCTGACCTAGAACTCCCTCTGTAGCTCTAGGCTGGCTTAAACTCACATCCACCCTCCTTCCTCAGCCTCTTGAGTTCTGAGATCAAAGGCATGCACCACTATGCCATGCCAAGCCTATTTGTTTGTGTTGTACTAGGGGATAAATCCTAGGCCTTGTGCTTCTTCAGCAAGCACTCTACCACTAAGCTATATCCCCAGACCACTCTTTGTCCTTTAATTTGCTGAAAAGCTACATAAGGCCAGCCTTAGAATAGTCTTTTTATTTAGTTATTTATTTTATTTGAGAGGGAGAGAAGCAGAGAGAGAGCATGGGTATGGCAGGGCCTTCAGCCACTGCAAATGAATTCCAGATGCATGCACAACTTTGTGACTTTGGCTTACATGGGTCCTGGGGAATTGAACCTGGGTCTTTTGGCTTTGTAGGCAAATGCCATAACTGCTAGGCCATCCCTCCATCCCTGGAAGAGTCTTTCTTAAAGAAAGAATATAGAAAAAGTCACTGGTGGAATGGACTTATGGGGGTAGGGAGAGCTACAGACTGGCTTTTGTGTTGAAATGACTGTGCTTCCCATTCATTTGACTGCAGGTGGAGACGTATTTATTAGTCATTATTCCTTTTATCTTGGACTATACCAGGAGGAAATGATCAAGACATTTGGGCCACAAATGTTGATGGAAAATGTGAGGGCTCATCTTGACTGTGAACCTGGCTGGTTTGAGAAATGCCAAGGAGTTTCAGAGGTCGCTAGGAGGTTGTCCTTGGGGCTATATCTTGCTCTGGTCCCTTCCTGTATTTTCTTTTTCTCTGCTTTATGCTTGAGGTGGTGATGTAAGCTCTTCTATCATGCGCTCCCTCACCTGGGACAGAGTGAACTCCGGGGAACCGTGAGCCAAGAATAAATCTTTCCTCCCTCAGGTTGTTTATATGGGGCTTTTTTTTTTTTTTTTTCCAAGGTAGGGTCTCACTCAGGCCCAGGCTGACCTGGAATTCACTGTGGAGTCTCAGGGTGGCCTCAAACTCATGGCGATCCTCCTACCTCTGCCTCCCAAGGGCTGGGATTGAAGGCGTGCACCACCACGCCCGGCTGGACATTTTTTTTTTTTTACAGTATTCTAGTTTAATTCTATATACACAGACATACTTGCTAATGACAATGCTTGTTATAAAATGTTTATAAAATACATAGTGTATGTCTTATTATTTCCAAAACTGAAAAGTTTTGGTCCAGAATGCAAAGAAAGATGTTCATGTTAGTAAAACACATTCACACCACATCCTTACAAGACAAGCAATGCCACAATCAGTGGGCACAAAAGGGCCACTGAATATATTTGCACAAGTTTACTGACTCGGCTAGAAAGATAGAAATGAGATCTTGGTGCTTTATTTTCTTCCTGTTATGTAACAAACTCAGCTATTACCAAATGCTCAGCATCACTACCCAAATATTTCTCAGTTGATGGCAACTTGTAAACCTAGAATTTCTGCTAATTTATTGTGTAAAGCTATATTTTAACTGAATAATAAACTGAGTGGTTTCGCATTTTGATTATAGTGAAGAAAAGCCAGCCAATGTGGAAAGCATACACAGGGCTCCCTCTTCCTCATCGGGAATGCCTGGAATCATGCTGTACATCAGATTCTGGCAGTGAGTCCCAACTATCAGAAACAAGCCTGTGCCTCGGCTTATCCAATACAGCCTGTCGGTGCAGTGTGACTTGTTGGTTGGTTGATTTATTTACTTTTCTTTTCTTGTAAGAAAATGGACTCATTCAGACCCAGTTTTTGTAAATAGGAAGAATATATGAATTGTTGTTCACTAGCTAAATAAGCAGATATAGTCAATGTCTTATTTCAACAAAATAAAAACTTTTCATTGGTAAATGTGATAACATGTAAATGCGGTATAATTTGGAATAAAGTATATTGGACTATAATGATTATAAAAGTTCAATTTGATTTGATACAACTCAAGATTCACCTCCTTTATTAAGTCTTTCTTCATTGCCCTGCTCATATCAGTTTCCTTCCACTTCTCTCTTCTCATATCCTCTTTTTCTGCAGAAACAACAAGCTACTTGCTGAGTCATTACTGTGTACCCATCACTGTATGAAATGTCTCAATGAATTTTTTATATTATTTATTTATTTGAGAAAGAGAGAAAGGTAGATAGATAGAATGGGCATGGCCGGACCTCCAGCCACTGCAGATGAACTCCAGATGCATGCTGCACCTCTGCATCTGGTTTTATGCGGATACTGGGGAATTGAACCTGGGTTCTTGGGCTTTGTAGGCTAGCGCCCTAACCGATAAGCCATCTCTCCAGCCCTCAATGAATTGTTTTTAATTTAGTCCTCTCAACAAGGTAGGTTATTAAAGATGGTATTTGTTTTGCAGAAGCCCAGAGAGGCTAAGAAACTTCATCCAATGTCATATAATTAACAAGCAAGTGTAGCTTTGAAGCCAGACAGTCTAACACTTGAACTTGGCCATCTTGCTACCGTCTCTCAGGCACTGTGGATTCTATGACGGTATGTGACTGAATGGGTTCTGCAGATGTAACTAAGGACTACTAAATGCTGTGGTTTGAATGTAAAACTGTGTCCTATAGACTGGGTTGGGACTTGGGTTTTTATAGCCTGGCCCTGCTTCCTGTTTGCTATTTCCTGACTATGGAAGCAATGTGACTGGCTGGTTTCCTGCTCTTGTCGCCTTGCCTTCCCTGCCACGATGGAAGGTATGCCCTGGAACAGTCAGCTGAAATCAACCCTTTCCTTCCTTAAGCTGCTTACTCTTATAATACCTATGTGGTCATAACAATAAAGTAACACATAAAAAAATTAATCGATTTTGAGTTAGTCAAAACACTGATATATAGCTGAGCTAATATTATTGCATGAACACTTCAAAAGCAAAACCTTTCCTAAGATTGGAGACCAAAGAGAAAGCAGAGAGATTCAAAACATGAGGATTCGATATATCATTGCTGGCTTGAAGCTGAGGGGAATCGCCTGAAGCGACCAGACAGCAGCTTTTAGTTTCTGAGAACAACTTCTGTCAAGCGACACAAGGACTAAAGTCTGCCTCTAACCTTAAACTGCTGGGGAGCAGACTCCTCAGCAGGGTCTCTGGCCCTGTGACCAGCCCTGCCTGGGTGTCAGCCTTCTGAGACACACATCAAGAAGCCCATCTAGACTTCTGTCTACAGAACTAGGAGATAAAAAGCAAGCGCTATCCAGCTGTGGTCCCTCAGGAAGCTGAGGTAGGAGAATCACCATGAATTCGAGGCCAGTCTGGAGCTTCACAGTAAGTTCCAGGTTAGTCTGAGCTGGAGTAAGACCATACCTTAAAAAAAAAAAAAAGTGTCGTCTTAAGCCACTAAATTTATAGTGAATTTATAGTAATTTGTCATACAGTAATATAACGTTGTAAAATTGTTGCTCCTATTAGGTTAAGCCATATGAAATTGCTAATATTGACTATTGTGACCTATAGAAATGATTACTTCATTTGGATCAATCTAATAATACTTGGGGATAATCAACCTAATATTATTTGGTTAATAGATTCTTATAAACTTGACATCTTGGACACCGAAAATTAATGTTTGTGAACTGCTCATCTTCCTGCCCATTACTCCCCAAATGTACACATCCAAAAAAACAAAAAAAAGTGCTGGTGGCTTATCTGTCATACAGCAGAGAAATGTCCTCAACTCTGTACCATGTTGCTTCTAACAGCAGCTACTGCCTCTACGAACATATGACACTTTGAATCTCTGCTGAAGTGTGACTTGAAGGTATTTGAGATGAAAAACTATATTTGTTTTCAGTACAGCATTTTTATATCAATAAAGAATATTCAAATTTACAATGTTAGCCCTTTGGAAGCAAAAAGTTAATGTAATGATTCAGTGGATTTTGATTCCATATACCAATATGCTCACCAGAGATAAAAAAAAAACATTTTTCAGATTAGACCACAGATTGAGATTTTAAAATTATCTTCAAAGTATAAGAGCAGTTGAATGAGAGACAGAGAGAGAAGAAAGAAAGCGGTTGAGAAGTATCAGATGTTCCCATACAAAGAAACACAACTCAGAATTGATGACTGAGGTAAGGCTGGAGAGATGGCTCAGCAGTTAATGCACTTGCTTGCAAAGCCCAACAACCCTGTCTTGATTCCCCACTACCCACATAAAGCCAGATGCACAAAGTGACACGTTCATCTGGAGTTCGTTTGCAGTGGCTGGAGGCCCTGGCACACCCATATTCTCACTCTCTCTCTTTCTCGCTTTCAAAATAAATAAATATTTAAACTTAAAAAAAATTTATGACTGAGGTAAGAATTCAATAAGCCATCCTTTCTAAAACAACCCACTGTGAACTTCTTCTGAACAAAGAAAGAACGATTCTGATTGGCATAAACTCTTAATTATCCGAGAACCTAGCAATTGTGCTTTCTTTACAGAACTTAATGTATATTGATTTTCTTTAACTTTTGCCTATGAGGATCAAAAGTCACATGAGATAAACAATACAAATAGGTGCTTTTTTTTTTTTTTTTTTTTTTGATCCCATGGCTTTGAAGTAAACTCAAGACCAAACAGCTCCTCCTAGTTGTCATGGAGGGAACGACATATACTATGAAATAGGACAAATGTTTGGGTGAAGCCTAACTGTTCTAGGCATTAAAGAAGTATGTCACACTGGGCATGGTGGCGCACGCCTTTAATCCCAGCACTGGAGAGGAAAAGGTAGGAGGAGCGCCATGAGTTCAAGTCCATTCCGAGATAGTGAATTCCAGGACAGTCATAGCTACAGTAAGACCCTACCTCAAAAAAAAAAAAAAAAAAAAAAGAAAAGAAAAGAAAAGAAAAGAAAGAAAGAAAGAAAGAAAATAAACAGGGCTGGAAGGATGGCTTAGCAGTTAAGGTGTTTGCCTGAAAAGCCAAAGGACCCAGGTTCAGTTCCCCAGGACCCACGTTAGCCAGATGCACAAGGGGGCGCACACATCTGGAGTTCGTTTGCAGTGACTGGAGGCCCTGGTGCACCTATTCTCTCTCTAAAAACAAGCCTGTCAGTTTTGACCATTGGTGCCACAAGGACTTCATGTGAAGGTAGGCACAGTCCCCTGCTACCCCACAGGGACTGACTGAGCCTTCATGACCCTATAGTGAATACCATAACCCCACTGAGGAGGGCCTCCAGGGCAATGGGAGGCGGGATAAGGGGATAAAAGAGAATAACCTGTTATAATTGATATAAGTTAAAAATTAATATATAAAAAACAAAAAACAGATAAGGTTGTCAACACTATAATTTGTACAACTCTATTTCAAATGGTTTCCCTATAGTCATGTCATGTGCTGTGGGTCTCCTTACATGTCATGGCCAACGATAGCTCAACACAAAATTGTAAGCTTTCTTAAAATATTGAGATTTTTTTAAAGGTATATATATATATCTTGATTGCATGGTTCTTGAATGTAAAGTCTGTAGATGACATTGTGTCACAATGTCAAAACGTTGTACTGTAATGTTCTTCATGTCTTTCTATTGTAAGTAGACTCAGTAGTTTTAATCCTTTCCATTAACTAAAACTAAAGACAAATTTCAGGAAAGGTATACTTCAGTATGCGATCCAGTTGCTCTTATGGAACAAGAGATTTGGAGAAAAAAAAAAAAAAAAACATGAAAGCCATCCAGTAGACTCCAAACATGAGAGAGGTCCTTTCCAGCTTCATCACCAGCTGCTTTTCTAGCCCTTGTTTAACTGTGACAACGTAGCTCAGTCCGCATAGCTCTTGCCATTGGAAAGATCCCCCTGACATTGAGATAAAATGTACTTTCCGTGATTGTCGACCTATTGTCACAAACATCAAGCTGCACTTAAGGTCATGTCTACTTTGTTCTCATCTTGCTGGTCATTGTGGTTTGAATGTAAAAATCCCCCCCCCCCCATAGGCTCACATAGCTGAAAGCTTGGTCCCCAGTAAAGCAGTGCTGTTTAGGAAGGCTGTGGAACCTTTAGGAGGTAGAGACTTGCTCGAGGAGATGGGTCCCTGGGGGCAGGCCTTGAGGCTTTATGTTCAGCCCCTCTTGACTGTTCACTCTCTGCTTCCTGACTGTGCTGCAACATGAGGCTTCGCCTCCTGCCCTGTCTTCCCTGCCAGAATAAGCACTTCCTCCAGAACTGTAAGCCAGAATGAATTCTCTCCATCCTTAAGTTGCTTCTGGTCCTCTATTTGACCGCAACAATGAGAAAGCAGTGGGTACAGTAGCTATGATTTAGTTATAAGTCTGTGGTCACTGTGAAATTTCTCCCAAAACTACATTCTAGGGCTGGAGAGATGGCTCTGCAGTGAAAGGCACTTACTTGCAAAGCCTGGCGGCCTGGGTTAGAGTCCCCAATACCCATATAAGACCAGGTGCAGAGGACCTGAAATACCCATGCGCATTCTCTCTGTCTGCCTCTTTCTTGTCTCTTTCAAATACATAAATCAATAAGTAAATTTGTTTGTTTTTGTTTTTTCAAGGTAGGGTCTCTCTCTAGCCCAAGGCTGACCTGGAATTCACTATGTAATCTTTTGGCGATCCTCCTACCTCTGCATCCCAAGTGCTAGGATTAAAGGCATGTGCCACCATGCCCAGCTCAAAAACTACATTCTACAGAAAGGGTAATGACATGGGAATGCCATCAAATTACAGTATGTTCATGTATTAAAATTCTCAGTGAAAAATCTCCATTTAATATTACATACCAATTTGTATTTGCACAGAAGCAATTCGCACATGCAAGAGTTTAATTCCCAAAAGGCATGATCTTAAACATTGTCTCAAGAGATTTCAAAGTTATTTCTAAAGTTTCTTGTAAAACAAGTCACATAAATTCAGATTGTGGAAATGAGTTCTATCTTGTTTGAAGTGATTTTTGTTGTTGTTGTTGTTGTTTTGTTTGTTTGAGGTAGGGTCTCACTCTAGCTCAGGCTGACCTGGAACTTACTATGTAGTCTCAGGCTGGCCTTGAACTCACAGCAATCCTCTTATCTCTGCCTCCCAAGTGCTGGGATTAAAGGTGTGCGCGCCACTACACCCAGCAAGTTTTTTTTTTTTTTTAATTCCTCCAAATATAAATGTTAAAACTAAAATGTCACAGAAAGCACAAATACTATTAACATACAATGTTGAAGGTAAATGTTAAACACATACAGACAGTTCTTTGCAAAGAGCGTCTGTAAATGTAAAACCACAACTGGTTTTGTTACAAATCTACCTCAAAAATTGTATTAAATTGTTTCACATGACATAATCTTGGCATTTTCATTTTGTTAATTTGCAAAAATTTATTTCTAGGGAACACAGCTAGCAGTGATTACGATTCTAAATTTAGAGTGATCATCTCTACCTTGTGCCTATGATTGTCTGTGAGCATCATCTTACGTTCCTCTTAGCCCATTTTGTCTCTTCTCTGTGGCAGTGAACTAATCTGGATTTGTGGGCTACAGACCAAACAATCCTGCTCACCTATACAATCTTCTTCCCGTAGGAAGGGAGCTTGTGTCAGGGACCTTGGTTGCTTTTCTGTTTATCCATGCAGTTGGCTTGCTGGGACCGCCATGGGTCCTGTGGAACCATGGCCACCCAACAAGGCCTACACCAGGCAGTTTTCTGTCCCCCTGGTTGGCAATTTCATTCCCTCACTGAGCCACTTTCTTCACCTGGGGCCCCACTCACCATTGGTCTGGAATCAGACCACTGTTTGTCTAGTCTACAGCCTTCCAAAATGGAAACAAGGAGTAAAAAAAAAATTTTTTTTTTAATTTATTTGAGAGAGAGAGAGAGAAAAAGGATGTGCCAGGGCCTTTATCCACTGCAAACAAACTCCATACACATGCTCCACCTTGTGCATCTTGCTTACTTGGGTCCTGGGGAATCAAACCTGGGTCCTTTGGCTTTTCAGGCAAGTGCCTTAACTGCTAAGCTATCTCTCCAGCCCAGGAGCTTTTACTTATTTACTTAAACAAAAGAGGGAGTCAAAGCCTCTTTTCTTGCTAAAGATAGAGTTTAGGCTCATCACCATTATTTAGAAACAAAAGTAAATTTAGAATATAAGATGCATCCTTTGCTAATGAGATATATGTTCCAATATTCTGGATATATATGCAAAATGTATACATGAATGTTTAGCAAACATAAATATGCCATTAATCTACATTTGGACATTTTTAAAAACAAAATTGAAAATTCCAATGGACACGAATTTTTTTCTAAATCATGAAAATTGTTTGCATGTGTATGCGGTGTGTATGCATGTTCATGTGTGTCTGGATGCACATGTGTGTGGGGATTTTGTGCACATGTGTGCATAGGAATGGAGGCCCAAGGTTGGTGTCATATGTCTTCCTTAATCACCCTCCATCTTATTGACTGAGACAGAGTCTCTCACTGACTCACCTGGTCTAATGAGTCAGCTTGCCCCAGGGAGTCATGTGTTTTTGCCTCCCGAGCTCTGAGATTATACGCATACCACCACGCCTGACATGTGTGAGGGTTCAAAACTCAAGTCCTCATACTTGCAGGGCAAGGACTTTACCAACGGAGCCATCTCCCCAGCTCCTACACCATGTAATTTTTGAACTCAAGGAATAAGAAATTATATAACCCAACACGCTTGAGTTACAAATATAGAAACCGAAACACAAAGATTTAAACATAAGACATATACCAGCAGAGCAAGGAACCAGAGTGCCAATTACATAAAAATGTTAATTGATAAATGTCATGAAACCCAAAGCCACACATGCCACTTTATAGGTTCTTTTTAATGCATCTGTGCAGAGTACTAATGATGTGGGTAGACCAAATGTGATTTTATCCAGCTTTTACAAGAGTGATCAAGTTTTTAAAAAGTACTTTTAATACAATAATAAGGCAGAGCAAGAAGAAGATTAATAGGTATGTTATTTCCTTCTCAGTGCTTCCTATGCCCGATTATATGCTTCTTTGGTATTTGAGAGTAATTATACCCCAAAATGTTATGTTAATTTTCAGTCCTAAAACATCTTCCTGTTAGAATAACAAGGCAATTTAGTGTGCACAGTACTACAGGAGACTCTTGTTCATACTTCTGATCAGATGAAAATGAGAATAGTTAAATCAAGAATTATTCAAATTATGTGCAACAACTGACCTCCCTGGACTACTAGTTTTTTAATGTGGTGGATATTAGTGACATCGTATGGCTTGGGTTGTAGGCAATCTGAAGCCAGCACTTGCAGCTCATCAAAAACTGAGCGCAAGCTTTTCACAACAACCTCATTTTTGTCTTGGAAAATAAATAGCATTTGGCATTTTCCCTCACATTGCTTTATGCACTGTGAGGCCTCTGGACCTTACCATCTTCTTTCACGTCAGCAATTCTGACAGGAGATTTCTCTGAGTTCTGCTGCCTCGGCAAAAGTTCAATACTAAAGTGATAGGCGAGAAAACATAAGAATGATTCATAGAGGCTGCCATGTCATCTGGGAGATGGCGGAAAGACACGGCACAAAGCAAACGAAGAGCCCAGAAGCAGAGACTGAGCAAAGCTTTCCATGTGTCTGGGAGCCCCTTCCCCCAGGATCATCACTATAGCTTGTTGCAGCTTCATCCAACCTTGAAAGAGATGTTTATTGAACGCTGGTCACAAGCTCAGCTTGGATGTGATGGTTAATCTTGCCGGCTTGATGCGTCTTGTCAGTCAGTTCCATGTGGCTGGGATGAACATTCAAACCAGACACAGTGATGAGAGGAAGGGATTCCTTTCGAGCTTACAGATCCAGGGGAAGTTCCATCAACCATGGAAGAAGCTGGCTCCCATGCAGAGAGAAAAACTCTATCAAGCAAAACACTAACACCAGCAAAACACACACCTGCCGGAGCTCAAACTCATTCTCCACACCCCAGGGCTGGAATCAGATCCACCCCCCCCCCAACACACCTTTTGGGCTGGACCTCCAGGATCTACCCCCTCCCCCACCTCGTGACACCACCTCCAGCCAAGCAACTGGAGCTTGTAACCAAGTTACAAGCTTAACAAAATGCCTGAGTCTATGAAGGATGGACATTCCTCTTCAAACCACAACAGTGGGATTGTACAATCAACATCAAACAAACCTCTGGGCATGTCTATGAGGGAATTGGAAGTTTAGGTTCATTAAGGTGGTAATGCCCACCCTACATGTGAGCAGCACCATGCGTTGGGTAGGCGTTTTAGAGTAGATAAAAACAGCTGGCTGAGCACTAGTCTTGATTACTCTCTGCTTCCTCTTTGTGAACACAATGTGACCAGCTCTGTGGCATGCTCCTGCTGCCATGCTGGCCTCGCTCCCCACCAGTGATGGACTGACTATAACCTTGAACCGAGAGCCAGAATAAACCCTTTCTTTCTGTAGGTTGGCTCTGGTCAGATATACTGGGCACAGCAGTGAGAAAGTGACTACTGCAGTGGGGGAGACAAACACAAGCCCTTGAAGAGCCAGACTTTAATGACAACATAAAATCTCGTCATTGGTTAACACTCAGCTCACCTGCTATGTTAACCTGAGCTGTGCTTCACTTCCATGAAACATACTGGTAATGCCCATGGTATACCCAAAATATGATGCTCCAGTGCTCACCTGTTCCTAGAGTTTGTATGTGCACCAGGAGTCAGTTATTGTGGGGGGGGGCAAACTGTTTATTCCAGCTGTACTTGATTTTTACTCATGCTGGGCATGGTGGCGCACATCTTTAACCCTAGCGCACAGGAGGCAGAGGTAGGAGAATCCCTGTGAGTTCAAGGCCCAGCCTGGAACTACATAGTGAATTCTAGCTCAGCCTAGTCTAGAGTGAGACCCTACCTCAAAAAGCCAATAAGTAATAAATATATAATAAATATAATAAATATATAAAAATAAATAAATACTGCTGTTGAATGAAGTCTTGGCAAGAAAGCTATGGAAGATTGTGACTCATGCTATGAGAATCTGGAGGACATTTCACCTCAACACTTAATCCAAAAGGTCAGTAAACTTTTCCGAAGTTGGACACATAGCAAATATTTTCAGCTTTGTGCCTAATATGTCAACATGGTTTCTGTCACAACTACCCACCTGTGCTATCAAAGCACAAAAGTCACTTATGGAACAGGTTTAAAATGTACATGGCCAGGAGGGCTAGTGCACACCTGTAATCCTAACACTCAGGACACTGAGGCAGGGGGATTGCAAGTTTGAAGTCAGCCTTGGCTACATGGAGAAACCATGTCTCAAAAGATAAAATACAGAGCTAGAGAGATGGCTTAGCAGTTAAGGTGCTTGACTGCAAAGCCAAAGGACCCAGGTTTGATTCTCCAGGACCTACGTAAGCCAGATGCACAAGGTGGCACATGTATCTGGAGTTTGTTTGCAGTGTCTAGAGGCCCTGGTATGCCCATTCTCTCTATATATCTGCCTTTCTCTCTCTCTTTCCCTCCCTCAAATAAATAAGTAGAAAATAAGATGCTTTAAGAGATTAAGGAATAAAAAATAAAATATAGTACGCCTATATTTTTATTTTTTTGGTTTTATTTATTTTTATTTTTTATTTATTTTTTATTTTTTTTTGGTTTTTTGAGGTGAGGTTTCACCCTACCCCAGGCTGACCTGGAATTCATTATGTAGTCTCAGAGTGACCTCAAACTCATGGTGATTCTCCTACCTTTGCCTCTCACATGCTAGGATTAAAGGCATGTGCCACCACACATGGCTCAATGTTTATATTTTTAAAACTTCATTCATGAGCATTGAAATCGGAATATTATATAATATTCTTGTGTTAAAAAATATTTTTCTTATCTTCTTTTAAATATCAGTTTTATTTAATTATTTATTTAAGAGAGAGAGAGAGAGAGAAAGAGACAGATAGAAAGAGAGAGAGAATGGGCATGCCAGGGCCTCCTGCCACTGCAAATGAACTGCAGAAGCATGTGCCACTTTGCGCATGTGGCTTTATGTGAGTACTGGGGAATCAAATCTGGGTCATTAGGCATTGCAGGCAAGAGCCTTGACCGCTGATTCATCTCTCCAGCCCTCTTTCTAATCTTTTTAACTATTTACACACACTAAAAAAAAAAAAAAAAAAAAAAAAAAATTGATTAGAGAGGTAGTAACGAATATTTGAATGGGTAAATTGAGGACACCCCCCCCCAGACACACACACACTAAAAGAAAAAGTCTAAAATTAGAGCTGAGTGTGTATCTCAGCTGGCAGAGTGCTTGCTGAGCATGCACAGAGTCCTGGGTTTAAACTCAAGAACTACATATAGCAGGCATGATGGTGCATGCCTATTGTTGCAGCTAGCTTCATGTTGCTGGCAGAAAACGCCTGACCAAGAGCAGTTTGTGGGAGGAAAGGGTTTATTTTGGCTTACAGACTCGAGAGGAAACTCCATGATGGTAAAGGAAAATGTGGCATGAGTAGAGACTGCACATCACCTCCTGGCCAACATCAGGTGGAGAGTGTGCCAAACACTGGCAAGAGGGAGCTGACTGTAACACCCATAAGCCAGCCCCCAACAATATAGCACCTCCAGGAGACCCCAATTCTCAATTTTCCATAAGCTAGGGACCTAGTATTTAGAACTCATAAGTTATGAAGGACACCTGAATCAAACCACCACACCTGTAATCCCAGCACTCAGAAAGTACAGGTAGAAGGATCGAAAGTTGAGGTTGAGGGGCTGGAAAGAGGACTTAGTGGTTAAGCGCTTGCCTGTGAAGCCTAAGGACCCCGGTTCGAGGCTCGATTCCCCAGGACCCACGTTAGCCAGATGCACACGGGGGAGCACGTGTCTGGAGTTCATTTGTAGTGGCTGGAGGTCCTGGTGCGCCCATTCTCTCTCTCCCTCTTTTTCTGTCTATTGCTCTCAAATAAATAAATAAAAATAAACAAAAAAATGTTGAGGTTGAGTTTGAGCAGAAATACCCTGTGGGCATGGATAACGCTGTGCCCAGAAGCCATCGATTGCTGCAAGAAAAATTCAGTGCCAGGGGTAGGATACCTTCCAGTGAGTTGTAGGCCAGGGTTGTGCACCAGAACTGGATGGTAAGACCCAGTGAGTTAAATCAGGGTCACTTGCATGATCATGGGTGGGAGGTTATTTACTAGAGAACAGGAAACTCACTAACATCTACACTGGTGAAGGGCATGACTCCACCTCCCCCGACAGTCAATGGGCCACCCGCTGCTCTGGGGGGGCGGGGGGGCTCTTATGAGCACCTCCTCATCCATGCTGACATGTTGACAGGCTCCATCGTGTGCAGTCTCCTGAACATGCACACTGTGAGTTCACGAGGGTAAGGCTAGGTCAGCCACAGCGTCCCATGCAGAAGACAGCATTCCACAGCCCCCCTTCCGTTCTTCCTGCTCCTACATTCCTTCTGCCCTCTTCCACAAGGTTCGCTGGGCCTCGGGGGGTGTGATTTAGATATCATGTTAGGGCTGAACACATACTTATTTATTCTGGGTGACTTTGTCAGCTATGCATATCTTCATTAACCTCTGGCCTTTGCACAAAGAAATGTCTGTGTTCCAGGCACTGAGCAGTACCAGACTAGTGAAAATAAACATAGGTATTTAAAAGACATTTTAACATGCTGTCCATTTAGCATAACTGAAGTATTGCATTCCCCTCCCACCGCCCCCCCCCATGCCCCACCCCAGGGCCAAGCTAGATTTATGCTGTTCCCTTATTTAAAACTTCTGCCCAACTGGGGAAATGGGTCAGTGGTTCAAGGCACATGATGCAAAGTCTGACAGCTTGGGTATAATTCTCCAGTACCCATATAAAGCCAGATGTACAAAGTGGTGCATGCGTCTGGAGTTTGTTTGCAGCAGCAAAAGGGCCTAGGGTGCCCATTTTCTTTTTCTCTCTCAAATAAATAAAATTTGCCTGTATAAATGCAGGTCACTATTTGTTTTTCGTTAATATTTCTATTTATTTATTTGAGAAGCAGACAAAAAAAAAAAGAGGGAGAGAGTGTGTATGCATATACGGGTGTGCCAGGACCTCCTGCCACTGCAAATGAATTCCAGACACATGCACCACTTTGTGCATTTAGCTTTATGTGGATACTGGGGAATTAAATGCAGGCCATCAGGCTTTGGAAGTAAGTACCTTTAGCCTCTGAGCCATCTCCCTAGCCCTAGACTTTTAAAAAAAAAATTTGTTTTTATTTTTATTTATTTATTTGAAAGTGACAGACAAAGAGGCAGAGAGAGAGAGAGAAAGAGAGAGAGAAAGAATGGGCGCGCCAGGGCCTCCAGCCACTGCAAACTAATTCCAGATGCGTGCGCCCCTTGTGCATCTGGCTAACGTGGGTCCTGGGGAATCGAGCCTTGAACTGGGGTCCTTACGCTTCACAGGCAAGCACTTAACTGCTAAGCCATCTGTCCAGCCCCCTAGACTTTTTTAAAAAAATTATTTATTTATTTGAGTGCTGAGATTAAAGGCGTGCACCACCACACCCGGCTCCTTTTGTTAGTCTTATGGATTTATATTGTTTTCGTCTCTGAAGTATATCCATGTGGCTTCAGGAGTTACAGAGGAAATTCATGTATGTAGTTTACCAGGTTTCAGGTATGTAGTTTTCAAATACTGCCACAATTTTTAAAAATTGCACTAATTTATATCTGTAAAGTCTATTCCTAAGAGAAAGCAGGTTCTACTATATGGACATCACGTATGTAAATTAAACTGTTTCATCCATCCCAATTTACTATAATTACTACACTCTTTTGCCAGGCGTGGTGACGCACGCCTTTAATCCCAGCACTCGGGAGGCAGAGGTAGGAGGATCGCCGTGAGTTCGAGGCCAGCCTGAGACTTCATAGTGAATTCCAGGTCAGCCTGGGCTAGAGTGAGACCCTACCTTGAAAAACAAAAAACAAAAAACAAAAACAAAAACAAAAAAAAAGAATTACTACACTCTTAAATATCAGGGCCTCCATCTTGCCTGTGTTTGTTTCTTGCTCACAACGCTTGGCACTGAAATGCCTACAGGGAAGAGTATGGACCAGAAAATTCAGCCCTCCTAGCACTAATACTAGAAGTTTGTCTTTGGGCGTGTCACCTCATGACTCTGGAGCGCTACTGATTCATGGCTAACATTCTTCTTTTCATCATTAATGCTGTGTTTGGACTGGTTTGCTAAAGTGTCAGAGCAAAGTAACATAAACTTGATGACTGAAACAGTCAAAATTGTTTGTCTTCTATTTCTGGGGGCTAGCAGCCCAAAATCAAGCTGTCTGACGCTTGTATCTATTCCTTGCTTATCCTCTAGCTTCTGGACGCTTGCTGCAATCTTTCAACGTAGGGTCTCACTCCAGCCTAAACTGACCTGAAACTCACTCTGTAGCCCCAGGCTGGCCTTGAACTCATAACGATCCTCTTACCTCTGCTGGGGTTAAAGGTGTGTGTCACCATGTCTTTACGTGGCATTCTCCCCTGTACATTTCCTCCTCTTTTTACGTATTTGATGTGTGTATGTGCATGATTGTGTGTGTGTGCCACAGTGCAAGTGTACAGGCGAGAGGGTAACTTTTGGGTCGATCCTAGACCTATACCTCTAATTTACTATGTAATCTCAGGGTGGCCACCACACCCGGCTGACCTACACCTCTTTTAAGGCAGTCTGTTATCCACTGCTTCGTTTATGAGATTCTAGGAAACTGCCCTGTCTCCTCCACCCTCCTCACCATAGGTACACTGGGATTACAGAAGTTTGCTACAGCTTCTAGCTTCTACAGGGTTCTGGGAGTGTGAATTTAGGTACTTAATAGCAGCACAACAAACACCCTATCCACTGAGCCATCACCCAAGCCCCTTTTTCTTTCATTTTTTATGGTAGGATTTTTACTCTCAGCAAGTGTATAAAAAATAGTTTATATTTAGGTATGCCCATTAGGATTTTTTTCCAGTCACTTTGACATGAATGAAGTATTGTCTAACACACAAAGTACATCTTTAAATAACTAAGAGAAAGCAGGTTCTACTATATGGACGTCACGTTTACTTTCTAAAAACTCCTTTGAATCTTGACACAATGGCCTTTCTTTAGGGACGTCAAACTTCAAAGCAAAATGGAAGAGGTTTTTCTGACAAGGTGAGTGTTCAGTTCTGAGCTTCCTGACGCAGTTAGCATTGCACATGGGCTGCACGGGAAGGTGTCAGATCTGTGCTGCATGACCATCAACGTGGCTTCGGCCTGCTGCCTCACCTCTCACTCTCAGGGAGGGGAGAGGCACTCACTGCCAGGCATTGTCAATCAATACAGCATGACCCACACCTCTTAACTTGAAGGCTCCTGGATGGTGTCCAGCCATCTTGCTGACTGGATCACCTGTGCTCATGAAGTATGTTCTACATTCTAAAAGTCAAGAACTAAAAATGACAAGAGCAGTCACAGTCGTGAGTGCAGAGGGAGGTGGGAGAGCATCTCCGAAAGTTAATAAACACATCTACCCTGTTGCGGCACGGCCAGGAAAGAAAGAAATAACTATGACAGGAGTTCATCATCATCTAGGGACTGCAAGGCGTGCTTGGGAGTGGGGCTTACATGAAAATCCAATTCCATGCCTGGGAATTAGTGGAAAACACGATGGAACGAAATACATCAACTCACTCTATCTATCTATCTCTTACTTACTCTTTCTCTCAAATAAATAAAAATAAAATGTTAAAATAGAGAGAGAGAGAGAGAGAGAGAGAGAGAATGGGTGCACCAGGGCCTGTAGTCACTGCAAACAAACTCCAGACGTGACCATGGTCACCTGGCTTACATGGGTACTGGAGAATTGGACCTGGGTCCTTGGTCTTTGCAGGCAAGTGCCTTCCTTAACCACTGTTGCAGTCAAGTTTGCATTGCTGGTAGAAATCACCCAACCAAGAGCAGCTTGTGGGAAAGAAAAAAAAGAGGTTTCTTTTGGCTTATAGGCTTGAGGGTGAAGCTCCATGATGGCAGGGGAAAATGATGACATGGGCAGAGGGTGGACATCACCCCTTGGCCATCATCAGGTGGACAATAGCAACAGGAGAGTGTGCCAAACACTAGTAAGGGGAAGCTGGCTATAATACCCATAAGCCTGCTCCCAATGATACACTGCCTCCAGGCAGCTTTAATTTCCAATTGCCATCAGCTGGGAACCTAGCATTCAGAACGCTTAAGTTTATGGGAAACACCTGAATCAAACCACCACACTCTAGCCCTGATCCCCATAAACTGATAACCATCCATGATGTAAAATGCAATGCATTCAGTCCAACTTTAAACATCCGTGTAGTTTTTTTTTTTAATTTTTTTTTTGTTTATTTTTATTTATTTATTTGAGAGCGACAGAGAGAAGGAGGCAGAGAGAGAGAGAATGGGCACACCAGAGCTTCCAGCCACTGCAAACGAACTCCAGATGCATGTGCCCCCTTGTGCATCTGGCTAATGTGGGTCCTGGGGAATTGAGCCTTGAACCGGGGTCCTTAGGCTTCACAGGCAAGTGCTTAACTGCTAAGCCATCTCTCCAGCCCAACATCCGTGTAGTTTTTATAAATCCCCATGATGTTCAAACATCCCTGTACTCTAAGGTCTTTTTTTTTTTTTGTTTGTTTGTTTTTTGGTTTTTGGAGGTAGGGTCTCACTCTAGCCCAGGCTGACCTGGAATTCTCTATGTAGTCTCAGGGTGGCCTTGAACTCATGGTGATCCTCCTACCTCTGCCTCCCTAGTGCTGGGATTAAAAGCATGCACCATCATGCCCAGCTTTGTAATCCAAGGTCTTTTAACCTGAGCCATAATACAAAAAAAAAAAAAAAATCCCCCCAAAACCCATAATGACACAGAATAAACAATCACACTGCAAAAGATGGAATTGGGCATGGCAAAGAAAGATTCAGCTAATACAAGATTTAAAACAGGGCAAACGTCAAACTCTGTAGCTCCAAGTCCAACAACTCTAGTCAGTGACAAATCTCCAAGTCTGATAATTCTAACCAGCAACATGTCTCTGGAGTTCCAATTCCACCCCTCCAGCTAGGCTACTCACAGTCCTGGAAAACCTTATCTGGGGCTGGCACCTTTCCTTAGCAGCCATCTCATGGTCCTGGCATCTCTACTGGGTCTCCACTGCAGCCCTCAGTTCATCCTCATGGCTCCATTGGGTCTCCATACAGGCATCCAGCAAACCTGCTTCACACTGCCCATAGCCATTTCTAAAACACAAGACCATCAGGGTATGGAGGTGCATGCCTTTAATCCCAGCACTCAGGAGGCAGAGGTAGGAGGGTCACTGTGAGTTTGAGACCACCCTGAGACTACATAGTAAATCCCAGGTCAGCCTGGGCTAGAGTAAGACCCTACCTAGGGAAAAAAAAAAAAGACTGTGTTGCAAACTCAATGATCTTCTCTTTCCTGCATTTCTTATACTCCACAATAACCAGGTAGGGTGCCAATTTGTTAATCCAGGGGGAACAAAGCAGACTTTGAAAAACAAGACACTCTTTGAGCACTCAGGCCCCTTCGAAGGAGTCTGCATTCTTCCTGTTGCCCCAGTGCAGGTCAGCTGGCCCAATCTCAATGGTTGTAATTTCTCAATTGCAGCTGAACAGGCAGCAGTTTTGGCCTAAAGATTTCTTTCTGTGCCATATCCGTCTGCTCACACCAGTCTATTTCCATGCAGAGGAACCCTGTACAACTTCTCAGGACGTAGGCATAACAACAAGCCTCTCATACAAGTTGCTTCTAGCCCAGTCCAAGCAAAGCTCTTTCTCACCCTCATAAGCCAAACCTCACAGTCCATGGTTATTACTGCATTCAGGTCTTTCAACTCTGACCAGAATAGTCTATCAAGCTGTACTTACAGCACTGCATGGTATCTCTTAGGCCAAGGTTTCAAATCCTTCCACATTCCTCTTGTAAATCAGCTGCAAAAGGCCAAAGCCGCACAGTCAGGTGTCTAAGAGCAAATGACACCACTTCTTGGTACCAACATTATTGTTGCAGTCAGGTTAACATTGCTGGTAGAAATCACCCAACCAAGAGTAGCTTGAGGGAAAAAAAATTAGGTTTATTTTGGTTTACAGGCTCGAGGGGGGAGCTCCATGATGGCAGGGAAAAATGATGACATGAGCAGAGGGTGGACATCACCCCATGGCCATTATCAGGTGGACAATAGCAACAAGAGAGTGTGTCAAACACTGGTAAAGGGAAGCCAGCTATAAAACCCATAGGCCTGCCTGAAACAATACACCACCTCCAGGAAGCTTTAATTTCCAGTTGCCATGAGCTGCAGAACCTAGCATTCAGAACACCTAAGCTGATGGGGAACACCTGAATCGAACCACCACAACCACTAAGCCATCTCTCCAGCCTGAGTAAATATTTTTTTTTAAAAAAACTAAATTAAACAGGGCATGGTGGCGCATGCCTATAATTCTAGCACTTGGGATACAGAGGTAGGAGGCTCTCCATGAGTTTGAGGCCAGCCTGAGACTACATTGTAAATTCCAGGTCAGTCTGAGCTAGAGTGAGACCCTCCTCAAAAATCAAAAAAAGAAGAAAGAAACATTGAAATTATTCAAAAACTTGTGCAGTTCTTACATGTGGGAGGTCCTAGTTGTCTTGGGTATCTCTTTATGGAGATGACTCTCTTCGAAGTGTTTCCTTGCCCCATGTCGTGATAATTACTTACCCACAGTCTTGCCCTCTAGTATAGGCAACAGACAGAGAGAGAGAGAGAGAGGCAGAGAGAGAGAGAGAATGGGCACGCCAGGGCCTCCAGCCACTGCAAACGAACTCCAGATGCATGTGCCCACTTGTGCATCTGGCTAACGTGGGTCCTGGGGAATTGAGCCTCGAACCGGGGTCCTTGGGCTTCACAGGCAAGTGCTTAACCGCTAAGCCATCTCTCCAGCCCACTTCTTAGATTTCTAATCATCTTTTTTTGGTCTGTTTTTAAGCAAACAGTACTCACCACTGGAAGGATATTTCTTTCCCTTTATTTTCCTTCTTCAAGGTCCCTCCAGGAAGTGTTTGGAGTTTCCCAAAATCTCTATGGTCAGCCTTGCCCTCTGAGTCATGTGAGGAACATCAACTAGCTGGGTTCACTTCCTCTGCTCAGACCTGCCAATACTTGTGCCTGTCACTCTCCCTTGTTCTCTTGAATTCCAAACACCTCAAAGGAGGGTGTATTAATACCTCCTTTATTGAGTTCTTCTCACCCCAAATCCCAGATACCCCTTTGGCCAGACATTCCCTCTCTTCTTCCAAACTTTTATAATAGATATGTGGTCTTTTCACTTGAGAAGCAAGTAAATTATCAGATGTTTTGGGTTTCAGACAGCCCATGGTTAAAGTTTTCTTTTTATGATGACAAAAGTCACACTGAGTCAGAACTAATGAGACTGGACTTAATTACTTATTTAAAGACATTGTCTCCAAGTAAGGTCCCAATGAGTATGAGCGGTATTGTGGTTCTGGTGACAAAGCACCTGGCCAAAAGCAGTGGACGAGAGGAAGTTTTTTTTTTGCGGGGGGAGGGGTTCGATGTAGGGTCTCACTCTGGTCCAGGCTGACCTGGAATTAACTATGTAGTCTCAAGGTGGCCTCAAACTCTCAGTGATCCTCCTACCTCTGCCTCCGGAGTGCTGGGATTAAAGGCGTGCGCCACCATGCCCGGCTGAGAGGAAGTTTTGGTTTTTGCTTTGGCTTACAGTCTCTAGGGGAAGCTTCATGATGGCAGGAGAGTGCATAGCATGAGCAGAGGCTGGACATTATCCCTTGCTACAGCATGTGGAAACAGCAGCAGGAGGGTGAACCCAGTTCTAGCAAGGGGGAGCTAGCTATAACACCCCTAAGTCCATCCCCAACAACACACCTCCTCTAGCAAGGCCCCACCTCCCAAATTGCCACCAGCTGGGAACCAAGCATTTAGAATACATGAGTTGCTGGGCATAATGACACACATCTTTAATCCCAGCACTTGGGAGGCAGAGATAGGAGGATCGCCATGAGTTTGAGGCCACCCTGAGACTCCACAGTGAATTCCAGGTCAGCCTGGACTAGAGTGAGACCCCACCTCAAAAAAAAAAAAAATACATGAGTCTATGGGGGACATCTGACTCAAACCACCAGAGGTGGTCATAAGTTCAATATGTGGATTTATAGAAGGAAGGTCCTTCAACCCATACCAATAGTCCTAATGAGTACTGTAAAATATTTAATGAATGACTTGCAGTTGTGCATCATATCCGTATGTGATAAAATGTTAGAGGAGTTTAATTAGTATAGAAGCTAAAACTCTGCACGTGTATCTGGAAAGGTAAGGAACAAAGCACATTCAGTGACAGGAATGAGATTATCTTAAAAAGGAGGTAATGACAGGGCCTCTGTAAAAGCAGGGCTCCTGGAACAAATATGCTTCAAAACAGAGTGGCTTAATGAATAAAGAATTCTATTTCCATCTCAGTGGTCATGGTCTATTCATTACGGTGTTTCAGGGCTCAACTTTTCCAAGACATTCATCATCCCTATGGTCAAAGCTGGATGTCTCCCGTGCCTGCATTCCTGTTGGTGGGAGTGAACAAGAGGAACGGAAGGAGGCATGCTAATGAATGAAGCTCTCAACCAGGATTGAGACATATCACGTTCTACTAATGAGAACTATTACTATTGCCATGCCTAAGTATGAGTGAGGCTTCCAGTGCAATCTACTGCTGTAGGATGGGGCTAACTAAGAGAATGGTTTGGGCAGATAACTAGTAGTCGACATTATCCCCCTTAAACCTCAGCATAGGGAAGAAAGACTTCCCAGTAGAAATGAAGTGAGGGTTTCCCATCAAACTGGTCATAGTACTATTGAGAAGAAAAGAACCATCACAAATTTTCAAATCTATAATAATATACCAGTCTAAATACAGGTAAGCTAGAGAATAACCATGAAGGAAAAGAATAGTAGATCGAGCAAGAGTAATCAGAGAAGACCTATGATGCCTTGTTATCCAGTCAGCTTTTCTTGCTTTCACACACAGATGACAATCACAGAATCCAATTCATATCACCTTATTTACATGCTAATTATATTAGATAATAATAGATCCTATAATTATCTACCAATTAGCTTAATAATCATTTAATTCAACACCTAGTGAAGCCATGGTTTTAGCATTGATTTCCTGTGGTGTCTTTTCCCTTTGGGCTTTCAATTAAACTTTCTTCCAATTTCACTCTTTGACATCACGCTTCATGGGAAATCAAATTTGTTTTCAGACTGCAGCACAGCATATAATACTATATAAGCAAAGAGGGAAGCATAAAACAATAGTAAAATTTTCATGTAATAAAAAAAATGCCAAAAGCAATACATTTTATCTGGCTTACAATGAAAGAACTACAAAGCAAGCTTTTGGGGTTGTTTTTGGGTTTCTTTTCCGAGGTGTCTATACCAGGCTAACCAGGAATTCACTCTGTAGGCCCAGGCTAGGTCAGAACTCACAGTGATCCTCTTACCTCTGCCTCCTGAGTGCTGGGATTAAAAGGCATGCACCACCACACCTGACTTTTTAAATTGAGAATTTCATTTAATTTATTTATTTTATTTTGAGGCAGAGTCTCACTCTAGCCCAGGGTGAATTAGAACTCTCCAGCCCCAGGCTGGCCTTGAACCATAGCGATCCTCCTATCTCAGCCTCATGAGTGGAGAACTGTTTTGTACAGGCATACATACATACACATATCATAGTTTCTCACCACTGCAAACAACAGCCACATGCTTGTGACACTTTTTTCTTTTGGCTTTTACATGGGTGCTGGGGAATTGAACCCAGGCTGGTAGACTTTGCAAGAAAGCGCCTTAACCTGTTGAGCCACTTTTCCAGCCCAAATTGAGAATTTTAATACACACTGTAATTTGATCATAATCCCTTCCTGTTTCGCTCTTATGTTTCCCCTCCCCGCCCCTGTTCCACTGAGCCCCTTCCCCTTTTCAAGTCCAATTATTTTTTTTTCAAGGTATGGTACCAGCCCAGCCCAAACTGACCAGGAATGTACTCTGTGATCTCAGGATGGCCTCAAGCTCACAGCAATCCTCCTACCTTGGCCACCACGCCTGGCAGTTCTTCTGTTTTGATGCCTCATACTTTTTGTTCTCCTCTGTCCTGAATATCAAAATGTTGGTGGGCTTGATATTGTGTAGCTGTTGTGGCGGGGGCAACAGGATCCACTGTGAGGTCATGAATGCACTGGACCCCTCTAGCCCAAAGGACAGCAAAACAGGCTTCCTAAGAATACTTAATACAATCCCAAATTATAAGTAAGTGTGGTGCTGAAAAGGACATGTTCAAGTTATTCATTAGTGCATTTGAAACTGCTGAGAACTGAAGGGAGACTGTAGATGCTGGGAACATGGAGGAGGAGACAGGCTCACTGTCTCATAGGTGACAAGCACTCAGTGTTGACACTTCTTACGGAACTGGAATGCCAGGCATTGCTGGCAGGAACGCAAATCAACACAGGGCCAGTAAAACAGGTATTTTCTTAAAATGCTAAACATTTGTCTACAATGTGCTTTAAACAATTTGATTCCTAGATATTTACCTAAGAAAGAAGAAAGTATCCTGTCCACACAAAGAATTACCCATGGATAAGAGAGACAGAAGTCTCAAAGTCATCATCCTGAGTAAAAAAGCCAGATACACATGAGTATACACAATTCTAGAAAGGAAGCTGGGCATGGTGGCGCATGCCTTTAATCCCAGCACTCGGGAGGCAGAGGTAGAGGATCGCCGTGAGTTCAAGGCCACCCTGAGACTCCATAGTGAATCCCAGGTCAGCCTGGATCAGAGTGAGACCCTACCTTGAAAAACCAAAAAAAAAAAAAAAAAATCTAGAAAGGGAGGTCAAGATTATGGCTCAATTGGGGGGGGAGGGTAGTACCATGGGATGTTTTTTTTTTTTGGTTTTTCGAGGTAGAGTCTCACTCTAGCCCAGGCTGACCTGGAATTCACTATGGAGTCTCAGGGTGGCCTTGAACTCAAGGCGATCCTCCTACCTCTGCCTCCCGAGTGCTGGGATTAAAGGCGTGCGCCACCACACCCGGCTCCATGGGATGTTTTTTATAATCATAGAAAATGTTAATAAAAATTAAGAAAAGAAAAAAATTTGGAAAAAAAAAAGAATATGGCTCAATGGTTAAAGGCACTTGCTTGCTTTCAAAGCCTGGTGGCCCAGATTTGATTCCCCAGTACCCACATAAAGCCAGATGCACAAAGTGGTACATGTGTCTGGAGTTCATTTGCAGTAAGTAGTAAGAGGCCCTACTATGCCCATATTTCTCCCCCCAACCATCAAATAAATAACTAGAATTAAAAAAATAAATAAATGAATGGGGGCTGGAGAGATGGCTCAGTGGTTAAAGGCACTTTAAAAAGTTTTTATTAACAACTTCCATAATTATAGACAATAAACCATGATAATTCCCTGTCCCCCCACTTTCCACTTTACAACTCCACTCTCCATATCTTCTCCCCCTCTCAATCAGTCTCTCTTTTATTTTGTTGTCATCATCTTTTCCTCCTATTATGATGGTCTTGTGTAGGTAGTGCCAGGCACTGTGAGGCCATGGATATCCAGGTCATTTTATGTCTGGAGGAGCACGTTGTAAGGAGTCCTACCCTTCCTTTGGCTCTTACATTCTTTTTGCCACCTCTTCTGCAATGGACCCTGAGCCTTGTAAGGTGTAATAGAGATGTTTCAGTGCTGAGCATTCCTCTTTTTTTTTTTTTTTTTAAGGTAGGGTCTCACTGTAGCCTAGGCTGACCTGGAATTCACTATGTAGTCTCAGGGTGGCCTTGAACTCATGGTTATCCTCCTCCCTCTGCCTCCCGAGTGCTGGGATTAAAGGCGTGCATCACCACGCCTGGCTCTGAGTACTCCTCTTTCACTTCTTCCTGCACTATGGTGCCTTGTGAATCATCCCAGAAGTCACCGAAAGGCACTTTTTTGTCTGCCTGGGTTTGATTCCCCAGTACCCATGTTAAGCCAGATGCACAAAAGGATGCGTGTGTCTGGAGTTCATTTGCAGTGGCTAGAGTCCCTGGCATGCTCATCTTCTCTCTTTCTATGTCTCTCTGCTTGCAAATAAATCAATAAAAATATTTTAAATAAATAAAAATAAAGCTCTAGAAAAGGCAAATTAATCCATACATAGTGACCAAATGCAGATTAGTGGTTGTCTGGAGATAGAAAAGGCAAGACGGAAGGGTTACACCAAGGCATATGGGAAACTGAGGCTGATGTACATGCCTTCTCGTTTATATGTGGTGACCAATTCCTGGGTATACACATGTCAATACCTGTCAAAGAAAAGCACATCATGTTTTTGTAATCTTTCAATGCTTTAATCATTTTCCCTCTGTAACAGGGAAATTGGGGTTCTGGGGTGCTTCCTGGAACCCTAAGACCTGAGTTCATATCTGCAAGCTAACCAAAGAATTGGCAGTTCTAGATTCAAGAGAATGATTTTTAAAATACCACATTTTATTCAGATGTTACAAAGAAATGGGGAGAGGGGAAGGCTGGGAGGTAAGGGGAGATAAAGTGGGGAGAAGAGAAGTACACCACGTGGAGCCCAAAAGCCCATGTGGGCCACGTGTAGCCCAGGATTCATGTGACCAGATACAGATCTGGGGGAAGAAAGCATGGAAAGGAAAGAGAAAAGAAATTTTAAGGAACTCCTGCCACGTGGGGAGCTGGAGGGGAAAAAGAACCCATGCATAGAGTAAGGGCTGGGGGGCCCTCCAGGCTGGCCCGGACTAGGGCCCGGATTAGGGCCTAGGCCCAGTTGAGGGAAAAACTCATCCACAGCTGGAAGTTCCCAAGTGATCAAAGAGCATACCCTCCCCTTGCAGAGGTATTTATAACCTTAGGGAGGTGGGCTGTCTTTCAGGTGAACCAGAGGGCCAGCTGGTTGGTTAGAGGCTGTCTCAGGAAGAGATTAGCTCTGGTACCAAGTTCTGGGGCTGAACTTGACCAACCACAATGTTTAAATCCTATGACAGACCTCCCTCCCAGGAGGGGTCCTGATTGTGGAAAAACAGGTCTTTAGGAAACTAAGCAAAAGATAAGAAGTCAGATCATCTTGCCCTTTTTCACCTTCAGGGGTCCAGTCACCCTAACTCTAGCCCTCCCCCTCACCTCATGACTTACCTGGATTTGAGATCAACCAGAATCACATTCTGCTGAAAAATCTGAGTCAGTTGTTGAAGTTGTAATTTTATCTGAGCAATTTTTAAAGTTTTATTTTTATTTATTTATTTGAGAGAGAGGCAGGTAGAAGGGAAGAGAGAGAGAGAGAAAGAATGGGTGCACCAGGGCCTCCAGCCACTGTAAACAAAACTCCAGATGCACATGCTACCTTGTGCATCTGATTTACATGGGTCCTGGGGACTTACACCTGGGTCATTTGTCTTTGTAGGCAAGTGCCTTAACTGCTAAGCAATCTCTCCAGCCCTTGAGCAATTTTAATTAGTTCAAAATTAAAAAAAATATATTGGAACAAAAATGCATAAAAGAGAGCAAGATCCTACCTCAAAAAAAGAATGCATAAAAGAGATTTCATTAGCAAATTAAAACTCATATTAAAAAAAAGTTAAAAAAGAAAAATTTACTATTTTGTGGACCTAAATTGAAAAACTCACTTAGAGAAGAAAAAAATTCAGAACAGAGCTCAGATTCTAATTAGAATTCCATACTATATTTACATTATATTTCTCTTTTAAACATAAATGGATTAATCATTTGCATCCATAATATTTATATAATTTTGCTTCAAAATGACTGGTCAAAGAAAATGGAAAGATTAACTTAATGCTTAAATTGGTAAGGAGTCAGGAATCTTTCAGAATGTTGTATAAACTGACAAAAATATGACCACTTTGCAAGAGGATAAGTTATCAAATGTCTTTAAGATGATCTGTAGAGAAATTACTGCTCACACATAGCTAAGATATTGTGATGGCTTTTGAATGCCAACCTAACCCCAAAATAAACAGATCCTCTAGTTTTCAAAAGATGAGTAACATACATTGACAACTCTCCAGAACACTGTGAGAAGCTTCAAAGTGCTGGGGAAAAGCCGTGTTCCCAAATGTTACACTGTGTTGCAATTGTTGCATTACACATGGCGTAAATATGCAAAAATCTTTCATTCTATCTATACAACATATGCAGAGTTAGGAGACGCTTTAAAAATGATTTATTTATGCATGTTTGTGTGTGTTTGTGCTCCTGTGTGTGAAAGGTATACATGTGGGTTCATGATGGGTGTTGGGGTATCAGAGGTCAGTCTTGGCCTGTCCACCTCATTGAAGGCAGGGTTTCTTCCTACAAAGCACTTTCAAAAAATTTTTTTTGTTTATTTTTATTTATTTATTTGAGAGCAACAGACAGACAGAGAGAGAGAGAGAGAGAGAGAGAGAGAGGGAGAGAGAATGGCGTGCCTGGGCCTCCAGCCACTGCAAACAAACTCCAGATGCATGTGCCACCTTGTGCATCTGGCTTACGTGGGTCCTGGAGAATCGAGCCACGAACCGGGGTCCTTAGGCTTCACAGGCAAGCGCTTAACCTCTAAGTCATCTCTCCAGCCCCTATAAAGCACTTTTAAAGATAAACAACTCTTTCTGATGTGGTAGGACCACTGAATCTAACTTCTTTGTGTGAACCAAATTGCTTAGTGGACAAATCAAATTTCCAAAGAGTGAAGAAGCTAGGACAAGCACTATGTACTTAAAAATGAAACCTTGTCTGGCATAGTGGCACACACCTTTAATCCCAGCACTTGGGAGGCAGAGGTAGAAGCACTGCTGTGAGTTCAAGGCTACCCTGAGACTACATAGTGAATTCCAGGGCTAGAGCAAAACCCTAGCTTGAAAACAACAACAAAACAAAAAAGAAAAAAAAAGCCGGGTGTGGTGGGAAAAAAAGCCGGGTGTGGTGGCGCACGCCTTTAGTCCCAGCACTAGGGAGGCAGAGGTAGGAGAACTGCTGTGAGTTCGAGGCCACCCTGAGACTACATAGTGAATTTCAGGTCAGGCTGAACTAGAGTGAGATCCTACCTCGAAAAACCAAAAAAGAAAAGAAAAGAAAAGAAAAGAAAAGAAAAGAAAAGAAAAGAAAAGAAAAGAAAAGAAAAGAAAAGAAAAAAATCTTGGGTGAAAGCATTTCATTCAGGGAAAGCATCAGTATTAGAAGGGCCCAGAATCAGTAGACATTCATGACATGGGGGCTACACAGAGATAACACTGTATAATTTTAGTGGCCAGGTTTGAGAATTCTTGTGCACTAAATGTGCAGCCATTTAAGACTTCAACCACCCTTGTTTGCACTTCTCCTGATTAGAGGCTGTTAGAATCTGGATCTTCAGGGTTTCAGTAAGAAAAGGAATTCAAATGGTCTCCACTGGGGGACTTTGGGGAAGGCATGTTTACCAAAGCCAAGGTTCTGGCAAGGGCTAAATCAAATTGAGGCTACCAACTAGCAAAGGCTAGTTCAACTAGCAAAAGAGGAAAATGTGGGCTGGAGAGATGGCTTAGTGGTTAAGGCACTTGCCTGCAAAGCCAAAAGACCTTGGTTCAATTCCTCAGGACCCACGTAAGCCAGATGCACAAGGTGGTGCATGCATCTGGAGTTCATTTGCAGTGGTTGGAGGTCCTGGCACACTCTCTCTTTCTTTCTTTCTTTCTTTCTTTCTTTCTTTCTTTCTTTCTTTCTTTCTTTCCTTCCTTCCTTCCTTCCTTCCTTCCTTCCTTCCTTCCTTCCTTCCTTTCTCTCTCTCTCTCTTTCTCCCTCTTCTCTCTCTCAAATAAATAAATAAAAATAAAATAAAAGGACAAAGGGAAGGTGGTGAAAGGGGATTAAAAAAAAGGAAATAGGAAAATGTACCTCTTCGAATCACTATCCCAGCCAGGCTTGGTGGTGCACGCCTTTAATCCCAGCACTCGGGAGGCTGAGGTAGGAGGATCACTGTGAGTTCTAGGCCAGCTGGAGACTAATTCCTGGTCAGCCTGGACTAGAGCAAGACCCTACCTCAAACAACAACAACAAAAAGAGCCACCATTACAGGGAGGCAGCTATTAAGAGCCAGAGGGTCCAGGGAGAACAAACAGCCTGGAAGTTGCAATCTAGACCAATGTTCCTCCTCTTTTCTTCTTTATTATCTCGCACTCCACCCTATCCTCAGAGATAAAGTTCATTTGAGCTCTATCTAATAGAATAAATTAACATCTAAAGAGAAGAGTTCAAAGAAATAATAATAAAACTACACTCTACACTCTTCCACTCTGCCTCCCTACCCTTCTGTGCATCCCCAGAACCAGTCTTCATCTTGGGACAATATTACGCTCTCTGAGAATGAATGTTCTAGAAGAAGAGGACCAGACAGCTGCCAACCAGAACTGTGTGTGCACTGCTGCAGGGATCAGGGTGAGGGGAAGAAGGGCCCTGAAGGTTCATCCTTCTGCCCTCCAGCAAGCAGAGGAGGTAGCTGAATCGTCCTAAAGGTCAGGCCTGGGCCCAGAGATCTCCAGGACAACAAATACATACCAGGAATTTCCTTGGGCTTCTTACGCCTAATATGGAACAGAACCACTTGTGGAGCCAGCATGGTGGCACACACCTTTGCTCCCAGTACTAAGGAGGCAGAAGTAGGAGGACCATAGTGAGTTGGAGGCCAGCCTGGGACTACAGAGTAAGTGTCAAGTCAGCCTGGGCTAGAGTGAGGCCCTACTGCAAAAAAAAAAAAAAAAAAATCTGTGTGTGGTTGTGCTCACCTTAAATCCTAGCAGAGGTAGGAAGATTGCTGTGAGTTGGAGGCCAGCCTAGAACCATGGAGTGAGTCCTGGGTCAGCCTGGGCTAGAGCGTGACCCTACCTCGAGACAAACAAACAAAAAACAAAGAAAAAAAAAAAACTTCTGCAAATGTATGTCTTGGTTAAGAATATGCACTTTTCAAAAAAAAAAAAAAATGTTGCCGGGCGTGGTGGCGCATGCCTTTAATCCCATCACTAGGGAGGCAGAGGTAGGAGGATCGCCGTGAGTTCGAGGCCACCCTGAGACAACATTGTGAATCCCAGGTCAGCCTGAGCCAGAGCGAGACACTACCTCAAAAAACCAAAAAAAAAAAAAAAAAAAAAAAAAAAAAAAAAAAAAAAAAAAAAACCAAAACAAAAACAAAAACAAAAAGAAAGAAAAAGGGCCAGGCGTGGTGGTGCATGCCTTTAATCCCAGCACTTGAGAAGCGGAGATAGGAGGATCGCCATAAATTCGAGGCCACCCTGAGACTACACAGTGAATTCCAGGTCAGCCTGGACTATAGTGAAACCCTACCTCAAAACAAAAACAAACAAAAAAATGCACTTTGTATTAGGGAACTTAGTTTAAATTCCAGTTCTGTCTTTCTCTCACAGAATAAGTTTCCTGACCATTTTTCAACTCTGAGCCACAGCGAGTGAGGCAAGGCTGTTAATGTCTATTTCTGGCAGTTGCTTTGAAGATAAAGTCAAATTCCACATATAGTCCCGAGTACAGTGCCTGGCTGGATCCTCACTGCGTGGGAATGGGAGAGTGGGGATTCTCTTTCCTTCAGTGACTGGATCCACATTCACCAAGCGCGTAGCCCCAGGGTGCATGGAGGCTAGCTAGTCCTGGGCCTACAAAGGTCCTAAGACACTACATTGCTGGGGAGTGGAGAGCTTATGGGGTCTTTGATTCACAACGCCACAACTGGGAGCTGGGGATATGGCTCAGAGGTAGTGCTTACTGTGTGAAAGGCCCTGGGTTTAATTTCTAGCACAGAAAGAAAAAGAGAGACAGAGTGACAGAGACAGAAAGAAGAAAGGAAAAAAGAAGAAAATGAGGAAGGAAGGAAGGGAGGAAGGAAGGGAGGGAGGGAGGAAAAGGAAAAGGAAGGGAGGAGGGGGAGGCGAAGAGGAAGGGAAAGAAAGAAAGATAAAAGACCCAGTGATGTTGCTTAGTTGGTACTTACCTAGCACTGCATAAAACTGGGTGTGGTAGTACATGCCTGTTTGAGAGAGAGAGAGAGAGAGAGAGAGAGGAAGAGGCGGAGAGAATGGGTGCGCCAGGGCATCTAGCCACTGCAAATGAACTCCAGACGCATACGCCTCCTTGTGCATCTGGCTTACGTGGGTCCTGGGGAATCGAATTAGGGTCCTTAGGCTTCACAGGCAAACGCCTTAACCACTAAGCCATTTCCCCCGCCCATTGGTGATTATTTTCTATGCCTCTAACTCAGCCTTCCTGAGCAGCTGCCTCTCAGTTCTTTGAAGTATGTAAATGTAAAAGGAACAGAAAATCATTTAAGTACTAAAAGTCTTTCATTGAAAAAATATTCAGCCTCTCAAAACATAGTAGCAATGGCAACGTAACACAACATTGGACATAAAACTATTGCAACATAAAATACAGCAAAACTGGAAAAAAAGAATCAACAACGTGCACAAATACAAATTCCCAGCAAAGGGCTGCCTGTCACGGGAAATAGAGATGTGCTGTGACACAGTTCTGGTGAGTGGTCCAGCTACACAGTAGTTATTTCCATTTTACTGGATGAGTTAGACTCCTTTGCAAAGTCTTTTGGGAGTTGCATCATTCTAATGAGAAAAGAGTACTCCAGCTCGAAGCAAAAGGCATAGATTAAGGCTTTTAAAAGTGCTGATTAAAAAAAAATAAAATATAAACAAAATGCTTATTAAGTGAAAGCTGGCTCGCTTTCATGGCATAATTTAGAGCCCTTATCAGACGCTTTTCTCCCTGGTTGCAGGCATTCTGTCCGTTCTAGGAGACTGCTCAGGCATGCTACCCACAGGCCGCCCACCCGCCCATGGGGCAGTTTTTATTCTTCCAGCACCTGTGCTTAATGAGCTGCATTTTGCAAACTTGGCCATTTTCAGAAGAGGGGAAGGATTTCATTATGAAAAAAAATAAATCAAGATAAGAAACCAAAACAACTGTAATTTCTCTCCATTCAACCTACCTAGAGACGACCCTGAAATATATAAATTTACTGTGGTCTCTTAGGGGTGAAAGTTCCCAAGGTCGTCCAGTCAATGGCTTCTCCCTAGATAGTTGAAAGAGATTAACAACAGGATAAGGGACAAAGATTTCTTTTTTTTTTTTTTTAGGAGAAACAGACCACTGCCATCTAAATGTAACTCTTGGGGTCAAGGGTCAAGAAGTTATTTCTTATCAGGGATTCCCCTCCCCCCAAACAGGCAAGGAATTTGGTTAGGAGAAATATTGCCTCTAATGTGTTTATTAGTCTTGAAACAACCCGTTTTCCACTCAGAACACAAAAGTTGCCTCTTAAAACATACTTGAAATTATTTTAATTTCAATTCTAAATGAGTGCATTTGATGAAGCTTTTTTTTTTTTTTTTTTTTTAAAGGTAGGGTCTTGTTCTAGCTCAGGATGACCTGGAATTCACTATGTAGTCTCAGGGTGGCCTTGAACTCATGGTGATCCTCCTACATCTGCCTCCTGAGTACTGGGATTAAAGGCGTGCACCACTATGCTCGGCTCTCTCTCTCTTTTTAAAAAAATATTTTATTTTTCTTTATGAGAGAGAGAGAGAATGGGCATACCAGGACCTCTAGCCACTGCATGCGCCCCCTTATGCATCTGGCTTATGTGGGTCCTGGGGAATCGAACCTGGGTCCTTTAGACTTTGCAGGCAAGTGCCTTAACCACTAAGCCATCTCTCCAGCCCATCTTTTCTTTCTTTCTTTCTTTCTTTCTTTCTTTCTTTCTTCCTTCCTTCCTTCCTTCCTTCCTTCCTTCCTTCCTTCCTCCCTCCCTCCCTCCCTCCCTTCCTCCCTCCCTTCCTTCCTTTCTTTCTTTCTCTTTCTTTTTTTGAGGTAGGGTCTTACTCCATCCCAGGCTGACCTGGAACATTCCAGGCTGGCCTCAAACTCACAGCAATCCTCCTACCTCAGTGCTGGGAATAAAGGCATCCACTACCAAGCCCAGTGTGTTTTTTCATGTAACCAAGCCATCTTCAGTCTTCAACTTGAATGAGGCCAATTTAAATCAGATTTCCATAACTGCTCATTTTCTTCATTAACCTGCTCAAGTAACAAGATATATAAAGAGCACCACATGTCCTCACACACACGTATATGTCCTCGTTTTTATCGCAAATTTAAGTTGTTAGAAATGTTGGAGAAAGCCTATCATCATGTAACTCCAAGAAGAAACAAGGTAAGTCCTACATGGACATTCACTCTGTCTTGGCACGCAATGCCGACACACAAACACGAAGCTTCCAAACCAGTACCTGGTGCAGCTGAACGTTCACTGCAAAATGACCACATGAGAATGCCTTGTGCATGCTGCTGTTACTTGGGAACAAGGCCTTGAGTCAAAATCAGGAGATGCTAAAAGTAACCCAGAATAAAGAAATGGTTCCTTTTCGAGTTGATTTTTCAAAAACAACTTTATGGAGGTATAATTTGCAGAACCTTAAGACTCACTCATTTTGCTGGGTGTGGTGGCATATCTTTAGTCCCAGCACTTGGGAAGCAGTGGTAGGAGGATCACTGTGAGTTCAAGGGCAGCCTGAGACTATAGTGAATTCCAGGACAGCCTGGGCTAGCATGAAAAACAAAAAACAAAAAACAAAAACAAAAAAAAAAGGACTCATTTTAAGCGTACAACTGTAATTTTTAGTAACTTTACCCAATTATGTGGCCAACGCCATATTAGCATCACCCCAATAAGATTCCTCTGTGTGCATTTACAGTTCATTTCTGTTCCCAGTTCCACCCACTAGTCTGCCTTTTGTTTCTTTTTTTTTTCTTTTTTAATTTTTATTTATTTGAGAGTGACAGACAGAGAGAAAGAGCCAGAGAGAGACAGAGAGAGAGAAAGAATGGACACCCTAGGGTCTCCAGCCACTGCAAACGAACTCCAGATGCACACTCCACCTTGTGCATCTGACTTACGTGGTTACTGAGGAATAGAGCCTCGAACCAGGGTCCTTAGGCTTCCCAGGCAAGCACTTAAGTGCTAAGCCATCTCTCCAGCCCTGCCTTCTGTTTCTATAGGCTCTGTCTTTCCTCTTCTCTTCCTGTCTCTCCTTTCCTTCCTCAGAGAAATCCAAGGACTTTTCCTACAAGGAGGATACTTTACTTTTAAGAAGCCATCTGTCATTTTATTCTTCAGAATTCTTTAGAGAATTTAATGAATTCTTGGGACACTAGACAGAGTCAGTGTGGTCTTTAAAATTTAATTATCTCTGAGTTAGAGATAATAGAGGCATAATTACAAGGGATTTTGATAATGAAAGAATACTGTAGCAAGCCCTTTAACTACATATCTTAACTGCATGTCTCCCAAAGTTTAAAAAAAAAAAAAAACTTTCAAGAAAAAGGACAAACTCCCAAAACGTTGCTATAAAATTCAAATCTTGTTATGTGTTCACTTGTGAGATATTAGAGATTTTCCAGTTCCTTAAATTGTTTTTCTGTGGGACAGAAGTATAAAACTTTCCTCTAAAATGTAAAATAAGGCCCCCCCCCCCAGCCCCGCTTAGGCGTCTCACAAGGTGTATTTTTCTAATTTATTTTGAGTATAGTAAATTTATTAAAATCTCACCTTTTGTTTGGTAGACAAAATACTTTTTCTCAACTGTTTATTTCCTTTCTCCAGAATGTACATATTTTAAGAAAGCTCCCCCTCAGGTTATCTTGCCGGCATCCGGACTTCCAGGTATTCCGCCTCCCCCCCCCCCCCCCCGCCCCCAACCACCACCACCACCAGGGAACACTTCCCAGAAGTTTACCAACTGTTTTACAAGGAGCCTTTTACATTTGAAAGAGAAAGCTGTTTTGTCAAATGATGAGAAATTCCAAAAAAAGTCTAGTCCAGACAGGATTCTAAATTTGGGGCAATCTATGGCACTGTTTCAATTAGGAATGTTGGTCACAGAGATTCCTCAAGAGTTATTTTACACCACTTGCAGGAAACTGATATTTGCTGGTTTTCTCCCCCCTTAATTCCTTACATCAATAAAAACAAATAATAGTTCTGCGTCTTTAATGAGTTGTGGGTTTTATAGACCATAGAGTTCAGATTACCCTTACGACAGTGACTGAGGGTGGAACTTTTGGAGAAAACAAGCACCTTTCAGAAATAAGTCTAATTTTGCTAGTAGCTTTACCATATCTCAAAGCAGATGGGCCCCCTCGCTCTAGAGCTGAGAAGAGTAAACCAGGGGGGTCGGAGCTCTCCTAGTCTTGAAGCCCTCCAGAAGCAAGCTTCTTGTCTGAAAAGGGACCCACGTGACGAGTTGAGAGTCCCCTGCCTGCCACTTCCCCGAGTGGCCCCTCGCCCTCTAAGTGCACAAGGACACAGGAGACTCTTAAGTGGAACTTTGCGCATTCTTGGAGCAAATAACAACTGAAATTAAAAAAAAAATTTTTTTTTTTGGCGGTGGGGGAGGGTGGGTGGCGGAATTCTATGATGACATCGCTGTCTGCAAAAAGAGAATGCCAGATGAACTAGACGTGGGCGCTGGAGGTCGGCAAGAGTGAGGGGTCTTTCTGCCCCCCCCCCCAGGTCTTACTGAGTCCCACAAAATCCCTGCTTTGTGCAAACGGTCCAGAGAACGTGGCACCCACGGAGGGTTTTCCAGCCTTCGAAGCCAGCCTCACCTCTCACGATTTCTCTTCCGATGGGAACGGCACCCCATTCCCCAGGAAAGGGAAAACTTTGCCGTATAGTTTTTTGTTGTTGTTGTTGTTAAGTAACTGTTGCTTCGTCCTTTCAAAACAAGAATCAGTAAAAGTCCCGGTACCGGGTGACTTTCGGGCCGGGTCCTTGGCCGGCCTGCGCTCGGGGCGCGCGGAGAACCGGGGTCCCGGGGTGGACACCGGCCACCGCCCCGCCCTGGGACGGCCAAGTCTGGATTCTTGCAGCTCCAAGGTGGTGGCTGCTTTATGGTTTTTTCCTCCCCACAAAACCCACTCCTGTGAGCACAGACTTTTCTCAGAGGTGACGCAATGTTCTCAAACACCACCACAGCCACCAATAAAAAAGGAAAAGGGAAGGGGGGGGGGTGAAGCCTTGCACCCCCCCCCCACACCTCCCAGGTTCTCCCCAGTCTACACTTTCACAGCCGCTTCCCATCCCTAACCCATCCCCACCCCCAACATCCTTCCCCCCCCCCAAAAAAAAAAAAAAAAAGTTTGAGGACCGGAAAGAAAACCAAGGAGAAAGAGAGAGAGAGGGGAAAAAAAAAAGTTCTCCAGCCCCAGTCCTGGCGGGCCATCAGCATCTCTTTTGTTCGGGGCGAATCCACAGTCCCCCGTGACGTCACCCGCACTCGGGGCCAATGGGGGGAGCGGGAGCGCGCGTCCCTCCTCCGGGCGCGCAGGGCCTCGCGGGGGGCGGAGGGGGACTGTCCCGATATAAGCCCCGGCTCTCGGGGCCCGGCCGCCCGCACCCTCCGCGCTGCACACGTAGGGCACGAGGGGGAGCGCGCCCCAGGGACCTGCAGACACAACTTCGGTCCCTCTCCCCCGTCCCCTTCCCCATCCTCGGGAACTCTTCCCGCGGTTGCTACTCGGTGGTCACTTTGCCTCCCGGGGAGGACGGCTGTGTCCCCTCACCGACTCAAGATGCTCCGGGGTCCGGGACCCGGGCTGCTGCTGCTGCTGCTGGCTGTCCTATGCTTGGGGACAGCGGTGCGCTGCACGCGAGCCTCCAAGAGTAAGAGGCAGGCTCAGCAGATCGTGCAGCCCCCGTCCCCCGTGGCTGTCAGTCAAAGCAAGCGTGAGTACCGATGGCCCCGGGGCTGGGACAGCCTGGCGGCGGGGAGGGGACCAGACACCGCCCGGATGAAGTTGTGGCTGAAGTTTTGCGCGCGCGCGTCTGTGTGTGTGAGTGTGCGCTTCGTGGAGGAGACAAAAGGCTTTTTGGATTGAACAGGCGTGTGTGTGTGTGTGTGTGTGTGTGTGTGTGGTGTGTTGGGGGGGAGGAGTAGGCAGAAGAGACTCCCTTGAGGGCATGGGACTCTGCGATGTCTAGTAAATTCTGCACCTTCAGAATGTCTTATGAATTAATGAACATTCTTGCCTTTGAAGAGAACAAGAGATAATGTGTAAAATTTCCATCTGGGATGAGCGTGGTCCTTATTCCTCCTTATTTTCTTTGTTGCTAAGTAGTTGCCTAAGTATTTTAAAGATAGGCCGAGAAAGGTTATCTGCATAGAGAGGTAGTTTCTGACCAACTTTTTTTTAAGAGTTGTAAATTGGGTCAGATTGCTCTGCGGCGCCTAGGAATTACTCACCAAGAACGGACTGGAATTCCTCTTTCAGGTTTTCAGACACACCCTCCCTCCCTCCCTTTACCTTGGCTAGAGGGAACATCAAAGTTGCCCCCCCCCCCCAGCCTTTTTTTTTTTTTTTTTTTTTCTGAGACAGGATCTCTAACTTGCTTGATACTAGTTCTCTGCTCTGAAGCCTAGGCTGGCCTCAAACATGTGGCAATTCTCCTCATCAGCCTTCTCAGTTCTGGGGTCACAAGTGTGGACCTATCATGCTTGCCTGAAACTTCTCCTTCTTGACTTGAGTTTTTTGTATTGAAGTTGCTTACTTTTTTTGTTGTTGTTTGTTTGCTTGTTTTGGGGTAGGGTCTCACTTTAGTCCAGGTTAACCTGAAATTCACTCTGTAGTCCAAGGCTGGCCTTGGCTCACAGCCATTCTCCCACCCCTGCCTCCCCTGTGCTGGGATCAAAGGTGTGCACCACCATGCCCTGCTTCGGTATTTTTACATCTTTTTTTAAATTTTAATTACTCTTTAATTTCAGGGCTGGAGAAATGGCTCAATGGCCAAATCACTTGCCTGCAAAGCCTAACAACCAGGGTTCAATTCCCCAGTACCCAAGTAAAGCCAGATGCACCAGGTGGCACAAGCGTCTGGAGTTCTTTCGCAGTGGCACTGTGCCCTGACGCGCCCATTCTCTCTATCCGTCTCTCTTCTCTCTCTGCTTGCAAATAAATAATTAATTAATAAATAAATAAAAGTATTTTGAATTATCTACCTTTCAAAATGTTTGTTTCTTTGATGTAGTCCTGAGCAGACAGATAATCTAATGAGATATAACATTAAACTGAGTTAGAGATTAAAAAAAAATCTAAATATCCACCTATATAAACTGTGCTTAATTCTTGGGATAGCTCCTTTCTATATTTTAGTAGAATATTGCTTATGGTTCTTCGGGTGTTCTGATAATTGACTTCTCTATATTTGATGTTTAGGCTCACCAGTTCACTTATATTAAGAAAATTGATGCTTGTTGGGGGGAAAGGAGGGATGGAAGTGTCATAACTTTTTTCTTCAATCTTTTCCAGCTGGTTGTTTTGACAATGGGAAACACTATCAGATAAACCAGCAATGGGAGCGCACCTACCTAGGCAATGCCTTGGTTTGTACCTGCTATGGAGGGAGCCGAGGCTTTAACTGCGAGAGCAAGCCGGAACGTGAGTGGCGGAGGGCCTGGTCACCAGCTTCCTTTCATAGACATTGTCCTTCTTAAACACTTAAGTGCTTATATATATATTTTTTTCACATGCAACCTTTACCTTAAAAATAACTGTATTCCAAACTAGTTTCCAAAATCTTCTTGTTTGTCTCTATGTTTTGGATAAGAGAATGAAAATGAAAGATTTTACATATCCTCCTTCCATTAGACGTAAAAAAAAAAGTTTTTAAAAGTTTGCTTGTAAAAGTTTATTAGAAAGTTATCTCAGATCTTTAAGATTGTGGGACAAAAGCCACTTTTGAGGCACTAGGCTACACAGACATGTGCCAGCAGCAGTTCAATGAAAGACCATTAACTGCTCCTCAGACTTCGAAGCCCATTGATAGGTTTCTTGCAAATTTAGAGCAAGTCGGTCAGAAACACTGGTGGTTAGGAGGGCACTATCTGCTAGGATCAACAAAGGCCAGCGCCTGCTGGGAGGTGGGGATCTTCAAATTGTTTGCTTTTCCTGTGGACCTTGGTTTGATTTCCCCAGTGACTGGAATCTGAAATCCTTTCTTAGCAATCTAGCTGCTGGTCATAGGGTCATAGTACTCTGTGTGGCTTTTTTCCGCCCCCCCCCCCGAGAATTCCTTATAATACAAATTAATTTATAGAACATTGGAGAGCTTGTCAAAAGTCAAACATTTTGGTGCTATTAGAGCCTCAGTCAGGAATCTGTAAGTCTCACTTCCTGTCCAACTGCAGTTGAGCCCTGCTACTCATAGAATGGAAAAGTAGAGTTTCCTTTAGGATGGGTTAGTGGGACAGAAAAGCTTTCTTATTTATATATGTGAAGCTCACACGGACTTTCTCCCCACAGCTGAAGAGACTTGTTTTGACAAATACACCGGGAACACTTACCGAGTGGGTGAAACTTATGAACGCCCTAAAGACTCCATGATCTGGGACTGTACCTGCATCGGGGCTGGGCGAGGGAGGATCAGCTGCACCATTGCAAGTAAGGAATAAATTCTGTGCCTGTGATCCGTTAGCATAAATGAGAATTTCTCTGTTAAGTGCTCCTGCCATCTTACGTTACCCATGACTGAGTATTTCTCACTTTGGGGATTTACCCCTGATGTATGACCACATAGTCTTCCATCATCACCCAACTGCTGGCAGTGTTTCTGGAAGCTGAGTCCAAGCAGTGGGTAAAGTCAGTGTTTAAAGTATGTATGTGTATGTGTGTGTGCGCGCGCATGTGTGTGCACACGCATGTGTGCATACATTGTGGAACCAGATACATCTCTTGGGTTCCATAGGATATACTTAGGAGATTTACCTATTTTAATTTTTTTTGTTTATTATTTATTTATTTGAGAGTGACAGACAGAGAAAGAGGGAGGGAGAGAGAGAGAATGGGCGCGCCAGGGCTTCCAGCCACTGCAAACGAACTCCAGATGCGTGCGCCCCCTTGTGCATCTGGCTAACGTGGGTCCTGGGGAATCGAGCCTCGAACCGGGGTCCTTAGGCTTCACAGGCAAGCACTTAACCGCTAAGCCATCTCTCCAGCCCCGACTTACCTATTTTAAATTACCTGGGCATCTTCAAGCCAGACTGATCATGTGGGTATCTGCAGTGATTGGGAAGTTGTTCACGAGGAGTGAAGCAGCCATGTTTCTGTCCTTTTGTGCTTGTGACACCAAGATAATCTTGCATCTCAGAGTCTGGTTTCTTCATGACAAATAGGTTATACCCAGAAAGCAGAGCTCTCTTTCCCTAGGGATGACATGGGATGAATGATCTACTCTGTGTCTCTAAGTAATAATTAGCAATGTTCTCTGTTAAAAACGACCCTTTAGGGGGCTGGCGAGATGGCTTAGCAGTTAAGGTGCTTACCTCTAAAGCCTGAAGGAACCAGGTTCAATTCCCCAGTACCCACGTAAGCCAGAAGCACAAGGTAGCACATGTGTTTGGAGTTTGCTTGCAGTAGCTTGAGGCCCTGGTGTGCCCATTCTCTTTTTCTACCTTTCTCTCTCAAATAAATAAATGACCCTTTAAACAAGTCAGCTTAAAGACTGTCCAAAAGAACAGGTCACTCTCTTGTAAATAGATACAATTAATATTCTGCACACTTTGTTAGAGTCAGAGGTCCATAGTACTTATAGTCTAGCATACCAATTTAGCCTGTGGATGGACCACTGGAGTTAAGTCTAAAAAAATAAAAGGATTTCCATGCTCATGGATATGTCTGCCTGCTTTCCACCAAAGTGACACTTCTGCCCCAGATTGGAGTGGTGTGACCGTGATGGTCCTTTCATTCAGGTAGTCTGGGCTCACCTTGCTGTATGTACGGAGGCCATGTCTCCAAGCCTTTCTTTCTCTGATTTAGGACCCAATTTCCTGGAATCTCTCCAGTGAACCATTATTCATGACCTCTTTGCCATTCAGATTACTCTATGGTCCCTTATGTCTTAAGCAAGACATGTAATTGAGTTGACGTAAAGTGAGCAGATCTGTCAGTTTTTCCTCTGCCTCTGGTGGGAAGGCTCTTCTCCGTATCTCATTTTGGCCCACATAATCACCTATCCTGGTGGAAGATGAGACTCCTCCCTCCCTAATTCTCCATCCTCAGCTCTCTTAACACATGCCTTTTGTCTTAAACAGACCGCTGCCATGAAGGGGGTCAGTCCTACAAGATCGGTGACACCTGGAGGAGACCACATGAGACGGGTGGTTACATGTTGGAGTGCGTGTGTCTGGGGAACGGAAAAGGAGAATGGACCTGCAAGCCAATAGGTGTGTGGCTCTCGAGGCTGGATGTGGGCAGGGATGCGTAGCAGCTATATTGTTCAGCTAAATCAGAATCACATCTATGTGGACAAGAAATCTAAATTCTGATAGAAAAAAAATAGTGAGGTGGAGGCTGGCTTGGTGGCACAGGCCTTTAATCCTAGCACTTGGGAGCCAGAGGTGAGTTCAAGGTCACCCTGGGACTACATAGTGAATTCCAGGTCAGGCTAGAGCGAAACCCTACCAAAAATAAATGGATAAATAAATAAATTAAATTAAATAGTGCAATGGGAATTTCATTCAAACAGTGAAATATCATTTGATCCATAGCCTTTAAAGAAATGAAATCACCAAGATCCTAGCCACCCACATATGGACATTTTAATCTTGTTTGAAAGCACAAGATGGGGTTGAAAGATTTAGGAACAAGTCATTTCTTTTGTTTATATCTGATGTCAGGTTCCTCCTTGGTTGAGATCTAAATTATTTAAGAGAAAAAGAAAATGACACTTCTGACACATTTCTTTGTTGGAATTCACTGGAATGAAACCAAAATGGCAGGTGCTCTGGTCACACCTTGGTGATTTCTTTTCAAAAAACAAAAACAAAACAAACAAACAAACAAACAAACAAAAAAACTAAGCTCCTGGTCTCAGTCCACAGTTGATTTTGTCTTTTAATGTTCTCTAATGCAATGTTTGGTTTTTCGAGATAGAGTCTCACTCTTTCTAGCCCAGGCTAACCTGGAATTCACTATGTGTCTCAAGATGGCCTTGAATGCATGGTGGTCTTGCTACTTCTGCCTCCCAAGTGCTAGGATTAAAGGTGTGCATCACCATGTCTGGCTCTAATGCAGTTTTTGGCATTTTTTTCTCTCCAGAAACCCAAATTTTAAATAGCTTTCTTGTCATTTTATTTAGATCCTCTGTAATTCGTAATTGGTCATTCATAATTAGGCCTGGAATCTTGCATATGTAGTCTCCCACAGAATTACATACAGGATTCTTTCCACTCAAAATGCTGGTGGGAAGTGTGGGACTGGCTGAAAATATGCAGTCCATGTACTCATTTGGAGGACAGGATTTCTGCTGCCAACCCAGCTTGGGCTTCCCTTGGCTTTGGCCAGTTGCTGTTTGCTTAGATACAGGGTGTGCCTTCCTTTCTGAACAGAATACCACTTAAAAAAATGTGGCTGGGTTTTTGCTTACATGCTACCCTTTAAATTACAGGGAGACTGCTCAATTTTAAATAACCTTTTTTTTTTCTTTTCCTATTCCTCTTCCAATTCTTTCTACAGCTGAGAAATGTTTTGATCATGCTGCTAGGACTTCCTACGTTGTCGGGGAAACCTGGGAAAAGCCCTACCAGGGCTGGATGATGGTGGACTGTACTTGTCTGGGAGAAGGGAGTGGACGCATCACTTGCACCTCCAGAAGTATGTTTTAAATTTTTCTGTTGTCTATCAGGCCAGATATTGTTATCTGGATTTCTAGAGAGACTTGCTATATGCTGAATCCCCTGGAACGCATCCAATACACCAACATGTTTTGGTAATTTTAGATTATCAAGAAAAATTCTGTAACCAACATTCTTCCTCTTCAGGGAAGACTAAATCAATCAACAAGAGAATCTCAATTCAGTTATATCTTAGATGATCAGCACTAAAAAGAACTTTAATGTGTATTCAAAGCTAAATATGTCATGGTAGAACTAAAGATTGTCATTGAGATGTTTTTTGTTTAATGACGGGGAGTAAAGTCAGGTTAAAACTGATCAGGTTAAAACTGCACATGACACCCACTGCATAGTAGTGGAGGCTAAATGAAGGCATCATTGCTGGTTGACGCTCTCTGCCAAGTCCCCCAGTTAGAAGTACTGTGAAACCTTAACCTCCACAGTACTGTTTTCATTCTCTTAGGCTTCCAATTCTGTGCTTTGGAGGTGATGAATGCCTTTAAGCCTTTCTCATCTCTCTGATCCAAGTGCTCTTTGAAGTCTGGGATATTTTCCAATTCATATTATCTTCCTATGCTACCTTATGCAAAGTAAGTGCTTGTATAAAATTCCATGGAATAGGGCTGGAGAGATGGATCAGCGGTTAAGATACTTGCCTCCAAAGCCTAACGACCGGAGGTTGATTCCCCAGAAGCCATGTAACACACAAAGTGGCACATACATCTCATTCATTTCCAGCTGCTAGAGGCCCTGGTGCACCCAATATTCTCTCTCTCTCAAATTAAAAAATCCCATGTAATAAATTGCTTGTCTTTGAGAAACTTTGCCCAGCTTGCTATGGGAAGAGTTTTTTTTTTTTAATTTTATTTATTCATGAGAGAGAGAGAACATACCAGGGCCTCTTGCTGCTGCAAAACGCACCACTTTGTGCATCTGGCTTTACATAGATACTGAGGAATCCAGGCTAGCAGGCTTCACACTCAAGGGCCTTTAACTGCTGAGCCATCTCCCCAGCCCAGAAGAGTTTTACATAATAAGTAAAAGAATGAATTAAACTCCTAAAGCCTTGGAAGATTAAAGATCCTCACATTTAAATGAAAAAGGTCTAATAAGACAGTAAGGTTTGGGGAAATATTATTTTCCATGATTTAGTTTTGGCTTAGCAAAGAATTTGAATTTGGATGAGTGTTTTATTAGTTAACCATTTTAAAATAGAATAGATTAAATAAAACATAAATAAAAATATAAACCTTCCAAGGTTTGAGATTATGCAAAAGGAGCCTTGGAGACCAAAGGCAGCAATGAAGACTTACAGATAGTCTTAGAAGGAACACTGAGGACTCCTGAGGCCAACTTCTTCACAGCATTAACAAGCTTTCCAGCACACATCCTTAGTTCCAGAATGACAATATTGACAACTCAAAAAGGCCATTTTGTTGGTGAATCTTGTTTTTGATTTTTCAAGGTAGGGTCTAGCCCAGGCTGACTTGGAATTCACTGTGTATGTAGTCTCAGGGTGACCTCAAACTCGCTGTGATCCTCCTACCTCAGCCTCCCTTGAGTGCTGAGATTAAAGGATGCACACCTATTGTTGGTGTTTCTTGATTGATAGGTTTTTTTTGTTGTTTTTTTCTCTCTTTCTGTTTTGTTTTGCTTGAAGCCGGGTCTTACCCGAAGCCAGGTTGACCTGGAATTTACTCTCTAGCCCAGGCTGGTTTCTGACTGTGGTCACCCCCTCCTTACTTCAGCATCCACAGTGCTGGGATTAAAGGTGTGCCCTGCCACACCCTGCTGATTTTTATTTTATTTCGTTTTGTTTCTTGTTTTTTTTTTTGAGACTAAGTATGCAAGAATGTCCTTGAACCGAGGTGTTGGCTTTACAATAGTGGGCTGCCACATAGGGCTTTGTTGATTTTTGTTTTTTGTTTTTTTGAGGTAGGGTTTCACTATATAGCCCAGGCTGACCTGGAATTCCCTATGTTGTCTCAGGGTGGCCACCTACCTCTGCCTCCCAAGCCTGGGATTAAAGGCATGCAGCACCACACCCAGCTACTTTGTTGATTTTTAAATGAGTGTTTGAGTGTAGGGTAAGAGAGAACACTTAGCCAAAGAAATGGTTAGTTTTCAGAAAGGTTTTACTTAACAAATAAAGATACTCCTGGCATTTTATAGCTTGGGGCAATTGGTAGAGGCCTTTCAGACTTGTATGCCTGCCTGTTGTTCCAGTGTTTTAAAGGAAGTTCCCTAGTGAAAGGCAAGTTATATCCGGTAATTACTAGGAGAAAGCCTAGGAGAGTAAAAGGCGGAAAAGAAATTGCCAGAGCATGAATTTGGTCAAAGAAACAGTGGGAATGTATGGAAAATGAAATGAGAAAATTAGAGAAAAATACTGGACAAGTTTTTTTTTTTTCCCCACAAGGTAGTGTCTTGCTCTAGTCCAGGCTGACCTGGAATTCAGTATGTAGTCTCAGACTGGCCTTGAGCTCACGCGATCCTCCTGCATCAGCCTCCTCAGTGCTGGAATTAAAGACGTGCCTGAGAAAGAATCTTGTTTTTTGCAAATGGAGAAGTCAAGCTAGACTGAGTGGAGCTGCCCCTCCACTCTTAACAGGTGTCGTCTCCTCTGTCTGAGGTTTATTTTTATTTTTATATTTATTTATTTATTTTTGGTTTTTCGAGGTAGGGTCTCAGTCTAGCCCGGGCTGACCTGTAATTCACTATGGAGTCTCAGGGTGGCCTCAAACTCATGGCGATCCTCCTACCTCTGCCTCCCGAGTGCTGGGATTAAAGGCGTGCGCCACCATGCCCGGCTCTGTCTGAGGTTTAATATCGGCAGCTCCAGAATTGAATTTGAGCACATGACCAAAATATGGGTTACAAGCACTCAGTGACTGTGCTCCTTTCTTAGCTTTGGATCAACTACCTGCCAGTTCTCAACCCGATTTGCGTATTTAACCGCTTCCTTTCTGAAACAGACAGATGCAACGATCAGGACACGAGGACATCCTACAGGATCGGGGACACCTGGAGCAAGAAGGATAACCGCGGGAACATGCTGCAGTGCGTGTGCACGGGCAACGGCCGCGGGGAGTGGAAGTGCGAGAGGCACGCCTCCCTGCAGAGCACCGCCGCAGGTGAGGTGCGGGCGGCCAGCGGCAATGGCTGACTTACAGTTTCAGCTGAGGAGATGACGCCATTTGCATTGTTCATTTCCCTTTTAATGTCAAGTGTTGATTTTTGGAAGAGATCTTTCAATGAAATGAAAGTGCAGTTCAGGGGATGGGAAATGGCTTACCTCTGAGACACAAGAGAGGTTTGAAAAAAAAAAAATGGGGGCTGGAGAAATGGCTCAGTGGTTGAAGGGATTTGCCTGTAAACTAACTGGCCAGTTCTGGTTTTATTCCCCAGTACCCACGTAAAGCCAGATAGATGCACAAGTAGTGCATACATCTGAAGTTTGTGTACAGTGGCAAGAGCCCCTGGTATGCCCTTTCTTTCTTTCTCTCTCAAATAAATTTTAAAAAGAAAAGTGAATGGACTATGGCTGAAGACCATGGGTTCAATCCAACACCAAAACAAACAATAATAATTTTAAAAAAATTGGTTGTTAAAAAATAAAACAAACAAAATTACCAACCTGCTGAGAAACAAAATCGGGAAAGAGTCTAACTTCTAGGAAATCCAGCATGGCTGTCCAGGGTGCCTCCCAATGAGTGCAATTTGCAAGAGGACAGGAGGTCTGCTGAAGACTGTCACAATCCCCTAAAGTCAGTCCCAGAAAGAGAAGGCCCAGCTGTGTCGAGCTTAGGAGAGCTGCCGAGAGAAAAGGGAAGTGGACCGCGGTAAAGCAGGTTCATGAGGGTGGGACAGAAACACAGCAGGCAGGGGTAAAGCGCAGCTCAGGTAGACTGAGGCATAGAGCAAGGGAGAGAGTGACCGGAGTGAGGCAGGAAGTGCGCTGTGGAGATCTGCACCCTTGAGTGACAAAATGTCTATGTCACTTAGAAATATAATCCTGGTGGCTCCAGATGACTCCTTGGTAGGTAGGGTTTTATGAAAGACTTCGAAGGCTGAATGAAAGGCAAAAATTCAGAGTGGGAGGAACATTTCTTTCAAGTTGTAGGCAGTAGTAGTAACATGGAATTCAGAGTGATGCCTGGGAGATCCCCAGGGACCTCACTCAGCAATTAGTTATCTTTTCTCATCCAGTTTTGCGACCTGCATTCTCATGCCTTTAGGGTCTGGTTCCTTTGCAGATGTCCGAACAGCTATTTACCAGCCCCAGCCTCACCCCCAGCCTGCCTCATATGGCCACTGTGTCATGGACAGCGGTGTGGTCTACTCCGTGGGGATGCAGTGGCTGAAGACACAAGGAAACAAGCAAATGCTCTGCACCTGCCTGGGCAATGGAGTCAGCTGTCAGGAGACAGGTAGACTTTATATCTGTGCACAGACGAGTGCCAGTGACTTGTTAGTCATTTCCCAAAGATACAAAGCAATAACATTAGAAAAGCTTATAATTTGGGCTGGAGGGATGGCTTAGTGGTTAAAGTGCTTGCTTACAAGTCAAAGGACCCAGGTTCAATTCCCCGTGTAAGTCAGTTGCGCATGGTGGTGCATGCTTCTGGAATTCATTTGCAGTGGATGGAGGCCCTGGCATATCCATTCTCTCTCTCTCTCCCTCCTTTTTCCCTTTTTTTCCCCCCTCTCTCTCAAATGAATGAAATAAATAAAAAGTTTTTTTCTAAAGTAAAGAAAATCTTATAATTCATCACTGTATGACAAATCATGATGACATTTGACATTTGGCCACCATGCCCAGCCTCTTTTTTTTTTTTTTTTTTTTGTAGGTAGGGTCTCACTCTAGCCCAGGCTGACCTAGAATTCATTATGTAGTCCCAGGCTGGCCTTAAACTCATGGCAATTCTCCTACCTCTACCTCCCGAGTGCTGGGATTAAAGGCGTGCGTCACCACGCCCGGCCCTAAAATGTACTTGTATTTTTTTTTCTTCGAGGTAGGGTTTCACTCTAGTCCAGGCTGAGCTGGAATTCACTATGCAGTCTCAGGGTGGCCTTGAACTCACAGTGATCCTCCTACCTCTGCCACCCGAGTGGTAGAATTAAAAGCATGCACCACCACCCCTGGCTTGCTTTGTATTGGTTTTATTTGCCAAAAATGTTGCTACAAAAGTCTTGTTTCCTGAATAGCTAATGATCTGTATCTTATATACTAAATCTCAAATTTTAGTAGCTCAAATTTTAGAGATGTGTCTCATAAAAACACAACACATGTCTCTAAGTTATAAACATGGCAGTCATAAAGAAAATGTCTTTTAAAAATTTCACTTGGGGCTGGAGAGATGACTCACTGGATAAGGCACTTGCCTGCAAAGCCTAATGACCCGGGTTTGATTCCCCAGTACCCACATAAAGCCAGATACATAAGGTGACAACATGCAGCACCTCGAGGACCTGGTGCACCCATTCTTTCTGTCTCTCTCTGTTTACAAATAAATAAATAAGATTATATTTTAAAGCACATTTCGCTAGGATAGCTTCACATACTATTTGTATGACCCAAACAGAGTCACACATGCCCTTCCCCTCCCCGTCATCTTTGGTCAGCATCTTTGATAGACCTATACTGATACAGCTTTACAAATGGAGAAACTGAGGCCTGGCAGCAGAAGTGTTTACCCAAGGGCATTGACAGAGGAGCTCAGGCCCATGGCCCGTCCTGAGTAATAATGTCTTGTGACTGAGAGCAGCTAGACGGCCCTTCGTACTCCCAGCTTCTTCCTCTGAGGGTGGGAAGGCAGCTCTGTTGACCTGAGATGTGTTTTTGATTATACAGCTGTGACCCAAACTTACGGTGGCAATTCCAACGGGGAGCCATGTGTCCTCCCATTCACCTATAATGGCAGGACCTTCTATTCCTGCACCACAGAAGGGCGGCAAGACGGACACCTGTGGTGCAGCACGACTTTGAATTATGAGCAGGACCAGAAGTATTCTTTCTGCACGGACCACACTGGTAAGCGACCTAGGAGAAATCCGGGCAGCAAGGCCTGCTCCGGCAGTCAAACCATTCGTTGTGAGGGCGCCCAAGAAACAGCACTTAGGATGTGTTTGGACCCCAGGGACACGGAGCTGATTTCACAGCTGAGACTCTTTCCATGTTCCCAAGAGCCACTGGGAACTGACATCAAGGAGAAAGCCCTGTGGTTCTATTATTTTGACACATAGGGATTATGAGTGATTAAAGATACTCACATATTGAAATCAGTGGACGAACCCACAGAGCTGAGAAGTACAGGATAAATGTCTGAGTGCCTGTGCTTATCTTCTGGTTAAAACCGTATTTTACACAAAGCTATCATTTAATCTTTTTCTTCTTGGCTGGGTAAGTGAGAGAGAACACGAGATCTCAATCTGTTTTGAAGGTGAAAATGAAAACTGTGTTAAGAAGCTTAGGACTATATAGTCAGATATCTTTTATCCTGGGAATAGTCCCGCTGGGAATTAGTAGCAGAAGCCTGCTCTCACTAAGCCTCCTGTACACATGAAAGCTCATCTGTAATTGTTTCACTGTTTGTGTGTTATCCTGGGCAGTTTTGGTTCAAACTCGAGGTGGGAATTCCAACGGTGCCTTGTGCCACTTCCCCTTCCTGTACAACAACCACAATTACACCGACTGTACTTCTGAGGGCAGGAGGGACAACATGAAATGGTGTGGAACCACGCAGAACTATGACGCTGACCAGAAGTTTGGATTCTGTCCTATGGCTGGTAAGATGAAGACCTGGGAGCACCCCTGGGGACTGCAGAGACAGGCCACTGACCTGTTTACTTTTCTCCCTAAGACAAGTTGGAAAATTATGCATATATGTATATATCATATGTCTTCTTATACATATATGCAAATTGAGAAGATAATCATCTAATCATTGATATGTTTTAAAATCCCAGATGATTTGATATCAAAAGTATATAAATTCAGGGCTGGGGAGATGACTCAGTGGTTAAAGGTGCTTGCTTGAAAACCTTATTGGCCTGAGTTCAATTCCTCAGCACCCATGTAAAGTCAAAGTAGTGCATGTGTGGCTCATGTGCACCCATGTACACAAGCATGCACACACAAATATTTTTCAAGTGAATATAAACACAGTAAAATACATTTATTGGGCGTGGGAATGTAAATTTGCAACCATGTGTCTTTGTAAAGAGTACCCAGTTGAGTACCTTGCAGTAATCAAACTGTGGTTGTCACAAACCTATAATTCTTCACACATGACTGGCATGCATTCTAACACTTGTTAAGTACCAAAGTGATAAAAAAAAAAGGAAAAAATAAGACATATAGAATTGTTTTAAGTCCCCAGTTTACCTTCATGAAAAAGAGGAACTAAATATTGATTATTGTTTTTTCAAATTTCAAGAGTTCCATTTGGTTTCCCAATTGCAGAACCAGGAACCTGCGCATTATGAAATGTGAAATGTGATAGAAGCAAGAAAACTCTACATTTTCATTTTTCTCATTCCAACAACAGACAACAATAGGGTATAGGAGGGAAACTCATTTTTGCTTGCAATTCTGTGCCCCAAACACAGTTTTACTTTGAACTAGAGTCAATCAAAACTAGGCAAAGTGAGGAGGCTGTAGTAACAGTCAGTCTTCTAGAACAATGTGAGCCTGTGAAACGAACATGTAGGGATTGTCCTCCAGTATTCCCCACCACGTTTCCTGGAATTGCCTCACCTTTGGACTATGTTTACGTCCCCCAGAGTTAGAAACCTTATCTCAGCCCAGTAACATTTAGGTATTGTTGAGGCATGCTCTTAGGGTATCTGGTGATTTTTGCCTCCATACCCATTTGTACCTTGCCATTTACTCTTAAATATTTTACTTTATTTGAGAGAAACAAAAAGAGGCAGATAGAGAGAGAGAATGGGCACAGCCAGGGCCTCTTACCAAGTGTATTTCTTACCCATTTCCTAACAGCCCATGAGGAAATCTGCACTACGAATGAAGGGGTCATGTACCGCATTGGAGATCAGTGGGATAAGCAGCATGATATGGGCCACATGATGAGGTGCACATGTGTTGGGAACGGTCGTGGGGAATGGACGTGTGTCGCCTACTCCCAGCTCCGAGGTATGCTGGCTCATTAATGAAGCTATTTCAGAAGGAAGGCCTGAGAAACAGGGCTGCTGCTGAGATCACTGTGCTGGGGAAGTTTGTCATTCCCAGCAGCCAAATTCCAGAGCTCTGGAACATTCCCAGGATGTGAGTACTTAGGCTGAGCCTAAAGGATGCCTTCATAGGTGAGAACACCAACGTGTGACCATTAGCCTTAGGTTGTGCCCTAGGACTTACTGAAGTTTGCTGCTCAAACATCTGATCCTTGCATAGCCAAACTTAAGACCCATACAGAGGCTAATTTCCTTGTTCAAATCAGTTTTGTTCCCTTTGGACTCAGTCATACACCAGGAGGAGTTGTTGACTTAGTAAAAACAATTTCACTTTCCCATTTCTTTGCTTTGAAAAGTAACATTTAGGTGGAACTCTGAGCTGGTTAAGTATTCCACATAGCTAGTCTGTAGGTAGGGCCCTGACTTTATTTCTGTAATGATTTTCGGTGAGTGAAGCAGTCTGGGAGTAATCATTATTGTGAATGATGGCATTGCTAGAGGAACCTCGCACCATATATGAGACCACTCTTTATTGCATGGATGAGGAAACAGACCCCAAGATGGAAAATCATTTAAGGATTTCTCAGAATAACAAACAAAATTGATCTAATTTTTAAAAACTGCAAACACTATAAATGCCATTTTATTTCCCATATCTCTCCCTCCTTTGCCCATTACAGAGACCAGACTATGACATCATTCTGTGTGCTATGTTTATTTAATCATCTTATAACAAAGCAGATGTTTTGTTATCAACTAAGCAAGAAATTTAGAGATACTAAGACATATATTTATTCCAAAATTGATTTTCCACAGGAAGGTGTATTCTACCAGTCTTTAGTTGTATAAACTATGACAGTTATATCTATGAGTGAAAATGGGGAGGACCAAATACACTTTTTTTTTGGGGGGGGGAAAGCTTATTCTAGACCATAGGAGAGTTATGTTAGTGGGAAGTGTTGAAAACTCAAGTGGCAGAGCTATATGCTTTGAAAAGTACAGTTTCTTTTTGTCACCACTGAGACTGAAAGTTCCTCACCTATTCACCTGTTTCCTGACCAGATCAGTGCATCGTTGATGACATCACTTACAACGTGAACGACACGTTCCATAAGCGTCACGAGGAGGGACACATGCTGAACTGTACCTGCTTTGGTCAGGGCCGTGGCAAGTGGAAGTGCGATCCCATTGGTAAGCAGCGCCCTCTCCTCGGGATGCTGGCCCTGGACAGTGCATAAGGCAGTTTGGTGCTTGTCAGTGAGTTCACTGGTTCGCAGAGAGCGTTGCAAAGGGTTTGAATCGGTCCGGTGCTCACCATCTCTTTGTTGTTGCTGAACTTGGTGACAAATGTAGCTCTGCTTTACCCAAGTGGAGTTTGTACTTTGGTCCTAAGCCATGATAGTGCTTGCCATGACTGTTCATTCAATATCATGGGCAAAGGACTATGCCAGTAAATAGTAAATACTTCTCTTTAAAATACCCTAGGTTTTTTTTTTTTTTTTCCTTTCTTTTTGGTTTTTTGAGGTAGGGTCTCACCCTAGCACAGGCTGTCCTGGAATTCACTATGCAGTCTCGGGCTGGCCTCGAACTCTCGGAGATCGTCCTACCTGTGCCTAGCAAGTGCTGGCATTAAAGGCATGTGCCACCATGCCCGGCTTTTTGGTTTCTTTTTTTTTTTTTTTTTTAAAGAGATTTATTTTTATTTATTTATTAGAATCAGAGAGGGAGAGAGAAAGAGTGAGAATGGGCATGCCAGGGCCTCTAGCCACTGCATACGAACTCCAGACACATGCACCACCATGTGCATCTGTCTTACATGGGACCTGGAGAATCAAACCTGGGTCCTTAGGCTTTGCAGGCAAGCACCTTAACCGCTAAACCATCTCTACAGCTCTAATAATTTCTTTAAGGCAAAGAAACAAAAATACTTTAATTTCATATATTTATAAGAAGAGTTGCAAATTTTTGTTCAAATTCATAAGACTATTGTGCTTTGGAAATTTATCATTTCCCTGCATGTTTTCTAGATCAGTGCCAGGATTCAGAAACCCGGACCTTTTATCAGATTGGCGACTCATGGGAGAAGTTTGTGCATGGTGTCAGATACCAGTGCTACTGCTATGGTCGTGGCATCGGGGAGTGGCACTGCCAGCCTTTACAGACCTACCCAGGTAAGCATTCCTGACATTGAGCTATGAGTGGTCATAACAAGATGTTGTCAGTCTTTATTAACATTCAGGCCCTAATTGGGGCCCCCTTCCCTGTCCCATTGTTTTCTCATATCACTGTCCAATAATCAACTGGATTTTTAATAAAGTAATTCCTTACTCCAATCAAAAGGTATCAAAGGTTGTGAAAAGGTAAATGTTTATAATTTCATACTTTACACTGCGGAACACTCATTAGGTTAAAATATTCCAGTTTTATTTCACATTCATACCTGGAAATAGAAACCATAAAGTGGCTTTGGCTGGGAAAAAGGTTGGGGGTTTCACATTCTGGTTCTTTTTTTTTTAAAACTTTTTTTGTTTATTTTTATTTAATTTGTAAGTGACAGACAGAGAAAGAGGCAGATAGAGAGAGAGAGAGGAGAGAGAGAGAATGGGTGCGCCAGGGCCTCCAGCCACTGCAAACGAACTGCAGATGCATGCGCCCCCTTGTTCATCTGGCTTATGTGGGTCCTGGGGAATCGAGCCTTGAAGCAGGGTCCTTAGGCTTCACAGGCAAGTGCTTAACTGCTAAGCCATCTCTCCAGCCCAACATTCTGGTTCTTAAAGAGAAGACCCATAGAAAGGGGGCATGAGGTTCAGCATGGGGTGTGTATTCGTCCACCATGTGATCTAACCTCTGGTCTGAGTTCAGCTCCCCAGCACCCACATAAAGGCTGAGTGGTGGAATGTGCTGGTAATCCCAGCACTGGGCAGGCAGAGACAGAAGACTCCCTGGGGCTTTCTGGCTAGCTCATGGAGCTGGATCGTTAGCTGCAGGTTCAGTGAGAGACCCGAAAACAATTGAAAAAGACACTCAGTGTTGACCTCTGGCACACATGCTTCCTATATGCATATGGTACCACACGCACAACATATACATGCTCATAGAGAAAGATAGTTAAGCTATCTTTCATTCCTCCATCTCCTCTTCTGCTCAGGGGGAGATTGTAGCTAATTTCTCTAGCTCTAACACTAGCCATTTGTGAATGTGAATGTCAACCACCCACCTGCATCCTTCATATGAACTTGGATCATCTACTATAAATTTACTATAAATTATATTATAAACTTATAAAGCTACCATTGGGTTGGTTGGTTTTTAAAAATGACACAAAGAATAGAAGTACATAAAGAAATGCTGTTAATGTTTATGATCAATATTGGCAGTGCAGTTTGTTGAAAATAGTTTTCATATTTTATTTTTTATTGACAACTTCCATCATTATAGATAATAAACCATGGTAATTCCCTCCTCCCATTACCCTTCCCAACTCCACTCTCCATCATATCCCCTCCCCCTCTTATCAGTCTCCTTCTTAGAAAACAGTTTTCTTTTCAGACCTTTTCGCTCTTAAAGTAAGCCGCATAGTTGCTTGCTGGCAGCATTAAGGTAGACCTGTTGGATGGGACGGAGTTTTGCCTGTTTGCTGGACTCTAAAACCAGGAAACAGCAAAGGCCCATTGAGCACTGAGGAGATTTCAGGGAGAGGCGATGAGTGCTTGACCTTAGACATGCTGCTGCCCGCTTATCTGTGCGTCTGGTTTGCTCAGTGCCTCATGCCTAGCATGTGGGGCCTTGAGAGTGTGGGAAGCATCAAGGAGCCATAGATTATGGACAGATTGTCTCTGAGCCTTGCCCTGTTTATCCTTCCTCCACAGGACTTGCTAGAGTTGTTCAAACGAACAAAAGATAACAGGCATGTGCTTTGTCAACAAGCGACCAGGAAAGCACAGCTCTCAGCAAATTAAGTAGAGAGAAAAGGTCCAAGTCAAAAAAAAAAAAAAAAAAAAAAAAATCATGAATGTTTAACTTCTCCAGGGTCACCATTATTGGAAATTACTCATTTTGACCTTATTTTAAACTGGTTTTGAAAGTGTAGGCATTGTGCCATGCTTTTTTTCTCAACTAGTTTATTGTTCTTTTGAACAAACTGAATAAGAAAAGTAAAGACTTAACAATGATAATTGTTAGTGTCTGCCAGCTGGGTTGAAGGAAAAAGCTGTCCTAACTAACCAGGCTCAAAGGATTATTGCAAATTTAAATCTAAATATTGCAAATGATGTTTGCATTTTCAACCTTCCTGGCTTCAAATAACATGTGGTAGAGACAGTATAGTGATGACCAAGGATTTTATTGAGCTGGCAAACTGCTGACAGTTTCGTCATTCATGTACAAAGCAAACTATCCTAAATCCCCTATTTGATTTAGCAGAGTTTTCTTAAAGGTGATCTGTGCCATAACCCTAAATTTTAAGAGAATTTCCCATCCATGGTAGAAGTCTGAGAAAGAACAAGCTTCTGTAGTTTTTCTTTACTTGGGATAGAACCATTGCAGCAGTCTCTCCTTCCTTCTTTGTCCCTGCCCCTCCCTGTGTCCCTGTGACCGAAAGGGGTGTGATTCATCTTAGAGGCTGACAGTTAATTGCCTTTTTTGTTTGTTTGTTTGAGGTAGGGTCTCCCTCTAGCCCAGGATTACCTAGAATTCACTACGTAATCTCAGGCTGGTCTCCAACTCACAGTGATCCTCCTGAGTGCTGGGATGAAAGGCGTAGGCCACCATGAACGGCTGCGCTATCTTTTTACACTTTGTTTCAAAAAGATTTAACTTCACCCTCATAAGTGTTTCTTCCGCAATCGTTATTGACACCACATGAAATATATATGAGATCTCTCTATACCTGGAGACATTCAATAGTAGGATTTCTTGAAAGGATCAATATTCAAACAACCTTAAGCATATAAATAACTTAAGGATAAAATGTCAATAATAAAAATTTACCTAAATATTTCTTTTGACTGTATCTCCATTTGTGAAGCTCTTCATGAATGGGGGGGGGGGGGGTGGTAGGGCTGTGGAATTGATTCTGCCAGTTGATTATGCAAACATCCTGCCTACTCTGGTATATAGGCCACTTCAGAATGGAAAGCAGAATTTTAGATGTGGTTTTTGACATTCATGTGCTTTGCAAAAGTGTGCATTAAATGAAATTAAGATTCAGTGAATATTTGTTAGTCTTCAACAAACTTTGAATTATTTCCAGCTGGAAGTGAATATGCTCTTCTAGAATTTTTGGGTCCACACAGATCCATAAGTTACGTAGTTATTCTGCCAGAGAAAACTTTGTTTCCAAGCAGAATTTAAAGGCTAAGATAATAATTAAGTTTGAAAATCAATGCATTCCCCCCCACCCCAGGAGCTTTCAGAAAACCTTGAATATGTTAATAGGTTAGAGTAGTATTTTCTTGAACATGCAAAATTTTGCTCTGTTTGACAGCAAGAAATTCTTATTCTTACAATGTTATTAGAAGGAGCTTGTGCAGACAAACACTGACTGACATCAAAAGGAACAGCATTTGAAAGAAAGATAGGTTTCTGTTCTGTAAACATTAATTTTTCAGCATTGTTTCAATAGTATTCTAAATTTTATTTTTATTTATTTATTTGAGAGTGACAGAGAGAGAGAGAGAGAGAGAGAGACAGAGAGAGACAGAGAGAGACAGAGAGAGAATGGGTGCCCCAAGGCCTCCAGCCACTGGAAAGGAACTCCAGATGCACACGCCACCTTGTGCATCTGGCTTATGTGGGTCCTGGGGAATTGAGCCTTGAACCGGGGTCCTTAGGCTTCACAGGCAAGCGCTTAACTGCTAAACCATCTCTCCAGCCCTCATTAGTATTCTAAATGGAGTCTATTATTGAAATTGATTCCCTTATTTTTTTCAAACAAATATATTTAAAATTTTGTTAATGGTCATACATATCATGATGTGAAAATACTGAATTTAGTACAGATTTCATAATCTCACTTTAGTTGATAACTTCATTTTATTTTTACTTTTTGGCTTTTTAAGGTAGGGTATCACTCTAGCTCAGGCTGACCTGGAATTCACTATGTAGTCTCAGGGTGGCCTCCAACTCATGGTGATCCTGCTACTTGAGTACTGGGATTAAAGGTGTGTGCAACCATGCCCAGCTATAACTATTTTTGAAAATATTTGATGTCTTAATAATTTGGCCAACAGTGGTCTTTAGAGTATACATTTTTGTTTTTCGAGGTAGGGTCTCACTCTAGCCCAGGCTGACCTGGAATGTATTACATAGTCTCAGGGTGGCCTCAAACTCATGGCAATCCTGTTACCTCTGCCTCTGAGTGCTGGGATTAAAGGTGTGCACCACCATGCCTGGCTTTTGGTTGCTTTTGAATTAGGATCTTATTCTAGCTCAGGTTGAACTATAGCTCAGACTGGCCTTGAACTCATGGTGATCCTCCTATCTCAGCCTCTCCAGTGTTGGGACTAAAGATGTATGGCACCACACCCTGCTAGTGTATACTTTTTGAATAAAACTAGATTTTTTCCTCTAAAGTGATAAAGTGCTTAGACTGATGAAAAATAGAGCTGGGTCTTTAATTATTACCTTTGTCTATTTGTCTAAGATTTGAGCCCATTTAGAAATATGTTTGTGTTACATCATGTCATATGGCCTTTGGAATGTTGTTTGCTTCTTGGTAGATTTGTTCGTGGTAAAAACCTTCACAAATAAGAATCGGTCTTTAAAAAGGTTTACTATGATCACTAAATGAAGTTTGCATTTTGAATCATCTTATTTGTGCTAGGGCAATTTTACTATTGTTTCACAATTCTTACTTAGAAAACAGAAAAAAAAAAAGCAAACTAAGAGGCATTTAGCTTTTCTTTTTTTTTTTTTTTTTAAACTAAAGTTTGTATTCATTTGTGGGTGAGAGAGAGAAAGAAAGAAAAAGAGAATTTGGGTAAACCAGGGCCTTTAGCCCCTGCAAACAGACCCCACATGCCTGCACCACCTTGTGCATCTGGTGTATGTGGGTAATGGGGAGCCAAACCCAGATTGTTAGGCTTTGCATGCAAGTGCCTTAACCACTCTGCCATCTATTCAGCCCTTGTGTTCTATTTTTTTTAAAAGATTTTTATTTATTTATTTATTAGTGACAGAGGGAGAGAGAATGAGAATGGATGCGCCAGGGCCCCTTGCAAAAGAACTCTAGACGCATGTATCCCATGTGCAACTGGCTTACATGGGACCTGGAGAATTGAACCTGGGTCCTTCACAGGCATGGCTTAATCTCTAAGCCAGCTCTTCAGCCCCTTGTTCTATTTTTTTTTTTTTTTTTTGTATGAACGAACTGTATTTGTATTTCTGGTGGAAAGAATATAATCATCAGCTAAAATAGGATGTTTCTTGATTTTTTTTTCCAATGTCACTATGTAAAACTCTTAGTTAAACCCAAACATTTTTTACTATACTCACCTTTCTTAAAAATACATTTTATTTATTTATTTACTTAGAGAGAGAGAGAGAATAGGTCTGCCAGGACCTCCAACCACTGCAAATGAACTCCAGATGCATGTTCTGCCTTGTTCTTCTGGCTTTATGTGGGTCCTGGAGTATCGAACCTGGGTCCTTAGGCTTCATGGGCAAGCACCTTAACTGCTAAGCCATCTCCGCAGCCCATTTGTTATTCTCATATCTTTAATGATGGCCATTCATGCATAATACAGGTTTAAGTCATAGTGAAAGGATACTTAACTAAATCACACATTGCATTTTCAGGCACAACTGGTCCTGTCCAAGTCATTATCACCGAGACCCCCAGCCAGCCCAACTCCCACCCCATCCAGTGGAATGCTCCAGAGCCGTCTCACATCACTCAGTACATTCTCAGATGGAGGCCCGTGAGTATGCTGTCAGAAACCTGGGCTATTGAGTGTCCTGGTCTTACTAGATTAGGATATAGGGCTTTCTTGCTTCTGAGTTAACAAATCTAATTAAGTATCATAATTTTCTTTTAATTTTCTTAGTGACTAGTCAATAGATGGCCAATCAAATTGATACGTAGATTTGCTATTTTTGTATTTACAAGGAATTCCATCTTTATGTTAAGAAGATCTAACAAATATCCTCATCCAGTATATGGGAGGAAAATCAACCATTTTTGAATGTTTTTCAACTCCATCCGAGGATGAAATTGTTGGCATTCTTTCTATAGTTTGAAAAACATAGCTAAATTAAAATTCCCTTCTGATTAACTTCTTATGCAAAGCTTTACTTTTGATCCTCTAAAGTTAGTTAGACCGAAGGAAAATGGGAAATGAGGGAGAGAAGGAAGTGAGGGTTTGGGAGGGCATTTGGTTTGTTTAAAGAAGTGAGTATGATGTTTTTTAAGTGTATCTACAAATTGAAAAAAATCATACTAAGGAGGCTAGTGTTCTATTCAACTTCTACTTTTCTCATCCTCTCAAGTCTGCTCTCTTACATCTCCAAAGTTCCTGACTTAATTTGAAAAGCACGGTTTTAGATATAGGAGGAAAATGTCTGTTTTTATTCGTATTTACTTGTGAGAGCGTGCGAGCACGAGCGCCTCAGGGCCCCTTGCTGCTGCAAATGAACCCCAGAGGCATGCGCCAGGTGTGCTAGGAACTCGAACCTGGGCCAGAACACTTTGCATGCAGGTACCTTCAGCTGCTCAGCCATCTCCCAAGCCCCAAATGTCTATTTTAAATCATAGCTATCAAATTTGAAGTCTTCTAAGACAAAAGCAAAACACAACATATGACTAACTTGTAGCTGAATTTAAACCCTTCAAGAGGAAGTCAAAGGTTTTTGATTTTTGTCTTTTATTTTAAGGCTGGGTCTCACTCTAGCCCAGGCTGAGCCGGGGCTCCCTCTGTAGCCAGGCTGCTCTCGTGGCAGTTCTCTTACTTCAGCCTCCTGAGTGCTGGGATTAAAGGCGTGAGCCGTCACACCCAGCTAAGTGAACCTTTGAAGATAACCTCTTTTTGTAATGAACAATGTTGAATGCTAGTCACATGAGTCAGTGATTTTTTTTTTCTTCTTTTCTCTCTAACATCTGTCTCTCATCTTTTCATCTCACCTTCTTTTCCCCCCACTATGTAGTCTCAGGGTGGCCTGAAATTCACAGGGATCTTCCTACCTCTGCCTCCTGAGTGCTGGGATTAAAGGCAAATACACCACACCCAGCTCATCACCACTAATTTTATTTGAAATTTAGCTCTGAATTATTTGGCAAAGCCTATCCAAGTGGGGGCATTCAAAAGTAGATGCAATATGTATATTCAAATGGAAAATCACCAAAAGAATGAGTTTTTAACAAAGAATTTTTTTTATTACTGTGTGCCACCTGAGTTTATTTTCTGATGTTTCATAGCTAACTATAGAAGCTCTCTCATTGCATATAAATTTTGAGCTAATTGTAATGACTAATTTAAATTTCTTTCACAGTGAACTTGAGTTTAAATTTAAAGAGAACTAGTATCACTTTCATTTATCCCCAAGATATAAATGGGCACTTGAGCATTTAAGTATGGACAAACTGGATGATTGGGTAATTTCAAAAAAACTCACTGAAGCATTAAAAATGTATTTTGATACTTAAACTGCTTTAGAAGATTTATACTTGAAAGGATTTCTTCTTGTTTGAAGTCAGGATGGTTCTTTTCCACACACTCTATTGCAATGGCTTTAGTGGTCCATGACATATTAATGAAGTTGGACAGGATGTAAAAATGTAAACTGGCAGCAAAAGATTAAATAAACTGAATTACATTCTTCTCTAGTTTCTCCCAAAGTTGGCTAACCACTCTTGATGGGTCGATGGGCTGAGTCACAAAATCTTATAAATTGAACTTTCTTTGTCATGGCCCCAGGGTGTGCATCAAAGCAATCTTATGCCTCCCAGTGCTTCTGTGAGGCAAGACACTTGAATTGTGTCCCATTAAATTCAAAGACTGAGTGGCCATGCGTGGTGGTGCACACCTTGAGTTCCAGAACTTCGGAGACTGTAGTAGAGATCTGTGAGTTCAAGGCCAGCCTGGGGCCAGCCAGATCAGCCCAGGCTAGAGTGAGATCTTGAGCCTCGAAAAATAAACAACCAAACGAACAAGACACTGTGTGTGTGTGTGTGTGTGTGTGTGTGTGTATGGCTTTTTCTCACTTTAGAGAGAAACGCAGCATTGCTTATAGTAAAAGTGAAAAACTGGAAAGGCAAAAAAAAAAAAAAAAAAGGTCCTGGTATTAAATATTCCATAATCTGGCCCCTGGGAAGGTGTTCAGTACCTCAACTGTAACTTTGAGCGATTCACTCTTCATTCCTCCACCTTTGAAATGGGGGCGGCAGCACCCTTTACTCGGTGGAAGATGAGATGAATGAGAGCACACCAGTGTGGCACCACGTGTGGCACACATGAACTCACCTGTTCATGCCAAGTTTTCATGGCTTTCGACAAGAACGGAGCTACAAAACCAATCTCCCCCCATTCTTCTTTGAAACTATTGACCCTCCTCTTGGAATACCCACCCTTGTGTAATATTTCCTTTTAATTTAAACATTCAGAAAAACTCCGTGGGCCGCTGGAAGGAAGCCACCATTCCAGGCAACCGCAACTCGTACACCATCAAAGGCCTGACGCCAGGTGTGATCTACGAGGGGCAGCTTATCAGCATCCAGCAGTACGGCCACCGAGAAGTGACTCGCTTCGACTTCACCACCAGCGCCAGCACGCCCGTGACCAGTACGTATCCAGCGTCCTCGGCTGTGCCCAAGTTTCTCACCCTCGGGGTCTCCTCCAGAAATGCTCTCCTTTTCTGCTCACTTCCTTTCACAAATGAACCTTTCTTCCTTTTGTTTTTTCTTTTTCAAATAATGATAATCTGCAGTCAAGGATGGTGATTGTTCGAGATGATCTAAGGTTGTCTTTCCCCTTTCTGCGATGTCCTAGGCAACACCGTGACAGGAGAGACAACACCCTTTTCTCCTGTTGTGGCCACTTCTGAGTCTGTCACTGAAATCACAGCCAGCAGCTTTGTGGTGTCCTGGGTCTCGGCTTCAGACACAGTGTCAGGATTCCGCGTGGAGTACGAGCTGAGCGAGGAGGGAGATGAGCCCCAGTACCTGGGTGAGCTGAACATGTGCCTCAGTGGGGGCTGGAGGGCTGGGTGACTGGCATCTTGGGCATCTTGGGAGATGCATCTCGACCTGTGCTCTTTGAAACTGCTCCCAAGCTCAGACTGAACCCACTTCCCCTGGTCAAAGGAAGGAGGGGCAGTCCCTGCCTAGATCTGGCTTGATCTCCCAGAGCACTTTCACATTACCCTGGTTTACGCGGCATCAGGCCACATAGCAAAACCTATTTTCTTCATGGTTATATTTGTCAGGATGAGGCCAGTAGCTGGCGATGTTAGCCTTCGGGGCTGAAGAGCACCTTCATGTATGCTTTTCAAATTCCTGTGGTAAGGGACTTTTTGACGAAAAGGCTACTGAGCCATGGCTGAGCTAGGAGGATTGCCGAGTTGAAGGCCAGCCTGGGCTAGAGTGAGACTTTGCCTCAAAAACAAACAAACCAATCAATCAATCAGTCAACAAACCAAATAACACACCCATATGACCAGTACTAGAGCAAGAAAAGGAATACCCCCTTTGCCGGGCATGGTGGCACACACCTTGAATCCCAGCACATGGGAGGCAGAGGGATGAGGATCGCAGTGAGTTCAAGGCCAGCCTGAGACTATATAGTGAATTCCAGGTCAGCCTGAGCTAGAGTGAGACCCTATCTCAAAAACCAAAACAAAAGAAATCAAAGAATATCCCCCTAGCCCCATTCACCATCATCCTTCTACCCATGGCTACACCGTGACTAATAACTACAGAGAGCTATTTAAAAAAAATTTTTTTTTTTGTTCATTTTTATTTATTTATTTGAAAGTGACAGAGAGAGAGAGAGAGGCAGATAGAGAGAGAGAGAGAATGGGCACGCCAGGGCTTCCAGCCACTGCAAACGAACTCCAGATGCATGTGCCCCCTAGTGCATCCGGCTAACGTAGGTCCTGGGGAATCGAGCCTCGAACCGGGGTCCTTAGGCTTCACAGACAAGCGCTTAACCGCTAAGCCATCTCTCCAGTCCCGAGAGAGCTATTTTTCAAAACGTGGGGATGGGTCGTAAAAGTTACCCCTGAAACAATGGAACATGGAAGAACTATCCCGTAGTGTAGTGGAAATTGCAGGTGATTCACTGACACTTTCCTTCTAGTTTTTTCTCCTTAAGAGTATGGCACTCTTGAACTGTGGGGGCATTGCTCGCTTCCGGCCAGTAACCTCTCCTTGGTCTTTCAAAGATCTTCCAAGTACAGCTACTTCTGTGAACATCCCTGACCTGCTTCCCGGCCGCAAGTACATTGTCAACGTCTATCAGATCTCGGAAGAAGGAAAGCAGAGCCTGATCCTGTCTACTTCCCAGACAACAGGTACATGTGCGCTCCGTGCTGGTCAAAGGTTCTTCTTGCGCGGTGTCATCTTGAATGCCTGTAATCGCAGCACTTCCGAGGTAGGAGGATCACTGTAGGTTCAAGGGCAGCCTGGGAATACAGAGTGAGTTCCAAGTTTGAGCTAGAGTGAGACCCTGCCTCATACAAACAAACAAGAAGTGCTTTCTTCCTGTAAATAGTGGGCCTATATATAGCAGCACTGATTGCTATGTTTCCACCTTTCTTTCTAAGCACCTGATGCCCCTCCCGATCCTGCCGTGGACCAGGTTGATGATACCTCGATTGTTGTTCGCTGGAGCAGACCGCAGGCGCCCATCACAGGTCAGCTTAGCTTCCTGCTTTGGCCTCTGTATTAGTCTTGGTCTATAGGTGTAGAGGGAATATATTTTGATTAAGATCTGGCCTAAATCTGTTTCTCATATAGGTATTTGTGGGTGTGTGTGGGTATGTGTGTGTGTTTACCAACTCCTTACATGCGCATGCACCTATAAAGGCAGCCCATTGGCAGACTGAAGCAAGCATTCCTGGGTTGCAGAGGTAGAATGTTCCTGGAACCTCACTCTAATGCTTCCTTGGCAAGAAGGAGCTAAGTTTTGCACCTTAGCCTCATTAGTGAGGTTCCCAGAAGACACGTACGTCTACGCAGTGGTTGCTCCAAGAAGAGAGATCAGCTCACCATGACTAGTTACATCTGCAGCTTCTCTAGTTGACATTTATTAAGGCTCTGCAGTCTTCAAGGATGGTGGTCATTATTAAGAAAACTGTTATTAAGAGCATGGCTGTTCTGATTTGCTCTTTGGGCTGAGCAGTCGGCACCTGTAACACTGAGGGAGTCCACGCAATTGTCCTCATTCCTCATAGTCTAACAAGATGCTAAGGGCCACTAGAAAGGGGAGGATCTGCCATTCGTCTGCTCTCCGTTTCACAAGGCATTGCCTCTAACTTTGCTCACACCTGCAGGGTACAGGATTGTCTATTCGCCTTCAGTAGAAGGCAGCAGCACAGAGCTGAACCTTCCTGAAACTGCCAACTCCGTCACCCTCAGTGACCTGCAGCCGGGTGTTCAGTACAACATCACTATCTACGCCGTGGAAGAGAACCAAGAGAGCACTCCTGTGTTCATCCAACAAGAGACCACTGGCGTCCCGCATTCAGGTGACTGGCACATCCCTTGGTGTGGGATTTCTTAGGGTTTGATCAGGTTGCATCTTTAACCTCCTTCCTTGGAAAGATGAACCTTTGTGGGTTGTGGTCATTGGACCCTCAGCCTCCTGGAAGGCCTTGAGGTTCACAGCACATATATAGATGGCGCTCCCCAAGAAGAGGGCTCTATTGTCTCTGTCAGCAGTTCCTGCATCCAAGTAATCTGATATATATTCATTTTTCCCTTAAGCTTAGGAAAGTCAGCTGAAAAGTTGACACCTTATCAAAGACAGCTAGTGAGTTTTCTTGTTAAAAACTGACACCATCACATCTTATTTTTCCCCATATACTATAAAATGAATCAGTTATGTATGTTAAAGTTTTAGGGATTTTGTGTATTTAACTTCTGACTCTGATATGCTGGAAACTCATATGCCTCTCTGTATATTTTAGATAAGTTTCCAATATCAAAATACAGGTCATACGTAAGAGTATCTCTACAAAGTTTTTTTTTTTTTTTTCTGATTATGAACCAACCTAGCCTCGCTCTGAAATTAGTGACTCTAAGCAATGCCTGAATTGTTGAGGAAACTGTTTTTTTTTTTTTTTTTTTTGCCAATAACTTTTAATAAGAGTGAATGACCCGTTTTTCTCTTTTCTTTTAGATAAAGTTTCCCCTCCCAGGGACCTGCAGTTTGTGGAGGTGACAGATGTGAAGGTCACCATCATGTGGACACCCCCTGACAGCCCTGTGACCGGCTACCGTGTGGATGTGATCCCCGTCAACCTACCTGGGGAGCACGGGCAGAGGCTACCCGTCAGCAGGAACACCTTCGCAGAAATCCTGGGACTGACCCCCGGGGTCACTTACTATTTCAAAGTGTTTGCTGTGAACCAGGGCAGAGAAAGCAAGCCGCTCACTGCTCAACAGACAACGAGTACGTCCCGCCCTTGCCTGTCTCCCCTTTTAGGGTTATCTGTGATGGATACAATGCGTCACTCCCTGTCAGGTTGAGCAATGCCAGCTATAGGGCAATAAACACAAAGCAGATCAGAGATGGACGTAAGACCCAAGGTAGGCTCTGTGGGTGCTAAGTAATGGATGCCAGCATGCATTTGCCACTGGTTGGAACCAGCAGAGGGGAGTTTAAAATAACTAATTTCTTTCGTGAATGGAGACATGGATAAGTAATATGAGTGCACTTTTCTTTTGCCTCTCTTGTTTCCTTCATTCCTTCCTCCCTCCCTTGGGGTGCTAGGGATGGAAAGTACTCTATCACTTTGGACTATACAAATTCAGTGCTCCGCATCATGGTTACACTTGCATATGTGTGTAATTAAATCTAGATCAAAGTTAAAATGCAGTCTCAGCTTTTACAGTAGAATCTCAAAACAGTAATTGCCGAGCTAGGACTGCAGCTCAGTGGTGGGATGCTTGCCCGGCATGTCTGAGTCTTGAGATGTCTCCCCAGCACCTCAGTGAGAAGATGCAAAAATAACAATTCCTGACCATTTACTGCTATTGAGTACCAAGTTGCCTGCTCAGGTTTTTTTTTTTTTTTTTTTTACGAGCACTATCCTTGTATTCAGTCTATTTTTCCAATTTAGAAAGGAAAATTATGTTATTTCTGTTGGATAAGGAAAGAAACTTGAGACCTTTTCCAGTTCTGCTACGTGTAAGGTCACAGAGCTCGGAACTGATCGAGCTGGTTCTACGTGCTCTTTCTCAAAGTCCATCTTCGTGGTTATCACACTCAGCTGCCTCTCGAAGGTACTTCTCTCTGAAAGATGTTTTAAATTCCTGTGGAGAGCTGCTAGTTCTCAGACTCCAAGAAAACCGACCACATATGTGACTCTTTGAATTAGTACAAGCTCCCAATGCCCCACCATGACCAATGGTGATTGTTGTCTCACCTGATCCATGAGAAAATGGCTTTTATTTCTCCAGTAAAGGACTAGTTGTTCAGTAAATGCATAGAATAAAGTCCACAATCTATATGAAACTTTATTATTGGGCTCATTTTATTGGGCTTACCCCTCCTTTTTAAAAAGATTTTTATTTATTAGAGACAGAGAGAAGTTGAGAGAGAGAGAGAGAGAGAATGGGTGCACCAGGGCCTCTAGCCACTGCAGACAAACTGCAGACGCATGCACCACCATGTGCATCTGGCTAATGTGGGACCTGGAGCATCAAACCAGGGTCCTTAGGCTTCGCAGGCATGTGCCTTAACCGCTAAGCCATCTCCCCAGCCCAGGCTTACCCTTTTTGGACCAGAGCAAATTGGGTTTGTAAGACTATAATGAAACTATAATTTGTGAAGGTGATGGTGAAGTCCAGCTGGAATATCAACCTTTCCAAAAGATGACAGTCAAGTAAAAAGGTCAACAATTTCTTATAGCAGACATAGAATTTTGGCCAAATTCTACGTAGCACTCCATCTCCAGGGTCTTGACTTTGACTTCAGTTTCAACTTTCAGGACAGATAATAGTACTTAGTCAAGATTTAGGATTTCAGTATGGTAATTACACTGGATCTAAACTTTTTTTTTTTGACATGTTGCATCTTATTATTTTTTTCTAGAATTGGATGCTCCCACTAACCTCCAGTTCTTCAACGAAACTGACAGGAACGTCCTGGTCACTTGGACTCCACCTCGGGCCCGGATTGCAGGTTACCGACTGACGGTGGGCCCTACCCGAGGAGGCCAGCCGAAGCAGTACAATGTGGGGCCCTCAGCTTCCAAGTACCCCGTGCGGAATCTGCAACCTGGGACTGAGTACACTGTGACCCTGATGGCTGTGAAAGGCAACCAGCAGAGTCCCAAAGTCACCGGCATCTTTACTACTCGTAAGCTGAATTTCACATGTCTTTCAAATGTGATGTAGCTTCTTAGTTATATTGATATTCTTTTCTTTTTATTTTATTTTATTTAGTTATTTTGTGGAGGGGAGTTGAGGAGGGTATCACTGTAGTCCAGGCTGACCTGGAATTCACCGTGTAGTCTCATACGGGTCTCAAACTCACAGCCATCCTCCTACCTGAGCCTCCCAGGTACTGGGATTAAAGGCGTGCACTGCCATGCCTGGCTCTGTTTTTTTTTTTTTTTTTTTTTTTCCCAATTTGAACTTAGCATATTATTTAAAGCATGCTACCAACAGTGTGTGCCATGGGCTGGCTTCCAGCCTGAATTGTTTTGTTTCTGGTCTGTACCAAGATGAGGCGCATGTACCAGGTTGTGCATCACCAAGCATGCCGTTTGGGCTGAGTGATAAATTTTTTGAGGTAAGATTTTCTTGATGAAGGAAGCAGTGTGATAATTTGCAGACATTTCTAAGCTCCTCATATCCTCTCATGCCAGTCAGGGTTTTCTAAAGGAGCAGACACAGCAGAGTGACTATGTATTATAAAAGGGTTCATTACATTGGCTTGCGCAGGACAGGCTGGGCAGTGCAGCAGTGGCTGGTGGCGGCTCAGTCCTTGAGGCTGGATGCTTCGGCACTCAGTCTGGCTCTGAAGGCCTGGAGGGGTCCATGGATTGCTGCTTGCTGGTTTCAGTACACGTTCGAAGACTGAAGGAGATGGTAGCAACAGGGTAGATGAACTCCGCAGCAAGGCACTAGGAGAGAAGGCCTGCTTGGTCCTGAAACCTCCTCATGTACAGGTTACCACCAGAAGGACGATCTCTCTGGGAGAGGGTCTCCTTCTCAGGGAATCCTGGGAACGCAGATCGACCCAAGACATGTCTTTTACTTGATCCACAACCTGATAAAGCTGACAACGCACTCTGAGTAAAAAAAAAAAAAAAAAAAAAAAAAAATTATTACATAATATAAGAAAAACTGAACCCTGTTATATAAAATTAATTTGCTAAAGAATAAGACAAAAAAAGAAGTCAACACCTGTGTCTCCATTATAGCATGTTGGGCATAAAATGATAGCAACACATGCTGAGTAAAAGATGCTTGTGGACTGAATGGATGGCAGCTAATAGAAAAAGAAGTTAGGGGGTCTGGAGAGATGGCTTGGCGGTTAAGGTGCTTGCCTGCGAAGCCTAAGGACCCAGGTTCAACTCCCCTGAACCCACATAAGCCAGATGCACAAGGTGACGCATGTGCACAAGGTGGCACCTGTGTCTGGAGTTCATTTGCAGTGGCTAAGGCCCTGACATGCCATTTCTTTCTCTCTCTCTGTCTTATAAAGAGAAGTTAGGAAAATGATTTCTTTTCCATCCTTGGCTGCTAAAGGCTGAAGGACATCTCCAGCACAGAAGAACTATTTTTTTAGTTTCTAGGAAACTTGAAATTCCACATAGAAAAAAAATACTAGTAATAATTTTTGGTTATGTTTATCCTTTTGCCAATAATTTAGAGGAAATGGTCTTAAACCTCCGTCCTACATATCTACATCCCAATAAAGGCCTCTATTCACAAACTGATTTCTATTACACACATTCCATTTACGTTATGAAGAATTATGACATACCCTATCAAGCTCCATGCTTGTTATTTTCAACTTGACACTTTGAATTATGGAAACACCTAACATAAGAACTTTTTTTTCTTTTTTTGCATTTACTGCAATTGTCTCTCTTAGTTTATAGTTTTTCAACAGCTTTCAACACATCTCTTAACTAATTTAAAAATATAGATCTCAGCAGTTAAAGGCATTTGTTTGCAAAGCTTGCTCACCCAGGTTTGATTCCCCAGCACCCACGTAAAGCCAGATGCTCATAATGGTGCAGAGAGGCCCTGGTGTTTTCGCTCTCTTGCAAATAGATTAAAATTAAAACAAACAAACAAACAAACAAGGTAAGCTTAGTTTATCAGTAACTTGGGAATCTATTTCTCAAAGAAAAATTTTTTTTTTCCTATAGAAATCTATAATCTCCCATAAACTTCATGTACATTTTGTACACAGTGTTGGATTATTAATCACAGGGAAATGAAATATGCTTTTAACTTGAAAGAAATCTCACTTGAAAATTTTACTATTGAAGTATGGTTTTGAGTTAATCTAAAATCTACTCAAGAAATTAATCTATTTTTGTTTCTTGTCCATGTCCATTTCTCTGGATGTCCTTCAGTGAAGGAGAGTGGAGATATCATTACATGTGGACTTTCAGTAGATGTCTTCCATTTCTCTGCAGTGGCATGTAGAATTACATGTAGTCTTTTTTCACATGCCTCAATATGTAGTTTCTTTTTTGCTGGAAAAGCATTTTTAATGATGATAGCAATAATTATGCATAGGGAGTGAGTCACTATAGATGTTTTAATCACTTTTGGGGACTTTGATATATGTTGAATGCCTGCCTTATGCTTTATTGGATGTGTTTATATAAACTATTATATTTGAATTATTGGGTAGGTTTTTGTATTTATATAGACTATAACTATTTGAATTAAAGTATGATCATAAAGCTAATTTTATTAACTAAAATTTAATTAACAGTGCATTGCATATAGTATGCTGTCAAAAAATATGAATAGATGATTGATTGAGGGACAAGTCATAATGAAACCAGCTCAGCCATGCTCAGATTCAAATCACCCACTGCAAACAAGGAGTTACAGAACTCCATTTGAACCTCAAACATTCCCCAAGGCTGTAAATACCAGTAGGGTTTACATGTTTTTGAAATTAACTTTCTTACTATTTTACTATAACCGAATTCTGAAAATAACTGTTAATGAATTTTATAACGATTGCTAACTTCTTAAGAGCAATTGTGAGAACGTGCAAAGCATAAGCTATCTCAGCCTGCTCCCTTATCGATAGGGCCCAGGTGACGGCTCGAACAGCCCGCCTGTTCTTCTCCTACCGAGACCGGCCGCATCCCACAACTCATGCTAACAGTCGTGTTCTTTGTTGTACATCGGTTTGTGGGTTTGTGGTCTGGTGATATTTTATTTCATTTCATTTTATTTTATTTATTTTTTTTTTTGCGATAACGGCCTTCCCAGGCAGAGAGCATCAACTTGAACTTGGGAAGATTTGAGCTGGCTGCCTCAAACACTAGAAAACACCCAGTCTTAAGGCCTAGGACACATGAGGAGCATGGCGCTTGTGAAAATGCTGTGGCTTTCACAGATGTTTCGTGAAAGAAATTGACTGTTCTCTGTACTGTTTCTTGTGAGGCGAGAATGACACCCAGGACTGGCCCAGGCATTTCGGCAAAGTCAGCAGCAAGCAGTGTCTGATTTCTTTGGCACTGGAAGGCACCAGGTGTCACTCACCCTAGTTCTCCCCAAGTGCCATCAAAATAGCATGCTCATAAATTGGCTACAGAAGCAGTACAGTCATTACAGGAATCTCTGATAGTTCTCCACACATATGTTTGACTCTGTCCAACTGTTTTAGAAAGAAAAATAGCCAGGTGTGGTGGTAGGAGGATTGCTGTGAGTTCGAGGCCACCCTGGGACTACGTAGTGACCTCCAGGTCAGCCTAGCTAGATACAGTGAGACTCTACCTTGAACCTCCCCCCCCAAAAAGAAAGAAAGGTAAATGAAACATTAAAACCTAGCCTGGAGAAAACATGGAAGCATTGCAAGACTGAACCTAGATTTCCACATGAAATACACAAAAAGTGATCGATTAGAGCTGGGTAGAGCCTGGAGTCTGAAAATGTTTTCATCTTTGCTTGGGGTTAGGGGTGAAGCTCGGCTGGTAGAATGCTTGCCTGCCTTGGGGGGTTTGCTCGCCAAGCACTGCATAAACCAGGGGTGGTGGCACACATCTGTAATCCTAGCACTTGGGAGGCAGGAACAGAAGGATTAGAAGTTTGGGGTTATCATTGGCTGCATAGCGAGTTTGAGGCCAGCCTGAGCTACCTGGTCTGAAAAACAAATTAGTTCTTTTTTGTATAAGTCTGAAAGATAATGAGCCATTCGTAATTTAGTATAAATGCATACAGTAATGTGGATTGGTTTTCTTCTCTCCAGTGTGAACAGGGTTTGGTTGTGAAGCAATGAGGGTATAATTGTAAATTTATCAGTCAGGGATATCAACAGACTGGGCAACACTTGAACTTAACTTTCCTGACTCAGACATCTTGGATTCTGAGACCTAAATTTATAAACAGATTTACAAGATTGTTGAGAGCATCATTTTAAACATGGGATAGGCTGCCTGGCTCAAGTATAAAATACTCAGCCTAACTTTCTTAATTCTGCATACATGTGATTTTTTTTTCTTCTCTTTCTTTCTTTTTTGAAGTAGGATCTTACTCCAGTGTAGGTGTCCTCAAACTCACTCTGCAGGCTGCTCTCAAACTCATGGCCACCCTTGTACCTCAGCCAGCTTGAGTGCTGGGATTAAAGGCATGCACCACCGTGCCTCCCTTCCCTTCCCTTCCCTTCCCTTCCCTTCCCTTCCCTTCCCTTCCCTTCCCTTCCCTTCCCTCCCTCCCTCCCCTCCCCTCCCCTCCCCTCCCCTCCCCTCCCCTCCCCTCCCCTCCCCTCCCCTCCTTCCTTGTGTCAGGATACTGGGAGAGGCAAAGTATACTTTTGTTGTAATTCCTCAAGAATACTAAATTTCTTCAGCGCTGGTATTCTGAGTGAATGAATACATGTCTGAGGAATGGATTTTTAAATTTATTTATTTATTTATTTATTTATTTGAGAGAGAGAGAGAGAGAATGGGCATGCCTGGGCATCCAGCTGCTGCAAACGACTTCCAGATGCATGTGCCATGTGCATTGGCTTACATGGGTCCTGGGAAATTGAACCTGGATCCCTTGGCTTTGCAGGCAACTGCCTTAACCACTAAGCCATCTCTCTAGCCCAGATCTTTAAACTGAAAGTCCAGTTATGGTTTCAGAGTTTGTCTTGACTGCAACTAAAAGTAATCTGCCATAAGTATGAAAGTATGAAGTAACAACAGCATGAAGCCATCCCCCCCCCTTTTTTTTTTTGGTTTTTCGAGGTAGGGTCTCACTATGGCCCAGGCTGACCTGCCTGGATTAACTATGTAGTCTCAGGGTGGCCTCAAACTCACGGCAATCCTCCTACCACTGCCTCCAAGTGCTGGGATTAAAGGCGTGCGCCACCACGCCCGGCTCCCATCTTTTTATTACACTTAATTATAAGCCATTGTTCATAATGCTTCAGAAATAAAATGACCATCAGTTTTTGGTGATGTTATACATCTTGTAAAGAAATTTTATACTGATGGTATAAGAATTTATTGCCACCAAATTCAGGGCCCCAAAATAATGAAAAGACAAAGATCACAGGATCCAAGAAGTTGAAAGTGGTTTCATGCGAGCCTGTAGCCCCATTGTTTTGTTCAGGTATGAGCCACAGACCAGAGCTGGCATCATCTGCCAGTTACAAGTGTAGACTTGCCACCCCAGCATTGGACTTGCAGAAGCAGCGCCTGTAATTACGCCAGGTCCCAGGTGATTCGTGTGACACATTACTGATAAGGAGCACAGATCCCCAAGTTCTCAGCTAATTGGAACCTAGGCTGCATTCTCTGTGTGTCGATTAAAGGCCTCAGCAAAAACACTTATCAATCTACATTCTCTGCAGAGCCCAAGGTTTGAACCCATGTGTTCGTTTATTTCACAGTGCAGCCTATGAGCTCCATTCCACCGTACAACACAGAGGTGACGGAGACCACCATTGTGATCACATGGACGCCTGCTCCAAGGATTGGATTCAAGGTAAATTGCTCATGCTCCTAATCCCATGATACAGCCCTGAGGCACCTTTCTGCTTCTGGATGTGGTAAACAGGATACCGGAGACCTGGGTTTTGTAACTGCTCAGCCCTCCAGGGCCACAGCATGTGAGAAAGCGCTAATTGCTGCAAGGATGGACTGAGGCTTTTCTCTTTGGCAAGGGAGAAAAAAAAATACTCATGCAGGGAGCTGTTAGTTCCTGTTGTTTTATTTTCTCTGTCCTTCCAACCTCCCCCCCCCCCCACCAGCTACATTTTTAAAAAATATAGAAAAATTTCATTTGAGGTGTTGATCTAAATGGGTGTCACGCAGTTTACGAAAGTGAGACCAATTAAACTCAGAGTCACTTTTAAAATCACTTTTTTTTTTTTTTTTTTAATCCAACCAGCTTCATCTTAAACTTGTGCAAAGCCCTGTGGGTGAATCTCTTAATAGGAGTTAAGATTGAGGTCTTCCTTCTAGAGAGCTAGAGTCGGGTTCTTAAAAGTAATGATAACAGGGAAGTAATGCATACAAATGAAGATGTTGAAGTGAATTCCATTTTTTTGGCATTGAGAGTATGGGGAAAGAGCAACTTACTATGACTGGAAATCAAAACTGAATCCCTGTGGTTGATCATGGATCAATGTTCGCTTCAGTTTTTAGTAAGCAAGTAACTATACTGATGACCGTAGTACTTAAACATAGCAAGTGCCCTTTTGAGGACTGCCAGTATGTATACCTTTTAAATTCCCCTTAATGGTGCCATCCATTGTTTTCAGAAGCCATATAGCATGTGAAGGCTAACTCTAGAGCTGAACACTGTTTGATGACACAGTATTGCCTAGACTTTTGAAAAAGGATTTAATACTATAGACACATTTATTTTAGTTCTTTTGTAAAATAGAGTCATTCAGTTAAAGCTATGAACATATTTTTGCAGTGGGAATGTTTTTTGAGTACAAAGTGTTAAAGCCATTTATGTCTTTTAAATGACAAGTAAAAAGTGAAGTGGATATGAATAACTCATTAGGGAGAGAGAGAGAGAGCAAGTGAGCGAGCGAGCTCGGGGATTCCTTCTAGCATAGAGAAAACAGAAAGGAACATGTGGTCCAAAGCCCCTGTGTTCTTCTGATTTGTACCAGGAGGTCTTTATCAAGCAAGGCAGTAATGACATTGCTCTGGAACCTTCCATGGCTGGGAAGATAACTCTTCTATCCGGGTCCTACAATACAGGGAAATTCCGGCGAAACTGTAAAATAGAGTTAAAGCAAATCCCCAACCCAGCTCCTAATAAGGCACATTGTGAATTTCTAAGGAGCTCACATTATACCAAGTGTGACCGCAGCCTCTCAGCTCTGGAGAAGCTGTCTTCAAGTTCACTTCACTTTCCTTGTTCTAGCTGGGTGTGCGACCGAGCGAGGGAGGTGAAGCCCCCCGAGAAGTAACTTCTGACTCAGGCAGCATCGTTGTGTCTGGTTTGACTCCCGGAGTGGAGTACACCTACACCATCCAAGTCCTGAGAGACGGGCAAGAACGGGACGCACCAATCGTGAACAGGGTGGTGACGCGTGAGTAGAGGCTCTGTACATTTTTCTTCATGCTTTTAAATTATTTTCACGTTTAAAAAAAAGCTCCCATATTAAAGCCAGGCATGATAATACATGCTTGTAATCCCAGCACCCAGGAAGTAGAGGCAGGAGGATCAGGAGCTCCACGCCAGCCTCAGCTAAATAGTGAGTTTGAAGTCAGGCTGGGCTACATGAGACTCTGTCTCAAAAAGCCAAAACATGTAGTATAAAATAGTATATCCATTAAAAAAAAAAATCCAAAACAAATCAAATTAACAAACTTCTAACCAGTGTCGCTGTTTACTTATAACAGTACAGGAAGCTGGGCGTGGTGGTGCACGCTTTTAATCCCAGCACTTGGGAGGCAGAGGTAGGGGGATCTCCTTGAGTTCGAGGCCACCCTGAGATTACATAGTGAATTCCAAGTCAGCCTGGGCTAGAATGAGACCCTACCTTGAAAAACAAAAACAAAAACAAAAACTAAAACAAACAAACAAAAAAAAAAAACGGTACAGGAAAAATAACCTGTTTCTAGTTACTCTTCAGTTATTGGTGCAATGGGTTCAGCTCTATGTATATTGTGTTATCACCCTGAAAATCTGAATGGCACTATCTGGAAAAATTTTAAATTGGCTAGATGTGGTGGTGCACGCCTTTAGTCCCAGCACTGAGAGGCAACGATCAAAGAACTGCTGTGTAGCCAGGCGGGGTGGCGCACGCCTTTAATGCCAACACTCAGGAGGAGGATCACCATGAGTTCGAGGCCAACCTGAGACACATAGTGCATTCCAGGTCAGCCTGGGCTAGAGTGAGACCCTACCTGGAAAAACAAAAAGAACTGCTGTGAGTTCCAGGGCAGTCTGGAACTACAGAGTGAGTTTCAGGTCGGCCTGGGCTGGAGTGAGAACCTACCTTGAAAAATTAAAAAAAAATTTTTAAAAATGTACATTGATAGTCTTCAGCAAGGGCTTCTCTAAATTCCAGTGGGCATTTGCATATTTAAAAAATGAAGTAAACTTTGTTCCCTGTATCCAAACAATACGTGCCATGTATCCCATGGTGTCAGACGTAAGTGTCCTTCCACAACAAGAACACTTAGGAACTTTCAAGGTGGAAACAATTTCAATACTAGTATAAAATCAATCCTGAAGACAGTCTTTGATCAGAAGGTGGTGGTCTACATCGTTCCTGCCTTCTCACTGATGGCGGAAGGGAATACGCCAAGGATGGGGGGTTGGGGGGATGGGGGGTCGAGGGGGCACGGGAGTACAGGAAACGGCTCCTAAGGTAGCTGTTTTACCTTAGCTTCAACTTCTCACTTGACATTTTCTTCCTGTGTAGCGTTGTCTCCACCGACAAACTTGCACCTGGAGGCAAACCCTGACACTGGAGTGCTCACGGTGTCGTGGGAGAGGAGCACCACCCCGGGTAAGCCTGGGAAGCACCCCAGGGCATGAATGCACAGTGCTCCCCAAGACACAGATTTGGGAAGTGGTGGTTCCCTTCAGGGAAGACTAGAGTCCAAAGATAGTGTCCAAGTACTTGGCTCTCCAGATGAATGAATGTTCCTTTCCCACCATGTTTACTTAAGTCACAGGAAACAGTCACAGGCTGTGGAGAAAAAGGTCAGACCTCTATATTGCAGGGAATCCTGGGGGCTGGATGGATAGAAGCATTTTGGATGATAACTTTTTGTTCAGTACATTTTAAAAACTGGGCAAGCAAATGGCTTAAACCATGCTACAGAATTCCTTTTTTTTGCGAGTTGCCATAAATCCAAAATTTATTTTTCACTGTATTTTACAAATACAGTTATCCCCTTGAATCTCTTGAGGACTGATTTCAGGATCTCCCATGTTTACCAAAATCTTCAGATGCTTAGATCCCTGGTGTTGTATTTGTTTATCATCTACACACATCCTCCATAGACTTTATTTATTTCATTTAATTTATTTACTTGGGAAAGAGAGAGAGGCAGATAGAGCAATTGGGTGCATTAGGGCCTCCAGCCACTGCAAAGAAACTCCAGACACACGCACTACCTTTTGCATCAGATGGCTTATGTAGATACTAGGGAATTGAACCTGGGTCTGTAGACTTCACAGGCAAGAGCCTTAACCACAAAGCCATCTCTCTAGTCCCTCCATATACTTTAAATCATGTCTAGATAACTTATGATACTGAATACAATATAAATAAAATAGTTATACTAGGTTGTTTAGAGAATGACATATCTGAAAACAAAATCTATATGAGATGCGTGGTTCTTTTCAAGTATTTTCTACCCATGTTGGTTGAATCATAGATGTGGAACCTATAAATTCTGTATTTTGTAATTAGTTTCATCACACAAATTCCAGAAACGACCTTCATTTTACACCACAAGAAAAGTCAACCTACACATAGTGACAGAATTTACACGATTATCTTGGCTCTTGGGATTTTAGTCAGCCTCAAAGAGTTTTGTAAGCATTGAATGACAGGGGAGTTCTCAATAAATACCAAGTCACTCGCCGCATCCCTTTCTGAGTCCATCATTACAGTATGTCTGATATGCCTTGGCTCATCAGTGTTCAGTGCAGTAATGTTCTCATGCTTTCTCCAGATATCACTGGCTATAGAATTACCACAACTCCCATGAATGGGCAGCAGGGAAGTTCTTTGGAAGAAGTGGTTCACGCTGATCAGAGTTCCTGTACTTTTGAAAACTTGAATCCTGGCCTGGAATACAATGTCAGTGTTTACACTGTCAAAGATGACAAGGAAAGTGTCCCTATCTCTGATACCATCATCCCAGGTAATAGAAAAATAAGCTGTTATCCTCAGAGTGGCAGTTTCAATAAGAGCGGGGATTAGCATCTTAATCCTCAGATACTTGAGTGTGTCAAACATACGTGGAGTGTAATTCCAACCTCCCAGTGCACTCTCCAAAACCACGGAGCCAATGCAGCTGTTTGGACAAAGGCTTTGCTGTTAACACTGCTTCACTGCCTGCTTCGCTGGGATGCTGTGTGTCGCGAAGGGTATGTGACAGAGTGGCAGCCGTGGCATTAACTCTGCACTGTTTGCTCACGTGAAAAGATTGCTAAATGGTGTCATGTGTCTGTACTCCGTGCTGACAGGCTAAAAGTAATGTGGTAAATGCATCCCTCAGCACACTTGTGCCTGATTTTTACAGTCCATATCAATTTCCAACAGCTTTCTATAAGATTTTTTTTTGTTGTTGTTTCCATATGTGAGCACTGAAACGCACTTGGTTGACAACATCCAATTCTTTATCTTGCAGCTTCAAATTCTTTTTTTTCAAATTGGAGGAAAGCAGAAAGAAAGAAGTAAGGCCAAGCCTTCAGGGCATTCTTGTGAACTGAAAGGTAGCACCCCAAAGGCCTGTCTAGGGACAGGCGTCTTGTTTGTTTAAGCTGGATTCTGACAGAAGGAAAGCATTGAGCACTATTTCATTTGCATTTACGAATATGAATTCATTAGCCGGTTATAAATTAAAATGTGAGCATTGGCCTGGGCTCAGAGCTGTCTAGCCTTGGCCTGAGAGTGCTGTCGAAGGGCACATCTCACCATGTACTCTAGTGCACAAGCACTACAGCCGTGACGAGTTTTGTATGGGGAACAAAACCAATTCAGCACGCTTTTTTTCCCCCAACTTTCTTTATGAAAGCTTTTATTATTATTAATAATAATAATTATTATTTTTTAACCAAAGGCTTTGGATGTTTTATTCTCCACTTTGATGATATGTACTACAGATATTATGTCTAAGTTCTTGGAGTGTTCTGACACCCTAAACATGCTTATGATATTTAGGGACCTTTGAAAAGTTCAAACTGTACTGGATGCATGAAAATCCATAAAAGAATATCGTAACCTGTTGCATTCTCCCGGGGAAGCACATGACTCAGGATGGTCGGGAAGGCTTTTCAGATACTTTGGAACAAATTGCATATTACCATCATTGCTTTACCATTCAATTTTACTACTGGTAACCTGATATACACTGCTTGATTTTTACCTCTTTTTTGCCTCTATTTTCCTTTTGCCTCCTCTTTGCTTCATAACTCAATAGAGGTGCCCCAACTCACTGACCTAAGCTTTGTTGATATAACCGATTCAAGCATCGGCCTGAGGTGGACCCCGCTAAACTCTTCCACCATTATTGGGTACCGCATCACAGTAGTTGCGGCGGGAGAAGGTATCCCTATTTTTGAAGATTTTGTGGACTCCTCAGTAGGATACTACACAGTTACAGGGCTGGAGCCGGGCATTGACTATGACATCAGCGTTATCACTCTCATTAATGGCGGAGAGAGTGCCCCTACTACACTGACACAGCAAACGGGTGAATTTTGAAAACTTCTGTGTTTGAAACATGGATGGTGTTGCATGCTGTCGCCAGTCACTCTGGTTAGATGTGGACAAGCCAGCAATTGGCCACATAGAAAAAGACAGGGTGGTTTGGGCAGATGAGGAATCAAATATGTACATTAACCTAGTTAACCTGATTGGATGAAGACATATATGCATGTAAACTTAAATGTACTTTCATTTAAACCAAAAACGTATACGTATACAAAGCCAGAGAAATCTAGATATCTGGTTGTAAGTAACAAATATTCAGACCTAGATGTTTGTTCTTTTTTTTCAATTCTGTGATAACCAGTTAATGCCAAAAGTACACTTCCACAGTGTACCACTATGCAATTCCTTCCACCTCCTCTTAAATTCCCACATTCCTTCTTTGCTGCTGAATTTTGACTATCAAAATTCACGATAGAATGGGAGGGGGTTGTTTCAAGGTAAAAAAGTATATATATATATATATGTATATAGACTTCAAGTATTCAACATTTTGCTGCATCACAAGGTAAAGAGACTCCTCTCTAACCACAGTCTGGAGACCAGCATGCAACATTTTATAGGTTCTCTGCCCTGCATGGTAAGAAACATGCTGAGAACCAATTTGCATGAACCCTTCTCACTTGTGAGTAGAATTCACTGGAGAACTGTGGCTATGCCAGTAGCTTGTAGACATCTCACTCGGGGGGTGCAGGGTGGGGGGAGACTCAGGACCTTTCGTCTTCTGTCTTGTGTGCATGTGGTTCTTTGGAAAGAACTGCTGTGTTTCATTTTGCTGTGTGGCAACTTTAAGCCTCTTCAGCCCGGCATCAAATCATCCTCAGTGGTAATGATGTACTGAAAACCAATATTTGAAAGTAGATTAAAATTATTCTTGAAAATACATTGATGGCAGAAAGGTTAAAGGGGCCTGGCAGTATTGTGGTAGTATTTTATTTTTAACGGTAGTTAAACACTATGACTTAGATTAGATTTAGACTTAGACTTTTTGCATGATTGAGTGTTTGCCTTTATGCATGAAATATTGATTTTACCTTTCCAGCTATTTTTTATTTGCTTTCACCTTAAAATTACATTAACTTAGTCTTCCCTCTTATTTGAAAAACCAGCTGTCCCTCCTCCCACTGACCTGCGATTCACCAATATTGGTCCAGACACCATGCGTGTCACCTGGGCCCCACCTCCCTCGATTGAGCTGACCAACCTGCTGGTGCGCTATTCACCAGTGAAAAACGAGGAAGATGTGGCCGAGTTGTCTATTTCTCCTTCTGACAATGCAGTGGTCTTAACAAGTAAGCACTCCCATATGTGCTCGATACCTGCGACTTCTCACTTGCCAGACTCTGGGTAAAAGAAGCAGCAACAGACTTATGGGTTTCCAAGCTTAAAATTCCAAAAGCTAATGTTACTGTTATTTTGATCTACCTTTGAGCTCTATGGCACTTAACAAACACAGCTCCAAGATTTCAAGCACATTCTGCTTCCAAATGAGTCCATCAAAATAACCGAATATCAAGAAAAAATTATATAACTAAGGGGGTGAAGGGGGGAAATAGGACCATGGTGTCCTCATATCTGTTTTATTGGCGTTTTGTTGGTAAAGGTGTCATCAGGTAATCTAGGACTGCTTGGGATGTATTAGGATTTGGTGAAGAAGGAGGCAGGAAGAGGGTTAATTGGTACTTTGGGAATCACCTGTTTGCAGGGTTTCTCAGAAGGTTGAGGCTGTAGAAAACAATGATCATTAAATAAGCAGGCAAGGTATGAAATTTCTAGTTCCTACCAGTTTGGACGAGTCATTTTTTTTTAAATTTATTTTTTGAGGCAAGCCCAACAGACTGGCCTCCCCTTTTTTTAAAAAAATGAGAGCAAGAGCGAGAGCGAGGGAGGGAGACAGAGAGAGAGAATTGGCATGCCAGGGCCTCCAGCCACTGTAATTGCCACCTTGTGCACATGTGTGGCCTTGCAAACTTTTGTCACCTTGTGTGTCTGGCTTATGTGGGACCTGGAGATTCAAACATGGGTCCTTAGGTTTCGCAGGCAATTATTAAGGCAATTAAAAATGTCTTAACTACTAAGCCAATTCTCTAGCCCATGGAACAATCATTTTTAAAAATATTTATTTGAGAGAGAGAGAGAGAGAAAAGCAGATAAAGATAGATAGAGAGAATGGGCGCACCAGGGCCTCCAGCCTCTGCAAACAAATTCCAGACGTATGTGCCACCTTGTGCATCAGGCTTTACGTGGGCCATGGGGAATCAAACTGAGGTCCTTTAGCTTTGCAGGCAAGTGCTCAGGCATCTCTCCAGCCCACAGTGATTTTTTTATTAAAGTAAATAAGTGTTTCAACATGGTGCTGCATTTCACATAAACATTACTTATTCCACTATTGTAGTAAAGTGCATAAAAACCACAAAACATTCCACACAAATAGCTTACGTTTAGGTATATTCCCAAATAGTGCTTTGAAAACAGCCTTTCCCTTTCAAATATGTTTTAGAAAGTGAAATACAAAGAAAGGCAGCTAAGCATGAATGTGGTCTCAACTTCTCACATTGTAGCCGAGGGCAAGAACATCCGTTTGCCTGTCTGGCTCTGGGCACAGGGCTGGTTCTGTTCTCGAGCACCCAGCTAGGTACCATAGTACCCAGCTTACTAGACCCTGCATCACATGCTGGCTCCAGCTTAGCCAGGTGCTGTCACATGATAATTATGTGTTCTAAGAATTTAATTCTAATACTACAACCTTACGGCAATTATTTATCCTCCAGAGTAGTCGTTATTGCCCTCTGTTTTTAAAATTTTTTTTGTTTATTATTTATTTATTTGAGAGCAACAGACAGAAAGAGGGAGGGAGGGAGAGGGGGAGAGAGAAAGAGAGAGAGAATGGGTGTGACAGGGCCTCCAGCCACTGTAAACGAACTCCAGATGTGTGTGCCCCCTTGTGCATCTGGCTAACGTGGGTCTTGGGGAATCGAGCCTCGAACCAGGGTCCTTAGGCTTCACAGGCAAGCGCTTAACCACTAAGACATCTCTCCAGCCCATTATTGCCCTGTTTTAAAGATGAAGCAGCCAGGTGTGGTGGCTTCCAGTATTTGAGAGGTTCAGGCAGGCAGGAGGATTATCACAAAATCAAGGCTAGCCTGGGTTACGTGGTCAGACTCTTGTCTCAAAAGCAGGACCAGGGAAATGGCTCAGTAGAAAAAGCTTTTGTCATACAAGGGTAGTACCTGACTTCAGATCCCCAGAAAGAGCTTATGGAAAGCCCAGACACTATAGTACTAGCACCTGTCACCCTACAAGCCAGATGGGTGGAGAAGACAGGAAAATAGCCTGGAAACCTGTGGGTCAGCTGGCCTGGAGAATTCAGTGTGGTGAATAGGGAGACCCTGTTTCAACAAGGCAGAAAGCAAGGACCAACACCTGAAAGTTGTCCTCTGACCTCAACGCCCCCCATACACAATAAGCAAATAGGCCCCCAGAAGTGACCCTTAATTACAGAGTATATCCACATAGTGTTGGTCACTTAACTATGAGTAGACTAGAGGACTGAATGCTTGGCTATTTTGTCAGTTGAAATAGTCCCAGAACTGCTTTTTTTTTTTTTTTTTTCATTTTTTTTAATGCTTTCAAGCAGAAGTTTACAATAAGTTCCACTTGTCTCTTCAGATCTCTTGCCTGGGACAGAATACTTAGTTAGTGTCTCCAGTGTCTACGAACAGCATGAGAGCATACCTCTTACAGGAAGACAGAAAACAGGTGAGTTGTGTTGGCAGCACGCTTATGAAGTAGCTCTTGCCTACTAATTTTAAATAAAAAAATGATATGCACCTTCTGAAGGCCCATCTCTGGCTTTGCAGTGTGGTACATAAAGCCTTCCAAAACGATGGGTGTCGTTGAGACATTTTTCTGCACACTCTGTTTTTGGTGGTCCCCCGCCCCCAGTTCTTTTCCATTCTCCTGCCTCTTCCTGACCCCCCTTCCAGGTCGCTTCCCTTCTGCTCTCATGTCACAAAGTACAGTCTGTTCTCCCTTAGGACTTCTTCCACCACCCACCACCCTGTCATAGTGCCATTGGTAGTTTTAGAACTCATACCCACACCTCCATACACATTTCACAGAAAAATTAAGTTCAGGAGTCCATATGAGAAAACGTGGCACTTGTCTTTCTGGGTGGGGCTACTTTGCTTCACTTACTCATTCTCAATTCCATGCATTTTTTTTTTTTTTTTTGGCTTTTTGAGGTAGGGTCTCTCTCTGGTCCAGGCTAACCTGGAATTTACTATGTAGTCTCAGGGTGGTCTTGAACTCACAGTGATCCTCCTACCTCAGCCTCCCAAGTGCTGGGATTAAAGGCATGCGCCACCATGCCTGGCTCATCCATTTCTTGCAAGTGTCATGATTTCATTTTTCTTTATAGCACATGTACCACATTATCTTTACCCACTCCTCTGTTGATGGGTGTCTTGTCTGGGGCACCAATGAACAAGGAAGTGTAAGTGTCTCTGAGGCAGGACTTAAGAGCTGTTGGAGTGGCATAGCTGAGTCATACTTCTGTGTTTACCCTTTCAAGACACCACACTGATTTCCATAGTAGCCATACCAGTTTCCATTTCCATCAGCAGTAAATAAAGGCTTCTTCTTTTTCCACATCCTTGTCAGCATTTGTTGCTATTATTATTATTATTACTATTATGTTATTATTTTTTGTTTTTGTTTTTCAAGGTAGGGTATCAATCTAGCCCTGGCTGATCTAGAATTCACTATGTAGTCTCAAGCTGCCCTCAAACTCACCATGATCCTCCTACCTTTTTAATTGCTTCCTTGATGATAGCCATTATGACTAGGGTGAGATAAAGTCTAAGTAACTTGCATATTTCTCATTGGCTGAGGATGTTGGAACCCTTTCAAAAATAATTTATTTTTCATTTTCATCACTGGTCTAGAAAATTAAAAGACAGCTTGCTTTATAATTAGTCATTGCTAATTAGAGCTGGGATGTAGCTCAGTTGGTAGAGGACTTACCCAGCATGCATGAAACCCTGGGTTTGATGCCAAGCATAGGATTAATGAGTGTTATAACTCCCAGAGAGGTTAAATGATTTGAGTATGAAATGAACATTCCGTTTTTAAAATTGCACTACATTTTTGGGTTGCTCAATGCCTAGAATGCGTGAGGACATGGGTTCAATCCCTACCACTGCAGAAAAACAACAAAAAGTGCTAGATTCTTAACTCATGAGGGATTTCCTATATTATGATTTGTCCAGGATGGTTGGTGTCTTAAGGAATAGAAGGTTCGTGTGGTACTATCACCACTCTCCTGATGATATCAGTTCCTTCTTGAACATAGGAAGATGCTTTGGAAGCCAAACATCTAACATGTAACAAAGGCTTTGCCTTAGAGATATACTGGTAGAATACACAGACATTGAAACCCCCAAAATACCAATGCCTGTATTCCAATGGGATGCAGAAACCTACTGGAAGTATACATATAAATTATACATGTAAATTGCTTGGGTTACTTAGCAAAAGAACAAAATGTTGAATTATCATGCATGGCTCCGTACCTTACAACCTAGGTGGTGTTTAATATCCCACATCTTCTTTGCTTTCTAAGCTAGTGGTGTGTTTTTCTCTCCTTTTCCTCCTTGGCTGGAAAAAAAAAATAGGTCTTGATTCCCCAACTGGCTTTGATTCTTCCGATATCACTGCCAACTCGTTCACTGTCCACTGGATGGCTCCCCGAGCGCCCATCACGGGCTTCAAAATTCGTCATCACCCTGAGCACGCTAGTGGCAGACCCCGAGAAGACCGAGTGCCACCCTCGCGGAATTCCATCACTCTCACCAACCTCAGCCCGGGTACGGAGTATATCATCAGCATCGTTGCTGTTAATGGCAGAGAGGAGAGCGCCCCCTTGATTGGCCAACAGTCGACAGGTAAAGTTGTTTTCTGATCCCACAAGATTTTGCTGTATGGTTGATAAGATCCATCAAAGAGCGTCGTGGGGTCTGAGTCACCCTCTCCCAATAAATACGCCGTGGCCAGAGATGCACAGGGGGAGGTGAAGGAATGTGTGGCAAAAAGCAAAATCTCCTTCTTAGATTATATTTGGAAAGAGAATTTCTTTAACTTGAGAAAAAGTTTCCCTGGTTTAGATATTTCTGTATTTTTTTTTTTTTTTTTTTTTGAGACAGGGTCTCATAGCCCAGTCTTGCCTGGAGCTGATTAGAACCTAGGGTTGTTTTGAAGTAAAGATATTCCTGTCTGCACCTCTTAAATGTTAGTGTTATGAGAATGAGTTACCATTCCCAGCTAGGATATTTATTTGTTTTTAATAATTAAAATTTTATTCAGCACTCAGTAGGCAGGGGTAAGAGGATCATTGTGAGTTCGAGGCCTGTCTGAGACTACACAGTGAATTCCAAGTCAGCCTGGACTAGAGCAAGACCTTACATCACAAAATATAAAATATATAAATAAAAGTTTTAAAAAATATATATATATAGAGAGAGATCCTTTAAAATGTTAAATTTTGCCTGGTGGTTCAGGTAATCCCAGCTACTTGGCAGGCTGAGACAAAAAGATGGGAAGGTAAAGGCCAGCCTGGCAACTTAGTGATGCTCTGTAAAGGTAGGATTCAGAGACATTTACCTAGTGTGTGTAAAGTCCTAGGTTCAGTTTCTAGCAATGAAAAAATATATATTTATACATATGTAGATAATTTTAGTTTAAGAGTGACATTTTTGCCTGGGAAGGGGAGGGAGAGAGAGAAACAAAAGCCGTACATATGTGCATGGGTGTTCCACCGTAGTTTGGTAATGTTTTTGTGATTTAAATCTTCCCCCTTGCTGGAGAGATGCCTCAGTGGTTAAAAGCACTTGCTTGCAAAGCCTTCTGGATTTCTCCAGTGCCCAGGTAAATAAAGCAAGATGCACAAAGTGGTGCATGCATCTGTGTTTTGTTCGCAGTAGCAAGAGCCTTTGTTGTGCCCATACCCACTCTTTCGCTCCTTGAAAAAAAATGTTTATAAATTTTTCCCAAATAAAATGCTGAAGGGGAAAAATCCTTTGATTAATTCTGAAGCCTTATTTTATATTTTATTTTATTATAATATTAAATATTAAATATTATAATATTAAATTAATATTATTTTATATCCCAGTTTGAATGCTGGTCCTTTATTTTTTAAAAAAATTCTTTTCAAGGTAGGGTCTCACTCTAGCTCAGGCTGGCCTGGAATTCACTATCTAGTCTCAGACTGGCCTCGAACTCCCAGTGATCCTCCTACTCTGCCTCCCAAGTGCTGGAATTAAAGGCGTGTGTTACTGTGCCCAGTTTTATTTTAAATTTGTTTATTTGAGAAAGAGAGAGAATGAACAGACATTGAGAGAGTATGGGTGCATCAGGGGCTCTTGCCACTACAGAGGAACTCCAGACATATGTGCCGCTTACTTGCATGGGTACTGGGGAATTGAACCTGGGCTGTCAAGATTAGCAAGCAAGCACCTTTAACTGCTGAGCCATCTCTCCAGTCCTTTACTAAACTTTCAATTCATCAGACATGGTGACATACGCCTTCTTTAATCCCAGCACTTGGGGAGGCAGAGGTAGGAGGATTGCTGTGAATTTGAGGCCCTCCTGAGACTACGTGCTTTCCAGGTCAGCCTGAGCTAGAGTCAGACCCTACCTCAGGAGGAAAAAAAAAAAAGAAAGAAAGAAAAGAAAGGATTTTTTTAAACATTCTTACTCATAGTTTTTAATCTTTCTAACTTCATTTGGCACTTATAATAATTTTGGGTGAAGAAAACAAAGACAATTATCTTGAAAAAATAAGAGTGAATCTGAGTGTTTGACCTTTATGGATGTGAAAATTTTACTTTTTTTTTTCTTTTAAGTTTCTGATGTCCCAAGGGATCTAGAAGTTATTGCTTCAACCCCCACCAGCCTGCTGATCAGCTGGGAGGCGCCTCCTGTCACCGTGAGGTACTACCGGATCACCTATGGAGAAATAGGTATGTTAGTAATGAGCTGGTTTATAGTGACTGCATCAGAATCTGGACACGAAATTAAGGAGATAATGATGGGCCCATTCAATGAACCTTATCTTTCCCCAAAATATGTAGAAACTATGAATGATAATAGAAAATTGTCTATAAAATCAGATTTAAAGGGGTTTTGTGCAACAAAAGCAAAGCTGAGGAAATAAGATTGTAAATTCACAATATAGTATCATTTATCAGTGAGTTTTCTTCTTTCTGTATTTTCTCATAAATATCTTCTGGTTTTAGTTATTTATTTTATTTTATTTTATTTTTTATATATTTTTTTGGTTTTTCATGGTAGGGTCTCACTCTAGCCCAGGCTGACCTGGAATTCACTATGGAGTCTCAGGGTGGCCTCGAACTCATGGCGATCCTCCTACCTGTGCCTCCCGAGTGCTGGGATTGAGGGAGGGCTCACCTTTCCCCTTTCATTTTTTTAAAAAAATATTTTGTACTTCTTAGAGAGAGGGGGGAGGAGAATGCACCAGAGCTGCAATGAAAGAGAGAGAGAATGAGAACACGCCAGAGCTGCAGTCTCTACAAGATCCATGCACCACTCTGCATTTGCCTTTATATGGGTACTGGGGAACCCCAGGCCAGCAGGCTCTGTATGCAAGCACCTTTAACCGCTGAACCAGTTCCCAGGCTCTTCTTTTAATGTGCTACGACTCAGTGGCATCTTGAAACATTTTTTATCTGTGCGTGAATATGCAAATGTGTATGTGTTCATGTGTGTGAATATACAAACATGTACATGTTCATGTGTGTGAATATACAAACGTGTACGTGTTCGTGTGTGTTCGTGTGTGTACATGGGCACCACACTTGGCTCAGGTCAGAACAACTTTTGGTTCTGCCCTTGCCATTCCAGCTCGTTTGAGGCAGCCTTCTCTTGATCTCACTGTTCTTTCTGCCATACTTACCAAGGGCTTCTGGGAAACTCTATCTCTGCCTCCCATCTCGCTGTCAGTAGAAGTCTGCTGTCAGAGTGCTGGAATTATAGAAGTCAGCGATAGCTTTAAAAAAACTATATTTATTTATTAGAGACAGAGAATGGGCATGCCAGGGCCTCTAGTAGCCATTGCAAATGAACTACAGATGCACGCACCACCATGCGCCTCTGGCTTACGTGCGTTCTGGGGAACCGAACCTGGGTCCTTGGGCTTTGCAGGCAAGCACCTTAACCGCTAAGTCATCTCTCCAGCCCCGGCTATAGCTTTTGTTAGTTTTCTTTTTTTTCTTTTTTCTTTTTTTTACATGAAGTCTGAGGATTGAGCCTGGATACTCACATGTGAGCTTTGAGAATTTTATGTACTAAGCCATCTCCCCAGCCCAACTTCAGTGACATTTTATAGCTGGAATGCTACAGTAACATTAAATTAAGATTTCTCCCAATTTTTATGTACTTATTAAGGCTTACTCTATGCATAAATATACTCCTTTTCAGGCTTTGTTAATAACACTCTTGAAAAGCAAATAAGCAACAAGATGTGATTTGCATAAAGCTTTCGGCATGCTGATTACTCAATAATACCCAAGTAATTCCAAGCACCTCGTATCTCATATTCTCCACTAACCCCTTTCTCACGCAGGAGGAAATAGCCCTGTTCAGGAGTTCACTGTGCCTGGCAGCAAGTCCACTGCGACCATCAGCGACCTTAAGCCTGGAGCAGATTATGCCATCACCGTATACGCTGTCACTGGCCGTGGGGACAGCCCGGCCAGCAGCAAGCCGATTTCCATTGATTATCGAACAGGTGCAAACTCTTGTGAGATGACAGAGGCTTACTTATTAAGATAGGTTTTTTTTTTGGGGGGGGGTGAGGGGGGTTCAAGATAGGGTCTCACTCTAGTCAAGACTGACCTGGAATCCACTATGTAGTCTCAGGGTGTCCTCGACCTCACAGCAATCCCCCTATCTCTGCCTCCCGAGTGCTGACACTAAAGTTATGTGCCACACCACCTGGCTTTTAAGATAGTTTTAACACGGCATTCTCTTCACCATGAAATTGATTTCTGTAGTTTTTCTGTGTTGTGCTACAATCTCAATGTGCCTTATCACTGAGCTACATCCCCAGCCCTCATTTTTCTTTTTATTTCAGACAGAAAGTGGTTGGGGGTAGAGCATGGGTGCATTGGGGCCTCTAGTCACTGCAAACGAACTCCAGATGCATGAGCCACCTTGTGCATCTGGCTCTTATGTGGGACCTGGAGAATCGAACCTGGGTCCTTACTTAGGCTTTGCAGGCAAGCGCCTTAAGCACTAAGCCATCTCTCCAGCCTTCATTTTTCTTTTTAATATTGGACAAAAACCTGTAGCTAAGAACACAATTTTCATTGATGTATCTCATGTACCTACAATGGTAATAGTTCGTAAGAAGACCCCCCCGCCAGACGCAGTTTCTCTGTGAATGGAACGACCACCTTGAAAATAGTTGTAATGGTATCTGGATGAGGCACCCTCCCACCGCACATCCTGCATCAAAGCTGACTGTTTATTCTTGCCAAAGACACACCTGGAAAGAACTAATAAGGTCATCTGGTCATTGAAAGATTGCCTGTGCACCAGAGCTAGAGGCAAAGGGCCTGGGGACTGAGGTTTCGCTGCTCTTCCCTGGTCTCGTTTGCAGAGATTGACAAGCCATCCCAGATGCAGGTGACAGATGTTCAGGATAACAGCATTAGCGTCAGATGGCTGCCTTCCAGTTCTCCTGTCACAGGCTACAGAGTGACCACCACTCCCAAAAATGGCGTAGGACCATCAAAAACAAAAATGGCAGGTCCAGGTAAGAATAATAAAGCCTCTCAGGTTGAATGGAGCAGAGCTACATAATTTTCCTTGTCTTGAGTCTTATAAGCCGCATACGTATTCCATGGCATCGTTGCCCATAGTTCAAGGCTCAGGACTGTTTCCCGCTCACTTCATGGCTGACATTTGAGGATACATGCATTCTTGGTTTTGTACGTGTGGTTTTATTGTAGTGGTATGGACACTTTACATTAGTAGATTCACCTTTGTGGGTTTGTTTAGCATGCACACCAGATGATGGACTGACATTTTTATGTCCTTATACATCGGGTGCTATCTTTATGCAAAATAACTTGTAAATTAGGATCTCAAGGCAATCTCCTAAGATCAAGTTAATTTTCTTTCTTTGTTTTTTCCCAAAAGTACAATATTAGTTGTTGGGGTCATCATATTCAGTTCAAACTCACAGTGATCCTCCTACCTCCTCCCAAGTGGGGCACAGGGAAAGAGAGAGAGAGCAAGTGCGTGAAAGAGAGAGATGGGCACTCCAAGGCCTCTAGCCACTGCAAATGAACTCCAGATGCATGTGCCACCCTGTGCATCTGGCTTTACATGGGCACTGGGAAATCGAACCTGGGTCATTAGGCTCTGCAGGCAAGCACCTTAACCGCTGAGCCATCTCTCCAGCCCCTATATTAAGTTCTAAAGCTTCCCTTTTGTGTGACCCTGTATAGCCATGAGCAGGTTTCCCCAAGAGGAAATTGAGATTTGACATCTCTAGATTTTCACGAGTAATCCTACAAATGACTCCAGGCTGACATGTGCTTGGATGGCTTTATAGTGCGCAGTTCCCACATTTGCTTTTCCCTCCTTTTGCAGATCAAACAGAAATGACCATCGAAGGCTTGCAGCCCACAGTGGAGTATGTGGTTAGTGTCTATGCACAGAATCGAAATGGAGAGAGCCAGCCCCTGGTTGAGACTGCAGTGACCAGTACGTAACTAATGCTTGGTTTCCATTTCCAAAGTCCAATTTTGGTTCTTCAGTATCCGAATGCCCACGGCGTGTCTTTGGCAATCATACTTAGTGATAGACAACTTGTTGAGCTCAAGGAATCTTGAGATGAGCGTAGACATTTCCCCTGTTGGTGTCGTGGAGTGAGCTTACAGAAGTCGTGGACCTCCCATTGGTGGATGCTGTGCTTTGAATTTCTTTTGCTCAAATGGCCTCAGCAAAATCTTAATTTGCCTTTAGCAAATCTATGAAATATTTTTCTTGGACCTACTTTTCTATGACGGAATGGTAAAGTTGATTGCAAGTGTGCCTCACTTATATAAGCTACTATATTCGGAGGATTGGGCCTGGATTAATACATATTATAAATACTTGATAGAGAAGAATAAAAAGAGTTAAAGATACATTGACAATCAACTGTACAGTTTCCAAGGTATAGAAAAATCAGGTCTGTGAAACTAACATTGCATTGCAAAAACAAATCTTGGTAGAATGTCTTTAAATTAATACAATAAATCTAAATCTCCATTGCGGGGACATTTGCAGGGTGTCTACACATCTCATGCACTACAACATTAAATATTTTTCTAAGAAAAAAAAAAACTAAGCAAATATCCAGAAACTTTCTATCTTAATAATGGGTTAATTGGAGTTTAATTCATCAAAGAAAATGGTATCTGCAAAACTGCTTTGCATGTTATAAAAAGGCTTATTTCACAACTTGCTTTTCACATGACCTCTTACCATTAATTTGCCTAACAGACATTGATCGCCCTAAAGGACTGGCATTCACTGATGTGGATGTCGATTCCATCAAAATTGCTTGGGAAAGCCCACAGGGGCAAGTTTCCAGGTACAGGGTGACCTACTCGAGCCCTGAGGATGGAATCCATGAGCTATTCCCTGCACCTGATGGTGAAGAAGACACTGCAGAGCTGCAAGGCCTCAGGCCGGGTTCTGAGTACACAGTCAGTGTGGTTGCCTTGCACGATGATATGGAGAGCCAGCCCCTGATTGGAATCCAGTCCACAGGTATATCGTTAACTGCACCACCCGGGTGCTCACGGGAGCAGCGGCTTTATGCCTTGAGCTACTGATTCCCATGTAAGGGGGAGTAGAAAGAAGGGTACCCTGTAACTCTCTAAAGAGGAGTGATAAGCACAAAATGTAGGTGAGAGTTACAGAACTATGTCTAATAGAAGAAATCTGAAGTAGCTTGGCTTATAAAAAATGAGCCATGAAGGAAGACATTTGAAGATGATATTAAAATTTTCTAAGCTGTATCTCCCTGTGGTTACCCTAACTATGTATGAAGGAAAGAAGGTTAGCCTCGTAGAGCTTACTCTGAGAAAAGACCCCCAGACCAGGATATTTCATAGCAAGCATTCCCTGAGAACACAGGGGTCAGACCATCCTCCCCTGGTTAGGCATGTGCTGGTGGGTAACTTGCTTAAAGGATTCTGACTCAGGCACATACGTAGGACCCAGTCATTAGGGAGAGTGCTTCCCACAGTGCTCTCTCCTCCTTGCGTCATGCCTGGAGCAGAGCTGGGCTGGTAGACATGTGTCCTAGTGACACGCGCTCTGTATTCCTGCTCTTTGCACCTCTTTCCTGCTTCTACTGGGAACAGTTTTCTTCTGCCGCTGCACCTCAGAGAGTACTTGAAATGGAGCAGTGATATCTGCCGTGGGGTTCAAATAAAGAGACAATTAAAAGATGGAAAAGGGGCCATTGCTCATCTTTTCATATAAATAGGAAATCAATCCTAATGACAAAGAAACCTATTTATTTGACTTTGGTTTTCTTAAGGGGTTATTATTCTGAGACTTGATGGATATAAACACATTTTTCCAGCACTTTCTTCATTTTGTGTCCCTTCTTGTCACTTTCTTGTGCTATATTTGTTGGGCAGGGAATCCACCTGACCCTACAAGAACAATCCATTCGACTTGAAGTTCACCATGTTTTCCCTATCAAGTATTCTCTAACCAGTGCTCATCCCGACAGCCATTCCTCCTCCAACCAACCTGAAGTTCACTCAGGTGACGCCTACGAGCTTGAGCGCCCAGTGGACAGCACCCAACGTTCAGCTCACTGGCTATCGAGTGCGTGTGACCCCGAAGGAGAAGACTGGACCGATGAAGGAAATCAACCTTTCTCCAGACAGCTCCTCCGTAGTTGTATCAGGACTCATGGTAAGAAGTGGCCTCCCATCACTGCAGTGTGGAAGCAGGCCATTTCCTACAGCTCAGGTTGTGACAGTGAAATCTCATGCACCTAATTATGTTCTTTCCTTCTACCATAAAGTAATTTTATCGCAAATTTCTATCAATACAATTCCTTTATATTGACCTAAGCAACTCCAGATGACTATTGGAACACTATTGCATAAATAGCTTTGAATTCTGTGTGGTTCTTTTTAGAGTATTTTCATTTCAAAAAGTTGTATTATTTGGAGGGTAATATAGATAATTGATGCATCTGATGGCTGAATTTATATATATGAGTGGTGTCATATTGACAAGAAATATTCTCTAGTTTATACCAACTCAGTTTGACTCTGATTAAAACATTTTAAAATCCTATACATTCATGCAGAAAGCTAGCTAGTATGGTAGGGGATCGATGTAAACATCAATTCCAAGGGAAACTATAGAAGAAGGTTCTGAGACAGAATAGAAAACTTCCTTTGCTTCTCTGATCAGAAAAACATAATTGTCACCTGTCAAACCATAAAGGGGAACAAACAAGCTTACTTCTGTTTAACCCCAGAGAACATTTTAAAACTCATTTTGTTTAAAGCTATTGTCAGTTCTCTATGGAGAGGAGTGAAGTTAGATTAGGAATTTTCAATGTTGTCAGTTTTGCTAGTTTATGTAACTTTTTCTTTTATAACCACTGCAGTAATCTAATGTTTTAATGAAACTCCCTGAGCTTCATGCAATGACACGGTGAAAGCTCACCATGCCATTGTTTTCAGGTGGCCACCAAATACGAAGTGAGTGTCTATGCTCTCAAGGACACATTGACAAGCAGACCAGCTCAGGGAGTCGTTACTACTCTGGAGAGTAAGTAAAATGATGTTCTAACAAACCTTTAGTATAAATAAAAATGAATATAATCACCTATCTTTTTGATTGGCCCACTTTGTGTTCCCCCCAGAAAGTGGTCTACTGACACACGGAATGGAGTCACTTCACAATGATGTGGTGTTTTGGGTTGTGACTAATTCTATTTGCTATAATTCCTTTGTATGGAGTTTAATTTGAGAAGACAAACTCTCATCTATTATATCTTAGTGCAATATGAATGGGGCCAAATTTGGCCCAAATTGTATTTCTCTGCTTTATCAATAACTTGATATATGTTCTTCAGTAGTTAAATACAGTAACGTTTCATCATCTATAAAATAGGGACTGATGATCTTTTCTGATGAGAAAAGTTGTGAAGCTTTACCAACAACAACAACAACAACAAAATGACAAAATGCAAGCACTACTAGCCGCATATATATTACTGCTGGCTGGCTATGTTACCATCATCCTCCCACACATGTTTTTACATTAGAGACAATTAATCACTGTAGCACTTAATGAGGCATTTGCAGACACGAATACATCCATGGGAACCACTGGTAGATTTTATAAATCCTTTCTGTTCTTCAAAGGAAAAACATGAAAAGTGAATATTTTCATACATCCCTAGTTACTGTTGACCTTTCCAAATGCCGAAGGAGATAACCTTCACAGTATTCATCATTGCACTTTCTGAAGTGGGTGTATTTGTATAATTAGGAAATGTTTTAAAATGCCAAAACCTCCCATGTATAAGCCAAGCAGCCACCAATCTCTAGCTGTGATTCGTGCAGATGTCAGCCCTCCAAGAAGGGCCCGCGTGACAGATGCTACGGAAACCACGATCACCATTAGCTGGAGAACCAAGACAGAGACAATCACTGGCTTCCAAGTGGATGCCATCCCAGCCAGCGGTCAGACCCCAGTTCAGAGGACCATCAGCCCGGATGTCAGAAGCTACACCATAACAGGTCAGGAGCCTCTCCCGTCTGACCACGTGTGCACCTGCAAAGTAAACTAGCTTGTTAGTTATTGTGAGAATGAAATTATTTTCAAAATGTTTTAAAATACCCCATTATGAAAAAGTTGTTATTCCATGATCCTTTGGATCTCTGATTTTTGTGTCTGTTTATAAGATAAATAGTCTAAGGGTTATCCATCAATTTTTTTCATCAATACTCTTACATATTTTAAATGTTTTTATTTATTTATTTGAGAGAGAAATAGACCGAGCATGAGTATGGGTACACCAGGGCCTTCTGCCACTGCAAACAAACCACAATCTGTATTAGTCAGGGTTCTCTAAACAGAACCAATAGAATGAACTGTATTAAAAGGGAATTTATTGGATTAGTTTGTGGCAGTCCTACAATAGCAGTTTGCAGACCTGAGAGTCAAGGAACCCAGTAGCTGCTCAGTTCACAAAGCTGGATTCCTCAGCAGTCCCAATCCAGCACTAAAGACCTGGAGGCTTTCTGGAGAGCCACTGCTCTTCAAGTCCATGCTGGTCTTTAGTCCACAATGGAAAGCAGCAAGCAGCATGTACCACCTTGTGTATCTGGCTTTATGTTGGTATTGGGGAATTGAACCTGGGTCTGTAACCATTTTAACCACTGAGTCATCTCTCCAGTCCAGTGTTCTTACACATTGTCAAAAACAAAACAAAACAAAAAAATGGGCTGGAGAGATGGTTTAACAGGTAAGGCGTTTGCCTGCAAAGCCAAAGGACCCCGGTTTGGTTCTCCAGGACCCACGTTAGCCAGATGCACAATGGGCGCATGCATCTGGAGTTTGCTTGCAGTGGCTGGTGGCCCTGGTGTGCCCATTCTCAATCTCTCTCTCTTCTCTTCTTTCTCTCTCTCAAATAAATTAATGATATAAAAAAATAAACAAAACAACAAAGACATTGTCATCCAGGCATGGTATTGTATACCTGTAATCACTGTAATTACCATATCTGGGAGGCTGAGGATCATGAGTTTGAGACTAGCCTGAGCTACACAATGTGAAACTATGCCTCAAAAAAAAAAAAAAAAAAGTAAATGGATATAAAATGGTAGTGTAATATAGTTTTTAGCATTAACATGGTAAGATTAAAAAACAACAACAACAACAAAATAGCACAATGAACCAGGCATGGATCACGCCTTTAACCCCAGTACTCAGGAGGCAGAGGTAGGAGGATTGCTGTGAGTTCAAGGCCACCCTGAGACTATATAGTGAAATCCAGGTCAGCCTGAGCTATAGAGTGAGACCTTACCTCAAAAAAAACAAAAAAAAAAAAAGCATAATTAAGTTTATAAAAATGAAAAGAACTACTGGATAAAGTTAACAGAATGTTCAATATGAGAGTCAACTTAAGTCTTTTTGAGCCTCAAAATTCTGATTATAGGGACTAACCAGTGATTAATTACCTGCTTGCCCTCAAAAAACCTATTAAATATATGACTTCCCCCCATCTTCTTTAAGAAGATGACTTCTAAAATAGCATTTTTGCATTTCAGAACTGGTTTTAGATGGTGTCTTTGTGGGTGTGACTGACTTCTGAGATACACTTCTCATTAGCAGTTTACATCCATGCTGCGCTCTGCTTTATTGTCCTGAAGTGGACCACTTCCAGAGTCTACATAAATTCAGGATGGTAGAAGAACCAAGAAAATTACAGGCCAGCTTGAGAACTCTCCCAATAACACAAGGAAGGATAACCACCATGGTCTTTTCAAACCACAGGTTTACAGCCAGGCACTGACTATAAGATCTACCTGTACACCCTGAACGACAACGCCCGGAGCTCCCCTGTCATCATTGACGCCTCCACTGGTAACTATACATACTTTGCACAAAGGAAACTGCCCCCGACGTATATATTAATCAGTCATGTGAAATTCAGGAGCAAATGAGATGCCAAAATTTCCCTATCCTAGCTCCCACTGCACCGTGTGTACGGTTTACAGAATTCTCAGTTCTCCTCAACTCTTGTTTAGAAGGCTGGGGCATCGGGGGAGTAGCTTTCATGGTCATTCATGTTGTAAGAAGTAACCTTGTCTTCTTTCAGCCATTGATGCGCCATCTAACCTGCGGTTCCTGACCACCACGCCCAACTCCTTGCTGGTATCATGGCAGCCGCCCCGTGCCAGGATTACTGGCTACATCATCAAGTATGAGAAGCCCGGGTCCCCTCCCAGAGAAGTGGTCCCTCGGCCCCGCCCTGGTGTCACAGAAGCCACCATTACTGGTATTGCTTCCTTCCTGTGACTGTTCTTCCTGTCTCAGATACTCAACGGCCTTAACACCGTAGTTTCTCTGGGCGCTATGTCATGAGCCAGAGATGCCCAGTCCTTTAGAAGCCATTCGTGTTGAATATTTCTCAGGGGTACAAGCTCATCAGCATGCAGTTCAGGTGCTGGCATATGGCTCTGCCTGATTTGTTAATATTATTGTATGCTCTATGTTTAGGAAAAAGATATTTTTCAAAACATCCATCTAGATAATTGTGATCCCTTCATTAACTTCCCATAGATCTGGCGATCTTATTGAACAAAGCCTCTCTGACCACCCACTGGAGAGAATGCTTAGATTGGGAGAATGATTATAAACCTCTGATATTATTTTTGCCCCATAGAGAAACTATACATATAGTATCACCTGGAAGTTAAAATCCCTAGAGAATACACAGATGGCCTGCTTTCTTTTGTGGAGGCAGAAAAATAGAATCTAGTGCAGGAGGCCTTGAGTTGGATCTTTCCATAGGGACCAGGTGAAGACTGGCCACTTTCTCCTGCACAGTGCTCAGCCTTCCCTTTCATTTAAAAAAAAAAAAAAAATTTATTTGAGTGTGAGAGTGGGGCAGATAAGAGAGAATGGGCCTCTAGTCACTGCATACAAATTCCAGATGCATGTGCCACCTTGTACATCTGGCTTACCTGGTTACTGGGTAATTGAACCTGATTCCTTAGGCTTTGTAGGCAAGTGCCTTAACCTCTGAGCCATCTCTCCAGCCCCTGCTCTTCATTTTTGCTCTGCCTTTTAGGCCTAAATTCATATATGAAATCTGTTAGAACCTCTCCCAAATTCATATTCCACTAATGAGATACATGCTGATGGACCCAAAGACTCAAAGGAAAGAATGGCCCAGAAAAGTTAGCATGAAATTGATCATTCAGGTGTCAGATGTGATTGTAAGATAATTAATTGGCCTAGTAATCTCCGTATACAGAATCGTGAGTATTTATAGAAAAGCCAAGTATGTTTTGTTTTCAAGAGGAGAGAGGTGCTTGCTCCCCAGTAGCCTCTGTTAAGGAAATGACTCCTGCTTGACCATATGACCAGTGTAATAAGATGCTTCTGATCTCCGGTCAGGCCTGGAGCCAGGAACCGAGTACACCATCTACGTCATTGCCCTGAAGAACAACCAGAAGAGCGAGCCCCTGATCGGCAGGAAAAAGACAGGTAAAGAGCGCTTTCTGGCTAGCGAGGGAAGGCTACGGCAAGACTGCTAGCAATGCTTGGTGTGCACTGTGAAGAAATTCTCCAGGTTTTTGCGGACTTTTTTTCCTAATAGTCTAGCTTATATATTGTACTCCTGGCAGGAATCACCAAGCATGCTCTCAGAGTTCACTTCTACAGCTAGTCAGAATAAAGCTTTGTTCATCTTTCAGAAATTCAAATCAGAACGTTTAAATTATTTCAAAACATGTTTTCTAACAGAGGGAGCGAAACTCCATAGTTGTGTTTGTTATTTGGTTTCTGAAAGTTGAAACCAAATAATGTAGTACTTTGTCACCGTGCAATTTTGGTTTAATTTGAAGAGCATGCTGTGTTTGCAGTGATAGGAAAACTTTAAACATAAACATATGTGTTTTAAATCAAAATTTTTCTTTTTTTTTTTTTTTACCATTTGAAACCACGAACTACTGTTGAGAAAATCTTTAATTCTCATACTTCAGGCACGAACATGATGATTCTGGCTTATATAGCTTATTTCTCAAATCTCAGAAGAAACAAGGGGGGTCTGTCTGCGTGCTTCAGCTCCAATAGCACAGGCATCTTCTCTGGGGCTCAGCGGTCCAAAGCTTTGTCTGATGAACTCACACTAACACTTAATTTTCTGTCCGAACTGCAAAGAAATCTTTGAGAAAAAAAAAATCATAAAGATTTCTTTCTAGAAAGTTCTGTGATATGACATGCGCTGGTTTTTCAGGGCTTGAATGTGGTTGATAATTAGGAGTCGTTGCCTGAATTGATGATAATTTATTGCTGCTTCTTCCGGGAGCTTAATGCGCTTTGCTTTTTTTTGGCTCTAACCTCTCTTGGCTAGATGAGCTTCCCCAACTGGTAACCCTTCCACACCCCAATCTTCATGGACCAGAGATCTTGGATGTTCCCTCCACAGTTCAAAAGACCCCATTCATCACCAACTCTGGGTATGACACCGGAAATGGTATTCAGCTTCCTGGCACATCCCATCAGCAGCCCAGTGTTGGGCAACAAATGATCTTTGAGGAACATGGTTTTAGGCGGACCACGCCACCCACCTGCGGCCACCCCAGTAAGGCATAGGCCAAGACCATACCCGCCGAATGTAGATGAGGACATCCAAATCGGTCACGTCCCCAGGGGAGACGTTGACCACCACCTCTACCCTCACACTGTGGGGCTCAATCCAAATGCTTCTACAGGACAGGAAGCTCTCTCTCAGACAACCATCTCTTGGACGCCGTTCCAGGAGAGCTCTGAGTACATCATTTCATGCCAGCCTGTGGGTGTCGACGAAGAGCCTTTACAGGTAACTAGGTTTTTTCTTTGCTTGTGCCGGGAGCCTGAAAAGGAGTCAAATAGGTTACTGAGCAAGCCAGAGCTCCGTATGTAAAACCGCTTCCCTCCTAAGGAGTTTAGAAAGATGGCACATTTAAACTCTAGTGATTTTCTGACTTTTTTTTTCTTTTCTCTCTCCATGTGGCTCTACTCGGAGGGTGTACCAGAGTGCCATCAACTTTTATTCAGTAGAGAGAATGAAGTCATTTTTATTATTCTCACACATTGGAGGGTCCTTGGTGAGATGGGCAGAGATGACTGTAGAAAAGAAAGAAATATATTCTACCTAAATGTGCACTTGTGTGGCAAGTCTGCAATGCCATTTGTCCTTGAAGAATTGCATGATCCACCATTGTGCAAGAAACTTTGGTGGAGCATATCAGCTGTTACAAGTGACTGATTCCTCAGTATTCTAATTTGTCCCACAGGACCTTTTTTTTTTTAAGAAAGTTTTCTTAATTTCTTAACTCTTATTTTATTTATTTGAGAGAGAAAGGGCAGGGACAGAGAGAAAGGGAGAGAATGGGCACACCAGGGCCTTTAGCTACTGTAAACAAACTCCAGATACATGCACCATCTTGTGCATCAGGCTTACGTGGGTCCTGGGGAATTGAACCTGGGTCCCCTGGCTTTGCAGGCAAATGCCTTAACCGCTAAGCCATCTCTCTAGCCCACAAGATCCAATTTTTTTATAGTGCCTTTTTTTTAGAGAGTGACAGAAATTTATAAACTGTACTGTGGGAAACTTATGAGCTTAGAAACATGAAGATGCGCCTGTGTTTTTAAGGACTTCAAGTTCAGGTCCAATGCCACCTTGCATGACTTTGAGTGTATCCTCATAGAGTGCACATGCTTTATGCAAAGGGATAAGGCCGGGGGTTCCAACTGTAGACCTCTGACTGCCACAGGACTCAGAGGAGGCTGATACTGCTGAGGGGTCCTGGTAACTGAGGTAGATTTTTGGTAGAGATGCTGGTGGCTCACATTCATTTGATGTCTCCCCTCTGCTGGGTGGGAGTTCTGTACTCGTCCTCTCTTTCTGTCCTCCTGCTTTGTCTAAACAGGGAGGGTGAATAATAGAATTAGAGGGGCCCCATTTCTGTCCTCGCTAATGCTTTTTCCTTACTTTGGATGTACAGTTCCGAGTCCCTGGAACTTCCAACACTGCCACTCTGACGGGCCTGACCAGGGGGGCCACCTATAACATCATAGTGGAGGCACTGAAAAACCAGAGGAGGCACAAGGTGCGGGAGGAGGTCGTTACTGTGGGCAACTCTGGTAGGTATCCGTGCCGTTCAGACAAGTTCCCAGAGCCTGTCTCTTAGTAGCCCCTTTGCTCCTGCTCTCTTTTACTGAGGCTGCACATCAAAGTGAAGTAAAAAGAACATCTTAAAGTTCTGCTGTTTCCCAGGTCTTCACCAACATGCCTACACACTGACAAGCTGTGATGGGATTACAGGCCCTGAAGGGACTAGTGTTTGACTTGACCCAGACATGTTTTCCAGCTCTTCTGACCAAGTTGTGGTCCTTTGGGAGAGTCTTACCTTACCAATACTGGACCCCTTTAAAGAAAAGTCTTCTTCTGCAAAAGTCAAGGACATCTGGCTTTTGTTCCTAATATTAAGCGCTATCAACACAGCCCACTTTTAACCAAAGAGATCCTTTATTCCAAAGTTCATTTTTTGAAATACATTTTAATATTTGCTAAATGTATATATATATATATATATATATATATATATATATATATATATTTGCAAAATATTTTTGTTTTAAATCAGCATATTTATTTATGAGAGAGTAGGAGGGAGAATGGGTGTGCCATGGCCTCTTGCCTCTGCAAACAAACTCCAGACAGATGCACCACTCGGTGCATCTGGCTTTACATGGGTACTGGGGAATTGAATCTGGGTTGTCAGGCTTTGTAAGCAAGTGCCTCTAATGACAAAGTGACCATTGGTTGATTCTTTGTATCTTCTGAAAAATCCTTTTAAACCAGCAGCCTTGCTTTTCAAGTCATAGCAGCTACAGAGTCTCCAGGGAACATAAAAGAGAGGGTAATAAGGTCATGAATTCTGAATGTTGCTAAATTGCAAGGAATGATACATTTTCACTTCCTCCAAGTGGCAGGATTCTTTCCTAAAAGCCTAAGACCTCTTGTATTTTTCCTTTATGTGGCTCAGGCTTCATATACTTCTTTTGCTTTTGAGGCAGGGTTTCACTCTAGCCCAGGCTGACCTGGAACTCATTCTGTAGCCCAGTCTAGCCTCAATCATGGTGATCCTCCTACCTCAGTCTCCAAAGTGCTAAGAGTACCACCATGCCCAGTTTCATATCATTTTACTTTAAAGGTTTCATCTCCATAATGTAAGTTCAAGTAAGTTCAAACTCCTGGATTTAAAAAAAAAATTATTTATTTGAGAAAGAGAAAAAGGCAGATAAGAGAAAGACAGAATGGGCATGCCAGGGCCTCTGGCCACTGCAAACAAGCTCCAGATGCATGTGCTCCCTTGTGCATCTGGCTTATGTGGGTCCTGGGTAATCTAACTGGGGTCCGTAGGCTTTGCAAGCAAACGCCTTAACCGCTAAGCAATTTCCCCAGCCCGCTCCTGGACGATTTTTAAAATAGTGAAATCCCGCGGAAGAGGCTCAGCTGGTTTGTCCTTTCTTGTAACTTCTTATTACCAGTGCAAATATTCTTCCTTCTAGCCAGGTTTTCTTGGCTTTGAAATCATTCAGACTTTTTAGTTCTCGAAAATACTTTTTTCTTCCAGAGTAATGTATCTTTTGAAATACTAGACACTTCAAATATCTACTGCATTTGAATGTTTCATTTTTACAAATGTTAGAAGAAATATACACAGTGAGATTTAAGTCACAGCAAGTTAGCGTGTTTAATTTTTAGACAATAACTTGAGGCATGCTTTATTTACATACATTATCTTAAAATAATTTCTTATAAGACATAGAGATAGGATCCTAGGTAATGTGTGGGAACTTTGTTACTTATTCCTAAGTTATCTATAGCCTTGGGATGACTTTATCGATGATATCAAGCAGTTTTACTTTCTATATATTGACAAAGGGCCATTGCTTTGAATTACTGACCACGTGTAACTCCCACACAATCTCAAGGGGGTACAGATAAGTTTTATTATTGTCTCTATGTTGTAGATAAAAGAAGAGAGGGAGGGAAATGCTAAATAATTAGCTCAAGGCCACTCGGGTACTTTGGAGAGGCATTCTGACCCAAATTCTTAAAGTACTTTAAATTGTTTCAAGATCTGTTCCATGTTGGAAAAGTGGACTTATCAGAAGTGATGGACTTATTTCTACCATACCTGTGGCAAGTGCCCAGTGACTCTAAGTGTTACTTGTGGGAGAGGCTGATGTGTACTGGGGGAGAGAGAATGCTTCTGAGTTCTCCTAGGTTAAGTCATTGAACACACTACTTCTGTTTCTTCTTATGGTCCAGAATCACCAATAAGATGTCTTTTTGCCTTCTCCTCCTTTTCTTCATAGTCAACGAAGGCCTGAACCAACCCACAGAGGACTCATGCTTTGACCCGTACACGGTCTCCCACTATGCCATCGGAGAGGAGTGGGAGCGCTTGTCTGAATCTGGCTTTAAGCTCACGTGCCAGTGCTTAGGCTTTGGCAGTGGGCATTTCCGATGCGATTCATCTAGTGAGTAGCTTGCTTGGTCACCTCTTTGCTCCTCCATCTCTCCCAGCCTCACACACTTGCACTCATTTGCCCAGGAAGCATGTTTGGTGGACACTGGTTCTTCCAAACATGGTGCAAACAGTGGGCCCGGTTGGACCCAAAGTAACATTTTGCATCATAGAAAAATGATGGGAAATTTTACTTGTTGAATATGGCTTCATTTCAAGGATTGAATGCTACAGTGACTATTGGTTAAAAATAAGTTTGCAGTGATAGGATTTTTAGTTTTATTTTTTGAGGTATGGTCTTGCTTTAGCCCAGGCTGACCTGGAATTCACTACTATAAGGCTGGCTGTGAACTCATAGTGGGTCCTACCTCTGCCTCCTGAGTGCTGGGATTAAAGGCGTGCACCCCACACCTGGCTCAAGTCCTTTCTAATCTTTGAGTGAGATCAGAGGAAAGCATTTATACTCGCAAGTACTGTCTTTTTCAACACAAACCATACACATATTATAGTCACACTCATACACATGCTTTGAAAACACATATCACACATTTACCTTACACACATGATCCTGATCATTACTAATAATCTATAGATAATATACTTGTCAATAATTACGAATCAACTTCAATTAATATGTGATGTTTACATTTTAAAGACACTTTATTTTTAAAATATTTAAAAAATTTTATTTATTTATTTGAGACACACACACTCACACACACACACATACACACAGAATGGATATGCCAGGGCCTCCAGCCAATGCAAATGAACTTGACACATGTGCCACCTTGTGCATTTGGCTTATGTGGGTCCTGGGGCATTGAACCTGGGTCCTTTGGCTTTGCAGATAAGTGCCTTATCCACTAAGCCATCTCTTCAACCCCAAGACACTTTATTTTTTAAATATTTTTAGTGAAAATTATTCTAGAAATTATTTTTCCTTAACCTTTAGTATTTGAATGTATAACCTTTGATTTAGTCTTTGTTTTCAGGAGATTTAATTGACAGTTAATTCACTTTTATACCTGTTGACCATTACAACTTATGAATAAGTGTCCTGTGTACAATTACAGAATTCATGTAGTGCAGAAGCGAAATTTAACAGATTTCTAGAATTTTCTTCAAAACATCATACCTTACTTGTATACATGAAATGGTTTAATCTATACCAAAATTTTAAACCAGGAGGTATTTTCAGTATATACCTCTGTGCTTGAAGGGAAAGGAGTAGAGTGGATTATACACTGTCTTAATTTCTGTTATCAATGAGATGATTTTTTTCTAAAACTGAACTCCTTTGAAGTTTGCTTGTTTTTGTTTTAATGCATAAGTACTTAATTGTGGGAGGTGTATTATGAGTTTTGTTCTGTTAGCCCCATGGCTCAGCTTACATTCTTTGTTGTAATGTAGTCGCTCATAGCTTTGCTTGCAGTTTAAAGAGGGCTGGACTGTTGATAAGATTGAGGAAGTAATGATTTGTTATATAAGCTTGTGAAGTGTGTTCTGCTCAGTATAAGTTATAGAGATTAAAAAGGCATTTTTTATGTGTGGCAGTTAAAGACCTACTTGGGAGATAGTCTTCTATTTATAGAACACCTGTCCACTGATCTATCATTTTGTTTTATTTAGTCCCTTACTCTTGACATATTGAAACAGGTGGTGGCAGGTAGAACTTAGTTGATCTCTCTGTAATGTGTAGTTGAACTACTTCACAGGTAGTACCTCTGCAAATCCAACATGACTTTTTATTCCTAGGAGGTTATTCCAGTCCTACTTTTGGCTTTCCACAATTTTAAACCTTAATAATGAAAATTCAAATGAAAATCGCTGACTAATCCTTTTCCTATGTGTTAAAACAGGCTTAGAAGATATTAAATGGGGAACATGATCTTTTAACTTGCCAGGTTTTGGGGCTTTTAATCCTGTGAAGCCCAGGGCACCGTGTGTCCCGAGTCAGAACAGTAGTAACTCTTTGCCCGCGATGTCCCCATCCCTGCAGAGTGGTGCCATGACAACGGCGTGAACTACAAGATTGGCGAGAAGTGGGATCGCGAGGGAGAAAATGGTCAGAGGATGAGCTGCACGTGCCTGGGGAACGGAAAAGGCGAATTCAAGTGTGATCCCCGTATGTCTTCCAGATCACTTTTATGCCTTGATCAGGGATCCTACCTTCATGACTGATCTCTGTGCCTCTCAATGTGGGGTTGATGGAGACTTTTTCTCCTTCGGGAGTCACCAGTGGGTTGTTCATCTTTTGACTTGGAAAGGCGGCAAAGTGCTTCAAACACGGGTCATGACTGAGTGCCCTAACAGCGCTTTGGCGCTTTCTGACCCAAGTGTTTTGACCATTATCTGTGATGAGATGTTATAAGTAAGCTGTTGGTCTATAGATTTCAAAATTTAAAATAAAAACTTCATCTGCCCATTGGACCTCTTAGACTAGACCTAGGTTTTGGAAATGCTGCCCTGAAATCAGTGGCGGTGGTACCTTCTTAATGGTGATTCATGTATATTTGTGAGTTGAGTCTGCATTGCTGTTCTCAGTCGAGTCTTACAAGTGCTTCTGATGTGTGTCCACGTGTAGATGAGGCAACATGCTACGATGATGGAAAGACGTACCATGTGGGTGAACAGTGGCAGAAGGAATATCTGGGTGCCATTTGCTCCTGCACGTGCTTCGGTGGCCAGCGGGTAAGGCTGGGGGGCCCCCTCCCTGCAGGTTAGAGGAGCACAGAGGAGGTTCCTGCATGGATGTGCTGTGTGCACGGTCCCTAAGACTCAGGAGTGTCCCCTCTGTAGCAGCTGTGGTCTCTCCCATGACGAATATTCTCAGCCCGTCCTCTTTGTCAGCACCTGAACTGTCAGTGCAGTGTGCCTTTAAAGCTCTAGCTCCGTGCTTGATGGACAAGTATCCCCGTGGCATCGTTGTTACATATTTTTAATAACACCTGGGATTTAAGCAAATGCCACTTGTTGGTGTCCTCACTCAATCCAAACACAGATCTCTTATTATTGCTCTAACCTTGTGCTAAGTAATACAGACAAACAGGAAACGAGAAGCGGCCCTGGCTCCTAAGGATAAACTCAGAGACCTTACATTAGCATACCCTGCAAAGGCTGGCTAATTAAGTAAGATCCCGAGTCTAACACACGGGCTGGAACCAGCAAGGAAGGAAGGCTTCCTGAAAAGAGCATAAACTGAGGTTTAGGATGGCTAAGGTTGGGTTAGGGGAGAGAAAGAAGCAGAATGACAGTAAGCATATCCCATTGCAACGCACCCCTGGCTTTGGAAGGAGCTGCCTCAAGTATATTCTAATGAGATAACCTTTTTTTTCTAGTATTTTGGTAAGAAATTAGATGGGAGGAGAAGGACAGTTGGATGGCTGAGAAGTTCACTATTTAAAACAATGCTCCTCAAAACACTTCTACTGTGTACCCTCCTGCACTTGGAGTTATACAAAAATTGCCATGCTTTTTAATATTTGAAATTTCAAAATGAAATGATTCTTGTAATGCATATAAAAACCAGTGCACCTGAAAGTCCTTTGTTTTCAGTGAAGACATGACCTCATTCCATCCATAGTGTATGGGGTGGAGTGTCCTGTGTCCATCTTAGTCTGAAATGTGTGATGGAGAGTGATTTTACTGGGAAGTAGACTTTGGCCTACCATCCTCCTCTTCATGGGCCACCCATTCTGCTCTAAAGTGTTCAGTGAGGCATTTAAGAAAGACAGTAGGGATTGTTCGAGTTGTATAGGAAAGGTACTTTCTTTGACTTCGTAAGTTGGTATTATATCAGCCCCTCCTCCCAGCTAAGAACGAAGAATACATTTACAGCACAAATCTCAGGAGAAGCTTTCGTGGGCCCAGTGTGGTCCCTCCTCATCTCCCTTCCCATCTCCCCAGCCAAGGCAAGGTGACAGGTTCCAGGCTAGGGTGGTTTAGAGAGGGAGTCACAGAGAGCATGGCAGTCACTCAGCTCCTCCTGGGGCCACCACATGCCCCCCTCCTCCCTCCACACACACTCTTCTCCTGCGGGTCTCCAGCCCTTCACTGTGAGACAGGCTTGTCTACACGAGCTCACATTGCTGGTGGGAGCTCTAGGATTCTATGAGAACTTCTGAGGAAGTTGGGACTGACTGGAATGAGCCTTAGCAGATGTAGGTTTGCTACGGGACATTTCAGCAGAAAGGTGCAGGTAGACAAAGCGAGTACGTGTAAGAGATGGTAATAAGTCACAACGTATTCTAAGAGTCATAAACGCACTGGAGCACTTTCGAAGCTTCCCAAGTGATTAACTGCTTACGTTTTTGTCAACGCACAGGAGCTTAACTTCTTCCTTAACTCAAGCACGGAATTATGATGTCCTTGGGTTACTGCAAACCCCATTTGACTTCATGCCTCTTTTCTCAGGGCTGGCGCTGTGACAACTGCCGCAGACCTGGGGCCGAACCCAATCCTGAGGGTGCTACTGGCCACTCCTACAACCAGTATACACAGAGATACCACCAGAGGACAAACACAGTGAGTGCACCAGCTCCCCGAATCCTCCCTGGGCGCCACTGGAAGCACAGCAGAGAGTCTCTGTCTGTACAGAATGAATAAATCAAATTATTTTTCCTTTGAAAACATCACAGATGAGCAGCTCCTATGCTATATGTTGCTATAGGTTCTTAAAACTAGACAGTATTCTTCGTAAAAACACACGGCTCTCCTACCTTCCCCTCTCCTATTTTTTTTCTCAATTTTTATTAACATTTTCCATGATTATAAAAAATAACCCATGGTAATACCCTCCCTCCCCTCACTTTCCCCTTTGAAATTCCATTCTCCATCATATCCCCTCCCCATCTCAATCAGTCTCTCTTTTATTTTGATGCCATGATCTTTTCCTCCTCTTATGATGGTCTGTGTAGGTAGTGTCAGGCACTATGCCCTCTCCTATTCTTCAGAGTACAGGCTATTGATTGTTTTTCCTTCCGTTTTAACAGAATGTCAACTGCCCAATTGAGTGCTTCATGCCTTTAGATGTGCAGGCTGACAGAGAAGATTCCAGAGAATGAAGTTAGCAACGTAAATGAACAAGCGTGCTTCTCTGCCAGGGTCCATCCAGACTGGAGTGATGTTAGCAGATCCCATCTTTGAGTGTGTTTCTTCCTTAAGCCTTTTGCTCTGGAAAATTCTCCAGCTTCAGCTCAACTCACAGCTTGTCTCCAAGCACCACCTTGGGGGGGTGTTTGAGACTTGTCTCATAAACATGGCCATTTGTTGCTTCAGAATATTCAATACCGCTCAGTATTTTCAAAGATTCTCAGAGTGAATTGGTTTGGGATTGATAGGGAAGCATAGGTAGCCAACCCAGATGCCAAGTGTACTGAATAATATCACCCAAATCTTGTGTAGAAAAGTTACCCAACACTTCTGCCTCCGCGTAACTGGCCTGCAACACTGCAGGAATGGTATGTCCTGATACTGTGATGTTTCAAATACCCACAGTACTTTGTCCAAACAATTCTAATTGCCTAGACATATTTTTTTCCTTACCTGTTATTTATCAATTTTTCCCAGTATTTTTATATGAAAAAAATTGTATTAAAGACATTCAGTATGCAATTGATAAGAATTTGGTATAATTATGGTTGGTGATTATTTTTTATACTGTACATGCCAAAGCTTTACTACTGTGGAAAAACAACTGTTTTAATAAAAGATTTACATTCCACAATTCAAGTCATTCTTTTTTTTTTTTTAACATAAGGTACTTGGGGAAAGAAATTATCCTCATGAATGTTCTTTTGCTTTTCGGTTCAATAAACTGGAAATTCAGGGTGTGCTGGGATCTCTAATTCTTGGGTGGTTTCTGTACAAGAATTTTTGCCTGTCTGTACAAAAACATATTCATTGCTATTTCATGTCTTCAATAGTACAGAAAGCCTTATCATATTTAAGTAGACTAGTTATTAAACCTGCTAGCTAGTGATTCAGTATATGACTGAGTCAAAGATTATGTGTAAGAAAAACAAAGGATGGCTGCACTGTTAAAATTACTTGAATTGCATAGTATACAGAAGTTACGTTTTAGGGAATCTCTTATGTGTGTGCATGTTTGCGTGTGTGCATGCGTGCCCATGTGGAGGCCAGAGGACAACCCCAGTTGTCCTTAGGAATGTAGTCTATATTTTCTTTTCTTGAGAGGGTCTTTCATGTACCTAGAACTCACCAGTCAGACCCAGGACCCTTCTATCTACTCCTCCCCAGTGCTAGGATTATAAGTGTGTGTACACACCCAACATTTATTTCTACATGGGGTCTGGGACTTGAACTTAGGTCTTACGCTCAGGAGGCTCAAGACTGATTGCTTCTGGTCTGTCTGCAAATATAATTTCCTTGGGAAAACAAAACTTTGAGATTTAAATGTAGCAACAGAGAAGGGGGTTGATGTATGTACAGCTGGGTTAGTGGTAGGGGCACTCACCTAGAATGTGTGAAGACTTGGGTTCACTTTTTAGCACCATTAAAAAAAAAATAGATCTGACAATAGTAAATAGTAGCCCAGTAATTGGTTTATTATTAATGGAAGAGTCATAAAGCATATTTTTTACATTATTGTTCAGTTAAACAAGTACCTTTCTTTTTAACCTACCAAAGAATATAAATTCAGAAAGATTTTCTCATGGCTTCTTTTTGTGAAAAGAAAGCATTAACACATTAGAATTGATTAATTTACTTGCAAGCAGAGAAGAGAGACAGAATGGGCATGCCAGGGCCTTCAGCCACTGCAAACACACTCCAGATGCATGTGCTACTTTGTGCATTTGGCTGTATGTGGATACTGGGGACTCAAACCTGGCTTCTTTGCTGGCAGGCACTTAAATCACTGAGCCATCCCTCCAGCCCTGATTTATAGTTTAAAAAATGCGGGCTGGAGAGATGGCTTAGTGGTTAAGCGCTTGCCTGTGAAGCCTAAGGACCCCGGTTCGAGGCTCAACTCCCCAGGACCCACGTTAGCCAGATGCACAAGGGGGCGCACGTGTCTGGAGTTCGTTTGCAGTGGCTGGAGGCCCTGGCGCGCCCATTCTCTCTCTCTCTCTCTTTCTGCCTCATTCTCTCTCTGTCTATCACTCTCAAATAAATGAATAAAACAACAACAACAAAAAAATGCTTTGGCACTTTTTTTTTTTTTCAGCATCTCATTCAGAGCAGGGTTCAAAGCTTCAGAGCTTTTTAAAGTAAACTTTAGACACAGACCCCAGATTTTACTTAACATCCCAAATCACTCAGCTTTTTCATTCCATCAAGTTAACTGCACTGTATCTGTTTAAAGAAGTCACAGAGTTGGTCACGGCAGCACACACCTGTATGTAGCCTAGCTCTCAGGAAGTGGAGACAAGAGGATCTGGAGTTGGAAGCTTTCTAGATTTGGATTACATGATGAGTTCAAGGCCAGCCCAGTCTGTATGTCGAGTTTCAGGTCAGCCATAGAAATACAGTGAGAACATTTCAAGAAGCAAAAAAACAAAAACAGCATAAAGCAGCCTCTGTTACACTGAGGACAATCACAGTGTGCCAACTATAAACCAAACCAGTTCCCCTGAAATGCAACCTTCCTAAAACCACTCAATTGAGTGGATGACAAGCCTTTTTGACTTTATGTAGAAATGTAAAATCCACAATTTCCATAGTTAAGATGAAAATAACAAAAAAACTTTTTACACAGTCTCAACAGGATCTCACTCTAGCCCAGGCTGGCCATGAACTCAACATGTAGCTCGGGCTAGCTCTGAACTCACTGTTATTCTTCTGCCTCAAGTTTCCTGAGTGCTGGGATTACAGGTAGGATTACAGGTATGCACCACTACGCTGGCTTTACTGGATTTTCAAAAGGAGCATATTAAACTCTGAATAAATTAAGCAAATTCAAGGGCCTTTTCTAGTTGGGCAACATAATGTAAGAATCGTAAAGCTTTCTTTTTTTAAAAAAAAATTTATTTGAGATAGAGAGGCTGGCAGATAAAGAGAGAATGGGTGTGCCAGGGCCTTTAGCCACTGCAAATGAACTCCAGACACATGTGCCACCTTGTGCATCTGGCTTATGTGGGTCCTGGGGAATTGAACCTAGGTCCTTAAGCTTTGCAGACCTTAACCACTAAGTAATCTTGCCAGCCCAAGCTTTTTTTTTTTTTTTTTTACTGAGCATTTCTTAGCAAGATGGTTGAACATGGGACACATTATTTCCAAAGATCTTTTTGGGTTTTACTGATCACATCACTGAGTCCCTGAGAACTGCCTTAAACTGGCTTAGAAAGGCATAAAAGGCTGCTGGATTCATGCCAAAAATGGGCAAAATTCCAGAAAATTCAGATAAGGGGCTGGGAAGATGGTTCAGTGGTTAAAGGCATTTGCTTGCAAAGCCTCCTGGCTTGGGATCAATTCTTAAGCCACTCAACATAAACCAGATGCAAAAAGTGACACGTGCGGGCATGGTGGCGCACGCCTTTAATCTCAGCACTTGGGAGGCAGAGGTAGGAGGATCACTGTGAAAGAGGCCACCCTGAGACTACATAGTGAAGTCTAGGTCAGCCTGGGCTAGAGTGAGATACTACCTCAAAAAAAAAGGGAGGGGGGACACGTGTCCTGGAGCACTTACATACATATACACCCATGTACAAATGAGGTTTGTCGTGTTTTGTTTTGTTTTTTCCCGGAGGGGATAAGGAAGTAGCTCAATGGTTAAAGACACTTGCTTGCAAAGGTTTAATCCCCCAGCCACCCACGTAAAGCCTAAAAAGTGGTTCAAGCATCTGGCACTCTTCAAAGTGGCAGGATGCCTTAGAACACTTACACGCATGCACGTGCACGTGTGCACACACACACAAAATGAGGTAGGATCCCCAAGTGTAAGGGCAGCCTTGGACTCCAGAGTGAGTTCTAGGTCAGCCTTGGCTAGAGATCCTCTCCTTAAAAAAAAAAAAAAAAAAAAAAAAAAAAAAAACTCGATAAAAAATTTTTTTCAGGTAAAACTAGTAAACATGAGATAACAGTTTTGAAGTTTTTCTGTGCCGTGCTGAACTTGATTTGTAATGAAATTGATTGTTCTGTATTTATATTGTTTCCAGCTCTAATGACCTAAATGAATTATGCAAATTAGTCTATAATCATATCACCATAAGCCTGGAAGGCACACTTCCTGGGGAGGTGAATAAAGAAATGATCAGGTGGAAATTACAAGTATAGAAAATGGCTTTTCCTATTTAATTATATTTCCATTGAAAATGCTATTCCATTTCTAGTTGCATGAAACTCATTAAAGTGATTAAGAAACATCACATCAGCACATTCAAGTGCTAAAAGTGCTTCCTATTCACTAAGTTCCCATTACTGCGGTAGGGAAAGTGGCAGGCTGCAATTTTTAAAAAATCTCATTTCCAGGGATACAATTCGAGTGTTGAAAAAAGAAGTCATTGTTGGGAAGTGTCATGTTTGGGAACATTTGGTGATGACCGTAGGCTGGCAGTGCAGAGGTGGCACAGCAGAGCCGGTGCAGAGAAAGGTCCCCGAATTATTTTCATTGCCACAACGTCCCATTCTACCTTCATTAAGTGATTAAATTTGAATTGCAAACAAAAATCGATATAAGTTATAAATGAACAAAGGAAAATACTGTAAGTTAGAAAAGAGCAAGAAAGATGGTTCTCCAACTAAAAGTCCCAACTGGGGAATTCCTTTTCTAACATTCCTCAGTAGAATCAGGTATGAGATATTAAAGCATGTTTTACATTTCCTTCTCACTCTTTAGAGACAGACAGGCTTGCACAATCCTAGGAGCTGAGTTTATCTCAAGAATAGCTCTTATGTGAGCCTCCCGATGGTTTGAAATTAGCACTGTGGGGAAGCAGTCGGCTTGGAGTCACGTCAGCACTCTGCACTGGCTGGGGTACGGTACCCTGTCCTGAGGCTGCCCACCAGCACTGGCTCCCTGGGGTCTAAGCCCCAGGTTCTGCCAGGGAGGTCTTTGCATCACGGTGCTTTGGACTAGACTACAAGGCAGGACTTTACTATGACACCTCTGTCATCCTGCATGGGCTGGAAGATGCCGAGTCAAACTGACAAGCTGCTTTTGACCAAAAAGCACATCTCTTTGGTGAAGGAACTGGAGTGCTCATGTTTCTAGTGAAAAAACAAAATGGGACAGCTCCTGTGGAAAAGGCCACAGCTCCCAGAAAGTCAAGACAGTTACCAGTTCACTTTGCAGTTCCACTCCTGGGTAGACATTTGAAGAGAACTGAAACCACGTGAGGGTAAGGGTGAGGCTAAGGGATCACCTTAGCTCGGGTTACGCCCGACAAAAACTTCTCATGTGCTTTCGTTTTTTTTTTTTTTTTTTGGTTTTTCGAGGCAGGGTCTCACTCTAGCCCAGGCTGACCTGGAATTCACTATGTAGTCTCGAGCTGGCCTCGAACTCACACTCACAGCGATCTTACCTCTGCCAACCCAGTACAGGGATAACAGTGTGCTCCACCATGCCCAGCTGTTCATATGCTTTTAACCGGAGGCCATTCAGCCTTAAGCACCCCAAACCCATTCTAGAGAAGACACAAAGTGCAGGTCAGGGCACATGCCCAAGGTCACCCAGCCGCTGAGTGGCAGAGCCAAAGGAAAAATGGAGCTGCATGGAAGAAACAAAGCGAGGGCCGCTGGCGATGTGCGCTCTTGCCCTCACGGTCGGTGACAGTCGCTTCATGCGCTTTCAGATGTAAACAATACAGTGTCTGTGGCAGCTGGAATGTATGACCTCATACTCAGGTGTTTTATTGAAACTGAACTTGCAACATCAGCCCTCAGCAGGCAGATTCCTGCTTAGGAAAGTGTGTCACTGGCAGGGGGTGAGGGGGATGACACACGACAAAACGAGATTTGAAGTCCAGCCTCAGGTATGTGGAGAACTGTTTGAGTTTTGGCATCCCGTTTGCTGGTGCTGCCCCCCCCCCCCCCCGCTTGGGTGCTGGAGCCAGCGTCTCCCACTATTGATGGTACTCCCCTGCATCATGCAAGTCTGAAACCAATGCTTCCTCCTCTAAGGTGTGTCTGGTTGGATGCTTGTCCCAGCAACAGGATCTGGCTACAGCAGTATCTTTAAGTGGACACTGCCAGGGATGGGAGAAACAGGTACCTCTGACAAGCAGGTGTCCAAGAGCAGCAAAACTGAGTGAATGGTGCTTTTCTCCCTCGCTGCAGGCCCCAGCTTTGCACTATGGATTTTCCCTTCTGAGCCACTGATGTAACAGATAAGTCATTAGGCCTTTCAATTAAATAGTGAAAGTACTGATTTTGATTACTAATGGGAGGGTGAGGGAGGCTGTCTCACCACCTACCTCAGTTTGCCTCTGAACTTTCAACTGTCTTGCCTTCATGTCCCAGGGCTGGGATTTCAGCTGTGAACCACCTCATACCAAACACTTTGAATGCTTTAGGACAACTATGCTCATCTTCAGACCCTCTAGTGCTGAGCTCCCTCCACCAAGTGCATAAAGGGAAACTAAGACACAGTGCCAGAAGGAACCAGGGAAGAGGGTGTGTTAGAGGTGATGGCTTTGGCCTACATGCTTAGTAAGACAATACAGTGTTAAGCAGAGACTAAGCTTCAGTTATAGTCTTAATGTTAATGTTCAAACTAAGTAACAACTTGAGAGGGACAGAACAGTCACTACTTATGAGACAAAGCCTGTATGAGCTACCTAATAAATTACAAAGCGTTATGGCTAACAATGTTTATTGATGGGTCAAGAATCTGTAGGATGCTCCATGGGTACAGCCCTTGCTTCCCATGCCCAAGCTCTGGGCTCACATCCCTAGGACCACCAAGTGCCCTCTGAAGAGGGTGATTCCAGTGCCTCTCACTCTCAAAAGGCACAAGCCAGATAACGGCAGTGACTGGAGCTGGAGGATCCTGTCCAGGTGGGCAGGTAGTAGAAACAAGATGGTCTGTCTCCTCCAGAGCAGTAAGCAATCCAAGAAATGAAGTTGGAAGTTACACTGTCCTACAACGTAACTTTTCCCACAGCAATTGACTGACTAGGCATCCTTGTTTCGAAGGCTATCTCAATTTAAGAACTGACAGATTAGTCAGTGTATAAATGATTCATAAGGATGACCCTCTAAAAAAGTTATTTATTTTTATTTAGGGAAGGAGTAGGAAGAGGGCAGGACTTGTCTAGTGAGATAAACAATGTTCAAAGGTTTTAGCTGACCACAGGTGTCCTTTATGTGACGCCAGGACTACGTATGCAGGAACACAAGTGTATAATTAAGTCCTGTTTCTGGCACAAGGAGGCATGGTCCTCGCACTGTGAATTTTTTAGAAAAATATTTTATTTATTATTTGAGAGAAAGAGGAAGACACACAGAGAGAAAGAGAGAATGGGCATGCCAAGGCCAACAACCACTGCAAACGAACTCCAGATGCTTGTGCTCCCTTGTGCATCTGGCTTACGTGGGTCTTGGGGAATTGAACCTGGGTCCTTAGGCTTCGAAGGCAAATGCCTTAACTGCTAAGCCATTTCCCTAGGCCCCTGTGCTCACTTTTGATGAAAAACTGTTAAGTGGACACCAAACACTCATTAGAGTGAATATATTCTATGCAATTCCAGAGGGAACGTCTTAGGCCGCAGAAATTATGGGCAACATTTAAGAGAGGAAAAGTATGGATCAGCATTACCCAGGAAGGTCAGCATGACTTACTAATCGCCTCTGGAGACCCCCGTTTGCTTAGGAAGCCCAACTTCTCGAGGTCTGATGACAAAAGGCTCCATTGAGAGGAACCTCCTTAGGAAAAGCATGTGGCTTGAGGCTGTGCCAGCCCTCCCTGGGTGGCTGAGCTCTCTGGCTTCCTTGAAGATTTCAGGTATCACTCAGGGCATGTCTCCAGGTGAGCTAAGTGCCAGGAGGGAGGGGTGCTCTCGTGCTCACACAGTCCTGAGGACATGTCAGTCTAAGAGCCTACCTCTCAGGCAAGGAAGACCAGACATTCTAAAACTATGCACCCATTTATTAAGAGGTAAATGCTTTATTATTTTTTTAAAGGTACTTTCAAAATGTCACACATGATTAATCACCTACACAGCAGCCAACTGTGAAATGAGGTGCAGTCAGATCAGTGGTGGAACAGCCGGAGGTCCGTGTGAGCCAGGACTATGCCCAGTTCATCGCAAGCCTCAATCACAACCTTGTCAGCAGCGGAACCAGAAGGAGCTGCAATGTAGGCCACACCGCTCTGAGGGGAGAAACAGATACTGATTCTCAAAGCACAACGGTAGGTATGCACCTGCAAATATAAAACCCCTCTCTAGAAAGCAAAAGCCAACAAGGTGATTCATTCTGGCCAAGAAGTGGTTTGGGTTACTAATACTCCAGACAGAAAAGTCCAATGATTCTATGTCACACTGCCACAGCTTTGTTATAAAATTCTAGGAAGTCAGAAGTAGAATTTCTTTACTTTATTGTAGTGCTGGGCATAAAAGCTGGGGCCTTGCGCATGTGTCAAACACTTCATACTGAGCCACACCCCCCAGCCTTCAGATGCAGGGTGTCTGGAGTCCTTTCTAGGTGATGCTCACCCAGTTCTATGCCAATGTACACTTACCCGTTTAGCTCTGTCAACATTGTCCCTGAAAGGAAAGAAGGCATCAGAGCTGACAGAGACCTCACTTAGTTTGTCAACCCATTCCTTCTTCTGTGCCTCTGTCAGCAGCTCAGGGACTTCCTCAAAGAGTGCCTTCCACTTCATCAGATCTTCTCCCTGGGGAGGCAGGGGGCAAGGGTAGTCCCACACCATCTTTAGTTGTAGCTGATGAAAAGCTCAATGCTGGGTTGGAGAGATAGCTTAGCAGTTAAGGTGCTTGCCTGCAAAGCCTAAGGACCCAGGTTTGATTCCCCAGAACCCATGAAAGCCAGATGTACAAGGAGGCACATGTGTCTGGAATTCATTTGCAGTGGCATGCCTATTCTCTTTCTCTTGTATGCATGTGTATATATGTGCATCTTGTATGTATGGGTATCTATCCACACACACACATGTACATACGTACATACATACATACATACATATAAAATCAATAAAGAAAAGCTCAAGCTCAATGCCAGAAAGCATGTGGGCATATTCCTATGAACTCTTACTTGTGAAAAATGACACTTCGAAATTCAAAGCTTTTGAAGCTCATGGACTTTCTAAAACATTTTCATTAAGGAAGAAAGACATTCTAAGATACCAAATAGAGACTATATTGTTCAGCTAATTCCAAATATACTTTGTTCTTGAAAGTTAAACCTACTCCTTTATATACCTGTACTAATATAAATAGAAACTCATATTCCAGAGCATTTAAGAAAATCACATTCAATGCAGGAAGACAAGAGGCATTCTGGAATCACATTTGTGCAATTAGTCTCAGGTATAAAGCCAGCTGTAGGCATATTAAGCACGACTCACAGGATTTATTACTGCCAGGATGTTTGTTAGCTCCTCCAAAATTTATGCGAAATTTAATCCTCAGTGCAATGTATTAAGAACTGGGGCCGTTAGCCAGGTGTGATGCCAAATGCCCGTAACCCCAGCACCCAGGGGCTGACTCTGCAGTCAGGCTGGAGTCTACTCAGAGTCCCAGGACAACCTAGGCTACAGACTGATACTGCAACAAGTCCAGCCCTCTCACTCTTCTATGCCCCTCGCCAGAAAACAGAAGTGGGGTGTTTCATTTAAGAACACGAAAGATGGGCTGGAGCGATGGCTCAGTGGCTAAGGGGTTGCCTGCAAAGCCTAACTATCCGTTGATTCCCCTGTACCCATGTAAAGGCAGATGCACAGTGGCACATCCGTCTGGAGTTCATTTGTACTGTTGAGGCCCTGGCATACCCATTCTCTCTCTGCCTGCAAGTAAGTAAATAAATAAAAATATTTTAACACACGCAAGATAATGAGAGGCTAATGGCATTTGTACATAGTGTGGTGGGAGAAGAAAACCCTTAATTATCAACTATCAGCTATTTAATGTCAGGACACAGTGCTCATGCTGCAAGTCTGCTGACACTGGGAGATTCTTCAATATGGGTAAAAAACAGTCTTTACCAGGACAATTATGTCACCCATGGGGGAAGGACAAGCATACCAAATGAAGCTGATGATTGTAACTTACACAGGGAAGGCTTGTAGACTCAGAGAGATTAACCAGTGAAGTTAAATGAGAAAGGAGATAATGGGGAAATAGGAAGCTTTTTTAACAAAATACAGGATTTCAGGAAAATCACTGAAATTTCTGTGTAGTGATGAGGTGAAATTGCTGTAAATCAGGGGGAATTAATCTCCCAAGAGCTCATGATCAGCCTTTTACCTCACCAATGGTGCCAGTCACATACTGATCAATGGCATTGGAGATCTCTGCTCTCTTCACCCCAGCTTTGAACTTCATGGAAAGCACTTTTGGATGGTGTCTAAGCCACCAGTAGTTGGCCTTATCTCCTGCAAGACGTGTGCAGTGTATGCGAGACTGCTGTCCTGCTCCGATGCCAATAACCTAAGGAACACAGACAGTAAGGTCATATCTTTAATGACAACACTTTCTCCCCGAAGTACGTCAGTAGTGACACACTCATTCTACATGGCCTTACTGGTTCTTCTACGAACTGGAACCCAAGGGCTCTGGTAGCCATGACCTCCAAGATCTACTTGCTAGAACAGGCAATCTTAACAGAGGGCAACCACTACAGTTCCAAAAGGGTCTTACGGGTCAACTGCTAATTAATATTCACCTGATGCAATATCCATCTCAACCTCAACTTGTGGGCTAAGTAAAAATGGCAAAAGCTGAAACGCCGAACTGGAAGAAGAAAGGCCTCCCATGCTGAAGGTAAAATCAGGTTCACGTCAAGCTGGGGGAGGTGCCAGCCAAGAGCCAGTGCAACCCCGCACCCCATAGCCGGGACGCAAGGACACTTCAACTTACAGCAGGTTACGTCCAAGAAACCCAAGCGAGCTCACGATGCTCTAAACACACCTACTGAACTGCACGGCTTAGGAAAGCCCACTCTACATGTATGTGCATTGAGCACTTACATTAGCCTGGGGCAAAATCAACCAAAGCCTGTTTTATCATGAAGTGGTCAATATCCTCACGGCATTTATACTGCACTGCAAGTGCACAACAATGGTATATGCATATGCATTCAACCACCCTGAAGATGAAGTGTCCCAATTCAACAATTTTCAAGTGGGTGTTATCTATCTCGACAACAGCAGCAGTTACCTGACTGTGTAACTATTGCAAAAATTTAAACAAATAAAAAAAAGACAACATAAGAAATATATGTCAAAAAACTCTGCAAGCTGCAGAAGAAGCACAGCCTATTGGATTCTTCCCTCATCGATGGAAGTACTTCCATCAGGGCAAGGGAGAATGAGGAAACGGTACAGAGCCCCACAAGCCCAGAAGGTACCAACTATTCTAGGCAAGAAGTAATGCAACTAATTTTAGTACCTGGTTCCAGTACTTTTTAATTATTTCTTAATTATTAGTCTTCAATGTCTACCAAGGTGTGGGACCCAAAAGAGCGAAACTTGGTAAAGTTTCCCTCTCCAGCTGTCCAGGGCCTGAGGCAGATGGTCTCTGATACCATGTGTAGAACCACAGTGCTCACAAGGTGGGCCTGACAGCTTGGTTACCTGCCCGTTCTTGGCATAGCACACGGAGTTCGACTGAGTATACTTGACAGCAATGGTGGCTACGATGAGATCTCTGAGGGCAGACTCCGGCAGCTGAAACAAACAGGACAGTAAGTCTCATCTGGATTTAAAATTTCACTTCTGACGTACCAGTCAAAGTAACAGACCTAGAATGTAATCAGGTCACTCAAATGACAGGAAAATGAACTAGTCACGCTACTTATTAGTCAGAAAGACTGGTGTTGTTGTGATGGATGTAGCATGATGTTGGATGTAGCACTTTACTGCTAATCTGCAGTAACTTGGGATGCAGCCAATGTAGGTATCAAATACTATATTTAGTGGAAAAAATAACAAAATCATTATATTTTCTCAATCAGAAAAATCTTTAAATAACTGACGACATGATAAAACTTACACACTTAAAAAATGCAGAGAAAAAAATTGATGCTTACAGACCACTGAAATGTAACATGCACATCAATCCTGTAAGGGAAAAGTCAACCACACCATTTTCTGATCTGTTTAGAATATTTTAGGTAGAAACTATTCAAAGATGCTTTGTAAACTACCAGTGTAAATATGACAACAAATCTGTAACAGCCAAAATGTCACTATCTTGAACAGACACCAGGCTCACTGCTACACAGTGAGTACTGTTCTGGTAAAGACATGATCTATGTCTGCATGCTAAACAGCCAGGGAATAGAGGCTGCAGCTAATTAAAAGCTACTCCTCCCAAATGATCAGGTTCATGATGCCTGCAATCTGAGAACTCAGCGGCTGATTCAGGAGGATCTCTACTTCCAACAAACGAAACAGAGGGGTCAGTTCAAGCTCATTCACATTAAAAGTTCCTACTCTGTCAAACACCTCTTGCCCCTTGTTAGGAGGATGAAAGACGCAGCACACACATGGAGAAAACATCTGCACACCATGTAACCTATAAGGAGCCAGGACTTAGGGCTGGAGAGATGCCTTACTGGTTAAGGCATTTACGTGCAAAGCCCAAGGACCTAGGTTCAACTCCCCAGGACCCATGTAAGCAAGATGCACAAGGGGGCACATGCATCTGGAGTTCGTTTGCAGTGGCTAGAGGCCCTGAACCATCTACTGTCTTTCTTTCTTTCCTCCCTCTCCCTCCTTCTCTGTCAAATAAATAAAAATAAAATATTAAAAAAAACCCAGGACTTACAGCAAACGAAACTTCCAATTCAGTAACAAAAGCCAAATACTTTAATAGACAAAAATTATAAAACTACATTTCATGAAAATGAATACAGAGAAGGCCAAAAAACCTACATGTAAGTATCTGATATCCTAAATTCTTAGACAAAGCAAACCACTGAGATATACCATGCGCTCATTAGCACGTCTAAAAAGAGGAATAGCACCAAAGCTTACCTACTGCTGGTGGGAATATAAAGTGCTGCAGCTGCTCTGGCAAACAAAGAGTCCCTTAAAAACAACATTAAGCATAAAACTACCATACCACACAGTGATTTGGAATTTGTCAGAGAAATAAAAACTTAGCAAAAACCAGTACATGAATATCCAATGACTGAAATTTAGAGAACAGGACCAGGTTAGTGGTTTCCTAAGGTGAAGAGGGTAGAGGAGTGAGCCTGCCTATCAGTAACAAAGAGACAGCAATTCTGCAAGATATCACCGTTACTAGTGGAAGAGAGTGAACAGAGCAACTCTCTAAAACTGCTGTGAACCTATGACTTTTTAGTCGTTTAAAAAATATTTTATTTTTATGAATTTATTTAAGAGAGATAGAGGGAGAGAGAGACAGAGAGAGAGAGAGAGAGAGAGAGAGAGAATGCATGCCAGGGCCTCCAGACACTGCAAGCAAACTCCAGATGTATGTGGCACCACCTTGTGCATCTGGCTTACATGGGTCTTGGGGAGTTGAACCTGGGTCCTTTGGCTTTGCAGGCAAGCACTTTAATCACTGAGCCATCTCTCCAGCCTTACTTCTTTTAACCTCAAAAATCAAACATTAGTTAAAAAAATATTGAAAGAATTTATTATTCTAAGATGTTACTAGTCTAATATATCCTTCTTTTCTCTGTTGTTTGAGTCAACAAATACAAATCTGATCCCGTAGAAAGCTATCCTTCTAGAGGTCTAGCTTGGTAAAACCCTGGGGTCTTGAGTCAGATCAGGGGCTGTGAAGAGGTCTGGGAGGAGTTGGGGGAGTAAGGGAATGCAATACACCGAAGCAGCATTCAAGAGAAATGGGGAAGAATTACTTCGAGCACATTCATTTTCCTGTCACTCTCTCAGGACTCAAGCAGCTTCAGGGCTCCTCCATCTTAGGTCCTGTTACAGTGACTGGCATGTCGAGTGACCAGTCTGTCCTACAGGAACACAGAGAGGTCAGGCCCAGGGCAAACAGTGATGGGCAAAACCCAGAGATAAGGGGCACGAAATATTACACAGTAACTCAAGAAAAAAGCTGAGCACAGCTTTCAGAGCCTTGCAGGATTGAAGGACAGAGCGAGTTCAGAGTACACAAGAGAAAAGGGTTCAAGGAGACACCAAGGGCCTCTGCAGAGCAGAGTGGAGTCATAAATAGACCAGCCCTCACAATCGCTGACGCCCAAATCCAACCAGCTCCATTCCTGACAGCAACAGATGAATGGCTCCACCTCACCTGCCTGCGAGGCGTGTAAATAGACTCTGGAGGAAAATAACACCGCCCAGACCAGCAAAATATCTCCGTGGCTTCTTCATAGCCAGGGCCCAGCACTTAATAAAAAATTCCAGGCACATCAGCAGGTAAAGCAGCAAGTGAGGGGGTGGCAGTGTCAGGGACCGAGAAGAAACACAACCGACTGCACGGAGAGATGGTGTTTCTTCACAACGGAAGATCCAGTTACTCCTTCAAAACTGAAGGTTCAACTTCAGGGACCGACCGAGGCTACCTGAGCGGCAGAATTCACTTAGGATGTGACAGACCCTGCAGTAACTTCCAATACCAACAAAACAAAACAAACTGCAAGAAGCAACAAACCACCATGTATATTTTTAAAAATAAACACCAGCTCATTCACTTGCTTACTTTGTAATCTTAGACAAATTCTTTATTCTGTCATGATCCTTCCATCTCTGCAACAGACGGAAAGCTGCCCTCCATCATGTGCCTGGATTGGAAGAACTATTCCATGGCAGCAACACCCTCAAATCGCCATTCTCGTAAGAGCCCGAGCATAAGACCTTGTCTACTGAGAAACAGTGACCGCTGCCCGGCCGCCCCGTGGCTTTGCTGGCGGAGAGGGGAAGCCTCTGTACTGACACAGGAACACACCTGCAGCTGAGTGGGCGCCTGCAAAAAGCAAGCGGGTCCCAGGAGACACGATCCCATGCATGTGTAACTGAAGGTATGTGCCTTTTTTAAAATAAATTTTTGTTTATTTGCAAGCAGAGAGAGGCAGACAGAGAACAGGCGCGCCAGGGCCTCCAGCCGCTGCAAACGAACTCTAGATGCATCTGGCTTTACATGGGTACTGGGGAATCAAACTTAGGTCGTTGGGCTTTGCAGGCAAATGCCTTAATCACTGGCCATGTCTCCAGCCCTGTATCTTTTTGTGTGTGTACGTGCACTTGTGTGTGTATTGTGGTGTGTGCACCACGTGAGTATGCAGAGGCCAGAAGAGAATGCTGGGCGTTCCTCTTACACTCCTTCATATTATTTTGAGACAGGGTCTCTCCTTCAACCCACAAGTGCTGTCTGTCAGCAAGCTCCAGCATTTCTCTCCAGTCTCCTCCCTCCATGGACTGGGGTTACAACTGTTCAGCAAACCTTCTATGTGGTTTCTGGTTCATTGGCTGTCTCTGGCCCGAGAGGCCCTCATGCTTAATCAGCAAGCACTCTTATCACTGAGTGGTCTCCCCAGCCTGAGATGCATTTATCTACACATGTGTACATATATGTCTATATACGTATGTAAGCATACAGGCTTCTATGTAGTCATGCCATTTTATAAGCTTACCTGACAACCCACAGGTGAGCTAGCTGCCTGCACATCTACTAGTTATAAATATGGGTCGGAACAGAGAAGTATATATGTTTATTAGTATTGAAACCAAACTTGTTAAGAGTTGCTGGTATTCAGCTGAGGTATTTCCAAATTTACCTTTTTATTTTGGGTAACAACATTGCCAAACAGTGACTTGTCAATGACACCATTATTTCTCTGCTGGCTGAGATGAAGGCCAAAGAGTGTTCGAACTTCATTTTCATCTGGTTTGTAGGACTGGTCCATCTGAGACAAAAATTTAAAAAGAAAAGAGTATTACATCTCTTCATCAAACTTTTCACACAAAAGATTTCATTCTTGCTGGACATGGTACATGTATTAATCCCAGCACTCAGGGGGCTGAAGCCGGAGGGCTACACATTAGATGCCACCCAGACTCAGATAATGAATTCCAGGCCAGCCTGAGCTACCTGGTCAGACCTAGTTTCAAAACCAAAGCAAAAGAGAAAGTCTAACAAAAATAATAGTAACACTGAAGTTATACTCAAAGGTGTTCTTTTCTTTCTTTTTTGGCTGCGTATGTACATGTGTTCATGTTTATATGCCGACAGCCATATGTCACGTGTGTGGAAACAGAGAACAACTTGAGGTCAGTCCTCGCCTTCCACCTTGTTTGAGGCAGGGTCTTGTTCGCTGCATTTGTCAGGTTAACTGGTTCATGAGCTTCTGGGAGACTCCACAGGATTCCAAGTGTTCATGCTACAGCATCTAGCTTTACATGGGTTCTGGGAATCTGAACTCAGGAAGTTGGGCTTGCACGGCAACACTTTATCCACTGAACCATCTCCTCAACCCCATATCTAGTTTTGTTTTGAAATGAAAACGTGACATCATTTTAGTGTAGGTATAATAAATGGCCAGGCACCAGTGCCCCACTAAAAAATATAAAGGTAGTAAGTTACAACTTATGCACAGCATATTAAAATCACTGATCCTAATGAGTCTACTTCTGGTGACAGGAACTATAAGTTCCTGTCTGTTTAGTCCCTGTGGAAGGTCAGTAGGTGATCTGCTCATGAAGGGACCAGGGCACAAAGGTTACATTTTTTTTTCCTTTCTTTTTCAATACTTATTTTAGAATACCTAGCTCATAATTGAATTACAAGTTAAAATGGGCCCAGTATGGTCATCCCATCGACCTGGGAGGCTGAGAAGAGACAATTCCAAATTAAAGGTCTGACTGGGCTACCGAGTAAATTCAAGTCAACCTGGGCAACTTAGCAAGACCCTGTGTCAAAATTTAAAAAATAACATTTACACTGCATTAGGTACTATATATAAGTTATACAGAACTCCCCGAGGACATGGAGGGATGGCCACACACATGCAACTGCCACTGCGTGGAGGTGGGATGCTGTAGATCCTTGGACATGATGTTTTGTGAAAACCCTCTTAGGAAGGGGTCTTTATTAATTTAAATAACTGCTGTGTCAACAACTCATTGTCTACAACCATGGATCTAATTTTCACAACACAGAAAAACTCCTAAGACCAGAATGGAAAAATAGCACAACCATCTAGCAAAACATATGAAAAGAATAAGGATAAAGCTGAGCATGGTGGCACATGCCTTTAATCCCAGCACTCAGGAGGCAGAGGTAGGAGGATCACTGTGAGTTCAAGGCCACCCTGAGACTACATAGGGAATTCCAGGTCAGCCCGGGGTAGAACAGGACCCCACCTTGAGAAAACAAAGAATAAGGATAAACAGATACTTCATCATAAACAAGTACAGATATCCTCGACTGTGAAATGTTCGCCTTGTGCGTAAAGAGAAACGACAGGTGCGGTGAGAAGCCTTCCCAGTGTCACTCTCAGCATGTTTCGTCTCTACGTTATTCACTGCAGGGTGTGGGCAGTAGCTACGACTAGAAATTGGCTCAGGTAAGTCAAGAGAAACAGATATGGGATAAACTTCAAAAGTGTGATGTAAGAAAACAAAGAAATACAGATGCAAACACTGGTTGAATTGTTTGACTATTTGGAAAGACAAATAAGAAATTTGGAGCATTGCTTTTAGAAAGAGAAGTGACAAAAGGGAAGAATAGAGAGATTTTCCATCAAATAATACTTAGGAAATCATGTAAATTTCTTAATTTAAAAAAATAAGCCGGGAGTGGTGGCGCACACCTTTAATCCCAGCACTCGGGAGGCAGAGGGAGGAGGATCACTGTGAGTTCAAGGCCACCCTGAGACTCCATAGTGAATTCCAGGTCAGCCTGGGCTAAAGTGAGACCCTACCTCAAAAAACCTAAATAAATAAATAAACAAATAAAATATATAAATAAAAATTTAAAAAGGGGCTGCAGAGATGGCTTAGTGGTTAAGGCACCTGCCTGCGAAGCCTAAGGATCCATGCTCAACTCTCCAGATCCCACGTAAGCCAGATGCACAAGGTGATGAAAGTGTGCAAGGTCACATATATATGAACAAGGTGGCGCATGTGGCTGGAGGCTGTGGTGTGCCGATTTTTTCACTCTCACAATATATATATATAAAGGTCAGTCTGTTGGGCTTGCCTCAAAAACTAAAAAATGTAGAGCCAGGCATGGTGGTGCACACCTTTAATCCCAGCACTCGGGAGGCAGAGGTAGGAGGATCACTGTAAGCTCATGGTCACCCTGAGACTACATAGTGAATTCCAGGTCAGCCTGGGCTAGAGTGAGATCTTACCTTGAAAAACTAACCAACCAAGTAAGTAAAAATAAAAAAGGTAAAGATTAAAAGGAAGCAAATGCTCTCATCTTAGATTTAAAAATGAGGGCTGGAGAGATAGCTTAGCGGTTAAGCGCTTGCCTGTGAAGCCTAAGGACCCCGGTTCGAGGCTTGATTCTCCAGGTCCCACGTTAGCCAGATGCACAAGGGGGCCCACGCGTCTGGAGTTCGTTTGCAGTGGCTAGAGGCCCTGGTGCGCCCATTCTCTCTCTGTCTCTCTATCTGCCTCTTTCTCTCTCTGTCACTCTCAAATAAATAAATAAAAATGAACAAAAAAAATTAAAAAAAAATGAACATTATAAAAAGCTGCAGCTTTGAGGATAACGGAAGCTTGATATGGTGGTGCACACCTATAAACTCAACTTGGAAAGAAAGTGACAGGAAAATTGTAATTCAAGGCCAGCTTTGACTACATATTGACGTCCTGTCTCGAAAAGAAATGATAGAAAGATCAACTGCAGTAAAGAGGGATAAATTAAAAGGCTGTCCCCATAAAGGGAAGATTAGACATGGGAGAAAGAAATACAAAATTAAAAAAAACAAATTACTCTTCTAAAAAGGAACCGTATCAACCTGAAGAACACAGTAGTTCCCACTTTTCTTTTTAGAAAGTATTTTTACGGCTTCTTCTTCATATCCTGGGGCAATGATGCCATCAGACACCTGTGAATATATGAAGTGGTGATTTTCATTTTTAAAAACCACAGAAAGACTAAAAACTCAAGCACAATTATCTATCCTAAATAATGTTATAATACTATGAACAGATATTGCTAATTAAACATTGAAAAGAAAATTCTTTGTTAGAATACACAGAATTATTCTCTGTGGTGGACCCCATTTTGTGTGCTATCCTGGCATTTTTTTTTTCTTGGTTAATTTGGATATATGAAGGATTCGCTCTATCACATGGGCCTCGGGAAGAAGAACTAATTCTCCTACCATTCTTTTCATGGAGTGGAGTTGTGCAGTAGAAAGAGCACGTGCTACGTCAGCTCTTGGGTGAGGCACAGTCCTTGACCCCACACCAGGACTGTATCCAGAGACTCACCACCCAGGAGTTGAACACCCAAGTACCATGGCCTCACCGTAACCGTGAGCAGCACGGTCAGCCCCACTCTGCTTGGGATGGTAAGGCCATGGAAGAATCCCTCGAGCAAGCAAGTATTCTAAGCCCTGAGTCCCTTGGACTTTCATCCTCCCCCTTCCCCCTTTAAGCTATTTGAGCTACCTTCTCTTCTTTCTGTTTTCCTGATACTAATGTCATCTCCTTTCTGGAATACCTGTTTGGTATCCAACTGAGGAAGGCTAGTTGTTCAAGTATCTTATTTTCCCCACTATACTGTCTCTTTCAGATCTCTATGGGTTGACAGTAATATTCAATTATTTCATCACCACCAAGACAGTTCTACCCTTCAGCAACAGTAATGGGCATTAAGGTACACTTAGCAGGGAGGTTAAAAGAATTAAATACATAATAAAAGCCCCTATCAAAACAGCTAAATATCCATATAAAACATTAAATCTCAAAATTAACAAAAATTCAAGGAATTGTGTTCCATACAAAATGTCAATAGCTTACATGGCAAATGAAACTAATTTACAGCTGTTACAAATATAAATACTGTAGGTTACAGTTTCAGTGAAAACTATTAACAGGTAACACTTTACTCAAGGACCAAAATACATGAATGCTCACTAACTTCTCTGGAGATTATTTTTGCAGTCGGGACATCACAAACATCAGATAATGCAACAAAGTCACCAAATGAAGACATCCGATCAGCTCCTGTGAACAAATGTCACATACAGCATTTATCAGAAAGTTCCTTGCATAGAACAATTCTTGGGTGACCACAGAAAATACTTTCTCTCAGCCCCTATTCTGGCTCATCAGCATGACCAGGAGTCACACCATGGTGTGGCGTGCGCCTCCCTCAAGTCTTGTTACCACACGTGACATGAGAAACTTGTTTCTTAAATAGGCACTTTCTCTAAAGGTAAGCTTAGGCCATTTAACAGTGTTAACTAAGTAATCAATAAGAACATTTGACTAATTTTATCTTCTAATTTAGCAAACGTTCTCTGTGAAGGGCCAGGAGTGTTTTTAAAGCTGTGCAGTCCCATGACCTCCACTGCCGCATCTATAGCTGGGCTCTGCATCAGCCTGTGACAGCACCTAAGTAGGGCAAGTGGCCTAGATCCAATCAAACTCTATTTACAGAAACAGGAAGCAGGCTGGAGGCTCTAAGTGGTAAAGCATAGGTTTCTCAATAATCTCCCATAAACACTACCATAGCCACTAGTCATTAAACTTAGGAATATGATGCTTTTGAATATATAGAATATATGCCTAATCAAATTTAAGAGGTACACATTTTGCCATGTAATGAAAATGCATCCAAAGGTGTAATCTAATACCAATGTACCAAATTCCACTTGGGCGTGCATCCACTACATTAAAATGCTAACATGTTCTTTTGTAAATAAATCTATCCTGAGCCACTCACACACTTCTTCTCACATATTAACAAGGACGGAAGATAAATTTCAACCACATAAAGAAACAGGTACTTTTATTGAGATAAAATACTGCTTTCCCTCCCAAAAGACAGGCTCCCCCCTCCCCCCCGTACCTCTTGCTCTGGCATACGCAGTGGCTATAGGTGTGAGGGTGGAATAGAGGTCATAGACCATGCACACTCTGGCCTCATCCTCGCTGAGTGGAGTTCCAACTGCAGCCCCTGGCACAGAAAGCCACAAAATAATCAGTACACTTGAAACCTCACGGTGCTCCTTGTCAACTTCTATGCCAACACGGCTGTGAAAGGACTGCCTCCACAGCATAACGTGCACTAGGGTCTGGGGTTCAATCCTAGTACCACCACCACCAAATCCACATTATTTGAACATCTAATCTATTTTTGAGTACCTGTGCCAAATTACACAAAAAAATTAAGCACTGCAAATACAGTTGCAGAGGTGGGGGGAATCTCTTCTCTGGCCTCTGAGAGCAGAGCCACCAAAGCCTGACAACATGGGCTTATGCAGGGAGCTGGGCCACTCCATTACTGACGGTTCTGCTTGGCGCACACGCTATTTACTTCCTTCCCACTCACTCTGATTCAACATCCAATCAATATGAAGAACAAGCACGTGTGAGACTGCCAGCAGACCTGTGATGTCTATGGATAGCCAACTTGTAGAATTCAGGACTTGGATGCAAGACAAAAAAGAAATGCAAACCAACAGTGACAGTGTCATGAGACAACAACTTCATGTTTAAACACACTGCAAGATGGAAAAGTGCTCCCTGTGGCCACGACACCTTATATACTTGTATTAACATGGAAAAGTGCTCCCTGTGGCCACTACACTTTACATATTTATATTATATTCACTTTCTTTTCTGGTGTGTGTGATATGGTGGATATACATGTATGTGGACATGTGTGCCACATGTGCACACATGCAGAGGCCAGAGGACTCTAGATGTCCTTTCTTTGCTCTCCTACCTTGTTTCCTTGAAGCAGGGTCTCTCACTAAACCTGGAGCTCTCCATTTTTTGACTACAAGAGCTGACCAGTGACCTCCCATGATTCTCCTGTCTCTGCTCCCCCAGTGCTAGGGGTCCAGTCATGCACGGCCCACCTGGAGTTTTACACAGGTGCTGGGGACCCAACTCAGGCCCTCACTCTTGCATAGAAAGCCCTCTTGCCTTTCCCCCACCCCCAAGCCATCTCCTCAGCTCCTTCACTTTTACTTCTAAACTGCCAGGTTGACACAACAGAAGAACCAACAGCCTGACTTTGCTATCTCTTAAGAGCATCACATGGTTATCTATGTTGTCATCAGATTTTGTATTACTGTATTAACACTTATCAATAACCTTGCCAAAGGTGGCTCAGTCATAAAGCAGTGAAGTCACATTGGAACTTATCAACATTCGAAAATCTCAAGGAAAATGCACTTTGAGTAGTTCTGAGGCATTCCAGAATGTAATGCTTTACCTGCTGGGCTGACGTGTTTGAAAGAAGCAGCGGCTGGAAAGCCTAAGGCTTCTTTGAGCTCCTTCACCAGCTGCCAGGCATTCAGAGCATCACACAGGTTGATGAATCCCGGGGCTCCGTTGAGAACTACATGCAAGAGCACATGCACACTTTACAAACAGGCTCACTAAGACCAGAGTCTGCACATTCCTTAACAATACAACACACCTAGGCCACACCAACGTTTTAAGAGTAAGAGACAGACATTCACAAACATGTTAGTAACTTGACAAAAGGGGACAAAGTTATGCATACATTCTTATGTGTACACAAAGAAATACAGGGCCATCACTACTTCAAAACAATAATGTATCGTTTCATTGCTTCAATGCGTTACTGTGGATAGTAGAATTTAAAAAAAAATAACCAAATGGCTAGCAGCTATCTTCCATAGTACTAGACATTATTTTAGGAACTTGGATCCACCAGTGAACAGTGTAGTCTATCTAACCAAACCCCTTCAAATCACTGTTCTCATGGAACTAAATGTGGGAGAAAAGCAGAATGTGAAATAGGTAATAGCAAATGACAAAAACATTAATATAAGTATTTACATAAATGAACTGAAAACTTACATCCATATCCATTTTGTACACAAGTATTTATTACAGAGTCAACTGCTCCTGGCTTCTCTTATCTTGAGTAGTGGCCTGGAATTCTGTGATTACCCAGCACACAAGCTTAGGGGACAAAGCCCACAGACGTCTGCAGCTGACCAGCTCACCTCTCACTACCACACCAGCCTCTTCCTGATGGGAGGAGGAGGAATGAGATGCCCACAGACGAGGATGCTGATGGTAGGAGCTGGCATTTATTTAGAATGCACTGTGCCAAGCATTCAATTATTGAGAATCTTAGCCTGTTCTATGTCCTAGTAACAGGATACTGGGTCATTTGTAAAGAAAAGTAACACAGTTCTTGGGTGAGGAAGTCCAAGATGGAGGGACAAGCAACTGGTGAAGGTGTTCTTGCTGTGTCATGACACGGCAGTGGTGGGGAGTATGACATGTAAGAGGTGAGGGAGAAAGGAGAGAAGAGGGGCTATCCTTTTATAAAGAACCCTCTCCCTTAAAAACTATTAAATCACACAGGGCACAGCTCCCATGACCCAATCACTGCCCAAAGGTCCCACTTAACACTTCTGCGCTGTGTCCAACACACAGACTTTGGGGAACACACACAAGTCAGTTAACAGCCATGGCAATTCTGTGGGGCACTGATTCAGTTGAGGAAACCGAGATATTGAGACTTAAAAACTTGTTCCAAACCACACAAATGAAGACAGTAGTGAAGCTAGAATGAGCCCAGAGCCTTCAGTTTTAGCCACTTATGCTAAAGTGAATTTTCAGATTTAGCCCGAAGTACCTGGTCTGCATTAAGTGGATGGGCAAGGGAGAAGCATAAAGAGTGAAGTCGTTACCTGCACTGGAGGAGGAAGATGCTTTATATAAAACTGAAGTTTAAAAGCTCAAAATATAGTCATATAGACCTATCGTTTGGAAATATGAAGATAACCATGAGAAATAATGAGGCGCTAAAAGAAGCTCCTAGGAGCACAGCAGAGTTGCTTGGGGTCAGGCAGGGAGGTTACTGTTGATAACACAGGCCTTCTGGAAGTCTATGTCATCGTCATCTTAACTTTCTTAAACTTTCAGGAAGAACACTCATTGGCATCTTTGTTAACCAGGGACCAAAAACCTTAAAAAGATTACAGTTTTTTTTTTTTTTTTTTTAAATCAGAACTGCCATAAACTGTCCTTTAAATTCTGCGCTGAGAAGGGTCTCTATCTGCAGCTCAGGCAGGTCGAGCCCTCACAATCATCCTGCCTCAGCCTCTTAAGACTGCGAGTACAGGAGTATGTCGCCATCTGCTCCTGCTCCTCTAAGTTCTGATGTCCTTCAACACAGCAGTGGAGGCTGTGGCACAGTGAAAAGAAGAATCGAGTCTCGAGTGGCAGAGCACACACTTAGCAGGGCGAGGCCGTGGGTTTGACCCTAAGCAACAACAAAGTAAACGGGGTATCCACCCATGAAAGGCGTGTGACAAAGCGCAAGTGCTGCAGAGGACTCACACTGCATGACTCCGACTATGTGATGCTCTGGAAAAGGCAAAACTATGGTCAGTGAGACCAGGTGTCGTAGCGTTGGGGAGAGGGGAGGAACTACGCGGCAGGACACTGATGGGAACATGGTATCACACAAGACTGATAGGGACATGAGGTACGGTATTATGCAGGACACTGTCAGGCGGCGTAAAATATTACAGAGGACACTATAGCAGTTGGCATACAATATTATGCAGGGCTAGATGTTGCACACCCCCAATTTGTGCTCACAAACCCACTTGGTACCTCAATTTGGATGGTTGTGAAGATGCAATTCATTTTATCTTCTGAGCACAACCACAACAGACACAAAAAGGAGAGAGACAACACACAGAGGTGGCGGGCTGTACCACGCAGCCCTCAGCCTTACCTGTGAGGGGAAGCTTAGGCTTCAGAGTGTACAGCTGGGCAGGAGTCTGATGAGGGTTCATGCCGTACCTCAAGGGCATCTGAGAGATCCCTTTGCTGTACTGTTTCCTGAAGTAATCTGAGATTGCTGCGTCATACTGCGCCGTGTGAGTAAATGCCTGCAACGAGAGGTGCTGTGAACAAGAGCAGCACCCTCAGTGTGACAAGATGCTTCCGGTGCACAGCTCCTCCATCTAACTGCATGCTTCAGACACACACACACACACACACATACACACACACACACAGAGAGAGTAACTATTCCCTTCCCACTCATCTTTCAATTTTTTTGACAAAATATTTCCGTGATATCTGGTCTCTGTAACAAAAAGACAGCAGCTCCAAGCCAGAGTGGTTCGCTGATAATCATCTGTCAAGAACTGAACACCCTGTTGTCTAGTGCACACTGCTAGATGAATGCTACTTCTCAGCATCACAGATGTGCACCCTCACCTTCAAGGCTAACTGGCGTCTGGTCTCCAAGGATGTGTCCTTCCTGTCAGAGTTCTGCATCTCTTTGGACACTGCCACATAGTCTTCTGGTTCGCATACGACTGTCACGCGAGCATGGTTTTTGGCTGCGGCTCTCAGTAAGGTTACTCCACCTTTGAAGGACAAGAGACATTGTTCTGATATTTTGGTAATAGCCAATGAGTCACTTCCAAATGAAGTCATTGTTAACATATATCCACTTTAATTCTTAACCTAAAAAAAAATAACCGACATGAATTACCATACATTAAAATAGCTTATAAAAAAATAGCTTATAAAATGTCTCCTAAAGTGGGCGTGGCAACACACACCTATAATCTTCACACTTGGGAGGCTGAGGCAGGAGAATTGTAAGTTAGAGGTCAGCTTGAATAACTTAGTGTGATTCTGTCTAAAAAAACATAAAAATCCTCAGTAACAAAAATCAAAACCAAATCCTAAACACCCCTCTCCCTGTCAATCTTCACAAGTCTTTCTCACTCACCAATATCAATTTGCTCAACAGCCTTCTCAACAGTTACATCTGGAGAAGCCACGGTCTTCACAAAGGGATACAGATTACAGGCCACAACTCTAAAGCCGAGAGAAATTTAACTGTTATTTAAAGAACTCACTCTATGTGGTTTACAGCTCTTTAAGAAATAGTGTCAGTACTATAAACAAGACCAAAAAGCCCAGACAGATCTAAAATAAACTTTTCCATGTACAATTAATGATACCCTGGGTATATATGTATACAAAATAGCTACACAAATAATCGTTTAATGAAAATAACTCGTAAACTGATACTGTTTTCAGAGTTGACTGGCATTTGATTTTACCGTCATCAATACTACTCCTCATAAATACGTAAGTACAAAACGGCACATGTATATTTAAGACCATTTCAGAAATTGCTGGAAACTCTGTCTTAATCCCAAGTCAAAATTCATGTAATAAAGTTAAGAAACTCAAACACAGAAATTCAAACGGCAATGTTTAAACCCACCATTCTAACACAATGCAATCTGAAGACATTAGTTTGATACTCACATAGTGCACAATAGTGGTAGGAAAAATAATGTCTTTGTTTTCCATAAGCCACTGTTTCTCTAAGAGTAGGAACTGTGTGGACAGTAAAAATAGCTCAGTTCATCCCACACGGTAAGTCTTGAATGTGAGCGAAGGTGTTTCAGGCAGCGATCAAGGCACGCACAGTGCAAAGTGAGTGGTCGTATGTCCGAACCAAGGCTAGAGGCTAGCTATACTGCTAGAAACATCCCAATCACTGTGTTTGATTTTGAATTTATTCCTGGCTGTTGTGCCATCAGAAAACTTATTGTTGCCAGCCAAATTTCTGGTGACCTGCACATTTAATTATGGGGCCCTGACCCACAGTTCAAGAAGTGAGATCTAACATAAACGTGAGCCTGACACTTCAACATTCCAAAAGGTATGTACAAGAGTCCAGAGGCCCTACAGTTGCAGAGCATAAATAATTTATCCAGCTGGTGCTCTGGATATGGACAGATTGTTCTCCCAAACCACTCTGCAGGTTTGCCACCTGTGTAACATTAGCTACCTATTACTATCAAGCCATCAAAAATGTCAAGCATCTTTTCTGGTATGATAGCATACACTATAATTGCACCACAGAATTTTGAAACAAACAAGTAAAAAAATACAATATCTTGAATAATAATAGTAATTATAAGGTTACAAAAATGTCCTCATTTTAGACGCACCTAGGATATTCAAATTTAGATATTTTTTCCCCTCAAGAGATTGTGTGTAGTGATGAAAACAATGGAACATTCTACAGGTAAAATACTTGTTTTGCCTAAAAATGATAGTAACAAAAGGCCAAATGAATAATTTAAAATACAGAACTAGTCTAAAACAACAGCCAGTGAAGATGCTGAGCCTAACTGGTAGAAACAAATGAAGCAGAAGAGGAGAGATCCCTCTTTCCAGCTTATCAGAAGGAGGTTCTCTCCTTCCACCCTTTCAGGCCATATTATTACTATTATTATTAATTTTGGGTTTTTGAGGTAGGGACTTGCTTTAGACCAGGCTGACCTGAAATTCACTATGTGGTCTCAGGGTGGCCTGGAACTCACAACGATCCTCCTACCTCTTCCTCCCAAGTACCGGGATTAAAGACGTGTGCCACTGCATCCATCGGCCAATATTCTGATATCAAAATCAGGCAAACAGATCACAAGAAAACTACAGACCACTGCTTCTAATATATGTGGTATGTGTGTCTCTCTTTTTCTCTCTAAAAAAAGATATGCTAACCAAACCCAGAAAAACAAGAAAAAAAGCAGGGTTTAATAGCAGGAAGGTAGGGATAGTGTAATATCTAAAGATAGTTTATGTATTGATAATAGAAGAAAAGACAAAACCATATGATTACCTAAGAAGATACACAAAAAGGTATCTGGAAAATATTCAATACCCTTTCATAATTAAAAAAGAATTCAACAAATAAACCATTGCAGGACACTACCTCAATATGATGAAGTGTGACAATCTAACACCATACTTGTCCATGAAAGCCTGACTACTTTCCCCCAAGGCTCAGGAAGAAGACTTCTTACCCCTGCTAGTCACCATTGTGCTGGATGCTCCCTCCAGGGAAACTTGTAAAGAAAATGTAATACAAGTGACATGCTGTTATTATATACAGGAAATCCTATGGCGCTCAGAAAAAAACCATCAGTCCTAATGAGATCAGCAAGGCTGTGGGATAGATGATCAATATATAAAAATCAATTGTACTAACACAATTAGCAAGGAACAATCAGAAAAGGAAATTACAAAAACAATGCCAGTTGGACCTCATGGCTCATGCCTATAATCCCATGTACCCAGGAAGCTGTGATCCAAGGACTGCTGAGAGTTCCAGGTCAAGCCTGGGCTAGAGAAAGATGCTGCCTCAAGGAAACAAAAAATACCTTTTCTTTCTGTTTCTATCCTGCAAATAAATGAAATAAAAAATGGACCTGAGTACGTGACTCAGTGGTTAAAAGCATTTGTTTGCTAAGTATGCTCACCGGGGGTTCAATCTCCCACTAGCTTTACCCACATGAAGCTGGATGCACAAAATGGTGCATGTGTCTGGAGTTCATTTGTTGCAGCTAGAGGACCTGGTGACAGTCATTCTCTCCATCCTTGCAAATAAACTTTTTATAAAGCAAAAGAAAACAATGCCATTTATATCACCAAAACCCCAACATATTTAAGAATAAATTTAACAAAAGTACAAGACTTGCACATTGAGAAGCATAAAATAATGTGGAAAGGCACCAAAGAAAACTGAAAAAAGGAAAGAGAAACTCCTGCTCCTGAGCTGGAAGGCAGTGCTGTCAAGATGGCAATCCCTACGATCACCCACAGACACAAGACAGCACTCTCTTTGAGAATGCCAAGTGCCCTGTCACAGACATCCACGTTGATCCTAAAAAGTCATTTGGAGACTTCCTTGGAGAAGACTTTCAGTTAACAGGAGCCTAAGGGAAAATGTTGACATAACACACAATGCACTCTTCCACCAAAGAGCTAAGGGAGTGTGAAGAATTATTAACCCAGGTTAGACCTCGGCAGAGAGGCGGGAGGGAGCAGCCTGAGTCAGCAGGAGCACTGGGAAGGTCTTCTCTCACTGACACTGGTCTTGCAAGATCAAAGAACCTGAAGACAACAGGGACCAACTGAGCATCTCCAGAACACCTTCAGACAGCTTTCCATAGCCCCTCTTCCCCCCTAAGAAACACCAGAAACCACTGGAGATCTTGGGACACCAAGATATCAGGGCTACCCTCCCTCACACAACATCCAGTGCAGCTGATCTGATGAGTAGACCCACCTAACCAGCAGAGCCAAGGCCATAGTGCACCAAAGAGGGAACTGGCTTCATAGCCAGTGTAGGTAAGATAGAAAGTCACCCCCAAAAGAATTTGTATAACAGGCATATCCAACAGCTTGGAACACTCCTGCCATTACTCTGGAAGTAACACAGAAGCCACATCTGGCACCTTGGGCTCCTACTGAGATGTAACTTCTGACCTACATATCTTAAGAATATAGCAGATAACTAGAAAATGTAAGCATTAAAATAACTTGAGATGCAAAACTTTCTACAACAATAAGAAACACAAAAAAATTCAAGACAACATAATTCCTCCAAAAATTATAAATCCAATAGTAATGACCTCCAATGAGACAGAATTAGATGAAATGCCATACAGAGAATTCAAAAGAGTAATTGTAAGTATCATGATGGTTAAGTTTTGTTGTCAACTTGATCTGCCTAGTATCCACAGACATTCCTCATGAGCAGGCCTCTGAGGTTGCTTCCTGAAAGGATTAACTGAAGGAGGAAATCCTTCTCCCAGAGTGGGTGACCCTTCTCGGAGGGGTGCTTTATCTAAGGAAGCGCTGGGAAAAAAGAATCCCTTCCTCCCACCTGGCTGCAGTGCTGCTTGCAGCCTTCCAGCCTGGACTGAAGAGCAGGGCTCTCCAGGAAGCTCCCGGGCCTTCAGCGCTGGATTGGGACTGCTGAGGCATCCAGCCTCCTGGACTGAGCAGCTACTGGGTTCCTTGACTCTCAGGCCTACAAACTGCTATTGTTGGACTACCAAAAGCTAATCCAATAAACTACACCCCCGCTTTTTTTTTTTGTTTTTTCAAGGTAGGGTCTCACTCTGGCCCAGGCTGACCTGGAATTAACTATGTAGTCTCAGTGTGGCCTTGAACTCACAACGATCCTCCTACCTCTGCCTCCCAAGTGCTGGGATTAAAGGCATGAGCCACCATGCCCGGATAAACTCCCTTTTAATACAACTCACTCTGTAGGTTCTGTTCCTCTAGAGAACCCTCACTAATCCAAGTATGTTCAAGGAAAGCAAAGAAATCAAAGAAAAAAACAAACTCCTGAAGGAATCCCAAGAGAACACAGGAAATCAACTTAACTTGAAATAAGGAAGTTGAGCAGGGCATGGTGGCATATACCTTTAATTCCAGCACTTGGAAGGCAGAGGTAGGAGGACTGCTGTGAAACACACTATGTAAGTCAAATTTAAAAAATTCTGTAAAATGTCTCACCAACAGAATGGATCAAGGCGAAACATCTACAACATTCCAACAGAGAAAGACAAACTAATAGGAAGCATGTGTGAGAATTTCCAGACATTCAAGACACTATGAAGACATCAAAGGTAAGAATTCCAGGTATAGAAGAATTTCAATCTAAAGGCATAGGAAGTATTTTCAACAAAATCATAGAAGAAAAATTTCCCCAAAGGGAACGAGATGCCAATAAGGATACAGGAGGCCTTGACAAGACCAAAGAAGAACCTGTCCTTGACACAGCATAACTGAACTACTGAACACACAGGCTAAAGGAAGCATATTGACAGAAGTAAGAGAGAAGCGCCCAGTCACCTGTAAAGGCAAGCCCATCAGGACAGCAGTGGATCACTCAACACGAACCTTAAAAGCCAGAAGAGCTTGGAATGATGTACTTCCAAGTTCTAAAAGACAACTACCAACCAGACCACTATATCCAGCCAAGCTGTCCATCATAATGGAAGAAGAAACAAGCACTTTCCCTAGAATACATGACCTCTAAGAAAGCTCTACAGAAAACACTTGAAGGAATCCTTTGGACTGAAGAGAAGGAAAAGACATACATGTGACCACAGGAAAGAGTAAGCAATGCTAGAGTAACAGTTAATAAAAGAGAGGAACAGGGCTGGAGAGATGGCTTAGCAGTTAAGGCACATGCCTGTGAAACCTAAGGACCCAGGTTCGATTCTCCAGGTCCCACAGTAAGCCAGATGCACATGGTGGTGTGTGCATCTGGAGTTCGTTTGCAGTGGCTAGAGGCCCTGGCCTGTCCTCCCTCTCCCCCTCTCTCTCTGTAATAAATAAATAAATAAATAAATAAAAATAAGTTCTGAAAAAAACACAAGAGGAACAGAAACAGCAAGCACTATAAAATCAGGAAGAATAACAGGAATGAAGCCACACCTTTCAATAATAACTCTTAGTATCAATGATCTCAATGCCCCAACCAAAAGACACAGACTTGCAGACTGTATTACAGGGAAGATCCTTCTGTCTGTTGATGCCAAGAAACTCCTCTCTCCATAAGACAAACAGAACCTTAAAGTGAAAGGACGAAAAATGGTATTTCAAGCAAATGGGCGATTGTTGCTGTTTTAATATCTGACAGAATAGACTTCAAATCAACATCAGTTAAAGAGATAAAGAAAATCACTTTATACTGATTAAGAGAATAATCCAACAAAAGGACATTGTAATTCTCAACATACATAACACTGAATATAGGTGCACCCAATTTCATTAAATACTACTAGATGTAAAATCATAGATAACTCTAAATACAACAGAAGTGGATAACTTCAATACCCCATTCTCACCTATTGACAGTTTATTCCAGGAAAAACTAAAAAGAGAAGCATCTGGATTAAATGACGACACAGAACAAATGAACCTAACACACCAACAGAACATTCCATCCAAATGTTGAATATGCATTCTTTTTGATCTATTTTTTCCAAAATAGATCACATATTAAACACAAAACGAGTCTTAACAAATACAGGAAAATTAATATAAAAAGAAATCACTGCCGGGCGTGGTGGCGCATGCCTTTAATCCTAGCACTCGGGAGGCAGAGGTAGGAGGATCGCCATGAGTTCAAGGCCACCCTGAGACTACACAGTGAATTCCAGGTCAGCCTGAGCTAGAGTGAAACCCTACCTCGGGAAAAAAAAAAAAAAAATCACTGGCAGGCATGGTGGTACACACCTTAACCCCAGCACTTGGGAGGCAGAGGTAGGAGGACTGCTGTGAGTTCAAGGCCACCCTGAGACTACATAGTGAATTCCAGGTCAGCCTGGGGCCAGAGCAAAACCCTACCTCAAAAAAATCAATAACAACAACAACAAATAATAAATAAAGGCATGTTCATCCTTTACAATTAGGTAATGGTATCTTCAACCTCCCATATGGTTAGATAATGGTACGTTCATCCTGTATAGTTAGGTAATGGTATCTTCAGTCCCATGGTGAGGCAATGATATCTTAGCTATGATAGTAAAAGCACACACAATGGAAGAATCAGTGAGCATCATTCATGTTAAACTTGTGTGATTGTGCCAAAGGACATCACTGGAAAAGGAAAACCACAACCCACAAGATGGAGAATCATGAGAACACATGAAGAAGTCAGTAACCAGGGAGCCTAGAGTATGGGATTCCATTTCTATAAAATACGCAGCCAGGCGAATCCAGGAACGGACGGTAGGCTGGTGGCACCAAGGCCAGCAGGATTGTGTTGTGAATTCCTGGGCTAGAGCGAGACCCTACCTCGAATTCCTCCCCCTCCCTCAAATGAAAACCAGGCAAGTGTTGAGGAAGCAGAGACTGGATGCAAATGAGTACAGGGGCTCGGGGCTTTGTAAAGGAGTGATTTAGTCCTAATAGTGAATGTGGTGATGGTTGGCTGCACAACTTCTCGTGAATATACTTAAAACCACTGAGTTTTCTATTTTAAATTGAGTGAATTATATATTATGTAGTTCATATAATAACTAATTGCATGGCTATTGAATATGTTTTAAAGAAACAATAATCTTTATGCTAATAACTAAGTTGGCTGTGCGTAACAAAATTTAAATAGCCTCCTAAAATAAAGATTAGTGATGAAGGGACCTGCTTCAGTGGTGGAGCCCAAGCCCATGTTGAGGGCCCGGCACAACCATCACCACAGAGCAAGGTAATTTTAGTTCAAGTTCTACATTTTGGAAATGCAAATCTGGCAAAGTCATAATGCTTACACATGACAAATATTGCACCAAAGTCTCATTCTAGTTTATTACAGTGAGTACAAGAGGGAAGGATATCAGTTCAGCATTGTCTTAATCTTTAATGTGCTGAACCTCAACTCCACCCTAGAAGAGAGTCAGTGGTTAACTGTCCTCCAGGGACCACATACTAAAAGTTTGCTCACCAGCCGGCAGGCAGCACTACTGGGAGGCAGTAGCTTCTTGAGGAGGTTGGGCCCTGTGGTGGCTTGATTCAAGTGTCCCCCATAAACTTAGGTGTTCTGAATGCGAGGTTCCCAGACGATGGAGATTGGGAATTAATGCCTCCTGGAGACAGTGTATTATTGGAGGTGGCTTATGGGTGTTATAGCCAGTGTCCCTTGCCGGTATTTGCCACACTCTCCTGTTACTATTGTCCACCTTATAATGGCCAGGGGGTAATGTCCACCCTCTGCTCATGTCATTTTCCCTGTCATCATGGAGCTTCCCCTGGAGTCTATAAACCAAAATAAATCCTTTTTCCCCAAAAGCCGCTCTTGGTCGGGTATTTCAGCCAGCAATGCGAATCTGGCTGCAACAGGCCCAGTGGGAGAAGGTAGGTGACTGGGAACACTTCAGGGAGGAGGCCAATGGGACCACCCCTCTCTGCTTCCCTGCTGTCATGAGCTGCGCTGGGAGCTGCACTCTAGCACGTGTTTCCATCATGAGATTCTGCCTTACACACGCCCCAGGACAGCAAAGCCAAGTGACCATGGAAATGAAATCTCTGAACAATGAGCAAAACTAGCCAAACCTTTTCTTTTCCATACCTGTCAAAAAACAAAAGAAAGAAATTCAACTTTGGAAATTTTTTTACCTTATAAGACTGAAATCAAGTCTGGCCATATCAGCATTGTCTTCTGGGATATTGCGGGCCAAGATTCCTAATTTAACAAAGTGTAAAAAAAGTATTAAGATCAAAAAGTAAGGTAGTTCTGTCAATATATGTTCATTTATCAAATTAAGCCTTTTCTTCTTTTTTTTTTTTAAAAGACAGAGTTCTAACTGTTGCCCAGACTGGTCTGAAACTCCTAGACTCAAGTGATCCTCCTGGCTCAGTCTCCTAAGTGTTAGAATTACACAGGTGGGACTGGAGAGATGGTTTAGCAGTTAAGCACTTGCCTGTGAAGCCTAAGGACCCCAGTTCAAGGGTCTATTCCTCAGAACCCATGTTAGCCGGATGCACAAGGGGGTGCATGCGTCTGGAGTTCGTATGCAGTGGCTGGAGGCCCTGGCGTGCCCATATTCTCTCTCTGTCTCTATCTGCCACTTTCTGTCTCTCTCAAATAAATAAATAAAAATAAACAAAAATTTTTTTTAAAAAAGGAATTACACAGGTGTATGCCACTGCATCCAGCACCTCTAACATTTTTTTTTTTTTTGAGGGTCACACTCTATCCCAGGCTGACCCAGAATTCACTATGTAGTTTCAGGGTGGCCTTGAACTCACAGTGATCCACCTACCTCTGCCTCTCAAGTGCTAGGATTAAAGGCATGTGCCACCACATCCAGCACCTCTAACATTCTTACTGAACACAAGACAAGGAGCTGGGGAGATGCCTTATCGGTTAAGGCACTTGCCTACAAAGTTTAAGGACCCAGGCTTGATTCCCCAGTACCCACGTGAAGCCAGATGCACAAGGTGGCACAGGCATCTGAAGTTCTGTTTTCAGTGGCTAGCAGCACAGGTGTGCCCATTCTCTCTGTCACTTTCTCTCATGGTAGAGCACACGTTTTCAATCCCAGCACTTGGGAGGGCAGGGTATGAGGATCACTGGGAGTTTGAGACCAACCTGGGACTATATATATAATGAATTCCATGTCAGACTGGGCTAGAGGCAAGACCCTACCTCGAAAAACCAAAAAGATGGAGCATATTTAAAAACGTTAGCCAGGCACGTGTACAGCCTGTAATGTGAGCACTGAGGAGGAGGAAGCAGGAGGGCAACAAGTTCAAGGCCAGCCTGGGCTACACAGCAAGACCTTGTCTCAAATTTCTAATTCCTTTATCTCAAGCAACAAAATACTTTTGGTCAGTCCATCACAATCAATATGTTTCCATCAGCCAATGGCTTATCTGATGGCCGTTAACCTTTCTCAGCCTGGATTCAGCCAAATCATATTGCAGCTGGCGAGACAGGAATATGCTTACTCTGCCCATTTCCTCCATTTATATGCAATTCACCCTGTCACACCGATGGACAAAAGCAAGAACTCAGCTACACTGCAAAGCTCTGTTCTAAGTCTGAACTTCTTTACAAAGCCTATGCTTCCGCCAGGCGTGGTGATGGACGCCTTTAATCTCAGCATTTGGGAGGCAGAGGTAGGATTCGCCGTCAGTTCGAGGCCACCCTAAGGCTACATAGAGAATTCTAAATTAACTACTTATCAGGTTACAACCTCCAGGAAGAAGAAAGCCATCTGCACTTGTCATGTAATAAGGCAAGGCAATTTTTAAACAGGTTCTAATATGGAATTTAACAGCAAATGTGACAAAATAAATATAACTCAAGAAGGAAAAACTTTTTGAGCCTATAACTGGCTTTTTCCTTCTTATGTGCCATGAAGTTATTGGCTAAAATCATCCTGACTATCACTGTTTTACACTGAAGAGGTCATCCACTTACCAGCATGCACTGCAGGATGCAAGGTTTTCACACGCCCGCCTAACATTTCAGGAAACCCCGTTAGCTCAGAGACATCTCTGAAAACAGAATAAAACATTATTCCTACCATTCATCATTTTCCACCATTCAAAGTATCTTCCATCAAGTTCATCATTCTCAGTTCAAGAGATTGTTTTCACAGGGCATGGTGGTGCACGCCTTTAATGCCAGCACTCAGGAGGCAGAGGTAGGAGGGTCGCTGTGAGTTCAAGGCCAATCTGGGACTACAGAATGAGTTCCAGGTCAGTTTGGGATAGACCCTACCTCAAAAATACAAAGAGAGAGAGAGAAACTCTTTTTAAGCATGAATTAAAAAAAAAAAAAATTCTGAGGCTGGAGAGATGGCTTAGAAGGACCCAGGTTCAATTCCCTAGTTCCCATGTAAGCCAGATGCACACAGTGGCACATGCAACTAGTTTGATTAAAGAAAAAAAAAAAAAAACAACCTCCAGTTTCGAAAATTGTTTTACTAGGTTTGATTTCTTTCTTACAAACAAAAAGTGACACACACATAACTGTTTTTGTTTGTTTGTTTTGAGTTAGGGTTTTGCTCTAGACTAGGCTGACCTGAAATTCACTATATAGTCTCAGTGGGGTCTCAAACTCGTAGCCATCCTCCTACCTCTACTGCTGGAATTCAAGGTGTGCGCCTCTAAAAAAAACACACACACACGCACGCACGCACATATATAATTACAAGCAAAGAGAAAGAGACAGAATATGAATGTGCTGGGGCCTCCAGCCACTGCAAACAAACTCCAGATGCATGCCGCACAACCTTACGTGGGTACTGGGAATCAAACCCTGGCCATCAGGCTTTGTAGGCAAGTGCCTTAACCAATAAATCATCACTCCAACCATTTTATATATATATTTTTCTTTTGTTCAAGGTAGGGTCTCACTCTAGTCCAGGATGACCTGGAATTCACTATGTAGTTTTAGGGTGGCCTCGAACTCACAGTGATCATCCTACCTCTGCCTCCCAAGTGCTGGGATTAAAGGAGTGCGCCACCATGGCTGGCTTCATTTTATATTTTTTAACTGATGTGTTTTTAGGGAACATTAATCACTATCATAATTTTTCAGAACTGAATCACAAGTCATACTGATAATTAAATACTGGGAGATAAATTCAACAGAGAACTATTTATGGAGAATGTTAGTTAAAAAATATTAACAATATCCTGGGGCTAGAGATGTAGCTCAATTGATAGAGTGCTTGCCTAGCATGCATAAAGTCCTGGGTTCAATCCCCAGAACTGCATAAACCTGGGCAAAGTGGCACATGGTACAATCCCAGTACTTGGGAAGCAGAGCTAGGAGGATCAGAAGTTCAAGGTCATGCTCAGCTACATAGCAAGTTGAAAGCCAGCCTGAGTTACATGAGACCCTGTGAAAGAAAGAAAAGAAAAATAAGAAGGAGGGAGTGAGAAAGGGAGGGAAGGAAGCATACTTAAGGAAGGGGACAGCCTCAAATACAGGAGACCCTGTGTCAAGAAACAAAAATCAAGGGGTTCAGTAGAGAGAGGAAAGGAAAGGAGGACAAAAGAGAGTGGTGGGGAGGGGATCAGAGTACGTTGTGTATACGGACAAGATTGTCAATAAGAAGCCACACCTTTAATCCAGGCACTCGGGAGGGAGGCAGAAGCAGGAGGATTGCTGTGAGTTCAAGGCCAGCCTGAGACTACCCAGTGAATTCCAGGTCAGCCTGAGCTAGAGCAAGACCCCACCTGGAAAAAAATAAAATTAAAAAGGCAGGAAACTAGATTATCAATCTGTGTGAGCTATGAAATATCAGCATAAAAATGCTGTAATAAGCCGGGCGTGGTGGCACACGCCTTTAATCCCAGCACTTGGGAGGCAGAGGTAGGAGGATCGCCGTGAGTTCGAGGCCATCCTGAGACTACGTAGTGAATTCCAGGTCAGCCTGGGCTAGAGTGAGACCCTACCTTGGAAAACCAAAAACAAACAAACAAACAAACAAGACCCCACCACAAAAACAAAAACAAAAACAAAACAAAACAAAACAAAAAAAGCTGGACTGGAGAGATGGCTTAGCAGTTAAGCCACTTGCCTGCAAAGCCAAAGGACCCAGGTTCGATTCCCCAGGACCCACATAAGCCAGATGCACAAGGAGGTGCACGCATCTGGAGTTCGTGTGCAGCAGCTGGAGGCCCTGGCACGCCCATTCTTTCTCTCCCTCTGCCTATTTCTGTCTCTCAAATAAATAAATAAATTTTTAAAAAGCTGTAATACATTACACAATGTTAAGACTTAGAAGCCATGCTTGCTACTTTTGTACTTTTCCAATTTCTTTTAATTTTAATTTTATTTATTTGCAAGAAGAGATACAGAGGAGACAGACAGACAGACAGAATGGGTGCACCAGGGCCTCCAGCCATGACAAACAAAATCCAGATGTATGCACCACCTTGTGCATCTGGATTTACAGGGGAATCAAACTCAGGTCGTCAGGCTTTGCAGACAAGTGCCTTAACTGCTAAGCTGTCTCTCCAGCCCAGTTTTCCATTTTTTTCAGTTTTTCTAGCCTTCTTTTATGCCACCATGTCTGGCTGTTTTGATTGCGTGCGCGCATGTGTGTTTGTGTGTGTGTGTGCGTGCGCATGCTAGAAGGCCATTGTCAGGCACCTTCCTTCATCCTGCCGTTTCTATTGGTTATGAGTGCATGCATGTGTGCATGCAAAAGGACCACATCACCTGTCTTCACATATTGCTCTCCACTCCTTTACCTACCTGGGCAGGGTGTGTCACCTGACATCAGAGCTCACCAAATCAAGGAGTCTAGTTAGCCAGCTTGCCCCAGGGATCCGTTTCGGTCTCCCCAGAGATGGAATTACAGACAACAAGCATGACTGTTTATGTGGGTGATGCATGTTAGCTCAGGGCCTCACATCTGTGCAGCAAGTGCTTGAACCATCTTCCTAGCCCCAGTCTTATTGAACCTGAGCCATCAGGCTTTGCCAGCAAGTGCCTTTACCCTGAGCCACCTCCCCAGCCACTATAGTTTTTATTATCATAATAAACATCTTCAGGCAGAAAATTCTGACCACAGGATACTGAATGTCCTGGGTAGGAATGCCATTTACAAAGGAGTAGTGACCATACAATTCTCACATCAACTAACAAACAGGGGAGGCACTTTCAAAAGCCAAATTCCCTTTTACAGAATTCAAAGGCAATAAAATCCAATTACTCTAAGGACAATTATTTCAAATTTATAGATGGTAAGGTTTCTTAAGACTTAAAACACTTGGGGTAATAAAAAGCTTGTTACTCATTTGTATTTAAGAATTCGTCTGCAGCACTGTAATCTTCCCAATTCTCTATGCACACCGTTACTCACTAATGCCACTGCCATCAAGTTATTGCAAGAAGCAATGTTGAACTTCCAAAAGTAAAATGTGGACCTTTTACTAGTAGTGTGATCTTGGACAAGAAACTTCTTTGTGTCCCAGTTTGTCTATTTATCCAATGGGACTAATAAAACAACAACAACAACAAAAAAAGGTGCTGGGCATGGTGGCGCATGCCTTTAATCCCAGCACTGGGGAGGCAGAGGTAGGAGGATTGCCGTGAGTTCGAGGCCACCCTAAGACTCCATAGTGAATTCCAGGTCAGCCTGGGCTAGAGTAAGACCTTACCTCGGAAAACCAAAAAATAAAAATAAAAAAAAATGAAAGGTATTATGATTCCATAAGTTCATTAAATAACTCCCCACCTGTCTGTATTCCCCATTCAGTGAGCTCCAGTTGGCTGGGCTCTAAATAAACCACTCATGATGAACACTTTCACAGAATATATTTACATTCTCAATTTTTATAAAAAGATGTACAAAGCCAGGCACAATGGTGCACATTAGAAATCCCAACACCCTGGGAGACTGTGACACGAGGATCACAAGTTCAAGACCAGCCTGGGCAGCATAAGGGACCCTGGCTCTAATGAGTATGGTAAGTAGTATGGTGGGTGAGACATTAGGTTCAATCTCCAAACTAGCAACACAAGATATCACCATAGCTTGGAGAAGCAAGGACTGAGTGGTGACATGGGAACCAGACAACAGCTGAGAAGTATTTCAACTGGGTGAAGTGTAGTGTTAGGAGTTCATTTACTGTCTAACTTTCACTATAAAGTCTGGAGGGGGGAAAACAGATAAATAAGCCTTTCCTTAATTTGACTAATGTTCCAACTACTGTTAATAGTAGACACCAAAAGAACACAGGCCTAGACTTGGCACCTCACTGTCCACTAGCACCCACCAGCCTGCCTGCAATCTCAGGGTTCCCATGAGAGCCATGTGATTCCCCAGGACCCATATGAGCCAGATGCACAAGGTGGCAAATGCTTCTGGAGTTTGCTGGCAGTGGCTGGAGGCCCTGGTGTACCCATTCTCTCCCTCTTTCTCTCAAACAAAAATTAAAAGTAAAAAAAAAATAATAATAATATTAGTAGTAAAGGCATTCTTGTCAGGTGACCCTGTTACATCTACAGAGATTTCACACTGCTCAGTGTAATTATGAATGAAAAGGTGGGAGAGTCCATCACTACAAGGACCTGGAGAGTAGGAAGCAAATATTCCATATGCCAATACAAGCAGGCAGAGCTTCGAGCTCTTCTCAGAAATATGTCCAGGGTGGGTACATCTTTGTTCTGAACTCGCTCTGCAGTTTATCTGTCCTACGGTCCTTTCCATTTCTACCTTCCAGCAGTTATCCTCGACAGACGCCTATCTTCTGAGTATCTCTTCCTGCTAGTAGAGTCAGGTAACTAACAGCTTGTAAACGAGCCAGTGACAGGTACCTTCACGTGGTCAGGGAATGCTCAGGGAGGGGAGCCACAGGTGAATTGTCATGATGCAAGAATTTTACCACAGTTTGTCGTGCATAAGAAATGGCTCACCCAATTCAGGTGTTCAAAGGAAGTGTTTGAAGGGTTGGAGAGATGGCTCAGCAGTTAAGGCACTTCGCTTGCCAAGGCGAAGGACCCTGGTTCGATTCTCTAGTACCCATGTACTTCAACTGCGTGACTTACAGTCTAAGAGTTCACTTACTGTCTTTTGATTATAAAGATGCACAGAGTGACGCGTGCATCTGAAGTTGGTTTGCAGCGGCCAGAAGATCCTGGCGCGCTCATTCCCTCTCTTTCTCCTTGCAAATAAATAAAAAAATATATATTTACGAGAGAAAGTGGTTAAGAACGTGGGTTTCACCTCTACCCCTGCTCAACTCAGCAAGCTTGTGCAGTTAGTGTCTCATTTTTCTCATGCAAAGAGTGGGCAGGGGGTGGGTGTAGCAGAGTTCCTGGGAGCTCCCGCGTAGGAGGCATTTCACTCCGGGTGCATGGACTAGGTGCCTGCCCGCCTGGACTTACCTTCAAAACTAGTTGGGCCTTACCTGACTGCCAGGCCAGCATCCCTGAGGGCTTTCGCCGTCCCTCCAGAAGCGACCAGATTCAAACCCAGGGACGACAGAGTTCTGGCAAATTCCACAAGGCCAGCTTTGTCAGACACACTAAACAGGGCTGAAACAGAAAGCACTTGTCATGACATATCCCGGGCCCGGGCCGGGGGAAAGGCCCGCACGACCCGCCAGGCCAGCCGCGCGGCCCACCACCCACCGACCGCCCGCAGGCCCAGGCGCGGGCCTCCCCGGCTCCGGCGCCCGGCTCCGGCGGGGGCTGCACGGGGCGGCGGGCAGGGCCGGGGCCTCACCGAGCTGCGCGGGGGCCATGGCCGCGGCGGGGTGCGGGAGCGCGCGGGCGGACGGAGCGGAGCGGAGCGGGGCGGAGGCGCCACGTGCGGCAGGAGCGCGCAGCCGGCCGGGACCCCGCGGATCAGGAAGCGGGGGGCGGGGCGGGGCGGGGCCGCCGGCCACGTGACCCCGAGCGGGAGCCCCGGCCGGGCGGGGCCGCAGCGGGCGCTCGGGGCGCTGCAAGCGGGACAGGGAGGGGTCCGCCCCCGAGCCCCGGTCCGCGCCTCCCTCCGCTGCGCTCGCCCGTGGCGTGCTGGGCACGTGACACAGCGGTTTAATTCACCTGCAAGGCTTGTGGATCTGGGTTCGATCCCCCAGTGCCCACGTAGTTACAGCCACATGCACAAAGGGATGCGTGTGTCTCGAATTCGTTTGCAGTGGCAGGGGAAGCTGGCACGCTCATTTCGCCTCCTCACCCCCCCTTCTTGCGAATGAACACAAGTTAAAAAAAAAAAAAAAAAGAACCCAGCTGGAAACCAGTAAGACATAAGGAGTATTCATAAGGTGGTAAAGCTACAAGGGATTTTTGGCAATCCTCTATCCTGCTCCCATCTTAATATTCTTCTTGGAAAAGCAGGTTGAGGCCTATGGGGTAGGTCATTGATTCCACACTCCACAGATGAGAGCCGGAAAGAAGTGAAATTGAGATAAAAATTATTTCAGCTTTTGATTCCACATTATAAACTGGTCTGAAACCTGTGTCAAGAAGGACTTCTTGCAGACCTGTAAATAATGCTTTTCTTCAAACCTTCAGAGAGTATTGACAATCATGAAAGCGTCATGCCATCTGAAAAGAGAAGGTTCTCTAACCAAAAGTGAGAGTAGCATTAATATATGGGTACCAACATTAGGAGAAGTGCTTACTGGGCAGTTTGATAAGCATAGTATATACATTTAGCCAGACAGCAGCAGATGTTACACCCCTAGGGCTCATGACTACCCCTGTTGTAGGCTTTCAGTATCAGGGATATTTTCCCTCCCATGGAGAAGGCCTCTAGTCAAATTAGAGGGCAGTAGGTTTCCACCATGATAGCCATGCCACTATTGCACCTGTTGGCTCATTTGGCCTAGCTGGTCAAATATAAGGCTTACAGTGTCCACTGTTGAGTATCTTCACTGGTGATTTTTCTCTCTCCCATTGAACTGCATGCAGCATAGCTTTTTCCAGCTTTCTGTCAGCTGGTCTACATGGAGGAGTTTATTAGCTCATTTCCAGCAGGATTTCTCAGTGGCCTTGCAGCCCAAGTATGTGGAGTCTTCAGCAATAGGGTCTTACCATCTATTCCTGGTAGGAAACCAGGGGCTTTGGCAATGGCCTGTAATGTTCACTGGAAGGTATCCCATCCCTGGCGCTACAAATTTTCTAGTAAGAATCTATGGCTCCTGTATGTTCAATTGCATTTTTTTTTTTTGTTTGTTTGTTTTGGTATTTTTGAGGTCGGGCCTCTCTCTAGTCCAAGGTGGCCTTGAACCCATAGTGAACCTCTTACCTCTGCCTCCCAAGTGCTGGGATTGAAGGTGTGTACCACCACACCTGGCTTAGTCATTTAAGTGACTTTTTTGCCTTGTCACTGTAAATGTACTCCAGACGCATGGGCCAACGTGTGCATCAAGCTTTTCACAGGTACGCCAGGCCAACAAGGTTTGCAAGCTAGCAGCGCTAACTGTTGAACCAGCTTCCCAGTAGCATTGCTTTTTATTTTTAGTCTAGGTTCACTGTCTGTGCAAAGAAGTCTATTTGCTTATTACCTGGATGCTATTTGTTTTGTCTTTTCTAATACTTCTAGCCTCTTTTTAAATTTAAATTATATATTTGCATGTGGTGTGTGTGTGTGTGTGTGCATGCGTGTATGTGTATGGACACACAACAGAGTCTCTTACCACTGCAAGCGTTTACGCCACTTTTTTGCGTCAGGCTTTACGTGGGTGGCTGGGATATTGAACCAGGGCCAGCAGCCTTTGCAAACAAGCACCTTTAACCGCTGAGCCATCTCCCCTAACCCTCCAGTCTCTTGTTTACTCCACCACATAAATACTTACTGACTAGAATCATGAGTTTTATCTTTTTGACCTCCGAATATGTTACCTCCTTGCTCTGAATACCTCAATATTCCTTTTTATTTCCCTGTGTGTGCATGTATGTAGAATGTGGTGTGTATGTCAGGGAATGGATATAAGCCTGATGTGTGTAGGCTGGAGAAGTCAGGTGTCCCTCCATCACTCAACCGCCTGACCTTTCACATTTCTAACAGTTGTTATTTTACCTTATGACCATGCATACGCTTTTTTAAAAAAGCTACTTATTTATTATTTATTTATTTAAGAAAGAGACAGACAGAAAGAAAGAATGGGCACACCAGTGCCTCTGGCCACTGCAAATGAAGTCCAGATGCATGTGATACCTAGAGCATCTGACATATGTGGGTACTGGGTCCTTAGGCTTTGTAGGCAAGCGCCTTAACCATTAAGCCATCTCTCAAGCCCCCATGCATACTCTTAACCAAAAGATTTGAGATCATGGACAAGAAGGGATTATGTGAGGGCTAGGGATGTGACCAAATAGCAGAGTACTTACTAGGTTCCCTAGCACCACAAAAATAGATAATTAAGAAGGGATCTATCTGAGGCAAAGCCAGAGGACAAGATCACCAGGACATGAAGATCTATGGGCTATGGGAAACACTATTAAGAAAGAGATGAGCCGGGCGTGGTGGCGCACACCTTTAATCCCAGCACTCGGGAGGCAGAAGTAGGAGTTTGAGGTCACCCTGAGACTCTATAGTGAATTCCAGATCAGCCTAGGCTAGAGTGAGACCCTACCTCGAAAAAACAACAAAACAAAACAAAACAACAAAAAAAGATGAATCCATTATTTCTGCCTTAATCATTTGAGGATGATGAGACAAGTAATATATTTTATTTACCTATGCAAGAGAGAAAGAATGGTTTGTACATGTGTGTATTTTATGTAAAGTCAATTGGTGTGAAGAGATATATATTTGAGTTTTTAAATGTTGATTTTGAAGTATAGTGAATTAATGGACACAGTTAAGGATCATCTGGAGGTGGTTGAAATTATGCATGCAAACTAGCAATGGAAGTGGGGTTAAAGATAAATCAATTGGGGCTGGAGAAATGGCTCAGCGGTTAAGGCACTTTCCTGCAAAACCTAAGGACCTAGGTTCGATTCTCCAGGTCCCACGTAAGCCAGATGCACATGATGGTTGGTGCATGCGTCTGGAATTCGTTTGCAGTGGCTAGAGGCCCTGGTGTGGGCATTCTCTCTCTGTCTGTCTGTCTCTCTCTCCCTCCCACCCCTCTCTCTGTCTCTAAGAAATAAATAAGTAAATAAATAAAAATAAATCTTAAAAAAGATGAATCAATTGGGAAATTAATGACATGGAAGCCTAGAAGTTGCTAAGCCTAGAAGAGGAGAAGCCTTACTCTTTAGGTTGAGAAAACACACTGAGCAAGGAAGGAAGTTTTTGACAGGAAATTTGTTCAAGCAAGTATTTAATGTCCTAGGAACACTTGTAGATTTTAACCATTAAGAGTTCACACAAAGCAGGGCGTGATGCACTCCTTTCATCCCAGCCCTTGGAAGGCAGCGGTAGAAGGATTGCTGTGAGTTCGAGGCCACCCTGAGACTACAGAGTTAATTCCAGGTCAGCCTGGGCTAGAATGAAACCCTACCTTGAAAACCAAAAAAAAAAAAAAAGAAAGAAAAAGAAAGATTTCACATAAACCTGGTGTGGTGGTGCACACCTTTAATCCCAGCCATTGGGAGGCAGAAGTAGGAAGCTCTCCAAGAGTTCAAGGCCACCCTGATAGTTCAATAGTAAATTCCAGGTCAGTCTGGGCTAGTGAAAGACCCTACCTTGGAACACCAAAGTAAATAAATAAATAAAAATTCATATAAGGTCTGGAGAAATGGCTCAGTGGTTTAAGGCACTTGCTGACAAAGTCTGATGGCCCGAGTTCCATTCCCCAGTACCCATGTGAAACCAGGTGTACAAAGTGGTGCATGCATCTGTGGCAAGAGGCCCTGGCATGTCCATTCTCTTCCTCTCTCTGTGCTTACAAATAAATAAATAAATATAAATTTAAAAAGTAATTCATATAACTAATGCCAATAAAAAATTGAAAAAGGAAAAAAAAAACTTTAGTGTGGAAGAGAAAAATGTTATAATGATCTTAAGAATCCTAACTAGATGTTTTATCTGTTTTCAAATTCAACATTGCTACAAATTATCTCTGAGGCATCACTTACCTTGAGAATTCTCTCATTGCAGACAGTTGCCTGAAGCACTTGGAGTCGTTTCAGTTGCACAATGCTGACATTCTTTCTAAGCAATGTGCTCTGACTTCCAGGACTCATTGACAAAAGAGACCTTCAAGGAATGAGGATGTTGGCCTAGCAAGAAACAAGTAGGGGGTTGTGATTGTTGTTTGGGGGAAATGTGCAAATAAGAGGAGAAACTAAGAAAACCGATTCTGATTCAGTAGAAGCACTGTCTTGGAAGTTGTGTAGTTTCTTGAGGAGTAAGCAAATGTTCAGTGATCAGTTAATAATTGTAGTAAAGCCAGAAGTTTAGATAACTCACAACTATAATTCCAGCATTCAGGAGGTTGAGGTAGGAGGATTGCCATGAGTTTGGGGGCAGCCTGGGGTGATGGAGTAAGTTCCAGGTCAGCCAGAGTAGAGTGAAACCTTACCACAAACAAACAAACAAACAAACAAACAAGGTCTGGAAAGATGGCTCAGCAGTTAAGGTGCTTGCCTGCAAAGCCTGAGGACCCATGTTTGATTTGCCAGTACCCACATAAAACCAGATGTACAAGGTCTCACATGCATTTGGAGTTTGTTTGCAACGGCTGGAAGCCCTGGAGCAGCCATTCTCCCTTCTATCTCTCTCCTCTATCTCTTGCTACTTGCAAACAAATAAATAAAAATATTTAAAACAAACAAACAAACAATAATTGGGCTGGAGATCTGGCTTAGCTGTTAAGGCACTTGCCTGCAAAGCCAAAGGACCTTGGTTCGATTCCCCAGGACCCACGTTAGCCAGATGCACAAGGTGGCACATGCATCTGGAGTTCGTCTGCAGTGGCTGGAGGCCCTGGCAACCCATTCTCTCTCTTTCTCTCTATGTGCCTCTTTCCCTCTCTCAAATATATATTTGAAAAAAGTATCATTAAAAAAGAAGCCAATTTATTTTAAATAAATACACAAACAAAAAGTTAAAAATAGAAGTCATATGATTAACAGTGGTTGCTAGGGTAACATAGATGATGCTAAGCAAGTGTTGTCTGATGAGCCCTTACTGAGGATGCTGTGGGTCCTGTGTGTGCATGTGTGCTTGTGACGTCACATATGGAGACACATGCCTGTAGCTCAACATTTGGGAGGGAGGTGGGAGGACTGAGCTTGAGATCACCCAGGATAACAGTGAAAACTTTTCTCAAACAAGGAATCACAGCAACAACAAAAACAAGGGCCAGGGAGATGTCTCAATGGTTAAAAACCTGCTGGCCTGGGTTCAACTCTCCAGCACCCACATAAAGCCAGACACAAAGTAACACATGGATTTGGAGTCTCTTTACATTGGTAAGAGATCCTGGCATACCCCTACAGACACACACATAAAGAAAAAAAAATTTTTTAAAAATTTATTTATTTGAGAGTGACAGAGAAACAGGTAGAGAGAGAGAGAGAGAGATTGAGAATGGGCGCTCCAGGGCCTCCAGCCACTGCAAACGAACTCCAGACGTGTGCGCCCCCTTGTGCATCTGGCTTACATGGGTCTTGGGGAATCGAGCCTTGAACTGGGATCCTTAGGCTTCACAGGCAAGCACTTAACCGCCAAGCCATCTCTCCAGCTCAAAGAAAAAAAAATTTAAGTTATTAAAACAACAGCAAAGCAAGAACAAACAAAAAAATGCAAAGGAGCCAAACCCAAGTATTTACTGAGGGCCTGCCATGTGTCAGTGGCTAAGACAACAATAGGAACACTTGCTGCCCTGGTAGAAAGGCGTAAAATTTAGTGTTAGACTAACAGATACTTTGTTTCTATGGAAGAAATAAAAGAGAGAACAGGCCAAAGGGGAGTGGCAATATTTTACAGGCATGCTCTACCATGTTCAGCTCAGGGAGCTATAATTTTAAGAGGCTTGCCAGAGAAGTTTTAAAATTCTTTTATTGACAACTACTATAAAAATAGACAATATTCAAGCCAGGCGTGGTGGCGCATGCCTTTAATCCCAGCACTCAGGAGGCAGAGGTAGGAGGATCATGGTGAGTTCAAGGCCACCCTGAGACTACATAGTGAATTACAGATCAGCCTGGGCTAGAATGAAACTCTACCTTGAAAAACCAAAAAAAAAAAAAAAAAAAAAAAAAAGACAATATTCCATGATCATAATCCCCTCCCACTGAAATGGGGTGTTTGGGGTTCAGGAAAGTCCTTGAGCCCCAAACCCTGGGTTTGTGTCTACTTTTAACTAAAGAATTGAATAAAATAAGACTGAGAAGAAGGGTAACTATTAAATTATTATATTTATTTCGGGAAGTGCAGAACCAAGGGAAGGAAAATGAATACACCCACGTGGCCTAGGCACCCATGTGGTGGGCCTGGAAAAAGCGTGGAAGGGACAGAAAAGAAAGTACAAGCCGGGTGTGATGGCAGACACCTTTAATCTCAGCACTTGGGAGGCAAAGGTTGGAGGACTGCTGTAAGTTCGAGGCCACCCTGATAATACATAGTGAATTCCAGGTCAGCCTGGGCTAGAGTGAAACCCTACCTTGAAAAACAAACAAACAAACAAACAAACAAAAAAAAAAAAAAAAGGAAAGAAAGAAAGAAAAGAAAATACAATGAACTCCAGCCATGTGGAGAGCAGGAGGGGCAAAGAGCCCACGTGGAAAGTAGGGGCTGAAAGCTGGAGGTTCACCAGTGGTCAGGCAGCTCAGAGACCTTGCCCAGTTCTTCTATCCCCCTCCCCACCCCCCGTAAATGTATTTATAACCTTATAGTGGTGGGTTTTACCTTCTGGCTCAGGTGAGCCAGAGAGACAGCTGATTGGCCTGAGTTAGAGGCTGGCTCAGGAAGAGGCCAGTCATGACACCAAGTTCTGGGGTCTAAGCTTGACCAACCACAATGTCAGGATTGTAGAAAAAGACCTCCCTCCCAGGGAAGGGCTAAGGTATGGAAAAACAGGTCTAAGGAACTAGGCAAGAGATCATTCTTTGACGTCCAGCAAGTGTAGACCTTCCTGCCTATTTACTTTCAGGGGGCCTAGTCACCCTAACTGCCTAACAAAGCTACCTGACTCCCACTCACCACCACCCCTCTTCCCCCTCTCCGGTATCCCCACTCCAGTGAATTCCATCTTTCTGGCTAGTCTCTCTTCTTTTTCTGTGTCTTTAGTTTTTTTTGTTGTTGTTGTTCTCCTATTATACAGGTCTTGTGCCAGGGAAGTTTTTACTAACGAGATACCTTTGAATAAAAAGCTCAAGGTTTGTGTGTGGGTGTGGGGGGGTGATAATGAGCCTCAGAAAACAAGACGGAGACTGTTCTGGACAGAGAGAAGAGCCAATCCACAGTGCACTGGTGGTGTCGAGAGACCATTATGAAGGGCAGTATGGCTACAGCATAGCACAAGACTAGGAAGGAGGAAGTGGGGTGGCCTTCACATGGGACAGAGAGTTACAGGACATTGTGAGGACCTTAGCGTTTACTCCGGATGAGAAGTAAGCGCTGGAGACTTTGAGCAGGAGAAACATTGAAACTGTGCTTTCTCAGGCTCGCTCTGTTGTATGAGAGCAAAGGTGGGAGAAGCAGGGAGATCCCACGGGGCTGTTGCAACAATCCAGTTCCTACACGCAAAGGGAAAGATGGGTGTGCATGGCTCAGAGCTCAGTAGCAGATATGTAAGAAGTAATTAAGTTCGATATATGTATATATTCTTTCTAGGTAGGGTCTCACTCTAGCCCAGGCTGACCAGGAATTCACTATGTAGTCTCAGGCTGGCCTTGAACTCACAGAGATCCTGCTTCCTGTGCCTCCTGAGTGCTGGCATTAAAGGCGTGCGTCACCACACCTGGAAAATTCATTACACTTTGAAGGGGGACAACTAGGTTTGCTGACTGGATGTGAAGGGTAAGGAAGACAGGAAGCAAAAGTGACTTATAGAACTGCAAGAAGAAAGTTGACATTGGTCCAAGTTGGGAGAGACACGAATGCCATAGGCCCAGGCGGAGGAGAGAGTTAAGCTTGGGCATCAGCATTGTGTCAATGCACCAAACAGGAAGGAGTCTAAGAGTGACCATTCCATCTTGGAATACCCTCCTGAGGAGAAATTTGGGGGCTGGGAATGTTGCTCAGTTGTAGAATGCTCACTCCATGTGCATAAAACCTGGGGAAGTTGTACTGAGGGCACAAATGGAATGGATTCTAGAGAGAACAAGGGAGGGATTTGGAGGCGTGGAATGTAGGTAATTCTTTTAAAGAATGTTGCTGCATAACAAGGTCTGTTGGTCAACCTCAGCAACGTTGACATTTATTTATTATTGACAACTTCCATGATTGTAAACAATATCCCACGGTAATTCCCTCACTCTCCCCACTTTCCCCTTTGAAACTCCACTCTCCATCGTATCCCCTCCCACTCTCAATCAATCTCTCTTTTATTTTGATGTCATGATCTTTTCCTCCTATTATGATGGTCTTGTGTAGGTAGTGTCAGGTACTGTGAGGTCATGGATATCCAGGACATTTTGTGTCTGGAGGAGCACGTTGTAAGGAGTCCTACCCTTCCTTTGGCTCTAAAATTCTTTCCGTCACCTTTTCCACAATGGATCCTGAGCCTTGGAAGGTGTGATAGAGATATTTCAATGCTGAGTGCTCTTCTGTCACTTCTTCTCAGCACCATGATGCATTCTGAGTTATCCCAAGGTCACTGCCATTTCAAAAGAGAAGGTTCTCTAACCAAAAGTGAGAGTAGCATTAATATATGGGTATGAACATTAAGAGAAGAGCTTACTGGGCAGTTTGGTGAGCATAGTATATACATTTAGCCAGACAGCAGCAGATGTTACATCCCCAGGGCTCATGACTACCCCTATTGTAAGTTTTTAGTATCAGGGATGTATTCCCTCCCATGGAGCATGCCTCCAGTCAGATTAGAGGGTGGTTGGTTTCCCCCATAACAGATGTTCCACTATTGCACCATTGGCTCATTTGGCCTGGCTGGCCAAATATAAAGCTTGCAGTGTCCACTGTTGAGTATCTTCACTGGTGATTTCTCTCTCTCCCATTGAACTGCATGCAGCTGTGGCTTTTTCCAGCTTTCTGTCAGCTGATCTACATGGAGGAGGCTTTTAGCTCAGCTCCAGCAGGATTTTTCAGTGACCTTGCAGCCCAAGTATGTGGAGTCTTCAGCAATAGGGTCTCACCATCTATTCATGGTGGGAAGCCAAGGGCCTTGGCAATGACCTGTAATGTTTTGGGGGCATCAGGGACCTCCCTGGCCAACAACTGACTGGAAGGTATATCATCCCTGGCACTGAAAGTTTTCTAGTAACAATCTATGGCTTCTGAGTGTTCCATTGTTCAAAAAAGTAGGTTTTCATATGACTTATTTATATCCTCTTAGATTTTGATTAGCCCTCCCTCCACCTTTCCTTTACTCAGTCTCTTCCCCTGACCTCACTTAGGCCTACAGTTGATGTTTTTTTAATTAATTAAGAGACAGAAAGAGGGACAGAGAGAGAGAGAGAGAGAGAGAGAGAGAGAGAGAAAGAGAGAATGGGCATGTCCGGGCCTCCAGCCACTGCAAACGAACTCCAGATGCATGCATTACCTTGTATGTCTGCCTTACATAGGACCTGGGGAATCAAAGCTGGGTCCTTCGGCTTTGCAGGCAAGCGCCTGAATCACTGAGCTATCTCTCCAGTCCATCATTGACATTTTGAAGTGAGAATTCTTTTTTTTTAAATATACATACATACATGAGACAGAGAGAGAAGGAGAGAGAGATATAGAGAAGATGAACACATCAGGACCTCTAGCCAATGCAAACAAGCTCCAGATGCATGAGACATTTTGTGTATCTGGCTTATGTGGGACCTGGAGAGTGAAACCTGGGTCCTTAGGTCCTTAGGCTTCACAGGCAAGAGCCTTAACTGCTAAGCCATCTCTCCAGCCCATAAAATATTTTTTTGGAAAAAGAATCCTGACTTCACTTGAGTAGAGGTCTGTAAAATTAAGGCCTTTGGCTGCTACCAGGGGCAGCCTGTGGCTTAGTCTCTCAGCCACACTGCTGCATACACTGACTCTGTTGTAACAGACCGAATGGACTCTGGGCCTTACTGAGGTGTCCATGGGATGAGGTCCTCCTCAGTCATCTGGACAGAGAGGGGAAAACTTCTTGAGGGAAATTATTTTTGAACTGATATCTTTCAGAATAGTATTTGTGACAAGAAAACAAATAAAAACAAAACAAAAAGCAAGGGCTGTGGTCCATACTAGAGGACCTTTACTCAATCCCCAGCACTTCAAAAGAAGAAACAGAAGCATTTGTCAAAGCAAGAGATGGGGGAGGAGAGACTGTTTCAGGAAGAGAAGTCCAGGTGTGCCAAGACCAGAAGCCGAAGGACGGGAAGCCAATGTGGAAGAGCTGGAGGAAGCCTCGCTTACCTCTGCTGTGCAAGTGAGAGAAGCAATAAGCTAGAATCACCCCATGTGTCTATCCAAATGGGTTCAGTAGAATTTCATCTTAATACTAGCAGCGTGGTAAATCACTAAAGCTTGAATTTAGGGATTAACTCACCAGATTTGCTTTTAGATACAAAATAATAAAACATTTCTGTGTTTTGCAGGGAGCAGAAGAGATGTAGGTGAGTGCAAGAGAAATTGATGCTAACGAGGATTAGGGTGGAGGTAAAACAAAGAGCGAGCAGAGCTGTGGAAATGTTCACAAGGTGGAACGGAGTAAATGGTAGCATGTGGCCAGTACACGGCTGTGGACAATCCCACGGGACTGCACGTTTCTCTGGTAGGCGATGGAGGGTGGGAGACATGGAGCTGTCTGGGGCATGTTACATCAAAGGTCTCTGAAATCTGTTCGTTAACGTAACTCCGAAAAGTCTCTTCTGAGTCTTGGCTTGGTGTTTCAAGCCTGTAATCCCAGAATTTGAGAGACTGAGGCCAGCCTGGGCTACCGAATGAGCCCTTGCATTTACAAAAACAAAAAGAGCCAGGAGTGGTGGCTTACACCTTTAGTCCCAGCACTTGGGAGGCAGAGGTAGGAGGATATCTATGAGTTCAAGGCCACCCTGAGATTACATAGTGAATTCCAGGTCAGCCTGGGATACAGCAAGATCCTACCTTGGGGAAAAAAAAAAAACACTTCCTGGAGATGTAAATTTTTTCTCTCAATACATTAATGACTGTGGACTTAAGGCGACTAGACAAAGGAGCTTGCAGAGTGAGGAGAAAGGCCAAGACAAAGTCCCTTGAGGAAGCAGCTCAAGGTACAGTGGGAAGTCAATCATAGGAAATAAAAATGCTGCCGACTACTTTTAATGTTTCCTGAAGATCATATGAAAACCAAACCACGACTTGAAATTAACAATGCTAGGAGGATCGCTGTGAGTTCAAGGCCAGCCTGACACCTCATAGTAAATTCCAGGTCAGCCTGGGCTAGAGCAAGACCCTACCTCAAACCTCCACCCCAAAAGGGGGGGGGCTGGAGGGATTGCTTAGTGGTTAAGGTGTTTGCCTGCAAAGCCAAAGGACCCAGGTTCGATTCCCCAGGACCCACGCTAGCCAGATGCACAAGGGGGCGCACACGTCTGGAGTTTGTTTTCAGTGGCTGGAGGCCCTGGCACTCCCATTTTCTCTCTCTCTCTTTCTTTTTCTGTCAAGTAAATCAATAAAAATAAAATTAAAAAACACAAAAAAAGAAAGAAAGAGAGAAAGAAGGAAAGAAAGAGAGAAATTAACAATATTGTCATTACCAAGGTCACTGGTGTTACTGGCCACCAGCTTCTGTGGTGGTGGCAGCAGAAGCCAGGCTGGAGAGAGACTGCCAGGCAGTATTCAGGCCCATCAGAACTCAATGATGGTGAATTTATAGAGACCATGGAGATGTGTAATTTTTCTCCAGCAGCTTAATAGTCCTCCTACAGACACACAAAAAAGGCAGATGGTTCCATTTATCCAGGACTGGGACTTTGCCAAGAGGTTATGAAAAAAAGCAAGCATGAAGGGATTTCAGGATTTTGGCAGGTATGATGGACTTGATGAGCTGTGGAAGCCGAACAGGGCAGGGAAGAAGGAAAGGCAGAAGGGGCCTGCCAATGGTTCTGAGGATGAAGGGCAGCTGTGAGCTAGGCTGAGGTGGGAGGCTGGGGCACTGGTTTACAAGTGAGGTTTTGGGAGTGGAGCAGGTCAGGTGTTAGTATATTCAGAGTATGATCATAAGAGTAGAAGTGGAGGTGAGTGTATAGAGGTTATTGGTGTGCCCAGGAGATTGTCTGTATATTTTTTGGTTCTCGTTAATAACACCAAACTTCACTTTCCAAAGGGTCTCTACTAGAGAACAAGTTGCAGAGTTCAAATGGAGTTTTTGTCAACAATTTTTGGAACAATATAAAAAATGCCAATTCTAGTAATATATTAAGCAGGAATTGCTCAAAGGTGATTCTGTTCTAAGGCTAGATACTGACTTCACAGTGAAGGTTTGGGGCTTTACTTTTATTATTCTAGTCACTTTAAGGCTCTAAGTGTTTAAAGAATTTAAGGTAAACTCAAATAATCACTGTTTTTTTTTAATCACCTTCACTATAATACTTCATAATGACAGAGGCTTTTGCTACTCTGTGGTATCTCCGACTAACAGCTATTATAGGCAAAGATTATAAAAAATAGCAAAGAAAAAGTCTGTAGTGCTGATTTCTCATCTAAACTTCTTCTACCATCCGCCATGGATTACAGCAGTCCTTGGCTAGGTTTGGAGTCCTGTCTTTTCTTTGCCAGTCTCCCTACTTTACAAACTGCCTGGATTTTCAAGTATCTGCTTGCTAATGCCTGTGTCTCTCCGGCCAGCCCTGCGGACCTGACGCCGCTTACCTTGATCACTTGCGTCATCCCTGTGTCCCCGTGGGTTAGAGACCCCTGCCCAGCCCCAGCTCCTGTCATATTCCACACTTGGCTGAGGGACCAGCATCCACATGCATATCTACCACGCTTGCTAGCGATGTTTACACAGAGCAAATTTCATCATGAATTAGCCCCAAGACAGAACACATGGCTTTCATGTTGTCTTTCTCCCTCAAGGTTATTAAAGCCAAAGTCTTGAGATGGAAGTTTCACAGACGCTAGCAAGAAAAGACCCATGTTCTGGGACGAGATCCGCACAGGTACTTGCAGCAAGGCTAAAGATTGGACAGAAATTGGAAATTCGTCTACCAGGCCTTAAGGCCAAGGGCATTTTTACAATGAAAATTTGGGGAAGGAAAGCATAAACTGTTCATGTTGAAGTTACGGCTCTAGATAAATGGGGTGGGACCATTCAAAGGGGGGAAAATTTGGACAGAGATAGCAGGTATCACAGTCAACTTCCGCTGCTGGCAGAAAGTACCCTACCAAATGCTGTTTATGGAGGAAAGGGCTTATTTTGGCTTATAGTCTTGGAGGGGAAGCTACATGATGGAAGGGGAAAATGTGGCATGAGCCCAGGGTGGACATCACCTCCTGGCCAACATCAAGTGGTCAACAGCAGCAGGAGAGTGTGCCGAACACTGGCAATGGGAAGTTGGCTATAACATCCATAAGCCTGCCCCCAACAATACATCACCTCCAGAAGGCTCCAATTCCCAAATTGCCACCATCTGGGGACCTAGCATTCACAACAAATAAGTTTATGGGGGACACCTGAATCAAACCACCATAGGAGGATATTCTATAGGAAGAAGGAATTATGTATGGCTGGGGTTAGTACCCTGGAAGGTTTAGAAGTAAATAGATGATGGTGGTGCTACCAGTTTTTGCCCCCAAACTAGGTCCTTTTCCCCTTCCAGAACTGTTGGGACCAATGACAAGGCAGGCCACCAACTGAGCAAGGAAAGACACTTGGTCAATAATGGGGGATGTGAGAGATAAGCTCATAAGTTAGTTTTATAACCATTTGAGCTTTGGAGATTACAGTGGAAAGAAGTGATGGAAGGCTTGTGGAGCATGTCTTTAATCCCAGTACTCAGGAGGCAGAGGTAGGAAGGAGGAAGGTTAGCCTGGGCTAGAGTGGGATCCTACCTCCAAAACCAAAAAAAAAAAAAAAAAAAAAGGATGAGGATGAGGAGGAAAGGGGAGGAGGAGAGGAGGAAAATAAGTGAGAGAAGCTGATAAAGGAAAGGCGTTTTCATTTATTTTGTTGTTTTGAGAGAAGTGAGATTTCATAAGATTTGCATGCAAGCTCTTTTGTCAGTTTCTATAGTTCTCACTCACAGCCAGGGAAACGTCAACTGTAATGACACTGGGGGAATGTGTCATTGAGCATGTAGCAGGGATGAGAATCTAGTGAGAGTGTCTATGGTGGTCATCCTGACAGCCATCTTAGATCCAGCTCATCTTGGATCCAGCTAGCCCATCTCAAGAGGGATTTCTGGCCCACAGGTTTCTGTCCTCACAGATAAAGACGGGGAGGGCAGACATTCAGCTAGGTCACAGAGGTAGCTCTCAGGTACCTGGGGGAACAGCATGCCAGTGTTTTGACTTTAGAGCTAGGGTCTTCATATGTAGCCCAGGCTGCCTTCAAACTTGTGCTTTGCATCCCAGCCTCCAAGCGCTGGAGTTACAGGTGTGCGCCACCATGTGTGGCCGGAGACTTCAAATCAAGGTTTTAACAAACATCAAGGAATATGGAGCAGTCTTTTGTTGATTTTTCCAGTAGCTGTTAACTGATTAACTTCCCTATCTCTTCCCCCCTCCACTTTGCAACGTCTGTAAATAAATTTAGGACATTAAGAAATTTTCTCTGCTCATAGCTTTTGTGATAGTTTAAGTTTTTAAAAAGTAGCGCACAGAATCATGGACTTCACTACGACATTTTCAGATATTTGTACATATGTCACTGCTCTGCTCACATTTGTCCCCCTCCATTCTCCTTCTCCACCCATTTATCAGCTCGCCTGGGAGAGTGCTTGCCTAGCACGCACGCATCAAGCACTGGGTTCAACCCCCAGCAGTGCATGGACCAAGTGTGGCGGTGCCCAGCTGCCATCTCAGCACTTGGGGGATGGAGGCAGAAGGATCAGGAGTTCAAGGTCATCCTCGACTACATAGCAGGCCATTCTAGAATACATGAGGTCGTCTCAAAAGAGAAACCTTGATTTTGCATAGAGAAAGCATGTGCTCTTCCTCTTTCTGAGTCTGGCCTATTTTGCTGAACATAATGACCTCTAGTCGTATCTACTTTCCTTTTTAAGTAAATAACATAATTTCATTTTTCTTTGTTGCTGAAGAAATCTCTGTTGTGTACATGTGTTGCGTTGTCTTTTTCCATCCGTTGGTGGGCATCTCGGCACTTTCTGATTGCTTTGATTGCCCCACCCCCAATGAATTCCTTTCCTCCTTTAATCCTGGGACGTACTTTCATCATAATACTGGTATCGCAGTATTTCTTTGTAAGGCTGTCTGGTCCATTATTTAGAATTCTCTCTCTGTCTCTTTTTTTTTGTTTTGATTTTTCAAGGTAGGGTCTTGCTTTAGCCCAGTCTGACCTGGAATTCACTCTGTAGTCTCAAGGTGGCCTCAAACTCACAGCGATCCTCCTACCCCTGCCTCCTAAATGCGGGGATTAAAGGTGTGCGCCCCTATGCCCAGCTTTGAATTTTTTTTCTAAATGAGCATGAACCATGCTTTATTTCTCTATGTTTACCTGAGTGGCTGGGAACTAGGAGAGAGCTAACACTTAGACACTTAAAGAGTAGCTTCTACCACTCTTCTGACCTCTGTCATTTCAAACTCGTGGATACTACAGGCTACCTACAGACACTGGGGCGGCTGACTCACAGTCATTGTTCTACCTCAGCTCTTGTGATCATATTGGTGATGTTGAAAGCCCCGTTAATGGCTTCTTCATTACCTTGGCTTTTCAGCTCTTTGTCTCCAAGAATGAAAACATAGTTCAGTGGTTAAGGCACTTGCCTGCAAAACCTAACAACCTGAGTTCAATTCCCTAGTAACCACATAAAGCCAGATGCACAAAGTGGTGCATGCATCTGGAGTTCATTTGCAGCAGCGGGAAGCCCTGGGCGGTTTCCTCTCTTTGTCTGTCTCACTTGTATCACTTTCTGCTTGCAAAAAATTTTTTAAAATTCAAAAAAATAAAGATAGTTTAAAATTTTAGATCATTAGCAATTTATGGGCCTAATTTCTTAGAATTGTCCTTGAGGCATTGTATATAGTATTAGAATTGAACTTCCAGTTAGTTTTATCTACTAATGATATTAAAATCAAGTAAAACTATGCTATACATGGAGGGACTATAACTCATTGTCTCAACTAGAACAAATTTGACAATATCTGACTTTTAGTATATGTGCTGCAGAAGCGAGCACAATATCTAATTTTTAATTACACCGTTTAATTAGTCCATTTTCATTTAATGTTGTTTGTGTTCATGTTGATTTTTTTTTTTTTCAGTCAACGTTTTACTATGAGATCCAAGCTGTTTTAAAACTGTCTGATCCTCCCACCTCCTCTTGGGTACTGAAGTTGAAGGTTTGAGCTTTTCTCTCTCTCTTTCTCTCTGTTCTTCTTCTTCTTTTTGTTTTGGTTTTTCTGAGGTAGGGTCTTGCTATAGCCTGGCTGACCTGGAATTCACTATGTAGTCTCAGGGTGGCCTCAAACTCATAGCGATCCTCCTACTTCTGCCTCCCAAGTGCTGGGATTAAAGACGTGTGCCACCACATCCAGCTCTCTTTCTTTCTTCATGGTGCTGCTCGAACGTCTAAAAGCATGTGTGGTTCCCAATGTATATCTTGAATATTTTGGGGCAATACTGATAAAGATGCAATTTAAGAATGGTCATAGGGCCAGAGAGATGGCTTAGAGGTAAAGGCACTTGCTTGTGAAGCGTAAGGACCCAGATTTGTTTTCCCAGCGCCCACGTAAGCCAGATGCACAAGGTAGTGTATGCGTCTGGAGTTCATCTGCAGTAGTTGGAGGCCCTGGCATACCCAATATATATATAATCACAAAAAAGAATGGTCATGTCAGTTCCCAGGAAAAGCATAGGATTCCTTACAAAGACTTTTGTTGAAACTTTTCAAATACTATTTATATAGTATCATTCAACTATTACATCACAGATTTAGGAAATTATTCAAAATTATTCAAAATCTTATTCAAAAACGTGGTTAGAAAAAGCCACATGGTAGGGAGGCATATTCTGAGACACTGTCCCCCCAAAGGGACTGACAGAAATACTGAAACCCCACTGAGGAAAGCAGTCAGTTAAATGGAGGTGGGAAAGAGGGTACATAAAATTATACCTGATGGGAATATATGTTGATACAATAAAATTCTCAATAAAAGTTAAAAAAAGGATTAATGAGGAAGAGAGAAAAATACCCATACCCGTGCCTTCCCGCTCAAGCCCACTTGACTTTAGCTGGTTTGCAGTAGCATGTGTCCAAAGGTCGTTGACAATCCCTAAGGGGCTACCAGGGAGCACCAAGGTTAAGCACCAACAGTCTCAGTACCCGTTCACCCTGTGTTCATGAGGTGCCAAATACTGCACATCACTCTGTTGTTCTTGGCCTTGAGGGATTAGATAAGTGAAATACAAATGATTATTTTTTAAATCAGTGCTGCAGATCTAGCTTCTGCTGGGAATATATTTCTCCATAAAATGATCCTGTCATGAAGAAAAATTGTCTGGCCTAATATGGCTAAGAACATTTTCTGACATGCTTTAGCTTAATTACAACCAAAAAAAAAAAAAAAATGCTTTCAATGTTGCTCAACTCTGAAGGAATGCACTTGTTATACAATGTATTAGAGGAGTCAAGGATATCCATGTGATGTCAGGTTTCTTTCCCTGGGTAACTAAAAATCAAATTTCATTTTTATACTTATTGTTTCAATTATTTAAATTATTCTTTACATTTATTACAATAAAAATTGGTTTGTGCTTCCTTGTATTGTAATCTCATGGAGGGCAGCCTATGGTATATGATATTCTTAAAAATCACATACATTAAATTCAAAGTAGTAAGCAGTGCATATTTGATCTTGTAAAAAATTTATAAAAGTTCCAGAAATTTAGGACTGCTTATGTAGAGTCTAATTTGCATAAATTCAGAATTTTGGTACCAGACTCTACTGATCTGTATTTCACACCTCTCTCTTCTTTCTGAGACATTAAGCCTTACACAGAGACAAATGCATATTATACTATTTTCATTCTTTAGATTAGAAGTGCTACATTCCATTGCCTTCAAAATTCTAGATTCTTAGTTCAAAGATGTATTTTTATTTTTTGAAGTTTAGAAATAGCTTCCTTGTAGCATATTATAGAGCTTAAGAAAATAAAAAAAGGCAAAGATCCTATAAAAGAGGGAGTCCAAGTGAGTAATTACCTATTACTTATTTCTAATAACAGTAAAATCTAAATTAAAATTCAATTTAAGGGCTAGAGAGATGGCTTAGTGGTTAAGACCCTTGCCTGAGAAGCCTAAGGACCCAGGTTCAACTCTACAGAATCCTCATAAATCAGAAGCACAAGGTGGCACATGTGTCTGGAGTTTGTTTACAGTGGCTGGAGGCCTTGGCATGCCCATTCTCTCTCTCAAAAATAAATAAATAAAATAAAATAATTTAAAAATTCAATTTAAAAAGGGGGTTCAGTGGTTAAAGACACTTGCATGCTTACAAAGAAAACGTCACTGCCATTAGAAAAAAAAAAAAAAAAAGGAACAAGACCTATGCTATGAGTTAAACTGTGAAATTGTATACTTACTACCTGGAAGTCTTATCCCCTAGTACCCCAGCATATGACTTTGAGATAGAGCCCTTAGAGAGCGCTGGAGAGGTGGTGCAGTGGTTAAAGGAATTTGATTGCAAAGCCTGCCAGCTCAAGGTTCAGTTCCCTAGTACCCAGATAAAGCCATCTCTCTAGCTCATTTTCCATATTTAAAAAAAATTCTTTATTTGCAAGTGGCACATGCCTCTGGAGTTCATTTCCAGAAGCAAGAGGCCTTAGTGTGCCCACAGTGTCTTTCTCTAAATAAATAAGTTAATAATATTTTATAATAAAATTACTTAAAGGTAAATGAAGTTATGTGAGGGGTCCTTATCCAAAGTGACTAGTGTCCTTTTAGAAGAGGGAAAGAGGGCTGGAGAGATGGCTTAGCGGTTAAGCACTTGCCTATGAAGCCTAAGGACCCCAGGTTTGAGGCTCAATTCCCCAGGACCCACGTTAGCCAGATGCACAAGGGGGCGGACACGTCTGGAGTTCATTTGCAGTGGCTGGAAGCCCTGGCGTGCCCATTCTCTCTCTTTCTCTATCTGCCTCTTTCTCTCTGTCTGTTGCTCTCAAATAAATAAATAAAAAATGAACAAAAAAATTTAAAAAAAAAAAAGAAGAGGGAGAGAAACCAGGTAGGCATGTACAGAGCAAGGCCATGTGGGGACACAGGGAGGAGACGGCTATCTGCTGTCAAGCTGAGAGCGACTTCAGGAGAAGTAAAACCTGCCGATACCTTGACCTAGGCCTTCCAGTCTCCAGAACTACGAAAAATCATTTTCTTTTATTAAGATACTCAATGAGTAGGGTTTTGTTATGGCAACCCCATAAAGCCCTTTTAGACTACAGTCTGATAAAAAGCACTTGGGATTCTCTGTAGAACTCAGGGGCAGTGAGGGAAGCACATTGTTCCTCTCATGGGTGAGTGTTTTCTCTTACAGTTGTCAGTTTCATAACCTTAAAATTTAAAAAAAAATGTCTGGGAAGGTCAATTTCTATATTTGAACAATATTTTATTTATTTATTTGCAAGGAGGGAGGGAGGAAGGCAGAAAGAGAGAGGGGGGGGGGAGACAATGAGAGAGGGTGGGCACATCAGGGCCTCCAGCCCCTGCAAATGAACTCCACACACATGTGCCACCTTGTGCACCTGGCTTACGTGGGGCTTGGGGAATCAAACCTGGGTCCTTTGGCTTTACAAAGAAACACCTTAACCACTAAGCAATCTCTCCAGCCCACTTTCCATATATATATATTTTTCCATATATTTTTTTAAATTATTTATTTGCAAGGAGAGAGAGAGAGAGATAGAGATAGATAGATAGATAGATAGAGAGAGAGAGAGAGAGAGGGAGAGAGAGAGAGAGAGAGGAAACAGACACAGAAAGAATGGGTGTACCAGAGCCTCCAGCCACTGCAAATGAACTCCAGATGCATGCACTGGCTTTATGTGGGTACTGGGGAATCGAACCTGGGTCATTAGGTTTTCTAACAACAGCCTTAATCACTGAGCCATCTCTCCAGCCCAAATTTCCATATTTTACGATTTAAAAAATAACCCTGCCTTTATGTGTGTATGTGTGGTGCTAGGGATCAAAACTAGGACCTTATTAACGTTGTATGCATTTACATTAAGTTCATACAACTTTATATTCAACAAAATATGTTACATTGATATCTAGTAATACAGCCATGCCCATCATAAATGTATACTTATAACAATGGTCACACTCCCATTATAAACACTAATTTACTTACAGAGGTTGCAAGAAGGTAACCTTCTCTTAGTCAGTCAAAGACATAGGCTCAGAAGCCCACAGAAGTCACCCTGCCCTGGCCAGGCCACAAGAGATCCTTGGTTCTTCTTCCCCAGCCTTTCCAGGGCTTGTCCCCAACTTTAGTGGGCCATTGCTGAGTCTGTGCTTTTCTTCTAGGTTCACCAGCCAATCAAAGTCCTTCATTTACATTTGAACTTGGCAATGAGGCTCCTTCTAATTTCTAAAAAGACCTGATCCAGGCTGAAGAGATGGCTCAGCAGTCAAAAAGACATGACCCAAGTCCCACTTGTATTTTTCCCTCTTGGGACACCTCCCAGCCAGCGCGGGGCTTGGGGGTTTCCTCTCTTACCTTGGAAGCTTTCCTGTTTTATTTCTACTCTCTCTTAAATTAAAATCTTTCATTATTTACCATTGTTCATGTCTATGTTTATCAATTGTTTGTTAGTCATAAGACAAAAGAACATGAGACTTTAGAGCCACTTGCTTGGGGTGTTCTAAGCCTATCCAGAGACCAGAGTCATCATGGGCTGTCAGCCCCATAACCCTACTGCCAACATCACTTCCTCTGTCACATTTTGCTCTCTACACTTTGAGCAGATGATCTCTTTTCATCAATGCATTTTCTCAGAATTCATAAAAACCAGACCTTCAGTAATGCATTTTTCTTATTTTCAAAATACTCCATTGTAAGTATTTGGAGAGAAAAGTTCAGTCTGTGGTGCTAAACTAACATTTTCCATCTAACATCTGGAGAAGTTCCACATAAAAATCAATAGCAGAAGAAAAATCTTTTAGGTTGCTTGAAACAATAGGGGCATAATAAAATATGTGGATGTTTTCCTTGGAGCGGAAAACATGTTACCCTTCAAGAGTAGAAAAAAATAAATCCATGTGCTTAATTATGAAATGAAACACAATTGCTACCTGACATGTATCCTTTCTTTCTAATGAACCTTGTTTAATGTTAAGATTAAGGGGCTGGAGAGATGGTTTCGCAGTTAAGGTGCTTACCTGCAAAGCCTAAGAACCCAGGTTCAACTTCCCAGAACCCACATAAGCCAGATGCACAAGGTCACACGTGTGCATAAGGGGGTGCACATGTCTGCAATTTGATTGCAGTGGCTGGAGGCCCTGGCATACCAGTCCTCTCTCTCCCTTGCTCTCTCTCTATTAAAAGAAAATAAAAACGATTAAGATTAAATATCGGGCATGAGTTAGTCTCATCCAGAGATGACGCAAGTGTCCTTATGATTCAGTCACCTGTAAGTATTTACACCAGCTGGAGACTGAGCCTTCAACACACGAGCCTCTTGGGGAAGGGTGGACACTTCATAGATAAACCATAGTAAGACCTAACAGATCATACACTATGTGTAAGTGCTTTTGAATCTGGATGTCAAAAGATCTTTCAAGCAAAAACATAGTGTGTGAAGAGCATCGGTGTAATTTGTTGTTACATAGAACTCCCGATGCTTCTGCCTTAACCTCCCAAGTGTTGATATCACAGGAATACATTACCATTCCCTAAGTTTTCAGTCAACATTTCACAGTGCACGTCCCTGAGCTAGCATGGGTGGTCGGTCATCCCAGTACTCACGAGACTGAGGAAGGAGCATCATGAATGAGGTCAAGGACAGTCTGATTATATAATGAGATCCTGTTTAAAAATAATCAAAACCAGTATCTCTTGTTTTTTTATTGATTTGATGTGGATATGAATAGTAAGCGATTTCTGGGGCAAGCACTATGGTCCTAAAGTAACATAATAAAGAACACACGCAGTTTTTACCCTCAGGAGCAACCTTTTATGTTGGCCAAAGCAGAAAGGGAATCTAGAAAGAGCTATACTTGAATAAGGCTTTATTTCTATTTCTAAGGATAATGCAAGCCAGAAAGAGGCCAGAGGACATATAATCAAGAGAAGGTAAGTGTGACTTGGCAAATGCCAGTGGAATAAGTGCATTTATAGCTTTGCTCTACCTCACCGAAATTTCATTCTTATCAAGATGTGAAGGAGAAGAGCATGGGAAGGGATAAAAGGAGAGCGTTCAGGACGTTTAGGCATCACAGAAGTAGAGCGGTGGAGAAGTTTAAGAAGGTACACCCACAAAATTAGATTATTCTCTGTGTGCTCCTTACGCAGTGAATTCATATACCATTATTCCACAAAAAATAAAAATAAAAAAATAAAAAAAAATCAAGCGCGTAACAGTAAAGCATCTTCTCCAAGCACGGGTGATTTAGTCCTGGGAAATGTGCGCTCAGGACAGCCGACCACCGCTAGGGGGCAGCAAAGGTCACTTCTCGTTGCATCAGCATGCATTTAGGATTTCAGAGTTCAAGGTAAGCCAATTACATTTGCACAATGCTTTCAGTTAATGAAGTGCTCTTATCACCCATTTTCATTATAACCCAAGGAAGGACATTCTTTTCTTACCCTTATTTTTGAGAAGCAGAAAATAAAGGCCCGATAGCACTCAAGGTCACAGTGCTAGGAGGTAGCAGGATTGAAACTGCTTCTCCTGACTCTGAAGTATGAGCTCTGGTAATTAGAAACAGAGAGCTAATAATAAGAAGACTCCAGCCTAGAGCACAACTGTCAGCCTGCAAAGAAATAACCACTCAAATCTTCAATTTTAACATGCAACATTGATTTTATACCGGGGCTCTTAATTGTCAAGAACGATATTTTGGACAGATGTATAATAATACACATTCATTTTAAGTTGCATCTAATTTCGGAGAGTTAAAATACCAGAAAAGCCAATGTGGTTTTAGAAATTTAAGGAAATAACGTATACAAACAATTCAAATGTCTGTGCGTGTGCGTGGGCATGGGCATATACGATCTTTTAGAGATCGTGGTAAACTCGGCAGTGAGTCTATACGCCTGCATCTTTGACCTTGTGTCTTCCTAATTACCCCTCTTCTCTGTCCATGTGGAAATGGGCTCATTTTGTCGCTCATTGCCCTCAGGCTAGTCAGTACTCTGTTGAAATTTCAGTACCATGTTTATCGGATCATTCCCAATTCATTAGCAAAGCTAGGAGAGCATGCCATTGCTGCTTTCCTTCTCAAAAGTTGCTAAATTCTTTTCCCTTTAAAAAGAGGCAAAGTCAGGCGAGTGTGGTGGCACAAACTTTTAATCCCAGCATCCAGGAGGCAGAGGTAGGAGGATCGCTGTGAGTTTGAGGCCACTCTGAGACTACATAGTGAATTTTAGATCAGCCTTGGCTACAGCGAGACCTTACTTCAGAGAAAAAAAAAAAAAGAAAAAAGAGCAGATATTTGGTGAAGGTGGACCACGGATCCATCTGTCAGTAACACTGTGTGTGGGGGCGCAGGTAGGGGGATGGGTGGCTCTTTCTTACCTTATGTAGATTCCCATTTGCCAAAGATGACCAGCTGGTTTCCAACAAGCAGGCAGTATGATTGCTATGACAGCCAACATTTTTGAAGGGCTGAGACACTATGGACTGATATTGAACTAAAGGAATTGGATTAGACCGTTTAAAAGGTTTATTTATTCAGAAACTATCTGTGGAACATCTACTATGTATCTTGCATTAAATTGGCTCTGAAAACATTAAGATAAGGAAATTGTTTTCAGACGAAAACAAAACTAATCAAGACAAAAAAGCCTTTCCTAGAGTACTTATTAAGTTCAAGACATGGGCTAGAGAGATGGCTTAGTGGTTAAGCGCTTGCCTGTGAAGCCTAAGGACCCCGGTTCGAGTCTCGATTCCCCAGAACCCACATTAGCCAGATGCACAAGGGGGCGCATGCGTCTGGAGTTCGTTTGCAGTGGCTGGAGGCCCTGGCACGCCCATTCTGTCTGTCTCTCTCTGTCTGTCTGTCTCTCTCTCTCTGCCTCTTTCTCTTTCTGTCACTTTCAAATAAATAAATAGACATAAAAAAAACAACAAAAAAATTTAAGTTCAAGACAATGCCAGTATTATCCAAAACTGATGCCAGCTGCCTAGCAGAAAACACTTCCTTCTGGCTTCCTTAAACAGGTCGTCTTTGTGAAATACGTCTCACAGAAATGGCATTATCTGTTCTCTTGATGACACACAGGAAGTTGCTATTCAGAAAATCATGGAAATTGACAAAACTGGTCTTTGGGAGTCAGACCCCAAAACAGTCCCCAGTGATGGCCACTGTACAGCTGGTTCACTTGTGTGGTCCCAGCTCACATTGTAGTGAGAGAGTTAAGGGGTAACAGGGCCCCTCAGAAGTAAAAGTAAACAATGTTTTCAGCCAGGCGTGGTGGTGCACACCTTTAATCCCAGCACTCGGGAGGCAGAGGTAGGAGAATCACCATGAGTTCAAGGCCCCCTTGAGACTACAGAATGAATTCCAAGTCAGCCTGGACTAGAGTGAAACCCTACTTCAAAAAACAAAAAAAGAAAAGAAAAAGAATTGTTTTCAAGGCTGTAGGGGGGGGATGTGGGTCACTCCACTTTGGTAGAGGTCAGAAAGTCTGGCCTTTCCTTATCTCTTCTTCCCTAAATGAGTTCCCCTTTCCTAGAAGAGATGGTCTCCCCTTCTGAGAAGATCCCACCCTTCCTGGAGGATGAACATTCTTGGAAGATTGTCCTTTTCCAGAAAACTTGACCCTAGAGGCCAAATGTCAGGATTGAACTATCCACTTCTACCCCCTAACCAATAGACACCCTTAAAAGACCCCAAACTGGATCTCTGGGTGGGCTTCCCAATTTTCTGGGAACCCTGCTTCTGTCCAACTGGGCAGGAGCTCTGTATTCCTTCCTTCTCTTAAGCTTTCTCATGAGCTCTCTAGAACCATATCTATACAAGCTCTATAATAAAATCTTTTCCAAAATTTTATCCTCTGGTCTGTGGATTTCATTCATTAAAATTCATAGGATAAGAACCCGGAATGCCACTGACTCAGTGGAAGCTTTGTGAGACTGTTGAGCTTCTAGCACCCTGGCTTCCAAGTTATTGCCCACTCAAGAGCTGGGATAAGGCTCCAATTCTCTCAAAGACAGCCCAAGTTCCCATATTGGCAGCAGGGTTGGTTGGTGTGACCAATGATCAATAATGTACATTTGATTTTAAGTTAATTTTTGGCTGTAGGACATTTAGAAATATTTTGCTGTTGCCAATTTTTCATCACCCTCCATAATTAGTTAAGTAACTCCCTGTGGGCTCATTACCCACAGTTTTAGAAGCTGGACTTTTAGTCAACAATTCATATTCAGACCTCAACAGAAGCCCCGAGCTTGATACACCCAGTTAAGACACTCCTGGATTTCAGACCCGCAAAACCATGAGGTAATAAATATTTGCTGTTTTAATCTTCCAAATTTGGAAGCAATTTTTTCTAGAGCCAGTAAGGTTTACAGGGTGACTTGTTTTGCAAGAGCCAGCCTCTAAGCATGAAAAGGTTGTAAGGCCAGAAGGCATTCTCAATAAGCATGCAAGGTTTATTCACAGTGAACACTGAATCTAGCTAACCAGTTCTGTTTAATTTAAAATGGATGTTAGTCTCCATCACACCCATCACATCTCCAATGCTCAGGGACCATTGTGGAAGAGGTAGTGGGAAGAATGTAAGAGCCAAAGGAAGGAGAGGAGTGCTTACAATACTGTCTTCAAGACACAAGGTGGCCATGGGCATTCATGACCTCACAGTAGTTGATGCTACCTATCCAAGACCTGCATAATAGGAAGGAAAAATTGAAGACATCAAAACAAAACAGGGACTAATTGGAAGGAAGAAGGGATTCAGTAGAGGGGAGGATAAAGGAGGGGAGTAAAGGAAGGTGGTGGGTAGAAATTATAATAATGGTATATTCTGTATATGTATGGGATTGTCAATGAAAAGTTGAAAAAGTAAAATGGACGTTAGATGTACATATAACTTGGTAATGGGACAGAGAAACCTATCCTTAACTCCTGTTCTACTTTCTGCTTTAACTAAAATTTTCCTATATTTTTGATGATATTGTTGAACTTAATACCACATAGGGACATAATGTCCTAAGTTCATTTTAATTATTTAAAAGTGAGGGCTAACCAGGCATGGTGGCACATGCCTTTAATCCCAGCACTTGGGAGGCAGAGGTAGGTGGATCGCCATGAGTTCGAGGCCACCCTGAGAGTACCTAGTGAATTCCAGGTCAGTTTGGGCTAAAGTGAGACTCTACCTTGAGAAACTGAAAAAAAAAAGTGAGGGCTTTAGGCCAAATGAGCCAATGGGTGCCATAGTGGCATATCTGTTATGGGGGAAACCAACTGCTCTCTAATTGGACTGGAGGTCTGTTACATGGGAGGGAATACATACATGATTCTGAAAACCTACAACAGGGGTAGTCATGATCCCTAAGGGTGTAACATCTGCTGCTGTCTGGCTAAATGTATATACTATGCTCACCAAATTGCTTGGTAAGCACTTCCCTTAATGTTCATATTCATATATTAATGGTACTCTCACTTTTGGTTACAGAAGCTTCTCTTTTCAGATGGTAGTGGCCTTGGGATGACTCAGAAGGCATCACAGTGCTGGGAAGAAGTGTCAGAGGAGTGCTCAGCACTGAAATATCTCTATCACACCTTCTAAGGCTCAGGGTCCATTGCAGAAGAGGTGGCAGAAAGAATGTAAGAGCCAAAGGAAGGGTAGGACTCCTTACAACGTGCTCCTCCAGACACAAAATGGCTTGGATATCCATGACCTCACAGTGCCTGACTCTACCTACACAAGACCATCATAATAGGAGGAAAAGCTGATGACATCAGAATAAAAGAGAGACTGACTGAGAAGGGGAGGGGATATGATGGAGAGTGGAGTTTCAAAGGGAAAGTGGGGGAGAGGGAGGGAATTACCATCGGCTATTGTTTATAATTATGGAAGTTGTCAATAAAAAAATAAAAAGTGAGGGCTTTACATTTATGAATTATGTAACTTTCCCCTTTTATGCATGTATGACAATGTAATTATATCTGAGTAATTCATAGATAAGTCACAAGAAAGCATTATTCATATTTCAAAAGGCTGTTTTTCTCTTTAGCACATAAAATAATAATAGCTATTACAACCAAATACATTCTTTTTTTTTTGTTTTGTTTTTTTGAGGTAGGGTCTTACTCTAGCCCAGGCTGACCTGGAATTCACTATGTAGTCTCAGACTGGCCTCTAACTCATGGCGATCCTCTTTCCTCTGCCTCTGGAGTGCTGGGATTAAAGGCATGTGCCACCATGCCCAGCATTTTCTTTTCTTCTTTTTTTTTTTTTTTGACACAAGGTCTTTGTGTATGTGTTAGTGAATGGATATACACATATGCCATGCCATGGTGCATAGATGAAGCCACTCATTGGGAACCCAAGATTCCCATCTGTACCAAGAGAGACATGCACCCTACATCAAATGAACCAGTTTTCTCTTCCTGCAAATGTTATTTATGATCAGTACTATTCAAAGATATTCTTAGATAGATCCCCTGGGATTGGAACAGCAGGGAACCATTTGGCTGGACTGGTTTTGGGTCCACGTGCAGTGAGGCAAACTGTATCTTCTCAGTGAACTTGCAGGGAGATGTTCTCATTTGCTGTCTTTGTTTTTTTCAAGGTAGGGTCTCACTTTAGCTCAGACTGACCTGGAATTCACTATGTAGTCTCAGGGTGGCCTCGGACTCTCGATGATCCTCCTACCTCAGCCTCCCTAGTGCTGAGATTAAAGGCGTGCACCACCACACCTGGCTCATTTGCCATCTTAAACCGACGTGAAACATGGCGTACGTACAATCACAATCGGATGCACGATGGGAAAGAACATGCACAATATAAAAATGTTATCTGACTCAGACCTGTCAGTGAAACCAGAGCACCACCCAAAAGACACCACTAGCAACCAATCTACCCACCCAAAAAATCCTCTAAGGGATGCCCCAGACCACTTTCTGGGGTCCTTGAGTACTCTCCTCTTGAGTGACTCAACTGCCTTTTTGGCAGTGGCAGAATATTCAACCCTTTACTACTGTGTTGCTTTTAATAAAGCTTTTTTGCTGCTTACTATCATAGTGTTTGCCTTTCTTCATTTCTTTGAGCTAGATGCCAAGAACCTGGAAGCACCCACATATCACTGGTGCTGTGTATGCATGTCTCTCTCTCTCTCTCTGTGTGTGTGGAAAGCAATTAATCTCGGTGATGCCTATGACTGAATGTCAACTTGACAGGCTCTGGAATCAAGAAGACACACTTCTGGACTTGTGTCTATGGAAAGTTCTGGAATGAACTAACAGAGGTGAGAAGAACCACCCTACATGTGGGCAGCAGCATCCCATAGGCTGAGGTCCCAGACTGAATAGAAAGGAGAAAGTGAGCTGAGCACCAGCACTTAGGACTCTCGGATCCCTGACTGCAGTTGCAGTGTGACCAGATGTCACAAGATCTTGCTGCTGTGTCTTCTTCACTAGGATAGATTGTATCCTCAAATTGTGAGATAAAATAAATCCTTCCTTCCTTATATTGTTGTTGTTGTTTGACTTTTTTAACTTTTATTTTTATTTATTTGTGTGAGAGAGAGAGAGAGAGAAAGAGAGAGAGAGAGAGAGAGAGAGAGAATAGGCACCCTAGGGCCTCTAGCCACTGCAAACGAACTCCAGATGCATGCGCCACCTCATGCATCTGGCTAACATGGGTCCTGGTGAATCAAATGGAGGTCCTTTGGCTTAGCAGGCAAATGCCTTAACAGCTAAGCCATCTCCCCAGCCCCTTGTTTGACATTTTCAAAGTATCTATTTTTAAGTAGAGAGTGAGAGACAGATAGGCAAAGAGAATGGATGTGCCAGGGCTTGTGTCTACTACAAACAAACTATAGATATACGTGTCCCTTTTGTGCATCTGGCTTTACGTGGGTTCTGGGGAATCGAACTCTGGTGCTTAGGTTTTGCAGATAAACACCTTAACCACTGAACCATCGCTCCAGCCCTTGTTTGACATTTTGTTGCAGCCATGCGAATAGTAACTAATACACACTCAATACTTATTGCCAACCCACAAGAGTGCTTCCCGATATCTAACAACGCATTCAGGTCAAATACCTTGAAGTTTCTCTTAACTGCTTTATCTCAGATCTCATGCTCACTGTGTCTGCAAATCCTGTCAGCCCTGTCTTCACGTCGGGCATAGACTCTAACAAGTTGTGTTACTCCCCATCAGGCCCAAGTCATTGTCCTCTCTCTTGTGCACTATTTACTACTGTGCGACTACACTCCTCATTCCTGTCCTTGCCCCCTGCAGTCTACTTGAAATAGAGCAGCCATGGGGGTTCCTTTACAAAGCACATCCACTCACACACCTCTGCTCGGACTGACTTGCAAAGGCTTCCCGCCACGGCTCTGACTCAAAGCCAAAGTACTCGCAGTGACTCGCAGGCCTGATGCGATGTGGCGCGGGGCTCCTGGTCTCCAAGGCACATAGGGAGGACCCTCGTCCATGTCAGCATTCCTGGGCTGCTTCCCCGCTCAGGGCTCACCCCTCGGCGGCTGCACACCTCTCTCACATCAGGCTGTCCTGACTGCACTTTTCACTCATTCCTCGTATCCTTCCTCAGCTCGGCTCTATGCCTTGCAATGCTCTACAATCTTGGGAGTTAGCTACTCAGGCACTTGCAAAGTTCCTTCACATCCTTCCATTCTGTCTCCGCTTTCCCTGCAGTTTCCTCTACATAGAGCCTTGTCCCCAGCTAACTTGCCTGTGAACAAGCACCTGATTTGCTAACTTACTTTATCTTCTCTACTAAAATTATGGAGTTGCACGTTTGATTACGTTGTCAAACTAACCTTGACGATATAGAAAGAAGGAGGGAGGAAATTATTAAGCTAGAACTCCTTTTTAAAATGTTTCTATTTCTAATGGACACGATGTACTCATTTGTGGGGTACGGTGTGACATCTCAATTCATGTACCGTGCATAATGATCAGGGCAGGGCAGCTACCGTGTCTCACCTCAGGCAGTTATCATGTTTTTCATTGCTTTGTGTTGGGAGCATTCAAAATCTGCTCTACTAGCTAAGTTGAAAAAGTTTAATTAATTTTTTATCAATTGTAGTTCCTAGTTTCTATTCCAGTGTAGAATCCAGTCAATAAATAATAAAAAAAAGATGTAAAAAAGTAATAGTTAACATGCAGAGAGCATGCAAAACTAGCTTCCTAAGTTCTAGATTGGAGAGAGACAGACAGAGAGAGAGGGAGAGAGGCTGAGAGAAAGAGAGAGAGAGAGAGAGAGAGAGAGAGGCAGAGAGAACGAGAGAGATTAGCCACTGCAGGAGTGGCTCAACAACAGATACTTTTAGACATCAATAGTCTTTAGTAATATTTCAGACGTTTTGCTCAAGGTTAACAGTGAGAGATCTCCCAACAGCTCTTGCGTGTGTGTACATTTGAGCATAGGTGTACCTACCATGGCACGCATGTGGAGATTAAAAGACAGCCTCAGGTGTTGGTTCTTGCCTCCCATCTTGTTTAAGACAGAATCTCTGATTGTTCAAAGCTGTGCTGGCCAGGCTAGCTGGCCTACAAGCTTCTGGAGATTCTCTTGTGTGGATCGCATGGAATTACAGATGCTCGCACAATGGCTTCTGGCTTCATGTGGGTTCCGGTCAACACTCAGATCCTCACGCTTGCCCAGCGAGCACTTTACCAGCTAAGCTGTCTCCCACCCCTACCAGCTTGTAACCAGCAGGTTCAACTTAGGTCGTGCTGTGATAATTCCCATGTTATGAAGAAGTGAAAAAAATGGAGGAGATGGCTGTGACCAGCGACTGCTCTTCCTGTGGCGGTCCTGGTGGAGCTAGGGAAGGCTCCCGTGAGCTTATAGGCAATCCCACTCGAGGCTTCTCCTTCGGAGCTTCCCTGCAGCCATCTGCTTGGGCCTGGACTTCCTGGATCTGACTGAACACAAGCAATTAGAAAGGTCAGCATTTGGCACTGTGTTGTGTGAGGGTCTGCAGAAGCACAGGGTATACTTCAGAGCATCACGGAGGAAGTGCCCTGCCAGACTACCTCTTCTGATACAGGAAAGTGATGCCAGGGAACATGGCACATGGGGAAAATGATTTCATTGCATCATGACCTTATGGATCCAAAGAGCATGCCCAGACCACCCAAGGTGTGTTGGCCAGAATCACTCTGGGAATGAGAAGGGGGAGGTTTGAAAATAAAATGTTTGGAAAGTTCCGCATTTCTACTGTTTTTCTAAAGCAAATTGCTGAAGTTAACCCTTGACAGAACCTTCTTTTGGCAAATGGATGCAAACGGTCTACTATGAAATCATGTATCAAGCATGAGCTTAAAAATAACAGTGGTGGGCTGGAGAGATGGCTTAGCGGTTAAGTGCTTGCCTGTGAAGCCTAAGGACCCCGGTTCAAGGCTCGATTCCCCAGGACCCACGTTAGCCAGATGCACAAGGGGGCGCATGCATCTGGAGTTCATTTGCAGTGGCTGGAAGCCCTGGCGTGCCCATTCTCTCTCTCGCTCTCTATCTGCCCCTTTCTCTCTGTCTGTCGCTCTCAAATAAATAAATAAAAATGAGCAAAAAAATTAAAAAAAAATAACAGTGGTGGGCTGGAGAGATGGCTTAGTGGTTAAGCGCTTGCCTGTGACGCCTAAGGACCCTGGTTCAAGGCTCGATTCCCCAGGATCCATGTTAACCAGATGCACAAGGGGGAGCACGCGTCTGGAGTTCGTTTGCAGTGGCTGGAGGCCCTGGCGCGCCCATTCCCTCTCTCTATCTGACTCTTTCTCACTGTCTGTTGCTCTCAAATAAATAAAAAATAAAAATAAACAAAAAATTAAAAAAATAGTGCAATGGGGATGTGGCTCAATTGGTAGAGCACCTCCCCTAGCACCATAGGAACTGGGCGTGGTGGTGCATGCCTGTAATCCCGGCACTTGGAATGTGGAGGCAGGAGGATAAGGAATTCAAGGTCATCCTCAGCTTTATGGCCAGTCTAGGATAATTAACCCTGTCTTATAATAAATAACCCACAACCCCATGGGGAATAACAACAGTCCCACTGAGGTGGGCCCTTACCAGAATGGGGGCAGAAAGGAGGGAAATGATGTTACCAACACATGATGTGTCCATACAAATTATATGTTTAATAAAAAATTAAAAAATGGTGACAGCAGTCAGTATAAAGAAAGGATGAGCATTGATGTCTTGAATTTATGTGTCACACAGAAACCTATGTCATGAGTAAGAAAACTGTGATAGTAGGCAAAGCCTCTGAGAAAACCCTCTTTCCTTTGAATGCATAAGAGGTGGTTTGAGGGCTGGAGAGATGGCTTAGCAGTTAAGCGCTTGCCTGTGAAGCCTAAGGACCCTGGTTCGAGGCTCGATTCCCCAGGACCCACGTTAGCCAGATGCACAAGGGGGCGCACGCGTCTGGAGTTCATATACAGAGGTTGGAAGCTCTGGCGTGCCCATTCTCTCTCTCTCTCTGCCTCCTTCTCTCTGTCACTGTCAAACAAACAAACAAACAAACAAACAAACAAACAAACAAAGAGGTGGTTTGAAAATAATATGACCCCTCAGGGGGGTTGTGGGTCAGAGGCAGAGTGCTTGCCTGGCAGGCATGAGGTTCTGGGTTCAATCTCAAGCAACACCAAAACCAAACCAAACCACCCAACACAAAGAAACACACACACGAAAGGGGCCTGCGGAGATGGCTAAGCGGTTAAAGGTGCTTGTTTGTAAAATCTGCTGTCCTGGGTTCACTTTCCCAGAACCTGCATAAAGCTAGCTGCACAAAGTGGCACATGTGTCTGGAGTTCATTTGCAGTGGCAAGAGGCCCTGGTGTGCCCCACCCCCACTCTCTCTCTTTCAAATAAATAAAGAAAAAATATTTTAAAAAGCAAAACAACAAAAACCAAAGACCTCAAATTACTTTGAAAATAGACTTTGATAAAAAGCAAGAACCAAATATATATATGCTTTTGGTATGGCATTCTATTGGACTTGGTGTAGGAAATTAAGGAATTTAAAAAAGTACTTGATAGGAAGCAGAAAAATAAATCTGTGCACACTGAAAACAGGATTCTCTCCCCCCACACCCCGTGTGTGTGCCCTCTTGTCAGATGGAACACAAAATCCAATTTCTTTCTCATCTGGAGTCAGGTGCACTACCATTGTGCCACAGTGTCACGTCTTTTTCATCTAAAGATACCAAATAAGTCCTTAGGGAAAGGAGGACTTTCCCCGCTTTTTCCTGGTACCTAAAGCCTACAGCCAAGGAACTAGGGCTGGAGGGGTTTTAAACACCTACAGAACTGGTTTGATAACAGAGGACCTGCAGTCCCTATTAGGCCAAATGAGCGAGAGTGGGTCAAGTACAGGCCTGAGGGAAGACTGATGTCAGATTAGGCTCTGATCGGTCAAACCAAGAAATTTTTTTTTTTTAGTTTTTCGAGGTAGGGTCTCACTCTAGTCCAGGCTGACCTGGAATTCACTATGTAATAATCCTAGGGTGGCCTTGAACTCATGGTGATCCACCTACCTCTGCCTCCCAAGTGCTGGGATTAAAGACGTGTGCCACCACTCCTGACAAAGAATTTTTTTTTTATGCAAGAGAAGTTAGCTATTAAAGCTATGCAATTTTATGGTGCACATTCTTGCCTTTCATGAGGTAAAACGTAATGCAAAAGAGATTAGTCCTCTGTCAGTTGCATATTCATCAAATATTTTCTCGCATTCTGTGGGTAATAAATTGGCTTTGCTTATTGTATATTTGTCTGTGAAGAAACTCTTCAGCTTCATATGATCCCATTGGTTGAGTGACTGTTTAAGATCCTGTGCTACTGGGGTTTTGTTCAGGAAGTCTTTTTCCATTCCTATATCATGGAAAGTTCCTCCTATATTTTCTTCTAGTAGGAGCTGAGTTTCTGGTCTTATATTGAGGTCTTTGATCCATTTGGACTTGAGTGTAGTGCATGGCGAGATGTGTGGATCAAGTTCCAATTTCCCTCATATGGTTATCCAGTTTGTCCAGCACCATTTGTTGAAGATGCTGTCTTTTTTCCAGCCTATATTGTTAGGGCCTTTGTCAAATATCAAGTAGCTGTAGTTGCTAGACCCAAAGTCCAGGTCTTATTGGCCACAGTCAGTGCCAGAGCTGACACATCTCTAGCCCTCATCCAATGATACAACGCTGACAACCAGGGGACTGGGGTGCCCAATCACAGTCGTAAACTGATGGATCTGTGCGACTTCATCTAGACTCCCATTAGTCAGGTTCTCTTGTGACTAATGACACAGCACAGGTTTTCAAGACTACACTGACTCTGGGAATCAGATCTGAGGCCTTGTCTCACACAGGAACTAAAAACTGAGTTAACTGATTACTCCAGAACAGTAATGTATAGAATGATCATTATGCCCCCCCTCAAAACCTTAAAGTGTATTTGTATAAAGTAAAGTATATTTGTGTAAAGTATAATAGTTTTGTTTATCCACAAATTTCAAAACCAAGAGAAATAATAAAGAAAATAGTACATCACACTTCTAGGCATGAGATTTATATTTTAAACAATTTCCTAAATGAGGTTTTTGCATTGTTTTTGTATTTAGTACTCCTTTTAAAACAAATTTCTCGTGTTCTTACTGAAAGATCACTGGTATCCACTGTATGTTCTAAGTAGTCAAAATAAACTTGTGAGGCTTGTGGCTGGGGAGATGGTTCAGTGGATAAAGTACTTGGCCTGAAAGCATGAGGAATAGACTTTGGATCCTTAGCACACCCTTAAAAGCAGCAAGTGTCTGTAATCCCAGAGCGCCTGCAGCAGGATAGGCCGTGGAGTCAGGAGCATTCCCAGCTAGTCTAGCAAGCACAGCCAGTGACCACAAGATACCTTGCCTCAAATGAGGTGGTGGGTAAGGCCTCACACTCTAAGCTGTCCTCTGACCTGCACACGTGTGCTATGGCATGTGCATACCTGCACTTACACACACACGTGAAAAGAATTATGAAGCTTATTCACTGAGAGTTTAAACTGTTATGATATTACTTTTCCTCTTTTTAAAATGTAAATACAGTTCCAGGTGTGGTGGCGCACACCATTAATCCCAGCGCTCACGAACCTTGCTCTTTTCTACCTCTAGCCAATCAGACACAAAACCGAAAGTGTTACACAGTTGATACAGTTTTCTACAAAGTATCCAGGTATTCCAGTATTATTTAAAAAAAATAAATATAATTTGCATACAGCTGATAGCATGGATCAAGCTTTTATTTAGTCAGAAGGTTAGCCAAGCAAGTGCAAATGAGAATATCAGACTGACACATATGGTAAGTAAAACAATAAATAAAAACTGAAATTACATTGCTAAATAATATGCAAATGTGGTTAGTGCCTCTACATGGCAACAGACCCAGCTTCTCCTCCTGTCAGAAATTATTTGCAGTTACCCATTTCTGCAAGCTAAACAGCTAACTTCATAGATCCTGACTAACAAATTACTCAAAGAAAGTTACATTCTCCAATCAGATGACCCCAAAACAGACTTAGTTACATGATATTAAATAACAAATTATTTTCTTGCCTTTTTCCAAATTTGTCATACCCTTTTTTTTTTTAAAAAAGTATTTTAATTTGCTAGGTATGGTGGTACATGCCTTTAATCCCAGCATTCAGGAGGCAGAGGTAGGAGGATTGCTCTAAATCAAGGGAGTTTGGGATTACATAGTGAATTCCAGGTTAGCTTGGGCTATAGCAAGATCTTACCTCAAAAACACTAAAACCAGAACAAAAGAAAACAGAAGTATTTTTATGTATTTATTTGCGAGAGAGAATAGAGAGTATGGACACACCAGAGCCTCCTGCCACTGCAAACAAACTCCAGACGCATGCGCCACTTTGTGAATTTGGCTTTATGTGGGTACTGGGGAATTGAATGCAGGTCTTCAGGCTTTGCAAACAAGCTCTTTAACCACTGAGCCATTTCTGCAGCCCTCATACTTTTCCTTAATATGGGTTAAAAAAATGTGCATTGAATTTTAAAAAGTATGTGATGATAAAATGTGCATGCTTTGGCAAGCTTTGACAAATGATTATGAGACATCACAGCCCACTGAGAAATATCCATATCTCTCAAGGTCACTTTTCCTTAGAATATTAAAGTAATTGGTTTATTTTTTTCATTTTTCTTTTTTTTTCCAAATTTTTATTAACAACTTCCATGATTATAAAAGATACCCCATGGTCATACCCTCCCTCCCCTGACTTTCCCCTTTGAAACTCCATTCTCCATCATACCCCCTCCTCATCTCAATCAGTCTCTCTTTCAATTTTTATGTCATGATCTTTTCCTCCTCTTATGATGGTCTTGTGTAAGTAGTGTCAGGCACTGTGAGGTCATGGATATCCAGGCCATTTTCTGTCTGGAGGGAGCATGTTGTAAGGAGTGCTACCCTTCCTTTGGCTCTCACATTCTTTCCACCACCTCTTCCGCGATAGACCCTGAGCCTTGGAAGGTGTGATAGAGATATTGCAGTACCGAGTACTGTGGTCATTTCTTTCCATCACCATGATACCTTCTGAGTCGTCCCAAGGTCACTGCCATCTGAAAAGAGAAGATTCTCTACCAAAAGTGAGAGTAGCATTAATACAAGAGTATGAACATTAACAGAAGTGCTTACTGGGCAGTTTGATAAGCATCGTATATACATTTAGCCAGACAACAGCAGACGTTACACCCCTAGGGCTCATGACTACCCCTGTTTTAAGTTTTCAGTATCAGGGATGTATTCCCTCCCATAGAGCAGGCCTCCAGTCCAATTAGAGGGCAGTTCGTTTCCACCATGATAGCCATGCCACTATTGCACCTGTTGGCTCATTTGGCCTGGCTAGGCCAGATAATAAGGCTTGCAGTTTCCACTGTTGAGTATCTTCACTGGTGATTTCTCTTTCTCCCATTGAACTGCATGCAGAATGGCTTCTTCCAGCTTTCTGTCAGCTGGTTTACATGGAGGAGGTTATCAGCTCATTTCCAGCAGGATTTCTCAGTGGCCTTGGCAGCCCATGTGTGTGGAGTCTTCAGCAATAGGGTCTTACCATGTATTCCTTGTGGGAAACCAAGGGCCTTGGCAATGACCTATAATGTTTTGCGGGCATCAGGGACCTCCCTGGCCAACAACTCACTGGAAGGTATCCCGTCCCTGGCACTGAAAATTTTCTAGTAACAATCTATGGCTCCTGAGTGTTCCATTGTCCAAAAAACTAGGATTCCATATAATTATTTATATCCTCTTAGATTTTGATTAGCCCTCCCTGTTTATTTTTTCTACCAGCTTCTGAGTGATGCAGTTGAACACTACTGTCCTCCTTGGCGGTGTCCTCGTCCAGACCTCATGTGGCTCTGCTGTGGAAGCTGATCGTATCTTTCTGAATGCTAACACCTTGTGCCCACACTGGGAAACAGGCCTCCTGTGACTGAAGGGGAGCCCCATCCAGCTACTCTTCCAGCTTCTCACTCCATGTCAGACTGTGCAGATGGCGCTGACTCACCTGTTATTTTCGACGTTAATAGGATTATGACACAGAGAAAATGTTTAACCATAAGCTACCTGTCATCATTCCCATTCTCCCAGGGAAGAGGTCCCAGACAGGAGAGCCTTTGTGACAGACTTCCTTTGTGGATACGATTCAGCTTTTTCCCTGATCTCCTGCTGACACACCTGCATTTCTCAGCAACTGCTCCATTCATACCCACACTGAGTGACTTGATTGCCTTTGTGAAGAACACTTCCTTGTTCATAGGGAAGTGCATGATTACCTACTGTGCCATGTCTAGGCATCAGCTCCCATGACATAGCATTTCTGAAACTGTCAATGATCCAGGTTTGATTATCTTCTCTAGGGGCATCACCATGATACCCTGAGATGAACATCAAACTCCAAGATAAACCTCCTCCTTAATTGTTTCTCACCTCGGTTCCATTTGAAAACTTCCAACTTCCAAAGCCAGCACTTATAGACACATACATTTCCCAAGGACTAAGGTGTTTTCCAGAGATGAAGAGAGGCTTATTTAAACCTAGTAATTGGTTCTCCTTTGTCATTCTTCTTCTAAACCATGCCCCTTTCAAACACTCTTGAGCTAGCTGCCCTTTCTCAGCCCCTTCCAATATGCAAGGAATTGAGCATTTTGAAATGATCACATTTCTGAAAGCATTTCTATCTTATGTTCCTTAAGTACAAGCAAGAGCCATAGAAGAATTTCTTTTCCTCATCCCATGGTCCATCTCCCTTTCTCCAGGAATCAGCAAGAGAGTTCTTCCAGTTAAACTTCCAGTTAAACTGTTTGGCAAGAAAATGGTGAAGAGTTTTTCAGCAATGTTATGAGTTGAATTGTGACTCCCTGAAGACATAATTGAGACCTGAACCTCGAGTATTTGTGGCTTCATGACTTCAGCAAAGTGTAGAGTTAATCAACAACTCAAGATGATGCTGAGTTAGGGAGGGCCCTCATTCAATGTCACTGGGGTCCTTATAATGGGAAGAGGGGAAGAAACACAGACACACACATGAGTGTACACACACATAGAGATGGGTCTGTGAATATGGAGGTAGAAAATTAGGTTTCCACTAAGCCAAGTAGCACCTGAAACTACAGTAAAGTTGAAGAGGTCAGGAAGGAGGCCCCTCAGATACATGGGAAAGAGCATACCTTGGCCAACATCTTGACTTGAGATTTCTGGTCTCCAGCATTGTGATGAAATAAAAGTTTGTTATTTCAAGCCATCCAGTTTGTGATCCATTGTTACAACACCGTCATTGTCATCTCAAGCACCATGGGTGCCACCTGCTACATGACATTTGCTGGGCCACTTACTTGCCTAACTGTGTGTACTGGAGTCCAAATTTCTGGGTACAAATCCTCCATCACAGTTTCTAGGTATGTGACCCCTGGTAAGTTTCCTGTCACCTGTTATTTCTATTTTCTCGAGTCATTACAATAGCCTTAAATGCTAGATGTTGACATTCCTGCCTAAGAATATCACAGCATAGCAAAGTCACCATCTGTTCACAGCCGTACAGTTAGTTTTTAATATATGTCTAGCTTGGGCTGGAGAGATGGCTTAGTGGTTAAGGCACTTGCCTGTAAAACCTAAGGACCCGGGTTCAGTTCTCCAGTACCCATGTAAGCCAGATGCAGAAGGTGATGCATGCATCTGGAGTTTATTTGCAGTGGCTAGAGGCCCTGGCATGCTCATTTTTTTTCTCTCTCTCATAAATAAAAATTTAAAAAAATTTGAAAAAAATATCTTTTTATTTTGGAATAGATTCAAATTATGTAAAAGATTACAAGATTAGCTAAGGATGTCATTTAGTGGCCCAACACTTGCACACGGTCCTGGCTTTGGCCAAGGGCACCTGAAAAAAACAAAACAAGAACAAGACAATGAACGCTCACATTCAGCCCTTCATCCAGACTTTCCAATTGTTACTTATTTGGTTTTGCCATATTTTTTAATCATTGACTTTCTTTTTGTACATAATGTATATTGTTGACTCTTTAAAATTATAATTTTATTCCCAAATCACCTGGGAATTCTAGACATATGCCCTATTCTCTTTAATACTTCATTATGTAGCTTTTCACAGGAGCATTTGCTCACCTCCTAAAACTGTAACCATGGAAATGAGGAAATGGAAGGTTGATATAGTATCCTGTTGGAGGCTCCCCCCCCCCCCCAGTGCTGGGAGTGGAATCCAGGGTCTTATACATGCACATGCTAGGCAAGGGCGATACTCCCCTAGGCAGCCCAATGTGCTTTTAAGCATTTAGAGTATATTTTAGTCAACATCTTGTGTGAGAATAATGTGTATATACAGACAAGTGCAGAGGTCACATGTGCCTCCTGGGGAGCTTCTGCCAGTGAGCACACCTCCGTTACCATCAGGCAATCCAGGAAGCAGGCCATTATCAGCAGCGGGGAGCCTCACCTGTGCCCCATCCAATTCACTTCCTCATCCTCAGAGCCATCCATTATCTTGACTTCTATTGCCCTAAATTATTTTTGCCTGCTTTTGAACTTTATATAAAGTTCTTTGTATTTGAAAAAAAAAAAAAACTCCACTGACTTATTTTACTCACTATTGTGTATGTGAGGTCCATTATTTTTTGTTGGGTATGTCTGTAATTTGTTGACTTCTTGTTATCTAGCACTGTGTGTGTGTGTGTGTGTGTGTGTGTGTGTGTGTGTGTGTGACTACATGCAATTTTATCTGTTCTGTTGTTACTGAACTTGTGAATTGGTCTTGGTTTGGGGGCTATTATTCATGTTTTGCACATATGCACACATTGTGGCTTCAAGTAGCTGGTTTCATTACTAGAAGTTGAATGATCAGGACATACCGTGTGCATAAGCTCAGTTACTTGCTGTATTGTCACATAGTTCATAAAGTGACTGTCGCTGTGCATGAGTGTTTCAGTGGCCTCATATCCATATAAGTACATGTTGCTATCATCCTTTCCCTTCCAGACCTTTTGATGGCTATTCAGCGGTATCTCATTGTGATTTTAATTTGAATTACTCTGACCACTAAATAAGAATGAATGTGCTTTTATATCCTTCTTCTTTCTTTCTTTCTTTCTTTCTTTCTTTCTTTCTTTCTTTCTCTTCCTTTCTTTTTTTTTTTTTAATGTAGGGTCTTGCTCTAGCCCAGGCTGATCTGCACTTCACTATGTAGTCTCAGGCTAGCCTCAAACTCACAGTGATCCTCTTATCTTTGGCATCCTGAATGCTGGGATTAGAGGTGTGTGTCACCACACCTGGCTCTTTTCATATCTTTACAGACTCCCTTGGGGATATGCCAGTAACTACTAGGTAGTAAATTTCTAACCCCATCCCAAAGTGGATGTTCTAGTTTTTCCTTGTTATTCTAACTTTCTTACACATCATGGAATAAAGAAAGGTTTACTTGGCAGAACTATACCAGTTTCAGTTGTTTAGTTATTTATTAAACACATAACAAATTACTCCAACTGTCTCCCCCACCCCCCAAAAAAATCCCACACAAATTACTCCAAAGCTTAATGTCTTAAAATAACAGTATGTCCTAACTCTATCACAGGTTTTCTGAAGGCCAAGAATTTGCGAGTACCTTGGTCAGGTGCTTCCCGAGATCACAGTCCATCTCAGCTGTGGCATTTGACAGGGTGGTGGAAGACTTAGTTCACAGCAGCTGATGCTCGCTGGTGGTGGGAGGTCTCCTCACCACACAGCCCTCTCCTCAGACTGCTCAAGTGTCCTCACCACATGGTGCTTGATATTCACCCCAAAAGTGATCTGAGAGAGAGAGAGAGAGAGAGAGAGGAGTGGAACTTCAACGTGGAGGCCACACTCCATCAAGTTCAGTGTCTTGTTGGTACACAGGCTGGATGTGGGAGGGGCCAGTTTGGAGAATGGCTTCTATAGTTAACATAAATTAATTTTTTTTTTTTTGGTCACATTGGGGTTAGAACTTTGAAATGGAAAATTTGAAAGGACAAGATCCATATCATAGCATATAGGAATATGTCTCAGGCTTATCTCTCCTTTCATTTACTAATTCTCATAGTTGATGGCATAGGAGTTTGTATATGTGAAAATATTTCACATTGAAGTCACCATATCTTCAGAAGACCAGCAACTTGGCTTCTTTATTTGTCTAGGTTACTAATGGGGTAAGGGATGAATGATGAGGAAGAAATGAAGTAAATGGACCGTGAACTTGGTCAGAGCAGAGCTGCTGTATGTATATCAATAGTTTAATTTATGGAACACATGTGCAAAGTGTCATGTCTCTGTGTTATATGTATGTGTATGTATGCATGCATACATATATCATCATCATCATCTCTCTTTTCATCCATCTATCTTTTACCAAGTGGACCAACCAGTCATAGTTCTATTCTGAACACTTGCTTGGGGGATGAATAAATAATTCCAAATTAAGTGCATAATCACAAAATGCTGTTGATTTTGCAGAGCTTAGATCCATTAGCATTCATTAACTCTTCTTTGATGTCTTGCAAGGTTAATTGCACAAAACTAACTTACTATAACACTGTAGTTGTGTTCCAGTGTTCCTTCCTTCCTTTCTTCTTCTTCTTTTTTCTTCAAGGTAGGGCTCATTCTAGCCCAGGCTGACATGGAACTCATTCTATAGTCTTAGGCTAGCCCTGAACTCACAGTGACACTCCTACTTTTGCCTCCTGAGTGCTGGGATTAAAGGCATGTGCCACCACATGCACATCTCACCTCTCTTCCTTCCTTCTAGGGTCTCACTCTAGCCCAGGCTGGCCTTGAAAACACAGTGATCCTCCTACCCCTGGGATTAAAGGAGTGTACCATCATGCCATCTTCTTTCTTTTTTCAAATGTATTTATGTATTTCATAGAGGGGAGAGAGAGAGAGCATGATGGGCGGGCCAGGGTATCTTGCTACTGCAAGTGAACATCAGATGCATGCTCCGCTTTGTGCATCTGGCTTTATGTGGATACTGGGGAGTCAAACCCAGACTGGCAGGCTTTGCAACCAAACGCCTTTAACCCCTGAGCCATATCTCCAGCCCTCTTCTTAAGAAAAAAAAAAAATATATATATATGATAACAGCTTATCTTCTTTTGTACCCTTGCCCCTGCTCCCATTACCCTGGGAACCCTCTTCCACGGGGTTATGGTATTTAAGGTGGGGTCAAGAAGGCTTCAGTCAGTCCCTATGGGGTAGCGGGTATGGGGGAGGACCAGAATATTCCTATCCACTCTGTGGCTCTTCAGATCTTTCTGTTCTCTTCTGCAGTGTTCCCCGAGCCATGTTTAGGCCTGTTGGCATTCTGATTTAGTGTTCTTCGGTAGCCTCTGGTTTTCTGCTCATTAAAATAACAGCAAGAAGAGATAGCCCAGGGTTTACCAGTGGACAAGTCATTTCCATCACTCCCTTCAGGGCTCAGGGAACAATGCAGAGTAGTCACAGAAAGAATATGAGTGCTGCTGTCACTGCTGGGCAGAAAACTGTCCCCACGGGGATGGTGGTAGACACTCAGGAGACTCAAATCTCATCAAAGTAGAAAATAAGAGGCTGTCAAGAGCTCAACACTGAAGGAGATTCCTACCACACCCTCCAAGGCTCAGGGGAAGAAGAGGCGGAGAAGCGGTAAGAACCACAGGGTACGTAGCCTTACTGTGGGGCACTGTCCTGACATGAGCCGACTAGTGCATGCGTGACCCCGTCGTGGTCACTGACCCCCTCACAAGACCAGCACTGCTCTGAGTGCACTCACATTGTGACACAGAGGATGGAGGAGGACAAAAAGCACAAGACAACAGGACAGAGGAAGGAATGAGAGACAGGGGAGAGGGGACCAAAAAGGTTAAAGGAATGGGAACATGATCAAAGTAACTGTGTGCTCATATACTAAAGTTCTCAAAAAATATAGTCTTTTAGTATTTGTATAAATCTAACAGCAATAAGAAGAATAACCCAAGGCTTTATGACCTAAAACCTTCATCACTATATTGCAATAATTGATATCAACTGTGAAGGTCAGGCATTATGACACACCCCTCAATGTCCACCATTTTGTTTATAGTCAAAGCAATCCTATGGAGGAGGATGTATCATTACGTCAGTTTTTATAGGTGAGAAAAGTTCAGGTTAGAAAGACAAAGTAACTTGACTAAGTTGGCATAGCTAAATGACAGAGGCGGGTATTGAACCAAGTCTGATGGATCCTGAAACCATCTTCACGGAGTAACAATTCACCAGAAGGAGAATGCCCAAGTGTTTTGTGACATCAAGGCCATGTAATAGTATACATGCATTGAAAATTATGTTCTCTGAATAAAACAAGACTGTGTTTTCCGAGCTGGGGAGATGGCTTAGAGGTTATAGGTGCTTACTTAAAAATTATGTTCTGAAATAATTTTTATCTTCATGTGTGTTTGTATGATGTATATGTGTATGGTATGTGTGCGCAGTTGCACGTTCATGTGTGTGAGTGTAGGCATGTGTGTGCTAATGTGTGCATGTGGCGGTCAAAGGGCACCCTTGGGTGGTTGTTCCTTGGCTTCCACACTATTGGAGGCAGGGCCTCTCGCTGTTCAGCATTGTTTATACTAGGGTAGCTGGCCTGTGAGCTTCTGGGGAGACTCCTGCCTCCCAGCTGCAGGAGTGCTGACATTACAGATGCTCACCTCCCCACGACCGGCTTTGTGCAGGCTCCGAGGCTTTGGACTCACGTCTTCATTTTTACACAGCAAGCACGTAATCCACTGAGCCACCTCCTGAATCCTCAAATCATTCTTATTAAGTTTTGGAAATTACACACACACACACACACACACACACACACACACACGCACACACATATATTTTTTTGGTTTTTCAAGGTAGGGTCTCACTCTAGCCCAGGTTGACCTGGAATTCACTATGTAGTCTCAGGGTGACCTCGAACTCATGGCAATCCTCCTACCTCTGCCTCCCGAGTGCTGGGATTAAAGGCATATGCCACCATGCCTGGCTTGAAAGTGTTTATATTTTGATAGTAAACAAAAGAATCAGGAGCCTACACATGGTCCCTGCTACATATATAAATCAATATATAGGGATATCCAGAAAAACCAAATTAGTATGTGGAAATAGAAATACTGCTTATGCTAAACGTGGTTAGACTATAGATGATTCTTTTGGAACGCTACTGTGGTAAATAGGTATTGCTTTTTTTTTTTTTTTTTTTTTTGAGGTAGGTTATCAGCCTAGCCCAAATTGACCTGAAATTCTCTATGTAGTCTCAGGGTGGCCTTGAACTCATGGCAATCCTCCTTCCTCTGCTTCTCAAGGGCTGGGATTAAAGGTATGCACCACTGCACTGGGCTTGTATTGCTTTTATACTCAGAAAAAAAGTCACAAAGACCTTTAAGATAATATGAGAGAAACTATAAAAACTTGGTTTTTAGGATTAAAAGAATTATGTCACTTAATCACTGTTGTATCTATTAATACAGGGCAAACCCTTCCGTTTGTGATCAGCCTGTGATGTGTTGGCTATCAGATGGCCAGATACAAAGTCATATTTTCTTGTTTGCTGCATTCCCTTTCTTTATCTCCTTATGTTGGAGATAAAGTAGAAAGTGTTTCTCATTGGGAGGTTGGAATTTGAATGAGACTGCCGCTTTTCTCAGCTTAAAGAAGATAAACGGAGTTATCAGGTAATGTTTTCTTTCACCTAAGGATGTTGGTCCCACTCCAGCAATTGGAATTGATTGAGCTCAAGTCCAGCAAATTTAAAAGCCTTACGCTGGGGATCTACTCACTCTGAATTTTACAAATCAATGGATAAATTCAAAACAAAAACATATTACAAGGGCCTTAACGCTTATCAGTTTGGAGAGATAAACACTTGTAAACAGGCACTTTCAACTGTGAGCTTCAATAATATCACAGTGAGATCTGTATTGGATGATAAAAATATGTATAGACCTATAAAGACAGAACAAACCCAAAGGAAAACGGTGCATTTAAAAAAAAAAAAACCTTAGCTTTTTATTTATAGTCTCAATTAAATTTTGTTTCATCAGTCTACACTGAAGTCATCTCTGGTGATGTTTGATAGCATTTTTATTACTGTCTATAGGATGCTGTAGCACAACATGAGAAAAGTGTGTGGTTGGTGTTTGATTAAATCATACTGCTTCATGGAAGCCTGTAAACCAATGAATCAGGCAAAAAGAAATGACAGGGTGGAGGAGCTAGCTCAGTAGTCATAGGCCCTTACTTACAAAGCCTGACCACCCAGGTTCAATTCCCCATTTCCCACATAAAGGCAGAGTGGTGCATATTACTGGAGTTCATCTGCAGTGGCAAGAGGCCCTGGTGCACCCATCCTCACTCTCTTTCTGCTTGCAAATAAATGAACAATTTGCCAAGGACATTAAATAGTATTAAAGCTGATAAACATAATGGGTGTAACTAATTTGTTACTCCTGAAGAAGTCAAATCTAAATCTTTTTTTAATAAAAATTGTGGTTATTTTTATTTATTTATTTGAGAGCGACAGACAGAGAGAGAAAGAGGCAGAGGGAGATAGAGAGAGAGAGAGAATGGGCGCGCCAGGGCCTCCAGACACTGCAAACGAACTCCAGATGCATGTGCCCCCTTCTGCATCTGGCTAATGTGGGTCCTGGGGAATCGAGCCTCGAACCAGGGTCCTTAGGCTTCACAGGCAAGCGCTTAACCACTAAGCCATCTCTCCAGCCCCAAATCTAAATCTTTACATTAAATTTAATTTTTTAAAACTTATTTCTTTACAAGCAGAGAGAAATAGAAGCGATGCAGACAAAGAGAAAATGAACACTCCAGGGCCTCCAGCTGCTGCAAATGAACTCCAGATGCACATGTCACTTTCTGTATTTGGCTTTACCTAGGTACTGGAGAATCGAACCTGGGTCATTAGGCTTTGCAGGCAAGCGTCTTAACTGCTGAGCCATCCCTCCAACCCACCATTAAATTTAGACTGACTTCAGAGTTCTACTGAGATGAACCAAACTGGATGAAAAGTTAAAAGTTAATATTTATGAGGGATGTTTACTTTTCCTTAAACTAAAATAAAACAAAACAACAACAACAATAAAAAACAACCACCAGAAACAAAAATCACAGTTGTTAGATTTCAAACAGTAGACCTAAGAATCTTAACATGTAGCTCAGTTCTTTACAAATGACTTTCAGTGATGGACTCTCACATTGTTATAGACTGATGCTTTTATCAAAAATTGATGGACTAGAGTGATGGAAAAATCAAAAGGAAGACATGCAAAAAATACTTAAAATTAAAAAAAATATTAGATATGGACATATTTAGTATGTAAACAACACATGTTGGTACCATCCTTTCCCTACTCCCTGCCCCTTTTCTTTTTTTTTCTTTTTTTTTTTTTTTTGGTTTTTCGAGGTAGGGTCTCACTGAAGCTCAGGCTGACCTGGAATTCACTATGGAGTCTCAGGGTGGCCTCAAACTCACGGCGATCCTCCTACCTCTGCCTCCCAAGTGCTGGGATTAAAGGCGTGCACCACCATGCCCGGCTCCCTGCCCCTTTTCTGAAGAGGCTTTCCTCACTGGGGATGCAGGTCAACCTCATGGGGATTGTGGATCATGCAATATGGGGGGAGAGAGGCTATGTCTCTGTGCCAAATGTCCCAACTTGTGGCTCTAACAATCTCTCTGCCCCCTCTTCTGCAAAATTCCCTGAGCTATGATGGGAGCATTTTAAATCTACTTCAGTGATGGGCACTTAGGAGCCTCTGGATCTCTGGTTTGGTAGGTCTTGAGTGTCCTCAGTGTCTATCTCCATCACCCTCGTGCTGATATCAGATTCACTAAGAAAGCGGCACTCTTGCTCATTTTCCCAAATCCTCCGTGGTTTCAGCTGGGACAGGGGTGGAGTGCAATGAGTCTTTTATCTCCTCAGGTCCAGGTCCCATCTGACAAAGAGAAACAGATTCTCTAATGGAGAATGAAGTCAGCACCCATTAAGTGGGATAACCATTATTAATTTAGAGAGAATTAAGAGGGTGTAGACCCTCTTATAGTCTAAGGTTAATGGGAGCTTGACAATGGAAAGCAGAATCATTATCCAGATGTGATTCTGACTTGTTTCCTAGTTCCCGATATGGTTTTCTTTCCACTGAGGAGATTTGTTAGCCAGTCCAAGAGCAGTTGGTTACCCACCTTGGCTGTGTGCCATTATTGCACTGTGTAAGCATCACATAAGGTTGTTTGCTTCTGAGTTGCTTAGACTTTGAGTTGCTTGGACAGATCTTGGCCACTTTCCCCCAGTAGCTCATATAGCACCTTCCAGAACTATATTGGCAAATTATGTGGGCACTGGCTCTCCTCTGGATTCCAACCAGGTCTGTCCATGGTCCGTGCCAACAGCATATGGTGTCTTCAGCAGTAGGGTCTTACCGTTAACCTCTGGTGGATAATCAAAGTGCTCTGACAGAAGTCTGTCTTGTTTGTTTTGGGAGATCTAGTAGGTCTCTCTGATCAACAGCTTATTGTGGATGTAGACCACATCCTGGTACAAGGAGTTACAGGCCAGCACCAAGGGAAAAGAGAAAAGAAAAATACAGAAGAAAGAAAAACAGGAAAAGTTTGAGTTTAGGTTTTGTCTCACCCTCCCCAGGGCCCTTCAATTCAGATGCTCCCCCTAAGGTCTTCTTGAGGGTTCCACCTTTTAGTCTGACTTCCAGGATCTAGGATTCTATGTTATCAGTTTAATTTGGGTTCAGTTTTGTGTCCCTCCATCCTTTCCCTTCCCCCAAGTCCTACTCTCCCTATTGTCCAAGCCTTGATATGCAATTCAGGTACATTAGCAACTCAGGCTGATCCAGGTTAGGTACCGCAGATGAGTAAGACCATGTGACAGTTGTCTTTCTGTGATTTTGTGAGTTCGCTTAGAATGATCTGTTCCAAGTTTGACCATTTTTCTATAAATTTCAATGTGTCATTTTTTCTTACTGCTGAGTAGAATTCCATTGTGTAGTTATATCACATCTTGGTTATCCACTCATCCAATGATGGGCACCTGGGTTGATTCCAGTTTTTAGCTATTATGAATTGAGCAACTATAAACATGGTTGAGCAGTATCTCAAACTGAGATGTTGAGCTTTTAGGGTAAATGCCTACTAAGGGAATAACAGGGTCTATTGGTAACTCTATATTTATCCTTTTCAGGAGTCTCCATATTGATTTTCTTAATGGTTGTACCAGCTTACATTCCCACAAATAGTGAATGAGTGTTCCTATTTCTCCACATCCTCTACATTTTTTTTTTTATTTTTATTTTTTAGCTCAGGCTGACCTGGAATTCACTAGGTAGTCTCAGGGTGGCCTCAAACTCATGGCGGTGATTCTCCTACCCCTGTCTCCCGAGTGCTGGGATTAAAGGTGTGTGCCACCACACCTGGCTTCATTTGATTTTTTAATGTTTGCTATCCTTACTAGGGTAAGGTGGAATCTCATAGTTATTTTAATTTGCATTTCCCTAATGGTTAGGGATGTTGAACATTTTCTTAAGTATGTGTGTTAGCCATTTGTAATTCTTCCTCTGAGAACTCCCTATTAAATTCTCTGCCCCTCTTTTGGAGTGAGTTGTTTGATTGTTTTTGTTTGTTTAGCTTTTTTGAGTTCTTTGTAGATTCTAGATATTAGGCTTCTGTCAGTGGTATAGCTGGCAATGATTTTCTCCTGTTCAATTGGTAATCTATTGGCTTTGCTTATGGTATGTTTGTCTGTGAAAAAGCTTTGTAGCTTCATGAGATCTATTGGTTGAGTGCTTATTTAATTTTCTGGGCTACTAGGGTTTTGGTCAGGAAGTCTTTTCCCCATCCTATATCATGGAGAGTGCCTCCTATTTTTTTTTTCCCAGTAGTTGAAGAGTTTCAGGTCTTATATTGAAGTCTTTGATCCATTTGGACTTGATTTTTGTGTATGGCAAAATGAGTGGGTGTAATTTCATTTTTCTGCATGTGGTCATCCAGTTTATCCAACACCATTTGTTGAAGATGCTGTCTTTTCTCCAGTCAACATTATTGGCACCTTTGTCAGAGATCAAGCAGCTGTAGGTACTTGCACTAAGGTCTGGGTCTTAATTCTGTTCCAGTGGTCTATGTTTCTGTTTTTATTTCAGTACCATGCTGTTTTTGTCACTATGGCTTTGTAATATAGCTTTAGATTGGGTATGGTGATACAGCCAGAGGTGTTTCTTTTTTTTTTCTTTTTTTTTTTTGCTGAGGACATGTTTGGATATCTGAGGCCTTCTGCCATTCCATATAAATTTTGAGATCATTTTTTCCAATCTCTGTGAATAACGATGGTGGTATTTTTATTGGTATTGCTTTAAATCTGTATATTGCTTTTTGTAGAATTGCCATTTTCACAATACTAATTCTACCTATCCAGGAGTATGGGAGGTCTTTCCATCTTCTCAAGTCCTCCTCTATTTCTTTCTTGAGTGTTTTTATGTTTTCATTGTATAGGTCTTTCACAACCTTGGTTAGTGCTATTCTAAGATATTTACTTTTTTTGGTTGCTATTGAAAATGGGATAGCCTCACTGATTTTTTTCACTGCATATTTGTCCTTTACATAAATAAAGGCTACTGATTTTGTGCATTGATTTTGTATCCTGCCATTTTGTTAAAGGAATTTATCACTTTTAGAAGTTTTGAGATGGAGGCTTTCAGGTCACTTACATATAGGATCATGCCATCTGCAAATAGGGTTAACTTGACTTCTGCATTTCCAATTTGAATCCCTTTTATTTCTTTCTTCTGTTTCATTGCTTGGGCTAGTACTTCTAGTACTATGTTGAAGAGCAGTGGTGAGAGTGGGCACCCCATCTTGTTCCCAATCTTAGTAGGAACTTCTTGAGTTTTTTCCCATTAAGTATTATTTGGGCTTTAGGAGCTTTATATATAGCCTTTATTATATTGTGATAAAACTCTGTATGCCTATTCTTTCCAGTGTTTTGATCATGAAGTGGTATATTTTGTCAAAGGGCTTGTCTGCATCAATTGAGATGATCACGTGGGTCTTATGGTTCAGATTATTTATGTGGTGTATTATATTGACTGATTTCCATATGTTAAACCATCCTTGCATCCCTGGGATGAAGCATACTTGATCAATGTGGATAATGCTTTTGATGTGTTGTTGAATTTGGTTTGCAAGGATTTTGTTCAGGATCTTTGCATCTAAGTTCATTAGGGATATAGGCCTATAGTTTTCTTTCCTTGTTGCATCTCTGTCTGTTTTTGGTAATAGGGCAATGCTGGCTTCATAAAAGGAGTTGGGGAGGATCCCCTCATCTTTGATTATGCAGAACAGTTTGAGAAAAATTGGTTTCAGTTCTTCGATGAAGGTTTCAGCTGAGAAGCCATCTGGTCCTGGACTTTTCTTTTTGGGGCGGTTTTTGATTACCTTTTCAATCTCCATGGATATGAAAGGTTTGTTTAGGAGATTAATCTGCTCTGAGTTTAGTTTTGGTATGTGGCATGTGTCTAGGAATTCATCCATTTCTTCCAGATTATTTAATTTTGTGGAGTAGGTGTTTTGGAAGTATGCTCTGAAGATTCTTCCAATTTCATTGATGTCTGTTGTGATCTATCCTTTGCATTTCTGATTTTGTTAGTTTGAGACCCTCTCTCTCTCTCTCTTTCTCTCTCTCTCAATCTCTCCCTCTCCCTCTCTCTTTTACATGACCAATTTGACCAGGGAATTATCAATCTTGTTCATTTTTTCAAAGAACCAGCTCTTCATTTCATCAATTTTTAAAATTGTTTTCTTAGTTTACAATTCATTAATTTCTGCTCTAATCTTGATTATTTCTTTCTGCCTGGAGCTCTTTGGGTTGGATTCTTCTTGTTTTTCCAGCGTCTTTAGGTGGACAGTCAGGTTATTGATTTGGGATCTCTCTGACTTTGTAATGAAATGATTTAGGGCTATAAATTTTCCCCTTATTACTGCCTTCATTGTGTCCCATAAATTTTGGTAGGTTGTGTTTTCATTATCATTCAATTCTAGGAACTTTACAATTTCTTTTTTGATTTCTTCTATAACCCATTTATTGTTTAAAGGTGTGTTATTTAGTCTCCTGGAGCTGGTGGAGTTCTTGCTGTGTCTCTTGTTGTTAATTTCTAGCTTTAAAGCATTGTGATCTGACATAATGAAGGAAGTTATTTAAATTTTCCTGACCTTATGAAGGCATGTTTTATGGCCTAATATATGGTCAATATTGGAGAAGGTTCCATGGGCTACTGAGAAGAATGTGTATTCTGTAGAGTTGGGGTGGGAAATTCTGTAGATATCCATTAGGTCTCGTTGATCTATGATGTTGAGCTCTATTATCTCCCTGTCAATTTTCTGCTTGGATGATCTGTCTATTGATGATAATGGAGTATTGAAGTCTCTGACTATGATGGTGTTGGTGTTTATTTGTTTTATTGTTGAGCAGATTTTATTTTATAAACTGTGGTGCACCTGTGTTTGGCGCATACATATTTATGATTGTGATGAGCTCATGTTGGATCATTCCCTTGATGAGTAAGAAGTGGCCTTCTTTGTCCTTTTGGATTACTTTTGGTTTGAAGTCTGTTTTATCAGAAATTAATATAGCAACACCCACTTGTTTTTTATTTCCATTTGCTTGGAATATCATTTTCCAACCTTTCACCCTGAGTAGGTGTCTATCTTTAGTGGTGAGGTGGGTTTCTTGAAGAAAGCAGACAGAAGGGTCCAGTTTTTTAATCCATCCTGATAACCTTTGTCTTTTGATGGGTGAGTTAAGACCATTAATATTTAAGGTTATTATTGTGAGGTTTGAATTAATCCCTGTCATGAGGTGTTTTATGGGATTTGGTGCTTTTTTGTGTTTTGTATTATTTTGAGCATGGTCAATTTTGGTTATTGTGATTTTCTTATTGGCTCTTGAGATTGGTTGTTTGGCTGTTCTGTGTGGAGTATTCCCTCAAGTATTCTCTGTAGGGTTGTCTTTGTGTTCATATAATCATAGAGTTGACTTTTTTCATGGAAAGTTTTTCTTTCACCATCTATTATGAGGGATGCTTTTGTTGGGTACTGTAGCTTGGTTTGGAAGCCATAGATTTTTAGACTTTGAAGTGTTCCATTCCAGGCCCTTCTAGATTTTAGGGTTTCCATTGAGAAATCTGATGTAATTCTGATGGGATTGCCTTTGTATGTGTGAATTGTTTCTCTCTTGATGCTTTTAACACTCTCTCTTTATTTTCATTCTTAACAGTTTTAACTATGATGTGTCTTGGATAGCTTCTCCTTTGGTCCTGTCTGTTTGGTGTTCTGTGGGCTTCTTGTATCTGGATGGGCCTCTCTTCTGAGAGATATGGAAACTTTTCTTCAATAATTTTGTTGGATATGGTCTCTATGCCTTTGGACTGGATTTCCTTTCCTTCTGATATACCCATGATCTGGATGTTTTAGGGTGTCTCACAGTTCCCTTGTATTCTGTTCACTTGATTTTTTGAACTTAGCAAAGTTTTTGGCCTCCCAATGAATTTCTTCTGTCTTGTCTTCCGGGTCAGAAGCTCTGTCTTCCACATGAGTAACTCTGTTGGTGAGGGGTTCTAGAGAGGGTTTTATAATTTCTATTTGATTTTTGTTTTCTGTTGTCTTATTTTGCATCATGCCCATCTCTTTTTTGAGGTAGGATTTCAATTCAAGTTCTGATTTTCTTGATGCTTTCTGGAGTTCATTCTTGCATTTGATCAAGTCTTCATTAAGCTTAACCAACTGGTTGTTGAGATCTTCCATTTCTTGACTTACCTTCAATTTATTCATATCTCTTTGGAGGGTCCTAACATTTTCTTTAATTAAGTTACACCTACTGTTAAAAGCTGAAGAGCTAGGAGATGATTCTGTTCATTTTCATTGATATAATTGTTGATTCTTTGATGGTTTGCTTCCAGTTCAGTAATTTTTTTTTTTTTGATCAGGGTATCATTGGTTGTTGTATTTTCATTTTGGGAATGAATTTCTGTTGATTTCTCTATGAGTTCATTGGAGACTTCCATTGTAGCAGTAGGCATCCTTGGTAGAGATCTCTCAGTTTTTCTGACTTTCATTGACTTTTTTGCATTGTTGCCTTCCTATTTTAGGGAGACTCATTATTTTATTGAGGAGGAAGCAAGTTTTTGTCCTTTGGCCTATGCACCCTCTGACTCAGGTGAACAAGAATGTTGGTACCCAGTGGCCAGTCAGGATACCAGAGCAAAAGGCCTGATTCCACAGCTCACACAGGGACCAGGCCTCTCCAAGCAAGGCATAATGGGACCTATCAGGACCAGGGACTGGGAGAAGCTAGGGAGCAGGGATCTGGCCAACTTACTCTGTGCTGCACCCTCCAGCACACAGCCCGCAGCAGGGAACCCAGACCAGGGAGGTGGGAGGAGACTGGCCTTCTCACTCCAGACTGCCGCACCCACCCCAAAATACTTGTTTTTCTAAAAATATTTTTATTTATTTACTTATTTGAGAGAAACACACAGACACATACATACATACATACATACATACAGAGAGAGAGAGAGAGAGAGAGAGAGAGAGAGAGAGAGATATTTGGGTGTGCCAAGGCCTTCAGCCACTGTAAGTGAACTCCAGACACATGCACCACCTTGTGCATCTGGCTTACATGGGTACTGGGGAATCAAACAAAGGTCCTTAGGCTTCTTAACTGCTAACTGCTAAGCCATCTCCCCTCCCCCCAAAAATATTCATTTTAACAGATGTATAATTGTTGTTAATTTTTTTTAACATTGTAAATACATCCTATCAGTGTCCTATTAATTCTGGTGCTTTTTATTTGTTTGTTTTTAATTTTGGGTACTAGGGATTGATGCTAAGGCCTTATACATGCTATTTGAATACACTACCACTGAGGTACATCCCCAGTTATTTTTGTGTTTTATATTTTGAGATAAGGTCTGCACTAGAGGGGCTGGCCTTGAATTTACTCTAGTTCAGACAAATCTTGAACTTGTGATTGTCCTGCTTCGGTCTCCCAAGTAGCTGGGATCACATACTTGTGCCACTGGGCCTGGCTTCCTGTGCTTATCTTTCCATAAGCCCATAGCAAACCGTCGTCAGACCCAAGCCTGTGTGCAGAGTTCTCTTCGCTGGGTGCTGGCGTGCTGCCTCTGCTTGTCTTTCAGCACCATGTTGCCGTTGGCCTTAGGCCAGGAGCCTAGTCAGGGAATGGAATGAGGCTGACTTCACTAACCTCACCCCCACCTCTCCTTGGACAGTCTGCAAACTATAATTACACCAGTGTGGGAAAGATCTCCTACCTACAGTGTCCTGACGCAATCGCTGTGTTTATAAACACAGAGGCCTGTGTCCCGGAAGTTTAGCTGCCTTTAGTTTCACATGATTGGGCCAATGGGCAGATGGTAGGGGCCCCCGGGAAGGGAACACACAGCTAGATGAACTAGTCTTTTATGTGGATGTGGATGAGACAGTTAAGGACTTCTATACTCTGTGTCACAATCATGACCACAACAGTGGAGTCTCACACAATTTTTACAATCAACCACCACTGGTAACACCGAGTGCTTGCTGTGGCCAGTGCAGACAACTTATTCGTATTTATTTATTTTTTCTCACAGTTTCTTCCTCGCTGGTTGATTCTAACACCTAAGAAATGGATGCAGCCCACGTAGCGTCCCACTGCTGAGTCATGCCTACCAGAGGTGGGCAACATGGGCTGCTGGGCTGCTCTGGACATAGCATGGCAGGTGCTTCAAGATGTAGAGACCTGGCAACTCTGTAGCTGCTGCTGTTTCTCTGGCTTCTTCAGCCTGTAGATTCCCTATGAGGCTGCAGCCCATCACCCATGCTGGGTCCTCAGTATTTGATTTGTGGTAGAGGAACTTCTAGGAGCTTCTTAGCTGAAACTAATGTTCTCTGCCTCTTTACCCAAGGGGATATTGGAAACCTGAAGACAAGGCTACCAGACTTGGGGGCTTGGGCCTGGTCCCCTCAGTTCTTTTTCTGCTTGTCATGTTTCCTTCCCCTTATAAAATAAAGGGAATGGGGGCTGGGGAGATGGCTTAGTGGTTAAGGCACTTGTCTGCGAAGCCTAAGGACCCATGTTCAACTCTCCAGGTCCCATGTAAGCCAGACGCAAGGTGATACAAGTGCACAAGGTCGCACATGCAATTACAGTAGCTGGAGGCCCTGAAACAAAAAGGCCAGTCTGTTGGGCTTGCCTCAAAAGAAGAAAACCCCAAAACAAACAAACAAAATGAACAAATAACAACAACATCAACAAAAATCCAGGGAGTGGAAAAGCCCATTCATCAAAACTGCAGCCTCCAGGAGCCCCAAGGAAGTGGTAGGAGATAGGAGCTGGGATGCTGGATGCTGGAGGAGATGAGGGCATGGGGAAGGAAGGAGCCTGGTTACTTAGGCCTTGGACAAGAGCCTTGCTGCTCTCACTGAGTGAAAGAAGGGTGTGGCTGAAATGAAATGGATTTGGCTCCACCTCTTGCCTATCCTGGGAGCATCAGAGAACCAGGATGGGCCAGGAGGAGAGTTATGGCCCAAGCTGTGGTCAAGTCCTTCCATGAGGAAGGTTGGGGTGAAAAGAATGTAGCTACCAGAAGGGGTCCTTATGCTTACCTACCTCCGAGACAGTCCACCCCACTGTGGTGAAGGACAGACTTGATTCAGGCATGCGCAGAGTTCTGGTAAGTTACTGAGGTATGGCTGAGCTCTTGAGTGCGCTGACAACCTACTCTCTATAGATGTACTGACAATCTGTAGTGTATGGCTTCACGGGTACTCCAGCACATGGACCTGTTCAAATTCACACATTCCTGACACACCCACCACTCTAGGCATGACCTTGACCCTTCTGGACACAGTAACCGTTTTTGCTAACCCTGGAGCACCCTCTCACTCAGCCTGTCTCAGCTCCTCTTCACAGGGAAGCAGGGGAGGTGGGGACACAATGTTGATGTCATCCCAAATCCAAGGATCCAAATCAATCTTCAGCTGTCTTGTACATTTTCTAAATCTCTTGGCTGTGTCTCCCTAAAGCAAGGGTGTGATACTCATGGTTACTCCAGCCAGGAACCTTAGACATGTCCATGAAATTTCTACCAAATGAAATGAATTCTTGGTGTCTCAAAATCAAGAGAGTGGCTCTATTTGGGAGGAGGGGACATGGAGACACATTCTATGTATTCATCAAGCTGCTGCTTGTGTAGTTATGTTCACATTGTGCAGGGTCCCCGAGCTAACATTTTGGTCTCAAGAACCTTAGGAGATTTGCCTTATTAGCTGGCATATCCTTCATGCCATGGTAGTTGAGCAATGGCTTGGCAAGGGAAACAGATTCTTCCCGAGAGCCCCCCAGAATAAAAGCCTTGCTGACACTCTGGTTTTAGGGCTTCTGACCCCTGGAATTACAAGAGTAGAAATTAGTTTTGTTTTAAGCTATGAAGCTTAAGGTAATTCATTACAGCAGCAATGGGAAAGGAAGATAAGCTTGCTTCAAATGTAACTAAATTTTGCTGCGTATGTGCTAGGCACTGGGCAGGTCCTGAGCAGATATAGCCAGTGAGTAGGAACACAAGGACTTCAATTCATGTTGGCCTGCATTCAGAAAATAGATTTTTTTCCCCCACAAATCCAGTTTTTTTCTACCCAATATAGAAGTTATGCTCTGGTAAGACTGGTGCTATAAACTTTTGACTTTTTGGATCAAGGCAATTCTAGAAGCCCAGTACATGATTCATCTTGCCATAGATGACTAGTGTGGGTCAGGGCCTGATACCACATGTACCTGTACTCTTACTCAAAGCTCCATCAGTAACTTTGTACCTGTCTGGTATAATCCAATTCGCTAATGAATCGTGTTTTCTTCTGTTACTTCATTCATTCCCAACTGGAATCAACTGTCAAGCTACAGCATGTTACAAATTCCTTCTAAAAATGAATCATGGAGCCAGGCACCGTGGTGCATGCCTTTAATCCCAGCACTCGTGGGAGGCAGAGGTAGGAGGATGGCCATGGGTTCGAGACCACCTTGAGACTACATAGTGAATTCCAGGTCAGCCTGAGCTAGAGTGAGACCCTACCTAGAAAAACAAAACAAAACAAACAAACAAAAGAATTGTGGATTGTGCAATGTCAATCAATCTCTGCCTCATGAGAAGGGAATTTTAACGTGAGATCTCAGCCTGGGTTCAATGGGGCGGGGAATGCAGCTAGTAGAAGCATTCTTGCCTAGCTGTGTGCTAGGCCCTGGGTTCAGTTTCCAGTGCCACCAAATAAATTAATTAGTATCAGTTGATTTGCCTTTTTAAATTTGTGGTGGTAAAATGTGCCGGCAATGCAGACAAGTGAGGCGTGCCTACTATAGTAATACTGTCAGTTCATCTGCAGGTGGAGTTTTAAACCAGGGTTGGTTTGAGAGCAAATCATTTGGTATGCCTCGAATTCACTTTAGGAGATAGCCTAAGTGTAAGGAACATAGCGTAAAATAGCCAAATATTCGGAGATCATCGGACGTGCTTCAGAACCAGCAAGTGTGGACACAGCGTTGATGTTGTGTGCCTTCAGATGGCAGCGGGGTGCAGGATGTCCCCATCTTCATGTACCGCCAGCTGAAGCCTTCCTCACACTGCTCTAAGAGTGTATGCCAGTCAGTTCTGAGTTGGTATTGGGCCAGGACTCAGAAACACCAAATCATACGTAGTGACTGGTATGGTCACCCCCTGTTTACAAGACTCCCCCCAGAACCACACACAGTAGTGATGCTCACTGTTTGTGGATGGTGATTTGGGTTTGGTGCCAAAAATCTCACTTAGGTTTCTAGACCTGTCAACTTGTTAATCCATAAGGTTGGAACTGTTCCCCCGTGTTTTTGTCAAAGCCCCGACAAAAAGAACATCCCGTAGCTTTTCTAATTCTAGTGGCGAGGAAAGGAAACTCAAAGACAATGGGGAGGGGTGTGGACAAGCCCAGTGGCGATTGGCTGCTGGGACCTGAGTGCGGAGGGGAGGAGGTCTAAAGCTCTACTCCAGGTCAGGTCTTCCTTTGCAGGACAGGGTGGGGGTGGGGCACCCTGTGAAAGAGGTGGATGAAAGAGTTCCGTACTTGGAGGGTGGAGGACAGTCAGGGCCTCACTCTTGCTAACAGAGCAGGTGATCAGGGAGTCACTTTCATGAAACAAGTCAAAGAGACAAGACCTTTGAAAAACCTGATTCTACTGGAGAGCACATCCGTGAAGATGGAAGATCTGTGTATGTATGTCAGTAGAATAACAGGTTATTGGGGTGGAAAGGCCTCAGTGAGGTCAGGGGAAGAGACTGAGTAAAGGAAAGGTCGGGGAAGGGCTAATCAAAATCGAACAGGGTATGAGTAAGTCATACGGAAATCTGCTTTTTTGGACAATGGGACACTCAGAAGCCATAGATTGTTACCAGAAAATTTTCAGTGCCAGGGATGGGATACCTCCCAGTGAGTTTTTAGCCAGGGAGGTCCCTGATGTCCCCAAAACATTACAGGCCATTGCTGAGGTTCTTATTTCCACCCCAGGAATAGATGGTAAGACCCTATTGCTGAAGACTCCACATACTGGGGCTGCAAGGTCACTGAGAAATCCTGCTGGAGCTGAGCTGAAAACCTACTCCATGTAGACCAGTTGACAGAAAGCTGGAAAAAGCTATGCTGCATGCAGTTCCATGGGAGAGAGAGAGATCATCAGTAGTGATACTCAACAGTGGACACCGCAAACCTTAAATTTGGCCAGCCAGGTCAAATGATCCAACAGGTGCAAAAGTGGCATGTCTGGTGTGGTGGTTTGATTCAGGTGTCCCTCATAAATGTAGGTGTTCCCTGCTGATGAAGATTTGGGAATTAACACCTCCTGGAGGCAGTGTATTGTTGGTGGCAGGCTTAAGGCTGTTATAGCCAGTGTCCCCTTGCTAGTGTTTGGCACACTCTCCTGTTGCTATTGTCTACTTTATGTTTACCAGGGGGTGATGTTCACCCTCTGCTCATGCCATCATTTCCCCCTGCCATCATGGAGCTTCCCTTTGAGTTTATAAGCCAAAATAAATCCCTTTTTCCCAAAAGCTGCTCTTGATTGAATGATTTCTGCCAGCAATACAATCTTGACTGCAACACCTGTTATGGGGCAAACCAACTGCTCTCTAATTGGACTGAAGGCCCGCTCCACTGGAGGGAATACATCCCTGATACTGAAAACCTACAATAGGGGTAGTCATGAGCCCTAGGGGTATAATGTCTGCTGCTGTCTGGCTAAATGTATATACTATGCTCACCAAACTGCCTGGTAAGCACTTCCCTTAATGTTCATACCCATATATTAATGCTACTCTCACTTTTGGTTACAGAAACTTCTCTTTTCAGATGGTGGGGACCTTGGGATGATTCAGATGGCCCCATAGTGCTGATAAGAAGTGACAGAGGAGTGCTCAGCACTGAAACATCTCTATCACACCTTCTAAGGCTCAGGGTCCATTGTGGAAGAGGTGGCAGCAAGAATGTAAGAGCCAAAGGAAGGGTAGGACTCCTTACAATGTGCTCCTCTAGACACAAAACGGCCTGGATATCCATGACCTCACAGTGCCTGACACTACCTACACAAGACCATCATAATAAGAAGAAAAAAAGGATGATGAAATCAAAATAAAAGAGACTGATTGAGAGGGGGAAGGGCGTGATGGAGAGTGGACTTGCAAAGGGGGAAATGTGTGTGGGGGGGAGGTATTTTAACATGTATTATTTATTGTCTATAAAATAAAACAGAAAATATTTTTTTAAAAAAGATCTGTGCACCTTTCTTCTCCACAACACTGAGCAGAGCTCTGCCCTTGGCCCAGTCCTGTGACCCAACAAGGTCCTCACAGATTAGCAAGGTGTTGCTGTTGCCTTCTTGCAGGGACAAATGCCTGACCAGAGGCAGCCTATGGGAGGAAGGATTTACAGTTTCCAGGGAAAGCTTCATTGCAGAGGAAGGTAGCAGAGAGACCCTACCTCAAAAATAAATGAATAAGTAAATAAATAAATAAATGAATAAAAACAAAATAACAACAACAAAAAAGAAAAACCCTCTTGAGGCCACAGGGGATATTATATTCAAACCAGCACACAGGGTCTCTCCTGAAAAGCAGCGTGCAGGTGGGACTGGAGCTTGGATCTTACCCCAGAAGCCAACATCTCTCATGTTTCCACAGCTGGGCAATGCTGTGGTCATCACAGACCTCCCAGTTTGCCCAAGGTTGTCCACGTGGTGTTCCTCCACCTCAGCGACCTCCTGGACCAGTCCTTCCCTCCAGCATGCCATCCAAGGCCTGCCGCTGGGACGTGGCGGGCTGGGCTGAGAGGCAGCCTCCTCCGCCTGCCGGGGAGCCTCGGCTACAGCCCCCAGCAGGAATCAATTAGGCGGCTATTTGGTTCAGGCTCCCAGGCAATGACATAGTCCGCTTCACACTGACTTTGTTATATATGCAATCCCCAAAGAGAATAATACCTTATCTAAACTTTCATTATACTTTATAGTGCAATGAATAAGGATCGATAATAAATTTTGTTCCAATATAACATTAGTTTCAGAAGAATTTTCCCCTTTCCCTTTCTTCCCATCATGAAATCAAATTATAACCATAAAAACAAAGGCTTTCTTCTTAAGGACTCTGTGAAGAGAATAATTGTCTGCTGCAAAATCAATATTTTAAGTTATATTTAATGTATAGCTTAGATGATTCTGTACAATATCAAATCACACATGTTCTTCAGAATACTTATTTGGATGTTTTGGAAAATCAACACTTTTTACTATAATGAATTATAACACAAAAATGAAAGAATTTAGTAGTTAATTAATTTTTTAAATTGTGAAATAAGTTGGTCAAATATGTAGACAAGAATGGAAAATAAAATCATGAAAATCCAATTATGTATACATTTTTATCAGGCTTTATTAAAATAATATGTACGATATCTACTTGAACAGTTTTTGCAGAAATGATATAGCATGGATGTAACAGAGGCCACCTTTGTTTTCAGTTTGCCTCATTACATTTGGAAGTAAAGACAATTATGAATTCAATGTTCTTCATTCCATAATTTGCATATTTTACTATGTATACATAGAAATTTAAGGAATGTTTTTCAAACAGTTATATTGAATGTGACATTCTCCAATATGATCTTTAAACTCAGAATTTCAGACACAAGTTCCAACTAATGCAAGCCGGGATGTATAGAGAGCTAAATAAACTATTAACTTGGACTATAAAGCCATCACTTGTTATGTGAACTCCTAAAATTATAGGTGAGTGCATATTTATTTTTATGAGAAAAACGTTCATAGCTTTTATAAAATTGCCAATTCCATCTTTGATTTGGAAGGTAAGGAGCCAGTGGGTGTAATTGTCTTTGTTCAAAATATTGAGATTCCATTAAGCTATAAAACATTCTGGTCACGAAGCATGACTTATTTTATTTAGTTTATTCTACATCCTCCTCTATTATAGACACAGCACTGTAAAAATAATCCTAATGCTACTAGTAGGATTTTTTTTTGTTTTTATTTTCCCTTTTTGGGGAGAAATGGTCAATGGATCCATATTTTGAAGGCTAGACTTAATAAAACTGCAGACACCCTTGTGAACGCTAGAGGGCACTAGCACAACTGAAAACATGGTTGGTATCTGGAGAAAAATATGTCAGAGGAGTAACTTGCCAAGATCTCCACATATTTATTTCTGTATGTGGATTTTTACATCAAGTCCTAATATGGTCTAAAACGTTCATGTATAAGCTATTTTAATGTTACTAGCCTCATAAAGCCACTGTAAAGAGGTATGAAGAGGATACGCACACGGCGTGGCTGGATTCTTATGGTTTTAGCCATTGAAGTTTTAAAGCATCAAGTGCTGGTCAATGGATTGATTGATTGATATCTTTTTTATTTTATTTTTTGATTTATTTTTTTTTTTTTTTGGTTTTTCGAGGTAGGGTCTCACTCTAGCACAGGCTGACCTGGAATTCACTATGTAGTCTCAGGGTGGCCTTGAACTCAAGGTGATCCTCCTACCTCTGCCTCCCGAGTGCTGGGATTAAAGGCGTGCGCCACCACGCCCGGCTTTTATTTTTTGATTTTTGAGGTAGGATCTTGCTCTATCCCAGGCTGACTTGGAATTCACTATGTAGTCTCAGCGTGGCCTCCAACTCATGGTGATCCTTCTACCTCTGCCTCCCAACTGCCGGGATTAAAGGCGTGCGCCACCAGGCTCGGCTTGAATTGATATCTTTATTAATGAAAAGTTGACTTAGGGGTTTACATAGAACAAGACAGCCTCTTTCTTAAAGACCACTAAAAATGTTTGATCATAGTTTATGCAACCATCATCTGCATTCTGTCTTTGGTAACATTCCTTATCTTTCTCTGCCAATTAAGATTGTTTATGGGCATTTCAACCGGGAAGGCTGAGAGGCCAGGATTCTGACAGAAAGCGGTTATTTCACAGGACCTTCCCATCACTCGCATGCTTTTGTGTCTAGGGAGAGAGCTAAGTTAGGAAAGATCAATTTTCTTTCTCCTAATTGAGAACTACTCAAGGGCTTTTATGTGCTAAGAGCCAGTTGCCAATTAAGAGTCAAGAAAGGCCAATGTAAACCAGTGCTTCAACACCAACACATTGAAACGGCTCCTATCTACACAGCGCTTTACAACTTACAAGGTCTATTTGCCCGCACACCTGCCCACAGCCCAATTTGTGGATTAGAGAAATCCATGCATCCAAAGCATTCCCCACTTTGGACTATTGATGACCTTCATTACCTCAAGGTCTTGTTGTTAATAAGTGACAGACTAGAGACTGTTTTGGAGGTTTCCTGATTTTCAGTCTATGGTGAGACTTTTGCATTCACTTGTCCAGTGTTACTTGTTTTGAATAATTTTTTTTAATGTTGTAGGAGCAGAGAAGGGGTGACACCCACTTCTTGTCCATCATGAAGGTTCACAGCTGACACCTCTCTAACAAGACAGTGACCAAGACAAAAGCAGAGTAAATTCCACTACAGCTCTATGTGACCCAGGGGAAGACTTCAAAGACTCAAGACCCAAGGTGAACTGTGCATTTAAAACATTGCATGATCGGGCGTGGTGGCGCACACCTTTAATCCCAGCACTTGGGAGGCAGAGGTAGGAAGATTGTGGTGAGTTCGAGGCCACCCTGAGACTACAGAGTGAATTCCAGGTCAGCCTGGGCTAGAGTGAGACCCTACCTCAGGAAACAAAACAAAACAAAAAAAAATGAAAAAGCATTGCATGGCAATTGTATAAAATAATGCTTTAATGACATTTTCATACATGTATGCAGTGTGTTTTATTCATACCTTGCATTACCTTGTCTTATCCCCCCTTTCTCTTCTTCCGCCCCCCCTTCTTCCCAAATAATCCCTCTCCTGCTTTCATGTCTTTAAAAGAAATCCAGATCCTGTGAATGACAGAAAACAAGCAATATTTGTCTTTCTGACTCTGGCTGATTTTGGTTGACATGATAATCTCCAAATTCATCTATTATCCTGCAGATGACATGACTTTGTTCTTCTCCATGGCTGAACAATACACCATTGAGTATACAGGCCACATATTCCTGTTCATCTGTTGATGGGCACTTAACGCTCCCTCCGTAGCTTGCCTATTGTGAACAGTATCACCGTAAACACAGCTGGGCAGGGGTCTCTGCTGTGTGTTGCCTTTGGTTTCTCTGAGTTTATACCCAGGAGTGGTAGAGCTGAGTCACATGGTGTGATCTACTCACTTTGAATCTTAGGCTTGGTAAAGCAAGAAGAGCTGGTAGGACTGTGATTGGAAAATAAGGCTGAGACCTAATGGTAACAGGCCGAGGGAGGGGCCTAGCAAAGCTCAGATCTTCTTGGGCTCTTTATGTGGCCTGCCGTACTTCTAGGCCTGGGGCAGGACCTCTTCAGAAGTGAGTGTCTGTGGTCTGCACCAAGTGAGGTGGACCAGAGAACTTCCTCTTAACTCTCTCCAAGATAACAAGTCAGCATAGGCTCATGTCTTAGGCTGTGTGGTTCATTTTGGGGGCTTGTTTAAAGTCTCTCTTAATGGGAAGAAGAGGGACCTAGAAGCAAGAGGACAGGAGGTCACTGAGAAACTGCTTTTAATACCTTCACTGTGGTGCTTTGAATATTTACTATTGCTTAGCCTATGTTTTATCTTATTTTAGTTTGGTTTTTTGAAGTACAGTCTTGCTCTAGCCCAGGCTGACCTGGAATTCACTATGTAGTCTCAGAGTGGCCTCCAACTCTCAGTAATCCTCCTTCTACTGCCTCTCGAGTGCTGGGATTAAAGGCTACCTACTTTATTTTAATACTTTTTTCTCTGAATTGTTCTTTAAAATATTTTTATTTTTATTTATTTGTGTGTGTGAGAGAGAGAGAATGGGCATGCCAGGGTCTCTTGCCACTACAAATGAACTCCAGATGCATGTGCCCTTTGTGTGTCTGGGTTTACATGGGCAGTGCATCAGGTTCTGCAAAAAAAAGTCCCTTTAACCACTAAGCCATCTTCCCAGTCCTCCTCTGAATCTTTAATTCTGTTTTAACCACAATTTTGATATGGCCTTGGGGGAAGGACACCTAAAAACAGTAAAGCAGTAAACCATGTCCTATGGAGGAAATAAATAATCTGTGCAGTGATAGACAAAGGAAGAACAGAGCAGAATGAGTACAGAGTCAAGGTGGAGGTCACAGTTTTCACCAGGTGAGTCTTCCTTGGAAGAAGGTAAGGGATTATTCTCAGGGACATTCAGAAGAAGATGTATAGAGCAGACATAAAAACAGGGCAGACGTTCATGGGGGTATTGCAGACCAGGAAAGAGGACAACCTGGCTGGAGCAAGTGTAGGGGAAATATGAGGAGGGGGCAGGGGTCAGAGGTTTGCGATGTGATGCTAGCTCATCCGATGATCTTGTGGCATCTTGAAGACCTGGCTTTTACTTTCAGTGAAATTGCTGGCCATAGAATGATTCTCATCGATTTATCACCCATCTATCTATCCAGTATCATCTGTTTACCTATCGTGTATGTATGTATGTACTTGTGTGTGAATGTCTGTATGTATTATCATCTCTGTGTATTCATATGTATGTTTGCCCCTATTTGTAGTTTTTGTATCCAACAATGAGAAATTTGGCTATGCGTGTATGAAAAATAGACCTGTGTTGGCTATCTGGACAGAAGAAATGAAGATTAAACCAGAAAACAAAAACACCGATTACTTAGAGGGTGTAGGTGGGGACTTGTTCAGAAAAACACAAAGTTGAAATGAGAAACTTGGCATTGGCAACTCACAGTGGGCATGTGGGGGTGCGAGCAGAGCAAGATGGGAAAGGGAGGGGTAGGAGAAAGGAGTGGGGGTGACACTTCTCTGGGTCTATCTTCTCACACAGCAATTAGAGCAAATATTTCATGTCACAGCTGTTGTGTGGGCTGTGGGTATGTGTGAGGGGGGTGGGGCGCAGGGTGTTGGGACATGTAAGAACCCAGAGTTAACTAATGTAGCAACCCAGAGGAAGGACAACTTCTCAGGCTAGGTGGAGGATGCGTTTGATGTATCATGGTAGACTTGCATGACGAAGCCCACATGATTTATGTTTGTAGTACTGGAGATTAAACATGCTGGAAAGGTGTTTTGCCTCCACTCAGCAGCATCTCTTGACGGATTGCATGAGCAGTGTGAAGGAAGAGGTAAGTGTGACTCCCAAGGCTTGCCCTGAGCACTGAAGGGAGTAGGAGGACGGAAGGTGTGAGTGAGGCACGGTGCGTCCAAAGACCGGCCTCAACTGACTTGTCAATTCAATCAGTTTGCAGTTCAAGAGGTGTGAAGGGCCAGTCGTCAGTGTTGTAGGCCCGCCATTGGACACCCCTGAGTGTCTGTGGGTCAACAAGGCTGTGTTTCCAGGACAGGGCGAAGAAGATGAGCCTGGGGAGGGTTAGAAAGAAAGCAGGGCAGCCAGCAGCTCCGTGTCCTGGGTGAGGTGGAATCTGTGAAGGCAGTGGAGCCTTCCTCTCGGCCCAGCTGGGCTTGACCTAGAGACTAAGGAGCTGAAGGATCGAGGGTCACCAGAACTCACCCTGAGGCAGCTCTTTATCTCACTTGTTGAATGTGAGACAAGGACAAAGGCGTGAGCACCCAGACGCAAGCTGTTTAAGGAAGGAGCCGCAAAGACAGAGACCCCTGAAGGGGCCTTGCAGGGGAGTGCTTGGCTCAGAGGATTTTAATGATTCATGGGTGGGCTGGGCAAAAGCTGAAGTAATTTTATTGAGAAAGGGCTTATCGTGGGCTGGGCCACTGAAGGGTCTGCCTACTCCTCTTATATCACCCTGGCCCCCTTGAGGTGATTGCTCAATTCTTGCCTATCTCTTGGTTTTGATAAAATTCAATTTTGTATGCAACTGTTGGTTCCAAGCTACACAGGTAGGGTATGACTGTATGTCTTTGTGACAAAACAATCTGTACTTAGACTGTCATGGAGGACTTTGTGTTGAGTGGTGGCCTGAGCAATAAGCAATCACCCTCACTGACCTGGCCTAGTGCTGTCCTTATAGGTTCTAGGACAGCTCTGTGGGATGGATAAGGGAAGGTAGGGATGAGTGGGATGAATTAGAATGCCCATAGCTATCTTTGGGGGGATTTGCAGGCAGTTGGAAAGCCCAGCTGTAGCTCAGCAGCAGAAGTGTGATTCTGCTTTCTGTCTTGGATTACCCTTTGTAATTTTACCTATGCCACTGTGGGCTGACATCACCTACCTGGGGATATCACTGGAGCCTTGGAAAGCAGAATTATGGACTTCCACTTGCACACACTGGGAATGCAAAACACGACTCTGCCAGGCTTCTAGTTACGGGGTTGGGAGCAGCTTCTGCCTGAGGCCAGCCAGCTCTTTCCTCACAGTCCAGAGACTTCATTAGACTCGGTCTTCCCCACTCAAAGCTGCCTCCCAACGTTTCTGTTTTCATTTACTCTAGGGCTGGCTGTGGCATCGGAAGCCTCATTTAAATGTAATCTAACGTACAGTAAGACTATGGGGCATTGGGCTGTGCTGTCTTTGTATTTTAATTTTGTTAAGGAAGAAAGGGCTTATTGACAGTATTTTTTTTCTGACAATAACTCATTAGGTGCTGTCAACAGCAAAAATTCTAATGGACTCTGGCTGTGTGAACCATACATGTTGTTCCTTCCTTTCTTACCCTCAGGGCCATTTGGAATGAAAGATTCTCCGGAAATGGACAACATATTGTCCAGTTGGAAAGCATATGGAGCTGAACAGGATTCTAGTGCAGGTTCATGGTCTTATAATCCAATATTTATAAGCAATTAAAGTTCACCAAAGTCTATAAAAACATGCCGCAGCTGTGAATCAAATTAGTTCCTTGACCTACCCAATTAGACAAAGAAAACATCAATATCATAATTAGGCAGCCAATTATTTTCTTAGAATTAATGTGGATAGTGATTATACTTTAAAATCAAATGAACACTGTATTTTCAAACAAAAAGAAAGAGCGTTAAACTAAGAGACACAACTTCCTGGGTGGGAGAGAGAGAGAGAGAGTAACTTTATGTGTGATTAGTAATTGACCAGTGGAATTGTTTTTTTGGTATCTCAGCAAAACTTTCCCTTTGATTCCAATCAATCTCACTCTTCTTTTACAGGGATCGACTGCCTGAAGATGTAAAGTCATTGTGTTGTCAGTCTGCGCTGAAGAGCAAAGAGCTTGGAGGAGTCAAACAGGCCACTGCTGAATTATTTATGTTTCAAATCCACCCCAGTGAAAGAGTCACAGCTCGTCATCTGTCTCTGAAGTTCTTCATCCTATCTAGAGTGAAAGACGCTGCAGAGCTGGGGAGAGCGCTTCTTCTGTGGTGGGTGTAAGAGAGATGAAGTGCTTCCTCTCTGCCTCTGGCTTCGTTGCCTCCTATTCAATGCTCGGAGTTCCCAGCGATGGAAACCACTTAAGGTGCATGAACTTGCCAATACACTTCGAAAAATGAGGCAAGGGATTGTTGAGTAAGGCAGACTTGTCCTAAATTGTCAATGCTGGAATCTTCTCTAGATGGAAAGAGGACAATCATCAAAATTCTTCTGTTCCTTAAGTATTGATTGAAAGAGGACTTGCTTAAAAATTTCTAAGAACAGTTGCATTTTTATTTGTGTGTGTGTGTGTGTGTGTGTGTGTGTGTGTGTTTGTGCACATGTGTGCATGTGTACCAGGTTCTTTTGCTGCTGCAAATGAACACCTGATGTTTGTGCTACTTTTTTTTTTTTTAACATTTTGCCTTCAGTTTTTGTTTATTTAGTAATTTTTTAGATATATGCTGCTTGTTTACATGGCTACTTTTTTTTATCATGAAGGGTAGCTTCGTTTTATTTATTTTTTTCCTTTTTATTTTTTTATTTTTTATTTTTTCTCAGTTTTTATTAATATTTTCCATGATTATTTGTGCTACTTTTAAAAAGATATTTTATTCCTATTTATTTCTGAGAAAGAGAGAGAGAGAGAGAGGGAGGGAGAGAGAGAGAGAGAGAGAGGGAGGGAGGGAGGGAGGGAGGGAGGGAGAGAGAGGGAGGAAGGGAGGGAGGGAGGGAGGAAGAGAGAGAGAGAGAGAGACAGAGAATGGGTGTGCCAGGTCCTCTAGCTGCTGTAAACTCCAGATGCATGTGCCATCTTCTGCATCTGGCTTTATGTGGGTCCTAGGCAATAGAACTGAGTTCTTTGGTATTGCAGGCAAGTGCCTTAACCACTAAGCCATCTCTCCAGCCCCTTGTGCTGCATTTTGCATTTGGCTTTACTTTGGTGCTGGGGACATGAACCTGGGTCATCAGGCTTTGCAATCAAGCACCTTTTACCACTTAGTTATCTCTCTAGCATACTAGGGTTCTAGCCAATCACCATGCTTGTTATTTTACATATATGTATATATTCAAACTAACCCCCATAGGCTGTGAAATGAATTGTTCAGATTATTTTATCTTCAAGTAGTTTGTAGTTTTTTTCTTACTACCAACATATGACATAGTCTTACCATCTTTATTATTTATCTTTGAGATTTAAGAATCACTTTATGCTGTTATTCCCCCCCCCCACCCCCGAGTGCACCTGGTGCTCAAAAGACAACTTAAAAGACACTATTTTTTTTTTTTTTGAGATTTGGTATAGAAAGTATAAAATGTGCTATTAATATCTTAGATAAATCTCCACCAGAGAGGGGCTTTTGATATATCTTACAGAGTTGAGACTTAGGAATATTATTTGAAGATCAATCTGGAAGTGAGCTCTTCTTCAAAATGTTATCTTTAGGGCTGGAAGGATGGCTTAGTGGTTAAGGCACTAGCTTGAAAAGCTGAAGGACCCAGGTTCAATTCCTCAGGACCCACCTAAGCCAGATGCACAAGGTGGCACATGCGTCTGGAGTTTGTTTGCAGTGGCTGAAGACCCTGGCATGTCCATTCTTTCTCTGTCTATCTGCCTCTCTCTCTCAAACATGAATAAAAATAAAATATAAAAAATGTTATTTTTATCCTTTATCCTTTTAGGTGACATATTTCTTTAAGTACTCAGGAAAGGTAAAGGCATCTTTACATTCCTTATTATAGAGAATTTACTTTATTTTTTCAAGAAGTCAATATTAAGTATTACACTTTTGCAACTTGAATGTCTTCTACCTGTTACTTGCTTATATTCTTCATTTACTGAGATATCATTGAAGACTGGGGAGATTGCTCAGAAAGTAAGAGCACTGGCTATGCAAGCATGAGGAGCTGACTTGGATTCCCAGCATCCATGTGAAAAATTTAGGCATGGCCTACCTGTAAGCCTAGTGCTGAGGGAGGTAGAGTTGGGAGAATCACCGGGGCTTCCTGGTCAGCCAGTCTAACTGAAAAACAGGAAGCTTCCGGTTCTGGGAGATACTTTGTCTCAGGGAAATAAGGCAGAAGTGCCATAGAGGAGGATACCCGATGTCTTTCTGTAGCCTCTGCATGTGCACGGAGATGTGCATCACATGCATATACCATGCACATACACAAACACACCTCACATACTAACACACACACATCCACACAAACATTTCTAAATATCATTTAGATTATTAACTACAGCCTCTTTATATTTCTTGTCCAGGGTCTAATCAATTTTTATGCTAAATAAAATTATATACATCTCATATTGATCAGGAAGGACAAATAACTCATTCTACCATTGTTTGATCAGCTTCAAACTCATAGGATTTTCAATAGTTATATTTTCTGATAGGCTGACATTTCTATTTGAAACAGAACAAGAAAGCAACATATTTTCTTCTAATTTTTATAGAAATTATTTGAACATTTAAGAGCTGAGTGAATTTATTCAAGGTCTTATGTTAGTCGTTGTTAGTCAACTTTATGCTTTATTTGTATTTTTAATTTGTTTTTTGTCTTCTAAGAGGGTCTTGATATATAAACTATTTTGGCCTCAAACTCCTTCTGCCTCAGTCAGCCAAGTGCTGGGATTAAAAGTATATACTTCCACAAACCTAACTCTCACTTAGATTTTAAAGTAAAGTTTGTAGAACTTCACTATTGAACAATATTCAATACTGAATATGTCAAACTACAGTGGACTAGTTATCAGATAATATGCTCCATCACCAACTAGCCCATTCTCCTTTCCTCTTTTTCTTTCTTCCTTCCCATCTTCGTTTCCATATATATGCTCAGTATATAGTGCTTTATTCACTTAGAATGCACCGTCCTTTTTCCCCATCCCAAGTGTTCATAGTTGAGTGGAGAAGCTGAAAATGTAACGTTTTTTTAAAAAAATATTTTATTTATTTATTTGCAAGTAGAGAGAGATAAAAGAGAAGAGAGACAGAGAGAAAATGGGCCTCCAGCTACTGCAAATGGACTCCAGATACATGTGCTATTTTGTGCATCTGGCTTTATGTGGGTATTGGGGAATCAAACCCAGGGCATTAGGCTTTGCAGGCAAGCATTTTTACCACTGAGTCATCTCTCCAGCCCATGAAAATATATCTTATGACTTGTGAATTTTCCATGGTAAAGACATGTTACCTATTGTTCATTTGTAGAATTTCCCTTCATATTTTTTTGTTATTTGTAGGCTATTTTTTCCTCATTTACTAGATGTTAATTACCTTGATCACTTCTTTAAAAAAATACATTTGTTTGTATTTTCTTTCAGTCCCCCAACAGCTTCTCAATTCTGGAGATCACAACGATAATTCAGGCTATGATGAATTCATTAACAAATTCTCTTCATGATTTTGGATTCTTGTCAGACCTACAAATGCCCACAGAACAGACTCAAATTACATATTTTCCCTAACCTACTTATAAAACAAACAACGGACTCTGCTTCATTTAACATTCTTTTTATTTGAAATTTTCCCATTTTTTTTCACATGAACATTTTTCTTTCCCTCTGTCATCCTAGACCACAGCTTTTTAAAATATAGGTCACAACCATATGTCCAGTCATGTAACTGAAGGTAGGGGGTCATGAAAAATTTGGCAATATTAAAAGGTGTCTGAACCTTTTGCTGAATTAATTCTGAATGAAGCAAAGTGAATCTGAAGTGTTTGTGGCTGTGCTCACCCATGTTGAATTGAGTAACTTCACTGCAGCGCTGGCTGAGTTCCCATGTGTACATTTTGCACTGTGCGTATGGTCACAGCACTCAGCCCCAATACATTAACTTGGGTCTTCATTTCAGGATGTAGTCCACCACGGCAAGGAAGGCAAGGCAGCAGGAGCGTGAGGCTGCCTGCTTACGTCACCGTGGACCTGCAGGCAGAGAGATGAATGTGGGCACTCAGCTGACTTTCTCCTTGTTCTGTTTTTATTCGGTCCAGAATGTAGCCCTTAGGGTGGTGCTACCCACGTATGTTGAGAGTAAGTCTTCCCTCTCCAGGGAAACACCCTGAAAACCAAGTCCAGAAGTACATTTCCTAAGTGCTTCAGAATTCAGTCGCATTGACAATGAAGCCTGTCATACTATCACTGAAACAAAATACTCGAGATATTTAGCTTATAAAAAGAAAAAAATTGTTAGAATCACCAGTGTCTTATCTAAATTAAGTAGTAACACAATTTTATGTAAAGGCATGCTTTTGAAAGGATTAAAACAAGACACAGATTATCATAGTGATTGTTTACTAAATAACTACTTAACTCATTAATAATGGAATCAGTAGACTAGTTAATTCAATCGAAAGGAGAAATTTAGAGTATATTTCAGCAAATATAAGACAATGTTAAAATATGACCACACAATTAGATATAAAAGCAGTTAATATTATTTGCATAGCAATACATTTACAATTACTTCCATGATCTTTTCTATGAAAAGAAATCTGGGGACTGGAGAGATGGCTTAGTGGTTATGGTGCTTGCCTACAAAGCCTAAGGATCCAGGTTTGGCTCCCCAGAACCTATGTAAGCCAGATGCATAAGGTGACGCTGAGCATAAGATGGGACATGTGTCTAGAGTTTGATTTCAGTGGCTAGAGGCCCTGGTGTGCCAATTCTCTCTCTCATACAAAAGAAATATACTGAATCAAGGCATTGTGCATTTTAAATTAGTAACTTAAACAAAGGTACATTTTCCTAGAGATTTATGTCCTTTTTGGATAGGCCTGTTTTATACTGCTCCATGTCATTTCAAAGACACTCAGTATCCTTCGCTTTACTTCCAAATCTTACACAATTTTTATTACTAAGTCAAAGTTATGTTTCTTTTAAAATACCATCAAATCTCTTGGACTGTATGCTTCAGTGTTTATAGCCTGTCTAGAATGTCATTGGTAGTTTTGTGAAGCTTCCCAAGTCTTTCTTATTGTGATGTAAACCCATCTCACTTGTGAAATTAGAATGGAATGCTGGAACCGTCCTTCCTGAACAAGAAGCTGTAACACAAAGACCCTTCTTCGAAAGCATTAGTTCTTTATATGCTTTCTGTTATCTTCGGTCTTCTTACTGTTTAGTGTCCCCCCCACAGCTCTTGAAATTACTAAGTCCAAATATGATACTGTGTTCCCATGAGCAGTTACTAAGTGCACCTGTGCAGTCTCAGCTCCTCACCTCTGCTCGCGTTTCATACGACAGTACTCTAGATTATTCTTAGCTAATAATTCAAACAAGATGAATCATGAGTTGACAAATCTTCTATTTTCCTTATGTTCTTTCCTCAGACATTGTGACAGTTAATATCATCTTGACAGGATCTAAAACATCTCTGATCTAGACTAGCCTCCAGGTATATCTGTGAGGCAATGTCTAGACTAGGTTAACTGAGTTAAGAAGATCCTCCCTAAATGTGGGTAGAACCATTCTCTGGGCTGGGGACCTAGGCTGATTAAAAAAAGGGGGGGGGGCAAAAATGATCTGAGCACCAGCAGCCATCTCTCTCTGCTTGCTGACTGCAAGTGCAGTGTGACCAACTGCCTCACATGCCCGCTGCCATGATATTCCCACCATGATGGACTGTAACTTGGGACTAAACTAAGACTAGTCCTTCCTCCTGCAAGTTGCTGTTGTCAAGTGTTTTGTTGCAACAATGAGAACAATTAACTAATACAGTAATTAACTTATTTAGGTCTGCATTCATTTGTCTACTTACTCTTTCTGAGTGGACAGTTCAGCAATGTTAGTTTTACAGGCTGTTGTTATGAACATGAGTTTGCAAATGCCTTTTCAAGATTCTGCCTTTAATTTTTACCCCTCTTTTAAGACAGGGTTTCGTGTAACTTAGGTAGGCCTCTCCGTCCATGAAGCTGAAGATTGCTTTGAACTCCTGATTTGACCTTTTTGCTTCTGGCTTTCTAGTACTTGGATCATAGCCGTGTGCTTCCAAGCCCAGCTAACTTTTAATTCTTTTTGAATATATACCTGGGAGTGGAATTGAAAATTCTAATTCTTCAGAGGAGTGACCATTACTACAGAATGTATGTTTCCATACAGCTTTATATTTCCCAGTCATACTAGTAGTACAAAAGGAATCTAGTGCCTCCACATCTCTATCCAGTAGAGATTGAGTAATGGAAATATTACCCATCTTTCTACTTTCTGTTGCTTGTTTCTCTCAGTCACCATCACGAGTGTGGATGATACTGCATTTTGGTTTTGATTTGATTTTCCTTAATGACTAGTCATTTAAGTATCTTTCTTTGTTTAATTAAATTTATTTATTTATTTGAGAGAGAGAGAAAGAAAGAGAGAGAGAATGGGCACACCAGGGCTTCTAGCCACTGCAATCTCCAGACACATGTGCCACCTTGTGCATCTGGTTTACGTGGGTACTGGGGAATCAAACCTGGGTCCTTAAGCTTTGTAGGCAAATGGGTTAACCATTAAACCATCTCTCTTGCCTGTTAAGCATCTTTCATATACTCATTGAATATTTTTGTATCATTGTTCATTCATTCATTTTAAAAATTTTATTTATTTATTTGCAATCAGAGAGAGAGAGAGAGAGAGAGAGAGAGAGAGAGAGAGAGAGAGAAAGAACGGGCACACCATTGCCATTGCCCTCAATGTCACTGTCATCTGTGTCCTGTGGTGTCTCATGGACATGTTAGTGCCAGGTATGGAGAAAACACTTTACCCCAACACTTTACAACTATGGAAAGTGGATGTGCAGAAACTACAAACTTTTGCAAAATGAAGTTTAAAAGATCTAAGCAAAAAGCGACGTTTTTCACTCCTCACTTGAAAGTCTCAACACTATTAAGGTGGAAGTTTTCTCTGTATAGTTTAGCTCAATATTGTCCAAAATTCTGACAAGATTTGCTTGTTTTTGTATGCATATGGGTTTGTAGTATGTGGACTGTGTGTGTGTGTGTTGCATATATGTGTGCATGTGCAGATGTGTGAACTCACGTGTGTGAGTCCAGAGGAAGATGTCAGGTGTCCTCTAGCAATCTTCTACCTTATTTCCCTGAGACAGGCTTCCTTACTGAACCTGAAGTTTCCTCTTCCTTCTCAATCACTTTTTTTTTTCCCAATTAGACTGGCCAGGGAGTCCCAGTGATCTTTCTATCTCTTCTTCCTTCAGCACTGCTGTAAGAGGCATGTGCAGCCATGCCTGGGTTTCTGTGTGGGTGCTGGGGATTGAACTCAGGTCCTCATGCTTGCACCGCAAGAGCTCTTACCTGCTGAGCCATCTATTCAGCCCCTGACAAGATCTTTGAAAATACATTAAGAAATTTATTTTAGGATCTATATGGAAAGTCAAAGAATCTGTAATGGCTGAATCAATGGACAAAGAACAAATTTAAAGGACTTTCAAGAACTGCTTTTTATTTCTGTTTTATTTTTCAAGGTAGGGTCTCACTCTAAGGCCAGGCTGACCTGGAATTCGCTATGTAGTCTCAGGGAGACCTCAAACTCTCAAAGATTCTCCTACCTCTGCCTCCCAAGTGCAGGGATTAAAAGTGTGAGCCACCACGCCTGGTACAATAACTGCTTTTAAGCCTTGGTGTGAAGCTACAGTGTCCAATAGTTTGGGACAGATTTAAAAAAAATCTAGGAGTAAATCCAGGTATCCATTTTCAAAAGACTTTCAACAGAGGTAGAATCTTTTAATATTTTGAATTGGAGGTGGCTTTATGATTTTTGAAATAGAGATATGAAGTAGACAATTGCTATTTCTAATTCGAACCCAGGGAACATGTATGAAATATAAATTTTATTATATGGTGGTGAGAATCAAACCCAGGGACTTGTACATGCTAGCCAAAGACTCTCTCACTGAGTTATATCTTTAGCCATATGAATGTATTTGGTAGTTAATTTTGCATACATGTTAATGGAAGTCATCTATGTGAACAGGTTTATACAGCGAGTACAGAGTGAGACCTGGGATGTAGCTCAGTGGTAAAGGGCTTGCCAGTGTGGAGATCAAGTTGTGCCTGGCTTTAAGTTACATAGTATGTGAAACACTGGTTTTCAGGCTGCGCCTTGCTCTAAGTGACTCTGTCTTACAAGCAGTATTTGACTTTATTTTGAGTGTGAATGCAGAGGCAGAATGATTTTAAATCTCCTTTATGAGCCACATGTGGAATCTCACACTTGCCATTGTAGCACTTGACAGAGGTTGAGGAAGAAGGATTGCTGTGAGTTTGAGGCTTGCCTGGGATACAGAGTGAGTTCAAGGTCCATCTAGGCTAGAGGGAGATCCTGCCTCAAAACAACAAACAAGCAAATAAATATGTGCTTTATGCATATAGACATGTAGACACTACTGCCTGTCCAGCATCTTCCATGTGGTACAGACTGATAAATAACTTACTCCTAAAAGTAAAAAGGTACCACATGGGGGCTGGGTGGCTAAAGTGCTTACCGCATAAGCATGAGGACCTGAGTGTGGATCCCAGCACCCACATGCAAGCCAGACATGGTGAGACGTACCTATAACCCCTGTGCTGGGAAGGTGGAGACGGGAGGATCTGTGGGGCTTGATGCTTACCTAGTCTAACTGAATTGGTGAACTTCAGGTTCAGTGAGAGATCCTGTTTCAAAAAAAAAAAAAAACAAGATGAGGCTGGAGAGATGGCTTAGTGGGTAATGTGCTTGGTGGCTAAGCCCAAGGACCTAGGTTAAATTCCCTAGTGCCCATGTAAAGCCAGATGCACAAGGTGGCACATATATCTGGAGTTAGTTTGCAGTGGCTAGAGGCCCTGGTGTGCCCCTTCTCTCTCTCCTCCTCTTCCTCTTTCTCAAATAAATAATTTAAAAATTTAAGAAATACATATTTAAAAAATATGATGAACAGCAACATGTAGCAAAAAATAAAAAGGTACCATCTGTAAACTTAGCAAAGCAGATTGGGAATGTACACGCACATGGATGTATTAAAGCCATAGCTGCAAACCAGAACCAAGCCCTTACGGCACACTGCGAGTCTCAACTGTATGGTACTGAAGCAATTGTAGCTCGGCTTGGTTCCATATGCCTCCAGCAGCCCTCCAGCTGGGTTTGTTAATATCATATCTAACCACATGCAGTCTTTGTATCAACTCTGCCTCTGCCTTCAATAAGGCCTCTGTGAATTCTGTGGCTTCTTTAAACTTTTCTCCCAACCACCACCCCCATACCACTTATTTAAATCTTTATCTAAAAATGCAAAAAGTAGGGCTGCAGCCATGGCCTAACGGTTAAGGCGTTTGCCTGCAAAGCCAAAGGACCCTGGCTCGATTCCTCAGGAGCCATGTAAGCCAGATGCACAAGGTGGCACATGTGTCTGGAATTTGTTTGCAGCAGCTGAAGGCCCTGGCATACCCATTCTGTCTCTCTCTCTCTCTCTGACTCTCTCAAATAAGTAAAACTTAAATAAATTATATATATATATATATATATATATATATATATATATATATATATATATAGAAAAGCCAGGCATGGTGGTACATGCCTTTAATCCCAGCACTTGGGAGGCAGAAGCAGGAGGGTTGCTGTGAGTTCGAGGCCACCCTGAAACTACATAGTCAATTCCAGGTCAGCCTGAGCTAGAGTGAGAATCTACCTTGAAAAAAAAATGTAAAAAGTAGAGATTGCTTAGTGGTTAAGGTGCTTATGTGCAAAGCCTAAGAACTCATGTTTGAATCTCCAGGTCCCATGTAGCCAGACACAAGTGACACAAGCCTGCAATCTTGCACATGCGCATAAGTGGGCATGCCCATTCTCTCTTTCTGTCTCTCTCTGCCTCTTTTTGTCTTTCTCTGTCTCTCAAAAAAAAAAAAAAAATGTAAAAGTATAAAAGAAGTGCTGCACCAAACTTCAGATATTGACTATTTTGGGGGGGGGGAATTGAATCTAGGGTCTCATACATGACACATGATAGCCAAGGGCTCTCCACCATTAAGCATCCCCAGCTCTAGATACTTTCAATCCTTTCTATGAGTAGGAGGGGAAAGCTGATCAGGACAGAAGTTAAGAGATCCTCCCACCCCTACAGAAAAGGGAAGACCCAGGCAGGGTGCAGGACCACAACAAGAAGGCCCTCAAGAGAACACACCCTTATCTCCCACCCAACAATCCCTTCCCCAGACTCTGCTCTTCAACAGAGAAGAAACATTTGAAATTCTGGAAACATCTCCAGGAACATGGTTCAGAACAGGCAGCGCCCTGACCTGATTGGGCTAAGGCCTGCCCCTGCAGTTTTTGGCAGGAAGGATGAGGTGTAAATTGGCTTCTTCCTTTTGACTCTCCTCTTCCTCTCCTTTTCTTCAGAAACATCATTGCTTATAGTAACACTCTGATGTCAGCCAGTGATGCGACTTCAGACCAAAGGTTACATACAGGTGGTTGGAGTTGGAATTCGTTCCGACTGAGCTTGGGCAAGACAACTTGAGATCAGCCGCAGGGTCTGCGCTTTCCTGGTGATCATGGTTCTGGACCACAGGTTCATCACGTTACACTCGTCCTTGGCTCCCTCAGTGAGGCAGAGCCTCGCCAACACCAGCACATGTTCTGCGTCATCCTCTTCCTCCAACTTGAGGGTGAAGGCGCCAGTGTGGCCGGAGAGTTCACAGCCAGAGAAGAAACCATCCATCGTGGCAGGTGCAGAGACCCTGAGACCCCCGACATCCCCAGCCCGAACTCTGCTCTCCTGTGTCCAGAAGGCTAAGGTGGCAATAGTGCTATTGGCAACACTGAAAGGACTGGCTGAAGCCAGGCCTCTTTTCAGCCTTTTTATAACTATTATGCAATGTGTGTGTATTTGTATGATATTGCTGTGTGAAGTGTAATGTGTGATCTGAGAGTTTATATACACTAATACCATTTCAATTAGGATAGGAATATAATATCTGTGTTTGCCAATAGTCAGCGTCCTGCTTCTGTCATATTTCCCCTGCTATGATGGACTTCCCCTTGAAACTGCAAGCTAAAGTCAGCCCTTTCCTTCCCTAAGCATCTTCTGATGATCCTGGCATGTTGTCTGAGCAATGAGACAGTAACTACTACAGCTATCAAGAAAGATTGTGACTAGGGCTGGAGAGATGGCTTAGTGGTTAGGGCACTTGCCTGCAAAGCCAAAGGACCTTGGTTCAATTCCCCAGGACCCACACAAGCCAGATGCACAAGGTGGCACCTGCTTCTGGAGTTCGTTTGCAATGGCTAGAAGCCCTGGTGTGCCCATTCTCTCCCTCTCTCTCCTCTCTCTCTCTCTCTCCTTTCTTTCACTGTCAAATAAATAAAAACGAAATATTTTTTTTAAAAAAAGAAAAATTGGGACTACTTGCTAAACTGCATCCAAGTAAACTCACATAGTTTATGAACTGATTGTTCCTCAATAAATTCTTATGTTATGGAAAGACACAAATCAACCTGTCTGTTTCTGGCATAGTGTGCCCTAGGTTTGATCCTTAGCAAGGCAAAAACAAGACAGTAAATGCACACCTTTGATGGAGAAGTAGCTCAGTGATAGAGCACTTGCCTAGTGTGCAAGAGGCACTAGTGTCAACAAACAATAACACACAGACACAGACACAAGCACACACATACTCACAGTCTACATCATAAGAAGGATCCATAAACACAACCTTTATAATCAGTATTCAGGAATTTCAGCATTTAGTGAGAGGACATAGCCCATAGAAGAGGTGAGTAATGAGCAGATGGCTATCATAGGAGGAAGGGGGTTTTGCTATGAAAGAAGAATAGTTAATCATGTTGAAAGCTGTTACAAACTGGCAAAAACAAATAAACAAACATATCCACAACAAATAATCAGCAATAGAACAATTCTGCTGATGTTGGACAGTTGAGTCTTGGGAGTTACAGGGGTAGATATGATAGGTAGCTAGGCAGACATTAGTCTTGTAGGTCACTGAAGGATGCACCCAACCTCTTGTTTCCCTGGTGACATTAAAAAGGAAACATCACAATTGTTCCTCTACAGGATTTAAAATACCACATGAAATGGAGGAGGAGGGTGGAAGCATCAGATCTTTTGTTTAGGACAAGCTAATTTGAGTTTTACCTCTTGTCCTGGATGGAGAGATGACATTCTAATCTACCCTGCCAGTCACCTGGCTGAGAGACCACCCCTTACCTAAAGGCATGCTAATGAGGTGGGGAGAATATTTATCCCCTGAATGAGAGGCTGCATGAATCTCTCCCTTGGTGTAGTTGCTCATAGACCCTCACTGTGCTTGCTTTTCTGTGCTCTGACTCAAAGTGTAAATTTTTTTTCCCCCTCTTTCTCTTCTTCGGATGCTGGATGAAATCCTAAGCATGTGTGTCCTGACACTTTGGGGCTTTTCCACCTTTTTCTGAATAAATCTATTTTGCTTTGCACATTCTTTGTAGTCTGTGTGCCTAATTTTCTCCTGGTCATGAGATAAAAAAAACTTAACAGTATGAACAATCTGCAATGGATAGAGTGAAGTCATTACTGGAATTGCTGAGTTCAAAGCCTGTGCCTTGGTCGGTCTAATGAGCTAGGCTTGGCCCCCTGCCCTCAATATGCCAATTACAGAGACGATAGTGAAATGCAGAGGATGGAGATTTATTCAATGCCTCCACATTGGGAAGAACAAATGAAGAGGCCAGTGACCCCTCCAAGTCTACATTTGAGGTTCTGACATGAGATTTAAGTTTAAATAGAGGGTAAAAGGTGTGTGTGCATATCTAAGCAGTCATGGTCAAGGTGTGTTCCCACCCATCACTGACACATGGTTGTCCTGCTCCTGGCTCCTTGTCTGCTCTGCAAGTGGCCAGCATGTGAAATCTCTTTCCAAGAGACAAGCCCCAACCCCTCTCTGGCTGGCACCAGAGCCCTAGCATGTTTCTTTCTCAGCCTGAGACTCCTGGGGGAATTCCAATTCCTTGGTGCCCATTGTCTTAGTAGTCTGATGGCCAAAGGAAGCAACACCAGTGTCTATATTTAGAATAACTTCTAGTATTTTGACTATCTTCACTCTCATCAGGGTGGCTATAAAGTAGAGTATGTTCTGGAAAATAGTAGATTGGATTAAACAGGATAATCTCTATGTAAGAGTTTAGGAGGCTGATCCTGAAGTTCTGCTTACACATTCCAAAATGTAAGCACCTGGAGCTGGCAGACACCCTCTTAACTGAGGAACCCAAGTTCGCATCTTTAGTAACTGGATAAACAGACATCCTACATCCTCTAATGTGATTAACTGAGAGAATTCAATATCATTTATGTAGAATGTCTGCCAGCCATGGATAATCTGGATTTAGTCATGAGTAAATAATCAGACAAACCCAAAATGATTTGATTAGATGGCTTTAAAAAAATTCCATGTAGTGAAAGAAAAAAAGGAAGTCTGAAACACTGCCTCAGATTAAAGACTGAAAAACATGACTAGATGGAATGTGTGATACTGACTTGGATCCTGAATCCACAAGGGGGGAAGTGCTCTGAAAGATATTAAGGAAACTGGAAAAATCTGGATATGGGTTATGCATTAGATAATGGCTTTACAATGATGTTAAAGCTTCTAGAACTTGTTATTTCTCCTGTGATTATGTAAGAAAATAATACCGTTCTCAAGAGGATGAAATATTTAGGGAAAGAACGTTATGAAGCTACAAATTTTTCAATTGATTCAGTAAAAGGAATATCTATATATTACATATTGACTATGTGTATACACATAGCAGAAAATTATCAATTTAAATTCTCAATTAAAAAATTCAAGGACTATCAGAGTTGCATAGCACATGCTACATTTTATCATTCACAAAGTGTATCATGTACATATTGGGGAGAATGGTCGTACAGATTGCATTAGTGACAGCACTGGTCTATGGCCATCAATGCCATCTTTTAAATCAACATACAAAATAACAGGCTTCCCTATGGCACTTTCACACATGAGGTGTTTTAGTTTGATTTTCCTTCCTGCCCCTCTCCCTCCATCTCCCTGACCCCCTTTCCCACTTGCATTCTTCTAGTTCCAGTATCCCATTCTTAGGTTTCCGTCACATGTGCCCTATTGCCCTTCCCATCTGTTGTAGTTACATCTGCATTGCTGGAACAAAACACATGAACAAAGCAGCTGATGGGAGGAAAAGAGTTTGTTTTGGTTTATAATCTTAAAAGGATGCTTTGTCATGGCAGGGTAGGATGGCAGAGCAGACGGTGGACATCACTTCTTGCCACAGCAGCTGGCAGAGAGCAGCAAGAGAGTGAGCTGAACTCTGGCAAGGGGGAAGTCTGGGGTAGAACACCCTCAAACCCTACCCTAAGCAACACACCTCCATCAAGGCTCCACCACCTTGGGGAGCAGTAAAGTTCCTTTAGTATTCTTCCCTGAAACCCTCAAGTTTCAAAAGAGTCAGCACTCTTCCTCCTATCCCGAAGCAGGGTGGCTGGCTCAATCTCAATGGTGAAAATCTTTCAAACATTTGCAGCTGAACCAGGCTAGAGTCTCTGGCATGAAACTTTAATTTCTTTCTGTGCCAGCTGACATCTTTCATATCCTTCTGCTCTAGTTCTGTCAAACACATCAGTCCATTGCTTTTAAATTTAACTTTGTTTACATTCTCAGGACCTGGGTGGAGCACAGCCAGTCTCTCACACAGACTGCCCCTAGCCCAGTGTGGACAAAGCTCTTCTTTCCCTCATAAACTGAGCCTGTATGTAACGGAAGATATTTCTGACTTTAGGTCTTTCAGCTCTCACCAGAATGTCCATCATGCTCTGCTTATAGCACTGGAAGGCATCTCTTAGGTCAAAGTTTCAAATCCATCCACATTCCCCCTGCAAATCAGTTCCCAAAGACCAAAAGCCACATGGTCAGCTATGAGGATCCAAATACTCTAGGACCAGTTTTCTGTTGTAGTTACCTTTGCATTGCTGGGACAAAACACCTGAACAAAAGCAGCTGATGGGAGGAAAGAGTTCATTTCGGCTTGTAGTCTCAAAGGGAAACTTCATCATAGGATAGGATGGTAGCGCAGAGGCTGGACATCACTCCTTGCAACAGTAGATGGCAGAAAGCAAGAGAATGACCTGAATTTTTGCAAGGGAACCTGGGGTATAACACTCCAAAGCCCACCCTCAGTGGCACACCTCCTCCAGCAAGGCTCCACCTTCCAAATTGCCACCATCTGGGGACCAAGTCCTCCTCAAAACACATGGGCTTATGGGAGACATCTGACTCAAACGACAACACCATCCCTTTTCCTGGTAACCCTGCTGTGGCTCCATGCTCAGCCATTTTATATTTTGAAAGTTAAGCTCCAGCCAGGCGTGGTGGCGCACGCCTTTAATCCCAGCACTCGGGAGGCAGAGGTAAGAGGATCGCCATGAGTTCAAGGCCACCCTGAGACTACATAGTGAATTCCAGGTCAGCCTGGACTAGAGTGAGACCTTACCTCGAAAAACTAAAAAAAAAAAAAAAAAAAAAAAAAAAGAAAGTTAAGCTCCATTTTTCAGCAGTGTCATGGCAACAAAGACAATGGAAGTGACAGCTTTTGATGAACCCGCACTTTATCTTTCAACGTTGGCTCTCCTGATTGGTCTTCATGCTATTTGCCTCATTTTCAAGCACCCAGTTGATCAATGCCTGCCTTGATCTATTTAAACACCTGCTCCTAGCCTCCTTGTGGTAGTCATCAGTCTCCTCAGACTCACCAGATGCCAGAGGAAGAGATACACCTGGAACACCTGCTTAAGATGCTTGTACTTGGGCAGTGGACCAGTTCCTCAAACATTCCTGGGGCCACTTGTGCTTGGGCCATTGGATCTTTTTATGACCCAATGACATGTTAGAGCTGCTTTTGGGTGACCAGATATGTGCTCTTGGTGCCTGTACTTGCTCCTGCCTTGGAGAGACACCTGCAACTCATGGCTCTCATTGTAATAGGAACCACTGCTCTGGCAGACTCCAGCTCCTGCAGGACCCTCTCATTTCTTTCTAGAAATTATGACGCCTTTCAGTGGGACCCCTCTTGGATGGTATCCTAAGGCCTGCCAAGGGTTTAAAGCTATGACACTCAATGAGAACCATGTTGATGGGTATCCTGGGGTGTTCAAGGGTTCAGCACTATACCAACAACACTCTTCCTTAGCAAACACTGCCACAGAGAGCTCAGAGTTCAGAGTCGTTACTGCTACCTTTGAACTCTCTTGGTTGGAAACTACTGCCATGAAGAGTTCATACTTCAAAACTTTCATTTTGCATTGTATTTCTGGGCAAATAAAGTCCTTCTTATTTGTTCACGCTTCGTTATCTGTTTGTCCTCTTCATTCTTAAAGTAGAGAGACAAGAACACCAGAATAAACTATATCAATGTTTCTCATTCTGATATTAGGATACCTCATTTAATATAGTATTTTCTAGTTCCATCTATTTTCTTGCAAATTTCATAACTTTATTTTTCTTTATGGCTCAGCAAAATTCTATTGCGTATTTGTACCACATTTTCAAAACCTATTCACTGGTTAATGATATCTTACACTGATTCTATTGCCTTGCTATTGTGAATACAGCAGCAATAAACATGAATGTCTAAGTATCTCCACGTTAGGATACCCAGTCCTTTGGGTATATGCCCAGATATGGCATATCTGAGTCATGAAGTAGTTCTATTTTTAGTGTTTTGAGAAACCTCCACATTAATTTCAATAGTGGTTATACCAATCTATACTCCCATTAGCAGTGAATAAAGGTTCCTCTTTCCCCACAGCCAGTCCAGGAGCTGTTGTCAATTTTTTCTTGATGACGGCCATTTTGACTAGGGTGAGATGGAATCTCAAAGTAGTTTTTTCTTTTTTCTTTTTTGGTTTTTGAAGTAGGTCTCTCTCTGGCCCAGGCTGACCTGGAATTCACTATGTAGTCTCAGGGTGGCCTCGAACTCATGGTGATCCTCCTACCTCTGCCTTCTGGCTCAAAGTAGTTTTAATTTGTATTTCCCTGATAGTCAATTATGTTGAATACTTTCAGAAATATTAGATATTTATGTTCCTTCTTTTGAGAACTGTAATTCAGTTTACTAGCTCATTTTTTTGCTTGGTAGTTTTGGTTTCTTTAATGTTTAAGTTTTGTAATCCTTCATATATTCTAGATAGTCACCTCCTGTTTGAAGTATAACTGACAAAGATTTTATCTCATTCTGTAGACTTTCTGTTCACCTTGATAGTTTGCTTTTGTGTGTGTATGTGTGTTTTAATTTCACATCAATGTAATTTGAAAGGTAAATTTTTGAGATTTAAAAAGAGGAACCAGAGAAGATACCAATGAACTTTTCCTCAAAGTAGCCAATCTAATTCAACCTGACTTGAAACCTAACTTATATCTCTAAGGGTGGAACTTTTATACACAATCAAATTAACTAATATAATCTATCCTGACTTGATGTCTAATTTACGCACCTGAGGCTATAAGAACCCCTGTTCCAAGTCTTCAAGAGGCTATACCAATACCTGGATACCAACTTGGGAGCTTTCTGTTTTACTTTCTTTCCTAAAACACAGTCTTGTTTATTTTGCCCCTCTGCTGTGTATGCTCCTGTACTTTTTGTGTGTGTGTCACAAGACAATGAACTCAAGTGCCAATGGCTGGAGGATTTTAGTGACCACTGAGTGTCCAGTGCTCTAACATCTAAATTAAGCCCATCCAGAGCCAATAGAGTCTTCATTGCTCTCAAAACCTGAAACAGGGCTGGAGAGATGGCCTAGCACTTAAGGAGCATGCCTGTGAAACCAAAGGACTCATGTTTGACTCTCCAGGTTCCATGTAAACCAGACACACAAGGTGAACAAGTGCACAATGTTGCACATGTGTACAGGGGTGCACGAGTTCAAATGCAGTGGCTGGAGGCCCTGGCATGCCAATTCGCTCTCTGTTTCTCACAAAAAAATAACAACCTTGCAGCAATAGTACCTTGAAACCTTAAAAGCATGACCCTAACTCCAAAAGCATTTAAGAAAATTTGAGGAAAGTTACTAATTTCAAAAGAAAAATATACATACATATACATACAAAGATACACACACCTATATACACACACAAACTATTGAAATTATCAAATAATGCTTATAATTGATTGAGAGATACTGAGTCTCATTATGGATAATGCCATTGATTTAATTCCTCTCAGTGTCCCCAGTTTTCACAAAAAAGTACATAAAACACTTGTTCAGTGTGAGAAGAAAGGATTAAGAGACATAAAATCAATTGTTGTGAGAATATTAAGACAATATTTTGAACTATTGATAAATGTTTCCAGTAGGTAAACTGGGTCTTTTCAACTAAGAATAATTGTGAGACATACTGTGTTGAACAATTCAACAAACTATTTAATTAAAAAGGAAATGTTGAATGATAATGAAGTAAGTTTGTTTAAAAGTCAAAAAAATGCTTATTTGTGCATTTAATAACAATGTTCTAACCACTGAGCAATCTGTCTAGCCCTGGAAGCAATTCTTTTATGCTTGGTAGAATAAATTTGCAGGTCTTGAATATGTATCTATTCTGCATTATATTCTTAAGTTACTTTCTGCCACATACTCTAATGCAAACTGTATAGTAAAGTGCATTACCTTTCAAACTCTCAAAAAGTTAAGTTCAATATTAATGGTTTCTCTACTCTGTAACATCCTGCTAAATCTTCCCACAAGTTGACTAATGATGAAAGTCGTCTTCAGGCTTCTGGCTGCTAGGTCCTGGAGAGCTTGAAAATGAATGTGTTTTGAGAAGTGAGGTGCATATTTAACAGCCAGGAGGAAATCCTGCACTAAGGATGGCTGTCAATCAAAACCAGCATTCTTGTTCTTTCATAAGCAGAAAAATGCAGATAAAAATGAACACAACTGATACAATTAAATAAACAGGAAGCATACAACTAGAAAAATCTGAGGTTTCCTAATTGTATCTTTGCTACAGATCCTTGAAATACAGTTTATTATAATGTTGCTGGAATTAAAGATACCTATTTATTAGATTTACAGAGAGAAGTAAAGACTGTTTAGTACTTTCAGACTATATTAATTTTACACCAAGTGCCTAATCCAGGCCACAGGATTAAGAGTCTTTGCTGATATCTACGCAGTCTAATGCATCTATTCACAGTTTTCAGTTATTGTTACTAAGATCTGCATTTTAATTGTGTTATGGCTCCTGTTACAGAAGAGGGCACTATGAAGAAGCAATGACTCCATGTCACTGCCTTACTTTACAGCCTTGACAAAGCAATATGCACTCTGCCTCAGTTTCTTCCTCACTGAGGTCACGCCGTAGCCCCGGTGCTGCAGGATGTGAGCTCATAGACAATGGACATTATGCATGCTAAATTGTTACCCTCCCTAATGATGTACATAATGTATAGAAGATAACTCACATAGATTGCAAGGTGTGAGTAGAATGCAGAGGAATTTCAGATAGCGTCTGCTCAACATTGCAACATTGAGATCTGGACATGTTATTCTTCATGTCCAGGGAATTTGTATTCAGCACTATAGTAATGCCAATAACACAAAACATGGATTTCACTAGATTCGATACATGGCTGAAGCATATATTGAATTTTGTTTATCTAAAAAATGCTATTGCATAGTGGGGAGTTATCAAGGAAAGATCTTAGGAGATATCTCTAATGGTGCTTTTGATAACAACTACAGTTCATGTCAGTCTTTTCTGTCTTCACTAAAGTTAGGGACAGAGCTTTTTTAGGGTGGCTTCCCCCCCCCCAAGAAATATTCCTTAAATGTGACCTCTTTAGAAGTTGTCATTAGACTTTGAAGCTAGCATTTAAATTTTCTATTGAAAGCCGGGCGTGGTGGCGCACGCCTTTAATACCAGTACTCGGGAGGCAGAGGTAGGAGGATCGCCGTGAGTTTGAGGCCACCCTGAGACTCCATAGTGAATTCCAGGTCAGCCTGGACTAGAGTGAGACCCTACCTCAAAAAAACAAAAAAAAGAATTAAAAACATTTTTTTCTATTGATTCTTAAATCTGATTTTACAAACAAAAGAAATGTCCTACAATTTTTTACTTTGCTGCATTTTATGTTCAGATAAGTTATAACAGAAGACTTGAACAAAACTGAAAGTACAAATGGAAGTAAATGAAACTTGTTAAAAAATTGATACGTCGAGGGCTATAAGCTCATCCAGAATCATATACAGGCAAACTAATTAAATCAGAGTTCATGCATGTGCCAATATTGTAATATACAAAGAGCATCCACTGTGTGGGAGAGAGGGAGGGATCATGCATTATACATCAACGAGGAATGCAAGAGGGTAAGTGGTGTCCTTATTGCTATTTTTGAAAATATTTGGGTCAGTGTTTCTAAGCTTGGCAAAACAACAATTTCTTCATAAGCTAGATTGGCTCTTCACTGTTCAGAAAAACTGCTGACAGCTGTGACTGTGATGCTCATTACTGAGTTGAAGGCCTTTACCACTGCCTCACGGTCTTAATTCTTCCTTCATATGAGTGAATGGATCTATCCATACCATCAACCTTACCTAACTGCTTATATACAGATTATTTACAACTTGTATATAATATGCAATTGATATATATATATATATATATAATTACAAAATAGTACTGGCTTATTAGAGAACAAGATTCAAGCAATTCTGAAATGCACACAGTAGAAAACAAAAGTCTGTTTTCTCAGTGAGTCTTTTCATATGTGTGCTTACATATATGTTAATTTGTGTTGTTCTCATATAGTGGTGCAAAGACACTTTTATACTTGTCCTCTGGTGGACATATGGAAGAGTTTTAGAAGACAGTGACATTTAAAAATGAGCAATCTAGTCTTTCATTTGTTTATAAGGTAGGGTCTCATTACATAGTAGCCCAGGCTGGCCTCCAACTCATGATCCTCCTGCTTCCACCTTCAAAGTGCTTAGATTAGAGGCATATAGCACCACACTTGGTTACAGTGAGCATCTTTACAAGTTAACTGATACACACATATATGGGTGAAAAATAATTCACAAAATAAAACATATCCCTCTTAATTCCAGTGCATTCTGATATTTTGTTTGAGTCTATCTGATTGTTAAATGAGTGGCTCACAATTCACAATTGGTATACAGCACATAACTTGGGGTGGAAATAGTGTGTCATTGTATATGTACACACTTAATTTTATAAGATAAAAAAATCTGTTTTCTAATTAATTTTGTAGCCATTAGTAGATGAGAGTTTTCAGCAGCTTTATTTCTGTCTCAGTACTTGATTTCATCAGCTTTTAATTCTTGTCAATCCATGTGTGTGTGGGTCATTACACGTCATTACAGTTTATATTCCATAAGGTCTGGCACCTTTCCATATGCCCATTTCCCTTTTTTGTGTGTCTCTATGACCTCTGTGACCTTGATTATTTTCTACATGGTCTATTTCCTTTTTGAATCTGATGTATACCTGACATATTCTGGATACCAGGCCTTCAGTTCTTTTCAATTTGTGGCCTTTTCTTCCCCACCTTCTAAAAATTGTGTTATTTAGTGAACAAAAAGCTCTTACTTTTGATGTAAGTTAATTTTTCAGAGTTCTTTAAGGGTGGTGATTTTTAGATCTTGCTTAAGAAATCTACTGTGAGTTTATGAAAACATTCTCACTCACATGATCTCTGAAAAGTTGTATATATTATTAAAGTATTATTTCTTTTCCTTCCTTCCTTCCTTCTTTCCTTCTTTCTTTGAGAGAGGGAGAGAGAGAGAAAATGGGCACGCCAGGGCCTCCAAACACTGCAAATGAACTCCAGATGCATGTGCCACCTTGTGCATCTGACTTACATGGGTCCTGGGGACTTGAACCTGAGTCTTTAGGCTTTACAGGCAACTTCCTTAACTGTTAAGACATCTCTCCAGACCTAAAAGTTGTATATTTTGACTTCTAGGTCTTTAACCTGTAATTAATTTTATATGGTTTGCAATAGAAGCCCTATTTTATGATTTTTATATAAATATAATCAATAACTTCAAATAATCCCCTGTAGTGCCTCTTTTCCCCTTCTGCAGGTCGGCTCTACCATCATATCCTCAGTGTGAGTCTGCTTCTGGGCTCTCAGTGCTGTTCCACTGGCTGGTTTGTCTACTCTCGTGATAACACACACATCATCATACAGCATAATTATGAGGCCTGGAATCTGCTAGGCCAGGTTTTTTCAACTTGCTTTTTTCTTCTTCAGTAATATCTTGACCTTGGTTTATCTATATTAAGTTTTGAATGAGTTTTACAATTTCACCCAAAATAACCTTTGGAAATTGTTAGTCAGAATTGCATTGAATCCCTTGCTCAATTTGTGGAGAAATGACTTATTTAGAGAGGAAACTTTTCCATTTTATTTGGGTCTAACTTTAATGTCTCTTAATATGTTGCATAATTTCTCTGAAGAGATCTTTCTATCTTGTTAAATTTATTTATGGTTTAATATATGTATTGCTGTTGTAACTTTGTTGTGTAAAAGTGAAACATATTTTTAAATGTTTGTTTTCATATGTACAGATTCTCTGGAGTTTCTTTTCAGTTCTAATGTTCAATCTGTAAATCATTTGAGTTTTACACAGAGAATATCATATCATCTATCATAATACATTATTTTTCATTTTTGATTTTTATGCTTGTTTGTATTTCCTTACTGTAATATCTTAGCAATGATCTCAAATGCAACTTGAAATAGAAGTGATGGCAGAGGATTTTGGTTTTGTTCCTGATTTTGAGGGAAGGCTCTCAGCTATCTATCACTAACTGCTTTGTGCTCTTGTTCAAGTTTTGCTGTTGCTTGTGGAGACATGGAAAGCTTCCATGATTCCTGCAAAAATTTATGCACTTGGCTTGGTGCCCTGTGTGGTCAACTTGCCTGACCACTTCAATGGCTTTCCTTAACTTTCATGGCCCCAATTGGGTAGCCAATGAGGATTACTGGAGGGAAAGGGAAGGGGGCCGAGAGAGGGAGGAGAGGTGTAGGGCAAGGTCTTTATCCCCTGGTGCTTTCACTGTGCATCTTCTATTCCTTGTGAGCTAGCTGTATCGCTGGGCCGCCCTACCCCACCTCTCTCTCTTTTTCTTTTAGCTAATTTTTTGTTAGTAATTCCACTGTAGCCAGAAAGTATGCTGTGTCTAACACTTGAAATTTCTGGAGGGCATATTTACAGCTTAACTCAGGTCAATTTTCAAATAATTATTGTATCTGCTTAAAAATTGTGTTTGGGCCAGGGCTGGAGGTACACATCTATAATCCCAGCACATGGAAATTCTTAAGCAGGAGGATTATGAGGATGAGGCCGACCTGTGATACATTGCAAGACCCTGTCTGGAAAGAAAAAAGCAAAGCAAGAAACAATGACAAATTTAAAAAAATTGTATTCTGCCGTGACTAGATGTAATGACCACTGTGTTGGAACCATGTCTGTTTTTTGTTTTGTTTTGTTGTTGTTGTTTGTTTTGCTTTTTGAGGTAAGGTCTCACTCTAGCCCAGGCTGACCTGGAATTCACTATGTAGTCTCAGGGTGGCCTTGAACTCATGGGGATCCTCCTACCTCTGCCTCTCAAGTGCTGGGATTAAAGGCGTGCGCCACCACGCCCAGCTGAAACCATGTCTTGAGAATCTGCTTTGTACCTGGCCTCATTGTGGACGATGTGGATGTAGCCATGAACAAGGAGACAGAGATTCCCTGGCTGTGGTGTAGCTGTAGCAGGGTGTGTGCTTCGCTTTTACGAAGCTGTGGGTTCAATCCACAGCACCAAAAGAAAAAATGCGGAAAACAACAACAATGCTGTTTTTAGGAGAGCCCATTCTAGGAGAAAAATGAGAATGCAAAATAAAAAAGCAGAACCAGTGATATATGTGATAATAGTAGAGGTAATGGGGGAGACTAACATGTGCTGGAGGCAAATTTTGATAGTATTTGTCAAAGTTGGCTTCTTTAAAGACCGAAGGAAGAGGGAAAGACATGCAAATCTTTATGAAATTGAATGCACAAGTCATAGTATTATTAGCTTTTATTCCAACAATTTTATTCGATATGTATTCTGGATATTCCTTCCACTTCTTTCTCTCTTTTTTGCATGTGTAAGCATGTGCCTGACATATGCGCATGTGTAAATTCATGCTCATGTGCAGGTCGGTGCATGTGTGTATAACAGGTGCGTGTGCGCATGGGCACACAGGCACATGGAGGCCAGAGGTTGATGTGGGTGTCGTCCTCTACTGCTTTCCACCTGGTTTTGAGACACAGTCTCTGCCTGAGCCCTTTGGCTAGACAAGCTAGCCAGCCAGCTCAGGTGTTCCTCTGTGTCCATCTCCCAGCACTGACTCCAGCTGTGTGCCAGCTCACCCATTTTGCATGGGTGCCGGGGATCCAAACTCAGGTCTTTATGTATGTGGGCCAATTACCTTACCCACTGACTCTCTACATACTTCTTAAAGCCTTTGAAAATGTGTAGAAGTTTCTTTCAGGTTACTACAATTGTTCGTATTTTTTTTTCCATCAATCTGAGAATAAGCCTTTTATCCTAGACCATATTTAAGACAAATTTTGGAAACTTCTTTTCATCCAGATATATTTTCTCCTAAACAATATTGCAACATTACTGTTTTAAATGATTACTTATGGTAAATTCATTGTATTTAAATTAATGTATCTAGTCCACTAATATGACCATTTATAACATTTTTCTTCATAGGAAAATACCTCTCAAATCTGCATTTTGTTTGTTTTATTTGAGTTTGGTTTTCTTGAGGGTCTCACTAGATAACCTAGGTTGGCCTAAAACCCACTATATAACCCAGGCTGACTTAGAACTTGAGACCTTCTTGTGCTTGTGTACCTAGTGCTGGATCACAGGCACACACCATGTCTTCTCAGTTCTGCAGAACCAGATAACGATCTATATAAGTATTTATATCTATATCTATATCTATGTATATACATACACATACACATATGTATTATTTTATTTTTGTCTTGTTTGATTAAAAATTTCTCCTTTTCCTACTGCAAAAGACTTAATGAGGCTGAAATAACTTAATTTTAATGCTTAATTTGAAATTTCTAGTTAAAGTATAAATTGCATAGGTTGTAGAAAAATGCAAATTTTCTTTAACAATGAATTAACAAAATGGTTGAATATATGTAAGTATTATTTCTTGGCCTTAGTCTTTTTTTTTTTTTTAGTTTTTAGAGGTAGGTAGGTCTAGCCCCAGGCTGACATGGAATTCATTATTTAGTCTCAGGGTGGCCTTGAACTCATAGTGATCCTCCTTCCTCTGCCTCCCAAATGCTGGGATTAAAGGCGTGTGTCACCATGCCTGGCTAGAATTTTCTTTTTATCAATAAAAAACAAGTTGTTATACTGGTTTACTTTCTTTCCCAGTCTTATACCATCTTGCTTATAAGACATTTTCCAAGATAAATAAAGATGATACTAGTAGTTTCTTATTTTTCTGAATGAGGAAAAATCTTTTCTTTGAGGCTTTTATTGTATCTATATTTCTCTCTCTCTCTCTTTCTGTCTCTTGACTCTTTGAAAGAGGGTCTTACTGTATAAACCAGGCTGGCCTTGAATTTATGGTGATCCTTCTGGCTCTGTCTCCCGAGTGCTGGGATTACAGGCATGCATCAACATCTGAGGCTTCTTTTCTTTTTTCCTCTTTTCCTTTCCTCTTCACCTTCCTTTCCTTTACTTCCTCCCTCCTTCCTTCTTTCCTTCTCTTGCCCTTCCTTCCTACCTTCCTCCCTTCCTCCCTTCCTTCTTCCCTCCCTTTCTCTCTCTCCCTCCCTCCCTCCCTTCCTTCCTTCTTAGAGTCTCACTCTGCAGCCAGGCTGGCTTCAAAGCCATAGTCATCTTGCTCTAGCTTCTGAGTGTGTGGGATTACCAGAGTAAACCATCGAGCTTCTTTATTTTGGAAAACAATTGATAAATGTTTAAAAGTATTTTTAAGTATTTGTGAGAAAGGTAAATGCATAGGTGTATATTATATGCTTTCCATAGAGGGGTTGGAGAAACAAGAGGAGGTGGAACCTAAAAATATGGTTTGTAGTTGAAGCTTAAACTGATAAGAATAGCTCAAAGGAGAATGCTTAATGCTTGACTTAAAACCTTCTGTGTGCTGGATATGGTGTTCTGTGATCCCAGCAATCAGGAAGGCTGAGGCAGGAGGATCAGGAGTGAAAACCAATCTAGGCTACATAGTGAGACACTATCTTAAAAACAATAACAACAACAACAAAGGCAAAAAACTTTTAGCAGGGCGTGGTGACACATGCCTTTAACCCCAGCACTCAGGAGGCAGATGTAGAAGGATTGCCATGAGTCAGCCTGGGCTGGAGTGAGTGAGACCCTACCTCGAAAAGAAAAACAACAAAAAACTTTTGTGTTTCATCAATATAAATATTCTAATTTTTGCCAATGTTCAGCATATTACAGTGTTTTATAAAGTCAACAATATGGCATTCATGCACATATAAAATGAATATGTCAAATATTTTAGTCAGCTCATTAATTAACACAGGAATTACATGATAGACTACTTCAAGTAAAATGAGGAATGCTTAAATAAGTGTGCTCATTGATGTGAATTGCTTGACTTTTTAGGAACAGCAACATTTGAAAAATATTTTATTGTTTTTTTGAGAGAGAGAAAGAGAGAGAGAGGAGACACACACAGAGAGAGAGAGAGAGAGAGAGAGAGAGAGACAGAGAGAGAGAGACAGAGGCATAAGCAAGTGCCTTAACCACCAAGCCATCTCTCCAGCCCAGGAACGACCACATTTTATCCTTGGGGTCAATCTGTTCTGTGAGGGAAAAACAAATCATGTCTTTATGGGAAAAATTCACTTGCATCTTTATGGACGAGAATCCTTTATATCACTATCCCTTTCCTACAACTTCTAGGGCATTATAAAGCAACCCAGTTACTGAAAAGACAGTCAAAGGTGTGCACCCACATCACATCAGATCATCTCCAGACGGAACCCAAACATCCAGTGACAGAACACACTGGGATAGCTTTTGCTCATTTACAATGAATAATGTAAGTTTTTCTTGGCAGAAAAGACACTAAGTTGAATGATCATCTTAAAGAGGACTGAAACACTTTTCTGATGCTAGGCAGGATGGTGTGATAATCTACGTGGTAATCTAGCTCCGTGGAAGCCAGAAGTCACCAGTTAGAAGATTGTAAGATCAGACACACGCTGGGGAAACCATGGGAGGGCTTCCGGCAGCCTGCGAGATACGAACAGGGTCATTCAATCTCTTGCATTTTAATAGTTTAATGGACAAGATGACCACAGTCAGCTGAGAGCTCAGTTCTACTTCCTTCAACTTCCATGGAATTTTGCAAAACAAGAAACACCAAACTTATTCATTAATGGTAACATCTTCCAACGTTAAAACAAACAAACAAGCTAACAAAACTTTCTTTGCCTTTCAAAGGCCAACCTAGCACGTAAACACTTCCCAAGACCTTGGCTTTACTACGATGGAAAACCACGACTGGTGAAAAGAGATGCACTTGGTCTAGCAATGACTTTTAAAGTGCCCTGCTCATAGTGGACAAAGGTACTTCTGGTCTACTTTACCTGGCTTTGTCCCCATAAGAAACACTAGCTCCCTTTTGATGATCTTTGAGTCAACCACCTTGGTCAGGGATCAAACTGGATCTAGTTGCAGCAGTGAAATCTAATCTCTGGCCATTCTTATGATTGTGACGTGCCGCTGGGCATTCTTGAGCAGAAGCTCGGCACTGATTCCAACAGGCAGCATACCAAAGCAGTTAACTTCTGGCAGTGGCTAGAGGAAAAAAATAAAATAAAAGACTTCTGTTGCTGTAGCCAGGCTTTCTGGGTGATTCGAATGTGGGTTTGAACAAATGCTACTAACCTGAATCTGCACAAGTCACTTAACTTTATTCTCTGTGCCTCAGTTTTCCTAGCTTTAAAAGATGAGCAGTTTTATTTTTCTCACAGAGCCATGGTAAGATTAAGTAAATACAAAATGTGACCCCTGTTAAGTATTATATCCGTGTTTGCTTTTGTTCTAAATTAACACAGTTAGTTCACAAAATAAAGCTTGAAAAATGTTTCCATAAGTAGTAGACTTTCAAATATTTTCAAATACACAAAAATATGTGTATATGTGCACATATATTGTATAATAGGTATAAACAAATAAGCTTATTGGTTGAGGAGAGAGATATATAGATAGAAGGAGAGAATAGAAGAATTGGAATATATACATTATTTGTGCTTTCCGGACAGTCAAATGGGAAGTCCACAGGTCAAATGCTGAAAACTAGAAAATCTTGGGCAGCAGCTGACCTTGCAGTCCACAGGTGGGATTTCTTCTTCCATGGGGAAACTTCAATTTTTCAAATCTTTCAGAAGATTACACTAGGCTCACTCAGATTATCAAGGGTTTATCTCCTTTGCTTACCATCATTGGTTGCACATGCTAATCACATATGCAGAACACACTCCTAGCAATACCCAGAATAGAATTCACATGGATAGCTCCAAGCCACCACCAAGCTGACGGGACAGTCTTCATCAGAAGACACTGTGAGGACCAAGCTACATCTCCTGGTCCTTTAGAGAAGGGTTTGGAGGGAGGCTTTATCCTGGTGCTGCCTCCAATTCTGGTGGCCATTCCTTGCATGGATTGTGAGAAACACAACCAGGCAATAATTTGTTGATTACTTCCAGGTACCAATAGCCTTTATTTAATTTTTCCTCTTTTTGAGAAGCACTGAGAGAAAACATCAAGAAGAAGTCAGTTGTTCTAAGCACAAGGTTTGTCATATTCTGTTGTCCACTTCAGGAGACAACTTTTCTCATAGCACCTACAGAAAGCTTTGGAGTAAAAGGGAGGTCTTGCTCTTCTTCTACTAAAAATCCCAGAATTATTAGATTTCAAGTGAATAGCTATCCTTCTTCCCCATTTTGCAAAGCATGAATTGAAACTCAGAAATCTCCAAATTCACAAAAAAATCCATGTCTGAAATAGGAATACAATGCACTTTCTTATGCATTGTATTCCTATTTCTAGTCATCTGATTCCTAGTCATCTGATTTTTCTACTCTTTTTTTTTTTTTTTTACCTTTCTTTTATTTTTGTTTAACACATTTCCCTCCCTTAGCTCTTCAAATTCTAATGGCAAAAGTCCTGGTATCAAATTCAATGAGGCTATGAGGTGTATTCTGACTTTTTAAGAAAGTTATTAATTCCTAGTACTGTTATTTCTTAATGTAACAGGGTGAGTATCGTGCTTGACAACACAATGATACAGATGAGCACAGGAAAACCTAAGGAGAAAATTGATGGATTCACTATAAACCAGAATGGATCTGTATTCCATCCTTATATCTTAGCCTGTGTGAAAAGGAGTGCAGAAAGCTTTGTTCCATTAGTTTCTAGAAGCAGAGGGTGACAGAACATGTCATAAAGAAATCAGTAAGATTCATTTTATGTGTACACCCATCTATATGAATGGAGACAAGGTGATTTTATGTTATAAGTTACATGTGACTTTATATATCTCTTTATGCAAACATACAAGACCCCTGAGATAATCAAGTGCTATTTTTTCCCTCTTCATCTGAGTGCCTAGGACATCCTTTGCCTTATATGTGGCCATTTACCTAGGTGGTAAATTAAGATTGTCCCACTTGCCTTAATATGGGTGGTTGCTGATCACCAAATGCTTTCCACTTCCCAGCTGTTCTGAGATGGAGTACATAGCCTTTGATTATGGGTTGTTTAAAAGATAAATTATTGGGCTGGAGACATGGTTCAGCAGTTACTTGGATGCAAAGCCTGATGGCCTGGATTTGAGTTCCCAATATCCATGTGAAGCCAGATGCACAAAGTGTTGCATGCATTGGGGTTTGTTTGCAGTGGAAGGAGGCTGTGACAGACCCATATTCACTCTCTCTGTCTCAAGTAAATAAATAAAAATAAAAAGATAAATTCTTCAGAAACATGTTCAGCATATGTGTGAGCTATTTTTGAAAACTAACAAGAAGAATGATAAAACATGGATCACATGACATTAAAACTGAATCCTCACTTCCTTATACAGGGTGAAATGGGAAAGGACATAGAGGTTTAATGACAAAGTCGAGGTGTTTTGTATTTATTCAGTGCTATGTTGAACTTTTATTTATTTATTTGTTTATTTTTAGTTTTTCGAGGTAGGATCTCACTCTAGCTCAGGCTGACCTGGATTTCACTATGCAGTCTCAGGGTGGCTTTGAACTCACAGCGATCAGCCTACCTCTGCCTCCCAAGTGCTGAGATTAAAGGCGTGCGCTGCCATGCCCTGCTCTATGTCACATTTCTTGATAAGCATCGAATTGGGCTTGTAATTCATCTCAAAGCAATTATAAGAAGCACTTCAGAGCTTCCATAGCTCTTTTATATGTCCATAGGATTTATAAAGGTCCATTTATTGTACTTCAGGATCAAACTCACAAGAAGGGAAAGTGGAAAAGCTAAAATCCAGGTTATCACACCTCCTCATGACAGCAGAGCATATGCCCATAGCACCTTACCCAAGTCATGCATGAATGTCAGCACTCAGCAACTACTTAACCAGTGAGACCTTGGTAGGTTACGTTTGTTGAAAGTTGAAGCTATTTCTAATTTGGTGCCTATAAATTGATTATTTTAGATAGACATGGAGTTAACTAAAATTTGTTGTATGTGAATTCTAGGTCAAGTTTAATTTTAGGTAGTGTGTATACTTCAGAACAAAATCTGAAATGTACTGTACTGAAATTTTTTAACTTGAAAACTTTTAGACCAACTTTACATGACCATAATAATACTTTTCCCATAGGAGTAGGAGCCACCTGTGGATGAGGTCATTTGTCACTTGTAGCTAGTACATTTTTCTCTTAGGTAGGATGGTATCCGTCATGTCTAATAATGGCAGCAACCATTTACATTTATTGAATATTCTCTTAGTAGTCAGCCATTACATTAATTACATAATATCAAAATGTTAATTACTCGTACAACATATATTAATTTAATGTAGGTATAGCTTTAGGTATTTTTAGCACATGACAGTGTTTGATGCTTGCTACGCCTTGCAAGTGGGTTTGTTATCTCCATCCTAAAGGGGAGAACTAGACGCATGAGACTCAGAGGAGTTGTGGGAGTCTGAATAGAAAGTGTCAGAGCCAAATTTCAAGGGGTCAATCTGTCAGAATCCAATAGGTCTACAACCTGTCTTTCATGGGTTCTGGGCTCGACAAACAAATGAATGACTTTCTTTGGACTATATATGACTTGCATGCAAATTTCTTGGCCTGCCCTTTATTTGAAGGCGCTATGGGGAATTCTGACTTCCAGGCTCCTTTGCTATGTTCTCAGGTAGATAACTAGTTTACAGCGGCACGGGAGTGGACGTCTAGGTGTGGAAGCTGTGGGTGTGTGCCGGGGGTTCTGCTCTGCACTATTTGTTCACATTGCATACAGCAAGCTGATTTACCATCAATTGCCCACCAGGAAGAAGACTCCTTACTCTGCTTTCCTTGCAGATCACCAGTTTTATAATCATCTATTCAACTGAAGTCATTTTGAAGAAGATTTTGGGTTTAAAGGTGTGGTGGGGTAAGGGATAGCTCAGTAGGGGTGAAGTCTTTGCCTAGTATACAGACAGGAGGCTCCGGGTTCTTCAAATGATGTGCAGAATCCACCCAATTCTGAAAAAAACATGCGAAGTGTAAAAGATCCTCCTGATCTCTCTAGGCAAGGAGATCTATGGAGGAACCTATGGGTGCTGTCATTATAGCAGGGAAGAATGCCTGGGGTAGCTTGCAGACTTAGTCAGCTCTAAGTCAAGTATTGGATGCTAATGATGAGGAAGTGACCTTATGTTACACACAATAATCTAAGATTGTCATAGATCATTGTCTTAACTCATTCTTGAGAAAACAATGACCAGACAGTAACAGTTAAAAGCTTTTATATGCTTTCTACATATAAGGAGATTCACAATGGTCTGGTCAGATTTTTTTTCATTCAATCATGTCACACAAACCTCCGTAAAGCAGGCACTGTAACTTTATTTTACAGATGAGGACATTGAGCAAAGAGAGAAGCTTACCAGGAGTCACCCAACTGGTCAGGAATAGAAGTAGGATTTAAAACCATATCTAGCTAATTCCAGAGTCCACATTATCAAGTTTTTTTTCCAAATTGCTTCACAAAAATTTATAATATCTCTTAGGTTGCAAAACCATCATGCTTTGCAGGAGGTCTGTGAGAACCCTCATGTATTCACAACTGACTTTTCTCTCATATCCTGTAGGTCTGGCCCTGATCAGCAGTGGGAAACCCCTGTTCTTCCTCTTTCTTAAATGTTGCTGGAATACCATGCCCAGGGCCACCAAGCCAGAAATACAGGCGTCTTCTGATTGCCCCATTGTCCTGGTTGCAAGGCTCTGGTGGCTCTGCCTTGTGCTTTGCACTGTGCTTTGAATGCATCTGACCTTTCCTACCTTCCCCTAGTACTTGAGCTCAGAGCTTATCTGCAAATCAGAAATCATTTCCTCCTTGTCCTCTTATCTTCTTCACTATTATTAGTGATTAGTATCAGTATTAGTTTAAGTCATGCTATCATTATTCCACAATGCAACCCAAAGCAAAATTGTGAAAGATCATTTCTGATTTTTTTTTAAACAACTTCTTTTTGGGGGGGGGCATGGGATCATGTCCAGCTTTCTCCCTTAAAGCTGCTACCATGGGCCAGGGAAGATTGCTCAGTGGTTAAAGGTGCTTGCTTGCAAAGCCTGCCAGCCCAGGTTCATTTCTCAAGTCACTTATGTAAGCACAAATGCCTGGTGTTTGTTTGCAGCAGCAACAGGTACTGGTGTGCCCTCTCCAACACACAAAATAGATAAACACAGGGCCTCAAGCCACTGCAAATGAGCTCCAAATGAGTGCGCTCCTTGTGCATCTGGCTTACGTGGGTCCTGGGTTGTCGAACCTGGGTTCTTTGGCTTTGCAGGCAAGTGCCTTAACCGCTAAGCCATCTCTCCAGCCCCAGGTTTTATCTCTTACATTCAGGCAGCCACAGGAAGTAGCCACATGCTTTTCTATCATAATAAGTCCTGGCTTGTTATTTCACAAGTAAAGTAATCAAGAGCACATTACAAAGAGAGATGATTTCCTCATAGGAGGTTAAGTTGTGTTGTTTTAAGAGAAAATTAATGTTTGCTCAAGTGAGATGTGTTTATCTGAGGTAAGTTGAGAGACAGCCAACTATAGCATGTATTGGCTCAGCTTTTGGCCCATCTCAAGAAATCTGAACTCAGCCACCTGCCTTCTGAGCCTGAAGATCCCAAGCAGAGAGAAGCTGGGTTAGGATTTGGCTGAGTTGGCTGAGGACCATGGTTCCAATGCTGGCAAAAGCAGGAGAGAAAAAGTTGGCCTTTGTGTGTATGTGTGTGGGTGTGGGTGTGTGTGTATGTACAGGGAAAGGGATAAGGGCTTATAGAGTGAAGAGGCTTAGGATTGCAGATATGGGGGCTATAACATGACTCAGAGGAATTTAAAAGATACAGTATGGTAGAGAAGGACAGGGAAAACCTCCCTCTCTACCAAAACACATTCTCTGGGGAAAAGAAATCTCAGACTTAAAATGATCATGTCAAATACTTTTTTTCTGTTCCTTTATCACTCTTCAAACCTTGTACTTTTATTTCCTCGTGGTTATTGCTATCATTAATGACACTGCCAAGACTCAGGAAGTTACTACCTGGTTCCTGTTGGTTTACTCTTCCAGTTCTGATCAATTTCCAAGGCTTGTGAAATCTACCTCTTACAGGTCTGTATATTTCCATCTGCATGCACAATACTACAGCAGATTAGTTATCTATGGAGAATGCAAAGGAGAGGGGAAATTGAGGACTGAAGAGGAAAAACTGTTAGCCAGAGATTCCAAAGCTACCTAATGGCAAAGCGGGGGCTGGCACTGAGGATTCTTGGGTTTTGGCATTTTCTGTACTTCATACTGTTGCTTCCTATCCAGTGAGTTTTTCCTCTGCATCTACAAGTATATGGTTTTCAAGCAAGCAGAAACAAGAGGAACTTATCATTTGGGGCCATTATTTTGAATGTTAAACTTCCAATCTGAACATTGCATTTGACCTGTCTGTTGATTTGTCTGAGAGGTTTCAGCTACCAGACTGCCTCAGGATCTACTCAAAGTGAGGAAAGAAGCAAAGAATCAAAGATACCTTACGGGAAATAAGTTGGTTGGAACACTGACTATGAGAAAGGAAAAAGGAATGGTTTCTCCTAAATAAATTGTTTAAAAAAACAAAAAGGACATCTTGGAGACTTCTGGGTAAGATATGGCATAGGAGCCATGCCAAACCAGCCTAAGGAGGGATTTAAGCAAAACCATAGCAAAATACACTCTTCTTCTGGAAAGTGAAGGAGTATAGGTTATTATTAGACACAGCGGAGAAGCTGGAGAGACCAAGATCCCCAGAAAGGAGGAAAACAGCCAGAGTCCCACTGAGGCACCGGTGGCCTGCCAATCCGCGCACCCACCTGGCACCTCCCTACCAGGTGCGCCCAGCGGGGGCAGCAGCAGAGACCAAAAGAGGGGATTTTCCAACCTCATCAGCCTTCTTGCAAAGTCAGGAAATCTGAAGGAAAGACAGCTGAGACCAACTAAGGAGCTACTGAAAGGGATACAGGCAGGAATGTGTAAGCAACTTCAAGCTTTTTGTACTTTCCCATCCCCCACCCATCAGAACTGTAAACCTCTGGTATTCAGTCCCTCCTTCCTCCCTGCCCCTCCAGTGGCAGTGCATCCAGCACAGCTGTTCAGAACTCCAGATCCACAGTACAACATGGAGGGATTGAGGTAGACACTAAGCATTGGTGAGATTGGAAGCCACCCCAAAAGGTAACCAAAACAAAACAAACAAATAAAACAAAACAAAACAAACAAAACAAAACAAAACAAAACAAAACAAAACAGGTACGTAGGCCTGCAACGGAAGAACTAATCTCTCTTTCCATGTCAGGGCAGGTTATTCTTGGTTGGCTTTACCATTTTCAAATAAGCTGTATTTGAGGGTTGAATATTGTAGCCTTTGATGCTTTCAGATTTATATGGTCTTTATATTTTGCTTCTGCCAATATTGGGGGCAGGGTCTGATTCAGATCCAGGCTGACCTGTAACCTAATTCAGAACAGAAATCTCTACCTCACAGCTGACAGGATTAAGGGTGTAGAACAACACACACCCTTTGGGATTTTGGCTTTGTAAGACTATCTGGTTATTTTAATCCCCACAATTGCATACTCGGTGCAATTCAATTTTATTGAATGTGTATATTGCTCAGTTGAAGTTTAGAATTTGCCAGTAAATTGTTCCACCCATTCCACTAGAATACCTTCTTAGCAAGCAAACTCAACACCTAGAATTACTTCTGTGGCTGGATTGGGGTGCAAGAACTACACCTGGCACCTTAAACTCATATCCTGAAAGTACATAAAGGTGGATCACCACATCTAAGAACACTGCAGATAAATGCTCAAGCATCAAATCAATTCAGGATGCAAAAGTTGCTACATTATAGTACAAGCAACACAAAGAATCAAGACAATACAATCCCACCAAAAATTATAAATCCATCAGAAATGATCACCAATGAGACTGTTTTAGATGTAATGCCTGACAAATATTTTTAAAAAATGATTGTATCTATACTCAAAGAAATCAAAGAAGAAATGAAAGGAATCAAAGAAGAAAACAAAGGAATTACAGAAGAAGAAAACTCCTGAAATAGAACACAGGAAACCAACTTAATGAAATAAGGAGTTCATTACAAGACATGAGTAAGGAAATAGAAACATTGAAGAAAAACCAGGCTGAAATCCTGGCCCTGAAGAATATAGTCAATGAAATAAAAAACAAACAAGCAAACAAACAAATGAACAAACAAACAAAAAACTCTGTGGAAAGTCTCACCAGTAGAATGGATGAAGGAGAGAACAGGATATCTAAACTAGAAGACCAGGTGGCAGATCTAATATAGTCCAACAGAGAGAAAGACAAGCTAATAGGAAGGTATAAATGGGAATTTCAAGATATCTGGGAAAAGATCAAACATAAGAATTCAGGGTACAGTAGAAGGAGAAGAATTTCAATCCAAAGGCCTAGTAAGTATTTTTAACTTATCAAATTATAGAAGAAAATCATAGAAGAAAATTTTCCCCAAATTGGGAAAGAATTGCCAATGCAGATACAAGAATCTTTTAGTACACCAAATGGACAAAACCTGGAAAGAAACCTCTCCTTGCCATGTTATAATTAAATTACTAAACATGCAAACCAAAGAAAATATACTGAAAGCAGTTAGAGAGAAAAAGCAAGTCACCTACAAAGGCAAGCCCATCAGCATATCTGCAGATTACTCAACACAAACTTCAAAAGCCAGAAGGTCTTGGAATGATGCATTCCAAGTTCTGAAAGATAACAACTGTCAACCAAGATTGCTTTATCCTGCAAAGCTCTCTATCCAAATTGATGGAGAAATAAGGACATTTCACAACAAAACAAGCTAAAATAATTTATGACAACTAAACCAGCTCTACAGAAAATACTTGAAGGAATCCTTCACATGGAAGAGAAAGCAAAACACAGGAGGAAATAGGAAAAAATAAACCATACTCAAATGACAAAACAAGTGAGTAAAGGGAAAACAGGAAACACTACAAAATAAGAAGAATGGAGAAAATAAATACATACCTTTCAATAATAACTCTTAATATAAATTGGCCTCAATGCCCCAACCAAAAGGCCCAGGCTTGCAGACTGGATTAAAAAATAGGATCCTGCCATTTGTTGCCTCTAGGGACTCATCTCTCAATAAAAGATAGACACTGTCTTAGGGTGAAAAGAAGGAAGATGGTATTTCAAGCAAATGGGCTTAGGAAACAGTCAGGGGTTGCTATCCTAATATCTGACAGGATAAACTTTAAACCAACATTAGTGAGGAAAGATAAAGGTCATTTTATACTGATTAAATGAACACTCCAATAGGAGGACATTACAATCCTAAACATATATGTACCTAATATGGGGGCTCCTAATTTCATCAAACAAACACTATGAGACTTAAGGTAACAGATAACACCAAACACAATTGTAGTGGGTGACTTCAATACCCCACTCTCATCAATTGAGAGGTCATCCTGGCAAAAAATAGAGAGACATCTGGATTAAATGATGTCATGGAACAAATGGACCTAAAAGATATCTGTAGAACATTCCAGAATATAATTTTTTTTTTTCTCAGCAGCACATGGAATGTTCTCTAAAATCAACCATATTTTAGGACACAAAGCAAATCTCAACAAATTTTGAAAGTTGAAATAATCCCTTGTACTCTACCTGACCACAATGGGATTAAACTAAATCATCAACAAGAAAAACTACAGAGCATACAGAAATTCATGAAGACTAAAATGTACACTAATGAATGATGAATGAGTCATTGAGGAAATCAATAAATTCATAGAATCAAATGATGATGAGAATACAACATACCAAAACCTTTGGGACACAATGAAGGAAGTCCTAAGAGGGAAATTTATAGCTCTAAGTGCCTATATTAAGAAATTAGAGAGTCCACAAGCAAGCAATTAAATGCTTTACCTTAAGGCCTTGGAAAAGGAAGAACAAAGCAAACCAAAAATCAGTAGATGGGAAGAAATAATAAAGATTATGGAAGAAATTAATGAAAGAGAAACAACAACAATAAAAAAATTCAAAGAATCAATGAAACAAAGAGTTGATTCTTTGAAAGGATAAACAAGATTGACAAACCCTTAGCAAAAGTGACCAGAAGAAAAAGAGAAGAGACAAAAATTAATAAAATTAGAGATGAAAAAGGCACCATTGCAATAGATACCAAAGAAATTCAGAAAACAATAAGGATATACATTAAGAATATATATGTCTCTAAGTATGAAAATCTGAAAGAAGTGGATGGTTTCCTTGATTCATATGACCTACCAAAATTAAATCAAGATAAGATAAACCATTCAAGTAGACCTATGACAAGTACCGAGATCCAAGCAGTTATAAAAAGTCTCTCAACTAAGCTGGGTATGGTGGTGCATGCCTTTAATCCTAGCACTTGTGAGGCAGAGGTAGAAGGATTGCTGTGAGTTCAAAGCCACCCTGAGACTACATAGTGAATTCCAGGTCAGCCTGGGCTAGGGTGAGACCCTACCTCGAAAAAAAAAAAAAAAGTCTCCCAAGAAGAAGCCCAGGCCAGGCCCAGATGGATTCACTGGTGAATTTTACCAGACTTTCATGGAAGAAGTAATACCACTGCTTCCCAAACTTTTCCATAAAATAGAAAGGAAGAAATTCTACCAAACTCCTTCTATGAAGCCAGCATCACCCTGATACCAAAACCAGACAAAGAAGAAAAAAAGAAAATTACAGACCAATATCCCTCATGAACATAGATGCAAAAATTCTGAACAAAATATTGGAAAACAGAATAAAGGAATATATCAGAAAGATTATTCACCCCGACCAAGCTGGCTTTATCCCAGGGATGCAGGGATGGTTCAACATATGCAAATTGATAAATGTAATATATCCTACAAATGGTCTGAAAGACAAAAATCACATGATCATCTCAGTAGAGAAAAGGCATTCATCAAAATCCAACATCCCTTCATGGTAAAAGTATTACAGAAGTTTGGAATAGAAGGAACATATCTCAACATAATAAAAGCTATTTATGACAAGCCTACAGTCAACATAATACTAAATGGGGAAAAACTTGAAGCTTTTCTACTAAATTCAGAAACAAGACAAGGGTGTTCACTGTCCCCACTTTTATTTAATATAGTACTCGAAGTCTTAGCTATAGCAGTAAGGCAAGAGACACTCATAAAAGGGATACGAATTAGCAAGGAAGAGATCAAATTAGCATTATTTGCAGATGATATGATTCTATACATAAAAGACCCAAAAGACTCTACCAGGAAACTGTTAGCATTGATAAACACTTTTAGCAATGTAGCAGGATACAAAATAAACACACATAAATCAGTAGTTTTCCTATATACCAACAACAAACATGTAGAAGATGAAATCAGGGAATCTTTCCCATTCACAATTGCCTCAAAAAATAAATAAATAAATAAAGTACCTTGGAATTAACTTAACCAAAGAAGCAAAGGATGTCTACAATGAGAACTTTAAACACTCAAGTGAGAAATTGCAGAAGACACAAGGAAATGGAAAGACATCTCATGCTCTTGGATTGGAAGAATCAATATTGTGAAAATGTCAATCTTACCAAAAGCAGTCTATACATTTAATGCAATCTCATTGAAATTCCAATGGCATTCTTCACAAAAATAGAAAAGAAAATCCTAAAATTCATTTGGAAGCTTAAGAAACCTCAAATAGCCAAAACAATTTTGAGCAACAAAAATAAGGCTGGTGGTATGACCACCAGCTATATTCAATTTTAAGCTATATTACAAAGCCATAGTAACCAAAACAGCATGATATTGGCACAAAGGCAGAAATGTAGGTCAATGGGACAGAATAGAGGACCCAGATGTTAATCTAGGCAACTACAGCCATCTAATTTTTGACAAAAATGGCAAAAATATTCATTGGAGAAAAGACAGTCTCTTCAACAAGCAGTGCTGGGAAAACTGGATATCTATATGTAGAATGATGAAAATAGATCCTTGTCTTTCTCCCTGTACAAGGATCAAATCCAAGTGGATCAGGGACCATATTATCAGACCCGAAACTCTGAAATTGCTAGAAGATAAGGTAGGGGAAACCCTTCTCCATATTGGCATAAGTAATGACTTTCTGAATATAACCTCAATTGTTCAGGAAATAAAACCACCAATAAACCACTGGGATCTCATGAAATTACAAAGCTTTTGTATAGCAAAGGACACTATGATTAGAGCAAAGAGACAACCTACAGAATGGGAGAAAAATCTTTGCCAGCTACACATCTAACAAAAGATTAATATCCAGAATATACCAAAAAACTCAAAAACAGAACAATAAGAAATCAAACAACCCAATTAAAAAATGGGCTATGGTACTAAATAGAGAGTTCTCACTGGAAGAAATACAGATGGCATATAACCATCTAAAAAAGTGTTCTACATCCTTAGCCATCAGGGAAATTCAAATTAAAACTACTTTGAGATTCCATCTCTCTCCTGTCAGAATGGCTACCATCAAGAAAACAAATGACAATAAATATTGGTGAGGATGCCGAAAAAGGGGATCCCTTCTACACCGTTGGTGGGAATATAATCTGGCACAGACATTGTGGAAATCAGTGTGGAGGTTCTTGAGACAGCTCAAAATAGATTTACCATATGATCCAGCTATCGCACTCCAAGGCATATATCCTCATTACCTTAGAGATACTTGCACAACCATGTTTTGCTGCTCTATTCACAATAGCTAGGAAATGGAACCAGCCTAGATGTCCCTCCACAGAGGAATTGATAATAAAGATGTGGTACATTTACACAATATAGTTCTATTCAGTGGTAAAGAAAAATGAAATTTTTTTTCAGGGAAATGGATGGATCTGGAATGGATTATATTGTGAAGTAACCCAGGCCCAGAAAGCCAAATGCCGCATGTTCTCTCTCATATGTGGATCCTAGTTACAAATGTATGGACTTGTTTGTGAGCTGGAACCAAAAATCGGCAGCAGAGGCCAGTAAGCTAGAAAAACGCTGTAAGTGGGGGGGGGGGGGGGAGAAGGATTTAATGCGATGGTATTGTATATATGTAAGTAGAAGGACAGATTACAGGGAGGGGAAAGGCCTAAGCAAGGCCAGAAGAAAAGATTGTGTAAAAGAAGGGCGGTGTTGGGGGAGGGTCAATCAAAAGTCAAGATATTCTGAATAAGACATATGAATAACCAGCTTTTTAGTCAAATTGTCCAGGGAGGATAACCCACCAGATGGTTACTGCTCCCTCAAGGTTTTCTGAGCTGAGGGAAGTTTAGTTTATCACTTGGGAGTGGACAGGCCTGTCCAGGCCATGCTTCTGAAATTTCTTTATTGCTTGCTGGTGTTGGGGACAGTTATTAACTCTTTAGTTCCCCCTAGTTTTCAGAAAAGACTATTAACCCTTTGCTAGGCCAGAGCCAAATGTTTAAGGTTAGATTTTAGCCCACCTTCTCTAGGGCCCTTTGTTCCAGACAATCCTCCCATGCTCCTGTTGAAGGTTAAATCTTTTATTCTGCCTTCAAGGAGAAAAGTTTCTATGGTACTAGTACATTTTGGGTTTAGTTTTGTGTTTATTTTCCCCAAACTTCCCCTTCCCCCAAAACCTTGCTTCCCTATTGTCTGGGCCTCTGGCTGCCTGTCAGGTATGTTAGCAACTCAAACTGTTCCAGGCTAGGAACCACAGTTGAGTGAGAACATCCTGGGTTGATTCCAGTTCTTAGCTATTATGAATTGAGCAGCTGTAAACATGGTTAAGCAAATATCTCTGCAGTGAAGCATAGAGCCTTTAGGGTAGATGCCCAGCAGGGGAATAACCGGGTCTGTTGGTAGTTCTATTTTCATGCTTTTCAGGAGTCTCCATGTTGATTTCCATAGTGGTTGTACAAGTTTGCATTCCCACCAACAGTGGGGCTCTTCCTCTACACCCTTGCCAACATTTATTGTTGTTTGATTTTTTTTTATTTTGTTTTGTTTTCCAAGGTAGTGTCTCACTCTAGCTCAGGCTGACCTGGAATTCACCATGTAGGCTCAGGGTGACCTTGAACTCACTGTGATCTGCCTACCTCTGCCTCCTGAGTGCTGGTATTAAAGGCTTGTGCTACCATGCTCAGCTTTGTTGTTTGATGTTTTCTTTTTAAAATTATATTTATTTATTGAGAGACATGGAGAGAGAATGAATGGGTACACCAGGGCCTCCTGCCACTGCAAACGAACTCCAGACACATGCACCACCATGTGCATCTGGCTTATGTAGGCTCTGGTAAGTTGAACTTAGGTCCTTAGGCTTCACAGGCAAGTGTCTTAACCACTAAGCCATCTTTCCAGCCAGTCGTTTGATTTTTTTAATGATTGCCATCCTGACTGGAGTAAGGGGGAATCACATAGCTGCATGGAGCCCAATGGAGCCTTCAGCATGAACTGTGTGTTGCAGTGGAGACCCAGTGGGGATGTCAGGACTATGGATAGCTGCCAAGGAGTGCTGCTGGCACAGGCTGACGTTTCCTGGGACTGAGTAGCCAAGCTGGAAGGGTGGAATTTAAACTCCTGAGACTTGTCACTGGTTAGAATTATTGCATTTGGAGACTTGTCACTGGTTAGAGTTGTCAGTCTTGGTGCTACAGAGTTTGATGCTTGCCCTGTTTGTTTTAAATCTTACATTCATTGAATTTTTCCTTTCTATACCCAATGCCACCTTTTGCAGTGGGAATTTTAATTCTGTGCCATCATCGTCATTATTATTTTGGTTTTACAGCTCTATTAAAAGACCCTGGATTAGCTGGGTGTGGTGGAGCTCACCTTTAATTCTAGCAGAGGTAAGAGGATGCTGTGAGTTTGAGGCCCCCCTTAGGCTACATAGTGAATTTCAGGTCAGCCTGGAGTAGAGTGAGACTCTACCTGGGGGGCGGGGGGAAGACCCTGGATTATGGGGATGTTTGAACATCATTGGGAGATGGCTTAGTGGTTAATCACTTGCCTGTGAAGCCTAAGGACCCCGGTTCGAGGCTCGATTTCCCCAGGACCCACGTTAGCCAGATGCACAAGGGGGCACACGTGTCTGGAGTTTGTTTGCAGTGGCTGGAGGCCCTGGGGTGCCCATTCACTCTTCTCTCTCTCTCTCTCTCTCTTTCTCTCTCTCTCTGTCTCTTTCTCTCTCTGTCTGTAGCTCTCAAATAAATAAATAAAATAAATAAAAAAATTAAAACAAAACTACAGGGACTTTTAAAGTTGGACTGAATGCATTACATTTTACATCATGAATGGTTAGTAGTTTGTGGAGGCCAAGGATGGAATATGGTGGTTTGATTCAGGTGTTTCCCCCATAAACTTATGTGTTCTCAGTGCTAGGTCCCCAGCTGGTGGCAATTCAGGGACTGGAGCTTCCTGGAGGTGATGTATTGTTGGGGTGGGCTTATGGGTATTACAGCCAATTTCTCCTTGCCTGTATTTGGCACACTTTCCTGTTGTTGTTGTCTACCTGATGTTGTCCAGGAAGTGATGCCACCTCTCTGCTTATGTCATGGTTTTTCCCTGCCATCATGAAGATTCCTCTCATGTCTGTAAGCCAAAATAAACCCTTTCTTTCTACAAGCTGGTCTTGCCCAGGTGTTTTCTGCCATCAATGTGAACTTTACTACAACACCAACACTCCTGTAAGTAACCCCTCATCCATACTCCTGTAATTAACCCTCACCCATGCTCCTGTAAGTAACCCCTTATCCATACTCCTGTAACTAACCCTCACCCATGCTCCTGTAAGTAACCCCTTATCCATACTCCTGTAAGTAACCCCTCATCCATGGTCCTATAGGTAACCACAGTAAACTTATTGGTTCACTAAGTGGGACTGTGTTTTGTTACTTTGGTTTGTTGTCAGCACCCTATCTTAGGTGAGTAGGCATCTGTTCCTATCTCCTCAGGAAAAGTCAAGTTCTTCAGTGAAGGACAGCTGCTTTCCCCTGCTAGAGCCTTCAAACAAGCTCTCAAGAGAGAGGAAAAGCAAATGAAGCATGGATAATCCATAAATGGTAAACAGTAGTCTCTCCTTATCTGTAGTTTTCTTGGCTTTATGTTGCAGTTAATCATAGTTTGAAAATATTGGACAATTTTAGAAATAAACATTCATAGGCTTTAAACAACTTAATTCACAATAATAAGGAAATGGAGTCAGCCTAGATTAGGTGTCTATCAACTGAGAAACAGGTAATGAAATAATGCATATGTAAAATGGAATTCTACTTAGCCCTAAAGAAAAGTGAAATTTGCTAGAAATTGGAACTGGAAAAACACTGCATAAAGTAGGGAAATGCAAGAACAGAAGGACAGACTCTGCGTGTTCTCTTTCATATGTGGATCCTAGCTTAGAACCTTTGTGTGTGTGTGTGAGTGTATATGTGTGTTATTGTGGGAGACAGTATGTAGGTGGCAGAGAACTAGAAAGGCGTCCATGGGAGTTGAAAAAAAAGAGGCTTCAAGCTGGGCGTGGTGGCGCATGCCTTTAATCCCAGCACTCAGGAGACAGAGGTAGGAGGATCGTCATGGGTTCGAGGCCACCCTGAGACTACATAGTGAATTTCAGATCAGCCTGGGCCAGAGTGAGACCCTACCTCAAAAAAACCAATAAATAAATAAATAAGGCTTCAAGGGAGAAGGGTAAAGAAGGTAGAGGATCTTAAGTGATGCTGGGGTTGAGAGACTGAAAGCAATGAAGGGGGCAATGAGGGAAATGGGGCAGAGAAGGGGTTGGGGTAGGGTTAACCAGAATTAAGTATGTATATTAATATAGAAATAAAAATATAAATAACTTTTTCAGTACACTGTTGTAATTCTATTTTATCATTAATTATGATTGTCAATGGCTTTCTAAGCATAGGATAAATTAAACTTCATTATAGGTATGTATAGATAGGATGAAACGGTATTTAGAGCAATTCAAAGTTTTGGGAGTCTGCTGAATAGCCTGGAGCAGATCTCTGCCTGTACTTTCAGGAAAAGGCAATTCGACTGCTTCTTTTCAAGGCGGAATGGATGAGATGTTGGAAGTGAAGATATAAAGAATATTTCATTGAGGTCTGTCCAACTGTTTCTCTGAAGTTTACCAGAATCAAATTATCTCTGTCTTCTTCCTTCAGATTTTTGCTACTTAATAGCTCATGACATTTTTGTAGTCATGTGCTACTTATATATAAAATATAATTGAGCTTGGTAGCATCTGTCGTTCCTGCAATCTCTAGTATGCTTTATTGTTTGTTCCAGAGTTATATAACTGTTTTAACTCTTCAGTTAAAGAAATAGAAGGTGAAATTATTTGCACACAAGTCACTTTCCAATATGTAATTCAATAATTATCCTTAAAGTATCTAGAATTAAAGAAAATTTAAAAAGGAATTGAACAGCCTGTTAGATATAGTAAACTGTGTCTTGAATATGTTCTGGCTAATTAAAGATTTGGAGACATATTAGAACATGCAGGATTTTTTCCATTCTGGCAGTCTGATATGCACAGGTCCTATCTAACCTTTCAAATTAACTTTTAAAGCATGAACATGCCTACCCAATCAATCACTATCCACCCAGCCACTGGGGTGTGTGTGTGTGTGTGTGTGTGTGTGTCCAGTTTGTAAATGAGACAGGCTTTAGGGAACAGTGAAATGATCAGGAATGATGAAATAATTAGAAAAGATTAAGAGAGTAAAGGTATTTTATAGTTTAAAACTTTAGCAACCTTTGTTTCATGAGAAGCAAGGAACTAGTTGCACATTTGTTCCTATTAAAATCCGAATAACACTGTAGTTAATTCTGTACACTTAGGAGCTTTATTATGCAGTAAATTCAAAGTCTATACAAGTGAAGTTCAAAAGAGGGTCATTGTGTGAAAATGTTGGTAACAGTAAAAATCTTGCAATAAATGCCTAAAACACCAGGGTTTGCACTATTTGTAAAGGAAGCTAAGATAAAGACATATATAACAATGAATCTGCGTAAAGAATTCTTGAAACCTAACTCTTGAACAAAAATTGGAGACTTATGAAAACAGTCTCTTTCTCCTTAAATATCTTCACCCTTTTAGGGATAAGTCTCATTTTGCAGTTGCAAAATTGAAGACATTTCTCAGGGTTAAATTTTCATAGGTACCCCTCCGTGAGAAGTGGGGACTTGCTCCTCAGGGGATGGTTCCAAGATTAACAGGATTACTGGTTTGTTTCCTCCCTCTCTCCCAAGAAAATTGCTATTGCTCTCTTAGTAGATGAAGTGCACTTCTTTTTATCATGTAAGGGCTACACAGCAAGCCCAGAATCCTTCCCAGCCACTGCCATTCTTCTTTCTTGGAACTCTCACGAGGATACTTCCTAGCATCTTTGCTATGGATGGTGGTAACATCTGTATTTTTTTTTCTGATATGACTATAGTTTGCTTTCTTTTTTTTTTGATGAGTATGAAGATTCATAACAGTGGTCCTTTAGTTGCGAAGGCGTTCTGTTTCTTTTCTGTGCTTTGCTTTGTTTATTTATTTAGAAACAAGGTCTTGCTATAATTAGCTTAGGCTGACTTTGAACTCACAAAATTTCTGCCTTTGCTTCTAGCATGAAACAGCCCCGGCTGTTGTTGTTATTATGGTTGACTTTCCAGAACATCAAACCTAACATTCTTTTTTAAAACTCTCTAGGAAAGTGGAGATTTTTCTTTTGTGGGCACCAGTTAAATTCCCAACCAGCCCAGTCATTCTGTCGTTTTATTTTGGGGAAGTCTTGGGCTAGCTTTTCTCTCAATTATGAGAGCAGAGTTTTGGTTTTGTCTTGACCAATTTCCTGAGCTGAACTGCATGTTACTGCAGGGTATTAAGACCCTTTTCCACTCTTGCACAAAGAGCATGCATGATTAACACAGAGCCACAAAGTAAACAGACATTATAGAACTAAATTTCCTATTTGTGGGTCATCTGAGGGGAATTGCTCCCAACTAGAAAATTAACTTAGCATTCAGTAAGAATAAATGAGTATTTTCCAAAGTGGTCATTTGTTAGATTCATTTGTTTTATGACTCAATTTTAGGATTTGCTTTTTCATATTCATTTCATTTCATCTTATTTGAAAGGGTTCAACACTGAGAAGGATGTAAAAAACATATATTCAGAAGCATCTCATGTCTAGATACGCATATAAATAACTGTTGCCACTAGTTTCTTCCTTGTTTACCCATGCTTATTTCTGTAATGTATATGTATTTATTATAGATATTAATTTTCTTGACATATAAAAGGCAGTTTACTATATATATTTCATAAACTGTGGATGACTATATGCTCAACATGCTATGCATACACCATATATGCTAAGAATAACAGCATATACAGAGCTTTCTAAAGCTCTTTATATCTATGTAGTATATCATTATATAGATTTTATAATGAAGATTTTGGTAAAAAAAAATCTCAAAATAAGAGGCTGAAAGGTATGGCTTAGTGGCTTAGTAGAATTTTTACATTTTTGGCATTCCCAAGGCCCTGGGATCTATCTCCAGGAACCCTCTCTAATATCCAGATGTAGCAGTAATGAAAATGACATATTACTATTATTTTTTTTTTTTTTGAAGCAGGGTTTCATTCAGCCCAGGCTGACATCAAACTCACAATGGCTCTCCTATCTCAGCTTTCAAGTGTTGGGATTATAGGTGTGAACCACCACAAAAAAATGGTATATTATAAAATTTGTACGGAAAAAACACATCAGGAATGATTAGATTAGTAACTAGAATTAGTAGAAACACCACAATACATCACATGAAACAATTTCTCAGAGTCAAATCCTCTTGACAAAGTTTAGATGCACTAAATATGATCTGGCAAGTTAGAGCTAGGGAGCTAGCTCAATTGAGGCTTGAGTTTGATCCTCAGTCCCACATGAAAATATCAGGTATGCTTGTAATTCAAGTGCTAGGGAAGCAGAGACCTGAAGGGCCCCGGTACTTACTGGTCAGCCAGTGTAATCTAATTGGGGAGCTCCAGGCCAATGAGAGACCCTCTCAAAAACTGGTAGATGGGCCGGGAGTGTTGGTGCTCATCTTTAATCCCAGCACTTGGGAGGCAGAGGTAGGAGGATCGCCATGAGTTCGAGGCCACCCTGAGACTCCATAGTGAATTCCAGGTCAGTCTGAACTACAGTAAGACCTACCTCAAAACAACAACAACAACAACAACAAAACTGGTAGATGGCATCTCTGAGGAACGGCACCTGAAATTCTTCTCTGGTCTCCACATGAACATGTGCAGACACATACAAAAACACACCAGGCTTGTTAGAAAAAAGAGCTACCAGAGGAAAAAAAAAATTACAAAGCAGAAGCTATAATTGGAAAAATATGATGTTCTGAAAGAATCCAATAAAATAATCATAGCTTCAAAGCTAATATTTAAGTTGGAAAGAATCAATCTGAATAGAAATAATTATCAGTTACATTACAGATAAAAATGAAAAACAATTAAGTGTGCTGTATGGAAAATTGATCAAAGAGTAAAATTGGCTTAATACAATGAGGTCCAGAAAACACTTTCTCTTTATTTAAACCATACAGCACATATTTCCCAAGGGAAACTTTATTGATAGTGCTAGTTTTTTCCCTCCCCAAAGACTCACTGAAACTAAATAAGTCAACATAAATTCAAGGTTTTATTGTCTTTATAATAAAAAGAAGAAGCTTAGCACTGGATGACTTGGCTCTTTCTCTTCTCATTTCTCTCAGTTAAAATCTCCATTTCTGGGCTGGAGAGATGGGTTAGCGGTGAGAACATTTGCCTGTAAAGCCTAAAGACCCAGGTTCAATGCCCCACAACCCACCTAAGTCAGATGCACAAGGTGGCACATGCATCTGAAATTTGTTTGCAGTGGCTGGAAGCCCTGGTGTGCCTGTTCTCTCTATCTGCCTTTTTTTTCCTCTCCCTCTTTCTCTAATAAATAAAATACAATAAAATAAATCCCCACTTCTTTGCATTATCTGTGTTCTTACACCCACATTCAACCTCAGCACTTTTTCTAACATGTTAGCCTTTTTTTCCCAGAAAAATGGCTTTATCTGCTTTTTACAGCCATCCTATCTCTGGTCTGAATGTTGCTTCTCCTGGGCCTCCAGAGTCCTCTTACCCTTCCTGACTCTTGGCATTATTTCATTATCATTTTTTATAATTTATTTTTATTCAAAAGAGAGAGTGGTGGGGGGAGAAAGGGGGCAGAGAGAGTGAATGTGTGTGTGCCAGGGCCTCCAGCCACTACAAACGAACTCCAGACGCGTGCACCACCTTGTGCACCTGGCTTACGTGGGTCCTGGGGAATTGAATCTGGATCCTTTGGCTTTGCAGGCAAGTGCCTTAACCACTAAGCCATCTCTCCAGCCCTTCGTTATCATTTTGTATTTTGATCCTAATCCCCTCCCATCACTTTCTCTTTCCTCTCCACTTTCACTGAACCCCATTCTTTCCAACTAACCCATCTTCTATTTTGATGTCTTTTCCCCCTTCCTTCAACATCCACCACAGAATGTGGTTGAGCCAAATATTGTACAGGAAACAGAAGTGTCTGTGAGCCCACTTCATGTCCAGAAGACAGCATTCCAAAACACTCTTCCCCATCCTCTGGCTCTTAGGTTCTTTTGCCCTGCTTCCTTAGTGGTCCCCGAGCCTTGGGGGGTGACACAGAGTTAGCGGTGATCACTTACCAGTCCTTACTGTCAGCATTTTGGCAAGTTTTAAGTCTCCCCAGTCGTCACTCCCATCTGCAAAAAGAAGCTGCGATCCAAAGTAGGAGCAGGCCACACTTCTTCCAGAAAGTCAGGAATGCTGTCCGTGCTTGCCTGAGCACTGTGGACGAGGAGAGTCAGAACACACGTCCTCTATGAAAACTGATTGTGTTTGTATGATTCTGACGAAAAGCTTTTACTCAGCATCAAACTATCTCCTGGTCATAGGGTTGTGTCACAACAGCCTATGCTGCCTTACCTAGCACTCCTGCCCTGGGGGTTTCATCTTCCTTCTTCTGTTCTCTTGCAGCTTTTGAGGTGAAATCTCAGAGCTGCTCAACTGTGAGTCAACTCCTCTTTTCTCTGCCTCCCTCCCATTTCCCAATGACTCAGAGCCTCTTTCCTCCTCAGTCTCTCCTCATCACCAGGCTGCCCTGATTGCCTGTCCTCCCTTCAGTCCCTACCATGAGTCCACCCTTCAACTTTAGGACATTTGCAGACTTCAGATACTCAGTGGCCCATGAGGGAAAACCCCAGCCTTCCCCGGGAGTGCCCTGGTATCTGCCTGGTATCATGACACCAATCATGACCCTTCCAGCTCTCCGCCCACTAAACTCTTAGTCCCGCTCTGGCTATGACCAGTCCTAGTCTCGTTCCAAGGAACTTCAGGAGCGCTCAGGGAAGAGCTCCCGCATTGCTCCATGATGGCTTTGTGCCCAGCGGCTGGTGATGGTGTTTCAGCTTTTGTCCTGGGAAATGATTCACTGTGTACCCTCATTCCACATTCTGTGTTTTTGTCTTTTTATTTGTTGGCTGCTTTCTTTTTAACTTTTCATTAACATTTTGTTTTGTTTGTTTTTGGAGGTAGGGTTTCACTCTAGACCTGGAATTCGCTATGTATTCTCATGTCATGAGCATTTTTTTTTTTTTTTTTTTGAGGTAAGGTCTCACTCTGGCCTAGGCTGACCTGGAATTCATTATGTAGTCACAGGGTGGCCTCGAACCCATGGTGATCCTCCTACCTCTGCCTCCTGAGTGCTGGGATTAAAGGCGTGCGCCACCACACCTAGAGTCATTAACATTTAAGAAAAATATTGTTTATTTACTTGAGAGGAAGAGGGGGAAGGAGGGAGGGAGAGAGAGATAGAAAGAGAGAGAGAGAGAGAGAGAGAGAGAATGGTCTTTCCAGGGCCTTCAGCCACTGCAACCAAACTCCAGCCGCATACGCCCCCTTGTGCATCTGGTTTATGTGGGTCCTAGAGAGTTGAACTGGGATCCTTAGGCTTTGCAGGCAGACGCCTTAACCACTAAGCCATCTCTCCAGCCCCTCATTAACATTTTTTTTACACATGTATATATAATGTATTTGGATTATAACCCACTCCCCCCATTATTTTATTTTAATCTACCGTCCTTTTCCTTTTACTACTGAATCTCTTCTTCCCAGCTAGTCTCTCTTTACATGATGTCTTTTTTTCCTTGTGTGTGTGTGTGTGTGTGTGTGCGTGTGTGTGTTTCCCATTGAGTTTAATTAGGGTTGCCTGCATGAGTGAGATGGGAATTTAGTGATGTGGTCCTTGAGAGCAACAGAGCCTTTTCTGAGAGCGAAGGAGTCTTTCTCAGCTCTTGGGCGGGCTCAGGATTAGGATGGCTGAAAGCTCAATGGCCACACAAAACTTTCAATGAGTCAGAGGCCTCCAGGCTCTTATGAATTCAGTGGATGAAATCCACACACCAGATGATAAGGTTCAGAATGATGTTTTAAAAATATTTTATTTTTATTTATTTATTTGATAGAGAAAGGGGGGAGGAGAGAATGGGCATGCCAGGGCCTCCAGCCACTGCAAACGAACTCCAGACACATGCGGTACCTTGTGCATCTGGCTTACTTGGGTCCTGGGGAATTGAACCAGGGTCCATTGGCTTTGCAGGCAAACACCTTAACTGCTAAGCCATCCCTCCAGCCCCAGAGTGATTTTTATTAGATTATAGATGGATTTAAGAACCAAGGAAGGAAGAGCTCTTTCCCAAGGAGGCAAGACGTGATTTGAGAAACCCACCTCGACCCTCAGGTTGGAGTTTGATCCCTGCCATATTGTGATGGTATATGTGGGTTGGTGTTTTTATGGACTTTGAAGTTTTTTGTGCCTACTCTGAGTTTGGTTATTATGATCTGCTTCTTGTAGGCATTTGAGTTTGATTATTTGTTTCTTCTCTGTGGAGAATTTCCTGAAATACTCTCTGTAGGTTTGGTTTTGTGTTCATATAATTGTAAAGCTGAGTTTTGTCATGGAAAGTTTTTCTTTCACCATCTATTATGAGGGATACTTTTGCTGGGTAGAGTAGTTTGGGTTGGAAGCCATAGGTTCTTAGACTTTGCAGTGTTTCATTCCAGGCTCTTCTAGCTTTCAGGGTTTCCATTGAGAAGTCTGGAGTAATTCTGATGGGGTTACCTTTGAAGGTGGTGTGCTGTTTTTCCCTAGCTGCTTTTAGGATTTTCTCTTTGGTGTCAATGTTTAGAGTCTTAATGACAATATGTCTTGGAGAGTTTCTCCTTTGGTCCAGTCTGTTTGGAGTTCTGTTGGCTTCTTGTATCTTGATGGGCTTTTCTTTTAAGAGGGAAGTTTTCTTCAATTATTTTGTTAAATAAGTTCTTAATGCCTTTGGTCTGAATTTCTTCTCCTTCTGGTATTCCAATGATCCTGATATTAGGATGTTTAAGTGTATCCCACAATTTCCTCATGTTCTGTTCACATGAACTTTTGACCTTACTGATTTTTTTTTTTTTTTTTTTTTTTTTTTTTGGTTTTTCGAGGTAGGGTCTCACTCTGGCCCAGACTGACCTGGAATTCATTCTGTAGTCTCAGGGTGACCTTGAACTCTCAGTGATCCTCCTACCTCTGCCTCCTGAGTGCTGGGATTAAAGGCGTGTGCTACCACACTCGGCAACTTACTGAAAATTTTGAACTCTCGAACTGTTTCTTCCATCTCATCTTCCAGATCAGAGTTTCTATCCTCCACAGGGCTGACTCTATTCTTGAGAGTTTCTAGAGAGTTTTGGACTTGTTCAACTAGGTTTGCATTTTCTACTACTTTTCTGTGTATAATTTCCATCCCTCTGTCAAGCTCCCTTTTCACATCATTTTCTGATTTTCTTGATGATTCTTGGAATTCATCCTTGCATTTCTTTATGTCTTCATTTAGCATGGCCAGCTGATTTTTGAGGTCTTCTTTTTTTTCACTCTCCCTCAAATCTCTTAACTGTCTTTGAACTCCTTCCATTTTCTTATCTATTAGTTCTAGTTTAGTGATGGCAGCATCCACACGATTATCGGTCCTTTGTTGCTTTCCTGCAATTTCTACCAGTAGCTTGGTGAGGGTTGCATTGCTTATAGCTTCATTTTGGTGTTCTGATCCTAATGACTCTTCTATGTTTTGATTAGATATGTTCATTGTAGGGCTGGGTGATCTAACTGGATTTTCTTGCATTTGATTTTTCATGTTATTTCTTTTGCGCTGTGGTCTGCCCATGACAGTGTATGGGCATGTAGGTGGGCGTATCAGCCTGGGCTCAAAGACAATGGGAATCTGAGGCAGCCTGGGGCAGTTCCCAAGCAGCCTGAGCTTTGGCTCTCACTTGCCAAAGCCGCCTATCTACTGCCTGGCCGGGGTGCCAAAGTTGCCTGAGCTCTCAAGCGGTAATGTGCCAAAGCTGCCTGCATTCGAGCTAGGAGGGACACTGAGGCACCAAGCACTGAAGCAGCCCAAACTCTGGTGTGGGAACACTGGGACCCAGAAGCAGTCTGCGCTCCCCTGCCACAGGACAATGGCGGCTGGCCGGTGTGGCAGACAGGTAGGGGATGGCATCTGAGCTGGCGTAAGCGACGGACACAGTCTGAGCTTGTGTGGCAGTTGCTGTGGGACTGGGCACACTAAAGGAGCAGCAGCAGGAGCAGTAGGTGAGCAAGTGGGCGGAGCAGTCTAAGCTTCCGCATGCAGGGATGATCGGTGTGCGGTGTGCCGTGGATACCCAGCTACTTGGGGGGAGGGGTGGGCTACCTGCCAACCAATGAGGGGATCAGCGATTCCCTGTCCCCCCCCCCGTGCCCTCCCACTGGCAATCTATTAGAAATTTCTCTCCCTTAAAAGACTCAGTGAACCCTTAATGTCTTGCCTTTCTTTCCCCGGGATTTGCAGCCCAGCTAGGTGGTCGCCATCTTGGCTGGAAGTCGCCATTTGACTAAACGCGTGCGCCACCACGCCTGGCTCTCAGGTTGGAGTTTTTATGTGAATTACCTGGATGAGTAGCAATGCAGGTGTTTGGGGTCAGGATTTCTGGAGAAGAAATCTTAATTTTTTTAAGGAAGGGCCTTTTTGGAAGGTGATAGGACTCTCTAATGGGCGAGGGACAAGAAAAGGTCATACTTTTCTTTTGGCTTAGCAGTTAAGGCACTTGCCTGCAAAGCCTAAGGACCCAGGTTAAATTCTCCAGTAGCCATGTAAGTCAGATGCACAAGGTGCCTCATGTGTCTGAAGTTCATTTGTGGTGGCTAGAGCCCCTGGCATATGCATTCTCTCTCTCCCTCTTTCTATCTCTCAAATAAACAAAATAAAAATAAAATAAAATTAAAAAAGAAAAGGCCAGAATTTTCTGATGTTTCTGACCTGTAGTAAAGTGAAACAACGTAGATTTCCCCATTCAGTCCCAAGGACAATTCCTGTGTTCAGACAAGAGAATTCACTTTGGGACCCTTTTACCCTGAGCTCCTATTCATAAGCGTTGGTGGGAAATCGTTTAGAAGAGCATGTGTAATTTTCTGGTGGCGATACTATTGAAGAAAATGGCCCTTCCTCTCCCAGAAACTATTAATTGCCAGTAACTCCTCGGGGAGGGATGGAGGCCTAGTAACTTCCTCCATCATCCATAATGGAATGCTAGTGGGTCCAATATTGTGCAGGTAACAAGTGGTAGGGCTGAGGTTTGACTCTCTCTAGGCTAGGCTCTCTAGGCTAAGGATGTACCTCAGTGGTAGTTTTGAAAGCTCACATGGTACTTCCATTTCACTAAGACACCCCATCAGTGTTCTTAAACCTCTTTAACCTCCCGTTGGACAGTAGCCTCCAGTCTGAGACCCCATTTCCAGCTTTCATAGCTTCCTGGTTTCTTCTGGCCACTTGCCTGGCTTGACCTCTGAGGATTGCCAGCTAAGGACTGCTTCTGGACACCTCCTGCCTACTGAAGCCGACGTTGTTATCTCAGACGGAGCCTCCCAGGCATAAGACTTTCTGTTTGACTCTTCTCTAGCCCCACATTTCCTCCAGATAGAACACAGTTTATATTATTTTTCTTGAGCTGGGAATATAGCCCAGTTGGAAAAGCCATTGCCTAGCATGTATGAATTCCTAGGTTAAATTCCTCATGCAGCATAAAACCAGAGTGACGGTACATGCCTGAAATCTCAGCATTTGGGAGGCAGAAGCAGAAATCTCAGAAATTCAAAGTGATCCTTAGGTACATAGTTCAGGACCAGCCAGGGCAAGAGACCCTGTTTCAAGAGTAATAACAACAGGAAATAAACAAATAAACAACTACAAAAAACCCATAACCAATTATGTTTCTTTCTATTCCTCCACGATTGATCCACTTTTGTCTTCTTGAAATCTGGGAAGTAATTTCCATGTTCAAGTCTCAAGTTAAACTTTCATTTCAAATTCCTATTTTGGTAAATCTTTAGCATATTTAAATGCTTACAGCACATATATATGTGTGTATATATATGTATATGCATATGCATATGTATATGTGTGTGTGTGTGTATGTTTTTAATTTTTGAAACAGTTTCATGTAGCTCAGGCTGGCCTTGAATTTGCTATTTGCTGAGCATGACTTTGAACATCCAATCTCCAATCCTTTTACCTCTCTCTTCCAAGTGCTAGGATTAAAGGTGTGTACCAAGCAGGCATGATGGTGCATGTCTTTAATCCCAGCACTTGGGAGGCAGAGGTAGGAGGATCACCGTGAATCTGAGGCTACCCTGAGACTACATAGTAAATTCCAGGTCAGCCTGGAGTAGTGTGAGACCCTACCTCAAAAAACCAAAAAAAAAAAAAAAAAAAAAAAAAGTGTGTACCATCACACCTAGTTTATGCAGTACTAGAAAGTGAACATAGGGCTTCATGCATGTTAGGCAAGCCCTCTATCCACTGAGTTACATCCTCAGCCCATCAAATTTCATTTCACTCTTCATTCTTTTTGTGTTTTAATCTTTTAATCCTTGTTGTTAGTTCCTTAAGATGCTCCTAAGTACCATGAGTGTATTCATCTACTGTCTAGACCTATCCAAAGACTTCATTGCGTTGCTGTTCCGAACATGGAAAGGTCATAGAGGGTTAGTTTATGGAACACTTCTAGGTTCCTAGGGTGCAAGACAAGCAGTATCTTTGCCTTTAACAAGTTCACACAATTGCAGTACAGGGTGATAAAAGTTGTTCCTGATGAAATCTGGAAAGAATTTTCCAATCCTGGAGTTGGTTTGACTTTCAGGGGTGCCTAAAGGATAAGTGTTTATCATAAGGGGGCAGCCATAGGCCTAGCAGAAAAACCAGGAAGCGGAAAGTTGCTCCAGCCTGTCAGAGCACCGCCCATTCCCAGGAAGCGTGAATAACCGGGGTGGCTCCTCCTGAAGCTGCTCTGAGGGGAGGGACAGGATGTATGGCCGGAGAGACAGGTTGAGTACCACTGGTGAAAGAGCTGATGTGCTATGTGCTAAGTAGCTGGTGGTGATTGGGACTGTGTCCTGACAGTTGTGCAAGTCTTCAGCTAATGAAGTAACCAGGTCTTTCTTGTCTCCCCCAAAATGTATTCACAGCAGTTCAAGGAAACACCAAACACTGCATACTGTGGAAGCTATCTAAGGCTGGGGTGATTCTTCTAGAAGGCAGGTACCATTCTAAACTTGAGCTCTACATATGTCCTTTTTCATACTTTCCCTATAATTGTCTTTCCTTATTTGGTATATACCTTATGTAAAATATACTGAAAATGTAGTGGGCACAATGTATGCTTGTAATCCTTGCTAGTTGGGGGACTGAGAAAGGAGGGTTGTTGAGCTTGAGGTGAGCATGGAAAACTTAGCCTGATACTGTCTCAAAAATTAAAAAAAAAAACAACAAAAAACTAAGAAAGCAAAAGTGCAGCTTAGGTCTCCCAGATATTCAGACATTTATTTACTTATATTTGAATTTTGTGGTGAGTATAGAATGTTTTCTTTTTTAATGGAAAGAGTAACTGTGTGCAATCATTTACTTAGAAGAAGAAGAGAGGTTGAAAGAAATAGAGACAGTGATAGACAGGTAGAGAGAAGAGAGAGAGAGAGAGAGAGCGCGAGCAGGGGGAGAGGGAGGGAGAGGGAGAGGGAGAGGGAGAGGGAGAGACAGAAAGAACATCCTAATTTGGCAGTATACATTTTGTTTTTCTCGAGTTGTTTTGATTGACTATGACATCTTCTGTGGATTACTGTTAGGATAAAATCTCAATATTTCTGGCAAAGGGCCGACAACTCTGATTTGGAAATATCTCTCAAGTAACTGTAAAGGTGTTTCCGAAACTCTTCTCTTTCACAGATACTTTGTAATGATTATTCTCTGTAGAGGAGCATCAGAAAAGAGCTCCTGGGAATGGTATATAATCCCCCTTGTTTGTGACAGTGAGTCAGAGCGAAATGCCACAGGATGGGTCACGTCTTGGTTCCACGTGTTTGCAGCACTTACTACATAGCAGCACCTGGCTCGGTGCTAGGGGCGAGGTTCACAAAGATAAAGGGCGCCATTATTAGTCACTTATTCTCTGGTCTTCCAGCTTCTGGCTTTCTCATTTCTTTGGTTGTGGCCCCGTTTTCTTCCTCAGAGGACAATGCCTGGCCTCCTGGAGGCCATTGCTAAGAGCCATTCAACACAGAACACACATGGACACTTACATTTACCCAGAAGGACTCGCAGACAAAGAGAGAGGGCACTTGATCTGAAACTGCCCCTGTACCGGCTTCCTATTCTCTTGCTTGTTTCCTCTGTCCCCTGCCAATGTCTTTTGAGAGCACTGGGAGGGGTGAGTGTTTACAATGCAAGACAGTAGCCATATGGGTCAGTCAGGGTCTGCAGAGAAAATCAATAGTATGTAGGCAGAGGAGATTTTACGTATGTGTTCAGTCTGTTCTTGTCATAGCAGTTGGGTTCTATTATATTGCTGCAAATACTGAAATAATGGAGACTAAACCATTGCTCTTATAAGTAATGGAAAATATGGGAAGAGACACAAGGGGGTTGGATTCCTAACATGTCTGGTCATGACATTTTTATCCACTGATCAATGTATATATATATTTAATTCATTAACATTCATTTCCTGGCTGAAAACACTATAATTCATGCCTAGATTTAGTTCATCTGGCACATATGCTTGGTCTGTAAGGCATGTCATAACTTTCTTGTACTTAGAAATACCAGACTGCATGTCATTCTCATACGACAGGGGCATCCATTTTAAATAGCAAAGCCAACAAAAAGCACAGAACTGGAAAAAAAAAAAAAAGATCAACATTAAACATACCACGAGAAGGACACTTGTTTATAGTATGCAAATTGAGACAAGAAGGCAGAATATTATTTGACCTCTGAGAAGGATGGGGGGGAGCAACTTAAAGCTTTCATTAATTTGTGAATGTCCACATACCACTAATAAAACACTGTATGGATTTTAGTGTTACAGATAAATTTAGCAAGTAGACAAAGTAGCCAATATGAATTTTGTCAATAATGAGGATTGACATATGCGTGTATATGTATTTTTTTTACTATCTCCTTCCTTCCTTCCTTCCTTCCTTCCTTCCTTCCTTCCTGCCTTCCTTCCTGCCTTCCTTCCTTTGAAAGAAGGAGAGAGAGGGAGAGACAATGGGCTCACCAGGGCCTTCAGCCACTGCAAATGAACTCCAGATGCATGAACCACCTGTGCATCTGGTTTACATGGGTCCTGGGGAATCAAACCTGGGTCCTTTGGCATCACAGGAAAGTACCTTATATGTTTATTTCTATATTACATGTGAGTGAATGTGTTATATGTTTGCATATGTGTGCATACGTGTGTGTGTGTGTGTGTGTGTGTGCACGTGTGCTAAAATCTCAATCAGAAGTCAATGCTACAGTGTTGAGGAACATTTTCTTTAAAAAATCCTCAACTCTGAGAGGATCTTTGACTGATTGGATGAAGCCCAGCCACCCCACATTATTAATAGCACTATCTTATACTCAAAGTCAATTGGTTGTAGGCATTATCTTCATTTATAAAATATCTTCATAATTATGCTTCGATTAGTATTTGTTTAAATTATTGGGATCTTGCAGCCTACCCAAGCTGACATAAATTAATGTTTATATTATGTGAAAAATTTTAAATCTGAAGTTAGTATAATTTTCTTTTTTGAAACAAGATCTCATGTAGCTTCAGTTGGTCTCAAACTCACTTTGTAGCTAAGGATGACCTTGAACCTCTGATCTTCTTGCTTCTATACCATAAGTGCTGGCATACCCCAGCAAGCCCAGTCTATGCAGTGCTGGGGATCAAACCCAGAATGTCATGGGTGCAAAGCAAACACTACCAATGGAGCCCCAGTATCTGTATCTCCCTTCTTAAATAATCTTTTGGGTATAGGATCTCTGCACTGGTAGTTTCTTTGCAGGTTCTTGCATTATTCTGCCTCCCCTTCTTGCCCTTTCTTCATTCTGGGTAAGAACAGAGAGCAGAGTAGCTGTCATTTCATTTCTTGAGCCATGTAAGTCCAGATCATCCCCTTCCATCTCAAGCAATTGATCCCAGTGTTTTCTCATAGAGCTATGACAATTAATTCCATTTCATCTTGGTTTCTCTCAGTGGAGGTCATAAACAAAAAGCTTATATAGATTTGAGATTACTTATCAATAATGGTTACGGATCAGAGTAGGCTGACAGCAGATATCATCGAGAGGAAAGATGGGCTTGGGTCACAGCAGAGCAGTGAGGTAAGTGCAGAGCATGCTCTAGAATGGTTGCGCATTAGCATTCACGTCTGTGAGTGAGACTGGAAAGGTAGGCAGTGGTAGTGTGGCAGAGAGTATGGACTGAAGAGAATGCCATCAAAACTGACATGAGAAAGAGACCAGTTTACAGAGGACTTGAAACCCTTCCTCCACCCTGGGCTGTATGCAGCAAACAGCATGTGCAGGAGATGCATCCATGATATAAAAATGTGGGAGAAGGTGGTTTCTATGTAATGACCTATAAAGGTTCATGAAACTCATGGCCCAGGGCCTTTTGTGCTATTCACTGTCCCATTTCCATTCTCGGGGGTGTCTTTCTGTTTCTTAATAAACTGCCTCTATGACTAACTATAGCTTTCCGGTACAATCCTTTGTCCTAGGACATAAAAAACTGGAAATCTCACCAGTGCTCCCCTGACTCTGATATATGCCTATGATGACCATGTTGCAGAGAGGTCATGACCTGTTAGGGGCGACTAGAGGATTAGAAGGAAAGAAAGTCACAAGTATTAGAGTGAAAGCTGGGATCGGGGTGGTCTGCAGGCTGTGGTGGAGAAATTGCACCCTGCCTAACCAGCGTTGGCTTAATTTATACACAGGCAAAAAAGCTTTGGCCATAACTTTCTTTTCTGAAGTATAGAAAAATCATGGGCATGGGGGGGCAAGGTCAGATGAGGAGGAAACGAGGCTGCTGCGCACTTCTTTCCTGCACGTATTGTCTTCTGCACAAGGTCAGGCCAGTATAAACAGCCCAGGAGGAGGAATTAAGGAGGGGCTGTGTCCTGCTCCAGCCTCTGTCGGTTCAGTTAGAGGTAGACGTGGCAGTGCCTATGTTGGTGGCTCCTAGTGGTTGTGGCTCTCTATAGCAGACATACCTCAAGGAACGTTTGAGTGATGAGGTGTAACACAGAAGCCCGGGGTTGCTGTGGTTTGAATTTGCTTTGTCTCCTTCAGAACCTCCTGCTGGAGTGGAAACTATGATGTTCAGAGTTAGGGGTGGGGTGGGACTAAGATTAGGTGAGGAAGTCATGACTGAATCCTGATAGCTTTAAGAGAGGAGAGAAACCATAGACTATACACAAATATGCTTCTTGTCTCATACCACGTGATGTCCGATGCTGCCTCCTACCCTGCAGGCAAGAAAGTCCTCACCAGATGCGGCCTCTCAACTTTGAGCCTCTAGAACCGAGACAGTTAAGAGGTAACAGGGTCCTCTGAAAGTAAGAGCGAGAAATGTCCTTGAACCCAAAAGGGAGAATCTGGATTTTTTTCCCTTTCCTTTTCTCTGCCTAAATGAGACCTCACCGTCTCTACTCTGCTTCAGTTCAGAAATGTCAGAAGGGTCTGGCCTATCCTTATCTCTTCTTCCCTAAAGGATTCCACCTGTCAGGCTGGAGAGATAGCTTAGTAGTTAAGGTACTTGTCTGTGAAGACTAAGGACCCAGGTTCAGTTGCCCAGGACCTACATAAGCCAGATGCACAAGGCAGGGCACACATCTGGAGTTCTTTTGAAGCAGCTAGAGGCCCTGGCGTGCCAGTTCTCTCTCTCATCTGCCTCTTTCTATCTCTCTCTCCGAAATAAATAAATAAATAAACAAATATTTTTTTAAAGCACTCTACCTTTCAACTCTTTCTGGAGGATTGAGATTCTTGGGAAGATTGACCCTTCCCAGGCAGACTGATCCCACACCCAGAAACCTGACCTCAGGCTGGGTAGTTCAGCCTCAATCCAGTCCATGAAAGACCCCAATGTGAGTCTTTAGGCGGGTTTTCTATTTTTCTGGGAACCCTGTTCCTGCCCATTGGGGCAGGAGCTTCTGTATATCTTCCTTCTCTTAAGCTTTCTCTTGAGCTCCATAAGCTCTATAATAAAATCTCTCTATCTTATCCTGGGATCTGTGGGTTTCATTTGTCCAAAGTCCTAAGAAGAATTCAGAGTGCACTGATTTTGTGGAAGCTTTGTGCGACCCGAAGCACCAGGCACACTGGCTCCTGAGTTATTGCCCACTTGAGCTGAGAAAGGCTCTCATGTTCTCAAAGACACTCAAAATTACTGTATCAGAACCTTGAGCCAAAACAATTGTTTTTTTTTTTTTTTTAAACACCCACTGTGGTGTTTTTATTTATTTATTTTTATATTTTTGAGGTAGGGTCTTGCTCTAGCTCAGGCTGACCTGGAATTCACTATGTAGTCTCAGGGTGGCCTTCTCACGGCGCTCCTCCTCCTACCTTTGCCTTCCGAGTGCTGGGATTAAAGGTGTGTGCCACCACGCATGGCTTGCTATTTTTTTTTTTTTACATCATTGCGCGCGCATGCACACACACACACACACACACACACACACACACACATGAAGTGATGATAAGTCCCCCCTCCATCATATCATCCCCCTTCTCAATTATGGACCAATATAGGCAGTATGTTTTCATTTTTTTTTAATTTCCACTCATGACCTCCTCTCCTCTGCAGACTTCCTTCCATATCCAGTCTGAGCTTTAATTAAGATCTTCAAATTCTAGAGCATAGGGTCTTGCCATGACTACTAGGAGGAAGGTCTAAAAAGTCCCAAAGTATCAAGGAAAGGTAATATTGAAAAGGAAGATTTGGAGAACGAAATATTTAGTTAGTCATTACAGAGTATAATAATTGCCCCAATTTTCAGTTGTCGCCCCATTGGAAGACGCGAGGGAGGAGACGTCTGTTAGGCACGGCTCCTACTGTAACAGGCTGCAAAGGAGGGCAGGGAACCCATGGGAACAGCCCCTTCTGCCCAGCCCAGAGAGCCACCCCAGGAGACCTGAGCGCATCTCCATTCTATTCTCCCCGCCTATAGAAAACAGAAATCACAAAGCACCGACTGAAAGTGGCTGTTTCCTTTGTTCTCTCTCTGTAGAGCTGAGGGACTTTGGGAGGTATTTACAGGCAGTTCAAGTGCAAATGGATGTCGAGTAGTTCTCACCTCCCAGAAAGGGGGTGGTGGTGGTGGGGGAAGTAAAAGAAACTCAAACAAGTTGCCTCCAGGTGCATTACAAATGGCATGTTGATTGACTCGACTCAGAAAGAAATTAGGGATGTAAATGTGTTTGAGAAAATTATTATCCAAATCACAACATCCTCTTCAGACAGTTCTGTGATTGAATACTGAGAAGAGCATTAAAAAATCTTCCAGCAAAATGCTTTGCCAACGTATTAAATGATAAACGGGTATGAATTCTCTTCCTACCTTCTGAGAAAAAGATCTTTGCTTCCGATGGTAATTCAGGTTCCTTTGTATGTCTATTTCACACACATTTGTAGGTGGTTTTCTGTCAAAATGTTGGGAGATTTCATATCTAAAATTACTTATACTGGAAGTGATATAATAAGTGTTAAAATTATTGGCAGAGACAACTGGCATTAATGTCTTGAAGCAAAAGGGGTGTGAGCTATATACCCCAAACATGAGTTATGTTTACTTTGAATGACGTAACAATCCCTCTCATTTGTGCATTATGGTTAATATCTTCAAAATGTTTTCCTGTTTTTGTCTTTTTAAAAATAGAGACCTGGGGCTGGAGAGATGGCTTAACAGTTGAGGTGCTTGCCTGCAAAACCAAAGGACTAAGGTTTGATTCCCCAAACCCATGTAAAGCCAGATGCACAGGGTGGCGCATGCATCTGGAGTTCATTTGCAGTGCGGGCAGCCCTGGAGCGCGCATTCTTTCCCTCTCTCACTCTCTCTCTGTCTCTTTCTCTCTCTCAAATAAATAAATAAAAATAAACACTTGGGCTGGAGAGATGGTTTAGCAGCCTGCATAGCTAAAGAACACAGGTTCAATTCCCCAGTACTGTCTGGAGCTTGTTTGCAGTGGCTAGAGGCCCTGGAGTGCCCATTTTCTCTCACTTTCTGCCCATTCTCTCTCATAAATAAATAAAATATTTTAAAAAATAGACTTAATAAAAACATATAAAGTAGAGCTCTACTTTACTGACAAATTCACTAGTCATATTAACAAAGGACATTTAATATTGACCCTGGAGTTATGGCCGTGAAGTAGATAGGCAAGGGCAATGTGGGTGGAGCTTACACTCTAACTGAGAGACAGACTAAGATAAACAAGGTCCTTAGTTTCAGCTTCCACGAGAGGTGATGAGTCCCAACATCACTTGCCATTTTAAACTGTTGCTTTAGTCAGTGGAATTTCACCTATAATTTCTTTCTTTCTTTTTTCTTTTTCTTTTCTTTTTTTGGTAAGATCTCTCTCTAGCCCAGGCTGACCTGGAATTTACTACATAGTCTCAGGCTGGCTTTGAACTGACAGCAATCCTCCTATCTCTGCTTCCCAAGTGCTGGGATTAAAGGAATTTGCCATCATGCCTGACCAATTGACCAATGTATAATTTCTTTTCTTTCTTTCTTTCTCTTTAAAAATATTTTATTCCTCTATAAGAGGGAGGGAGGGGGGAGAGAGAGAGAGAGAGAGAGAGAGAGAGAGAGAGAGAGAGAGAGAGAGAATGGCCACACCAGGCCTGTAACCACTGCAAATGAACTCCAGATGCATGCGCCACCCTGTGCACAGACTTTATGTGGGTCCTGGGGAATCAAACCTGGGTCCTTTGGCTTTGCAGGCAAGTGTCTTAAGTACTAAGCCATCTCTCCAGCCCACACCTATAATTTTTAACACACATGTATGGAGTTAGGAAACACAAAGGATTTGGGGGAATTTTTCCTAGTGTTGATCTTTCTTTAAAATATTTTATTTTTATTTATTTATTTGAGAGCTAGAATGGTAGATAGAAAGGGGGGGGGGGAGAGAGAGAGAGGAGAGAGAGAGAAAATGGGCATGCAGGACATCCAGCCACCAATGCAAACGAACTCCAGACACATGCATGTGCCACCTTGTGCATCTGGGGAATCAAACCTGGGTCCTTTGGCTTTGCAGGCAAATGCCTTAACCGCTAAGCCATCTCTCCATCCCAGTGTTGATCTTGATAAGCACCAAACAATTGAGCTTTCCTGTGCTTGCTGAAGGATGGCCAGCAGACAGTTCTGGAAGGACAGTGCTGTTATTTTGCTGTCACACATCTAGTCCTTTCAGCATGCTTTGCTCATACACATTTTCAGAGACTAAGGGACTTCTCTAAAAGCCCATAAGCAAGTATTGATTAGCAATGTGCTCATTTCTCCATTGCACCAAAATTATACATTGTAAGCCTTCCTAAACAATGTCTTGTAACTAGTAACTGTAGTTGCCAGTACTCAACCAACTGAAAAGAATCCATATTAGTTGTTAGAGGAATTCAGTCCATGTCTTTTCCCAATCCCTACATGTTCAATAGGTAACCCTTGGGGCTGGGGCGATGGCTCAGTGGTTAAAGGTGTTTGCTTGCAGAGTGTGCAGGCCTGGGTTTGATTCCCCAGTACCTATGTAAAGCCAGATCCACTAAGTGGCATATGCATCTACAGTTTATTTGCAGTGGCAGGAAGTCCTGGCGTACCCATTTTCAATTTCTCTCTCTCTATCTCTCTGATTGCAACAAAATAAAAAAATTTTTTTTTAAAAAAAGGTGTGCCCTCAAGCAAAGCCAAAAGACTCAGGTGTTCCATTCTCTGGTACCCACGTAAAGGCTATTCTCTCTCTCTCTCTCCCTCTTTGCTTGCAAATAAATAAACTATTATAAAAGGAAGAGAACATCAGGCTGGAGAGATGGCTTAGCGATGAAGGTGCTTGCCTGCAAGGTCTGAGGACCCAGGTTTGACTCCCTTGAACCCATGTAAACCAGATGTACATGGTGGCAGATGCATCTGGAGTTCATTTTCAGTGGCTAGAGATCCTGGTGTGCCCATTCTCTCTCTCTCTCTCTCTCTCTCTCTGCTTGCAAATAAAAATATTTTATAAAAAAGTTTCTCCAAAAATTTTCTTGGGCTGAGGAGGTAGCTCAGTGGTGAAGGCATTTGCCTGCAAAGGCTAACAACCTGGATTTGATTACTCTGTGCCCACATAAGCCACAAATGGTGCATGCGTCTGGAGTTCGTTTGCAGCAGCTGGAGGCCCTGGCTCTCTCTGCCTCTTCCTCTCTCTCTCCTTGCAACTAAATATATTTTTTAAGAAGACTGACAAGTTGAAGGCAGTAAGTTCAGCATTCACAAGGGCAGAGCATCTCTGGCCTGAACCCCTTATCTCATCTGTTTGGACCTGTCTGTCTTCTCTTTCCAGAGGCAATACCCTTGTTTGGAGGTATACATATATGAAGGAATGGATAAGTGTATACTGAGCACTGGAATTTGCCCACACAATTTAACATGTCATTGGTCAGAGTGCAAATATTCTTAGAAGCAAGCCAAGTGGGAACCATTCTTAAGACTCTGCTCTTTTTTGCCACATGCAAATGTGTGACACAGTGTCCATGCTGCTGGTTTTCTTGGTACTGATGTAACATATTACTTCAGTCTTCCCATCAAAATTGTGAGAGTTAGAGGAATTAGCTAATCTCTTCATTTTAGGATAGTCTCTTTGTGGCGCTGTATTCATTCATTTGTCTGTTGGTTTGTTCAGAGCAGGGTCCCTGTACCACACTGCCCTGGAACTCATTCTGCAGCCTAGGTTGGCCTCAAACTCCTGATCCTCTTGCCTTAGCCTCCTGACTGCTGTGATTTAGATGTGTGACACCAGGGCCCTCCAGTGTATGGTTACATAAGTTTGACAAGTACATAACCATATAGCCAGTGCCTTAATTAAGATATAGAATGGGGGCTGGAGAGATGACTCAGTGGTTAAGATGCTTTCTTGCAAAGCCTAACTTGAGTTCTATAACCCAGTACCCACATACAGCCAGATACACAATGTGGTGCATGCACCTGGAGTTCATTTGCAGTGGCTAGAGGCCTTGATATATCCATTCTCTCTCTTTGCCCAGCATTGTGCCACACATCTTTAATCCCATCACCTGGAAGGCCAGGGTAGGAGGATTGCTGTGAGTTCAAGACCAGTCAGGGGCTAGAGTAAAACCCTACCTGGAAAAAAAAAAAAAGATATAGGATGATACTCTTACATCTGAAATTTCTTTTGTAGTTAAACCCATTCTGCAAATATAACCTTTGTGAGTTACTGATTTTTATGCTGATTCTTTTGTATTTTTCGGGTAGTCCATATAACTGAAACAATATACTATTAATCTTCTGCATCTGTTTCTTTCACTTTGCATAATATAGCCAAGAATAATTTATATTTATACATGTGTCATTAATTGTTAGTTTTAGTTTCTTTATTTGGAGATAAAGAGAGAGAGAGAGAGAGAGAGAGAGAATGAATGAGAATGGGCATGCCAAGTCCTCTTGCCACTGTAAGTGAACTCCAGATGCATGTGTCACTTTGTGCATCTGGGTTTACCTGGGCACTAGGGAATCAAATTTGAGTAGTCAGGCTTTGCAGGCAAGTGTCTTAACCACTGAGCCATCTCTCCAGCCCCTTTCTAAAAATTTCATTTATTTATTTATTTTTAAGCAGACAGAGAGAGAGAGAGAGAGAGATAGAGAGAGAATCTGTTCTTTTTAAATTGTAGAATATTATTCCTCCATTTGGATACATCACAGTATTTTACTCACCTACTGAAAGATGTTTGGGTTGTTTCCAGCTTTGGGCATTTATGAATTATCCTGCTGTAAACATGCATGTGCAAATGTTTGGATGTACATTGAATGCATATGTTCATGTCTCTTTGATGAACTTGCTGGGTCATATGGTCTCTCAGTGTGTTATTTTCTTAGAAACTGCCAAACTGAGTTACAGAGTGGCTATGCCATTTTGCATGTCCATCAGGGATGCATGTGACTTTCAGAAACTCCTCTGATAATACTTTGCATGACTAGTGGTTTCTCCATTCTATAAGAAAAGTTATATACTGAGAAGTATGCTTTAAAAAGAGAGACAAGGATATTTTATTCTAATATATTTGCATTTGACTTAGATTGCCGAAATCCAGAGTCCCAGGGGGCCCAAGTAGGCAGGGACTTTTATCTGGTTGGCCAAAAGGGATGGATAAAGAACATATGTCTCAGACCAAAGACAAGCCCTGGAATGATCAAGGAGACATCAGGAGGGATAGAAAATAAATACATAGTTTTGTAGTAGCTCTCCTTTCTTTATAACACAGTATCATGTGTTCAGAAATAAACAAACCCCTGAGATTTGCCAATGCACAACTAAGGAATAGTTAAAATAATAATAGAACTATTATTGTAAGACAAGATAAAATGCAGGCCAGTTGAAGTCTTTATTCTGCTTGTTAAGCATTTGATCTAAATCCTTTCTTGGAGTTTTCTTCTTGATTGCTACTTTCTGACTGAACGGAACTCCGATATTTTGTTTTGTGGCAGGATCTTATTATGTTGCCCAGACAGGCTCAAACATACACTCCTTCTGCCTTACCATCCAGCACTGGGATTACAGGAATCCACTGCCATCCCCAGCTGTAAGTCCAGGTCTTTGCATGTACTTATGGTGGGTGTTCCAGCCATGCATTAGGACAGCTGATCCCTCCCCTCCCCGGACTGTTATCCTCACAGCATTAGCTCACAGTCTTACTGACATCCTCAATTACCAGATGAGTCGCGCTGAGATTTGCCCCGTCTGGAAACTACTTAGAACTGGGTACAGCAAGGTCACATCCTAAATGAGGACTAAGTTTTCATCGGTAGGAAGAAAGAATGACTTATAGTCAAAGTTTCTCCCCAAATTTCTTTTAGGGTGATGCCAAGTTGGAGGCTGCCATGCCGTCTTGCAGCTGAACCCGGCTCTGCCAGTTCCCCCTCCAGCTTTGGCACTGGAGGCTCCAGATGGAGATGGCTTGCGTGTAGGGTCCATGTGGCAAGACAGCCATCCCCAGTGTCGGAGTGCCAGGATTCTGTTTAAGGTGTCTTGATTCTCAAACTAGAAGAGGCTTGGAGAAACTGAGATAAACAGACAACAGACTCATGTCTCCCACTCTTGCTCATCGTGGGCACATGCTCCGCATGTCGAGGCTGGAACAGGTGGAATTTCTGGCACCCATTTTAATTGTGATCTTTCTGTCTTTTCTGCTACCCTCTTCCTTCTCACCTCCCCAAGGTATACAAATGGGTTTCTTAAAGTGTGACCAATGTTGGTCATGTTGGTTTGCTGTAACTAGTGTGGGGTAGCTGGTTACGTGTGCTTTTCTGTTTCTTCACAATTGAGAGGAGAAAATTGAATGGATTTATATCCTTCTTTATGTCTACTAGCGAATTTGGCCAGCCCTATGCTGCCCCAGGCAGTGACCTCTGCAAGAGGCACAGCTGATGAGCCTGCCCACAGAGCAGCCATGCTCCATGCCGTTCTTGCATGAATGAGAGACATTCACTTCTGTTGCTTCTAGCCTGGAGCCGTGGAGTGCCCCTCCTGAGGTCTATAAACGCTCAGGCAGATTCTAGAGCCGGACTCATTAAAATCTGGCTGCAGAGCAATGGTGGTAATAGAATATGATGTGTTATTACTTCCATTTTCATTTTCTGAGATGACCATAGCATTGCTCATTGGAGATGCATTAAACCTTTTGGACATGTTTTTATACAATCAAGTTTGCAGAAGTAAAAATGCCAACAAAAATCTCAAAAATTTGGCAGGGGAAATTTCCAAATCCGGTTAATCATATAAAATCATTGCTGTTTACATGTAATAAGCAACAGTATATAAAATAGGTAATGACTTGTAAATGTGCCTAATTATGCAAAAAAAGTAGGCAGGCAGGAATTTTAAACTTTGCTAGTATAAAACCTTACATAATAGGCATTCATTAACTCTTAATTGCCAGCCCTTCTTTTTTTTTTAACACTGTGTTTAGAAGATGGGTCTGTTAATGCTCAGGTCATGGGAAAAAGAAAAATAAAGTGCTTAAGTAAGTAAAATGTGCTTAAATAAAGTCAGTCCTTAGATCTTCTGTTTTCAGATTTATTTTGGAAAGGCATGTCATAGAAGGAATGTTATGAAGGAGTTATCCCAGTCCTAGCTAGTCGTGTGACTGCGGAAAATTATTTAATCTTCTGAACATCAGCATTTCCCTTTTTCCAGAACAGGAGAAGATTCTGGATCCGTGAGGCAGGACACAAAGACACTGTGAGCTGATAGCACAGTGCTGGATGGCATCCAGCACCCAGTTCATTGTATCCTGTTTTGTTTTATGCCAAGTAAACCTCTAATGCTGAAGCTTTACAGGTCCATCTCAATAGAGAGAGATTGCCACATGGGACTCAGTAATTTTCTCATGTAAACCAATGACTCACATCTGGTCACATTCTTTTTTTTCTTTTCTTTTCTTTTTGTTTTGTTCAAGGTAGGGTCTCACTGTAGCCCAGGCTGACTTGGAATTCACTCTGTAGTCTCAGGACGGCCTCGAACTCAAGGCAATCCTCCTACTTCTGCCACCCAAGTGCTGGGATTAAAGGTGTGCACCACCATACCCAGCTGGTCATGTTCTTTATCTTGGGAAAGAATCTGTCATTCATATAGATATGGCTAGGGTGTCTACTCATGGAGTGGTGTTTCTTAATATAGCACCCCTTGTCTCATATATGGAATTAAAATGAATTTTACTTCTTCTCTGTGATGGAACTGTTATTTATGTACAAATAAAATAAAAATTTCGAGTCTCCCAGGTGCAAGGTAGCTGCAGAATGTCATAAATTCAGCAAGGTAAGGAATGCCTCTCAGAGACCTGGGCCAAATAAATAACCTCTTTCCAGAGCATTCTACTCCTGTCTATCCATTTTTTCCTTATAACGATTATTAAATTAAAGCTAGAAATAATTTTAAAATAAAAGGTAACACTAGACTTATAAGAGATACTTCAAAGTCCTGCTTTTCAGAGATGACCACTTTTACTGTAGGAATGATTGCTTCTGAAATTCGTATTTCTGATTTGCATAGTTGTGGTGTTGATTCCTTGCTTCTTGAAGTTTCAAACATTTTGAACCTTCTTCACACTGTGGAAGAAGAGAACTTTGTTTTCCCCTCCACACCAACATATATATATATATATATATATATATACATACATACATATACACACACATACACACTCACACACACACACATACATTGCTGACATACACCACACACAAGCTTTGCAGACAGTTATATCACAGTTTTTGTTTAGGATAATCAAATCATGACAGTGCTTGCGCAAATACTGGTCACTGTTCAGTGTTATTACAGCCTATCATTTCCTTCTTGGTGTTTCTAGATGAGGGGGTCAGTGAGCCCATAAAACCACAGTAGATGGCAAATGTCCAAACAGTGTTCAAACTTCAGAAAACAACACACTTAAACATTCTACTCAGCACACTTCTGAGACAAGTTAAAATTGTTTGCTATGCATACCTCTACGTCACTGTCAAATGTCCATTTGAAATTTAGTTCACCCTCTACAAGGTTTCCATTCTGAGGCTTCCTCCCTCAGCCTGGACCTCCTGTAGCCTTTGCTGTTTGATAGAACTGGGATCCAGTGTCCCAGCCTCCGGCACTGAGCCTTTCATCCTCTTTGCAGGGCTCTGCTCCTAATGACAAAGGCTTATTGCTAAATTCTGAGTTTATAGCCTTAGTTTCCCCAGCAGTTATTGCTTTTTGCTTCTGATGTGTTTCCACAGCCTCCTCTTTCTAAGTTAAAACATATTAGGATGTCATCATCTGCATTTTCTTCTTGGAAATGGGCCTTTGTCCTATTTCTTCAAGACTGGACTGGCTGCTCTGGGACTGTCCACCTCCCTCTTTTTTTGGGACTCTTGTCTTGCATATTTTTCTGTTCCCTGATTTACTCATTTATTTTTTTTTAATTTTTTGTTCATTTTTGTTTATTTATTTGAGAGTGACACAGAGAAAGAAAGAGGCAGATAGAGAGAAAGAGACAGAAAGGGCGCGCCAGGGCTTCCAGCCACTGCAAACGAACTCCAGACGCATGCACCCCCTTGTGCATCTGGCTAATGTGGGTCCTGGGGAATCGAGCCTTGAACCGGGGTCCTTAGGCTTCACAAGCAAGCATTTAACTGCTAAGCCATCTCTCCAGCCCCTACTCATTTCTTTTAAGGAAACACATCCTTCTGTAGCTTTCTGGGAAAAGATTTATGATAGGGACTTTTAGTTTCAGATTCTAAAGCATCTTTACTCTGTTTTCATACTTATTACTTCTGGACTCATCTTTTAGAATAGAAATGACATTTCCTTCAAATTCCAAATGCATCTTCTATTGATTCCGTGTTTCAGTGTTGCAGACAGAGTGTGATGCTCTGATGACTGCTTTTCTCAGTAACAACGTTCATGAGTGACATTTTACATTGATAATTGATGCTTCACAAAAATGTGGCTTGTGTGATCACTGGGATGACTATTCATCAATATATAAAATACTATTCATAAATTGTATGTGCGGTAGATTTATTAGTGAAGCCCTTTAAGCCTAGATATGTAACCTTTTGATTTTAGTAAAGAGTCTTGCTTTATCTGTTAATAATCTATTTTTAAGAAAAAAAATATTTTTTATTTGAAAGAGGGAGAGAGAGAGAGAAAGAGAGAGAGAGGAGAATGGGCATGCCAGGGCTTCCAACCACTTCAAATGAACTCCAGATGCATGTGCCACCTTGTGCATCTGGCTTTACTTGGGTACTGGGGAATCAAACCAGGGTTCTTAGGCTTTACATGCAAGTGCCTTAACTGATGAGCCATCTCTCCAACATCTTTGGTAATCTTTTTTGTCTTCTCTGCTCCCTGTTTCTGGAACTATTACAATTTAGATATGGGACTTTCTGAATTAAATAAATATATAGTTCCTCCAATTTCAATAGCTCTGTATTTTACATCTATTTTTATTTTTCATAGCTTCTACTGAAATGTTTATTTTTTAACCATATTATTATTTTTCAAAGGTTCTTTTGTTTCTGTTTCTTTTTAAAATAAGTAGTATTCTTTCTCCTTTTACAAAGGCCATGTTTTCGTTTGGTTATTGCAGTATTTAAATCAATTTAGATAGTTTACAATTTCTTTTTGTACTCCTCCTCCCCTGTTTGTTTGTTCTGTTCATCTTTTCTGTTTGCTTAGGCTCTGTCTTTTACCTTAAGGCTTTTCTTTATTACCTAGTTGGAGCTCTGGTTGGGGACAGTTACCAATGTGTGTGCCTTGCCACCCAGAGAGTATATGGAGGCACTATCTCCCTCACTAGAATGCTCTCCAAGTAGTATATTTTGAATGGATTCTTTTTCTTTCAGAAGGGAACTCTCCATTTTTCAGCCTGAGGATAGAAAATGACTCCAAGTCTTTTGGGATTCCAGCAAGGTGGTGAAGAGACTGTGGAGAGGAGCACAAATTCCACCAGTCTGCAAGAGCCACAGGTTCTCTGAAGAACTACCCTAGTCTGCTTCATTTTAGTATCTATTGAACTGTGAACTAGATGCCTGGCCTATTGTTCTGTGAGGATGTGGGAAGCTTGCTGGTATAGTTGTTACTCTATCATCTGTCAGATGTGCATCCCTTTAGAAACTGACAAGAGAGGAGGTCCTTCAGTGGCAGAGGCTACCTTACATTACAGTGAGCACATTGCTTAACCTACAGCTACAGGTTAGAAGGTAATGTGTACTTAACATATGTATGAAGCCCTTAAAATAGTTCTGGCACAGTAACTTCATATCTATATATATATATATAGATATGTATATATATATATATATATATGTAATATTTCACATATATATGTATGTATATGTACAATTACCAGTGATTTGGGGTCACTATTGATTAACCTTTCATGCCTATAATTTTGCTAGGAAGATACGTGCTCTTAATAAGATCCTACCTTCAAGCAATGATATCCTATAGGGGACACATGAAAAATTAATACATTGAATAATTGGAGGGAAAACACAAGTAATAAAGAATGAAACCTGTGTTATCAAAGAAAATGACAGAGATTCAAAGAAGTCACTTTGTTCAAGGGCAAAAAGCACCTTTTTTTTTGTACTGAAGGAGAATCCAGTGCTCCTTCCCTCCCCAGTGTCTGGGGCTCTAATGAACACATTCTGTCTTTGTTTTCACTCTACTTCAGAAAGCTGCACTAAAGTCCTTTAATTCCTGAAACTCATGAATTTCCCTTGAGAGGTGGAGTCCAGCTCGGATGTTTTCTTCTTCCCATTAGTACGTTTATATTCTTCAATAAGTGCTGGCATTTAAGCACAGGCTTCATTTTCACAGGGACAGGATGCAAATACCATTCAGTGTTTTGATGAGTATTTTAACAGCTTTTGGTGGTCTTTAAAGAAACAAGCTACTCAGAGGGCTTTAGCAATGAGAAGTAACAATGATTAATATTATTACCCTACAAAAAGATTAGACTATAGATGTATTATTATTACACAATGTCACACTAGGCTAGCCTGGTATTGGGTGTGTCTTCTTAGAGGCAGCTCTTGAGAATTACCAATACATTTCAAAATGGCTGACACTCTTTCTTGCATTTGTGTTTCTGAGACCAACGTAGATTCCACTCTCAAAAGAGACACCAGACTCAAAAAGAAGTTCTTTTAAAAATATTTTTATTAGACTGGAGAGATGGTTTAGCAGTTAAAGTGCTTTCCTGTGAAGGCTAAGGACCGATGTTTGACTCTCCAGGTCCCATGTAAGCCAGACACATGAGATGACACAAGCTTACAAGGTTGAACATATGCACAAGGTGGGGCATGTGTCTGGAGTTCAGTTACAGTGGCTGGAGACCTTGGTGTGCCAATTCTCTCATTCTCTCTTCCTCTTGCTGTTGCTCTCTTACATAAAAAAGAAATAGCCTAAGCTGGAGAGATGGCTAAGCTGTTAAGGTGCTTGCCAGCATCGCCAATTCCCCAGGATCTATGTAAGCCAGATGTACAAGGTGGCACATGTATTTGGAGTTCTTTTGCAGTGGCTGGAGGCCCTGGCATACCCATTCTCTCAAACAAAAACAAAAACAACAAAGAAAAGAAAAGGCCAGTCTGTTGGGCTTGCCTCAAAAAACATTTTTATTTATTTATTTACTTATGCAAGAGAAAGAGAGAATGGGCACACCAGGGCCTCTAGCCACTGCAACAAACTCTATACACATTGTGGTGGTTAGATTCAGATGTCCCCTATAAACTTAGGTGTTCTGAGTGCTAGGTTCCCAGCTGATGGATATTTGGGATTTAATGCCTCCTGGAAGGAGTGTATTGTTGGGGGCTGGCTTATGGGTGTTATAGCCAGTTTCCCCATGCCAGTGTTTGGCACACTCTCCTGTTGCTATTGTCCATCTTATGTTGGCCAGGGGTGATGTCCACCCTCTGCTCATGCCATCATTTTCCCCTGCCATCATGGAGCTTCCCCTCGAGCCTGTAAGCCAAAATAAATCTCTTTTTCCCACAAGCTGCTCTTGGTTGGGTGATTTCTACCAGCAATGTGAACCGGACTGCAACACACATGTACCACCTTGTTCATCTGGCTTTATGTGGGTACTGGGGAATCAATCTCAGTCCTTAGGTTTTGCAGGCAAGCACCTTAGCCACTGAGCCATCTCTCCAGCCCAGAGTTGGTTTTATTTATTTTTTATATTTATTTATTTGAGAGAGAGAATGAGACTGAGGAAGAGAGAGAGAGAAAGAGAGAGAGAGAAAGAGAAAATGGGTGTGTTCCAGGGCCTCCAGCTACTACAAACAACCTCCAGATTCATGCGCCACCTTGTGCATCTGGCTTACATGGATCCTGGGGAATACAACCGAGGTCCTTTGGCTTTGCAGGCAAGTGCCTTAATCACTAAGCCATCTCTCCATCCCCCAGAAGTTGGCTTTTTAAAAAGCAGCTCTTTGAAGTCAATATCTCACCTAGTCACCAGGGTTATTACCCGTATGTATATATTTGTTTATCTTTAGTGTGAATAGAGGTCATTCCAAAGGGCTGCTTCCTCATGCCCAAGAATCACTAGACCATCTTCACCTGCTACGAAAAATATTTAAACAAATACTATTCATTAAACAAAGATGTAATGAGGGTCTCTTAGGTGTCAGGTGAGGGAGACAGAAGGCAATGAAATAATCATACAAGTAGAGTGAATGCTATTAAAACTGTAAAGAGAACACTGTATAGGTTTAGACACTTTTAACTATGTGACCACTAGGAAAGTATGAGTGGGAATAAAACTTGAAGGTAGGAAGGAAGTATGTGTGAGGTCCTGTGTCTGGGTGTGTCATGAGAAGGCACTGGAGGAAGACTGGTGGAGAGAGCTCTAGAGTAGGCTGGTACACAGGTAGGGATCCCACCACACCAGGTTGTGTGAACCATTAGACAGCTCTGTCTTTGTCTTTAATGCCGATAAAAACAATCCACGAGCTTTCAAAGGGGGTTCAAGGGGTGGTGTCTTTAGACTAGTGCTTTTGAAAGATCATTTTGAAAAACAAAGTTTATCTAACCAAAAGTGAGAGCAGATCTAACCTATGGACATAAACATTTAGAGGGCAATTTGATGGGCACAGTAGTGAGCATGTAACCAATCACCTTCCAAGCCATAGGCCTTCGACTTGATTTTTAGTACCAAGCATGGCATGAACTCCCTCCCATGGAGTGGGCCTCTAATCCAAGTAGAGAGCAGTTGGTTACCCCCATATGTCCCCACAGCTGGTGGTGACTGCAAGGGAGACCCAAGACTCATCAAGGTGATGAGTTACCATTAGTACTCAGCACTGGATGATACCTCTCTGTCATACTTGCCAGCGGTGAAGGAGCAGAGTGAAGGATGTAACAGCAGAAAGAATATCGTCCTGCTCTCGCTGCTGACCAGAGAAGCTTCTCTTTGGAGATGGCTGTGGATGCTGGGGGCACTCAAAACTTACCAAAGTGGTGAAAATAAAAGGCTGTTGTGTGTTTAATGCTAAGTGAGACTGCTCTGTCACACTCTCAAGGCTCAGAACATATTGTGGAAGAGGGAGCAGAAAGAATGTGAGAGTTAGAGGGTCAGAAGGAGGACTTTGGGATTCTATCTTCTGGACATGAAGTGACTGGTGCATTCACAGCTTCACGGTGGATGTCGTTACCCCACAAAACCTGTGCAGTGTTGAGCCCGTCAACATTGTGGCATTGATGAAGGAGGTGAGCAAAAAGAATGAGACATCAAAATACAAGAAAGACTACTGGGAAAAAGAAGGGGGTTCAGTGGAATATGGGTGTGGGAGGTGAGAAAAAATGGCTATTGGGAGGGATTATGATCAAATGACAATATGTTCATATATTAAAATTCTCAATGAAAAAGAGAGAAGTCGCACTGGGTGTGGTGGCACACACCTTTAATCCCAGCACTCGGGAGGCAGAGGTAGGAGGATCGCCATGAGTTCGAGGACACCCTGAGATTACCTAGTGAATTCCAGGTCAGCCTGGGCTAGAGTGAGACCCTATCTTGAAAAACAACAACAACAACAACAACAAGAGAGAGAGAGAGAGAGAGAGAGAGAAGATTGAGAGAGAGAGAGAGAGAAGTCATTTTGTCCCAGCTGACACATGGGGATGGCAAGTTTCAAGACAGTTTTGGTTGCACTAGGAGATTCCGTCTCAGAAAACAAAATTCATTTTTGATGTAGCCTAGAGAATGATTTAGAAAGGTAAGAGTATATAAGGGTGGGTCCCATGTCATAGATCAAGCCTTACTGAGAATTGTCATATGAGAGCAGCATTTAATATATAAGAGAATGAAGCTGAATGGGATGTCAAGGAATTCAATCTAATATGCTCCTTTAAGATCAGTAGGTGCTGAAAACTTTCAGGACAAATGACTTCATAAAGCTCCCAGAAGTGAAAAATCTACCATATCTCTTGGGAACAGATAGTGACATTTGACTTTATTACAGAGAAGTCTATTCAGTATTTCAAAATGCCATTTCTCCTGGTGTAGATAACCTTCCCACCACACAGAAGCAATTCAGTACCCATCATTTCAATTTTGCAGATGTGAAGTTTAAAAATTCAGATGCAGAGAGACCTAGTGACTTGTCCTAGGACGTGATGAAATTGAAAGGCAGCGGTAATTACAGGATTTCCTCTCGAGTTTTCAGCTCTGTGTCATCCAGATGACTGCATTGGCCAGAAATATTTTGGAGCACTTAAAGATGGATCCAAGTCAGAAGTAATGCTTTGGAAGTCTATTATTGGATGTTCTCCTAAGGTTACTCTAAACATAAAGCTACGGCTACTACTATTATTATTATTAGCATTTTGTGTGTGTGTGTGTGCAGCTGCACATGCCCTGTGCATATATGTGCAGAGGCCAGGGCAGAATGTCCGGTGACCTTCTCAAGGCTCTTCTGCATTGCTTTCTGGAGACAGTCACTCACTGAAGCTGAAGCTCCATTTCCAGTCAGTCTGGCTGACCAGTGAGCACCAGTGACTCTCTTGTCTCCACCCCTTCAGGGCTGGGTTTGGGGTGTGTGTGGTCATGTCCAGTGAGCACCAGTGACTCTCTTGTCTCCACCCCTTCAGGGCTGGGTTTGGGGTGTGTGTGGTCATGTCCAGTGAGCACCAGTGACTCTCTTGTCTCCACCCCTTCAGGGCTGGGTTTGGGGTGTGTGTGGTCATGTCCAGTGAGCACCAGTGACTCTCCTGACTCCACCCATTCAGGACTGGGCTACACATGTATGTGGTCATGCTTAGCTTTTTACATGGGTGCTGTAGTTCTAACACAGGACCTCATGTCGTCTGTTAATCACTGAGCCTTGTCCTTTGCCCCAAGTTTTACATTTTATATAGAAATTTTGTGCATTTTACACTGAATTTTACCAAACTCTCTCTGCTATGTTAGTTACTTTTCTCGCTGCTGTCACAAAATACTGGACAAGCAGCAATTAAGGGAGGAAAGGTTTATTTCATTTTACACTTCTGGGGATACAGTCCATCGTGGTGGGGCAAGGCGTGAAGCAGCTGGTCACATTCAATCTATGGTCAGGAAGCAGAGCACAACGAATGCTGGTGCTCAGCTAGCCTCCTCCTCTTCCTCCTCCTTTACTGTATGTGTGCGAGGGGTGGGGAGCATATGAATGCCATGGCACACGTGAAGGTCTGAGGACAGCCTTAGGATGTTTGTTCTCTCCATCCACTCTGCGTGAGACAGGCTCTCTCCTGTTATTTTGTTGTTGTTATTACCATTAATTATTTGCTGCTTTGCATTATGTGTGCCACTTTAGCTAGTGCACAAGCATACAAATTCTCCTGGTTCTACTTTCCATTGCTATAGGCATATTGGAATCACTGACATGTGTGCCACTTTGTGTGCGGGTACTGGGGAGTTGAACTCAGGTCACCAGGCTTACAAGCAAGCACCTTTATATGCTGAGCCATCTCCCTAGCCCATAGCTTTCTTCTTTTTTTAAAATAAATTTTATTTATTTATGAGAAAAAGAGAGAGAGAGAGAGAGAGAGAGAGAGCATGCCAGGGCATCCAGCCCCTGCGAAAGAGCTCCAGACATATATGCCACCTTGTGCATCTGGCTTACATGGGTTCTGGGGAGTTGAACCCGGGTCCTTTGGCTTTGCAAGCAAGTGCCTTAACCACTAAGCCATTTCTCCAACCCACCTTCCTTTTTTTAATTTATTTATCCTGGGACCTGAACCTATGGGATGATGTCACCCATAGTTATGGTGGATCTTACTTCAGTTAACAGAATCAAGAAACTCCCTCATAGACATGCTTAGAAATTTGTGTCCTAAGTGATTCTAGATCCAATCAAGTTGACCATCAATATTAACTATCATGGCTACTTATTAACCCTTAAGGAAGCTTTATACATAATAGTTTTTTAAATAAAATTTTTATTTATTATTTGAGAGAGAGATTAAGAAACAGATGAGAGAGTAAGACAGAGAGAGAGTAAGAGAGGAAGAGAGAGAGAGAGAGACAGACAGACAGAATGTGCACATCAGGGCCTCTAGCCACTGCAAACAAATTCCAGACACATTTGCCACCTTGTGAATCTGGCTTACATGAGTTCTGGGGAATTGGGGAATTGAACCTGAGCCCTTAGACTTTGCAGGCAAGTGTCTTAACAGCTAAGCCATTTCTTCAACCCATTTTGTAATAGTTCTTTTTTTTTTTTTTTTTTTTGAGGTACGGTTTAGCTCTATCCTAGGCTGACCTGGATTCAGTATGTAGTCTCAGGGTGGCCTCAAAATTATGGTGAGCCTCTCAAGTGCCGGAACTAAAGGCATGCACCACCACACTTGGCCATTATAGTTTTATGAACAGGTAAAGATTTGCTAAGCTTTTATACATACTCCATACAGATTCAGCAACTATTGCTTGTTGCATCATGTGCATGGTAAGTTTTTCAGAGTTGACATATCTTAATTTTATGAGATGTCATTTACATGAACTTTGACCTTCCAAATGTTTCATATCATTAAAAATATTTTAATAGATACTGAAATTCATCATTGAAATGCTGGCAAAGCAAACATCTTTACATCTTAGTTATTCAACATGCAATTGTTTAGATAAATTTAGGCAAAAGTCTTAATTAAATTTTGTTTTTCTTTCTGGTGATTGAACTTTATATATGTTACATAAGCTAAACTACATTCCTAACACTTATAAAAATTTATTTAGTTTGAGATAAGGTCTCATTAAGAATGTTGACTAAGCCGGCATTGATTTTGCCATGTAGCCCAGGTTGCCCTTGAATTTGTGATCATCTTATCTTGGTCCTCTGAGTACTTGGGATTGCAGGTGTGTGCCACTGAAATGGATTAGGGATAAAGTGGCTTTTTGTTTTGTTTTGTTTTGTTTTAGATAGCTAGAGACTGGCTCAAAGAAACATGGATGCTGCCCTGCCTTGGCAGGACTAGAACTTGAGTCTGCTTCAGTCTCATTCAGCATGCTGATTCTTCTTGAGCTTGTCTCAGTCAGTACCTTTGGACTGCCACTTTCTTTGTCAGCATTCCTCCTGGTCCCGAGAACCAATGAAGATCACTCATATACATTGGGACTTGGCAGTAAGGCTGACCCTAACTGGATGTCTAATTAACATAAGGACTAGATGGTGGTTTGAATTAGATATCCTCCATGAAACTCATGTGTTCTGAATGCTTGGTCCATAGCTGCTGGCAATTTGGGAGGTGGAACCTGGCAGGAGGAGTTGTCACTGAGGGTGGATCTTTATTGTAGCCTACAGGATGTTTAGAGCCAGCTCCAGCTCTGATTGTTGTCTCTGTGCTGTGAAAGCATGTTGAAGTGGGCCAGCCTCTTATGTCATGATGAAGTTTCAACTAGAAACTATAAGCCGGAAATAAACCCTTTCCTCCCATAGGCTGCTTCTGGTCAGATGTTTTGTCCAAGCAACAGGAGGATAATTAGGACAGAAAGATGGTACTAGTAGAGTGGGATTATTACTGCTAGAAACCTGACTGTGGTTTTTGGCCTTTTTTTGGAACTGATCTAAGGGAGGAATGTGGAAGGATTTGAAACCTTGGTCTAAGAAGTGCCTTGTAGTGCTCTAAGCTGAGTTTAATGGACTGTTCTGGTCAGAGTTTGAAACACCTGAATGCAGTAAGAATTGTTCAGGCTTGGCTTATGGGGGAAAGCAAGAGCTTTGTCTGGACTGGGCTAGAAGCAGTTTGCATGAGTGGCTTGCTGCGTTCTGTCTTCTGTTTGTGTCATATGAACTTGAACAAGGTTGAATTTGCAAAAAAAAAATAGATTGGTGTGAGTAGAAGGGTATGACACTGAAAGAATGAAAGTTTCTGGCTCGAGTTTATAGCTTGATTCAGCTGTGATTGTTTGAGAGATTGCCACCATTCAGATTGGGCTAGGTGTTATGCACTGGAACAGCAGGAAGAATGCTCACTGTTTGAAAAGTAGGGGGCCTGAATACCGTTCTTGTTTGTTTGTTGTTTGTTTTATTTTGTTTTTGCTCTTCAAAGTTGGCTTTATTGACCCCAGGATTAACAAAGTTGGTAGCTCATCTGGTCCTATTGGAGTGTAACAAATGTAGGAAAGAGACGATTTATAATGTGGTCTGTGTTTTGGAAATGCCCACTGGGTGATGAGAGGCAGGGCTGTTGGAGTCCCTGTGTAGAGGTCTAGTGGAGCCATGAAGATGAATCATGAGTTGCAGTGGAAACCCCAGGACTTTGGAAATCCCAGGACTGTGTGACAGTTGCCAGTGAGAGCTGCTGGCTTGGGATGGATTGTTTCCTGGGCTGTATGCAGCCCAGCTGGAGGTTTGGATTATAGAACTGCCGAGATTTTACCACTGGTTATAGATGTTGAACTTGGAGCTACAGGATTTTATGTTTGACCTGCTTGTTTTAAATCTTGCAGTAGTTCAATCTTTCCTTGCAATGCTATCTTTGCAATGTGAATGTTTACTCTGTGCCATTATGTGGTTTTGGTTTTACAGGCTCACAGTTAAGAGACCTTGGACTGTGGAGATGTTTGAACAGTGTTTAGATTGATTAAAACCATGGGGTTTTTAAAATTGGACTGAACACATTGCATTTTACATTGTGGATGATCAGGAGTTTACGGGGACCAGGAGTGGAATGTGATGGATTAAATCAGATGTTCCTCTTTACCTCATGTGTTCTGAATGCTTGGTGTCCAGCTGATGACAACCTGGGATGTAGCACCTTGCTGGAGGAGGAGGTATATTGTTGAGGGAGGTCTTAGGGGTGTTAAAGTCAACTCCTGCTTGTCAGAGAATAAGTCTCTTCTGCTGCTATTGTCCACCTGCTGTGGCACAGAGGCAAGGTCTAGCTTCTGCTCATGCCATACTTTCCCCTACCATCATGGAATTTCCCCTTACGACTGTGAGCCAAAATAAATACTTTCCTCCCATCAGCTACTTTTGGTTAGATGCTTTACCCCAGCACTGATAATGTAACTACAACAAGATCCAAATACCTATGAGAAAAATCTCTCTTGATTTATTGTCCCAGGCAACCTAGCTGCAAGGGGAGGAATTCTTTTTGGCTTGGGAGCTTTCCTGCTTTTTTTTCCTTCTACTTCAACTCTCACTTCGTAAATTCTCCATAACTTATTCCTTTCTGTGTTGGTGTTTTTCAGTTCTTTGCTAAACATGGACAAGAATTTGAGGCTTGAGGATCACAAGCCTAAGGAGTCCTAAACCCAGGGACCAGTCTCTCCCCACATCTTTATGGAGTTCCAATCCTGCTTTAGCAAATTCTGCCTTTTAAAGCAAATAGATAGCCAAGCAAGCCATCATGCTTGGCTATCTATTTGCTTTAAACTAAAACATGCAAACACCAGAAAGAATTCTTGAGCTTTATTGAAATTATAGAGACATATTTTCAAATACTTCTGCATTCTCTACTAAGCTAGAAGATTTCCCCCATCCGCACTTCTAACTTTAGTATTAGGTATTCAAAGTATTTTGAGCTCTTTTAATCTTGTAATCAACAGAAAAGAAATCTGGAGGAATGGCTTCATGAGTAAAATTATGGGTAAAAGTTTAAGGAGGAACAGAATATTCATTTTGTCTCAAAATATATCTAGCAGATAGTCATTTTGTAGAGGAGAAATTCCTGAAGGCATTATCTTTTTTTAATATGGAAGAAATGAAAAATTACAGATAAAGATGACATATCTTTTAAAAAATATTTTATTTATTTATTTGAAAGAGAGAGAGAGAGAGAGAGAGAGAGAGAGAGAGAGAGAGAGAGAAAATGGGTATACCAGGGCATCTAGCCACTATAACCAAACTCCAGATGCATGTGCCACCATGTTCATCTGGCTTACATGTGTTCAGGGGAATTGAACCTGAGTCCTTAGGCTTCCCAGGAAAGCACCTTACCTGTTAAGCCATCTCTCCAGTCCTGAAGTCATTATCTTCACCAGGGACTCATGAGTAACATCTTGAAATGATGTAATAATGATGTTAACATTGTGTCCTAGAGAGAGACTTCATGCTGCTTTGATCACATATGCTCATGATGGGATAAAAGCCTGCTGTATGATGTTTATTGGTAGGGCATAATCTGTACTTGACATAGTTACTTATTATGACATATCTGCTTAATAAGTATTCAGAGATAAGCAATTACTAATTCATTTGACAAGCACTGAATGTCTCTAGGCAAGTGTAGATAGCAAACACACATGTGCACACATGTGCACACACGCACATTTACTTAACAAAGAATTTTGTTACATGATTGGGATTATAATTGATTTCAGAATTTAGACCTAAGCATTCATGTATGTTCTTCTAGGTCTAGATATTTTAAAATCTGGGCTTTATAAAACTCACAAACATTAGTTAAATTTGATTGAAGTTTACCTAAAGGATAAAATGAGTATTCATGAGTCTCTATTGATATGATTACCATAATGAAAGATATACAAATGGTAGAAGAGTGTCATTACTTCCTCAGAAGGAAACAAACATCATCCGCTGTCCACCACAGTGAAGAGCAAAAGGAACAAAGACAGTACACTGGAGCAAAGATAGTCTTTGGGACAAATGGGGCTGCAGCAACTTGACATCCTCATGTGAAAAATTCACTAAAAAATAAATGTAGATATAGATCTTATACTTGTCTAAAAAACAAACTGAAAATGGGCCACAGAACTAAAGATAAGATTTTTTAAAAAGTGCCCTAGAAAATAATGGGAAAAGCTCCAGATGATATTGTGTTCAGTGATAAATTTGTAGAAAATACCAAAGGGGGATCCATGAACGAAAGTATGGATTAGCTGGGTGTTGAGATTAAGCTGTGTTCTACCATAATTTTCCTCAGATTGTAGAAAACATTGGTTTTTCAAGCTGTGCCTCTTTCTGTAATATATACACATATACTTATTGTGATACATATACATATTTACTAATATATATATATATATATATATATATATATATATATATATATTTACTTTGTGATCTTGGAGTTAATGTTAGTTATAAAAATTGGAATAGGAGAACCTGTGATTGCCTTCGACAACTATCAAAGAAATCAGGACTATTTCACAAATTGCTGCCAACACAACCTCAGTACTTTATAAATTTATTGTTATTCAATAAATTCTGACATTGTGGATAGACACAGATATGTTCGTCTATGTTTCTGACATAGCATGCTCATGACACTGGGCTTCATTAAAATTAAAATTCTCTCTCTGCCAAAGTCACAGTCAAAAGTTATCAACTGGGAGAAAATATGTGTAAAGACATCTCTGATAAAGGACAATTATTCACAGAAACCTCATAAAACACATAAGGAAACAGCTTGTTTTAGAAATGGGTTAACTAAACTTGACAGACAGACAGACACATCACCAAAGAAAATGCAGAGTGACAGTAAACCCAAAGCAATGTTGGACGTGGTTTTTCATGAGGGGAATTCAGTTAACTTGGCAGCAATATAGTATTAAACACTTTCTTGATGTTTTCAGTGCAAAGGGATGACAACAGCAAGTGCTGACAAGGATGTGGAGCAACAGGAACTCCCACCTGCTGTTGGAGGAAGTGTATGGTGGTACATTACTCTGGAAGATATTTTGGCAATTGTCTTTGAACTTTAACATATTCCCACCAGATGATCCAGTATTGCACAGCTTTGCATTTATCTACAGGAGTTTAGAACTTAGGTCCACAAAATATATAACCACAGATGTTTATTATAATTGTTAATGTTTTTATAGATATGGTGCTGATAACAGATCAAAGTAAGGTTCTACCAGATTCCAACTCGGTGAAACAATGAGTTTACTGAGTTTACTTACAGGAGCATGGGAGAAGGATACTTACAAGAAGGTGAGCGACTCAAAAACAAGTGAATCACCACAGTCTCAGCTCCTCACAGAGGACAACCACATGGAAGCTGATCATGGAGTCTCACTTTCAGCTAGCTTGCCCATGTATTCTAGCATCTCCCAAGAGTACTTGCAGCTGGTGGGGTTGGGGGTTGGGCGCAGAAGAGTGTCTGTCATGGCTAGAATCCTGAGTGACAGTCCTATGACCTTACCCTTTCCTTATACTGTGGAGTGTTAACAGCTCCATTGTCATCACCATTAGACCTACTTATCAGTGGATTGTTCTGCTTATTTTCTTGTTACAGCTATTGGGCCAAGTTTATTAGTATTCCAAGACTATAATAGGATACCCACAGGAAAAGTCAGAGTACATCTTCAATTTTAGCCATAATAATGAAAAGTCAGAAGTAGTCAAGGTATCTTTCTGTAGGTGTGAAAATGAATAGCTATAATATAACCATGCAACGAAATATTCAGTGCTTTATAAATGAGCTATCAAACCATGAAACAATGGAAGAAACTTAAATGCATATTACTAAATGAAATAAATTAATCTGTAAGGTCTATGGACTATATGATTCCAATTATATGAGTATTCTGGAAATGGTACAACTGTGGAGACACTAAGAAGGTCAATGTTTGCCAGGGAGTACAGGGAAGGAGGAAGTGAATAGGTAAAACAGACTATGTAGGGCAATAAAACCACAGGTCATTATACATTCATCCAAGTTCGTAGAATGTACAACATCAATAATGTACCCTAGTATGAGAACTACTGACTTAGGGAGCTAGAGAGATGGCTCAGTACACTTCTGGCATAAGTATAAGGGTCTGAGACCTCACAAGTTCAGATCTCTAGTGCTTACTTAAACAGGTGAGTATGGCCACGCATAACTATAACCCCAGTCCAATAACTGGGCAGACACGTGAGAATCATGTCAGCTTGAGGAAAAACAAGGTCCAAGATCAGTAAGAGACTCTGTTGTAAATACAAATGGACAGAAGAGCAATGAAATGGGACACCTGAAGCTTCCACTACTGCACATGAGCACCCCCCGCAACCTCAGGCAGTGCGTGGGCCTATGCATATGCATATGACACACACACACACACACACACACACACACCCAAACAACCAATAACTTATTGACTGGATCATGGTGAAATATTAGTGTGGGCTCATCACTAGACTACTCAGGTGGTGGATGTTAGTAATAGCAGGACTATAGGTAACTGTTCATACAGGAATGAAGATACGCTAGTAACATTTGTGCCTTTATCTTTGGCTATCAGACTATTGAAACAATAGACCCCAAGAAATTGGATATTTCCCTGTGAGTCTCATTCTGGGAGAAGAAAAAGGCTGAGACCTGGTGCCAGGAAGAGGGAGAGATTGTCTCTAGGAGAGAGGTTGCATACAGCTCTGACAACTTATCAGACCACCTTGTATGTGAGACTGGAGCTTAGACAATGACAGGTCAGGGATGAGTGGGACTACACCTTGTCCAGAACTGCTTAGTTATGCATATCTTTTGCACTTTACTTAGACCCAAGCTTCATATTAGGACCCCAAAGATGGATTTGAGGGGGTAACTGGACATTTTTACTTCTTCCACTTCCTAATGTCACTATTACTTGTGTCTTAAATTGGCATCTTGAGGACAGGCAGCTGGGTCTAGTTTGTTAAGGGTGTCAGGGTCCAGGCTCGGATACTAATAGCTCTGGTAACATATGCATGTGCAGGGACAGGGAGTAGATGATATATTTCTGAATCTTCCTCTTAATATAATATTGTTGTGAACCTGAAACAGTTCTTTAATTTTAAAATAAAGCTGTTTTAAAAAAATGTCTTCTATTCCAAGCCATAGGCTTTTTGGCTATGATCTCAATACCAGGTATGAATTCCCTCCCAATGAGTGGGCCTAATATTGAATCAGAGAGCAGTGAGCAGTTGATTATCTCCATAACTTACATGTCACTGTTGTACCTGTGGGCACATATTGCCTAGCTGGTTGACTTTATAGCTTTCAGGACCCCTTGCTTGTTAAACTAGACTGTTGGTGACTTTTCTTACCCCCCCACCCCCCCAGCCAGCAAAGTGCTTTGTAGCACTACTGTAGCTATTCCCTCCTGCATGGAGAAAGTTTCCATCTGAGTTCTAGCTTGATTTCTCAATGACCTGAAATTGCAGCGTGTGTAGTTTTGAGCAGCTAGAGGGAAGCTATACATGTTTTTTTTTTAATTTTTATTAATTAATTTTGTATTCAGCAAATACAGTCAGTTTGGTACCATTATTAGGCTCATCTGTGACCTACCCCCTCCCCTTGGCCCCTCCTTGCTGAGGTATACGGGTCATGCATTGTGGAGTTAGCCCACAGTTATGGGTAGGATAAATGTCTCTGCATATCATGACCCAACATGTTACCCATGTTTTTTTTTTTTTTTTGGCTAAAAGTAGATGTTATTCCCATCAAAAAGCATCCTAAATGTTTATATTTATGCCTTTTGATTAATGCCATTCTCACTTTTGGTTACAGAAGCTTCCTTTTACAGATGGTGATGAATACCAGAGAGACTCAAGACTTATCAAGATGATGAGAAGAAAATGCCCAGTGCTTAGCACTGGAGGCTTCATCGCTAACACATTGGGCAGGGCTCAGAGAAAACTGCAGAGGAAGTTGTGGAAAGAACATGAGTGCTGCTCTCACTGCTAGCTGAGAACCGTCTCTATAGAGATGGTGGTAGACACTGAGGAGACTCAAAACTCATCGAAACTGAAAACCAGGTGCTGTTGAGAGCTCAACATTAAACAAATCATCTCTGTCAACTCCCCCAAGGCTCTGGGAACATTGACAAAGAGGGAGTGGAAAAAAATGTAAGAGCCACAGAATGGGAAGGAATCTTTTGTGACACTGTCCTCCAAACATTAATTGACTGGTACATTCATGGCCTGGCCCAGCAACATTTTGACAGGCACAAGGACAAAAGGAATGAGACAACAAATCAGAAGATGAACTATTTGGAAAGAGGAGGGGTCTGAGTGGAATGGGAGTGGGAGAGAAGGGACAAAAGAGGATAATGGGACAGGTATATGACCAAATTGCAGTCTATTCATGCATTAAGGTTCTCAATTAAAAAGACTTTCTTGGCTAGAGGGACAGCTTGGCATTTAAGGCACTTGCCTGCAAGACCAAAGGATCCAGGTTTGATTCCGCAGGACCCACATAAGCCAGATTCGCAAGGTGGCACATGCATGTGGGGTTTGTTTGCAGTGGATAAAGGTCCTGGTGTGCCCATTCTCTCTCTCTCTCTGTCACTTATCTGTCTTCCTCTCTTTCTCAAATAAATAAAATAAAAAAGACTATTTTAAAAAGACTCTCTCTCATTTTATTGTGAAGCAAAAAGCAAAGTATCCATATGGATATATATATATATATATATATATACATATATATATATATATATATATATATCTGAATAAATATGTAGTCATGGCCAAGGGATAACACTTACTTACAGAAGAATCCCATAGAGTCTCATGGTGGCCTTGAACTCATGGTGATCCTCTTACCTCTGCCTCCTGAGTGCTGGTATTAAAGGTGTATGCCACCACACCCAGCTTTTTTAAAAAAAATTTTAATTATTACAGTCTTTTAATAGCAAGCTTTAATTTTCTAGTTCTGTGTTCATCTGTGCATTTCCATTTTGGAACAATCCTTTACCTTAGGACAAAAATCTTAGTTTATCATTCAAAATCCTTTCTTATCTAAGAGCAGTTCCTTTTCTTTAACATCTTTTTTTTTTTTTCCCAAGAATAAACATGTTTATTTACAAAATGCATACCCTCTCTCCCAGCATGCATTGCTGAGAGAGAGCAGAAGCACCTGAGACCTCAGGAGCCTGAGGAGCTGGGCATGGGTGGGGTCCTGCCCCCCCCCCCGCACCACACCCACAAGTGGAGGGTGCCACCTCTCCGAGGTCATGACCGCGTATCCAGCCAGTTCATGTATTCCTGCAAGGCCTTCAGGCGGGCGTCTATGTCAGCCATGTCGGCCCCCTGGTAGTCGGAGCTGTACTCTTTCATAGGGACCCAGCCTCCAGAACTGGCCAGGCGCCTCTGATGACTGGGGCGTTCCTGGGGAGTGGATTTCGTGTTGGACCCACTCCAGGGCGTGGGGCTGGGCGGCTTCCCACGGCCGCGGCGGGGGCCTCTGGACAGCGACTCGGAGAAGTCCTCGAACTCGCTGCAGGAGCTGGCCGACGAGCAGCGGCTGCGGAAGCTGTCCACCGAGGAACTGCGGTGCCGGGAGCTGCTCGCGGCGTCCCCTCGGCGGGTCACGGCGGCTGGGGGCCGGGTCTGCCGAGACCACGAGACGGACGGGCCGTCCCCGCTTCCTCCACTGCCCTTCTTTAACATCTTTATCAAAATATTCTTTGCATTTACTTCCTTTCCCATCATCATTATTATTAATATTATTATTATTATGTTGTTGTTGTTTTTGCTGTTATCTCTGGTCATAGGGACAGAAGGAGCCTGAAGGGTCCCTTTTTCCTTCAGGGACCTCCATTCAGGCAAAACTGAGATTCACAGCTTCAGTGAAAAAATTTATGAAACCAATAGAAAACAAAGTTGGATTTATTGAAAGCAGAAATAAATGGAGGGAGAGAGAGGGAGAGAGAGAGAGAGATCACTCTATAGGATGACTGTGGGCAGTCTTCTCTAGGAAGGGTTGCAATTATCTTTGTAATAGACATATATGTTAGTTTCTTCACTCCTTTCTGTGACAAAATCTGTGTTAATAATCATCTTAAGGAAATGCAAGGTTTATTTTGGCTCACAGTTTCATGGATTATAGCCCATCATGGCAGAAAAATACATGGTGGCCAGAGCAGGAGGCTGCCTGGTCATATTGTAACCATAGTCAGGGAAACAGGGTGAACAGGGAGTGGAACTATTAAATCTTAAAGCCCACCCCTAGTGACTCACTTCCTCCCGCAAGCCTCCACCTCCTAAATGTTCCACAACCTCCCCAAACTGCCATCAGCTTGGGTCCAAGTGTTCAAACACCTGAGCCTATGAAGCTCATTTCTCATTCACACATTATATTATAGGATTTTGTTGGTTCTGAAGTTCCATCTCTAAAGATTGCTAACATGGCTCAGCACTTAGGGTGGTTGCCTGCAAAACCTAAGGCCAGAACTGGATTGCACAGGACTCATGTAGAACTGGATGGACGAAGTGGGGCATGCATCTGGAGTCTGGAGGCGCTGGTCCTCCATTCTCACTGTCTTTCTTCTGTCTCTGCTTGAAAAGAAGCGAATAAAAGTATTTAAAAAATAATTAAAATAAATAAAATTACAAAAATACTTTTAAGAAGCCCTCATCCCCTTTTTAGTATTGCTCAGACTGTAGCTTACAACATAGTTAAGAGTTAAAGAATTTCCTTCTGTAAACAAAACTAAGTTGCAGGCGCTTGGGGGAGAGTATTTAGGAGTGAGAGGCAGCTAGAAGCGCACCTTTAAACATCATTTGACTCCTAAGTGAGCACAGTTTATTTATTGTCCTTGATATAATTTGGAAATCATACATTGCCTCAGTGGGCAATTTGGGCTTTATCAGTGGTATCTGAAGTTTTCCTGCACTTTTCAGCAGAAAAAGCAGATAATCTGGGCAACAGAGCCTCTTTCCTCTGCCATGCTTTTCTACCCCTGTGGTCATCTCCCCCTCTGTATCCTGCCTCAATTATTATTATTACAGAAATTAGAAGACACATTTATATTCCAAATTAAAACCCAGGAAGTTGTATCTGAGCAGAAAACATGCACATTTTATCTTAAATATTTAACAGTTATGAATACAAGCAAAACATGCTAATGGTCATTTTCTTAGCAACTTTAGATTCCCTATTTGCCCTACTTGCTAAAGATTACAGTCTTCACCACCCCTGTGGAGCATGGGACACGAAGTGAGCCTGCTGGAGCTGGGGTAGAATCTTACTACCCCGCTGCCAGGTTTTCATCATGCCACAAGCTAGTTCTGCAGGCTGCTGACAGAGAAATCATCAACAATGCCACCAGCAGTGAAAGCTACATTCTACAATACTGACCCACCGGCCAAGACATGCCCTCTGGCATAATGGTGGCATGAAGATTATGGGGGTTGGTGACCAACAGCTCTATGACTGGGTGCTGGAAACTGGATGAAAAGCCCATGGCTGGGGAGAATATAGGGCCTGGGGAAAACTAATATTGCTGTATTGCTAAATGGATGTGTCATCAAGCTAAATATATGCCTACTAAATATATCCACAGATAGCTCTATTCTCAGGCCCAAGCAGAAAAGGTTGCATTTACTTATTTGGCAGTGAGAGGCAGTCTGTGCGCCGCCATCTCTCCAGCAACAACCCATGTTACTGTTTAGTATCCTGTTTACTCTTTTTTTTTTTTCTGAGGCAGGGTTTCACTCTAGCCCAGGCTGACCTGGATTTCACTAAGTAGTCTCAGCATGGCCTTGAACTCAAGGTGATCCTCCTACCTCTGCCTCCCAACTGCTGAAATTAAAGGCGTGCGCCACCACGCCCAGCCTGTTTAATCTTATAGTAAGTATGTTAATCATTTAATAGGTGTTTTATCTACATTATTCTATCTTTCTTTAAGGCTAAAAGCACAGAGATGGGTTATTGTATCAAATACATTGTCAAAGAGAAATTATGATGTTAAATTAAATATTAAATTAATTATTTAGGGTCAGCTGTAACCTTAAGGTGCTTTTGCAAGCGTATCCGCAGAAATTTTTCCTGTGCTCCAGATTTTTAGTCATATCTTAAGCCTGCTTCTTCAAAGTGTTTATATGTATATAGATACACATATAAATCTCAAAATTTGATATGCAAAATTATTTTTTAACTGTAAAAATGAAGTAGCCACAGATTTTCTTACCCAATTCATTTTTAGGACCCAAACTGACAAAGAAAATTACATGAAGATATTAGCATGGACAGACACTTGACAGTTAAATTAGATTTGGGTGCACCTGGCTTATAAGCAAACACAGGAAGTCCATGCAGGGCTTGCTCCCCCAGCTCTTTGAGTTGTAAGGCTTGATGACACGGAAGACCAAAGCTGAAGCTTCCCATGTAGAATTAGATCACTGTCTTTTTCTGTTTATGCATTAATCAGCATAGAGTCCCTTTGACAAATGGGTATGTTTAATATAGCATGAGTTCTCTTTTCTTCTACATTTTATCCTTAACAGTTTGTTCCTTTGCTGTTCTGTGGCTACAAAGAAGGACAAAGCAAGGTCTGAGAAGAATAGATGAGAGTAGATTTCTCAGAATTTAGCTTTAGTTCCAAAGTAACCTCTAAAATTTTCCTCACTAAATTGCCATGCATATTTAACATCTCCTTTTAACTTACATGTAGTCTAGAACTCTTGCTATCTAATTTTTATTTTACTTACTTATTAGACAGAGAAAGAGGGAGAGAGAGAGAGAATGGGTGTGCCAGGGTCTCCAGTCACTGCAAAGGAACTCCAGATGTGTGCACTACCTTGTGCATCTGGCTAACGTGGGTCCTGGGGAATCGAACCTGGGTCCTTTCGCTTTGCAGATAAACGCCTTAACCGCTAAGCCATCCCTCCAGCCCACTATCTAATTTTTAAATTATCAATTTCATCATTCTTTTCATTAGTTGTTTAAATTTTTAATTAAACCAGGCTGTCAATTTTTGATATTTAAAGAAATTCGATTGCCTAGGATTTCTTGTTAGCGCACAAAAAACAAACAAAACATTAGAGATATTATGCAAAGCCATGTTACCTTTTTTCCTCCAAATAATTGCAAGTGAAATTAATAGGAAACTAGCCAGAGTACTATATAACTATAACTATATATATATATATTTATATATATATATATATTTACATATATAATATGTAAAACTTCATTGAAGCTGGGTGAAAGTTCTATGGAAGCACTGAATTAATTAACTATTAATGAATTCACTCATTTCCTTGAGACAGTGCTTTTAGTTGTGCTGACCTCTAACTAGAAATCTTTTGGCCTCAGCCTCTGAAAAGCTGGGATTACAGGCTTTTACCTCCATGTCTGGCTGCATTAATTTTATTTCCTATAATCCTAAAATTGTTTCAACATAAAAGTTTTTAAAAAACAGTAAAGGTGGGACTTGACACTGAAGTATATGTGCCACAGGTGCAGATGTCTAAGTGTCTGAAGTTGTAGGAAAAAGAGGGGGTGAGGGACCCAGTATCTCCCTTATGGCTGATACGTTTGCTGTAGTATCTGTTCTGATGACTTTCTGAACTTAGGTAGAGCAACCTAGCAATATGATTAACAGGTTAACTCATGCAGCATTCATAAAATTAACATTATGGTTTGGGTATGTAATTAATGAGATGGCAGAGTTCACTGAAAACAGGATCAGCAACCTGTTTTCTAGAAAGAAGCTCCGCTCCAACGGTTCATCTTGTCAAATCAGGTTTTCTCTTCCACTATAGAAAATATTTGCTTATGTTTTAAAGTCTGAAGTAGTACTTATAAATTCCATTGTTCTTCAGTTTGATTAATGAGAATAAAATGTGTTTGGGTATGTCATTTTTTAAAAATATTTTCTCTGTTTTTTCATTGTGTCTGGATCAAAGGTAATTTATCATAGGCATTTCTAGATAAAATTTTGAAGGTTTTTCTTCTCTAAAATTCTGAAGAAGCTAACATGTTGATTTTACTTCCTCCTCTCATAGTAAGAAATATTCCAAGCTAAGAGTTTCTTTTTTAAAAATACTCAAGGACTTAGTGTAACTAAATAACTAATGGTTAAGTACATTTCTTAAAATTTATATTATTTCATAAGGATAGAACACTAAGTAATTCTAAACAGGTCATAATTATGATAATCTGATCTCAGTTATTCTGAGTAATATTAGTTTATAAATTTTATTGTGAACTATTGTATTTAGAATAGTTGTAGATTACTGCATCAGAAGTTACACTAAAGTTTAATTTTTAAAAAAATATTTTATTTATTTACCTATTTGAGATAGAGAGAGAGCGATAAAGAGAATGTGTGCACCAGGACCTCCAGCCACTGCAAAAAAACTCTAGTTGTGTGAGTCACCTGGTACATCTGCCTTATGTGGGTACTGGGGATTGAACCTGGGTCCTTTGGCTTTGCAAGCAAGTGCCTTAACCAATAAGCCATTTCTCCAGCCCTAAATTTAATGTTTTAAAACAACAATAAGCACTAATTATCTTCATAGTCTTTGTAGATTAGAATCTCAAGATTTCTTATTTTGACAGTTCTGGTTTGAGGTACCTTTTGAGAGTGCAAGATTGTAGTAAACATGGTGCTTAGGACTTCCATCATCTGAAACTTCAGTGGGTGGGTTCACACAAATTATTGGCAAGTTGGTTCTGGTTTTATATCGAGATCTCATTTCCACATTATCTGGGCTTTTCCACAGCTTCATCCTGATGGCTGTTTTCTTCTAGAAAATTTAATCCAAGCAAACGGGAAAGTAGATGCCTCAGATTCTTTTTTGACAGAGATCTTGAAATACCATGCCATTGCAATTCTTGTCCTTGGTTCTATTTGGTATGGCAAAGCACTGTAAAGGGCATGAAGACCAGGCGGTGAGAAGTATCTAATGCCATATTGAAGGCTAGTTACAGTAATAGTCTTCCTAACAGTTTTCTCTTAATATTCATATTAATTATCAATATATTTTCCTGTTTACTTCCTATTTAAAAATTCAGTAATTATCTTTGTAGATTAAATTAATAGCTTCTAAGGATTACCCACTTAATGACAAATATACCCTTATGTTTCAACTTCAGTATGTGCATGCGAACAGGTTTTACTACAAGCTCTATTTTGAATTTTACCAATATTCAAAAGGAACCATCCATTTAATAATAAGTCCAAATGACTTGTCTTACTCATATTGCTGACGATGTAATTCTGCTTAGGTATAATAATATCATGCTTGATGACCTAACCATTCATCACATACAGGTTCAGAGATATCTGAAATACCATTCACTTTGGTATTTGACTCATCTTCCAATGGCTAAGGCCATTGAACATTTGGGTCAGATAATGAGGCCAAATTTCAAGACACTTCCATTACATAGGCCTTTAGTGAATTATGATATGAGCTTTGTTTCCTCCCTAAGCCATGAACATGAGCTATCTTTCCATTTTCTAGTGTCTTCTTTAATTTCTTTCATTGTTGTTCTAAGGTTTTATCATGCATTTCTGTCACTGCCTTGTTTAGATTTGTTTCTAAGTGTTTTGCTTGCTTGCTTGTTTTTGAGGTTATTGTGAATGCGGTTGTTCTCCTGGTTTCTTTCTCAGCATATGTGTAATTGATACATAGAAAAACTACTGGTTTTTATATGTTGACTTTATATTCCGCTAGTGTATTAGAAGTATTTATTAGAGTGTTTCCTGACGGAGCCATTTGAGTCTTTTAAGCATAAGTAATAATTTGAAATATCCTTTCCTATTTGTATCCCTTTAATTTTATTCTGTTGCCTTATTATTTGGGCTACACATCCTAGTACTGCATGGAATACGAATGGACAGAGGGCTGGAGAGATGGCTCAGTGATTAAGGTGCTTGCCTGCAAAGCTGAAGGACCCAGGTTTGATTACCCAGTACTGATGTAAAGCCAAATTCACAAGGTGATGCATGCTTTTGGAGTTCGTTTGTAGGGGCTAGAGGCACTCGTGTGCACATTCTCTCTCTCTCTCTCTCTGCCTCTCTCTCTCTCTCAAATAATAAATAAAATATAAAAAAAGAATGGAGAAGGCTGGAGAGATGGCTTAGTGTGTAAGTCTCTTCCCTGTGAAGCCTAGGGACCAAGGTTAGATTCTACAAGTCCCACGTAAACCAGATACACAAGTTGGTGCATAAGTCAGGGATTTGCAGTGGCTAGAGGCCCTGGTGTGCTCTCTTTCTCTCTGTCTCAAATAAAAATAAAAACAGATTTAAAATATTTAAAAAAAAAAGATGAAGAGAGTACAATGCCTTGTTGCTGACAAATTTCAATGAGTAATATATACTTTTGAAGCATTTCCTAGTGATCATCTAAATTTCATTGCTATCTATTGTAATGTGCCTTTTTATTTCTGATTTTATTAATTTGGGTGTTACTTTTCTTTATTTTGGTTTATTAGACTAAGTTTGTCAATTATACTGTTCCTTTACAAGCAGTTTTCATTATTTCTTTGTATTGTTTTTGTAGTCTCTAATTTCTACCCTGATCTTTATATTTCTTTCCATCTACTAGTTTGGGGTTTGGCTTGGTCTTGTTCTTCTAAGACCTTTCTCTAATCCCTCTCATTTGGTTGTTTATTTATCTTTTTTGGTCTCTCTTTCTTGATGTAGGCAGTCATTCTATAAATTGCCCTCTCAGAACCGCATTTGCTGTAGCCCACTTGTTCTGATAAGTTGTGTTTTCATTCTTCTCAGAAATTTTAAATTTTCTTTCCTGGTGTTTTCCATTGACCCACTGATCATTCAACAATTTATTTTCAGGCTTAGGAGATAGTTTGGTGAGTAAAGCCCCTGCCTTGTAGCACAAGGACAGGAGGTTGATTCCCAGAATCCACGTAACTTCAGGACATAGTAATGCATACTTGCAATCCCAGTGTCCTGTAGGTAGAAACAGGTTAGTCAGTCTAGCCTAATTGCTGACTTCCAGTCCAATGAGCTACCTTATCTCAGAGAAAAATGGAAGGTGTTCTTCTTGAGGAATAACAGCCAATGTTATTCTCTATCCTCTACATGCATATATACATACACACACCCAAGAAAGTATATGTTTCAATACCCATCTGTTTGTGTGGTTTCTGCAGTTTTTCTTGGGATTTCTTTCTTGTTTTATTCCTCTATGATCTGATAAGACAGAAGAAATGATTTCAATTATTTTGTTTGCAACAACTTTATTTATGGTTTAGACTGTAATCTATTTTGAATAAAGTTCCATGGTGGCTGGAAGATTGTTTATTCTGCAGTTGTTGGATGGATTATTCTGTAGAGACCTGTGTAGCCCATTTACTCTTATAAAAATTAACTCTGAATTTTTTTTCATTGATTTTTTTTTTTTTTTTTTGGTCTGTTGATGAGAGTGGAGTCATCCACTGTGTTTTATCTAGATTTGTCTGTTCCTTTATGTCCTGTAGTGTTTGTTTTTGAAATCTGGTACACCAATATTCAGTACATAAATATTAACTTTAATTATATCTTCTCAGTATATTGTTCTCATTGAGAATATGTAGTGATCTTTATCTGTTTGGATTAATTTTGATTTAAAGTTCACTTTATCAGATATGCGAACTGCTACTCCTGATGGTTCCCTGTTTCGACTTGCTTTGGTATATTGTTTGTCATTCTTTCATTTTCAGTCTCTGTGTGTTTTTACCAATTATGTATGTTCTTTGGAGACAAGAGCAACAACAAAGATACTGGATTTTGATCAACTCAGCCTGTCTGGGCCTTTTAATTGGCGTTATGAAACAGTATGAATGAGATTTGCAGTTTCCTGGAGCTTTGTTGGCCGTTTTCTCTTACTCAGAGTAGGAGGTGATTGGGTTTCTGAGTGGAGTATCCTTGACTTTTTCCTGGTTCTCATTTGTTCATTTGCTCCTCTCAAGAAGTCAGGTTTTCCAGAGCTCTCATTTACAACCATCTTTTTTTCTTCCTTTTTTATATAGAATTCTCTTAAGTATCTTCCAGAGGGCTGGCATACAGGTCATAAGTTGCTTAATTTTGTGTTTGTCTTGGAAAATCTGTTTCTCCATCCATTTTTTAAAGATAACTTTACAGGATATAATAGTCTTAGTTGGCAGCTGTTTTCTCTTTAGAGCCTATCAACAGTCCACTGGCTTTCAAAGTTTGTTTGCCTGTGGAAGTAAGTTATTTTTTTTTGTGTGTAGCTTTTAATACTGTTTCTATGTTCTGCAGTCTTAGCATTTAACCATAATATGACCTTGAAAGATTCTTTTTAGATCATGTCTGTTAGGTGTTCCAGATGCCTCATCCAATACTTGTGTGTTCATGTACTTTCCCAATTTGGGGGAATTTTCTGGAATAATTTCCTTGAGCGAGTTTTCTGTGCCTTTAGCCTGCATGTGAGCATCTTCATCTGCTCCATGACTAGTTGGGTTTGGTCTCTTGGTCATGTCCCAAAGTTCCTTAATGTTGTGCATATGTTTATTATTTTAGTTAATTTAGTCTTTTGTAGTATTTTCTTGACCTTGTCTTCAATCTCTAATATTCCTTTTTTTCTTTGCTGTAGTACGTTATTAATACATTTTACCATGTGTCTTATTAAATCATTCATTTCCAAGATTTCTGCTTCTATTTTTCAGAATCTCAGTTTTCTTTCTGAATAGTTGTTTTGACCTGTCATCCCGACTTTCTGGTATAGGTTGTGAATTTGCTCCATCACCTCATTCATCTGTTTATCTGAATCCTTTTTGAAAACACAGACCATTTTTAAAAGCTTTTCAATATACCATAGAGCATGTTAACTATGTCAGTATCTTTGGTTCCAGTTGCTGAGAATTTTTGATAACTTAAAGGGTCGTATTGGCTTGTTTTTTGTGACCCTGTATCTGTGGGGATGGATATGTATTTCCTTTTTGCTCTTGTATTTGTCTTTATTTTATGTGAGACCTGTTAGTGGGAAGCCATCATGTTGCCTTGTGCTCTCCACCACTATTTAGAGGAGATAAAGGAGATATCAATAACAAAATAATGATTTGATAACAAAATAGTTATTAAAATGCCCACATTCCCGGTAAGAATAGAAGAGATGAAGTAAGGTAATAACTTGATAAACTAAAAATTTTAAATGATTGATGCTAAAAGTATTAATCATTCATACATAAAAGAAGGAGTAGCATGGGCAGGAAATAAGACAAAGAAATCAAGGCAGGAATGATAGTGAAAGTAAATGGGAGGATGGAATAAGAGATGGGGGAAGTCTACAGCCATACCATTTTGTATGCGTCTGATCTCATCTGATGGTAATGGCGTAAAGTACAGTAAAGGGAACATAGACAAAGACAGAGCAATTATAACAGCAAGACACACAGAGCTAAACCAAGAAAAAAATGAAAGAATCAAACCATTCAGTGAATAAAAAACTAGAAAAACAATACAACAGTAAATATCTTTTCCATGTTTAGGTAAATGTGTGGTTACCAGCCCCAGGATTGACCTTTGAAGCTGGCTCTCTAGGTAGAGTGGCAGCTGACTATATTTTTGGGTTCCAAAGAGTGAGCTCTGGTTCATCTTCTCTACTGGGTTGAAATTCTCTTCAGAAGCTATAATCTAATAACTATTCTTCCTATCACTGATGTCTCCATCTCTCCAGCTCCCAGTGCTGGGATCTGGCTTCCCCGGGCCCACAGTACCTGCTGGGTACCTTCCTTGGTTCTACTATTGGCTTGCTTTAACTTAAGTATTTTGTGCATGAATCACTGGAGACCCCTTACTTATACTTACATCCATGACCAGACTTACTAATTAGTCCAGCTTGAGAGTTTTCTCTTACTAGAAGTAGGAAGTTCTGAGGTAGGTAGCTTTGCATGCATGCGGAACTGCACTGAGCAGTCGGGTCCAGCTTCCTGCCTTTGCACTGAAGTACATTTGTGTCCACAGAACAGATTACCCCACTTCCCACTCTCCTGGGATTACATAACTTCTCAGGGTTAGCTTACCTTTGTGTGTGTGTGTGTGTGTGTGTGTGTGTGTATTTTAAGGGCATGCTTTGGAATTTGGTGATATAAAAATAGAGGGTCTTTTGCTATCCTAAGCTGAAGAGCTTAATGGTAGTCTTTCCCACATGACTTCCCCTTGCCAAGAGAAGCGAATCTCTTCTCTGGTGTCTGTTTGCTGTGCAGCACACAGTGTGCTTTGGTGGACCTGTGTATCTTCCCTGGTATCTTTGTTGTTTTCTTTCTTTTCCTTTCCTCAGTCCTTTGTACAGGGCTCTATTTTTCCTGTAAAAATCTCGTGGCTGAATGGTGTGGGACCTTAGCTGCTGTCTTTACTGTTTTCCATTGTCATCCTTTGGCTATCTACGTGACTTAGTTGTTCCCACAACTAAGAAGCCAATGATCTGTCTCAGATTCTTGTAGGTGCAGGACAGTGATGGGTGTCTAATTTGCCATTTTCCTGGTCAGGGCCTCGTGGGCTTTCTGTGACAATTCAGTGTTTCTTTTGGATAAATGCCCAGTATCTAATTTACTTTATATTCTTCAAAATTACATGATAATGTTTATTGAGGATTGGTTCTATGATCTTGAAGTATCAGGGACCAAGGGAGCTGTAAGATTCATGAAATGGAAGGGCCATGGATATAAAATCATCCTGAATCCCAATTATCCTCTGCTAGAGTGACAAAAATGCTCCTATTTGGAACTTATAATTCCCTAGACAGTTCAGTTCCATGGTTTGGGGGCATCATGCTGATACCTAGCATTAATGACAACTTGCCAAAGCCATTTGTCTAGAATTGAAGTTTCTCTACATTACAGCCATTGCTTGAAAAATTTCCCAGTTTGGGAGATACCATTTAAAAAGATGTTGAAGACAAGTACCTCTTTTTCTCTTGAAAATACTCAGATAAGGGTATAACTATTAAAAAGTGTTTTGAAAAGCAATGATTTAAACATATTTTTGAAACCTTCATTTTAAAATGTCTACAAAATCCTGCAGGTTGAAAGATTTAATGGATACTGGGCTGGAGAGATGGCTTAGAAGTTAAGGCATTTGCCTACAAAGCCAAAGGACACTGGTTTGATTCCCCAGGACCCATGTAAGCCAGATGCTCATGGGGGCACATGCTTCTGGAGTTCTTTTGCAGTTGCTGTAGGCCCTGGCCCACCCATTCTCTCTCATTCTGTCTCTCAGTTTCTGTCTTCCTCAAATAAATAAATAAATAAAAATATATGATTTAGTGGATACCAATTCCTATGATAGTTGAACATCCAGATGTTCATCCGGTCACTGGAGCACTGACAGTCAGGGTCCAGTTTGAAAATAACCAATGAGAGATATTTACACGAGGAGCTTTATTACAAGGAGCTGTCTTGTGCAACAGTGAAAACTGGCTAGGCAAGTCTCAGGGCTGCAGGACCAAATGTCAGGAAGGTCTGGAACTCCAAGGCTGGGACTTCCAGAACTGATGTGTTACCAGGAAGCTTTCATTTGGCTCATACAGCTTTCCCACTCGTCTAGGCAGGCCACCCAGATAATAGATAATCTCCTTTACTCAGAGTTAACTGATTATGGGTTTTCATCGCATTTACAAAGCACTTTCAGGTAATCTCTAGATTAGCTTTGGTTGGGTGGTGGTGGTCATAGCCTAGCCAAGCTGACTAGGTGATCAGAAGATCACTGCAGGCCTCAGCCACTGTCTCCAGAACTTCTCTGTGTGGCTCATGATCTCAGTTTTGGTGCTTTATCCCTTTATCCATAGAGCCTTAGGGAGAGTCATTTTCTCATCTTTTTGAATATTTAAATCTTTGATTCTAACTGATAAGGGACAGTTAGTATAGTCAGGATATTCTGAAGTTAGGGAATGTGTTTTTATATAAATTATATATTCTGGTATTACTCTTGGGCTGCATTTGCTAGTTTAGATTTTTTTTTAATTTATTTATTTAGTTATTTATTTATTTATTTATGTGTGTGTGAGAGAGAGAGGGAGACAGATAGTGAATGGGTGTGCCAGGGCCTCCAGCCACTGCAAATGAACTCCAGACACATGCACCCCCTTGTACATCTGGCTTATGTGGGTCCTAGGGAATTGAACCTGGGTCCTTTGGCTTTGGAGGCAAGTGCCTTAACTGCTAAGCCATTTCTCCAGCTCTAGTTTAGATTTTTAAAATAAAATATATTTTATTTTTATTTATTTACTTGCGAGAGAAAGAGAAGAGAGAGAGAGAGAGAGAGAGAGAGAGAGAGGGAGAGAGAGAGAGAGAGAGAGAGAATGGGCACACCAGGGCCTCAGTCCCATACAAACAAACTCCAGATGCATGTGCCAGCTTGTATGTCTGGCTTATATGGGTGCTGGGGAATCAAACCTGGCTCCTACGGCTTTGCAGGCAAGCACTGTAACCACTAAGCCATCTCTCCAGCCTCTAGTAGAGATTTTATATTTTATGAGAATCTTTCCAAGAGTACTCTTTTCTTTCTTTAAAATTAAAAAAAAATCATTTATTTATTTGAGAAAGAGAGTGAGAGAAAGGCGTAGATAAAAAAAATGGGCACATCAGGGCCTCCAGCCACTGCAAATGAACTCCAGATGCGTGTGCTCCGTTGTGTATCTGGCTTATGTGGGTCCTGGGGAGTTGAACCTGGGTCCTTTGGCTTTGCAGGAAAACTCCTTAACCACTAAGCCATCTCTCCATCCCAAGACTATTCTTTTCTTGATTTAAAGCATAACTAAGAATGAATAAAGAAAAATGTTGTGAACACATATGTGTATAACTAAGAAACTTTGATTGAAACTCAAATAGTTTTTAGATTGTCATGAAAAAATTATTTATGCTGGTTCCATTCAGCAGTTTGCTGGTCACCTCATTGCTGGAGCTATAAACGATTATATGCACTTATTTAATACTACTATAAATGAATTCTATTCTTGTCAAGTCCACCTCCTGTCCCCAATGCAGTGAAAACAATATTTGTTATTCTTCACTGTACCCATGTTAATAATACCAATAAAATCAAAGTCTTTATATATATAATATGATATAATAATATAGTGAGAAGTACTATGTTTATAACTTGTAAGAATTTTCATAGCTCTTTTGAATTTGAGCAATAATAGCAGATATATAACAATTGCTGTCAGTTTTATCTTGGGATATTAAAAGATAGGTCATATTATTAATTCACTGAAAGCTTAAACATTTCTACCATAGATGATCATGTCATAACTAATTCTTCATATATAGTATCCAGATGAAACAGAATAGACTACTTTAATTTTTCAAAAGGTATCATAAATATGAAAGTTATTAAAGGGTATCAAAGGATAAGAGTATCAAAGTTATAAAGGGTACCATAACCCTAAAAGGTATCAAAGAGGATCTCATATCAAAAGATATCATAAATATGAACATTATCAAAGGGTATCAAGGGATATTATAGGGTATCAAAGAGTATCATAAATATAAAAATTATCAAAGTCTACTATAAATATCAGAGGATATTTCAAATATGAAAGCACCCAAACATTAAATTTTTAAAAAGAATTGATGGACCCCAGAGAGTATGTCATGGATCCCAGTGGGGTGCACTTCAACTGTCTTGAGTATAAGGAAAAGTAACAATATTTCATGTTTCTGGACATGTAAATGAAAATTGTTTTGAGTTTGAACTAATCACTCAGCATCCTCTTTGATTGGCATTGTTCTGGAGGTTCTGGAGCTCATAGAAACATTATTCCTTGAGGAGCTACTACCAGAGTTCTCCATGGAGGACAATTAGAACTGCCTTTCTTCTAGTGACTAAGATGGGTGTTACCTATCTCTGGAGTCTAGAGGTCAAGAGACACCAAAGCTTCACAAACGTTTGCAAAAATACTCAACAAGAAAAAGGAGAGGAATTTATTTGTCCCCAAAGGAAAGAACAAGAATGCAGTGAAAAAAAAAGAACTGGGAGAAGGGAGAGAATATCTTAGACTCCACAACTTGTGGCCCCTTAGTCTTCAATGTGGGTACTAAAGTTACCAAACAGTGTGGTTTTGCTTTCAATTAGTGTGCATCATTGGTGCGCGGAGGTTTTAATCTGGGTTGTGCAGGTAGTTAAACCATTTTCAACTTGTATTATGTGTGAGTCTTCTCCATAGAGAAAGGGTTAATATAACAACCTGATCATTCATAGTCATACAAGTAATCCATGTTCTTCAATTTATGATGGTTTGAATTGATATGTTCAGAAAAATCCTGTAGCTGAATCTACATTTGCAAAGGCACATGAACTTGGGAGCAGAGAGGTCTTGGCTCACATTTAGGTTATTCAGGTTTTTAGATCTTTTAATATAACATAAACCTGTGGACAAGGGACAATGGTGAGTCCAAGGTTTAGATAAAGTACAAGAGGCTCTGAAGCCAACCTGACGAAAAGTTGAAGAGTCATCTCTTCAGAGAGCTCCTCCACAGTCCCTGCTACCTTGTTAGTTAGATCCAGTTTTCAAATAAGTCCTTGAGCTCTCTAAGCCCTTGCAGTCACTTGGTGTTTTCTCTTTCAACATGGTTTGACATTGCTCATCTGGTTTCTGGTCTAGGAAATGGATTTGCTATAACAAAATGACATCCTGCCAATGACCTGGAGAGTCTGTGGAACCGTGATGTCAACAGAACTCATTTCATGAGCTTCTTGTGTGACATGAGGGACTGGTTGTTTGCTCTAAGAATGAACTTTCATTATTGGCAGAAGACTGAAGAGTTGAGGATCAAGGTGCAGGTGAAAAAGAGGTCATGTTTTCCACAAGAACCTCAGTGGTTAAAAAAAAAGTTTGTGTACACCTCTTAGAGAGTTTTGGATGAACTTCTCTTCCTCCTCTTCCTCCTCCTCCTCCTTCTTCTTCTCTTTGTTACCATCTATCTATGGCTCACAAAAAGTTTTCAAGCCAACTCCATTATCCAGAAAGCAAGCATAGGTCAAAACATGATTCACAAGATGACCTTCATTGCTGTCATTCAAATAATTCTAAATTGAAACATATTTATTTTGTATTATACATGTATGTTCCCCCAAGGTTAATATATAAAGGTAAAGGGTGTTCATAGTCATAATAAAAATTAGTGAACATTAAGTTATTTAATTTAGGATGGTTTGAATTTATATGCTTAGAAAAATCCTATGATTGAATTTATATGCTACAAAATTTGACTCAACATATATGCCCAGAGGTGGCTCAGGAGTCAAGGCACTTGCCTGAAATGCCTAACAACCTGGGTTTGATTCCCCAGTACCTATGTAAAAAACCAGATGCACAAAGTGGTGCATGCATCTGGAGTTTATTTTCAGTGGCTAGAGGCCCTGGTGCATCCATTTGTTCTCTCTCTGTCTCTCCCTTAAAATAAATAAAATATTTTTTAAAAAATAAAAAGGGCTGGGGAGATTGCTTAGTGGTCAGGGCACTTGCTTGCAAAGCTTAAGGACACAGGTTCAATTCCCCAGTACCCATGTAAGCCAGATGCACAATGTGGTCATAAGTCTTGAGTTTGTTTGCAGTGGTTGGAGGCCATGGCATGCCCATCCTCTCTCTCCCATTCCCTATATCTGCCTCTTCCTCTCCCAAATAAATCAATAAGTTAAATATTTTTAAAACCCCAAAAGTAAAAGAAAAAAAGTAAAATAAAAAGTAAAAGTATATGCCTTGTTCTCTTATAGCAATACTTCATTGATACCATGCCATATGTTGTATTTGTCTCATGCTAGCAATACAATACTCATTAAAATAAATGTCTAGTGAATCAGATGTTTCATTTTTATTATACACCATTTTCTTAACATTTGCAAACTATGTATAGTTATATGGTGGCTAACATTTTCTGACTGTAAGGAGCACATGGGTATGTGTTTATATCTATATAAATACACAAAAATGAATATGTTTGTGTGTGGGCTTGTGAAGTATTTTTTCTTTTTTTAAAGTATATACTTTGTATGGATACATCATGTGTTAGTACCATCATTTTCCTCCTCCCTGCCCCCATCCCACCGAGGGTCCTCCTCTGTAGGATGATAGGATGCTGATATTCCCCATGGGGTTGTGGGTTATGAGTTGTGAGAGCAGCAGTCAGTCATTGTGCGGCAGGGGCAATGACTCTGGATACGCCCTCCCAACCTTTCCGCCCCCTGTTCTGCAAAATTCCCTGAGCGGTGGTGGGTGAGTTTTAAGTTTACTTCAATGATGAGCTCTCAGGAACTTCTGGATTTCTGGTTTGGTAAGTTTGTCAGTGTCTGTCTTCGTCACCCTGGAGCAGGTTTTCAGGCTCGCCATGGAAGCAGCACTCTTGCTCATCTCACCAGTTCCTCTGTGGTTTCACCTGGGCCCTGGCTGATGTTTGTGCAATTATTTCACCTTCATTAAAAATCACTTTCTGGGGGCTGGAGAGATGGCTTAATTGTTAAAGCATTTGCCTGCAAGGCCAAAGGATCCCGGTTCAACTCTCCAGGATCCACATAAGCCAGATGCACAAGGGTGCTCATGCATCAGGAGTTCATTTGCAATGGCTGGAGGCCCTGGCATGCCCATTCTCTCTCTCTCTCTCTCCATTTTTTTTCTCTCTCTCAAATAAATAAATAAATAAATAAATGAAATATATTTTTTTAAAAAAGCACTTTCTGGGATTAGGGATGTAAATTCAGCGGGCAAGTGCAAAGCCCTCAGTGTGGCTCGATATAAGAACCATTTAAGGAGGCCATAAGAAGAAGTGCAAAAACAAAGTCCTTAGTTTTCTATACACTGGCCAACTAGTGTTTGACTTTTCAACTAAAACATGTTATTATTGATTTCAGCTGAAATTACTGGCTGGTGACTTCTCCCTAGACTTCTACTTTCAAAGCATTCATCAGTAATTGCACATAGAAAATATATAAAAAATTGTAAGGTGTTCAAGATTGAGGGGAAAGATCACTAGGTGATATTTTTCCTATACTGAAGGATGGAATTTCAAAGTGCCAGGAATGATCATTTTCTAGTTTATTTAAGGAAAGTCTTTTCTGGGGCTGAGAAGATAGCTCAGGAATTAAAGTTACCTGCCTATAAAGCCTGATGGCCTGGGTTCGATCTCCAATATCCTCATAAAGCCAGATGCACAAAGTAGTGTGTGTGCCTGGAGTTTGTTTGCAGTAGCAAAAGGCCCTGGTATGCCCATATTTTCTCTCTCTTTCAAGAAAATAAATAAAATTATATTTTTTTAAAGAAAACTATTTTCTAAGACAGGTTCTTTTGTATGCGAGAGAATGTATGCTGCCACTTATGTCTAAGATTCTTTAATGTCTGTGAATTTCTGTGCTTTATTGCTCAGGGAAAAGGCTAACCATCAAAAAGTAAAACATTCAATTGGTTTGTTGGGTTCTTTTTCCTCATAAGTCAAGAAGGGATACTAGATAATTATGTAGGTTTTTAAAAAATATTTTATTTATTTATTTATGAGCTGGAGAGAGAATGGGCCTTCAGCCACTTCAAACAAACTATAGATGCATGTGCCACCTTGTGCATCTGGCTTACGTGGGTACTGGGGGAGCGAACCTGGGTCCTTAGGCTTCACAGGCAAGTATCTTAACCACTAAGATATCTCTTCAGCCCATAGGATTTTTTTGAGGCAAGCCTAAAATACTGGCCTTTTATTTATTTATTTATTTTTATTTGTTTATTTATTTACGAGAGACAGACAGAGAGAGAAAGAGGCACAGAGAGAGAGAGAGAGAGAGAGAGAGAGAGAGAGAGAGAGAGAGAATGGGTGCGCCAGGGCCTCCAGCCACTGCAAATGAACTCCAGATGCATGCACCCCCTTGTGCATCTGGCTAACGTGGGTCCTGGGAAGTCAAGCCTTGAACCAGGGTCCTTAGGCTTCACAGGCAAGCTCTTAACCGCTAAGCCATCTCTCCAGCCCACTGGTCTTTTATTTTTTTATGAGAGTGAGAGCAAGCGAACGAGAGAGAGAGAGAGAGAGAGAGAGAGAGAGAGAGAGAGAGCGAGAGCGAGACAGAGAGAGAGAGCGAGAGAGAGAGAGAGAATTGAGAGAGAATTGATGCACCAGGGCCTCCAGCCAGTACACTTGAACTCCAGATGCATGCACCCCCTTGTGCACATGTGAGATCTTGTGTACTTGCATTATCTTATGCATCTTCTTATGTGGGACCTAGAGAGTCCAACATGGGTCCTTAGTCTTTGCAGGCAAGCACCTTAACTGCTAAGCCATCTCTTCAGCCCCTGTGGGTGTGTTTTAAGTTTTTAAATGTTGTGGAGTGATAATATAAATTGAGAACAAGAAAACAATAAAGTTTTTAATTTTCACTTTTTTTTCTAAAATGAAAAAAAATGGTTGAAACATTACTACAGGAGAAGGACTGAACTTTCTTGATACCTTATGTTACACCTTTTGTTTAATTTTAATAATTTGGTGGAAAATGCAAAATTTTGAAGTCTTTCATTACTTCTTTATCCCCACAAAATTACTGCAACACACATAGTAAAATAAACTAATTCATCATACCTTACCTGTTTAACCAACTCAGTTATTACTCACTCTGGGTGAGTGGGTGAGTAATTCTTCGCAAGATTGTAAAACACTTTGAAATTTCCATCCTCGTGTAGTAAGGTAATCAGCTGGTTTATCAACATGGCTCTTCTTACATGACTGTGTCATTTGTGATGGGGAATTTTGTAGCATTGCATCATCATGGAGGAACCGGTCACCTTGTGACTTAGCTTGGAGTGAGTGAATCTAATTTAAAACCCTTTAAGTTATAGTTTGCTTTCTGGTTTTGTGGCCAAGACTTGGTTTTCAAGTTGCTTCTTGACACAATTATTCTGTCTACATTTTCATTGGAGTGTCTTAGTGTTGACCAAACAGCTGATAACCTTGAATCTGATAACTTCCTCACACCTACCTCCTTCCTAGCATTGCCTGCCAGCCACTGATGTTGCAGCCGGATCTTAGGCAATGAGGCATTAGCAACTGGTGTCTCATTATCCTAATCTGGGTGGAGTTCCACCTCTTAATAAAAGAGGGATGCTGTGGTTATTTTTTGTCATAAGTTAGCTTCAGTTTCTCAATTTACTGTGCATTTCCACCTGAGTTAAATTCATGCACTTATATTGTTGCTCCTCCAAGCTTGCTTTATGAGAGCTGATTATAAAACAAGCTTTTTAAGGATGTGGGTTCAAGCATTGCTCTGGTAGTCATTAGCTGGCTGACCTGAGGAAGCATTTTAACCTATGTTTCCTCATCTGTGGAGTAGAGAGAATAATACTGGTCTCATCGATTGCTTATAAAGATTAGATCTTGAGTGAGATTAGCATCCCATAGCATCTTAATGTATAACTTAATGGCTAAAAAAATAGCTTGTCACTGACATTAACTGGGGTTATATAAATAAAATAAAATTATGGTTCTGGTTGCCACTAACATTTCTTTCATAAATTTTAAACAAGTTATTTATTTGTGTGTGTGTGTGTATGTGTGTGTGTGTGTGTGTGTGTGTGTATGCGTGTGTGTGTATGTAGGTACAAGTGATATAACACACATGTGCTGTGACGATTGCAGGTAAGCCTGTGAACAACTTTGAGGCATCTATGCTCCACCTTCTCTGAAACATGGCCGTTTGCTACTGCAAATGAACTGCCACGCTGCAAACACACAGCATACTGCTGGCCCATGAGTTGCAGATTCTTCTGGCTCTGCCTCCCATTTTTATAGTTATGCTGAGATCAGAGATGCCACTTTGCATCCACCTTTACATGGATGCTGAGGAATTGAACCTGGGTAGGCAGGCTTTGCAAGCAAGGAAGCAAGCAAGCACCTTTTAAACAGATAAGCCATCTCTCCAGCCCTGTCATTAAAATTTCTCAAGTATTTTAATTCACTTTTAACTCAATTCTGCATTATTTTTAAATTCACAATAAGAATTTTTGGTCTTAATTTCAGTCACAGTCTCACTCTACATTTCCCTCTTTCATCAGCACCAATTTACTACGCTGTCTTTTCAGTAAAGATGCCTGGAACTTACTATTCTAAATACCCAACATTGGGGTTTAGTGCATTCTTCAGCATTGGGCCTCTACTTTTTTATCTTTTTCTTCTTTCTTTTCTTTCTTTCTTTCTTTCTTTCTTTCTTTCTTTCTTTCTTCCTTCCTTCCTTCCTTCCTTCCTTTCTTCTCTCTCTCTCTCTTCCTTCCTTCCTTTCTTTCTTTCTTTCTTTCTTTCTTTCTTTCTTTCTTTCTTTCTTCTTTCTTCCTATCTTTTTGATGCAGACTCTCACTTTAGCACAGGCTGACTTTGAACTCACTCTATAGCTAAGGTTGGTATGGTGGTTTGAATTAGATGTCTCACATAATCTCATGTGTTTTGAATGCTTGATCTCCAGCTGGTGGCAATTTGGGAGGTAAAAACTTGCAAGAAGAGATGTGTTTCTGGGGGTCAGATTAGAGGTGTTATAGCCAGCTTCCCATCACCAGAGATTGGTGTACTCTCTTTCTGCTATTGTCTACCTGCTGTTGCAGTTTGTGATGCCCAGCCTCTGCCTGTGCCATGCTTTCTCATATTGTAAGCCAAAGCAAACCCTTTCTTCTCATTAGCTACTTTGGTCTGGTGATTTTTCTCAGTAATGTAAAGGTAATTTGTACCAAGAGTGGGGTTGTTGCTGCTAGAAACTTGGCTGTGTGGCTTTTGATTTTATTTCTTTTTCTTTTTTTTTGGAGCTAGTTTCTGGGAGGAATGTGGAAAAGTTTGAAACCTTGAACTGGGAGATGCTTTGCAGTGTTGTAAGTAGAGCTTGATGGAATATTCTTGTGAGAGGTGAAAGACCTAAGCACAGAACTATGGATGGTGAAGCTTGGCTTATGAAGGGAAAAAGAGCTTTGGACTGGGGATAGAAGCAGTTTGTGTGAAAAGCTGGCTGTGCTCACTCTTCCCATGTCCTAAGAACTTAATGAAAGATAAATTGAAAAGCAATGACAGAATATAGAACAGAAGGATATGGCACAGAAAAAAAAATGAAAGTTTTAGGAGGAGACAGCAGTTGGTTTCAGCTGCACTGGTTTGAGAGATTATTATCATTAGTCTTGAGCCAGTTGTTCTGCTTTGGGAAAGTAAGAAGAATGCTGGCTCTTGAAAATAGGGACTGCTGAAGGAGAAATGCTGAAGGAGTTTTTCTACTCTTCAAGGTGGGTTTGTCTCTCCCTTCATCTTTGATTAACAGTTTGGTAGTAAAGTCTGCCTGGTACTGGTTTTGGAAGGATAAAAAATGCCGAAAAGAGAGAGTCATTTTGATTTGCAATACAATTCTTTGGACGATGGCCATTGGGCAATGTGTGGCAGGGTTGTAGGAGTTTCTGTGTGGAAACTCAATGGATGCAGAGCATGGGTGAGCTGTGAGTTGTGGGGGAGACCCCAATATTTTAGAAATGCCAGGACTACTGAGTAGCCACCAAGGAGAGCTGCCATCTTGGTACAGATGTTTTTCTGGAATGTGCACAGCCCAGCAGGAGGGGCAGAATTTGTCACTGGTTACAGATGTTGGACTTGGAGGTACAGGATTTGATGTTTGTCCTGTTGGCTTTAGATCTTGCATTGGTTCAATCCTTCCTTGCCCTGCCCAGTGCTTTCTTTCACACTATGAATATGTATGTAACTTCTGTTTTGGTTTTAGCTGCTTACAGTTAAGACATTTTGGACTATGGGGACATTTAAAGTTGGAATGAAGACATTTTACATAATAGATGGTCATGGTTTTATGGAGGTCAAAGGAGGAATGTGGTGTTTGGAATCTGATGTCCTCTATAAACTCATGTGTTTTGAATGCTTGGTCCCCAGTTGGTGGCAATTTGGGAAGGTGGAATTTTTCTGGAGGAGGCATGTTTCTGAGGGTGAGCTTAGGACTGTTACAGCCATATCTCCTTTTCCAGAACCATACTGTCTTGTTGCTGTTTTCCCTGTTGTGGCAGATTGTGATGTCCAGCTTCTGCTTGTGCAATGCTTTCCTCTGCCATCCTGAAGCTTCTCCTTGAGACTTTGAACCAAAATGAATCCTTTCCTTTTCTTTTGGTCAAGTGTTTTGTCCCAGCAATGTGAAGGTAACTGCAACAGTTGGCCTTACGACAATCATTCTACCTCATCCAACAGAAAGCTTGGGTTAGAGGCATGAGCCAACATGCTTGACACTTTTCAGTTTTATATTCTAGTTCAAGCCAGCTCATCAATGTTAGTTCCAGAGTTTGCATTATTCCCCACTGACAGAATGACTCTTCAAGTCTTGGTGTTCTATAAGACATGCCCCCCTGTATTCAAGTTGCTCAGAATGTACAGAGAGACATACTGACTATAATAGAGGGTAATGAGGAGTCAGCTATCTTTATGAGTAAAGGTTTATAGGAAAGCAGGCACAGGGTTAAATAATTCAGCTGGGAGTGGGAATGTGGTGGGTGGAAGCACTGAGAAAGTTCTCAGAGAGGAAGTAATGCTTGAATCAGCCATTCAAGAATAAGTACAAATTCATTTTGGGCAGAAGGAGCAGGATGACAAGGCTGAGAGTGGACAGTCACCCTGGACGTCATCGCAGCAGGTGGAAGGAGGGATGGCTGCCATGGAGACACCCTGAGGGAGCTGGCAAGAGCCAGGCTGCTAAATGATGTGGTGCTCAACCAAGATGTTTACAAGAGGAGCTGTCTTTTCCTCTAATTCGTGAAGTGGTTATTTTTATGCATACGTTTTAGTCATAATTTTTCTTGTGTGTATTAAAAAAAATCTCTAGAAACATATTCTCACTTTCTAGTGAACCAGGAAAACTCATTGTTTTCTTTTCGCCCCTTCACTTGGAGTGTAGTCCATGGGACTAGAGATGGTAAGGAATAAATATTAAAAATAGGAACATATTGGGCTGGAGAGATGGCTCAGCAGTAAAGGTGTTGCCTGCAAAGGCAAATGACCCAGTTTCAGTTCTCCAGGTCCCACATAAGCCAAATGCACAAAGTTGCACATGTATCTGGAATTCATTTGCAGTGACTAGAGGCCCTAGTATGCCCATACTCTCTCTCTCTCTCTCTCTCTCTCTCTCTCTCTCTATATATATATATATATATATATATATATATATATATATGTATTTTTATCTTTTTCATAAATAAATTTCAAAAATGTAATGCTTGCAAAGCCTAAGGACCTGACTTTGATTCCCCAGTACCCAGGTAAAACCAGATTCACAAGATGGTGAATGCTTCTAGAGTTTATTTGCAGTGGCTAGAGGCCCTGGAATGCCTATTCTGTCTCTCTCTTCTGCCTCTTCCTCTGAAATAAACAAACAAACAAACAAACAAATAAACAAATAAATAAATAAATGAATAAATAAAATATTTTTATAAAGGTGCATAAAATTTGACTTTCCTGCCTGCTATTCTCATTGTTCCCACTTTCAGCTGGGTCAAATTCAAGCAATTTATGGCGCCTTTGAATGTCATTCTTGTTTTTGAAAGTGTAAAGACAGCTTCCATATGATGGGGTTCCTATGATGATTTGGTAACTGCTTGACAAATGTTTGACACTCACTCTTCACTAAGAATTAATTGACTTACTGCTGACTAGGACCTATACTTGATTCTTATTATATGATCAGGATATATATAGGATTCTGGACTCCTACCATTTTAGTCGCTAGGAGTGACAAGTGTGAAGAAAAGTTCAATCAGCCCAAAGTTACAGTGTAACCGAGGCTTTGTAGTTTAGTGATCAATTTTATTATTACTATTAATAAAGGGGATTTTTGATTCTTTTTGCATGTGTGTGCATATGTGTATGGATATTTGTATGTGTGTGCTCCAACATGTGTGAGTGCATGTGTATTTGTTTACACGTAAGGACATAGGAGGTAGAGGTTGATATTGGGTGTCTTCTTCAGTCCTTCTCCATCTTATTTTTTGGGGATAGATTCTCTGGCTAAACCTAGAGCTCATGGATTGGGATAGATGAGCAAGCCAGGAAGCCTCAGGGATCCTCCTGTATCTATCTCCCTAGTGTTGAGGTTACAGGCAAGATCCCCATGCCTGGCTTTTATGTGGGTACTAGGGTTCCAAACTTAGGTTCTTGCACTTATGTGGCAAGCATCTTACCCACTGAGCCATGTTGTTAGCCACTGAAAATAAGGGAAATCATTAATAAACACTAATAAAATAGATTTATGGGATCCATCCATAGTAATATCCTATATAAAACAAATTTAAAAGGGCTGGAGAGATTGCTTAGCAGTTAAGGTATTGCCTGCAAAGCCAAATGACCCAGTTTCAGTTCTCCAGGTCCTACAGAAGCCAGATGCACAAGGTGGCACATGTGTCTGGAATTCATTTACAGTGGCTAGAGGCCCTGGTGTACCCATGTTTTTCTCTCTCTCTTTATATATATACACACATATATATGTATATATATTTATGTATGTGTGTGTGTGTATATATATGCTTTTTTCTCTCTCATAAATAAATTTTTAAAAAGTAATGTTCTACATATGTTGACTGATTCTGTCCTGTCCTGGTCATGGAGTATGCTACATGTCTGGTTGACTGATAAGAGCTGCCACATCCCGTGTTTGTGTCAATCCTGGAGCCTTGGTAGCCTCATCTTCATCATTCCAAATATGCCCCTAGACAGAATAATCCTGGAGGGCTTTAGCTAAGAGTAACCTTGGAAGGATGGCCATGCCTGCCCAAATTGAGTTCTGGGCTTGGCTTGGTCAACCATGGGCCAGCTGAATTTTCCTTCCAATTTGTAATTATTAGAGCTCAGGCAGATAGCACTCCAGATTCCTGAAATCCTGTGATAAAGCAATCACATTTTTACTGCTGTGAAGTGAGCACAAAAGAACAACTGTAGCCGAAGTCTAGGTAAAGGAAATGGCTCCTTGCTTAAGGAAGGAGATCATCTGCTGATAGCCAAGAAGCAGAGTCAGCAACAGCGGAGGGAGGGAGTTTAGGTTGACATGATAGATGCCATTCTCAAACACAACTTGAGGCTTCCAGCCTCTGACAGAAGCAATGGAATGGCTATGTAGTGGGTCACTAGAATAATGTTAATTTCACATTGTTCCTATAGATATGTAGCCTGTAATAGTGTCTTAGTATAATGTTTTGTTTTTGTTTGTTTTGTTGTGTTGAGACAAGTTCTTACAATGTATCCCAGGCTGTCTTGGAGCCCAGTAAGTAGCCCAAAATGGCCTTGAACTTGAGATTGAATGATGGGATTCCAGATGGACACAACTATGCCTGGCTGAAGAAAGCTGTCAATTCCTGTTTTCCCTATATTGCGTTATTCTGTCTTTACCTAAGTTTATTTGCTTTGCAGTTTAGCCTTTTGTTCAGATTTTCATTTTTAGCAGCTATGTATTGCGTCAGCATTGCCCCAACCCGAAATCAAGACAGGCGCAGAGCTACATGATCCTCAGAATGGTCACTACCTTTAATCTCTGAGCACATTCCTTTCCCCCATTTCCTATTTATTTATTTATTTATTTCAGAATGACAGAGAGAAGGAGAGAGAGAGAGAGAGACAGAGAGAGAGAATGGGCGCGCCAGAGCTTCCAGCCTCTGTAAACGAACTCCAGATGCGTGCGCCCCCTTGTGCATCTGGCTAACGTGGGTCCTGGGGAATTGAGCCTCGACCCAGGGTCCTTAAGCTTCACAGGCAAGCGCTTAACCGCTAAGCCATCTCTCCAGCCCTCCCATTTCCTTTTGACTGACCTAATCATTGCTTTGAGCTCTTTTCTGAATAAAGTTTATGATACTTAGCATAAACTATATCTTCCAAGATTAGTGTTAGGCAGTGGCTTTTAAAAGGCCTCTTAAAACGAATTTGTAAACTCAAAGGAGATTCTAGAAGCAAATATGATCCACATGGATGATGAGATATAGATACTAATAATGGGGTGAAATTTGGAAGTTTGATTATCAGGGTGCCCCAACAAAATTCAACTATTGCAAAATGTGTTTTGTAATAAAAAGATTCCCAGTCTTTAAGGAAATACATATAATTTTTGGAAGTATGACACTGTGCCTTCCAAATGCAAAGGGATAGCTTAAATATATCAAACTCCTAACACCTAGCTGGGAAATTACTCTGAAGAAATAGATCTCTTGGGATGTCATGCATTATAATAAATAATACATTATCTTCGTTACAAAATTAGAGGTAGTGGATAAAGGTGGCCAGTCAAAGGGACAGCCTGAGAAGCCTTTGACCCAAGTTAAACAAACAACCACAAAACAAAATAATTCTGTGATTACACTGTTGAGGTGCCAAGCAGCTTCTGGGAGAAGCCACATGGTACATTTTCAACTCACCTCTCACCTGCATTGGCCACGTGGTGAGTCAGGGCTCTTCAACCTGAAGTAACCTGACTGAGGAGAGGCACTATATTCCTGCAGTGTCCCTCAACATGTCAAATCATGTCTCTAATCCCACCCTGCCTTCACAACTAAGCAGTGTTTATTTGTGAGTAAAACCATGAGTGAGTTGTGGATTATGGCTGATATCTGCTGAAGAAGGCAGGGCAATAGGAACTCCAGTCATTCTCAGTGAATGTAAGAACCCGACAACTCTGAGCTCTGCGTCCTAGGAGTGTTGAAGGAGTGTGCTATCTCAAGAGCTCTCTGATGTCCAAAGAACACCTTGTCTTCCATCTTGTCCAGAAAAAACAAACAAACAAACAATCTCAAACAACATGTTCTAGATATTCAGGACTGACTGCCTGGTGGACTGGGCTTGGACAGACTCGTACAGATCTGGACAGAGCCAAAGCTGAGGTAATGTGCATGTGCCACCATCTGCCCCAGGCTGGCTGCTGTCAACCTCTCGTTCAGCATGGAGACCAGGCCACCAAACTAGCACTTACTCCTGGTTTGACAGAAGAGCTCAAACAACACTTTAACTGATTCAACAAGTAGAGTCTTGCCCAGCCAGGGCAAGGGGTGAGGACTAAATGTGAATTTCACCAAATCAGTCATGGTTTAAATGGTCTATTTATGGTTATATTATTATGTCATTAAGTACTAATCATATGTAACACACTGTGGTACAGAATTGCTCATGCCCTGTTAGAATTTTTTATCCAATGGGGAAAGGGAGATGTATAAAAGTACCAATAAGGTAAAACAAATTAGTTCTTTAAGGGACATAACAAAGATTGAATATACACTCAAAAGCAGGATAAGACTATATCTTAGGAACATATTTAAAAAGCCTTTTGGTAGAGGTCAATTCAGAGATGGTTTTGAGTCGTAGAGGCCTAGAGGAGAAGGCAAATGCCTTAGGCAGAAGAGGTAGCAAAAATGTCCCAAGTCAGCTTATGTCCTGTCCCCTTTACCTGCCTGAATGAGAAAGTCCACATTATGACATTTGTGTCACTTATCACCTACCTTTCATTTTCTGTATTGTGCTTTACCCTAGTTAATTATGAGAGGAGGTGGGACCCAGCTAACTAGTCACTTCCCCAAAATCCAAGCATTACATTTTATGTTAAAGATTAGTACTCTCACGGTATATGGTAGTATACTATATACACAGTATAGGATAATAACAATGGGCAGAGGCTCAGGCTTTCTTAGCAGAGCTCAGGCTTTATTGACTTAAAACATCTTGCTAACAGTTAACATTACTAGAGTCACTGGATTCTGATTCTGATTCTGTGCCCAGAACCTGTAAAATCCTTCCAGAGTAGGCACAGGAAAAGAACGCCAGGGAATGTAGGACAAGTCCTACCTGCCTAGCCAGGGTCCCACCTAATTCCTATGACGCGCCAAGTGCAGGTGACTTGGGCTGCAAGGTGTGGACCGGCAGGTAATTTCATGGAGAGTAGGAGGTGTGGGTTCACCTTTTGTTTCTTTTACAGTGGAGCAGTGAATGAGCCTCATTCTCCGTGGAGTGTGGACTTCACACCGCACATGGCAGCTGCAGCTTCCTTACAGTAAGCACAAACCACCGAAGGACACTGATCTGGGTCCTCGTTTGGAAGAGCTGCTGGGCTAAGGATTTACTGAAAGGAAAAAAAAAAATCCATTGGAAAGAGAACTGTGGGTCTCTTACCCCAGCCCTTAGGAAGCTATGCCGTGAAAAGGCTCCCGACTCATTGACACAGCAAGTTGGACGAGCTTCCAATTCTTCTTTGGAGGAGTGGAGGAAAAGACAGGAATTTTCTTGTTCAAGGTGTTTGGAAGGATGGCTTCCCAGTTTCATCAGCTTCGGATCCTGGTGTGGAAAAACTGGCTAGGTGTCAAAAGACAGCCGGTGAGTTAAAAAAAAAAAAAGAGGATGGGAATATGGGGGCGCGTGGCCTTAGTCTAGGCAACTCTACAGTGTCATCTTATGAGGGGTAGAAAGAAAAGTGCTTAATGGTACTTTTCTTTTTTTAATTTTTTTTGGTTTATTTATTTATTTGAGAGCGACAGACAGACAGAGAGAGAGAGAGAGAGAGAGAGATAGATAGAGAGAGAGAGAGAGAGAGAGAATGGGCGCGCCAGGGCTTCCAGCCACTGCAAACGAGCTCCAGACGCGTGCGCCCCCTTGTACATCTGGCTAACGTGGGTCCTGGAGAATCAAGCCTTGAACCGGGGTCCTTAGGCTTCACAGGCAAGCGCTTAACCGCTAAGCCATCTCTCCAGCCCTTAAAGGTACTTTTCAAAGCAGGAAACAAGATATTTAGGATTCACCCTTCCATCTGTCTTTTAGCTAATGGGGCGAGTCTTAACATGTCCCCAAAGCAGCCTTTTGATTTCAGTAAATTAGCAAAGTAAATCAGGACAAGCCCTGGGCAAAGAAAAAGATGTACCTTGTTACTGGGTGAATTGGAACTACTGTTGATTTCTGGGTTTAAGCCAACATGCCGTCAGTATTTTCCTTAATGGAATTAGCTAGAAATGGCATGAATGAAAGTAAAGCAGTTATTTGAAATCATTTGAAATGGGAAGAAATGTAGTGGAAAACCAAAAGTGATAGAAAGTTGACTGAAAAAGTAAGATAGAACAGAAATTGTTTGGAAGCTATAAGTATGGAAACGTGTCTAAGAAACTGAAATATCTAAAAAGTATTTATTGAAATGATAGCATGTGTGCACACGTGTGTATTTGTATATATAATATATACATTTGTGCATATCTGTCATATATATATGTCCTTAGTTTTGAGACTATTATTGAATTACTTTATTACTTTACTGCTATAGTCTGTCATCTTTATTTGTTTGTTTATTTTGGTTTTTTGAGGTAGGGTCTCACTCTAGCTCAGGCTGACCTGGAATTCACTATGTGGCCTTGAACTCATGGTGATCCTTCTACCTCTGCCTCCTGAGTGCTGGGATTAAAGGCATGTGCCACCACACCCAGCTTAGTCTGTCATCTTTTTGCTCCTTTCCCATCTTTTTGGTGCTCTTACATTAATTTTTGCTTTTTAACTAACAAAGCTAGATATTAGTTCTTCCCCAGATAGAATCCAGGCAGCCCAAAGAAGGAACCACCTTCTGTTTGTCGTGTATTTAGAAGAACTTTTGAAAACCAAGAAAACCCAAAGGGCCATTCAATATACTTCATTTTAGAGTAGTCATTCCCAGCATCAATCTGGTGATATAGACATGCAAATAATATGCCTCATAAAGGTCAATACTTTATCTCGCTGTCAGTTTGCTTGCTTGCTGGGTCTAGAATCTCATTGTATGTCTGAAGAGAAGGAAATATATGTTCGCTTACTTTTTGTGAGTTTGATGAGCAGGATTTAAAATCATAAAGTGTCATTTGATTGAGTGGGTGTATTCAGACATAAAATGATAAAACATTGACAATTTTGTTTGTTTGCTAACTGTAAAAAATAGCATAAATGAAAAATTTTGGATCCTTATCTCATGAATGATTGTGGGTGGCATTCAGCAGGGAGAGCCCTGGTTAGGTGGCTGTTCCAAGCATGAGCTGGGACTCCACCCGTGACTTACGAAACACGGCACCTGAGCTGTGCTTTTCCCACTTGTAAAATGGGTACAAGCTATGCCAGACTGAACTTAGACTTGTGGGAGGACCTAAATGTGGACATATATTTCCAACTGCTTTAGAAATGATTGTGATGACCAAGGGATTTGGGGCACATATTACTTGGATTAATGTAAACAGGGAAATCCAGATGAAAAGAGACAGACAGAGAGAGAGAGAGAGAGAGAGAGAGAGAGAAGAGAGATTTTAATTCAATAATTAAAAGTACAAACATAAAGGAATTGAAAATTGGTCTAATTTTAATAAACTGGTTGCCCACATTGTATGCTTTCATTACAATTTCTCAAAATCAATAAACAAATGAGCAAAAAAACAAAAACACAACAACACATACATACCAAAAGTTCAGGTGAATAAAAACTTTTTTTACTGAGAAATATTAAAATGTATATATTTATTGGCAAGGTCTTGATCTGTAGCTCATATAGCCTTGAACTTGCAATCCTTCTGCTTCAGCCTCCTGAGTGTTTGGGTTATAGGGCATGTGCCACATGCTTGGCTATGAGAAGTTTTATCCTTAGAAATTTTAGTGACAAGTTTCTTTCTCATCCACACTGAAATGAGTCTATATTGGTACTTCAGGCTGGTTCTCCATTGTAGTTAGCTTTTTCTGGGCTTGGTGATAGTCTTAGATGAGATGCAAGTCCGATATGTTAAACGTGTTTTCAGCATGATGATATGATAATTTTCCACAGTAACAAACATGGTATAAATGATATAGCATGTTTTTCTCATCTAGCTAACACTCCTTTTGTAAAGATAATAGAAACAGTTATCTTTTTTAATTTTATTTTTAGTTATTTACTTTATTTATTTGAGAGAGATAGGTAGAGGCAGATAGAGAGAAAAAGAGAGTGGGCATGCCAGGGCCTTCAGCTGTTGCAGACAAACTCTGGATACATGTGCCATCTTGTGCATCTGCTTATGTGGGCACTAGGGTCCTTTGGCTTTGTAGGCAGACACCTTAACCACTAAGCCATTTCTTTAGCCCTAGTTAGCACTCTTAAAAAGCCTTTAGTAATTACACTTTTCCTAGGACATAAGAACACTTGAGCGACTGTTCATTCGGGATGTTTTGTTCTTTAGGGAACCTTGAGAGAATGGGATTCAGGCTCCTGAGTGTTGGTTGTAGGAAGAGGTACAGAACAATTAAACAAACCTGAATTTGGGGAAATACAGGAGGTCCACTTGAATCCATTGTGACAACCCAGGGGAATAAGACAGACCTGCCGAAGATGGTGATGGCAAAATAGAAGAAAGGACAACGCTGAGCAGAGAGCAAGTGGGCAAAGAAAGATACGTTTCTTCCGTCATAGATGAAGGCTGTATGTGTGGAAGCATTTCACTTAAGAGGGAAGAATATTTCAAGGGAGGTAAAATGAAAAAAAAATATGAAAAGAGACAATAGACAAATTAGATGATAGGCTGTGACAAGGAGGTACATAAAAACTTTGAGAAGAGAGCATGATCTGCTTGCTTTACTGCTTCATTGCCTATTATGCAATCTTTTAGAATGCAAATATATATTAATATTAACCTGGTTATATCTATATCTATATATCTCTCTCTACATATATATTAGAGAGAAAGGCAGAGAGAGAGAGAGAGAGAGAGAGAGAGAGAGAGAGAAAGACAGAGACAGAGAAAGAGACAGAGAGGGAGAAAGAAAGAGAGAAAATTGGTGCATCAGGGCTTCTAGCTGCTGCTAACTAACTCCATATGCATGCACCACCTGGTGCATCTGGCTTATGTGAGTCCTGGGGAATCAAACGTAGGTCTTTTGGCTTTGCAGGCAAATGCTTTAACTGCTAATCCATCTCTCTAGCCCTAAAATTCAAATATTTTATCTGTATGTTAATTTCACAAACGTAATCTAAGAAAAAAATAAACCTTTACTCCCAGGAGTATAGATGTTGTGTGAAAGTGGAAATGTATTGTCCTTACTGAATATTAAGGGAAAAAAAAGCCAGTATTGCCACTATGACAACACTCCTTAATTAAAAAAATATTTATTTATTTATTTATTTATTTGAGAGAGAGAGAGAGAGAGAGAGAGAGAGAGAGAAAAGAAGAGGCAGAGAGAAAGAGAGAATGGGTGCACCAGGACCTCCAGCCACTGCATACGAACTCAAGACGCATGCGCCACCTTGTGCATCTGGCTTATGTGGGTCCTGGGGAGTCAAACCGGGGTCCTTAGGCTTCACAGGCAAACACCTTAACCACTAAGCCATTTTTCCAGCCCCATTCTTTAATTTTTTAAAAGAGATTTACCACAAAACAAGCTGATGGGAAGGGAAGTGGAGTCTATGAATGAAGCAGCAAAAACATACAAGGAAGGAAAATAAAGACATAATAAGATATTAAGGTAGATTGAAAATTACTGAGGAAATAGAAAAGTATAAGATAGGTCAAAGAATGACACGAGAATTACAAACAACTATATAATTTCAGAAATAGGAGAATAAGACATGCTTACTATTCAACCTGCCTATATTTTTTACGTTGACTTCTTAAAATTATTCTTGAAATAAACTTCTCTCTTGCTTATAAAGCCAAAGGTCAGAATTCTAGAATATTTAAAATTATGCAACTGAAAATTTCACAAAGTGCCCCAAAATTCAAAGTCACATTAAGAATCCAAGTATCAAAGTCTAATTTCCCTAATCATGGGGCAATTTGCCCTTCTACTTCTTCTGAATGGAGTTTTCTTTCTCAGTGTTCTCTGATCCTTGCTCAGAGCTAAGATCATCAGGGAAGAGGTCTGCATATCTATTGAGGAGGCCAAAGCTATTGTTCTTTTTTTTTTTTTTTTTTAAAATGAGATGGTTCCCAATTATATTGGAAAATTAATACTAAAAGAATTAAAAATGCATTAAGCAGCAATAAAAATGTTAGGTATTAGAGAAAATCAATTAGATGTAGTTGTTACATTGCGGGCTTATAATCTAGCTCTGAAAATTATAGAAAAATGAAGATACATTCTAAAGAGAGGTATAGCAACAGGGAGGCTCACCTAATGAGGTTCCAGTTAACGACAGGAAATAGTCATGGGACAGCAGAGAGCTGCAGGCTGAAAGACCAGATAGTACAAGATAAGGAGTTCATCTTCCATTAAGAAGATGGGTCTTAAATAGAGACTTATGTCTTCTCAGGAGTGGCCTGAAGAAGGAAATGTAATACTCACTAGTTGCTTTCTGTCATAATTACTTAGCAAGGGAATCATACTTTAGTTTAAAATTATTCATTCATTCACTATTTTTTCTTTATTAGTTAGTTTTGTATTCAGCAAATACAGTCAGTTTGGTACCATTATTAGGCTCATCAGTGACCTATCCCCTCCCCTTGGCCCCTCCTTGTTGAGGTATATGGGTCATGCATTGTGGAGTTAGCCCACAGTTAAGTGTAAGATAAATGTCTCTGCATATCATGACCCAACACATGGCTCTGACATTCTTTCCGCCCCCTCTTCCGCAAAAATTCCCTGAGACATGTTGGGTTCATTTTTGGTCTGCTTCAGTGATGAGGTGTTGGGGCCCTCTGAGGCTCTGGCTCTCTGATTTGGTAGGAGTTGATTTTTCTCTCTGTTGATCTCCTTCCCCCTTGTGCTGGTATCTGGTTCATCAAGAAAACAGCCCCCTTGCTTGTTTCTCCAATTTTTCTTAGTTTCAGCCAGGGGCCCTTTTGAGGTATGATGGGGTGGCTCTCTCCTTAGGATCTACATCTATCTGAAAAAGAGAAGCAGATTCTCCAACGGAGAGTAAGTTAGCACCAGGACAAAAGAGATAAGGCTTACTTTTTTATAGAGAATTTAATAGTTGTATGCCCTCTTGTAGCCCATGATTGATGGTAGCTTGATATTGGAGAGTGGGCTTATGTTTGGATATGGTTCTGACTTGTTTCCCAGCTCCAGCTATGGGTCCCACAACCACTGAGGAGATCAGTTAGCCAAATTAAGAGCAGTTGGTTCCCCACCATGGCTGTGTGCCAGTATTGCACTTGTGTGGGCATCACAACAAGTTATTTGCTGCTAAGTAGGTTAGACCATGAGTTCCATGGACAGATATTGGTCATTTTCCCCCAGTCGCCCATGTAGCACCTTCTGGCACTAGACGTGCTGACTGTCTGGGGACTGACTGTCTTCCAACTTTCAGCCATGCCATTCTATTTTGCATGTCAACCACATAAGGTGTCTTCAGCAGTAGGGTCTTACCACTAGCCTTTGGTGGGTCATCAAGTACTCTGACAGAAATCTGTCTGTCTTTTAGGAAACCTTGTAGGTCTCTCTGATCAAAAGCTCATTGTGGATGATAGCCCCATGCTGGTACTGGGAGTTACAGGTCAGTGCCCACTAAGAAAATGAGGAAAAAGATAACTAATATACAAGTGTTAGAGAGAAGAGAGAGAGAGAGAGAGAGAGAGGGAGAGGGAGAAGGAGGGAGGGAAGATGTAGAAGATTAAGGTTAGTCGTGATCCTACCCTCTCCAGTGTCTTGTGGTTCAGGTGTTCCCTGTAAGGGCCTGGTGAAGGGTCAGCCATTTAGTCTGCCATTTAGTAAGTAGAATTTTATGGTACCATTGCCATTTGGGTCTAGATTTGTGTTTCCCACCCCTTTGATGCCCTCCCCTCCCTCCACTCCCTCCCCTTCCATCCTAGCATCTAGTCCACGAGATGCTTGCTGGATATGTAAGGTATCTTGGGTAGATTCAGGTTAGGTGCTGTAGATGAGTGAGACTATGTGGCGATTTTTTTTCTGTGATTGGGTAAGTTCACTGAGAATGATCTGTTCCAGGTTCAACCACTTTTCCTCAAATTTCATTGTGTCATTTTTCCTTACTGCTGTATAGAATTCCATTGTGTAGATATACCACATCTTAGTTATCCATTCTTCTAGTGATGGACATCTGGGTTGATTCCAGCACTTAGCTATTACAAATTGAGCCGCTACAAACATGGTTGAGCAAATCTATCTAGCCTGTGGTTTGAAGGTTTTAGGGTAGATGCCCAGTAAGGGAATAACTGGGTCTGTTGGTATCTCTATACTCAGCTTTTTCAGAAGTCTCCATATTGCTTTCCAAAGTGGTTGTACCATCCTACATTCCCACCAACAGTGGATGAGTGTTCCTACTTCTCCACATCCTCGCCAGCATTTATTTTTATTTGATTTTTTGATATTTGCTATCCTTATTGGGGTAAGGTGGAATCTCATAGTTGTTTTAATTTGCATTTCTCTAATGATTAGAGATGATGAACATTTTCTTAAGTGTATGTTTGCCATTTCTATTTCTTCCTCTGTAAACTGTTCAGCTCCTTGCCCCATTTTGTGAGTGGGGTGTTTGACTCTTACTATTTAGATTTTTGAGTTCTTTGTAGATTCTAGAGATTAGGCCTCTATCAGTTGGATAACCCGCAAATATTTTCTCCCATTCTGTGGGTGATCTATTTGCTTTGCTTATTGTTTGCTTGTCTGTAAAGAAACTCTTCAGCTTCATGTGATCCCATTGGTTGAGTGACGGTTTAAGTTCATGAGCTACTGGGGTTTTGTTCAGGAAGTCTTTTTCCATTCCTATATCATGGAAAGTACTTCCTAAATTTTCTTCCAGTAGTATACGAGTTTCTTGTCTTATATTGAGATCTTTGATCCATTTGGACTTGAGTGTAGTAGCGTTTCGCTCTAGCTCAGACTGACCTGGAATTTACTATGTAATCTCAGGGTGGCCTCGAACTCATGGTGATCCTCCTACCTCTGCCTCCCAAGTGCTGGGATTAAAAGCATGCACCACCATGCCCGGATTAGATCAATTCTTTTTTATTGGGATTTTGAGGTAGGGTTTTACTCTAGCCAAGGCTGAACTGGAACTATGTAGTCTCAGTGTGGCCTCAAACTTATGGTGATTCTTCTACTTCTGGTCTTATATTGAGGTCTTTGATCCATTTGGACTTGAGTGTAGTGCATGGTGAAATGTGTTGGTCAAGTTTCAGTTTCCTGCATATGGTTATCCAGTTTGTCCAGCACCATTTGTTGAAGATGCTGTCTTTTCTCCAGCCTATATTGTTCAGGCCTTTATCGAATATCAAGTAGCTGTAGTTGTTTGACCCAAAGTCTGTGTCCTCAAGTCTATTCCATTGGTCTATACTCCTGTTTTTATGCCAGTACCATGCTGTTTTTATTACTATGGTTTTGTAATATAGCTTTAGATCAGGTATGGTGATGCCTCCAGAGGTATTTCTTTTGCTGAGGATATGTTTGGATATGCGAGGTCTTCTTCCTTTCCATATGAAATTTGAGATCATTTTTTCTATCTCTGTGAAGAACACTGTAGGGATTTTAATTGGAATTGCATTAAATCTGTATATTGCCTTTGGTAGGATTGTCATCTTCACAATGTTAATTCTGCCTATCCAGGAACATGGGAGGTCTTTCCATTTTCTCGCATCCTCCTCAATTTCTTTTTTGAGTGTTTTTATGTTTTCATTGTATAGATCTTTCACTTCCTTGGTTAACGTTATTCCAAGGTATTTTATTTTTTTTTGTTGCAATTGAAAATGGGACTATGTCCCTTATTTCTTTCTCTGTATCTTTGTCATTTGCATATAGGAAGGCTACTGATTTTTGTGCATTGATTTTGTATCCTGCTACTTTGCTATAGGAGTTAATCACTTTCAGGAGTTTTGGGATGGAGTCTCTCGGCTCTCTTACATATACAATCATGTCATCAGCGAATAAAGCTAACTTAACTTCTTCCTTTCCAAATTGTATCCCTTGTATTTCCTTCTCCTGTCTTATTGCTTGAGCTAGGACTTCCAGTACTATATTGAGAAGCAGAGGTGAGAGTGGACAACCCTGTCTTGTTCCTGATCTTAATGGGAATTCCTCCAGTTTCTCTCCATTAAGTATTATTTGGGCCTTCGGAGCTTCGTATATTGCCTTTATTAGGTTAAGATATGAACCAACCATGCCAATTCTCTCCAATGTTTTGATCATGAAGTGATGTTGTATCTTGTCAAAGGCCTTTTCTGCATCTATTGAAATGATCATGTGGTTTTTATGTTTAACCTTCTTTATGTGGTGTATTACACTGACAGATTTCCGTATGTTGAACCACCCCTGTGTTCCTGGGATGAATTCCACTTGGTCAAGGTGGATAATGCTTTTGATGTGTTGTTGGATTCGGTTTGCGAGGATTTTGTTTAGGATCTTTGCATCTAAATTCATCAGGGATATAGGCTGGTAGTTTTCTTTTCTTGTGGCATCCCTGCCTGGTTTTGGAATTAGGGTGATGCTAGCTTCATAAAAGGAGTTGGGTAGCTTTCCCTGTTCACTAATTGTGTGGCACAGTTTGAGGAAGATTGGTTTGAGTTCTTCCATGAAGGTATAATAGAATTCAGCTGAGAAGCCATCTGGTCCTGGACTCTTCTTTTTTGGGAGTATTTTATTACTTTTTCAATCTCCATGAGTGTGATGGGTTGATTGAGGCGATTAATCTGCTCTGTGTTTAGCTTTGGTAGATGGTATGCGTCCAAGAATTTATCCATCTCCTCCACATTATCCAGTTTTGTGGAGTAGAGATTTTTGAAATAAGTCCTGCTGATTCTCCCAATTTCACTTATGTCTGTTGTGATCTCTCCTTTTTCATTTTGAATTTTGTTAATTTGAAGCTTCTCCTTTTTTTGCTTGACCAGATTGGCCAGGGGTTTGTCAATCTTGTTTATTTTTTCAAAGAACCAGCTGTTTGTTTTGTCAATTGTCTTAATTGTTTCCTTGGTTTCCAATTCATTGATTTCTGCTCTGATTTTAATTATTTCTTTCCTTCTGGAGCTCTTTGGGTTGGATTTTTCTTGTTTTTCCAGTGCCTTTAGGTGGATGGTTAGGTTATTAATTTGAGACCTTTCTGTCTTTTTTATGAAGGCATTGAGTGCTATGAATTTTCCCCTGAGGACCGCCTTCATTGTGTCCCATAAGTTTTGGTACGATGTGTTCTCATTGTCATTCAATTCCAGAAATTTTGCAATTTCATTTTTTATTTCATCCATGATCCATTTATTGTTTAAAAGTGTGCTGTTCAGTTTCCAGGTGCCCTTGGGATACTTGGTGGGTCTTTTGTTGTTGATTTCTAGCAATATAGCATTGTGATCTGATATCATGCAGGGAATTATGTCAATCTTCCTAAATATGTGGAGGCAGTCTTTGTGACCCAGTATATGGTCTGTTTTAGATAATGTTCCATGGGCTGCGGAGAAGAATGTGTAGTCTGTGGATTTGGGATGGAAAGTTCTGTAGATGTCCGTTAGGTCTAAGTGATCTATGGTTTTGTTGAGCTCTCTTACTTCCCTGTTGAGTTTCTGTTTGGATGATTTGTCTATTACTGATAATGGTGTATTGAAGTCTCAGCTATGATGGTGTTGGTGGTTATTTCTGTTTTATTGTCAAGTAGGTTTTGTTTTATGAACTGTGGTGCCCCTGTGTTTGGTGCATACAGATTTAGGATTGCAATATCCTCTTGGTGGATCGTTGCCTTGATAAGTAGGAAGTGGCCTTCTTTGTCTTTTTTTTATTATTTTTGGTTTGAAGTCTATTTTATCCGATATTAATATAGCTACACCTGCTTGTTTCTTATTCCCATTTGCTTGAAATATTGTTTTCCACCCTCTCACCCTGAGGAGGTGTATGTCTTTAGTGGTGAGGTGGGTTCTTGAAGGCAACAGATTGAGGGGTCTAATTTTTTGATCCATCCTGTTAGCTTGTGTCTCTTGATGGGTGAATTAAGGCCATTAATATTTAGGGTAATGACTGTGAGATTTGTTTTGATCACTGCCATATTGTGATGGTAAATGTGGGTTGGTGTTTTCATGGACTTTGAAGTTTTTTGTGCCTACTCTGAGTTTGGTTGTTGTGATCTGCTTCTTGTAGGCAATTGAGTTTGATTATTTGTTTCTTCTCTGTGGAGATTTTCCTGAAATACTCTCTGTAGGTTTGGTTTTGTGTTCATATAATTGTAAAGCTGAGTTTTGTCGTGGAAAGTTTTTCTTTCACCATCTATTATGAGGGATACTTTTGCTGGGTAGAGTACTTTGGGTTGGAAGCCATAGGTTCTTAGACTTTGCAGTGTTTCATTCCAGGCCCTTCTAGCTTTCAGGGTTTCCATTGAGAAGTCTGAAGTAATTCTGATGGGGTTACCTTTGAAGGTGGTGTGCTGTTTTTCCCTAGCTGCTTTTAGGATTTTCTCTTTGGTGTCAATGTTTAGAGTCTTAATGACAATATGTCTTGGAGAGTTTCTCCTTTGGTCCAGTCTGTTTGGAGTTCTGTTGGCTTCTTGTATCTTGATGGGCCTTTCTTTTAGGAGACTGGGGAAGTTTTCTTCAATTATTTTGTTAAATAAGTTCTCCATGCCTTTGGTCTGAAGTTCTTCTCCTTCTGGTATTCCAATGATCCTGATATTAGGACGTTTAAGTGTATCCCACAATTCCCTCATGTTCTGTTCACAGGAACTTTTGAACTTACTGAAATTTTTGAACTCTCTAACTGTTTCTTCCATCTTGTCTTCCAGGTCAGAGTTTCTCTCCTCCACTTGGCTGACTCTATTCTTGAGAGCGTCTAGAGAGTTTTGGATTTGTTCAATTAAGTTTGCATTGTCTATTACTTTTCCATGTATGATTTCCATCCCTCTGTCAAGCTCCCTTTTCACATCATTTTCTGATTTTCTTGAGGATTCTTGGAATTCATCCTTGCATTTCTTTATTTCTTCATTTAGCATGGCCAGCTGATTTTTAAGGTCTTCTTTTTTTTCACTCTCCCTCAAATTTCTTAACTCTCTTTGAACTCCTTCCAATTTCTTATCTATTAGTTCTAGTTTAGTGATGGCAACATCCACATGATTATTGGTCCTTTGTTGCTTTCCTGCAAGTTCTACCAGTAGGTTGGTTGGGATTGCATTGCTCATAGCTTCAATTTGGTGTTCTGATCCTAATGGTTCTTCTACGTTTTGGTTAGATGTATTCATTGTAGGACTGGGTGATCTAACTGGATTTTCTTGCATTTGATTTTTCATGTTATTTCTTTTGTGCTGTGGTCTGCCCATGACAGTGTATGGGCACGTAGGTGGGTGTATCAGTCTGGACTCAAGCACAATGGGAATCTGAGGCAGGCTGGGGCAGTTGCCAAGCAGCCTGGGCTTTGGCTCTCACTTGCCAAAGCCACCTATCTACTGCCTGGCAGGGGTACCAAAGTTGCCTAGGCTTCTCAAGTGGTAATATGCCAAAGCTGCCTGCGTTCGAGCTAGGAGTGGCACTGAGGCACCAAGCACTGAAGCAGCCCGAACGCTGGCTGGGAACACTGGGAACCAGAAGCAGTCTGCGCTCCCCCGCCACAGGACAATGGCGGATGGCTGGTGTGGCAGGTAGGGGATGGCACCTGAGCTGGCGCAAGGGAGAGACACAGTCTGAGCTTGTGTGGCAGTTGCTGTGGGACTGAGCTCACTCAGTAAAGTGGGCAAGTGGATGAGTGTGTGGAGCAGTCTAAGCTTCTGCATGCAGGGATAGATTGGCGTGCTGGCGTCCAGGGGCAGCAGCGCCGGCAGAAGCTGCGTCACTGTGGACATGGGGGTTGTTTGGGGGGTAGGGGTGGGCTACCCACCCGCAAGGGGATCTGCGATTCCCTGTTTCCCCCGCCTCTGTGGCCTCTCAGATTTCTCTCCCCTGAAATCCCCAAGGAACCCTTAATATCTTGCCTTTCTTTCTCCGGGATTTGTAGTGCAGCTAGGTGGTCGCCATCTTGGCCAGAAGTCTCATTCACTTATTTATTTATTTGCAAGCAGAGAGAGAAAGAATAGGTGCACCAGGGTTGCCATCTGCTGCAAATGAACTCCAGATGCATGTGCAACTTTGTGTGTCTGGCTTTATGTGGATACTGGGGAATCGAGCTTGTGTTGTTAGACTTTGCAGCCCCATACTTTAGTTGATGACAGAAGTAGCTATCATGGACATTCCAATATTTTCAAACTTTGAATTTTACAGGTTGACTTACCACAATCCCTGAGCTATTTATCCATTTTCCTTTCACAGTGACTAGAGAAAGAATTCAGGTTGGCCTTTGCAATAAAATTAAATAATTAAAATAATATTTAGATTATTAAAAATTGAGAACTAAATTCTAACCCCAAATTTAATTCTATGTCAGATTAACATAAACTAGAATCTGCATAGTTCTTCTAGATCTTGTCAATTACTCATTTTTTTAATTGCTCAAGAATTGACTTTTACCTGTTGTTTATGGTGCCTGACACATATTTTTAAATGCATTCAATAAATAAAGTAAATACAGTGGAAGTGTTTGAGAAGTGGGAAAACTAAATTTACTTAAAGTCAAGCAAAAAATGTGTCCTTTCAAAGTATATTGTGTGTAAGAAAAAAAGTCATAATAAAATTCATTTCTTTGTATGCTAATTTAAAATGTTAACTGAAACCCCTCACCACCAACTCTCAAAATGTGTTGTTTCCGTACACATCATAGAAAGTTTCCTATTTCCAAAATGCATTGCAATTTGTAAGTATAACATTCAGAACAATGACTTAATCCTGATTTTTTGCTGAGTCATTTATAGGGCTGGCAATGTTGAATAGCAAAAAGCCCTGTTGTCTAAATACTCTAGGCTATTATTATTTATATGTTTTGAAGGTAGGATTATGGTTCATTTCAGAGTTAAAGAACTAAGCTCTTATTTTAGAATGTGAACTCTGGAATCTTTTGTGGTGTCTGATAATGGTCATCCCCATCCTATAGGAAAATGCAACAAGAAAGGAATAAAGGACATCAGTGACAGTATACTGTTTGTTATGGAAGACTGGTCACATTATTTTCAAGTTTTTAATAAAAAGTTGTAATTCTGTGATATAGGAAGGCCTTTAAATATCTTTTAAAATATTTTACTTGTTTATTTGCAAGGAGAGAGAGAGAGAGAGAGAGAGAGAGAGAGAGAGAGAGAGAGAGAGAATGAATGAATGGGTGCACCAGGGCCTCTGCAAATGAACTCCAGGTGCATGGGTGACTTTTTGCATCTGGCTTTACATGGGTACTGGGGAATTGAACCCGGGTCATTAGGCTTTGCAGGCAAGTACCTAAACCACTGAACCATTTCTCCAGCCCCCTTTAAATGTCTTTTAATGCTGTCTAGATTTGAAATAAGAAAACCTCTTATTATTCTCAAAGATGAACTAATAAAATTGTAATATCAAGATCAAAGAGAGCCAGTGATCTGTTCTGTGGCAGTTTATGCATATAGCTAGAAGATTAATGTGCTGGTGCTACAGCTGTGCTCTGTTCAAACACCAGCTCTACCACTTAGTGACTTCTGAAAATAAAGTTTACTTATTTTCTGTAAGATTCCATTTTCCCAGAAGTGAGCTTATTACATTAAATGAAATAATCCATGTTCAATGTTTCACAGCATAGCACACATTTTAGATAGTTACTGTATTAGCTAGTATCATTTGGAGTACTATGTGGAATTCTACTGCTAATTATAAAAAGACACTTGAGAACAAGACTTCATTTTGGGGAATGATATTTTGAAACAAGATTTAATGAGAAATTGCTAAAGATTCCCAGAGGGGAAAGAGATTTGGTCTCTTTTCAAATATTTGCAGAATTCTCATGTGGAAACAGAGGCTAAACTAAAATAAATGGGTGGTCACAGAAAGAAAGATTGTACCTTATGTGAGCAAAATATCATACAACACATATTATCCAATGACAAAGTGTCATGGGGCAGTGGGTTTCCTGTCACTAGAAGCATTCGGGTCTGGGCTGTATAGATACATGGCAGGGATGTCCTCCTAATTCTTGATGCCTCATTTTGGACCTCTCTCTGTTCCTGGAATATTCTACCCTCTTCCTCATCTATGAATCTTTGACCAAATGTTTCTTCTGCTTATAAGCTTTCTATTTCTTTCTCACACTCCAACACATATATATTTTCTTACGCCTAGTCCCTTTTCATTTTTCAGGTTTTAGGCTCAACTTTTCTTGATTTATCTTTCTTTTACACTCTTTCCTTTCTGTATCATAGTATTGTTACTTATATTCATTTGTTAATTTTTTCTTCCCTCAAGAGGTTGAAATCTTTCTCTTTACTTAGTACAGTAGATGCTCAACAAATTTGGTTTTGTTAGTGGAAGTGCAGACCTTATAGAAATTAGTACTGGATTTTATGCTCTATTTCAGGTTTCCTTAAGAGTTCCCAAAACTAGGGCTGGAGAGATGGCTTAGTGGTTAAGCGCTTGCCTAGAAAGCCTAAGGACCCAGGTTCGAGGCTTGATTCCCCAGGACCTACGTTAGCCAGATGCACAAGGGGGCGCATGCATCTGGAGTTCGTTTGCAGTGGCTGGAAGCTCTGGCGTGCCCATTCTCTCTCTCTCTCTCTCTCTCTCTCTCCCCCTCCCTCCCTCCCTCTTTCCCTGTGTCTGTGGCTCTCAAATAAAGAAAAATAAACAAAACAATTTAAAAAAAGAGTTCCCAAAACTATATTCAAAGGGAATGTATACTCTTCGTGCTAGACATTTTATTTTGTTTTCAGAGTTAGGCAAAACCATCCCTAGTCAAACTTGGATATTATACTGATAAACAATATCATCTATTTGTGACATAACCAACTTCAAATCACTAGTGCAAGAGACACAGACCTAAGTGTCTTATGGGAACAAGGTGATGATGTGACCCTGTAGATAAGAGGACAGGGAAAACTGACACATATGACCCAACAGAGAACACGTGATCAACTTCAAGGCCTTCAAATCCCACCAACCACAATTTCCACATATGCACAGTGAATAGAAGCCCCCCATAAGTATAATTTGCTCTGTGTAGCACTGACCCCAGGAGGAGCAAGATGTAGTCATTCAATTTATGGTATTTCCAAATATTTCAAATTTACAATAGGCAGGAAAACTGCTCAATTTAAAATTTACCTAATTTTCTTATTAACCTTAGTCAAAATTGTAAGAAAGCAACAGCAATACTAAGCACAGAGAGGCCCAGGTGGACTAGCAGGGAATAGAATAAATGGTTCTGACAAGAAAGTAGAATATGAGTAAAAACCGAAAGTTTAAATCCTGTGGTTGCTCACACTTTTCAGAAAATTCAGTTTTCAAAAATTTGAAACAATGATTCTTATAAATGCAGAGGTAAATGCTACCAGATAATTCAATTCAATTAATAGATACTACAGAGCAGCTCTCCAGGAAAATTTGGGAATAAATTTACATTTAACTGATGTGATATTAAGTGGATGACTTCCCTGATTGTACGCATTGAAATGTGCCCTGGCATCATCATGACTCATCCAAATAAGAGAGCAGAGTAATGAAGATACATGTATGAAAATGTCATCATGAAATCCATTATTTCATATACTAACCAGAAACATTAAACAAAACAGCTTACAGGCTGGGCTGTAGCTCAGTGGATCACTTATCCAGCATGAGTGATTCAGTGAAAAGTGAACTCACATCTTCTGTCCTCACATTTGCACAGTTTTATATCAACAATACTCAACACGCTCTCCATACAATTACCCTTCCTCTTCATGGTCTAACTATGGACTCTCGCTCTGTGAAAGGAAGTCCATGAAGAGAGTATGCAGCGGTGCACACCCAAAGAAGCCACCCATGTGATCTTGCTGATTAGTTTGCTCTTAAAGCCCCAGCCTCATTCTTCGATGCCCCCAGGATCCTGGTAGTCCTTGGGCTTTTCTTTTTTGTTCTTGTGCACACAGCCATACAGCTGGGCCCTAACTCATGAGCAGACTTTTCATGTTGTAATCAAATAAAACTTACAGCAAAACTAATAAAAACAAAAAACTCTCCAAATTTAAATACCTGCATACAGCTAGATAGCATTTCTATAAATGTTCATTATTATTATTATTTTATCAAGTAGAGAGAGTGTGAGAGTGAGAGTGAGAGAGAATGGGTGTGCCCAGGCCCCCAGCCACTGTAATCGAACTCTAGATATGTGTGCCACCTTGTGCACATGTGCAACCTTGCACATTTGCATCACATTGTGTGACTGGTTTATGTGGGACCTGGAGAGTTGAACATGAGTCCTGAGGTTTCGCAGGCAATTGCCTTAACTGCTAAGTCATGACTCCATCCCTAGTTAGAATTTTTGGAGCAAATCTTGCTTGTTTGTTATCTCTTTTTCTTTTCTGTTTTGAAAAAAATATATTTTACTTATTTGGGAGAGAGAGGGAGAGATGCAAATAGAGAAAGAGAAAATATAGGAATGCCAGGGCCTCTAGCCACTGCCATTGAACTCCAGATGTATGTGCTACCTAGTACATCTGGCTTCTGTGGGTACTGGGGAATTGAAACTGGGTCCTCAGGCTTCACAGGTAAGTGCCTTAACTGCTAAGCCATGTCGCCAGTCCTGGCATCTCTTTTTCTATTGCTCCATCTTTTGTCTTCCTTTTAATATTGGGTCTAGATTTTAAAAAAGAAATGCAGAGCTATTTTAAATAACTTTTAATTTTTTAGTTTAGAATAATTTCAAAATTAAAGAAAAGTTAGCAGAACAGTAGCTTCTCTTCCTATAACTATTTATGGCTTGTGCTCTAACACCAAAGTCCTCACTGTAATTTTCTACAACAAACTTAACCCAATAGTACCATCAAGCATTTTTTTAAACTTGATTCCTCATCGTCTACATTTCAAATGAGTCACATAAGATATGATTGGGACCTTGTATTAAGGAAGTTTGCAAAATAGATTCTAATTTTCAAATATATCAGAAACTAGGCAAGAATAACAACACAGCTTACAATTCTATGACTTTTGTATTTTTTCAGCACAGTTTCTGTATTGGTTTCTTTTTTTGCTCCTCAGAGCAGCACACTAATTATAAAAGTGTGTATTCTGAGATTTGGATCCATCCTTGTACTTTGCTTCCCCATTGGTTTTATGCCTTTGGACAAGCTATCAGAGAAGAAAACGAAGGAGTTGAAGTCGATCAAGGGCCTTTAGCAGTTTTGATGCCATCGAGATATTTGTCAGTCTAGTTTGTGGCTCTTCTAACAAAGATGTTTTTAAATGCATTAGATAAAACAGAACAAATACAATTATAAATAAAGCTAATTATCTATGTTATATCAAGTATTAAAATCAAATTGCATGGAAGATATGCTTCTCATTATAGCATTAAATAAAAGGTCTAGTAGTGACTCCACAGCTGCCTTAATTTTAACATTCTCATAAGTTTGAATAGCACTTAGGATATCTAGAATACTTGTAGTGTAATTTAAAGATATCCATGATTTCTACCGGTGACAGTCACAGGTACTTCTAATGACACTTTGGTTTATTACCTACATTCATCATTAATACAAATTTCAATTTTGTATTTGCCTAGAGAAAATAAAAGTGTGTTTTTTTTCTATCCAAACTTAAAAAGGGTCTGAATTCTGCCCATTAGATGATCTCAAAGATATTTTCCAGCAAAAGCATTCTAGGATTTAACGCTGGAAAAGGTGAGAGTCCTAGTAGTTGGGAAAGGTGACATATACGTAGTTCCAGTCTGCTGAAAGTATAGTCAGTGGACTACTGTCAGTGCCTCCCATCTACCTGGGCGCTTGCTAAAAATGCAGAACCTCAGGTCTCCCTTCAAATCTATCAAACCCACATCTGCACATTTGCGGAAGGTCCCCCAAAGGATTCTGTGTGCCCATCGCTGTCTGAGAAATGCTGCTTGCTGTCAAGCAGTTCCACCTGTCTGGGTGCATCAATGATGGTCACCTGAGCAACAGCATTTCTGTCCTCCACGGTGAACTAACAAACTTTTTTCACTTTTATTTATTTATTTATTCATTTGACAGAGAAAGAGGGAGGGGCAGAGAGAGAGAAGAGAGAGAGAGAGAGAGAGAGAGAGAGAGGACACTCCAGGGCCCCCAGCTACTTCAGACAAACTCCAGATCTGTGCACCCCCTTGTGCATCTGGCTAACGTGGATACTGGGGAGTCAAACCTGGGTCCTTTGGCTTTGCAGGCAAACACCTTAAGTGCTAAGCCATTCCTCCAGCCTCTTCACATTCTTTTGTGTGTGTGTGTGTGTGTGTGTGTGTGGTGTAGGCATGTATATGTGACCTTGCGGCACCCCATGTGTGACAAGGGGCGCTCACCTCTGGAGGCCAGAGCAGAACATCAGGCATTCCACCCCATCACTCTTCTGCATGTCCTGATTTGTGTCTCTTACTGATACTGGATTTTGCTGGTTTTTTTTTTTTTTTTTTTTTGAAAGTGCAGGTGATTCCCTGGCCTCTGTTTTCCTGTGCAGGACTCAGGTTACAGGCACATGTGGCCAAGCCTAGCTGTTTACATGGGTCCTAGAGATTTGAACTCAGGCATTTTCAGGTCCCCTCGGACCTTCATGCTCGTGCAGGAGGCACACTTGACTGATGAGACATCTCTCCAGCCCTGAACTTCAAGCCCATCAGCAAGAATAGTGCTCTTGCCACCTAACAGATTTTTAAAAAAATTTTATTTATTTGTTTGAGAGCAACAGAGAGAGAGAGAGAGAGAGAGAGAGAGAGAGAGAGAGAGAGAGAGAAGAATGGGCACACCAGGGCCTCCAGCCACTGCAAACAAACTCCAGATACGTGTGCCCCCTTGTACATCTGGCTTATGTAGGTCCTGGGGAATCGAGCCTTGAACTGGGGTCCTTAGGCTTCACAGGCAAGCGTTTAACTACTAAGCCATCTCTCCAGCCCCCTAACAGATTTTAATAGAATATGCAGGTTAACAGTTACTGAAGGATCAATAGTTGATTAAATTTAAGTTGCTTTGAAGAACCCCAAGAAGACAAAGTTGAGACTTGGTAGAAGCACCTGGTCTCTGGAAAATGGGAGAAGGAATGCTAACTAGTCTGACTACATAACCAGACCAAATATAGACACAAGGTTGGCTTCACTGAATACGGCCAAGGTTTCTCTAGGGTTTGCTTTGAGCACCATGACTACCTGAATGTCATAGTCAATGATTTTGTATATGTTGTTTTCACTACTCTGAAGCCAATATTATAGGTGTATAAAATATTAAATAGTGACTTTGTTTCCAGTACTGAGGATTGAACCCATGGTCTCACACATATTGGGTAAATCCTCTATAAATCAGCTACATTCTCAGCCCTCTTTTTACTGTTTTTATGTTTAGACAGGGTCTCACTAAGTTGCCTAGAATGGCCTGGAACTCACTCATTAGCCCTGGCAGGTCTTGATCTTGCAATCCTCCTGACTCAGCCTCCTGAGTGGCTGCGATTACAGTCCTGTGCCACCAGGCACGGTGTGACTTTCGACTTGAATCATGTTTACATCAGAAGACAAAGCAGCTGGGAGTGAAACCCTATCATAGAAATTTCAGTGCCCTGTACATTCATTTCTTTCTTTTTTAAAAAGTTAATTAATTAACTTAGGAGAGAGAGAGAGAAAATGAATGGTGTGCCAGGGCCTCCTGCCTCTGCAAACAAACTCCAGATGCATGCCTTACCTTGTGGATCTGGCTTACGTGGGTTCTGGGGAATCACACCTGGGTCCTTAGGCTTTGCAGGCAAGTACCTTAACCACTAAGTCTTCTCTCCAGCCCACTTTACATTTCTTGAGCACCTATATTTCATAAAGTAGTAAAAAATTCAGAGATACTTTAAAAGAGATGCCTGGATCAGTAGCTTAAGTTCTACAATGGAAGCAGACACAAGGGATTATAGTGGGGCCTCAGTAGGCTGCAATTCACTCAGATTCAGTTATTCACTTTGTTCGTTCGTTCACTGTCTCAATTCAACAACATTTATTGGACTATAACCCAAGGTCACACACTACTCTTCATGGATTAGCATAAAATACTGACTCTGCAAGTTGTAAGATAGGTCTAGGTTGAAATTACACTGGATTTATATGCCCTGTTTAGAATGTTGAGTTTTATCTAATAGGCAACTGGGAAATTCTAAGAGATATTTAAGTGAGAAAGTTAATGATCAGATTTGAGCTTTACAATAACTCTTCTTGGGATGGTAATGAGAGAGGTAACCTACCAGAAAGGGAACTTCAAAAGACATTTCATGACTCTGAGTCTGGAAAAAATCTTTCTTATGAAATTGTTACTAATATTTAGTAGGCGGTTAAATATCAGCTTGTAGTTTGACATACTTCTCATACTTAATGGTGTTGGATCCCTTTTGTTTTAGAGTATTTTTAACTTACTGATTCAGTGACATAACTAACAGTTTTCTCTATCATTCCTTTGCAGCTTTGGACACTGGTCTTGATCTTATGGCCAGTCATTATTTTCATAATTTTGGCTATTACCCGGACCAAGTTTCCCCCATTAGCAAAACCAACTTGTAAGTAAATGTCTGATTATTTCCATAACACTTGTATGCTACTTAAAATATACTGTTTATGTATACTTCAGTGGTGCATACTCTTGAAAGTACTTGCATGGAGTTTGTGTGCTCTTCCTCCTGGGTTTTCATATTGAAAAGTTGAACCTGCGCCAAGTGTGGTGGTGCATGTCTGTAATCCCAGCACTTGGGAGGATGAGATAGGAGGATCACTAGTTTGAGCCCAGCCTGGACTACATAGCATGACCTTAGTTCAAGGGAGGCTAAAAAAAGCAGCAAAAATTTGTGCCTGTAATATTTATTTAGAAAAAAATAGAAAGCACATAGGAGCCAGAATATGTTTAAGTCATCATTTATTTATACCATGAACCTCACCATGGTAGGCACACGCAAACCATCAGCGATCTCAGGTTGCTGCCTTCTCTCCTTTGTAGTAGAATCCGTACACTTGCATCTGATCAGCTCAACAAACAAAATCCTGGGCTGTAAGAAATTCTTCTCTTTCCTTCAAAGCTGAGAGTTGAGTGGAGTAAATGTGTCGACATGGTTTGTCTAAAAGAACGTTGTTTCCTAATCAATGCTGGTTCAGTTACATGCACTCACTGTCCAGTGAAAAATGGATCTAGAGTGCCTAACTCAGTGCACTGTGGCCTTTTGGATCCAGTCCAGATGTGCAGTAAGGACTCAGGACTTAGAACTGAGAGAGCAAGCTTTGTGACCAGTGTGTGCTTCCTTTTCTTGCTCTCTTCCCCTTCTCATTTCTGGTCTTTTCCTTTTAGAACTAGCTTTCTTAGTAGAGGAATAAAAGACAATTCAAATGTTTGAAGTGTCACAAAAATATCCCATCCCCTAAAAAGATTCTTATAGAACAATTTTTTTGTAATTCAAAATGCGTTTATAATGAATTATGGCTATTGGATATATAAAAGAATCCGTGGCTTTAAAAACAATTACAGGGCTGGAGAAATGGCTTAGCAGTTAAGGCGCTTGCTTGAGAAGCCTAAGGACCCATGTTTGACGCTCCGTAAGTCTCCATAGAGTTTCTGCACAGTCTGCATGCAGTAACATAAGCCAGATGCACAAAGTGATGCAAGTGTGAAGGTCACACATGCACATAAGGTGGCACACACATCTGGAGTTCGATTGCAGTGACTGAGGCCCTGGCACACCAAATCCCTCTCTCTCTCTTGCTCTCACTCATTTTATCATGTAGTTATTGCCATACTGTAATAATTATTGATTATAAAGTGATCATGTTTGTCAGTAGGAGAGAACAAAATTATAGGAGTTTCAAACACTGAAAGTATGCTTACTAGCCTCTTAGATCAGAACCTCAGCCGAAAAAACAGCTGGTTTATTATCAAGGTTATGAGGGACTTCTCACTTTAATGTGACAAACTCAGAATCCAAAGAGAATGTGGTCTGCCAAAATTCAATCACATGGGGCAGGAGAGAAAGATACTGGAAACCCATACCCTTCTCATATTTGCTAAGCAAGTATTTATCTATGAGAGAGGGAGATAGACAGAGAGAGAAAGAGAGAGAGAGAAAGGGAGGGAGGGAGAGAGTGATCAAGTATTTATTTATTTGAGAGACAGAGAGAGAGGCTGGGCATGGCAGGGCCTTCTGGCACTGTAAATGAACTCCAGACTCATGTGCCTCTTTGTGCATCTGGCTTTATGTGGGTATCAAACCCAGGCCATCAGGCTTTATAAGCAAGCACCTTTAACCGCTTAGCTATCCCTGAAGTCTCCCTCTTCTCTTATTACTTGTCTAGGGAATTTGGATTCTATCTTAGGTTCCTTAGACACATAATTCTTTCCAGGTCTTAGTATATACGAGCCAAATAAAAGTGATGCCCCAGGTTCTTATTAATATTAATAGAGTATAAAATATGGTCTTATAACTGAAGGCACTATCTGTAGAACTAATCAGAAAATCTAACATGAATGCAAGTGGCTACCTTTTCTCTCCTCTCCTGCAGTAGTGGGGCATAATTTCTGTGTGACAGTGGGGAAATATTTAGATATTTTTGTATTGCTTTATTTGCTCTTATTCAGTTTTTGTTTCACATTTTATTTATGATGCTGAAAGATTAAAAATGGCCAAGAAGTGCACATATTTCTGATCCTGTACTGTGTGCCAGGTGCTTAGCGAGGTAGTGACTGGATTATTTAGTTCCTAGTTGAGGATATGAATGCACTGAGAAGTGATGTAGCTCAACTAGAATGGCACAGTTAACGATGATGTCAGGGTCTGAACCCAGGCAGTCTGGCTCTGGTGTCTGGTCTTGGGCTAACTGTACTCATGATTCTTACATGTAGTAGTGAATGTCAGCTTTTCATGTTGTATAATTTACATTAGTAAAAGAGGACTAAACATTAGAAGCTAAAACTGTAAACACAGTATCAAGATACCCAGGGAACAGGTGCCTTTGGTGTGGCTCTCAGCCATCCTCAGAAATGGCATTCAGTGCCTCTGTGGCCACTGCTCGACTTTCCCTGTCACACTGTGTGTGTACCGTCACCGAAACCAGGTGCTGTTTAAAGGAGTTCGAGTCCTTTCTGGGCTACACTGCAGTTGAGCAATAGAGCGACACAGAGGAAACTTTCAGACTACACCTCTTGCTGAAACTTGGTCATGATGAGAATGACAGTTGTAATCCCACGGGCACATTCTGCACCCAGAATAGCTGGCTGGGTCTATAGAACTCCACAAGCCATTGGAGAAATATATTCAGAGACTCCATAGTCTTCCTGGAGTCTTTTTATGACTGCTGGGTATCTGGAGAAGTCTGGATTTTGGGTGAGTGCAGAAGCCACTTCAGTTCCCAATGCCATGAGTATCTGTGCAGACGTAGTCTTGGTATCATCTACCATCTCTCACTCCCTTTTGTGTTGCAACAAACAGGTTGAATCCCAGGGAAGGAAAACCTCCCAAGCCAGGTAGGCAGGCCCTGATGCTGTTCATTCCCACGGGGCAGAAATGGGTTGAGGTGCCAACTTTGAAGTCAGTCCAACCTCTCGCAATCTCTACATGCAGTAACTTGTCAAGAGGTGAACTTCAAAGCCCATGCTCAGGGGGAATGGCAGACAAACAGCGGTCCTCCCCTGAAATGCATTCAGACTAAGCTCAGCTGTAGTGTGGAGCAAACACAGATCCTTTTAATGCCCACAAAAGTTCAGGCAGGCAGGTCTTGGTTACTGCAGGGCTATTTTTTTCAAGAACGGTGTAATCTTGTCATACTAAGTAGATGCCGAAGACTTTAAACAAGGAGTCACATATTTTGTGACTTTAATGGCAATGTTTTTCAAGTTGTTGAGAATGTCACTAAAACATAATGGAAATTATACTGTGCAAACATGAGCATACGCTGAGTGACATCCCAAGGTAGTCACTTCCTGGAATCCCTGCTCCCTCAGAGGGCAGCATATCCAGCCTTCCCACCTTAGAAAATAGGAGCTGTTAGCAGGCAGGGTCAAGCAAATTATATCAAAGTCTATGTTCTCACGGGGTTACACTGAATTCCAGCCACACAGATGTGACTTAGTTGCTTCAATGAACACACACTCACACAGCATTCCTAGCAGACCTTTTGTCTTCAGGGATGCAAGGAAATAATGACATGGGTGAGCATTCACTGAAGACGCATGCGGAGTGCTTTGCATATATTAGCCGATAGATCATCTCCTTCATTCATTGCAAAGGGGAGAAAAAAGAAAGCACAGAAATGTTAAGGAATTTACCATTGTTCATGTGGTTACTGCATACCAGGATTTTAGCCATTTTTGGTAAGTGCACACTCGTGCATGTGTGTGTGTCTGTGTGTTTGTGTGTTCATATATGTGTGGGCTCACACATGTGTATGGATCTTTGTGTACGTGTCTGCATGTGGAGGCTCGATTTCAAAGTCAGGTATTGTCCTCAATCACGCTCCACTTTATTTTGAGAAAGGGTCTCTCAGGGAACTCGGATGAACTCCCTGATTTGGTTAGCTTGCCCTGCAGACCCTCCTGTCTCCATTTCCTGAGTGTTGGAATTGCAAGTGTGCCCTGCCGTGGCCAACATGCATGTGCTCCTGGGGATTCAAGTTCAGGTCTTCATTTTGTGTGGTGACTCTTTGACCTGCTGAACCATTTCCCTATCCCCAATTTTCTCCAGTATTTTTAAAAAAGTATTTTGATTTATTTGAGGGGAAAGGAAGAGAATGGGCATGCCAGGGTGCCTGTAGCCACTGCAAACGAATTCTAGATGCATGTGCCCCTTTGTGCATCTGACGTCATGTAGGTACTGGGGAATCAAACCTGATCAAGCCTTCACCACTAAGCCATCTCTCCAGCCCGATTTTTGCCAGTTTTTACCTGCAGATTCGTGTGTTTATCCAGGTTGTTGGTGCCAGCAGTTGTGTTCTTGAGGCTTGGAGCCACCTCATTTTGTCCACCACACCATCTATTAGCACTGAGGTAGATTGAGCGTGCTCAGAAGTGACCTCAGTTGGTCTTTCTACCTATCAGCAGGTCTAGAGCACAATGTTGTATGGAAGATTGAAATTATGGATCAATTTCTGGCATGTGGGACCCATGCAGGTTGTTTTCACAGTGATGCCTGACTTGATATGAAGAAGCTCTTGAACAACGTTATGCTTAGAAGCCTCGTTCTGGAAGTCAGGCAAATGAGGTCTTTTCTGCTGACTTTGCTTGTGGAGTTTTCATGGAAGGAAAGGCAGTGTACATGTGTGAGATTCCAGGGTGCTCTGATCTCCAGCACTGCTTTAAGATGATGGGAGCAATCAAGGGTCTTGGACTAAATAATTGTCTTGACTCCCTTGTTTACATCATAATTTATGGATTAAACCTGGCTGAAAAAGTGAACTCAGTCTATTTTTCTACCTATTAGCAGGTCTAAGGGGAAAAAGAAAGAGAATATGGGAATTCTTCATCCATTGATGCTTTTTTTTTTTTAAAACTATTTGTTTTTATTTGAGAAAGAGACAGAGAGAAAAAGGGCAATAGAGCTAATGGGTGTGCCAGGGCCTCCAGCCACTGCAAACTCCAGATGCATGCGCCACCTTGTGCATTTGGCTTATTTGGGTCCTGGGGAATCAAACCTGGGTCTTTTGGCTTTGCAGGCAAGCGCCTTGACCACTAAGCCATCTCCCTAGCCCCATGGGTGATTTTTGACCTTCATGTACATTGTCATATCTGAGATGAAAGCTCTTTGCTCTGGGAAGATGAGGAGTCATCATTATTCATCCTCTCCTGGGCATTGCCCCATTTGTTTTCTTCATTCTCCTGAGTTCCAGCATCACTGGTCAACCTGTCACCTTAGAGGCATCTGAGTCATCCCTTCCCTCGCCTCTCACAACCACTGGCTTTCAAGGCAGATTCTGTCTTATGAAATGTGACCTGGAGTCACTTGTACCTTTCCATCCTTCCTGTTACCTTTTGACATCAAGATCCTATTGTCTAATGCTCAGATTGCTTCCGTAATTCTACCTGATCCCCCTTATCATCATCAGATAATCCCCCTAAACCACTCTGGGTTCCAGACATTTATAATCAGGATCTTTTTCAATGTTATCTCATTTCCTTTCTTGTACTTAAGAGCAGGTGTCTGAACGTCTTTTCCATCCCATCACCTTGTTCTTGTCTCAGCCCAGCTCCTATTTCAACATAAGTTCACATCCTAGACCCCTGTCCCAGTTGTCTCTGCGTACCCAGATTCCATTCACTCCTCTCATCTGTCTGCGAGTGAGATGTTAGCTTACTATTGTGGTGTTTGCATGCTTGCTCTTCCCATCTGATGCACACGCAGACCCTGCATTGACAGAAGAGAGCCCTTTATAACATCAGAGTCGTCATACACACAGCTCAGGTCCTAACAAAAGGGGCAAAAAAGGACTTCAATAAACAGAGTATGCTACAGTTTAGAGGACTAGAATAGGAAATTAGATTGTAAACATCATCCAAAGATGAAGAGTAAAAACAAAACAAAACAAACAAAACAAAACAAACAAAACAAACAAAACACTACTGTATGTGAACTGAAAGGAGTGAGGCCCAGAAGTTATTTGGTTTGGGTTTGATTTTAACTTCTCAGACCCAGGCGAATGTGATTATGACATCGAAAACAATGCATACATTGAGAATGGAAAATGAGCCTAAGACCCCATTATTCCTCTCCAATAAGAATTACCTGTAGCCGGGCGTGGTGGTGCACGCCTTTAATCCCAGCACTTGGGAGGCAGTGGTAGGAGGATCGCTGAGAGTTCGAGGCCACCCTGAGACTACATAGTTAATTCCAGGTCAGCCTGGACCAGAGTGAGACCCTACCTAGAAAAAAACAAAAAAACCAAAAAAAAAAAAAAAAAAAAAAAGAATTACCTGTGAATTTCTGTCACACATACTTGGAAAGTGTGAGTGCATAGGAGACACTTTTATTTAGGATATTTAAGTCTGCTCCTTGTGCAAGAGGTTTCAGAAAATGCTAGAACAGACTTTGAATTTCACAGTGAAGCCCTCATTCTTAAATCATAAGGTAATGTATTTTTTTTTTTTGGAAAAATTACTGCCACTTTACATAACAACAAGAAGATAACATATGGAAGTGGAACATACAGAAACTGAGCTGGGGCCCGTGTTGGGACGTGGTTTCTTCTGGCTTTGTTTGAAACCAGCAGCAGGAGGTGAACATGAACATGGCTCTGCCTCATTCCCATCCAGGGCTGGCTACAGCTCCTGCTGTGAGCTGTTCATCCCCCCAGCTTGTTGCTTTGACTCTTGTGCAGTGCACATGAACACACCCTGATGCTAGACAACGTGACAGAAGGATTTCTCAACTAATGCTCTCTTGGGTTACATACACAGAGTTGCATCAGAGACCCAGAAATGCTTTTTTTTTTTTGACTTTTTGTTTTTCGAGGTAGGGTCTCACTGTAGCTCTCAGGCTGACCTGGAACTCACTATGTAGTCTCAGGGTGGCCTTGAACTCATGGCAATCCTCCTACCTCTGCCTCCCAAGTGCTGGGATTAAAGGAGTGCGCCACCACGCCCGGCCAGAAATGCCTTTAAATTACAATAAGTACAAGAAAATGTTATCAAGTAGAAAACCAGAGTAAAGAATTATTGTTGATTGCGTACTGGTGAGCATGATCTGTTTCATTCTCCATCTGTTCTCTTTCATCTCCACTTTGGGGGATCTGCCTAATAAACTTCCCAGACTGCACCAATGAAACTGGCTATGGAGCCACCCACATGTCTTGTCCTTTTCACTCTTTTCTTCTCCCTTTAAAATGGGCAGAGGGAGCTGGGCATGGGTGGTGCACGCTTTTAATCCCAGCACTCGGGAGGCAGGGGTAGGAGGGTCGCGGAGAGTTCGAGGCCGTCCTGAGACTACATAGTGAATTCCAGGTCAGCCTGGGGTAGAGTAAGACCCAATCTAGGTAAAAACAAAAATAAATAAATAAATAAATAAATAAACTAAAATAAAAAATGGGCACAGGGCCTCTTAGAACTTTTCAATAGGGAACACTAAAATCTGCATCCAAATAATATGTCATTTTTACAAGCTCTTATAAGAATAGTAACATCAGTTCTTGAGGCTGCTGATTTCAGTTGGTGTCTCCAATGTCCAGATCTAGAATTAAGAACATCATTTCAACCAATCTCCCCTCACTCACTGCAGTTCTGACAGGCTCAGGTGAGACAGCCATGATGGGCCTGGCTGACCACATTCTCCCAAGTGACTGTTTCATTAAAACTCTCTTCCAAGCATCACCCGGAAACCTGGCCTACCAAATCTTAGTCATTTCATTCTGCCCTCACTCTTCAAGCTTCTCATTCTTCCTGATTAGGTCGCATCATGTCCTTGGTCTTTGATAAATGAACCAGTATATTTTTAGAGTGAAGTAGACTGTGTGAAAGAAATGCTACAGCATACAATATTCTCTCACTCTCTGGTCAGTTACCATTTTGTCATGGATTAGAATAAGAATGGCCTATAACATTATCACATTCTGAAATGTAAAATCTGTATTTATTTTGGTAATATTTATTTTGGTATGCATTTATATTCTATGTAAGATTTTTATCATTGTGAGATACAATGTAAGGAGAGCACAGACTTATCTAGATTTCCTGTTTAAACATAAGACTTATAAAGTCTGTTGGATTCTCTGAGCCTCAGTTTCCATATCTGCAGGTTAGAGCTAACAATAGTACCTAGTTTTTAAAGTTTTTGTGTAAGTTAGATGAGTTCATAGTTCTTAAATATCCAAAAAAAGTGCTTGGTACTGAGAAGCAGCAACCTTATTGCTGGACATTATTTTTTATAATATATTATGTATATCAGCCATAGCGTTGTTGATTATCATTAAGATATTCCTGTATCTAATCATTAGTTGACAGATAAAGAACACTTGATTGAAGTTTCCCAGCGTGTATTCTTGCCATCATTACCTGTTTAAAGGGCACCTGTTAGATGTCCAAAGTGCTGGTGAGGAAAACCATGAGCACTCAAAACCATCAAGCCTAGAGGAGGGTGATCAGTACGTTAGAAACCATGAAGCTGGGAGACACATCTGCGGTGGAGGTAGGCCCAGGAGCAAGGTACCCCATAAGATGAAGGTGGGACCTTTGTCCAGAATCTGGAGTAGTGTTACATCAAGGTAAATATATCTCCAGTTGGAGACCATGACCAAAAGCTCAGTTCTGAAGGCCAATTATATTTTTATGCAATTACTTTAGAAATCAAAACCAGTGCAAAAAATCCATGGTGGGCAACATATCAAAATTTAAAATAAAGTCAGGACCATCAGTATCCATTTGCTTTTTTATTTTTGCTACAGGTTCCCATGTAGCCCAAGCAGCTCTGCCTAGAATATCAAGGGAAGCTTTATGTGGAAGTTCTATCTTAGCAGGAGTTTGTCAGGTAGACAATTAGCATCAACATTCCTATAGACAAGCAACTATCATGGGTGGGAATACAGCTCAGGGATTTGACTCTCTCATCTGAAGGAGATGCTTATTGAATCTTCAGGGGCATGGGGGCAGTTAATATTACCACAACTATAGTCCTATGTTGGAGGTGATGAGAAAACATAGGAATATTTTACTAGATCAATTTTATTTAAAAATATCTGTGTATTTGTCTGTCCAAGCTCACTGGTAAGTAATATAATAGACACCGTATGTGGTTGACACATAAAATGGAAACTACTCATATTTTAAAATGTGGCAATACTGCATAATTTGGCTTTCTAAATACAAACATTGTTAATATTTCAGAGTGTAGATCCTCAGACTTTTACATGCATGTATACATATACACAGCCAATTTAGGACTACTGAAATCAGGTGACATTTTGCAGCAGAGTGAGTGATGGCTCAGGGGTGTAGAAGCAGGAGACCCGATTGGACAGAGAATCCTGCTTTGGAAACTCCCACTTTAGTTTCTTTTCTAATGATCTCTTGATCGTTCTGGAAATTGTTACAAGCTCTACTGCCTGCAGGCTTCCCTATCACATTTATTTCCTCAGGTTTTAAAATATTTCATTCTTCAATGCCTCACTCTCCATTTATTTGAAATTCAGATTTCTTTTTTTAAAAAATTAGAGAATTACGTTTTATAATGTAAAGAGTCTCAACCCAAGATTAGCCATGACTGTCTAACTTCGTACTGTCCACATGATACTAACACAACTTAGGACAGATTTGAGGGGTGACATGAAGCTGCACTAAAGAGAAAATAACACAGGAATCCCATGCTCTTAGCAATAGTTTTCTTCCTCTCCAAGAGTACTGTCAGGTTGGAACAAAGGACAGAGGTGTTCACAATTTCTTGAGCAGATGTTCCTCCAAAATGATTTCATGGTTAAGTTGCATGTCCAGAGTAACCCAGTTTCACATAAACAAGTGTTTCACACTATGGCATATAACACTCACTGCTACAGTTTCATAAATATCAGAAGAATGAGAAATGCCAGCATTTTATTACCTTGAAACTGTTCCTTCTACAGAAATATGCCTGCAAGGATTCATGATCACAAGAATATTCCTTGGGAATGGTATGGATTTATGCCCTCAAGTTTCTTATAATCTGGTAATTTTAGTTTTTTTTTTTTTTTTTTTTTTTTGCAACTCTGGGAATTGAACCTAGGACCTTGTGCATCCTAGGATGAGTGCTCTACCACTGAGCTACATCCCACTCTGTGCTCACGTGAAAGGTTGTGTGTCAATGTAGATTTTAAAAGTTAAATGTAATTAAAGAGCAGTATTTGTTACCATTTTTTGCACTTAAATATTTACTGATGAATTAGTAGAAAAATATGACAGTGGCACAAAGTGCCTAGGCACTAAGCATTAAGTACTAAGCATTAAATAAGACACATTAGCAATGAAAACTACTGGATGCCTAAAAAGAAAGAAAGGAAACACTGCTTTGAGGTAGGGTAATGAAGAATTATCCCAGACTTAAAGTATGCTGGAAGGGCGAGATGAGCACTCAGAAGGTGTGTGACATGGAGAGCAGTGGGAGGGGGACAGCATGCTCCACGTCGGGAGGCAGGAGTTCCTGCTAAGCATAGGAAGACTCATCTGACCAAACCAGTGACTTGCAGGGGAGGAAGGCCATTAACTAGGAGCAATCGTATAAGTGTGGACACTGGACCTGGAAGTGTGGATTTTATCCTGCAGTAGTAGTGGATGTGCGTGGAGTTACTTAATTTTGTGTTTTTCAACATGGGGGGTATAAACTCAAGGAAATCAGAAAGGATTTTCTTTGCCATAAGTGCGAATCTACCCTGATGTTCTTGTCATTGGATATATAAGTTACTAACTGTTTTGTAATCACACCTTCTCCCCCAAATTAATAGCAGCAACAATGAATTTAGCCTCCAGTTCCCGTGGATTGGATTAGAGATTAAGGAGTGATTGAGACAGCTTTAGGTTTTGGCAAAGAACTTCTCAAAAACTTGCAGCTAGGAGTTTGTCAAGGACTGCTGTGGTCTCACAACTTAACTGGGGTTAGATCTGTTTGTGATGTATATCGCACCCATGATGGGCAAACTGGTATTTATTGCTGGTGGGAGGCCTTGGCTTCTCCCCACAGGGTCCTCACTATAAACTGCATGAATGTCCTCATGACCTGACAGCTAACTTTCCCAGAGCAATCAACCCAGGAGACAACTGGGTCGCAACTTGGCTTTTATGACCTACCTTTCATTGTGACAGAGCCTCACTTCTGCTACATTCTCTCATTGGAGACAAATTACTAAGTCCTACTGGTATTTAAGGGCAAGGGAACTAGGAACCACCCTTTGAGGGAAAAATTCCAAAGATTCCATGGACACATTAAAAAAAACAAACACTCAAACTAATAAGAGTCAAAGAGAGCTGCGTGAACTTCCCATGAAATGCACAGCCCATGGCAGAACCCCACTCTGCTTTCCTGGCCCCCAGCTCAGTGCCTGTACATTAGACACACATGAAACATTTTTAAACTGTTGAATAGATGAAGACATTTATTCTCAGAGATTTTCGTGACAGACCTTACCAAGTGTTGAAGCCAAGATTTAATTTCATTTTACTATGCACAGCCTCTGTCTACTCACTATGCGATCTGTCAACCAGAATCACTCATGTCTATTAGATGTGCTCACCTTGCTGTTGGCATAGCTAACAAAATCACTCTCTGGAATATTGCCTGGCACTTAGTAGTCACCCACCAAATATTTGTTGAGCAAATGGATGAATTTGGTGCAACAATAATTGAGGTTAGAAGTGTAAAGAAGTCTGTTTAAATTTACTCACAAGTCAATGGAAAACTGAGGAACACAGCTGAGAGTCCCTACCGCTTGTGTGGGGTATCACCTTGTTATGCTTGTTGAAAGGGCACCGTGCTTACAGTTCAGAAGTTAGGCATTAAAACTATAGGAGATAAGGAACTCCTGTGGTTGGAAAGCTTTATGTTGACATCATACAAAGACCTGCTGTCAAATGAACAACTTTATATTGTGACTGCATTGTTTGGAAGTGAGTTGAAGTGCATGTGGAGGGGAGTGTTCGTGGAAATCAAGAAATGAATTAGAGGGTCAGACCATATATTTTTGGCTTTTTGATTTATTCTGACCTGGAACTCACTATGTAGCCCAGGTTTGATTCTTAACTTGCAGCAATCCTTCTTCTTCAGCCTTTCATGTTCTGGGATTAAAGGGTTAGCCACCACGCCTGTCCAGTTAATTATTCATTCACTGACTTTTATTTATCATTTATTGTAATGTGTACTTTAGGTTTTTTGTTTGTTCATTTGTTTTCATGGCAGTGTCACACTCTAGCCCAAGCTGACCTGCAATTTTCTCTATAGCCCAGGCTGACTTCCGACTCATAGCAATACTTCTGCCTCAACCTCCCAAGTGCTGGGATTACAGGTGTGAGCCACAGTGCCTGGCTTTACATTGACTCTTATACTTTTCTAGCATAATTTATTTGGGTAAAATATATTGAGATTGAATATAACTAACATGAAAACTTTCCTCCCCTTCAGAAAATCCTGCTAACTTTCATATGCTTTTTATAGATTTTAAGTGGTGCTCTAAACTCCAGAAAAAAATAATTTTGCTACGTGGATTATATTTCTTCCAAAATCATTCAAGAGTTAAAGTTTAAAATGCTTATTATGTTGATTTATCTTTAGTCTTATGTGTAAATCTGGCCTTAAGTCTATAATCCCAAAGGTAAACCACAGGGATATGAGAAGTTTATGAGCAGGTTCAGTTTGGGGTCATTATGAAGTCAGTGTTAACACAACTAATGTCACCAAACCTCTAGAACAAGAAGCAATCAAATTTTCTGCAATGATAGTGCAAATAGTATTTTAGCCTCAAATAAAACCAAAAGCAAATGAACAAGGATGAGAGTAGGTAGATTTCAAGCACCAGCAAGGTTGCTTAAGGTATTAGGGCCATGGTTTCAATCCCTGCTTTGTTACATTGATTTCCACACACCTCGATATGCGTTCCCATGAACATGCAGCTACTCTGAAACACATGCTCAGCGGCTGCAGCACCACGTGGAACCCAGAGGAGAACACAGGGTTCTTGGATGAAAGCACCCATAATCAGGTTGTGCTATCTCTAAAATCTATGACCTAGTCTATTATCAACTTCAACAGTGGAAGCAAAGAAGCAAAAATGTAGTGTTATTTAGAGCAGCAACAAGATCTTTAAGGTTAAGGTGGGTACCAAAGCTTATTACTGTAAGTTGGACTTATACTGAATCCTGAGGAAGAGCAGCAATAGATTAGTTGAACTTGCATTGAGGAGAATGAGTTTTCAATGGAATTGGAAGGTCAACATGGTGGCACTTTGTTTTTAATCCCAGTGTTCAGGACTGCCATGAGTTTGAACCCAGCCTGGGCTATATGAGTTCCAGATCAGCCTATGATAGAATAAAATCAACTAATAGTAATGATGATGATGATGATGATGATGATAATAATAATAATAATAAGAGGAAGAAGAAGAAGAAAAAGAAGAAGAAGAAGAAGAAAAAAAAATAAGAAAATGAACCCAAATCATGATGGTGAAGATGGTCAGTTGTGTTATGTGGCATCAGGAAAACTTTTCTAACCCTCTGCTGGTTCCCTCCCCTACAATTGTAATTTACTGAGTACATATGGCTTTATTTGGCATATTTTTCCCTGGTCTCTCCTTAATGAAGTCTGTGCTCCCTGGACCCATTTATATGGGTCAAGTAGGACTAAGGGACCTGGAATCTCAAATGAAGATAGTAGGATATCTTTAGCTGATAAGCAACAAGGAAGGTTCCATGGTACTAAGAATATTTGTGTGTATTAATTAAAATGGATAAGAAGGCTAGATACTGGTAAGGACAGGTGGCAGCAAAAGGAACTAATTCTGTGGTTATTGCAACTGTAAAAAGCAGTGAGAACTCTCGGTAATATAAATTGGGAGACAAAAATGGGGAAAATGAATGGCATAAAGAGCCCTGGAAAGGAGAATTAGGAGGACAGTGGAGGTTGTTTACCTATTGGTGTGAGAAAAAAGATCAGAAATAATTGAAATAATCATCTGACATAATACTGTCTTTTAATTCTTGCAACACTTGCCACTTATTGTAGCTTCCATTTGACAAATAAGAGTCTGAACTCTTAGCGAAGTAAGTAGAGCATAATGGTCAGACCCATGGGCCCCTGGTCTCCACACTAAATTGAAATCCCAGCTCAGTCTTTGTGACCTTGGAAAATCACCTAACTTCTCTGTGCCTCAGGTGGGGATAATCTAGTATTGTCGAGGGAGTTAAAGGAAGAGGATATAACCAGTGAAATAGCATCTGATGAGATAATTCATGTTATCACAAACAAGGAGGCCTGTATCTATATGTGCATGTCCTAAGTGGCCAATAAATAATTACCATGATTAGGAAACCTGCTCAGGATGAGACAGGTAGTAGGTGGCAGAGTCTCTGCTTAGAAACCAGTTCTTTGAGTGCATTCATTATATGTGTTGTGTTGCTACAAGAGCATAATGTCACAGGAGAAGAAGGGTGGGAAAATCATTTGCTTATTACCCAAAGGGTATCGCATGTTTACTATAGATCATGTTTTAGCTATTAATGATCTGATGTTTCAGGGAAAAAAGAAATTAATGATTCTTATCTCAGTCCTGCCAATCTAGATTATCCTAAGGTTTGCAAAAGGATACAAACTATTTTCAGGTTTCTATACTTATGAACTGGATCATATATTTGAAACAGTGCCAAGAGAAAAACACTAGATAAAAACCCTCTAGCTCCTAAATTAATAATGCTGGAAAAAAATGAACTCGAAGAATGGCTAAAACTAATCCATCTGAGAGTGAGTGTTAGCTCTCTAGTTGGTCCTGTCTTACATCCTGGGTTTCATATTTATAAATGGTGATCTGAAGCATCAAAGGTATTGTTGAGTGTTCTATGATTTAACCCTTTTCTTTATAAATTTGCTTGAGCTCTCCAAACTCTTCAGTGAGCACGGAATTAATGGGTGATTAGATGGATGGACACATGAGTGACTTGAGGATATGTTGAAATCTATGCATCACTGAAGTTTCAGAAAACCATTCCTTTTGCCACCAAATCTCATTCAAGGAGCCATGGTGTCCCACCACATCATGCAATAGTGTAGTGATAAATGCACAATTATATTAAGAATGTATGGTCTTTTTTTCATAAAAAGGTGTCTCCATTCTCATTTTCTTTTCCTTAATAAAATCAATGTTGCCTCTTCTCATGTGTTAAAATTCTGCTTTGAGCTGATGACAAATAACTCCAAAGTAAGCCTCTGACAGCTTCCTTTCCAATCTCCCAGACAACTCATAAAAAATGAATCTAATCCTGTCCAGTTCCCGCTATCAAGACCTAATGGTTTTTCATAGTTATAATAGCTTAATAATACATAACAGAAAACAATTAAGGACCCGTGGGTCTGCTCTAAGGGTCTAACACATCCAATGCCTTGCCCTTACTTCCGTCAGCCCCCAAGTGGTCATTGTAACAGCTCATTGCATGGTGGAGTTGGATTCCGCATGTCACAAATCATGCCAAACAGGAGACAGCAGCCAGGCTTTTCCAGTCACTAAGTCCTGTCAATCTGTCCTTTCAGATGTCATTCAAGGCTTCTCTCCTTTTCTGCTGCCACTGCCTGAGTTCTCATCTCCATCCTGTCTATCACTCACAGTGCAGTGCCATTTTGTCTGATTTCCATGCCTCAGCTCTAATCTTCTTCAGTTTATCTTTTATAATGGTGTCAATTATTTCCTAAGCACGAATCTATATTTCCCTGCTTAATAGTCTTCTGACTCAACATGATTTCCCAGATTCTATCATAGAACACTTAAAACTGACACTTTCTATGAGTTGACCATTCCCTGCCGCCCTTCCCCCCACTCCCCCCATTCCCCCCTCTCCCGCCCTCCCATAACAGCCACACACATCACACTGTAGTCACTTCAGGTCAAATAAATAAAGGAAAAGCTGCTCTAGCATAATAATTAGGATCTAGAACATTCAGTCATGTGAAATGCAGGAGCCTGTTTTGCAAGGTTAATGAAATGACCGGGTAAGCCAATTGATTTACATCTGAATTCAAGTTACTTCATTATCATGGGGTTTATTGTACCTCAGGCTTCTCCAGAGTATTCTTATATTCCTCTCTTTGCTTATATTATTTCCTCTCTTTCTTATCATTCTCCTAGCTAGCTTCAACTTGTCCCTCAGAACTTATAGTAGGTACTGCATTCTCTAATGATCTCCACCCACTCTATTTAATACCACCAAATTGTGCTGGTTCTAAATTGCATACTTTAATTGTGTCCGATGTTCAACTCTATCATCACAAACATTATATCCATAGTAATAGTTTAGAAGCACGCTTGTCACTTTTGCCCTCCTGAACCCCAGCATCACCACTGTATAACCCACTTCATACACATACACAGAGCTTGCCTGCCCATTTAGGCTTAGACTTTCAGTTTTCATATTTACATCTGCTCTTAAGACCTACTCCAGTTGCAAGCATGTAGAAGAAATCTGTGATCTGAATGGAAAGCAAAGATCTGTGTTTGCATAAACCATTAAGATAAGGGCTTGATAATGCTTTCCAGCCTGCTCAGTACTTCCTAATCCAATTTGGCCACTCATGGTCATTGGGTTCTCCTTTGTAGACACTATTAGCAATTAGCTGATAATTAGAGGAAGGTAAGCTCTGCAGATCTCGTCCCCTACGTTCTTGTTGGCAGCTGGTATATTTCTAATGAAAACAAGCCTCACAGTTTGCTACACATGAGAATATTCACTGGCCAGCATGCACACAGGCAGTCATATGACCCTTTTTATGAGGCTGGGCAAAGTCCCAGCTCTTTTTCCATGCAGGCACTCAAAAGAGTACATTGTTGGCAAAGTGTATCACACGCGTGTGCAAGATGTGCTAGTCACAGAGGGTCTCAGCTCCAGGATCTCCTGGGCAGTGGTGGCCATAAGATTAAATGGGATTCATGGGCTACCTATCTCCCGGGGGATTCTAGGACTCCACGTTTCCTGAATCTTAGACCCTGTCCATGCAGTGATGGAGAGGCCTTTACAACATTTTAGCCAAGCTACATTGACCAGCACTCATTTCACAGATGTACACTTAATATCTCATGACCCTGGTGCTGCTGAACACATCCCAGGCTGACTAAAGTCTAGGCAGGGGGAACAGGAGCATTACCTTGCAGAGTGCCATTCTGGCTCTCTCTCACTCAGATTTAACCCTCCTTGGACTGCATACTTCTAATGTGAGAACTTCAAAAGTTAGTAATAGCATCTGGATTGTAGATTATAATTAGCTAGAAAATTAACGGATAGTTGATAGGTTGTAGGTTAAAATTATCTAGAGAATTTAGCCCACTTTACCCTGATATATTTTTTAAAGTTGCTAACTGAGTGGCAGGGGACATGTCTCAGTGAATAAAGCATTTGTCATGAAAGCATGAGATTGGATCCCCAGATCCCGTGTAAAGCTGGACACAGTAGTAACATGTGTGCAATTCTTGTGTTTCTATGGTGAGATGAAAGGGGAATCCATGGGAGCTCACAGTCTACCTAGCCTGGCATGTGTAGCAGCAAGCAGCAAGAGACACTGTCTCAAATAAGGTGGAAGACAAGTGACAACATCTGAGGTTGTGCTGTGACCACCACGTGTGTGCTGTGGCACTTGTGAGTGTGTGTGCGCGCACGCACACGCACACACACACACACTAAAAAAATAATAAAATGAAATCAGTTATAAATCACCTGGGATGTTGGAATAATGCTTGGTCATCTGAACAAACATTTCTCTTTCATCTTAAAATATTTCCTGTTCCTTCCTCTCTCCCTGTGCTTGCCGTGTCATGTCACTGTCTCTTTGTTCTGCCTTCCATTGAGGGGCCCTGGCTTCTACCACCCTAACTACTGTTTATTCTGTATATGGTCTCTATATCATGGTCTTATCACTTATATTTTGGGTCTGTAAATTACTAATATGACTTGCTTTCCCAAATACACATGTGTTTAAAGTCCTTACGGAAGTGGAGTAATGTTTCACTGAACACTTCTGTCTTGCCTGCCCTCCTCTTCCTTCCCCTTCCTGCCCCAGTAACTTTAGTAGAGTTACTTATAAGTAGAATGAGGAAAAACATCTATATAATGAATACTCATCAGCCCAACTTACAGAAGAATCTTATCCTCATATACATAAATCTAAAGTGGAGACAGGATTAGCACATATAAAAACAAATTCATAGCGTTCAGGTCTTGTTGAAATAAATTCATTATAAAAAAATATTTGCTTTAAGTCTTAACATTTCTTGTACCCAAGAATATAGTATATCTTCCATGTATAACATTACATTTGATCTCTAAAATATCACTGTGAGGTAGATGCTATTACTTCTTGCTTTGCCCTAAAGAAACACAATCAATTAGACAAGGTCATACAGTGGTTCAGTTGGACCAAGCTTGGAGTCCAGGCATGGGCTAACAGTGCACAAATTTCCATTACAACTTGTTGTGAGAAGCAGTCTGAAATCTTGATCTGGTTTGCTTAATTTCAATTTATTTAAAAGTGACTTCCCAGCTTCAAAGGAGAGGGAGCCATTGTCACTGGGATCTGGACTTCACAGCACAAGCTTCTTAGATAGGCACTTCGCCCCGTGTCACTCACTCACTTATGCATTGGCCACTCAGTAGCAATTTTTAAAAAAAATTTTTTTGTTCATTTTTATTTATTTATTTGAGAGCGACAGACAGAGAGAGAAAGAGGCAGATAGAGAGAGATAGAAAATGGGCGTGCCAGGGCCTCCAGCCACCGCAAACGAACTCCAGACGCGTGCACCCCCTTGTGCATCTGGCTAACGTGTGTCCTGGGGAATTGAGCCTTGTCCTTAGGATTCACAGGCAAGCCCTTAACCACTAAGCCATTTCTCCAGCCCTCAGTAGCAAATTTTTGAGCTCCTTCACCAATCGTATCATGACAGACCTACACATGGTATGATGTATGCAAAAGCTTGGACAGAAAGGCAAACTAACCTTCATGGAGAGTTGTAACTTTCCATGGGTTCCTGGGGTCAAATGAGCACATCAGTCTTTATACAGGTGGAAAGTAATAGTTATGAGAAGATTCTTTTTTAAATAATATTTTAGTTATTTATTTCAGAGAGAGAGAGAGAAAGAGAAAGGGGGGGGGAGAGAGAAAGTAGGCATACTAGGGTCTCTAGTCACACAGCTCACGAACTCCAGATGCATGTGCCACCCTGTGCATCTGGCTTATGTGGGTACTGGGGAATCGAATCTGGGTCCTTAGGTTTTGCAGGCAAGCACCTTAATCACTAAGCAATCTTTCCAGCCCAAAAGTTTCTTTTACAATCATTAAGGATTTCCATGAGGCCTTACAGTTGGAGAGTTTCAGTCTGGAAGTCCAGGTTAGGAGAAGATTGGCTTTGACCTTCACTCCTATAATTCCTCCACTAGAATTTTACCTTTGGTTTTAAAGAATGGTAGGAAAATATCTGCAGCTATGTTGTTTCATTTGTATAATAGGACAATCAACTATTGTGACTCAGACTGACACATAAATTAAGTGTCTGAAATAATGTGATCTCTACGCATAAAGTATGATTCACATGTGAAAATTGCAATCTTGGCTACAGATCAAAATAGTCTTTATTTAAAAAAAAGGTAGAAAGGGAAATTTAATAAAGGTAAACATGGAATTCACAATGATATAACCATGCCAAAAATATTTTTATTTTTATTTTCCTGGAAGTGTTTAAGAAGAAAATATGCCCAGCAGTTAAAGTGAGGGCACCCAGTATTATCTAGTACAACCTTTGGCCCCTTTGAATCAAACGTCTTTACTAAAGACAATTGACCTGTCTTTAACGACGTCATATGACCTACTGTGCCTCAGTATTTCCTCTGAGTTATGGCTTTAACCTCACTGTCACCTCATTCTACCATGAATGCAATGTGCATAAGACTCTAATAAGCATATTCTAGACGAACAGTAGAAGCAATATTACATGTCTTCAAAAGACAACTCATTGTGATTTATCTATTTTTTTAATCCTGTTCGGGCAAATTCCTTCCTCATTGTTCATCACAAAGGGTCTTTGACATGAAACCTCTATGATGGCAAATGCAATCATGGCTTTCAGGCCACATGACACTCAAAGCTTTTCACCTTTACTTCCATGACAACATCAAGCCTTTGAGCAATTCTTTGTTTGGGAGCCTGTTGTCTAGACCACTCTGATGCCCTGATGTCCTAGCCAGAACAATCTCATACTCTGTGACTAACTCTTTTCTGTATCAGACTTTGACATTATGCAACTCACTTCTGGACTCTTTACTCTGTGATGAGAGTCTAGATATTAATGACTGATAGTCAGTTATCTCTATGGATAAGTCAGGTATCCAGTATCTTAAGCATATTAGTCAACAGAATCTATTAATATGGTTTAAGTGCATAATCTCCAGAGAGTTATTACTGAATGCAAGAACCACCACATGGCCAAGTAAGGAAAGAGATTTAAATTAGGCATGGCTTCCATCAGTTTTCAGATCACACAATGTGCATGTAATGGTATCATAGAAAGAGTATGAGCTTGAGATCGCAAGTCCTATTTAGAGTTCCAACTTTATTTACTTACAAATGTCACTGAGCTTTTATTACCTAAGCCATAAAAGGGGAAATGATGCTTATTTCCTTGGCTATGCGAATAAGGCCATTTGTAGAAAAGTATTTAAAGCATTAAGACACATTCTAGTTACATAGAGTTATGTATGTTATAATTATAGTGAATGAAAGAGACCCCTTGAGCAAACTCTTCCAGAGACAGCAGATTTCAGGCATGCTAGAAAACTGTGAAAGTACTGGCATTAGCCAGGGGCTGTGTGTGGAACGATGGGCCACAGATTTAAACATCCCTGCCTCAGCCTCTGTGATGGCACTTCACAGAAACATGGAGCCCTTTCCTGCCAGCACCACCTTAAGTTCATCATGCTGGAAGCCATGGGGAGGAAGAAGGCAATTGCTTAAATGAGGAAAATGATCACCCTGGGCTCACTCCCTGTGAACTCCATAGCATGATTATAAAACTTCTGCTATAAAATAAAAACAAAATGATTGATCCTAGTAGGTGGAAGAGATGTCCTATGGTTGGAAGTAAGTTCAGAAGTAGAAACTTGTCAAGTATTAAGCTTTGAATTCCATCCTGAAGGTTGGAGGGCTGCTCAGCAAGGAAGGTTTTCAAATGACAGGAAGAATGGAGCAAATCCCATGTAATACTGATCCCATGGACTTCACGTGACCACATGTGCACTTATGACACGAGAAGCAGCTCTCATCCTGTGCTTTGCGTAACACTGTTGACAAAGTTATGTGTACGTGTTACTTTGAGTAAGTGTAGTGATAAGGTGTGCAGCGTTTTTAACAAGGATGATTCCAATAGTCTAGCAACAAAAAATTATCCAATGCTCTTTTCACATTGGCTTTGTGTCAGACACTTCAAGTTGTCCTAGTGAGGAAAGGAATGACCATCCACTGTGAGTGAGTCTTGTCTTCCTGACCCTCCTTCAATGCCATGCCCCAGTGCCCTCGCTTGCAACCCCAAGGGCTTCCCTCAAGACATGTGCTTTGCAGGTGCTTGCTCTGTGATGAGCCAGCCACAGACTGAGGTCTGTGTGCAGTCAGAATAACCCAGCGGTTCCAAGTGATTCATGATTTAGGAAGAAAACTAAATCTAAATGTGGCTCCATGCTTTTATTTGTTTGTTTTGCTGAGAGGTGAAGGCAAGAAGACTCAATTAAGACACATTTTAACTGGAATTTTTCAATAAAAAATATGTACTGATTGGGTTCTATTTCCATACCCAGAAATTGAAACCACAAAATCTGGCTCAGCACAGAAAGCAAAAATCACTGATGAGTCAAGTGAGTCTCAACATGTTGACTAACTAATGGGAGAGTTTCCTTGCGAGGTTCCAGAAAAGATGAAAGATGTACAGTTCTGAGCGGAAGCAGAAGAGGGCTTGACTTAGAACTCACTTCAAGGGTTACCTGGGACTCAGTTCTGCTGCTTGGCAAGAAGATAATGGAGCATGAGGCAGAGACACCACAGTTAAGATACAACCTGACTCCCCAATATCTCAGCCCCACTGGAGGTGAGAAAGAATGGGTGTCCCTTATGGCCATCGACTGGCCTGTCTTCCTCGTGTGACTCAGTCTTGTGGCCAATGTGTAAGCTTTTCTTTGTAAAAGGCAGATAAGTAAGTTTTCTTTCTTAGAAGGACTAGGTCCATTGTTTCTTAGACTTATAAATATATTTAAAGCATTTTGAAACTTAAGAATGTATGTTCATTCTATGACAATCCTTACAAATTTTCTGACTCTTATAGTATCCACTTTGTGGATTTTTGTGTTTTTCTTTCTTTCTTTTTGGTTTTTCAAGGTAGGGTCTCACCCTTGCTCAGGCTGACCTGGAATTCACTATGCAGTCTCAGGGTGACCTTGAACTCACAGCAATCCTTCTATCTCTGCCTCCCAAGCCACCACTCCTGGCCAAAGTACTTTTATTTATTTTCTTTATTTACTTGAGAGAGAGAGACAGATACACACAGAGAGAGGCAGATAGAGACCACTTTGTATTTTTAAAGTAATTCTAAAGAATTACATTAAGATATTTGTGTGTGATGGTGAAGATCTAAACGGAGCTTTCAGATGTATATAGTATTCTCCTAATTACCACAAGCAGCAATAAACAAACCTCACCCAGAAGTTGTCATAAAAATCAACAACAATCCACGTCACATATAGACACATGTAGTAGGAATACAATAAATGTGTGACGAGTGTACCTATCCCAGCCAACCCTATTGGTTTGTCTAAACTTAATTTATTTTCAACTCTCTATGTTGGACCTGATTCCATCAACATATTTTAATGTTGAAAGCCTCTTGCATAGAATTTAAAGTTTTTTTTTCTCATTTCCCCTAAACATGAAGTAACACAACATTAAGAACTGCACAGTCTTCACCCAGGGGAATAATGAAAGCCGTCTGGTGCATGCGGAGATGTGTGACCGTCTCAGGAACAATGGGCGAAAGCTGGCAACTCAACTTGTTGCCTAGAATGATAATGAGCAGGGAAGCTGATGGAGAGGGCAGGGGGAAATTGGATGGGGAGATATGAATGGCTTGTACCCTCACTTCATCCCACCCTTGAGCATGCTAAGCGGGCAGCAATGAAGTGACAGCAGTTGTGACATTTGACAAATGGAGATCAGAGCTGGCTCTCAGATACCTCCCCTGTTTCTTCTCCATGGTTTGTCAGTTTTCTCTGGGTCCAGCACCGAGGATGTGATACTGAATCCTAACTGTTTAGTAAGGCCTTCTCACGTACCTGCTTTGTCCTTTCAGAGCCACAAAGGAAGTGCTTTGATTTCCAGCTTCTTTTTAGTTTCATGTAGGTGGTCACATTTTTCTCAGAGAGACCCATGCCAGTATTCTCTCGTGGGTTTTAGCACAACTCTCTGCCTCTTTCACCCTCAGCCCATGTCTACATGTATGTTAATTTATTTATTTGTGTGTGTGTGTGTGTGTGTGTGTGTGTGTGTGTGTGCGTGTGTGCATGCACCAGGGTCTCTTGGTGCTGCAAATGAACACTAGATGCATATGCCACTTTTTACCTCTAGCTTTATGCGGGTGCTGGGGAATGGAGTGTGGTTTGGCAGGCTTTGCAAGCGAGTGCCTTTAACTGCTGAGCCATCTCCCCAGCCCCCCTGTCGCACAAGAAGCTGGGAAGAGAAGATGGAGGAGTCAAGCTTGGTGACTATACCTCAGACAATGGCGCACCTTCTGTTTTTCATCATATAATTGGGCTAAGAGAGTAAAACCACCTGCTTACCTGAGTCTTTGAGGCCCTCAAAAAGGCCACTAAATAGACATAACAAAGGAAGAAGGGAAGTGCACTGTGTGTCTTACCTAATTCACATGCCGATTCCCACAGCAGTTTCTCCCAGTGACTCTCCCTGTGGATAGGATTGAACTTCATTTCTGCCATGGAGCAGTCCAACCCGAGACGGAAAGTTCTAAATTAGGAAAAGAGAGTCATTGCTACGGTTTGCTTTGCTACCTGGTGTACCTCATAGCTTCCTCTTTCTCTCCCTCATTCTCTCTTCTTTCCTCCCTCCCTCATCTTCACCTTAAAGGTAGGAACAGCCATAGTTCTCTTTGCCAGAAACAACTCCATTCTACGGACATAAAACATGTTCTGTGCATGAAAGGATTGAACTGAATGTGTAAATGAGTAAAAGTGCTGTGCTGTGGGGTGTATACACATGTGGGCGCACTATCTAGGAAAAGAAAATAGGAAGGAGATACTTGCCAGGTGGAATTGCACGTTACCCAGAGTTTTAACAAATGTAAAGGTATTTGAAGAAAGAATTCGCCATGCCAGTAGCAAGAATCCTATTACGTCATCCGTGTGGTGAAGTCTGAGGAGTCCACTAGATCCATGTTCCCTCCAGCTGGCAATCTGGGAGGACCAGGGCTGGACATGATGCTGCATGGTCTTGGGTTAAGTTTCTCCTCAGCACTGTGGCCATCACAGACCTAAGTTTTCCAGTGAAAGGCACAGAAGTTCAGAGGGCGGACATGGTATGGCTTCTTATGGCTTTCACTTTAAAAAAAAATTCTGAAGAAATTTCAGAATAAACCCAAATCACTAATAAAGCTCTATCACTTCCCAGTATTTGTGAGAATGTCTTTGAAGAGCTGCCAGCTGACTGATGGCTAACTTGTTTGCTTCAAGTGTGAGGGGGAAAGATCCTGGGAATTGACTTAAGGAAGGAACACATTTTCTTGTTAGCATTTCCAGGTAGCCACTTGATAAATCTGTAATAAAGTAAGTTATGTTTTGCTAATCTGCTGAAAAGGTTTGTAAGGGTTAAGGGTATACTAGTAACTAGGAAAAGCAGTCATTGCAATTCTTTGCGATGGTCCCATAATGCTGTGAAAAAGGCTCTACTCGGTAATTTGGGGTCTAATTTAGTAGTAGATAAGGCCAGGCATGGTGGCACATGCCTTTAATCTCAGCACTGGGGAAGCTGAGGATCCTTGTGAGTTCAAGGCTAGCTTGAGACTACATAGTAAATTCTAGGTCAGCCTGGGCTGGAGCAAGACCCCATTCAGAGTGACTGAGAGTTGGCAATTAAAATCAACTTGAAAACATATTCATCAATAATTCAGAAGCAATGCAAATAAATGGTACATATTTGCCAACAACAAGAAGTCTGAAGGAGCAGGAGTAGCTCTTGAAGGAGTTAATTGGGCTTGGTAATGGGCTAAACACCATAGCAGATGATACGCAACGGGAAGATGATAGAGGTAAAATATAATGAACAGTTTGGAGTCCTGAATCTAATGAGCTCTGAATTAGCCATTTCTCTTAGGAACAGCGATCCCTGCTAATATCATAATAAACAAGGCAAGAAGGATGGCAGAAAACCAAAAATGAAACACGGAGGTCAATAAGTTTCCCGCAAGACTTGCAAAAGGGGGGGTGGAGTTTATTAACTTAGAGAGCATTGTAATAAAGCTACCCTTGAACAGGCTTGAAGGAAACACAGCCTTATAATAAGCCTTCTCTGGTTCTTCTGTAACTAAAACTGTCTAATCGTGGTCTAATGCAAATCTTCTGTATCATCATGAAGAAGTGTGAAATACTGTAGCCACACTGGCTTGCATAAAAGTATCATCACAATCACATCTATCTACTATCAAAATACTATCAAAATAACATGTATCTAGTATCCACCCTCATCAAACCCTCACATTTTCATGACATATTAGACCCAGTCATTATTGTTGTTATTGTTTCACAGAAACTAAGCATTATCATGAAGGACCCTGTGTAAAACCCTTAGATCCCATCTTCTTCCTCCCTTCCAATCTCCTTGTTTTCATTCTGAAGGGAACTGCTCTTCATTCCATGTAGCATATTCCAATGTTTACTTTATGTTCTTGCTACATACTAATATATCTGAACACATTATTTGGTTTTATTTTTCAGGCTTTGAGACTTTGTAGAAATGGTATCTCACTTGTGTATCCCTTCACATTGTGCATTTTAGACTCAACATTGTATACGTTGTGTTCAGTAATGTATTTTTTAGACTTATTTCCATTGATTTTTTAAAAAAAATATTTATTTGAGAGAGAGAGAAGACAGAAAGAGACAGGGAGAGAGAGAGAGAGAGAGAGAGAGAGAGAGAGGATGGGCATGCCAGGGCCTCTAGCTGCTGCAAATGAACTCCAGATGCATGTGGCACTTCATGCATCTGGCTTTATGGAGCTACTGGGAGAATTGAACCCAGGTTGTTAGACTTTGCAGACAAGTGCCTTAACCACTGAGCAATCTTTCCAGCCCCTTCATTGTTTTTTTTCAAGTTATACATATGTCATGCATAGATATATTCCTACATGTCCATGGTATTTGGATGAGCATTTATATTCTTTTCAATTTATTATTAAAGCAATATGAGTAGGCATTCATGTGTTTTTGTGCTTTTTGCTAAGATCTACCCAAAGAATTAGGCACATCTTAAGTTGTATGGAATGTAGCCACACACCTTTCCTAGTAGCTTCACCAATTTACTTTTCTCTACTATAGGGCAAGAATTTCCACTGCCCTCGACCCTCTCCAACACTTGGTGTTATCACCTTTCATTTACTTTTTCCAGTCTGGGGTGCAAAATGGAATCTCTTGGTTTTAATTTCTCAAAAGTTTTTCCTTTTTAGCAAAATCTTTTTTTAAGGAAAAATCTGAAATATCAATTGTTATGCTAATTTAAAATTTGATTTACTTTGAAGGGTACAATTTAGAAAAATACCACCAGGGAGCCTTACTGTTTTTTTATTCCTCCCTTAATGAGGCAGTGACTTTGATGAAAAGTAGTTTTGCTTAGAGCAAGGGAGAAGGCCAGTGATATGTTGAGGGTTACACAGCAAGCCATGAGTCACATAAATTGTTTCTTTCCAATTGGCAGAGGTTTTGGTAAGGGAATCTCTGGTTTAGCAGAAGAGCCAAGTCTGACAAGAAAATGGGGCTGCTACCTGTCAACAGTGCTGCGTGAAAGAAAAGGTTGTGACACACATTTTTCCACTGGCAGGTTGTCACACGTCTCATTTGCAAATAGAATATAAATACCAGAGATCTAAGTATTCACAGGCTGCTAAGGAGAGCTGCAATCTCAAACTAAAGTGTGAGCTGCCCCCGTGAATAGACCATCTGTTGATTAGAGAAGTTACTAACCGTGGGCCTCGATGAAACTTCTACTTTTTTTTCCCCCTGAACAATGATCCCAGCAATGTGTTTCATCAGCTTTTATTTTACACTATAAGATACAAATTTCCCTGCGATAACAACTGCTTGGGATTTCCAAGTGAAGACGTCACTGAAATTCTTTCCACCACATCATTGTTCTTAATGGGTTACTGAAATCACAGTTTAGTTCTCAAACATAATTTTCGTCCTAGGTGCTCACTACCTTAACATGCTCATATCCTTGACAGGAGATTCTTCCACTGGTAACAGTGTGATAGATGGGTAATCCAGACTTTTCCCCTTGCATAAGTGAGGAAATTGACCCAAGATAGAGGGCCATTGAGACATTGTAAATCATTTGTAAAGCCAGAATTTAAAGGATGCTTTCAACTCTTAGTCCTCCCTGCCACTTCATTCATGAATAATTTTTGCTGACATATCCCTGATAACTCATAACCCAGTTTCCCAAAAGGGAAAACATGTTGGGGAGAGGACATTTTTTTTTTCTCTGAATACCCCTACACAACTCCACAAGCTATTTCACCCTGTTGCCCAGCATTCTGTGCAGTCATTTCATCAAGAGAGCGCCCCAGTCGGCAGCTCCCATCTCTGTCTAAATGACGAGGGAAGAGAGTCTCTCTCCATCTTTGCCTCTCAGTAGTGAATACCTTTGGTATCCCCACCCCTATTCAGGACCATCTCTGTGATAGCAAGTCACTTTCACTGATGCCCCTTGTACTGGGCGGGTGGGTAGGATGCTCTCTGCCCAGGTAAACAAACTTCAATCTCTTCCCAATACGTTGATTTATTTTCATTTTATTTTATGGTTGCTGTAAACGTGGTAAATGGTCACATTTCTCTGTAGTTCCTTGCATTGCTCAGGGCTTGCATATCCCCATTGATGATCAACCTCTCCTGACACATGCGAACCTATGTCACAGATTACTGGGGTGAGCTTTGCTTGTTCCTGAACTTGTTTGCTCTCTTGATTTCTCTCTTACTTTGTTTTTTTTTTTTTTTTCTCTATTGTGGAGCGCGTGCTTTTGTAAGCCTCCTCAAATCCTTCTGAAATGAAACTCTCATGGCTAAGCAATGTCATAGGTTTTGCGTGGGGACTTCCTCAGATAGCAAAGCGCACTGCTAAGGTGCTTACTGAATAAGCACATGTGAGTCTTGTCAATGAGGTGGCAGTTTACGAGCAAGTTTTAATAGGCCAAGAAGTGAAACCAACACATTTTCTTATGTAAGTTCTTTTGTGTGTGTGCTGGGAGGAGGGCAGTAAACAACTGCCCGAGACTAGCTAGGATGCTGAGATATTTGAGATAATGGACTAATCACTACCTCACTGTGCCCTGTAGGATATTCGTATCTAGGACATTATTCCATACCACCTTTAAAAAAGCAAGAAAAAAAGGGGGGAAAGCCTCTAATCGCATATATGTAAATATGGAATTAACTAAACTTACTCATTTTTTTTAACTGCAAAACTTTCAAATGTTTAATATGCAAATGTATTCTGAATTTCCCAGAATGGGAGCTAGAGTTTAGTTTTCTAAACTCTTTGGGCTCCTGAGCCCAGATTATGGAAATCCTTCATACTCCTCCTCTCTCCATTCTCCTAAACCCAACATCACGTTGGAGATCAGGGGAACAGAACAGGGATCGTATCCTCTCAGTTCAGGCTTTGTACTTTAGCTACCTAGATGATCTGCAGTGCAGTTAACCATTACTGAGCATTTCTCACCATTTAGAGAAGATGCCATGCCACAGGGGGTGTCTCCTCAAGTGTACCCCTGCTTTGCTAGAGGCCATCTAGAGTTGCTGGATCTGTAGAGGGGACAGTGGCTCAGGAGAGAGCCGCCCACGGTGTAGCTCGCTGTAGGGCTCAGCACAGTGGCTCCCAGCCCAGGAACCAGCTCTCTGACATTCCCATTGGGACAGTCATGCCCAGTGTGTGTACAGCCTTCCGAATTCAGCCCTGTCCAGAGGCCAAAGGGCATTTCCTTGTCAAATGTGTCCAAGAGAATTAGGAGACTAAATTAGAGTGAGGGAATATCTCACTGGGAAGGAAGGAAGGATCTAGGGTTCCTTTTTTTAAAGAAAGAATCATTTTTTAATTTTAATTTTTACTTATTCATTACAGACAGAGAGAGGGAAGGGGAGAGAGAGACAGAGAAAGAGAGAAAGAGAGAGAGAGATAATAGGTCTGCCAGGGCCTCTAGCCACGGCAAACAAATTCCAGAGACATGCGTAACTTTTGTGCATCTGGCTTATGTGGGACCTGGAGAATCAAACCTGGGTCCTTAGGCTTCGCAAGCAAGCACTTTAATTGCTGAGCCATCTCTCCAGCCCAAAATATTTTTATTTTTATTTTTTTATTTGAGAGAGAGAGGGAGAGAGGCAAATAGAGAAAGAGAATGGGTGCACCAGGGCCTTTAACCACTGCAAACAAACTCCAGAAGCTTGTGCCAACCTGTGCATCTGACTTATGTGAGCACTGGGGAATTGAACCTAGGTCCTTTGGCTTTGTAGGCAAGCACCTTAACTGCTAAGCCATCTCTCCAACCCCAGGGTTCCTTTTTTTTTTCTTAAAACTTTAGCTTAGATGAATGAGAACACATGTGGTCATTTTAAGACCCTTCCCACCCCTGCTGCCCAAGCTGAGCAGAAGCAACCTTGCATTACAACTTACTCTCTCATTTATAAGCCTTCTTACTTCATCCCAACATGGACTTCTGCTATACCAGGACAGCTCCCTGTCACCAGAGAAACCCTCAGCCTCCTGAACTTATGGCCTTGGGTCTGGTCCAGTGCCTCGGTGACTCCTAGCAGGTCATAAGAAGTAAAACACGCCCCTTGGAAAAAAAAAAAGTTATAAAAGCAAAAAGCTCTCTTTGTTCTCCAGGAACTGAAGCCACTATCTGACCTCAGTGACCCTGCCATGCTCTTTCGTGGCATAATAACCCCCCCTCTTACTCTCCTTTCCCTCAAAAGATCTTTACCTCTACCTTTTGTCCAAACCAGCCCTTGTCTTCAGTCAATCTTTCTGTTCTTTTTGGATTATTTTAGCTTATTTTTATTTATATATTTGAGGGAGAGAGAGAGAGAGAGAGAGAGAGAGAGAATGGGCATGCCAGAGCCTCCAGCTACTGCAAATGAACTCCAGACACATGCACCACCTTGTGTATCTGGCTTTTGTGGGTTCTGAGAAATGGGACCTGGGTCATTTGGCTTTGTAGACAAGCACCTTAACCACTAAGCAATCTTCTCCAGCCCAATCTTTCTATTCTTTTTTTTTTATAAGATGCATAATGGAAAAAAAGTTCATTTTCCGTTTGCAAATGGATAAAACAAGAAGTGTCAAGGATGAAATTATGAATATTTGTAACTAAAAGAAAAAGTTACATAACAAAATATTAGTTGTGGTGGAACCTATCTAGAAGGATCCTGAGGGCCCATTCACCTATGATGAACTATAGACATGTTTGCCGAGTATTTTGAATAGTGTGGATGAGATTGCTATTTCACATCTCCCCAGTTTCAATCCACATGGGAGTTTCTTATCTGCCATGCAAGTTTCTGTTATGCCTCCCAGCCTTGAGTCAAGAAGTTTAGTTGAAAATTTAAGTAGATCAGGCCATGGCCTTTGGAATTCCTCACCCAACAGGAGAGAGACATATTCTGTTCTGGATCGGTGCAGTGGGATTCCAGAGCCTCCCAGGCTGACTGCCAATCACATTGCACTTGAGGGTCAAAGAAGCAGTCAGTGGGATGACAAGGTCTGAGTCTAAATTGCCTTCTAAAAATACCCTTTCCTCTTAAAAACTAATAGTCATAATAAGTAAAAGTTATAAAGAAGCAGGAATCTTTTTTTTACTTGGTCTTGTTTATAGCCAGTTCCAACATTATCTCCACTTATTTATTTATTTTTTTGGCAGCAACTGTGAGTGGTGTGTGTGTGTGTGTGTGTGTGTGTGTGTTCCCAGCACTGTAGGACACCAGCCCAAATGACTCAAGGTCTGTTCTTACTCTGTGTGACTGTAGCTCATGCCCTTGCGCTATTATACACAGCAACATTTGTCTTTGTTTTGTTTCTTTAATGCTGGGGATTGAACCTAGGACCTTGAACATACTAGACAACTGCTTTCCCACTGAGCTAATCCCTCAGATGCCAACCTTTGAACATAGGACCTCCTTGCCTTAAGGATTAGGCATCTTGCCTCAGTTCTCATTGCCAGCTACAGTCTACATTTTGCCAATGAATTTGAACTTGGAAGAGCCTCTGTCCTATGAAGCAAGACTTGCCCCAGGGAGAATTGAGAAGAATGTGTCATGACACCACACCCACCAAGCACACTGTAATTGAAACACTACGCCAGTTGATACAAGTACATATTATGAATTACTAGGCAGAGAGACACACCAGGAAATACTCCTAACCACTTATTGGCAAGGTGTGGAGATGAGAGGCCAGGTCGAGCAGCAAAGCCCCAGCCAGTCATTCAATAGCAGCCCTATGAGCAACGCCACTCGGGGGTTCTGTGGGCCCGTCCTCCTCACTGTTCACAGTGCCTTTCACAAGCTTTATCTAATTGATCTTCCCTGTGCCCTGCAAGCCAGCGAGGCCCATTATCCTCAATTTTGTAGATGTAGAAATAGAGATTTAGAGAGATTAATTTACCTGCTGTGATTCAGTAACCCAATAGCCAAACCTGACATGTACCTGTTTTCCCAATTCTTAGACTGTTCACTCTAAGATACTGAAACATAGCTGGACAAAATGTTGTCATTGTCAGATATCATGTTGTGGCAGTCAGGTTCACACTGCTGGTAGAAATCACCCAGCCAACAGCAGCTAGATGGGAAAAAAAAGAGGTTTATTTTGGCTTATAGGCTTGAGAGGAATCTCCATGATGGCCAAGAAAACGATGGCATGAGCAGAGGGTGGACATCACCCCTGGCCATCACAAGGCGGCCAACAGCAACAGGAGAGTGTGCCAAAAACTGGCATGGGGACACTGGCTATAATGCCCATAAGCCTGTCCCCAACAATACATACCCTCCAGGAGGCGTTAATTCCCAAATCTCCATCAGCTGGGAACCTAGCATTTAGAACACCTAAGTTTATGGGGAACACCTGAATCAAACCAGTATATTCCACACGTAGTCCCCATAAACTGATAACCATATATGATAGAAAACACCATGCATTCAGTCCAACTTTCAAAGTTCCCACATTTTTTATCAATCCTAATGACGTTTAAATATCCCCATAACCAAGGTCTTTTAACTAAGCGATAATACCAAAAATCCCCCCAAAACCCATAATGACACAGAATAAACACTCACACTGCAAAAGATGGCATTGGGCAGAGCAAAGAAATATTCAACCAATGCAAGATTCAAATAGGGCAATCATCAAACTCTAGCTCCAAGTCCAACAACTCTAGTTAGTGACAAATCTCCAAGTCCAATAACTCTAACCAGCAACAAGTCTCTGGAGTTCCAATTCTGCCCCTTCAGCGAGGCTACTCACAGTCCTGGAAAACATCTGGGGTTGGCAGCTTTCCAAGAGGAGCTCATGCATTTGATTTAACTGCTGGTCAGTGGCAAGATAAGCTGCCTCCTCTTAGAGTACAACTTGGTATTCCAAGTGAAGGTCAGCAAGGGTAGTCCTCTGGGCTCCCCATATAAGACCAAGTTGATATCATTTGCAGTTTTAATTATGTTTTAACTGTAATTGAGAACAAAATTTGCTTGAAAACTACAGAAAAGTAAAAACTGCTTTAGTGACTTTTGCTAATATATCTCTGAGAGTCATTTCCTTTCCCATATTTTCTTTATTCATAATTGAGTATATAATTACCTACAAGTGATGTTTTTCAAATATGCACATCTCATTTATTCTTGTCATGGTGTGAAATACTTGTGTTTAACAAAAAGACAGTATTTTCAGGATCAAAAGGCCTTACATTTATTTTGCCAATGTGGCCCCATGTCTAAAAAGTTAAGAAAAATATACCATAAATGAGTAACTCCATATGTTTCTAGCTTGAATTGTCTTTCCAAGACTTATCACACATGTCTTCACTGGAGTAAACACTAAATCCCAGGATGGAGAGGTGTGTACCAGTTAAGGTGCTTGACTGCAAAGCCAAAGAACCCAGATTGGATTCCCTAGGACCCACATAAGACAGATGCACAATGTGGTGCATATATCTGGAGTCCATTTGCAGTGGTTGGAGGCCCATTATCTATCTGCCTCCCTCTCTCTCTTTCTCTAAAAACAAACAAACAAACAAAAAACCCTAAATTCCTTCCATCTGTAAATATAAAAATTCCAGGTCTTATTAAATAAATATAAAAAAAAATATTTGGAGCCGGGCGTGGTGGTGCACGCCTTTAATCCCAGCACTTGGGAGGCAGAGGTAGGAGGATCACCGGGAGTTCGAGGCCACCCTGAGACTACATAGTTAATTCCAGGTCAGCCTGGGCCAGAGTGAGACCCTACCTCAAAAAAAAAAAAAAAAATATTTGGGCTGGAGAGATGGCTTAGCGGTGAAGTGCTTGTCTGTGAAGCCTAAGGACTCTGGTTTGAGGCTCAATTCCCCAGATGCACAAGAGGGTGCATGTCTCTGGAGTTCGTCTGCAGTGGCTGGAAGCCCTGGTGAGCCCATTCTCTCTCTCTCTCTTGTCTGTCTCTGTCTCTTTCTCTCTCTCTCTGTCACTCTCAAATAAATAAATAAAAATTGAACAAATTTTTTAAAAAATATATAAAATATTTATAATTTATAATATAAATTTATAATATAAAATTTTAAATATATAAAAAATCACTTGGGTTCTGAACCGTTTCAAGCACAGCACAAAGAAACACGGTGGAAATTCTTTGATTTCACCATTTCTATAATTTCTGTAAGAGTCACCAAGGCAGCTCTCAGGATGCTTCCTCAGTCTAATCACGCCAGGCTGAGGTAGCTTTATCACTACCAAGACTGAGACATTTCTGTTTCAATAATACAATAAAGAAACCAGCACTTTAGATGGTGCCCGTGAGCAGAGCAGCATGCTCTGCATTCACCATGGAAGTGCTGGGTAACCCTCCCAAAGTAAACATGAAAAATAAGGTAGAAAGGAAGGCTGTTTGGAGAACATTGCCACCTTCTTGGTCACATCAAAGGAAAAGGTCAAGGAGGAAGGTAAGTAGTAGCTGGGGAAGAGGAAACAAGGAGAAGGGGGTGGTGAGTGAAAAGCAGAGAAGATTGAAAAACAGAGGAAGCAGCACGCCTTTAATCCCAGCACCCCGGAGGCAGAGGTAGGAATATTACTGTGAGTTCAAGGCTGCCTGAAATGAATTCCAGGTTCCAGGTCAGCCTGAGCTAGAGTGAGACTCTACCTTAAAAAAAAAAAAAAAAAAAAAAGAAACGGAGGAAAAGGATAGAATGCAATGAAGGAAGAGGAAGAGAAGGAAGGGGGGAAATGAAAGGAAAAGATAATATAGGAAATGCAAGAGAGAAAGAAGGACAAAGGTTGGGAAAGTTTATCCTCTCTGGGGACAGCAAATTATAGCCCATAGGCCAAATTCAATCAACTGCCTGTTTTTGTAAATGACCGTCTTGGAACGTAACCAGGCTCATTGAACTCCTCAGTGACTGTTGTTAATTTCATAGTATGATTGCAGAATTGTCATGGAGATAGTATAACCCATAGGTTCAAAGTATTTACCCATCTGACTCTTATGAAAAGTTCACCATGTAATCCAGTACCTCTTGGAAGGTCATTGTTGGGCTGAAGAGATGGCTTAGTGGTTAAGACACTTGGTTGTGAAGCCCAAGGAACCAAGTTCAATTCTCCAGGTACCATGTAAGCCAGATGCACAAAAGTGATGCAAGCTCAAGGTGGCACATGCGTCTGGAGTTCCATTACAGTCGTTGGAGGCCCTGGCATGCCAATTCCCTCTGTCTTGTGCTCTCACTCTCTTTGCATTAAAAAGGCTAGTCTGTTGGGCTTGCCTTAAAAAAAAATAAATAAATAAAATAAAAATAAAATTAAAAAAACGTCATTGTCTCCACATTTTCCCAAAAGAAGGAATCTAGTGTCTTAATATCAAACCTAACTGTTAAAGGACTTGTTTTCCACAGCATGCCAATCCCATGCTATCATCATACTTTATAAAGCAAATGTCCAAGTAAACCTTTTACCATTATAGTCCTTGTTTCTGATGACTAAATTTGGATGAAATCTACATATTCATTTATATGACTTAGGAAATAAAGGTTATCTATATAAGATAATTTAAATGTCACTTTTTTAGACTTTAAAATATTTTATTTATTTACTTGAGAGAGAAAGAGGCAGAGAGAGAGAGAGAGAGAGAGAGAGAGAGAGAATGGGTACTCCAGGGTCTCTGGCCATTGCAAATAAAATCCAGATACATGTGCCACCTTGTGTATCTGGCTTTACATAGGTACTGGGGAATTGAACCTAGGACCTTAGGCTTTGCAGGCAAGCACTTTAACCACTGAACCATCCCTACAACCCAAAATGTTACATTTTGAAGGGACCAAAATATCTCCTAGTATATCCAAAGTTGGCTGCCTCTGTACTCATCTTGATTATAAATACAGTCAAAAGGAAGCACATGAAAATCACGTGACATATATCACCTAGGTTTCAAAGGCCAAGAATTATCTGAGTTTTCAGATTTCTAATGATCATGTGCTTATTTGAAAAGATTAGGGCTATTCTGTTTATATTACTTTAAAATACGTTGGGTTTGGTGTTGGGAGACGGCTCAGTGATTAAGAGTACTGGCTGTGCAAACATAAGGGCATCCCCACAACAAGCTGTGTGCAGCCACACACGCTTATAATCCCTGCCTCGAGAGAAGTGGAGAAGCAGGGACGGTTGTGGCGCCCTGGTCAGCCAGTCCGACTGAAAACTGATGAGCTCCAGGTTCAGAGAGAGGCTCTGTCTCAAGGAAATAAGGGGGAAGAGCAGTGGAAAAGGGCGCCTGATACTTGCTATGGCCTTGACACACATGTGCATAAAAGGCATAGGCAAATGCACAGGCCACACATACACCATCCACGTGAAGCACACACCAAAAACTATAGTTAATTTCTCCCTGTACTTATTCATTCTAGTGGTTTGTTCCTTCTAGTGACTTCTCAAACTTTTTTCCCACATTAATTGACTTACTTAATAATCACATTGTGTTGTATCACAAGGATCTACTGTGAGTTATTTTTAAAATACTCCAGCAAACATTTTTTTAGGTTATTTTTTTTCAAAGCAGGGTTTCACTCTAGCCCAAGGTGACCTGGAACTTGCTCTGTAGTCCCAGGCTGGCTTCGAACTCACAGTGATCCTCCTACTCTCTGCCTCTTGAGCGCTGGACTTAAAGGCATGCGGCACAATGCTCAGCTTCTAGCAAACATTCTTTAAACTGCTTTAAAGTACTTCCTTAGCATAAACCCCGGGAAGAAAAGTCCATGAGGAACAGGCATTTTCACATCTTTAAATTCATTTTAGTAAATCTAGAAATATAAAAGAAAACGTCCTCCAACCCATGGAAATGCTAGTTGCAGTGGTGAGGCTCATTTGGAGTTCTCGGTCTTATCCAAAAGGTAATTTCACGAAATTGAGTTATTACTACACCTTTTAAAAAATCTTCCTAGGTTTGCATGCCATGGAAATATAATTATTATTTTTTACTTCCAGGTTACCTCGCACCCCGAAACCTTCCGAGTGCCGGATTCTTCCCGTTCCTCCAAACCCTCCTCTGTGACACAGACTCTAAGTGCAAAGACACGCCTTATGGGCCAAGAGATCTGCTGCGCAGGAAGGGGATTAACGAATCACTATTTAAAGACAGGTAGGGGCAATTCCCAAGTAGGCTGAGCGCTTCTGGAAGGTCAACTCTTTGTTTCCTTATGACCTTTATAGCCATTCTATGAATCCTATAAAAAACAAAGATCCAGATATGGAAGAACAAAGCAGCACCCGTTGGAATCACCATGACTCTGTGAGCTTGAACATCATCTGTTTTGGGTACATTATTCAAATTTTGCTTTTGAAGATCAGAGGTCAAGACAGTTTTCCTTGTCTTTCCGCAAAGATCCTCTACCCCTCTTTAAGTTGTCAGTGACACATTGCCCTACGACTCAACCACAGGTGTGAGGTAAGTGCCAGGGGCATCATCTCCAGGAAGGCGGCACATTTATATTACCCTGCGTAGTCCTTCCAGATACAATAAAAACCAGGAAGTGCAAATAAGAAAATAAAAGGTCTCAAAATTCAAGGTCATAAAGTTGAAAGTACACATAATTAAACAATAACCTTTAAATGAGGTTAATGCGTGTTCTATTTTATGGTGTGAGAAGCAGCAAAGGAGTGTAGACCATTTACCAGTGTGGCCATTTATAGCCTCCATTTTCCTTCTGGGATTCTAAACCTAAAGAGACTCTCAGGAACCCACCTGGCTATAGACCTGAAAGTAGTAGTATGATTTTGAATCAACTCTGAGATACCTCTATTAAAGACTTTTTAAAGAGTCTCATGAAAAGATTAGACTTATGTATATAACCAGAGACTTTTGGTTTCCAAAACTTGAATACTGCTTCCAACACATAGTATAATTTCTTCTTTTTTGTTGTTTATTTTTATTTATCTACTTGAGAGTGACAAACAGAGAGAAAGAGGCAGATAGAGAGAGAATGGGCCATCTAGGGTCTCCAGCCACTGCAAACGAACTCCAGACACATGTGTCCCCTTGTGTATGTGGCTAATGTGGGTCCTGGGGAATCAAGCCTTGAACAGGGGTCCTTAGGCTTCACAGGGCAAGTGCTTAACCGCTAAGCCATCTCTCCAGCCAGTACAATTCCTTCTTTAATGTCATCAGAATGATTTTAGCCATCAAATAATGTGGTTGCTATTTTAAAAGACGGCAACTGCAGCCTGCTTAGCATGAGATGTAAACATGTTAAGAACTGTCATGGGAAACACCCTGAGACACATAATTATTGTACTGGGTTGCTAATTCTCACAGGTTTTGTTGTTTCAGTAGGTTAATAGGCCTTGGTGCTTAGAATGACTCTGATGCTCACTCACTTGTTTATTAATTTATTCAACAAATAATGATTGAGATACTTCCATGGGTCAGACCACATTCTAAGCACTGTGATAAAGAGGTGAATATGACAAATTCTCTACATTTCTGTCAGCTGCATTCTAATGTAAGCAAGGGAAAGCCAAAAAAATTTTAAAAAAGGAACAATGATATATAACTAGTATAATGACATAATGGGTTAAGAGGTAGAAGCTGAAAAGTAGGGATTTGCTAGAGAGGAGAGAAGGCCTCTACTGGAAGGTGACATTTTGGCTGAGATCAATACAGGCAGGTAGAAACCCTGAAACTGGAAAGCAGCATTATAGACAGAAGAGCAGCTGATTCTGAAATAGGGACACCCAGCCTCTCAGGAGCACAGAGTCAGCTAATAGGGCTGGAGTACAGAGAAGGATGATGGGAGTGGCAGCAGATAGTATGACAAGGGACACAGGAGGCAGAGCACACAGAATCCATCATGAAGGCAGGGGTGACAGATTCATGTTGTGAGTACAGTGAGGAGCCACTGGGAAGCTACCAACAGGGAAGTGACATGTTAGGAAATGAGCAAGCACTAGCTCAATGAGCGCTGGTGTATGTGCCTATGAAGACTGAAGCCATGTAGAGCCTTCATCTCTCATACAATCAGTGCAAAGGGAAGAAGCAAGAATAGCATTCTATAGCTGAGACCTATAAGAGTAAATTAAATATGATTTGTGCCAGTGTTCTAAAAGGGGAAGAAAACTATTTGAAAATACTAAATCAGTAGCAATAATGGAAAATAGAAAAGTATCAGAGGATACTAATACAACACTCTCCATAATTATAGCAGGAAGGAAAGGGGGCTTTCAGTACATGGACCCATCCTGAAGAGCGTGATTTGACATGAGCATTAGTGAGTATTATAGGAAATACAGAAGGCATTAACACATATCAATTGCAAATTGGATGACTTCCACCTGGGGTATCTATGTGTTTATTTATGGCTTCCTTCTTTATATTTCTTTCACCTCATGGAAGACCTACCTATGAAGAAAATAGTTATTTTATCTATCCAGTATGCAAGGTTACTTCCTTCTAAAGGAGCATTTTCCTATGCAATAGTATGGAGATTCAAGCTCATAAGGCCGGGTGAGATGACAGCTGGTCATGTCTGCTCTTCTTTGTTTTATTCTGATCTCTAGGTACTTAGTCCAAGCTATGGTTTGATGTATATCCAGTACTTTTTTTTCTGAACTACCAAGTAATTGGAGCTTAATTTAGAAAATTATGCACAATAATAAAAGCGTATTAATGATATTTCCCACCATGCTATTAACTTTTATGCTTTATACAGCCATGCAATGAAAGCGGCACCTGCTTACTGGGTAAACTATTCCACTGCATTGCTTCCCTCTGGTGAAGGGAGATTTAACAGCACAGCCTCATTAAGAAACCAAACAGCCTTCCTTTGCTGATCTGTAAGTGAGGAAAGAAACGACACTTTTGGTCTCATCAAAAGAGGCCTCCTATGTTTCCTTTAATAGAATGTGCTTCTGAAAGACGGAATTACACTGTAGTCACTATTGGCTGGCCAGCAGCCTAGTGTTTTTGCTTTTGGCACCAGTCTTATGTTATTAAATTGATACTTCTCTAGGCATTAGCTTCAGGATGAAGGGCTTTAAAGGAAATCCAACACTGAACTCAGCACCAACTCTAACTAGCTGTCTGAAAAATAGAAATGATTACCTTTATGGTTTCCTTGTTCTTTTGCACAATGAATGGTTCGACATCATAGATCTTACCTTTGTCCTTCCTCCCTACATGGCCTCTAAGAATGCATCACACAGTGGGAACCCCTGGCCGTGCCATTGCTCACACAGTGGGCACGGGCCAGAGATCATCCCCCAGAGCTCACAGGGTCATTATTTGGAGAAATGATTCAGCATTCCTGCAGATCTTGGGGATCAGCTCTTATGGGTCCACTCTATATTCCTTTAATATTTACCCATAAGCCATTGTTATTAAATTCATGCCTCTGCTCCTATTGGATAGCCCCTGTAGAACTTGAAAAATAGCTAATCTGATTTTATTCAGGGCTTATTTTGTAACACTAAAAATATAGCTGAGTTTAGAAACCAATCTGAAGCTATTGGAAACATGAGACTAGTGAATACAGAACAGGTATCTGCTCTCTTTGGCTGCAAAAATGAAATGGAATATAGAGCTCTTGTCTTGTTTTAATTTCAAACTATAACCATTTAACTCTAACTGGTGTGAAAGGAAAGGTTAGAATTCATTTATCTAAGAACAGACCGGAAGAATGCATTAGCTGCCATGCAGGCCAACTTGTTCATCCATTCCAAGAGAGCACGTTGGCTGCTCACAAGGTACTCCAGACTGAGCACATAACTGCAGATGCAGAAACGAAGAAAGCATGGCCCATGCTGCACAAGAATTTACAACCTGGTGGAAAAGAGAAAGAGAGACAAGATAACAGTCAAAGTGCCACGCCATGGAGTAAATGTGATGAGTGTTCGTTCTGAGAGCTCCCTATGCCCAGAACATTAGACACAAATGGTGAATAGTTACACAGCTTCCTTAGCACATTGTGCCTGAGAAATATGGACCTCACTGCTGGGTGTGTTGCTGGAGTGGAAGCAGGTTTGGGTTAGAAGATGTCAGGAGAGTTCTCCCAGAGACTTTTGAAAATATTCAGTCAAGGGCTAAGTATATCGCTCAGCACTTGCCTGGCATATGCTAGGCCCTTCCTTGGTTCAATGCCAGCACTACATGTATACACAAACACACACACACACACACACACACACACACACACACACACACTAATGATAGTGAGGGTACAGTATGGCTGTCAGAATAGCAGAAGATTTATTTAAGGTAGGCCGTGGAGAAAGAATCCCAGAGTGCAATGAAAAAGAAAAATAAGTGGAGGCACCTGAATATTCAACCTGGAGAAATAGCCGGATGGCCTTGTTTCTAAGTGTGACAGAGAACTTACAAATTTCTTCTCAGTGCCAGATGAATTTGCCTGTGTCATGCCTGAATAGAATGTCACTCATATTGTCATCAAAGGCACTGAAACTGTCCTCTCCCCTCTATCCCACGTGTTCCTAACACTCACCCATAAAATATCTGCTCAACATAGTGCCTTTAAAATGTATTTATTTATTTGTAAGGGAGTGTTAGGTCAGGACAAAATGGAGTCACTGAGGACAGCAGAAGGACAACAGAGACATAAGGAAATGGGTCATCCACATTCCTCAGGGAACCGCCCAGCCATCATCCCTTCCTTGCCTAACAATGACCCAGGTCTAGGTTTCCTTGCCCCCCTATCTCCCACCTCATCACTGTTCTGGTCTCACACCCTAGCTATTTCCCTTCCTCACCTTCCCCCAACTGAAGAACTCTGTATAGGCCACTATCTGTAACCTCAACGTTGACTGTGTTCCACTCTTGAGAGTCAGTCCTGGCAGCTCATGTTTTTCCCAAATAAAAGCTTCCATCTTTGCCTCAGAGTGGTCTCTGTGGTCTTGATCACTCCTGAACCTTACAGGGACAGAGAGAGAGAGAGAGAGAGAGAGAGAGAGAGAGAGAGAGAGAGAGAGAGAGAAGAGAGAGAAGAGAGAGAAGAGAGAGAGAGGGCATGAATGGGTATCCCAGAGCCTCTTGCTACTGCAAATGAGTTCCAGATGCATGTGCCACTTTGTGGATCTGACTTTATGTGGGTACTGGGGAATTGTACTAGGGTTGTCAGGCTTTGCAAGTAAGTGCCTCTAACCACTGAAAAATCTCTCCAGTCCCAACATAGTGCTTTTAAAACTTTTAGAAATATGCTTGTTCTAGTTATATAATATAATGCCAAAGTTCTTATAATGAATATTTTAAGAGCCTAGAATAGGTCAACATATGAAGTCATTTCTAAATCTTGATTATAATTTGGCCACCTAGAGGAGAGATATGTTTTGAATATAGACAAATAGGAATCACATATGAAGCTTGGATGACCCTTAAAGAATGAGGGTCAGCATGAAGTACAAGGAGATAATTAAGATGATTAAAGTTTTTTTTGTGAATAATAACTACTCGGGTAAAGCCAGCAAGGGCAGAAGCATCAAATAAGTGAGAGGGCCTCCATGACTATCACAGTGTCCTGCATTCTAGTTCAAAGTCAGTGACAAATGTCACGTAGAACCAAGATCAGAAGTGAGCTTCCAGCACATCTCCCCTCCAGATGTCACTACATATAATTATAATTCTGAGGAAAAGAGGGAAAATACTTATAAAAATTTAACTAACCCACAGAGACAAAAAAGAATGTCAGATTTTCTTTCTAGGACTTGCCATATGTTCTTTCCTAGTAGGAATTCTTTTTATAGACAGAATCTACCATGACACACATAGATTCCACCTTTACAGGTAGTCTTTCCCTCTTGCAGGAAATTCTAACACCCGGTACAAGTACACAAATTCTACCATTATGAGGATATATATAAATGTGACATTTCCCAAATGTAACTGATGGTAGACATGTCTGAGAAGTCAAATCTATTCTGGGTTGAGTTTTCATCCTAGCATAGTGGATCTTTTTAATTCAAAGTATCTCTCTTGTTGCTTTCCACTCCAAATAGAGCCTTACAAATGACACTGAGGCAAAGTGCATCTCCAGTATGCTAGATGAAAAGTTCTTATCAAACTTCATGGTACTTGTACATGTAGCTCAGTCCAACCAAAGATCCTTAAATAATTCTGCAGACCACTTGGTGTAGTGGGTCAGGTTTTCTTGGCCCACTTCTACGTTGAATTTTCTACAATCATATAGTCTTATATGTCAAATTCAAGGGACTTCTAAGTTTTGCATAATGCTCTTGCATGCTTCCCAGAGATATCCATTATGAGAGTCTAACAAGCACCTGAGCCATCTCTCCAGATATTATGACTTTGTTGGTACTATTTAAGCTCATGAGTAGGATTTTTAAGTCTTCTGAGTGGGTCCAAGGGGTGTGTGAACAGGGTGAACTATCACTCAATGAGTCCACTCTCCTGCATGGGTTCTGGGGGTGTTAATGGGGTGAGCTATCACTGAATGAGTCCACTGTCCTGCATGGTCCTTGGGGTGTGAGTGGGGTGAGCTATCACTGAATGACTTCACTCTCCTGTATGGGTCCTGGGGGGTGTGAATGGGGTGAGCTATCACTGAATGAGTTCACTCTCCTACATGGGTCCTGGGGGTGTGAATGGGGTGAGCTATCACTGAATGAGTTCACTCTCCTGCATGGGTTCTGGGAGTGTGAATGGGGCTAACTATCACTGAATGAGTCCACTGTCCTCTGTGGGTTCTGGGGGTGTGAATGGGGTGAACTATCACTGAATGAGTTCACTCTCCTGCATGTGTACTGGGGGGTGTGAATGGGGTGAGCTATCACTGAATGAATTCATTCTACTGCATGGGTCCTGGGGGTGTGAATGGGGTGAGATATCACTGAATGAGTTCACTCTCCTGTGCAGGTCCTGGGGGTGTGAATGGGGTGAGCTATCACTGAATGAGTTCACTCTCTTGCATGTGTACTGGGGGGTGTGAATGGGATGAGCTATCACTGAATGAATTTGCTCTCTTGTGTGTGTTCTGGGGTGTGAATTGGGTGAGCTATCACTGAAAGAGTTCACTGTCCTGTGTGGGTACTGGGGGGTTTGAATGGGGTGAGCTATCACTGAATGAGTCCACTGTCCTGCATGGGTCCTGGGGGGGTGTGAATGGGGTGAGGTTTCACTCAAAGAATCCACTTTCCTATGTGGGTTCTGGGGGTGTGAAGGGGTGAGCTATCACTGAATGAGTCCACTCTCCTTCATGGGTCCTGGGGGTGTGAATGGGGTGTGCTATCACTGAATGTGTCTACCATGTGTCCTACACTACTGCTAGTTTCTCCACCTTGGTCTCATTGATACTTGGGCCAGTAAGTCACTGTTATGACATGTGTGGTAGGGTTTTTGGCAGCATCCCTAGCCTCTACCTACTAGGTGCCAGGTGCACCCCTTTCTCTGTTGTCACAATAAAATGTATCTCTAGACATATACCCCGAGGGAAACAACCACACTTGCTCTTATGAACAGCTGTAGAGAAGCTGGCAAAGGAATCAGGAGGCTTCAGTGAGAGCTGTGATTCTAAGGACTTTGTTCCAATCACTAGTGACAACTCTGATTTAAGAACTCCCGTCACATGCTCCCCCTGTCCCCTGTAAATGGCCTTTCTTAGCTATTACTATTAATGTATTGGAATCTCTGACCCACTGTAGTACACAGAGTAGCACTTTAGTAAATGTTGGTGAGTTAGTGATGATTACACTTAGGGCTTTTAGTCGACTGCAGGTTTAACAACCTTGAACTCATTGATTCTTTGGATAGAGAATTCATCTCCACTCTGATCATTTTGATACTTGGGCTAGAAAATTCACTGCTGTGCTTTGTGTCATAGGCAGTTCCCCAGAACACCTAGGTGAAGGAGTGTAAGGGCATTTGCCTGTGTCTATGATACCATCCCTGGGTGTTTTCTCTTCCACTGATGCTTGTGGATCTGACTCTGCAATGATGGAGAGTAGGCTAAGGCCATTCAAAAAGATGCTCAATTATAAGTTGTTCTCAGCGATATTATTATCATTATTCATTAGACATTCCTTGAGAATATCCCAGTCTGAGGAGAAGACAAATTATTATTAATAATAGAAATTTCCTTTCATACATTTGTAATGAAATCACATAAGCCCATAGCATGAAGAAGCACTTACAATCCCTTGGCGGAGGTCCTGAGCCTTTTTCTACTTTGCCAGTTAATGCTTATAGGTTTAAGGTTTACAGAATAATGGGTTTACATCTACTGGGTCACCTGTGTTTCTGAAGATTCTAGATCTGAAGGATATATAGATAAACATGGGACTTTGATCCCATACTGAGGGTAAATACTGTATCCTTATGTTATCTTCTTTGGTGGACACTTTACAACAAAGCTAATATTGGTGTGGGCCCATGATGACAAGCCCACAAAGATATTCAATTCACTCATATTAGATTCAGCATCTTGCAAGCTGGGCTTATAGTCCTAGTGTAAAGATGAGAGAAACAATGATTTAAGAGTCTTATGGAAGAGACAGAGCTGAAATTCTAACTTCTAACTCCAGAATTCTGTGACTACATCCTAGAGTAGTGTCTCTTCCTGCTTAATCAGCCATCAAGTTTTGTAGTCCAGTACTGTGCTAGATGTTGGGAATTAAAAATGAATGAGAGTATCTGCTCCTAGCTCTCCATGATGTCACAACCTATAATAAAGACAAGGTGGGTTATAAATAGGTGCAAAGTGATGGTGTGAAATAGTGGAACAGAAATGTTTCTTACATAGTTCTCTAAGAATCATAAAGTGCTTTGCCATTAGGAAGCTCAGAGAATGTCACTAACAGTGAGAAAATTTCTATTAGTAGTAATTATTAGTCCTCTCAGACTGGGAGACTCTTAAGAAAAGTCTAATTAATAATAATAATAATATCACTGAGAATAATTTCTTGTTCTCCTTTAGATGTTTTATACAGATATAGTAGATTTAGTTACCCTTTTGGGGGGGAAGTAAGTTATATTTTAACCCATAGCCTTAATTCACTTTTTCTGCACACACGTTCTCCATCATCTATGTTGTGGATTCCTTTTCTTAAAGTGATCACTTTTAGTGTCCCATGGAGTGGATGCGTGTCACAGTACCACATCACATCAATATGAACCATGGTTAGGGAAAATTTTCCTAGGAGTAGCAAAGCACACTCAATATCTGCAGTTCTCACTCTCACAAAGGGCTCGCACTAAGAGATATGGGCACACGTTACCACAGGCACATGCTGGTCCAGATAGGGAACCTGTACAGATTCTTGTCTGGTATAGTTGCTGCCTGGCCAGCTCCTCCTGGGGAAGGGAAAGAGCTCATCCTCTTCAGAATTAGGCAGGGGTGGGCATAGAGTTGGGGCTGTTACTCAAGCATGAGGAGCTGGGTACTTGGTCGTGGTGAAGCGGATCAGCTTTGCTTCTCTAAGAACTAACTTTCTACTGTCCTTGCCTTTTCTCCCCCAGCCCCTTTCCCACTCCTACCTATGATTCACTCACTTCCCCTTTCTCCTGCATTGCTACGTTGATCTTTGTCATTCTCCCTTTGGTTCATGCTGCTGTCCTTGGTCCTTAAATTTTTTATGAAGGTCTTTCTCCCCTCTTCATTTTCAAACTGTGTTGATATTCAGTGGTCTTCCTTGTAGTGTTACAAGTTGAAAAAAAATGTAGAGAAACAGAAGTAACCCAACTTTCTCAAACTTTCTGAAACTTCTTTTTGAAAGAAGAGAAAAGGTTCAGGTCAGTTCTTATTTTTATCTGAATTGCTTTCTCATCCAAATAGTCAGCATAAGGAATGTGAAAAGATTTAGGGGAATATAGTCATGGTCATGAATAATTCAGATGCATATTAAGAATGCAGAACCTTTGGAGCTACCAGTACATTTTAAGGAGAATACTGGAAAAACACTGGGGAATGGAAACAAATGTTACTTCTTATCATTTTTATAAAAAGAAAACACCAAAACAGGAAAAAAAGCTACTGAACATACTTTCCCAATTATAAATCACAAAGATCTTGTTTATAAAACAGAAGTCAAATTAAAGCACAGTAGTAATGAGAATTTCTTGCCATCCTTCTGTATCTTAATTATGTTTTTATAAACAACTACAGAAAGTTCAACCAACTTTCTAGAATTGTGAAAATTATTCAGATGCATATGCTTCATTTGTAAAATGCATACTTTTGTTCTAGTTACTTACTGTTAGTTGCATCCAGTTTTCAAGAAAACACAATTATTTCCATTTTCAGGGCAGGGGATGTGGTTCAGTGGTCAAGCACTTTACCAGCATATATGAGACCCTAGGTTCAGTCTCCCACACTGCAGAAAAGGAAAGCACACAATTATCCACTTTAGTAATAGTTGCCAAAGCAGAGAATTAATTATTTGAAAACATAGTTATTAAGTTGTTGGAAAATTTCATATTTCTTTTTCAAAATTTAGTGTGATTGTGGGGAACAGAAATTCTTACTTTGTTCAAGGTATGGTCTTGCTGTAGCCCAGGCTGACCTGGAATTCTTGATGTCATGATGCTATTATTGTCATTACATCAACACATTTGGTGCAATTGAAAACCTGTTTTGTCCCTTTACACTTTCAGTGCCACCTGTAATGACCTCAATCACAGTATATTCTGGCACATGCTAGATATTCATTAAATATTCCCTCTTCCTTGGATCTATCTTACAAGTACTATTTTCCTTCAAATCAAAATGCCTTCTGCAATTTAATGTAGACACATTTTTCTTTTCTTGTTGACAAATGAGCAGACCTTTTTCTTCTGTCTCTAAAACATCAGTGGACTCTCCCCTACTTGGTATTTGTCAACTTTTTTATGAGAGAGAATTGGCTCACCAGGGCCTCCAGCGACTCCAATCAAAGTCCAGACGTGTGGGCCACCTTGTGTATTTGGCATACATGGGACCTGGAGCATGGAACATGGGTCCTTAGACTTTGCAGGCAAAGCTTTAATCACTAAACCATCTATCCATCCCAACAGTTGTCAACTTTAAAAGAGAAAGGAAATAAGGAATACTTTAAGTATCTAACACTAGTGTTTTATTCCATTAATTTATTTTCTATAGGATTAAAATAAAATTGACTATTTTTAAATCTCATCTAGGTCATTATCTCTGAATAAAAGTTCACCAGATAAGATATCTTACATATTCATTGGTGCTTGGTTAGGTGAATCATCCCCTTAATATCCTAGAAAGTCGATGAAAAATTTGCAAGTCCTCAGAGAGCTCTGAATCTGTTGCATAATACATTGCTTTAACTAACTGAAAGTAATGTGGACAAAGTTGTAGACTTTTTGCTTTTTCTTCTCTAGTGAAATTCCAGAAAAGTCATCCAAGCTGGAGAAGGACAGTAATTTATCACTCCATAGCACCCAAGTTCCAGAAGGAAGTCACACATCACCGGGTAAGCTAACTCTTTCCTGTCGAGTGGAGAGTAGACCTTTGGAACACGCAGCAAAGGTCAGAATTTCAAACAAAGATGGAGTGCTTAGACTATCTCTGAAAGACCCGTGGGGACCCCTTGGTTGCCTGAGTGTGGCAGTGGAATTATGCAGAGCTCTTCTCAATAATTGGATATTAAGTTTTGACTGAAATATGCCTTGGGAGCAAATGTTTAGGTGTTGAAAATTGTACCATGTCCCTGAATTGACTCTGAACTTTGTCTGCCATTAGGTGAGTCTGCAACGGATAGAAATTCCAATAATAAAAATTGGTAGAAAGTAGTTCAGAGGTTTGTCCAGACTTTCCACCTGACCAATGAAGACTTAGAGGCCCAACAAGCTTTAGTGCTGGGTTTGTGTCACCCAGGGGAATTGGAATTATGTGATCCTGGCTTATTTGAACTCTATGCTTCTTCCTCCCCAAAATGTTTGGTATCAATCTCCAGGGTAATTCTGTATTTGCTTCAAATCCAGACCAGGTGCCCTCAAATTAATATGTGTCTAAATCTTCTTGAGTAGATTCTTAGAAACATTAAATACCTAAGTTTTACACCCAAAGGATGCTTGTACACATGTCTTGAAAAGCACTGATTAGAACCCCAAACTCTCCAATCAGGGACTGTTTGACAATGGACAAATATCTACTAGATACTTCATGAACTGTCTGAGAGACTGGGGCTATAGTGAGGAAGAAAAATGAAGATTCTTTAGTGTTAAAATATCATTGGTCCATTCTGGGAGAAGAAGGAACAATTCCATGGAATATTTATGATAATGATATTCGGAAATATTTCAATATAAGTTACTAAACCAAATGAAACAAGTACTGGGTTAATATAGTAAGAACATGATGATAAATGGTTTTGCAGAGTTAATTTTCTGTTATGAATGATCTCTGGGTGTTCGGCTCAGGAGATGAGAGCATAGGAGGAATAAGCTCATGGTCTCATGGTCCAGTGAACTTTGCTTTGCTCAGTGACCACAGATTACATTTCTCTTCCTGGCCAGTTATCTCATGCAAATGGATTGTTTTGGTGTAGAGGAGTCACAAAGATAAAACCTAGGCCCCACTGAAATGGTTTACTGGTATCGTTGATCCTAAATCTTTGTTGTGAGGATATCAAATACTTGTGTTCAAAACTTTATACAAGTTGACATACTGGACATCCATGGTATAGATATATGTACACTTCTCACTGGTACTCCATACCTAGAAAGCTCGCCCACATTATAAGTAGTACTGTATGAGGCCACTTTGGGAACTGCTTACTTAGAATATATTGTAGTGTGAACATTTAATCGCTCCATCCCATTTATTTGATCTGAAATATCATTCAGAAACCACTTTAGGGAGGAAAGAATTTATGATCCTAAGCAGATTTCAGCATCCCAATTGGATAATTAAAAAGAAAGACCATTATCACCAGATGTCCACTGGCTGATCCTTGGAACAGATGTTGTAGATGATGGATCCATAGAGCTGGTTGGGGCATTTCAATCCTTCTGGCTTGCACTGAAATGATTCTGCTTATTGGGTAATAATATTGGTGATGGAGTTTCATGACATAAACTGGAATGAAAGAAAATGGCATCAAAAATGATTGAGAAAAAGATGAAGAGCAGACCAAAACCATCACAATGGAAAGAAAAGCCCATGAAATTTGCCATTTTGCCAGCTTGAAATTTTCAGGGAAGAGGCCTATGTGAACACATTCTTGATGTGGGGTTTACAATGTTACAAAGGACAGCTATGAATTCTTACATGATTCTGCCCACTTACATGTATGGGCATACAATTCTAACATGTTGTTTCTTCTTTTATAGCTACCGTATCTCCCAGTCTACATACTGACTTGGAAAGCACAGGCATAGAGACTTTCAATGGCAGTGATGTGCTTGCAAGAATCCTGGCTTTGGAAAAGGTAACTTCATTTAGTTTTGCAATAGACAAATAATGAAGAAATTCTTTGTTAGCTAATGGAGGGATCTCTCAAATGGGCAGAAGTTTGGAACACTTTTCCCAATTAAGGACTTTCTTAGGCAGATTCTTTTTTTTTTTTTTAGACACTTTTCAATCATAGTTTAATTTTAAGACATTGTGAATTCCTTAAGATCTTGGGCCTTATTTATTGCCCTGGAAAGTCCCTTAATTGAACTTAAGGTTTTCATTTTGTAAGAAAAAGGGTGGAATTTTATGACATCTTTCAATTTTCTGAAGCAAGGAAATGAAAAATGAAGCTATAACACTCTTTGAACTTGCTGCCTCATCCATAGTAATATCTTTGGACAAATTAGAGCCTTGAAACTCTCTCCCCTAAGTGCAGAAACCTTTTCCGTAGCACATTTTAAGAGTTTGCCTATGGATATTTCTGTTTTCTAGAGGTTGTCTATTTTATGATTTCTCAGCTTATGAGATAATAAATAGTCTTATAAGATGTGTGGATGGGTGGCCTGTGAACTGAAAGTGTGTGTTTTCAGAAATTAGAGTTGAATGCTTTTAGAAAGAATAGTTAGTCCTTTATTAACTGCTATCCCCACTTTGCTTTGCTATCTCTTAACCAGCTAGATTCATATATTTAAACTGTTTGGCTGACCTCCACGATCCTCTCTCTCTCTTTCTCTCCTCCATATCATGCACATGCATACATACAAACACACACGCACACACTTTAAATAATTTATTAATATAGCAGTTGTTTTTGTCCATCAGAATCATGAGCTATGATTCTAATCTCTGTTCACATTCCAGTAACCATAACTTTTTGTTTGACTATTAAGTAGTCTACTAAGCAAATAGTTCAGCAGTAAACAAATAGTTGTACATCCAGTCTTCAGATTTCCACTTTACAAAACTGAAACTGTGTCTTTTAAAGACTTTGATGACCCTATTATACTTTTTTTATTAGTCATATGCACAGTTTGTATACAGCCATGTTGGTACCATCCTTAGCTTCCTCCCTGTCCTCGCCCCTCTGAAGGGACTCTTCTCGTTGGGGATTGTGGGTCATGCATTGTGGGATTAGGCATCAGTTATGAGTAGGAGGCGGCAATGTCTCTGTGCATAATGTCCCAACATGTGACTCTAACAATCCGTCCCCTCCTCTGTGAATTTCCCTGAGCCATGTTGGGTTCATTTTAGGTCTACTTCAGTGATGAGGTCTTGGGAGCCTCTGTGTCTCTGGATATCTGGTTTGCTAGGAGTTGAGTGTTGTCTGTGTTTAACTCCTTCACCCTTGTGCTGATACCAGATTCACAAAGAAAGCAGCACTCTTGCTCATTTCACCAATTACTCTATAGTAACCATAACTTTAATCTGATTTTATTAGTGATCTTAAGATTATCATTGTGTGCAATTGAAGTATCTTATTAAGTTGGGCCATGTATAAGTTAAAGGACAACACAAAAATATGGATGTCAGGAAAAGATCAATCAAGGCAAGTTGCACTCCACCAATGCTGGCTGTGGAATAAGACGTGTCCATTCTGGAGTCTAGATGTTGAAAGCTGACATTATGTAATATTTGAGGTTTCTGGCTATCTTAGGACATTCCTCAATATTCCTAGATAATTCCAGTCCAAAACCTCCCCAAACTGAGCTAGTGTGGACCCAAGGTAAATCTGTCCTATTCCATTTTACTTCTTCCATGATGGTTCCTAGAAAAGAGTCTTACATTGAACCAGATAGATTCTTTAACATGCAGAATAGAAATGCTGTTCTCAAAAGCACCACTTTACTGTATTGAATCTCCCAAGTTTGCTTTTTTTCATGTGGAATGACATTTCAGAATTTTGTAAGGCAGCACAGAATCATATATCCAGGGAAGATAAGCCCAAAGCGAATTTTATATGTATAGGTACATATTTTTTAGAGTAGTTGGAACAGGGTATGGATGTAAAAATTAGGATGACATATTGATGCCTGTGTCAGCATTCTTTCTGGTTCCTTTCTTTCTCTTTATTGCTTTCTGCAACCCTTGCAAAAAAAATGAGTAGAGAAATCACTTTGGGGTGAGTTTATGTGTAATACTAGAAAAGAGATATGGATGAATGACCAGAAGACCTAGCACTTATAGTACACCCTAGGTAAGCGTATCCTGTCTTGTGCCATTATATTTAGAAGTCCAGTTGCTGGAAAACCATGTGGATATTGTGGTATAAGCTTAGGGGGAGGGTGAAGTTGACTCAAACCTCACAGGGTAATATGAATTAACCATTATAAGGAACCCCTTAAGTACTGTAGTTAGCTCTATAAATACTAAACAAACTAATTATGGTAAATGTGACCAATATTGTAGCTGAGGAGTGCTTCATTTCTAAGTAAGTTGCACTGTAGAATAACACAGGAGGTTCTAATGATTCCATTATGAAAATCATTTCTGCCTATTGCTTGGAAGTTATACTGACATACATTCTCATATATATTTTCCTTTTTATTTCTGTATGTGAGACTTGAAGGAAACATAAGCCATTATTCTATTTTTGTGAATAAGCACAGTTTTCCTAAGAATAGATGTTGAAGTGTCTTCTTTCTGAAAGTCTTCTAATGATCTTGAACAATGTGGAAGGAAACATCAGTTACGGCACCTGAATTTCTGCTGCTCAATGCCCAGGAAAAATAAAGATGATTTTTACACATGAATATTTTTGCCAGAAAACACTTGGTGAATTTTAATTCTTTGGTCAAAGATAAGAAATGGGTTTAAATTTTACAAATTAAGTGTAAATTAATTAAATCATAACAATGACAAGAATTAATTACATTCATACATGCTCTTCTTTCACAACTTCCTGTGGATAAACTCAGTGTATCTTATTTTATAAGGCTACTCTAATAATGTAGAACTTTAAAATTGCTACTGAAGACTGAAATATTTTAGCATTTATATTTACTAATATTACCTTTCTCTTCTTATGCACATTTTTAGTTGTTGAAGCAAAATTCAACATCAGAAGACATACGAAGAAAACTCTGTGAGAACTACCCAGGATACACTGCATATTATCCCTTCTCTTGGGTCGCTATAGGAAAAAATATTTTTAATAAATTTTGCCTTTCCAACATGACCCTTTTAGAGTCCTTTCTCCAAGAACTAAAAAATCAGGTCACTCAGGTGAGTACACGTATTTTTATATGAGCAACATTGTATAGGCTGCTTCCGTTATTGGATCAGCAAAGTGACAACATGAATTAAAGAGCAAGTCTGTAGCCCCCATGGACTGGAACATCTTGAGTGGAATATTTGATCACCTTTAGCATATATTCTTCTCACATAGACATTTCACAAAATGTTTAATGCTAAGTAATGTTCATTTGTCACTTAAATGTGCCGGAGTGAAGTGATATGATGTTGCACTTGAAATATTACATTATGGTTAATGTACATACACCTCAGATGAAATATGACTTGGCTGTATGGTGAGTAAAGATAGTTTGTCCTGAGCTCTGAAAGTGAGATTACTCAGGCTAGAATGCGAGTTTAATAATTAAACTATCAGAGCCATACAGCTGTCAGAACTTATAATAATGGGTGATAGCTTGTTATTTTTCTCACTGACCTCAACTTAATTTGGTAACCTGGGCTCTGATGAAATAATGTCCCTTTCCCCCGAATATTACACAATAAAGCCAATGACATCCTATATGAAATGCTAATGACCATCAATACATACCAGTCTTAAATGGCAATGGTAGAAACAAGAGAATAATAATCTGTATTTAATGAAGCCCACATATTTTGAATGATTTAAAAAATGAATCCTTTTGAAATTCATTGATAGAAATAGAAATAAAGTATACCTAATTCTAATATTTCCAAGACAGCAACATGATTTTCCCCTTGATTCTCTGAAAAATATTAGAATTTTAATTTTTTTTTATAAAACTACCTTTCACTAATCTTTGTTTTTCAAAAGAACAAGACACGATCCCACTGGAGATACTATTGTAGCAAGCTGCATCCAGTATAAAGCTTTTATATCCTTAAACTTGACAGAGGGATTGGGAGGGAGCTCAATAGTAGAATGCTTGCCTAGCATGTATGTGGCCCTGGGTTAAACCCCCTTTACTAGGGAAAAATGCTTCCTAAATTAAACTTGGCAATCATGTAGACTGAGTGGCCAAAAATACATTGCCCCAAATCATTCACATGAAGATGGCTGTGAAGCTCAACTTGACCAGTGAGAATGAAGTTATTGGGAGATTGCTTTGGGTGGGACTATAATGAAGAAATACTCCTGGAAGAACTATCTGGATGCTATGTCTCAAAAAAAGTCACTCTTTTTGCTTGCTTATATATAGACAGCGTGATTCATTCCCTATTAACTGTGATGACTAATGCTTCTGGCATTGCAATAGAACTTTGGAAATATTGTACTATGTGTAATTCCAATAGTATTTTCATGAATGTATTTCTATATGTGGTAGATACTACCAAATTCACGAGTATATCTATACTATAATTGTATCTCTATTGGGATCTTCACCAATAATATAAATGCTAGTAAGAGATATGGATACAATAATGCCCGTGGCTCCTACAAGAGAAAATAAAGAAAAAAAAACTTATTTGGAAACTAATTTTATTTGAGGAAATTAACTATAATTCCTAAATATATAACTTCAAATAGATACAGTTTTGTTAACCAAACTCTAAAAATGTTATTTTTTGGAGCTATAAGGAAAAATTTCCAATTGTGTTTAGAGATGGTTTTCTTTTATTCCAAGTAAAATATGGCTCCAAACTGAGCAGAGATATGAAAGAACTCTGAATGTAAAAAATCTAGGTTTGTTGATACTTTCATGCCATCTCTTTTTGTTTTGATGTTTTTGTGTGTTTGTTTGTAGTGCTGAATATTGAACTTGGCCTTGTCTATGCTAGGCAGACATTCCACCACTGAGCTACAGCCCTAGCCCCTTTCTGACATTTTCAAGGACAGTAAAGCATATGATTGCAAATGCCGAAGTCTCATTTTCGTGTTTGTGGTTTTGTTTTCCAAGATGTCGAGTGACCCCCACAATCAGAAGATGGTATTTCAGGAACTGGCGAATGTCCTGTCCTTCTGCTCCCAAGTGCAGGAGCAAAGGGCCGTGTGGCAACTCCTCTCCAGCTTTCCCGATGTGTTCCAGAACGACACATCGCTGGGCAATCTATTCGATGTTCTTCGAAAGGCAGACAGGTAAGACAGTGCAATATTAAATGGCACCTTATTGTTCACAGAGAAGTCTTTAAAACAACTGTTCCGGAGAGGATTACTGTCAGCTAGGTGATTTTGACACAAAGCAGAGATTCCTCCAGCATAGTGCCGCAGGCTTCAGCCCTGACGGCGAGTGTGTCAGTTAAGCAAGGGGACTGTGGTTGTCAAGGGCCTCATACTCACCATGCAAATGCGCAGCCACGTGATGTCCCTGAGCTGAGAAGGAAGCCTAAAGCAGAGCCAGCTTGAACCAGTGGTCCTGGCTCCTGTAGAGGCAGCCTAAGCTCGGTGTACGTGTCCCTTAACTGCCCAAGAAGATGCTATCTCGGTGGTGTTTCTTTGATGGCATGCAATATCAAACAACCTCATTGATTAGAGTTTCCTCTAAGTCACCTAAAGGGGCTTATCCCACTTGATGTGCATCCAGCTATAAGTGGTCTTTCCAAGCTGGCACATGAGGTTGGCTTTATTTAGCATGTAGGTTGAAAATAAATTTTTTTTTTTTTTTGTGGAAACCTTTATTGAAAAGCTGCTTAAAAATCAATCAATAAAATTTATCTGGGCATGACCAGTATTTGGATATTAATGTAAAGCTTAGGTTTTGACTACTCTGTCACTGTCAAGAGAAACCAGTAGCTATCCACTGAAAGATAACAACTATATCAGCAACAATGATTACTAGCGCACGTGACACATGAGACAACAACCTGGACTCTTTATGTTGTCACATGCACTGTTAAACAGACTTGTTTATCCTCTAAATGAGGCAGGTAATATCAAGCATTTTCTGCTTATGCAGCTGGAAGGGTTTGAACCTAGGTTTCTTAACTTCAGAACCTAATCTACCTGTTTAAAATGTCATTAGGGTGCTGGAGAAATCGCTCAGAAATTGAAACCTTAATGACCTGAGTTCGATTACACAGTACCCATGTAAAGCCATGCACACAAAGTGGCACATGTGTCTGGAGTTTGTTTGCAGTGGCTATAGGCCTTGGTGTACCTATTCTCCTCCCACCCACTCTCTCTCTCTCCCTCCCCCCCCTCTTCTGTCCCTCTCTGCTTGCCAACAATATAAAGATGAAAAAAAAAAGTTAAAATTTCATTAGAAACATGGTATTTCTATGTTAAAGGTAGGCCTAACATATCAGAAATTTGGTCAAGGAGTTTATAATGAGCTCTCTGTTGGTGCATTCATCTCTGATTCTTGAAACAGTGTTTGAGATTGAGACAGAAGAGATCCATTGTAAAGAAAGGAAAGTTCTGTGCAGGTCAAACGACTTCTCCAAGGTTCAAGAACCAGTGTGTGACAAAGCAGAAACTTAACTCAGGGAGCCTAATTCCAAGTCCTCTGTGCTTTCTGTGACCGTATCCCATGACTGATGAACAGAGGGGCAAGGTATTAAGACACTTGGTCGTGTAGACTGGTCCTCATTTCAGCTCATGGGGAGATTTTCACAGACCCAGGATTTTGACACTTGATTTTCTTCATTCCATTTATATTATGTCTTAGTGAACAGCAGATTAGTCAACTAAGGTAGATGAAGATAATTTGTGTATCATATTATTGAAAGGTTTAAAATGACATTCAGGTCTGAAATAAGTTGCCACTATACATATACTAATACAGGCAAAAAAAAAAAAAAAATTAAAAGGTAATCCCAAGTTTTAGTAAGAAAGTAGAGAAGCTAAAGTGCTCACATCACAGTAACTGGTCAAAGCTTCTAATGAAGTTGAACAGTAGTTCTCTATGTTGGCACATTTTGCTCTTGGCTATTTTCCAGAGAAAATGAAAAAAAAAGTTCACATGAAGCCTTCTGTCCCAATGTTTATTCATGATAGCTGAATGTTGGAGGAGGAACAAATAGCCTTAAGAAGAATGGATAAACAGGTGATAGTTTGTTCATTTATTTGAATTCTAGTCAGTAACAAAAGTAAACAGATATGGAGTCACACAACACAATGAAAAATCTCATTATTGCCAGGGATGGTGGTGCACCCTTTTAATCCCAGCACTCAGGGGACAGAGGTAGGAGGATTTCCATGAGTTCGAGGTCACCCTGAGACTATATAGTAAATTCCAGGTCTGCCTGGACTAAAGTGAGACCCTACCTTGGAAAAACAAAAACAAAAAAAAAATCTCATTATTGTAGTATCAAGAGAATCTAGGTAAAAAAGAACTGAGGAGGCTGACGCAGGAGGTTAGTGAGTTCAAGGTCAGCCTGAGCTACATAGAATGGCCTTGTTTCAAAAATATATGTATATAAGGAACATAGTTTATGTGTAGATATTATATTATATTACTTTATTTATAGGTAGTCTAGGATTAATAAAATTAATCTATGGTGTTAGAAATTATATCAGTGGATGGTAGGAAAACTGTTGGGAGCATGAGAAATCTTTAAAAGGCAAAATGTTTGTATCTTAAATGTCATGGAGGTCACTTGATAGATTATGCCTTGATTAAAGCATAAAATGAAAATAAAAAAATATACATATCTCTCTGAATTACTGTGTTTTGAAATAATGGTCAGTAAATGATGAAAGATCTAAGGTACACTTTAGGCATTATTTTGGTGGAATACATTGCATAGGAAAGACAATCTGTTATGGCTTTTTTAATTTTAAAGATCATTTTTGCATAGTCTGGCATTATACAATAGATTATGTACTTGAGTAATGATCTTGAATGCAAACAGACCACATAATAATAAAAGTAGCTCATAGTGCATGGCTTCATATTATTCCAAAGCCAATGATATTTGACTGTCTACGTTTTATTGTATTGTCATAAGAACAATTAACTTATTACTGACTCCATGAAATGGTTTTTACGTGCACAGTGCATTCTTCTAACTCTTCTGTAGACCTTCCTCGGCTTGCTTAGCAGGAACTTCCTGTCCCCTGCAGTAACTGCTCTTTTCCTGCCCCCTCCTCTAGCCACTGACAACTACCTCTGTACTCTTTGAGTCTGTTTGACTTTTAGATACTTCACATAAATGACATCATGTAGTATTTGCCCATAGACGTGGTTTGTTTCATTTAGTGTAGTCTCTTCAAGGTTCATGTGTAGTCTCTTCAATGTTCATCCATGGTGTTGCATATTGAAAAAAATTAGTTTTTTAAACTATTTTATTTATGATTTCCATTTTGTCATTTTTCAAACTTGTGCATAATGTGTTTTGATCTAATTTTTTTTTTAAAAAACCCTATCCATTGTCTTTTTTTTTTTTTTTTTTTTTGGTTTTTCGAGGTAGGGTATCACTCTAGCTCAGGCTGACCTATAATTCACTATGGAGTCTCAGGGTGGCCTCGAACTCACAGCGATCCTCCTGCCTCTGCCTCCCGAGTGCTGGAATTAAAGGTGTGCGCCACCACTTCTGGCCTATCCACTGTCTCCTATACTACAGTTTTCTTCATCCACTCATGTTAGTGGCCATTGACATTGTTTCTCAGTAGGTCAAATGTAAATAGTGCTGAAATGAAAACAAGAACACATGTATCTCTTTGAGTTACTGATTTTAATTCTTTTGGGTAAATACTCTGAAGAGAAATTGTTTTACCATATGGTGGTTCTATTTTTAACTTTTTGAGAAATCACCACAGTGTTTTCCGTAGAGACCTGCTCTTTCTACTGCTCCTGCACACAGTGTGCAAGAGTGACAATTTCTCCACATGGCTGCTAATGTTCATTGTATTTCATTTACTCAGTAAGCACCCTGGCCACCTGTCTGTCTTCTTTGGAGACATGTCTATTCAAATCTCTGCCATTTTTAACCTGGGCTATTAGGCTTTTAAAATACTGAATGATAGGAGTTATTTATCCATTTTTGGAAATAAGTCTTTAATCAGAAAGCAAGATTTTTGTAATTTCTTTTCTCCCACTGTAGATTGCTTTCTCTGTGAAGTGGCATTTGATGTTTACCAAACTGAACCTTTTTTTAGTGGTTTGGTAAATTGCTGTCAATTTCTATACTTGTTTGTTCTAATACGGTCAATGTGGATTTTGAGCATCTGAAATTATGCTAAGGTGATGAGGTACTGAAAATTTAACTTCACTTTGATATTTTAAGTACCTAATACTTGAAAATGGGAGTCTTCCTTTTTCACTTGTAAATTTAATGAATCTAAATACAATGCAAGTATGTATAGTAACAAATTAGAATCAGCATTGACTGCTCTGTTATTATAAAATGTATGTGAATTTTCGAGAGTTAGTACAATGATTTAAGATGTTTTATGTTATATTATATTAAGTATCATTATTAAAATTATTTCTATAGCTTTTTAATGTGACTATTAAAATTCAAACTAAATATATCTTGGTTTATAGCTTATTGGAACACCTTATTGATGTAAAAAGTCTATTATTTTTAAATTGACAAGGTTTTTAAACCCACAACTTGCTTACAATAGACTGCATCAAATTATGATCTTATTGCCCCATTTATTAACCAAGTTAAAGGGACAGGTAGACCTTCTAGAAGCTTTTATTACCTCCATTAACTTTCAGTTTTTGAAGTTGTAAGCTATATACAAACCAGCTTTCAATGTCAGATGATATGTTGTTAAGGTGCCAACAAGAGTTAGTAGAAATGAGCAACCACCAGTATTAGGAAGTGGGATGAAAGAACACACACGAGTTCTGCCTCTTATGGGGAAGCAGCTATGCTGGGAAATGAGTCATGAAACTGTCTGAAAAGCTGTCCTTACTCAGAAGTCAACTTATTTTGAATAATTTCTACTTTATATGATGAAAAACAGGAAAAAATTCTGTGAAGTAAAGTAAATACAAAATGGTTCAAAGGATTTGGGAGGGGATGGGACCAAGTGTCACTAGAGTTTAAATTTTGTTGGCTAAAGATGAATTTAGTTCCCTGACATCTTATTAATGATATTAGCAATGATCATGCTGACAGTCTCAATGTGATCGTTAAGTGTCAGTCCTTGAAGTTGTTTCTGGGACAATAGATCAGGTAGGTTAGACCATGAAGCCAGTTGGGAATAAGGTAGCTGAGATCTGTGACATAAAGCCCATTCACCGGGTAAGCCCAAAGTCTGACAAGCAGGAGATGATTCAAACATGAAAATTCCTGAAATATCACCTCTCATATAGAGAGACCAGAGATGAAAGAAACACAGCTCTACTGCTGTGGGCGTATGTTTGGAACACAATGGGAGTAGCAAGTTAGTCATGCCCATGGTTCTGAGCATTTTCTCCATTCTCTTCCTCACCATGTTGGGAAAGCTTATATCCCAGGGGCAAAACAGAGTGAATAAAACATAAGCTTTTAGCTAGACCTTGATAAATTAGATAATTTTGGAACTTAACCCATGTATAAGATAGGGCAAATCAAATTGCTTGATAAAATCATTAGAAAACCAAATTAAAACATATGCATGCAAAAATACACACATGCATACATAATTTGAGCATATTTATATAAACACAATATTTATATGTATGTTTATTTATTGTGACAAATCGTGTAGCAGACCCAATATTTATTTGGCATTCATGTATCTAGGGAACTAAAACTAAATTTTTTAAAAAAATCTGTTTATTTATTTATTTGAGAGAGAGAGAATGGGTACACTAGGGCCTTCAGCCACCACAAATGAACTCTAGAAGCATGCTCCTCCTTGTGCTTCTGGTTTACGTGGGTCCTGGAGAATTGAACAGGGGTCCTTTGGCTTTGCAGGCAAATGCCTTAACTGCTAAGCCATCCCTCCAGACCATAAAACTAAAATATTTTAATTAAAACATTTAAAATTTCAAAAAAGACTCTAGAACACCATGCAAGTCTGTACTCTGTACTGGATTTAATGCTGGAGGACACTTTCAGCTTACTGAGATACTTGATAGGGAAACACTGTTAGCTAATTTGTACTACATTTAACTCCACAGTGGTAAATTGTTGGCAAAAGTCTTTTGCTTTGGCTAGTACTCAAGTTGATTAAAGTCCTGACTCAGTCTTGATTGTTGGTATAAATCACAATATTTGTGAAAGACATCCTTTTGTAGTAGCAACATTTCCTTGAAAATTATGCTAATGACCATCAAGGGACAGGGCAGTTCTTAAATAAGTGGTTGTTTGGAAATCTGGAAAGAACTCAGGCAAATTGGCTTTGCTGAGTGTCTATCCCCAGTGTAGACTGCCCATCTTATTGATAACATACATCATAGCAAGGCAGTGCCAGCAATGTTCATATTAATTGTGGGTCCCCTTTGGAGTAGTGCCTATGGGCCACTTAGAGGACAAGCTTTCTAAAAATATTATTATTTGCTTAGCAAAAAGATAAATATGCATAAAATGCTTAATAATTACTTCTGAAACTGCATTCTTTGTCTGGACTTGATTTTCTTTAAAGTTTTTGCTTATTTATTTATTTATTTATTTGACGGTGACAGACAGAGAAATAGGCAGATAGAGAGAGAGAAAAAAAATGGGCACGCCAGGGCCTCCAGCCACTGCAAAGGAACTCCAGATGCATGGACCACCTTGTACATCTGGCTTACGTGCGTATTGGGGAATCAAGCCTCAACCAGGGGTCCTTAGACTCCACAGGCAAGCGCTTAACTGCTAAGCCATCTCTCCAGCCCTGGACTTGATTTTTAATGAAAATGATTTCTAGTATTTAATTTTCCATGTAATTAAAAAGCAAAGCCATCCTTTCATTGCAAGTTAGTTTTCCTAACTACTTATTTATATGTCTTAACAGAAATAAAAAACACAGGGGGCTGGGGAGATAGCTCAATCAGTAAAAGTTCTTGTTTTATGAACATGAGATCCTGAGCTGAAGCACCAGGGTTTATATAAAAAAAAATCCAGATTTTCTATCTCAAAAATGGTGGATGATGTACCTAAGACAGTGGTGGAAGACGAAGAGGAGGAGGAGGTCCTCTGGCTTCCGTATTGTATACATGCATTTGCACCTGTGCACATATGTACATCGCCCTGCACCCCCAAACTGGATGGACCTTTGCTCCCTTACTTCAAAGTCTTTCAGTTCTGAGATGTTTTGACAATCATAGGGACATAAAGTTCTTTATTTTTGTTCAAGAATAATTTTGGTGGATTTTGTGCATGAACGGACAAAGAAGTAATTAAATTACACAAGCAGTATCTTGTCTTTTATGTTATAAGAATAATTTTATACACTGCAGTCATTTTCTCCTTGAATAACCTTTTGTTTCTGTCTGTAAGCCTTGAATCACAATCTGGTTTAATTGTTTTTCCCCTCGTTAGGGTACTGCTGCTGGTGCAGAAGATTTATCCACGTGTTCAAGCTAGCGAAGGTTTCAGCAGCCTCCAGACGTCTGTTCAACACCTGCTGAACACCCTGGACTTCCCACCTCACGGTATCCCATTTCCTTCTCACTGTACTAAGTTCAGTGTCACAAAGCCCATCAGAATATGAAGCAGAGCGTATAGATGATTTTATTCTTAGATGGGCACATATGCTATCAGTAAATCCATGTTTCAAGTTGAAATGTAGAGAAAGGAAGAAACTGCTGAAAAGAGAATATGAATTTCTGGGATTTTTTAACAATAAAATGATCTTTCTTAGCTTGTCAAATTATGTTTATACTTGGAATAGGAAATAAATACCAGGGTAAGCCTCAACAAATAGAATTCGACCACTAACTTTTGGAACAAAAGCCTACACTGAGTTACAAGATTTGTGCCCTTGTTTATTTTTATTTTTATTTATTTGCAAAGAGAGAGAGAGAGAGAGAGAGAATGGGCACAACAGGACCTCCTGCCACTGCAAATGGAACTCCAGACCCACCCTGAGCCATCAGGCTTTGCAAACAATTGCTTTGAACCACTGAGCCATCTCTCTAGCCCTGTGCCCTCATTTCTGAATTTTTATTTAAATTAGAAGAAATCTTCCACAGGTAAAAACAGCCTCAATGAACTACCTTGAAAATGCATGACGGACATCAAAGAATAAATAAATAATAGACTGGGGAAACTCAATCACCCCCAGTAAGACCAAGTTCTGCAAATTATTTGTGAGTCAGAAAATGTTACCTCTGAATAGTGGAATGTCGTTATCTCCTAATCACATGAAGTAGTCATTATCTCCTAATCACATGGAGTGGATACTGGCAGGCAGACACAAAGTTTAGAGCCCTAAGGAAGAACTCTCTATACCCTAAGCACACAGGGGTTAGCACTGACCTCCTCTGAATGAATTTAGAGTCATGCTTTCTCTTCTGAGTTTACCAGCTTGTAAGTATGTAGACTTATCAGTTTGGATCATAAAGCAAGCATTCTGAGAACATGGGCTGAAGAAGTAATTGTTCATTATCTTGTTTAAAATAACAGTTTTCACAAGTTGTTGAAGAATTCTCACTGCACTGTCCAACATACTCTTAGATACCAGTTTCTACTAGTCAAGAGATTTCTTAAAAAAACTTTTTAAATCTGTTATTTCACCTATGTGTCTAATTTATTTAAAAAATATTTATTTATTTGCAAGCAGAGGGAGACAGATAGAGAGAATGGGCATGCCAATGCTGCTAGCCACTGCTACCAAATTCCAGATGCATGTGCCACTTTGTGCATCTGGCTTTTACATGGGTACTGGAGAATCAAACTCAGGTCATTTGGCTTTGTGGAAAAGTGCCTCAACCACTGAGAAATCTGTCCAGCCCCTAATTTACTTTTTATTAAGGAGAAACTTTGTATTGTATGGACAAGTCATGTATTGGTACCATTTCCCTCCTTGCTGCCCACATTCCACTGAGCGCCCTCCTCAGTTGGGTTGTTGGTATTCACCATGGTGTTGGCTATGGGTTGTGATTTGTGAGAGCAGCAGTCAGTCATTGGTGGGGATGGGGGGCCCCGGGGCAGGTAATGCCTATGGATACTCCTTCCCACCCTGTGTCTCTTACCATCTTTCTGCCCTCTCTTCTGAAAATTTTTGTAGCTAAAACTGTAGAAGCAATGACTAGCTTGCAATATTGATCATTGTTAGATGCCATGGTCTCCTTGGACATCAGGAAAGGCCTACAAGGTCCAGGCCACACAGACAGTGAGCACACTAACAAGCCTAATGACTTCCTCTGAGTCTTTTTATATTTGTAGTTTTATAGACTTGAGAGCTTCACATTTCTCCTTATCATTCTTTTCCTTTTCATCTTCAGACTCACACCTTATAATTAATATCAAGCAAAGTGATAAAGTCAAGATTTTTTTTCCCTAAGAGGACAAAAGCTCATCCAAGCCTTAGAAATCAGAAAAGCAAGAAGCACATCTTACTAGTTATTAAGATATTAAGTCTATACTTAATATTCATCGTACTATATTCATCAGCCTAAAGGTAGCAATACAGATACCTCCATGTGTGTTGTTCCCCCCAGTCATTAATCCCCAGCAGATCTCTACTTGCGCAGAAATGTCCTGACCTTCAAAACATAATGCCACAGGTATTTCTGGGACTCCATCAGGGAAGTGAAGCCCGAACAACCACACTGACAACAACACAGGAGTCTCTGGCCCAAGTACACATGCCGTGCTTACCATGTTGGTTGGGCTAGCCTCTGCTTCGTCTTCTTGGAATTCAGCAGTATTTTATTTATTTTATTTGTGTGTGTGTAAGAGAGAGAGAGATAGAGAGAGAGAGAGAGTCGGCACACCAGGGCCTCCAGCCACTGCAATCACACTCCAGACTTGTGTGTCACCTTGTGCACCTGGCTTACGTGGGATCTGGAGAGTCAAACATGGGTCATAGGCTTCTCAGGCAAGCTCCTTAACTGTTAAGCCATCTCTCCAGCCCTCAGCAGTGTTTTTGAAGGGTACATTTTCCCCCCTTGGTTTTATACTCACTTAAGATGTAGTGAGGTAGTATGTCATAACAGAGTTGCTTGGACCCTGTGTTATGTATGACAAGGCTAAGATAGCTTTGTAGGTCTTGCAGCACTCTTTCAAATAAAATAATAGCACTTGGTGCAACACTAAGTACATTGTTGCCTTAAATTTCTCTCATTATTAAAATAATCCTGTGAGATGCAGTTATTATGCCATTTCTCAAAGAAACTGGGACAAAAGGAGGCTGGGCATTTGCATGTATTATGAGCAAGGGGCTGAGTATAGGCCCAGGATCTATTTGCTTTCCTCCAAGGCTGAGTCCCTTAGCTCCTTTACAAATGGCCATCCTCACACTTTCTCTGTGGGACACAAACACACTTGAATCCGTGGTTTCTCTCTGGGACAGGCAAATACCTGCCACCATTAGATCTTAGCTCTGCTTCCATGTGCAGCTACTGATGGAGTATGACTTCTCATGCCACATGATGTGTTACCACAGTCATCTCTGGTTCCCCTACACCTTCTGATTTCCACACTTCTTGATCCCATGTCTGTGTCTGATCCATCCTGAATTATAAAGACACTTGCGTTTCTTCAGGAGCCTCCTCAACAGTCATGAAAATGTGCCTGGGTAGAAGGTTATCTCCTAACTTTCTGTCTTAAGTGGTTTGAGTTCCCACTTTGTTCCAGCTGGGGTCCGTGGTACCCAGTTGATATACTCTGGTGGTTCCATTTAAAAAGACTGAATTTCAGGAGCGGAAATCACCTTTGTTAGTCATTGGAACTTGCTTTTATGCAAAGTCACAAATTCTTTTTTAAAAATAAAAATAGTATATACCAGAAGTAGGTTTAATTATGTCATTTTCAAATAAAATTAGCTTTTACTAATTTATATCCTCCTTTTTCTCCCCCACCTCTGCCTGTACTCCCCCTTGTATCCATCTACCCCTTCCAAACCTCCACCAAGTCACAAATTCTATAAAACATTTAAAAATAGGAAACACTCATTACTGGCTTTTAAGTCAACATACTACAAAGATACTTCGCATCCATGTTTATTGGTGAGCTATTCACCATGGCTGAATTACAGACCAGCCCTAGATGTCCAGCAGCAGATGAATGGATACAGAAAGTGTGGTTCATATGTATAATGAAATATTTTTCCAATGGAAAGAAGAACAAAATTATGAAATTTTCAGGAAAACTAAATAGGACTGGAGAGCATTATATTTAGGGACATAAGCCACACTCAGAAAGACAAGCATCACATGTTACTCTCATATGCAGAGAGTACTTTTTAAATGTATTTTATTTATTTATTTATTTATTTAAGAGAGAGAAAGAGGCAGAGAGAAAGAGAGAGTGAGAGAATGGGCACATCAGGGCCTCCAGCCACTATAAATGAACTTCAGATGCATGCGCCCCCTTGTGCATCTGGCTTGAGTAAGTCCTAGAGAGTCGAACCAGGATCCTTTGGTTTTGCAGGCAAATGCCTTAACCACTAAGTAATCTCTCCAGCCCCAGAGTGTACTTTTAAATATGAATATCCGAGATGAAAGTAGAAGAGGGTCTGTGAGGTAGAAAGAGGTCAAGAGAGAGGGAGAATGGAGGACAAGAGAGGATAATGAAGACAAGGAAATATATGTATCATGAAAGCATAAGGGGTTGCTATTTGGAGGAAGGCAGGTGCCAGCAAGAGGGGAAGGGGAATGGGGGGAAGGCAGTGCGGGGAGGGAGTAAGGACAATGTATGTATGTGTGTGTATATGTATTTCAAGTGTTACAATGAAACTCATTTCTTTGTATGCTGAGCAAGAAATTAATGATGGAAAAAGAGACCTGAATGATGAAATATGGTCATCTTCATATCTGTGAATAGCATTTCATTTTTGTATATTTTCTTTTTATTTATTTATTTGAGAGAGACAGAGAGAGAGAGAGAATAGGTGCACCAGGGTCTTCAGTCACTGCCAATGAATTCTAGATGCATGTGCTACCTTGTGCATATGGCTTATGTGGGTACTGGGGTATTGAATCTGGGTCCTTTGTCTTTGCAGGCAAGCGCCTTAACTGCTAGGCCATCTCTTCAGCCCATGAATACCATTTTAAATATGCCTAGCTCTATTGAAATCAAAGAAATTGAGTCTTACTTCTTAAAGGTTTTAACATTTTACATTTCATTTAGATCCGTTTAGTATAGTATTTCTTCCCAAATACTTTATAGTCCTTAGTGGCCTGAGGGGAAAGTTTCTGTTTAACCTAAGTGTCAAATCTGACATTGATGACATAAAGTTAATTTCTATTAGTTACTCACTTTAATAGCTGATGAAAAAGAGAAACTCCATTACCACAGAGTGGACAAATGTCAATTGACTTGCTGATCATGTCCCATAGCCGTTCAAAGTAAGATTTCATCTTGGAAAAATAGTTTCAAGTACTTTTCCATGAAAAAAAACACACATAAGTCTCAATAGATTTCTATTTTTGATTATTCACTAAATGGATATTAATAAGTAATGGGTATTACCTTGATTACTTTATGTTGATTTTTTCTGGGTATTTTTATGGTTGGCATTTTAACTTGCTGATACTTGTTCATGGGTAAGGCAGTCATATTAAACTGCACAGTGGTCAGAGCCCAGGGAAATCCACTCCACTGAACAGGAAAACCAAAAAGTCCAATATGATATTTATTAGGGACCAAGGTGACTGCGTTAAACGGGAGTGACACAGAAGGTAGCCACATGAGCTTTGGATTCTGGGGTATTCTTTTCTATACCCATATTAATTTCAATAAAGAGTGTGAGAAAAGCAGGCATGATTGTACAGCTCTGCAGTAGGGTGTTTCAAGAAGGCTCCAGGACGCACTACCTAGAAAGAATGGAAGAACACTAACACTCACAATAGTGTAATTGGCCAGTGTTAAAAAGGAAGGCAGGGCTGGAGAGATGGCTTAGCAGTTAAGGAAGCTTGCCTGCCAAGCCAAAGGACCCAAGTTCAACTCTCCAGGTACAACATAAGCCAGACACACAGGTAACACAACTCGCAAGTTCACACATGCGCACAAGGTGGCTCACATCTGGAGTTCCATTGCAGTGGCTGGAGGCCCTGGCATGTCAACTCTCTCTCTCTCATTAAAAAAAAAGAAAAAACAATAGGAAGGCATTGAAATATTCTGGACTATTGATAAAAAAGTGAGTAGTGAGTGTCTGAAGAGCATTGGATTTAGAGTGTTTTCATTTATGGAGTGACTATTTAAACAGTGTTCCTTGCCATTTTTTCTTGTGAATGCTTTCATTATGCAACTTATGCACAAGCTGATCAGTTGACCTTTCTGACTTCCAAGGTGTGGTGGTTTGATTCAGGTGTCCACCATAAACTTAGGTATTCTGAATGCTAGTCTCCCCAGCTGATGGCAATTGGAAATTAAAGTCTCCTGGAGGCAGTGTATTGTTGGAGGGAGGCTTATGGGTGTTATATCCAGTTTCCCCATGCCAGTGTTTGACAAACTCTCCTGTTGCTATTGTCCACCTTATGTTGGCCAGGGGATGGCTCATGTCATCATTTTCCCCTGCCATCGTGGAGCATCCCCTCGAGTCTGTCAGCCAAAATGAGCCCTTTTATCCCCAAAAGCTGCTCTTGGTTGAGTGATTTCACAATGCAAACCTGACTGCAACACTAAAGTTGGTACAGAGAGGCTGGTTTCTGCAAGATAGCTGACTGTGTGGCTTTGGCCTTTTAGAACTAATTTTCAACAGGAATGTGAAAGGATTTGAAATCTTGGCCTAAGAGACACCTTGCAGTGCTATAAGTACAGCTTGATGGACTATTCTGGTCAGAGTTGAAAGACTCCTGAATGCAGTAAGAACTATGGACTGAGAGGTTTTGCTTATGAGGGTGAGAAAGAGCTTTGCCTGGACTGGGCTAGATGTGGTTTGTGTAAGAGGCTTGCTGTTATGCTCATATCCTGAGAATTTGTGCAGCATTGCACTGCAGAGAAACAGATTGGTGTGAGTAGAAGGATATGACACAGAAATAAAATCTTTGGGCTGAAGCTTCTGCCTGTTCAGTTGCAATTATATGAGAGGTTACAACCTTTGAGGTTGGGTCAGCTGACCTGCACTGGGGCAACAGGAAAAATGTAGACTCTTTTGAAAGTATCTGAGTGCTGATGGAGTGTCCTGTTCTTCAACGTCTGATTTATTCCCCCCCCATTAACAAATTGGCACCCTAGCTGGTATTGTGGAGTATAGGAAATACAGGAAAGTGAGGGTCATTGAATTTGCAATGTGGTCTTGTGTTTTGGAAACAGCCATGGGCAGTGTGAAGCAGGTTTGCTCGATGCCTGCACAGAGACCTGATGGAGCCGTGTGGATGAACTGTGGATTGTAGTGGAGACCCAGTGGAGATGCTGGGACCACGAGATGGCTGCTAAAGAGAACTGCCAGTCCTGGATGAAGTTTTCCAGGACTGTGAGTAGCCTAGCTGGAGGGGAGGAATTGGAACTCTGGAGACTTTTTGCTGGTCAGAATTATTGGACTTGGAGACTTTCCATTGACTAGAGTTGTTAGACATGGAGCTACAGAGTTTGGTGTTTGCCCTGTTTAAATCTTGTATTGGTTGAATATTTCTTTGCTATGCCCTGTGTCATCTTTTGTAGTGTGAGTGTTTATTTAGTGCCATTATGGGCTTAGGGGTATTTTTTGGTGTTATGGCTCCATTAAAAGACCTTGGATTATGGGGAATGTTCGAACATCATCAGGATTGATAAAAACTATGGGAACTTTGAAGATGGACTGAAAGCATTGCATTTTATATCACGAAAGGTTATCAATTTATGGGTGCCAGGGCCAGAATGTGGTGGTTTGATTCAGGTGTCCTCTACAAACTTAGGTGTTCTGAATGCTAGGTTCCCAGCTGATGGAGATTTGGGAATTAACGCCTCCTGGCAGGAGTGTTTTGTTGTGGGTGGGCTTATGGGTCTTATAGCCAGTATCCCCTTGCCAGAGTTTGGCACACTGTGCTGTTGCTGTTGCCCACCTTATGTTGGCCAGGGGGTGATGTCCACCCTCTGATTATGCCTTGCTTTGTTCTGCCATGGTGGAGCTTCCCCTCGAGTCTGCAAGCCCAAACAAACCCCTCCCCGCCCCTCCGCAAGCTGCTCTTGGTCGGGTGATCTTTGCCAGCAATGAGAACCTGACTGCAACACAAGGACAACGTGATGTTGAAGTAGATCTTCACATATGGTTCCCTTACATCCAACTTAGTAATTCCCTTCCACACTCTGCACCTTCTTATCATTTCAGAAAGCTCAGCACAGTTCTGTTTACATTAGGCAATTTCCTTCACAGCTGCACTCCCTGATCACTGGCTGCCTTCTGAAGGACAGAAAACACCGATTAGGGATGTAAATGCTTCCTAGAGCTACATTTCAAAGCAACCGAAGTCAAAAGAAAGAAAGGATATCCAGTTCCAGTGACCCATACACAGTTTCATTTGGTTAACAGGCGGCATGGTATTCAGTCTTCATTAGGGAATTTAAGGGTAATCTATGAAAATGTGTTTCAGGACAAAGGAATGTGGTGGTTTGATGTATAGTGAAAACAATGTGTTTGATCATTGGGATCATTGTTTTTGTGATTAGTAGACACCCTATGAATATCTTAAATGCTTCCAGTGAAAAGGATGAGAACATCTTCTATAAAATGTTTACGTTGTTTCCCAATTAATTTGGCTTGGGGTGGTTTTTGCTGAGAAGCAACAGGTCTTTTCTTTCAGCAATGTGTTCAATGCTTATCTAGATGTCATTCCTGTAGGTGATAATGCAACACACGTGTGGAGTGAGGATGACAGACGGACACTGTCCCCAAGCAGCCTGGCTGCACAGTAAGTCTTTGTTTCCAAGGTTAATTGGATAAATAAGCAATCAAAACAGTTCATCAATATCACCCTCCTACCAGTGTGTAAAACTACAGCATAGAAAGACCAAAGGACATGTCAAAATGTTATAAAGTTAGAAGTAATTTTTTGGCATTATTTAATGTAACTCAGATAGCACAACATGAAGAGCTCTTTTTTCAGATCTCAGATGCACAACTATGTCTTATTTATCATGGCTGGGTGGGGTACTTTGTGTCTATGGGGAGAATCTTATGCAAGGTCCAATTTTCAGACTGTTCCGGTCTTCCTCTGTGAAAAATATCTAAGAATCTGTTCTAGCCTGCTCAACTGCTACAGCAAAAGACTATATAGATGAGGCAGTTGACAAATAATAGGAATTTATTTTTTCACACTTTTGTAGGATAGCAAGTCCAAAATCAAGATGGGAGCTGATTTGGTGTTTGGTGACAGCACACCTCCTGGCCCATTAATGGTGCCTTCTTTCTTTTTCCCTTCCTTCCTTCCTTCCTTCCTTCCTTCCTTTCTTCCTTCCTTCCTTCCTTTCCTCCCTCCCTCCCTCCCTCTTTCTTTCCTTTGCACGTGTGTGTGTGTTTGTGTGTGTGGTACACCAGGGTCTTTTGCTACTGCATGTGCCACTTTGTATCCAGCTTTTATGTGGGTGCTAGGGAATTGAACTCAGCCACCAGGCTTTGCTAAGATGCACCTTTAGGCAGACCCCAGATGATCCTTTAAAAAGGGCAGGAATCCCACTCATGAGAGTGCTCAAGGTCCTCCAGGGCGTCACTCTCTAAAATCACCACTAGGAGTTAGCATTTCAATATATGGAAATTTGAGAATACAAACATTCAGGCCATAGCGATATCCATTTTTTTTCATTACTGTCTCTTTGGGCTTTTAAAGAATCAAAATATTTTTATGCCTAATCAAGGTAATGCAAACTTTGTTTGCTTTCAGTGTTTTTTTTTTTTTGAGAAGGCAAAATTGATTGTAATTTAATTTTAGACTTTCATTAGGATATATAAATGCCCAGGAATAGGCTGTGGAGATAGCAGCAGTGATCATGGTGTCTAAAGACTATAAATGTGAACGGAACCCTGAAGTAACTCATAATTAGAATGCAAATGCACACAGCTTTCTCTCATAGCTGATTGAGGTAAATTCCTGTAGTTCAAGAAAAATCCAGAGACTTCATAGCCTGGTAGCTAAAGGTCGACTCAGCCTGATAAATTATACTGCTGTGGATCTTTGACTTCAGTCACCCAAAATATGTATTTGTACTAGTGGACATATGTACACATAAAAGCACAGAGGAGAAAGATGAGGACAAATTGATCAGTGGTACTAAATTATACTTAGATGGGAACAAGAAGCTCTGGTGTGCTACTGCATGGTGGGGTGACAAGAGATAGTAATAATGAACTGTACATTTCAAAAGCTGGAAGAAAGGATTTTGAATATATATATACATGCATGTATATGAAATATTTTATTTATTTATTTAGAGTGAGTGGCAGAGAAAGAGGCAGAGAAAGAGAGAGAGAGAGAGAGAGAGATTGAGAGAGAGAGATTGGGCATGCCAGACCTATAGCCACTGAAAATGAACTCCAAGCACATGTGCCAGCCTGTGTGTCTGGCTTTATGAGGGCAGTGGGGAAACAAACATGGGTCCTTAGGCATTGCAGGCAAGTGCCTTAACCATTGAGCTGTCTCATCAGCCCTTGAATATTTTTACCATAAAAATGACAAATATGTGAGGAGACAGATAAATTTAAAATAATCTAAACTTTATATATGTGTGTTGAAATATCACAAGGCATTTTCATCATTTATGCAAAATTTTGATTTTTATGTATCAGTTAAAATAAACTTAATTAAAACAAAATGAAGACTTATTTTAACCATTCATTTCTCTAAAATAGAATATATTTAGTTTATTGTAAGCTTTCTGTTACTTAACGAAAACTTCTTTGACCTTGCCTAAGTTCTAGGTAAGATCTGGCACAGTCACCTCCTGTTTGTCCTGCCTTTTCCTTCTTCCTGCATCGAGGCTAACACAGGTGCTCCTCACACAGCAAATGGCTCTTTGGGCAATGTCACCCTAGCAAGATTGGCATGCTTCACATAGTTAGGCCTCTTAATATACTTCCTATGTAATATAGCTATTATACATAACAATTGTTTATTTATTTATTTATTTATTACAGTAAAACCTCTTTGTTGACATAGGGGGATGCTTTCTGCTGAAGCCAGGACTCTCCAGCAGAGGCTCAAGGTGTTCACAGCATTACCAATACTCAACACTTCAGCCTTGTAAATTCTTAGCAAATGGCATTCGGTGATGGCAGCTAGCTGACAGTTTATTAGGAAGAATTCAATACTTGTAAGGTGGCTCTTACTGTGATTGAGAAACTTAAGGAGCTTCTTATCTTTGGACTTCCTCTCTGTTCCCACTTTAGGTGGAACATGATAATAAGAGTTTTGGTCTAGAGTTTTCTAATGAAATTTCTCAAAAAAAATACTATCCACTGGGACTTTGGAGGTAGGTAGCTCAGTGGGTAAAGAAAGAGCAAGCATTAGGACCCAAGGTCAGATCCCCAGAACCCACGTGACATAAAGAAACCGCATGGAGATGCTTGCCTGTAATCCCAGCTCGGAGGAGGCAGAGGCAGGAGGATACCCAAGGCTTGCTGGCTAGTTTGTTTAGATGAGTAAGTGAGTTCTGGATTCAGCTAGAAACCTTTCTTCAAAATAAATACGATGGAGAGCAATTGAGGAAAACAACTAATATAACACTGGCCTCTGGACCTCTGGCCTCCACACTCTCGTATGCTCACATTTGGACATACATGTCCTCCCAAGCACGTGTGAATACACGGCATGCAAATCACACACGCTCATACAAAATTTTAAAAAAATATTAATTTTTTTTTTTTTTTTTGTTTTTGTGAGGTAGGGTCTCACTCTAGCCCAGGCTGACCTGGAATTCACTATGGAGTCTCAGGGTGGTCTCGAACTCACGGTGATCCTCCTACCTCTGCCTCCCGAGTGCTGGGATTAAAGGCGTGCGCCACCACGCCCGGCTAAAAATTTTTATTTATTTACGAGGAGAGCAAGAGAGGATGAATGGGTATACCAGGGCCTCCAACCATTGCAAACGAACTCCAGATGCACACACCACTTTGTGCATCTGGCTCTACGTGGGTACTGGGAAATAAAGCCCAGATTATCAGGCTTTGCAGGCAAGCACCTTAACTGCTGAGCTATCTCTCCAGCTCCTAAAACTTTTTTTTTTCGTTTATTTGAGAGAGAGAGAGAGAGAGAGAGAGAGAGAATGAATCCATAGTGTACATCTTTTTACACATGTATGTACATGTGTGATGTGTGCATGTATATATCCAGTTCCTATTTGTGTGGGCACATGTGTTGTGTGCTGGTCCATGTGAGTGTGTGTGTGTGTGTGTGTGTGTATGTGTGTAGGCCAAAATTCCACATCAAGTTGTCCTTAATTTTTTTTTTTACCTCTGCTCTGAACATAGAGGTCACTGAGCTAGCCAGTAATTGCTAGGTATGCACTGGTCTCTGTCTCCCCAGTATTAGGATTACAAATGTGAACCACCATGGTTGGCATTTTCCATGGGTGCTGGGGATCCAAACTCAGGTCCTCATGCTTACACAAGTAAGCACTTTGTCAAGGATCCATCTCCCCAGCTGCGTAGCTTACCTTTTGTTGTAAGCACTCTTAGGAAGCGGGAAGAATTTTTTTATATAGAATAATTTAATTAATAGTTTAAGGACTCACGGATGTCTATGTCAAAGCAGGAGCATATATACATATAACCTTAATTTCTTAAATATGCCACATTCATTATAAAATGATATTGGCATTAGATGTTTTCTACAGAGGGGAAAGGCTTAGATGATTATTTTCAGGACACTTTCGGGCTCAACGACCCTCTTTTCTGAGCTAGACAAGATTCTGTGAGAATCTCTCATTCCAGTCCACCTGGAAAGTTAGGCCAACATTTTGCTGCTCCGCACTGCATCCTGGTGGAACAGGCTCTGGGCTATTGCCTATGACAGAGGAATCCAAACAAAAAGAAGAAAGGTTAGCACTGAGAAGTGTGGGGAAAGGTGAGAGATATGAGGAGGACTACCTCTCTGGAACTAGCTCAACATGTCCCACTGCAAGCTACTTTACTGGTGATTGTCAAATAAATGGCCAGTATCTTTTGCAGCTGCCTTCTTTTACATATGCACTTCCCTACTCAGTGGCTTGCAAAATGGAAAAGCTAGGTACCCTGTGAGGTGGATGGTGTCAGGGTAGAACACAAAATAATCAAATCATTCCTTCAACTTGCTCACAAGAGACAAGCTTACTTTGAAATCTACATACTTGTTACTATAAGCAAATAAAATAAATAGATTTCTGCCAAAAGAAAATAGATGTACAAAATCTTCAGTTACTTCCATAGTTTTTTGGACATTTTTTAAAATTTACTTTTAGTTTTATTTATTTATTTGGAGAGACAGAGAAACAGATAAAGAATGGGAGCACTAGGGCCTCTAGCCACTTCAAACCAACTTCAGAAGCATACACCCGCCTTGTGCATCTGGCTTATGTGGGACCTGGGGAATTATACCTGGGTCCTTTGGCTTTGCAGGCAAGTGCCTTAACTGCTAAGCTATCTCTGCAGCCCCTATTTCCACAATTAAAAATATTTTTATTTATTTGAGAGAGACAGAAAGAGGGAGAGGGAAAGATGAAAGAGAGAAAGAGAGAGAGAGAGAATGAATGAATGAATGAATGGGCACACCATGGCCGCCTGCCTCTGCAAATAACTCCAGATGCATGCTCCACTTTGTGTATCTGGCTTTATGTGAGTACTGGGGAATTGAACCGGGGTAGTTAGGTTTTTCAGGCAAGTACCTTTGATCACTGAGCCATCTCCCTAGCCCTGTTTCCATAAGTTATTTCCATAGTTCCTCTTGTCTCTTTTTTGACATTTCGAATTTTCAGAGATTTTTTAGTTTGTCTTTTTAGAATCTTTCTAAAATGGCCTCCCATTCATTTTCTTCGATATTCTTATTATAGCTATTATATATATTCAAAAACAACGGCTCAGAGTTTTTAATGTCTAAGGGTAGTATTTTGAGTACCTTGACCATGATACCCTCAACTTGACTTGCTAATATCATGATTAGTCTACACAACAAAGTTACTTTTATAAGATATCCCATCTCTGTTGGGATTTTAATAGTTATACGGTGATTTAGAGATCTTCCTTATAGACACTTTCTCTTATTCAGGTCATAAAAGTTAGCCTAAGTATATATTCTCCTGCCCATTATTTGTAAATTGGCAAACGGCATTGATTATGTACAAGGATGAATGTTAGAAAACGGCTGTCTAAAGCTGAAGGTCTCAGGCAATCAAATATGCTGTCATTCAGACTCTCAAGTCAAGCAAATACCTAAACAAAAGCAGAGGGTTTTTGGAATGGTTACTTAAAAAAAGTCTGGAGTTTATGAATTGAATTTAAATTCTAGTCAGCCGTGTCACTACAGCCCCATCTTCACTACCCAAATAGACTTTTCCTGTCATTTAAAAAAAATTTAAAGTGTCATTGGTGTTGCTGTCCCACATGTGCATACCACGAAGCTGCTTTAATGTTAGTGCAGAGATTCTCTATACTTACTACCTATTCCAGGGTAAGTCTCTTCCACTAGCATCCCAGTGAAAGATGGTTTAAACATCTGGCAGACTGCTTATTAGAGATTTTGCCTGTTGTGTGATACAATTCAAAGCAGGTGGCCTCCAAACAAGCATTAGCATTCCCATTTTCTGTACATAAAATGCAACAGCAGACAGCCAGTCAAGAAGTCTCATGATAGACATGCGGCCTCATGCTGAAGTGACAAGGCTCACCTCTCTCTCTCAAACACACAGACACACTACTCACTCACACACACACACACACACCACCACCACCACCACTACCACCACCACCAACAAAAATCCCAAGCTATGTCTTCACATGGCAACCCATTTGAAAGGCCACAGGAAAGTAGTAAACTTGAGAGCAATATTCAGTAAAATAACCAAATCTAAAGCTCATGACCAGAGAAGAAGCAAGTTCTCAGAGAATCCAGAGGTTTGCACGGCTTGGTGGAGCAAGGTATTGATTTCACAGGGTTTCAGTGCCCAAGCCAACCGCAGACAAACAGCCCAGCACTGATGATCACATCAGTGCGGCTTTGGGGTTTTCCATGACTTGTTTTTCTCCAATTCTGCAGGCTCCTGATCCTGGAGAACTTTGAAGATGCCATCTTAAACATGTCATCCAACAGCCCTTACGTTCCTTACTTGGCATGCATAAGAAATATGACTGATGACTTGGCCAGGGGACCACAAGGTAAGACTCTAAGATTGCCCATGGTTAGTTCTTCTGTTTATATAAATATTTTTATTTATTTGCAAGAGAGAGAGAAAGAGACAGAGAGAGAGGGAAAGGGAGATATTTAGAGAGAGAATGAGCACACCAGGGCCTGCTGCAAATGAACTCCAGATGCATGCATCACTTTGCACATCTGGCAAACCCAGCGGGCTACGGAGATGGCTCAGTGGGCAAAGTACTTGCTCTACAAATGCAAAAACTAGAGTTCAGGTTCCCCAGCACCTGAGTGAAATGTAGTGTGCGCCTGTAATCCCAGTATTGGCAAGGAGGAGGCAGGAATCCTTGTGGCTCGTTGGTTCATTGGTGAGCTCTCAGGTTAGTGAGAGATTGTGTCTCAAAAAATAAGTTGGGAAGCAACTGAGAAAGACATCTGCCATCAACCTCTGGCACGTTCACATGTGCACCCACACACATCTGGGTATGCATGCATGCACTCACACACACCACACACACAAAATAAAAGCGAAATAAAATAAAAAGTACCAAAGCCCATGCACATTATATAAACAAAGGCATTTTTGTGGTAGGCTACTTTTTAGAATATTTTTTTGTTTATCATTTTTATTTATTTATTTGAGAGTGGCAGACAGAAAGAGAAAGAGGGAGGGAGAAAGAGAGACAGAGAGAGAGAGAATGGGTGCACCAGGGCCTTCAGCTGCAAACAAACTCTAGACGCATGCGCCCCCTTGTGCTTCTGGCTAACGTGGGTCCTGGGGTATGGAGCCTCGAACCAGTGTCCTTAGGCTTCACAGGCAAGTGCTTAACTGCTAAGCCATCTCTCCAGTCCGTGGTAGGCTACTTTTACTCCCTACCTTCACATTATTTTCAAGTTTATGCATGCGTGGCCAAATTATAAAAATATCAATTAAAACAATATTTTAAAAAATATAATTTTTTAAAATATTTTATTTATTTATTTGAGTGTGAGAGAGAGAGAGATAAAGAAGGAGAGGGGGAGAATGGATGTGCCAGGGCCTCTAGTCACTGCAAATGAACTCCAGATGCCTGTGCCATCTTGTGCAACTGGCTTACATGGGTACTGGGGAACTGAACCTAGGTCCTTTGGATTTTTAGGCCAGTGCCTTAACCACTAAGCAATCTTTCCAGCTCCCAAATTTCTTTTTAAAGAGAAAGTATTTTTCCACAGTTTCAAGAGTCATAGTGAAATACCAAAATTTTCTTTTGAGACTTGATGATGAGCAAATAGAATGACACATATGTCAGCCCGTTGTTTGTTTACCAGATAGGAATGGTCTATGGCTGGATGTGGATATTTCTACACAGGGACTATACAACCTGTTCTCCCCAAGTACTGCCACTTATATCTCAGAATCAGAAAGAAAAGCATTGTTTAATTCACAAAGAGCCAAAACTGTATAGCACCTTTGCCAGAAATATTTTTTTTTACCTCTAAGCAGCATATCTTTGAATATTTTAAAAATAATGAACAGCATAGTCCACATAGTTCATGGGAAGGTTAAACTTTCACTCGTTTTATATTTATATTGAGCTAGGCTATTATCCTAAAAAATCTTAGTAATAAGTCAGGATAAAGGTGTCTTTCAGATGTACTTCCCAAGTAACCTTATGATTCATACACAGTAATTCTTCCCTCCTCTACAGAAAATCTCAGACTTCTTCAGTCCACAATTCGCTTCAAAAAATCTTTTCTTCGAAATGGTTCCTCTGAGGACTACTTTCCTTCATTTACTGAAGTCCTGAAATCAAAAGTAAGCCATGAAAGCTATATGTGTATACATCAACACTTTCTGTAATGCTGTAAGACACCTTAAGTGACAAAGGTGTTAGGCATTGTGTAATGGTTTTGGATTTTGTTCAATGGAGGCCTGTGTGTAAAAATTTATAGGAGCCTAGTTACAGTATTTACATGCAGATAGGAATGGCTAGTAATATAGTTTTTATTACGCTTCAGAATTAGAGAAAAATTTGTAGTATGATTTCCAATGTGACATGCCTTTCGCTTTTAAATCTTTAAAACCAGAATTTTGAAAGCTAATATTTTTTCACTTCATAATATACAAAACTCTTAAAAGTTAATTTACCTGTTTTTATTATTGTCACCAGAGCAGAAACCAATGTCATATTAAAATGTATTACAATGAAGGGGAAAAATGAACGAAAGATAGAAAGCTTGTAAGTTAGAATCAGTTCACGTTTCTTTGTTTATTATGGTTATGCTCATTGTTTGATGAAACCTTTCCTTAGGCAGAGGCAAGCATAGGTCTGTTCACCCCAGATAGAACTCACATGACAGACCAAAGAACAATTGCGCAAAACCCAGTTCTGGTGAGCCAGGGAATGATTGGGCCTACTTACAGCTGAGTGACTGACAGGCAGTGTATCACCGCACAGCCCTACCCCGTCCTGGATGGTGGCAGCGTGGAGGAGCCTCTCCTAGTTAACCTTCTACTTCCTGTATGAGCTAGTTTTTCTCAAGACCACTTGCAGCTAGAAGAAGGCAGGAAGGACCAATAGCTGGAATCTCATGGGAGGGTCTTTTGACCCTGCCTTCCTCCATCTACAAGGGAATGTCAATAGATCCATTACCAAAGCCATAGAAACTGGCTCTCATGGAATTGTTTGCTCCAAGTTGCCCCGGCTACCAGACCAAAGCATTCCCTATGCCAACATGGCATCATGTTATGCCCAGAGGAAAGACGCCATACAACAGTGAGGCATATAGTATACAGGCTATTGTGAAATTCATTTCCAAAGCAACTCCTATTAAGTTTTGAAAACAGCTTTCCTTGTAAGAACAGCAGTTTAATTGGATTTATGTAACCAGGGATAAAGTAAAATTAGAACTAGTTTATTCAGGGCAAGCAAGATGATTTGCTGTATAGTCAATATGGTATAATTAAGCAGGCATGCAAAACACTCTGTCCATGTATATTACAAATAAATGTGCTGGTTAGATTACCTACCTTGTAGCCCTAGTCTTCCACATGAATCAAAATTTTAGATCTACTTAATTTACCATTATCTTAATTTGTGTAAATGAGAAAGAAGTTATGCATTCACCAGGAACATTCCTATTCATCATTCAAGGACAAGTTTAAATGTCACTACTTCATTAATATTAAAATATCATTTTTCAGTCTGGGACGATGGCTCAGTGGTTTAGAGTTCTTGCTGCTTTATCATGAGGGCCTCTCAGGCTAGAGACTGCCAAATTCAACATCCTAGAATCCATGTCAAAAGTTGGGTGCACATCTGTAAATACAGTCTGTTTGGGGCCGAGACTGAAGGATCTCTAGGGCTTGCTGGGGAGAAGCAACTCCAGTCTGGGGGAGAGACACATCTCAAGGAAGGAAATACATTGATGAGCAATGTTCTCCACTGCCCTCCACACACATGTGCATGGCACTTGAACCTGTACACATATGTGCATACATCACACATTTCACATGCCACACATACCCCAAAATGAAGAATTAAAAAATATCACCTTTCTCCTATTTCCCAACCAGGGTGATGAGTATCATCTGTAATCCCATAGTAATTATCCATTCATTATTTCCATCCATGGTCTACACTTCCATAATACTAACTGACTTACTTATAAGACAATCTCTAACTCCAAAGTGCTTATAATCAATCCAGAGGAGGAGACAGAAAGGCAGATCGGTAATGATAACATAGTGAGGGAAGTGTGGCATGTAGATAGACAGGATTCTGTGTATGCAGTATTATCTAACTTGGATTGCAGGGGGTGGGGGTGGAGGGAAGAGATTTGGAGGAGGAAATAATACCTACTCTGAGTCTTGACGGCTGGATAGGCATCATGCATTTCAGACATAGAGACTTGTATTCGTAAGAGTCAATGGCATGAACCAGAAAGGCAGGTACAGGTTACCGGGAGTCATGCGGAGTAGAAGGTGCCTGTGCGAAAGGCCAAAGAGCAAGGCTGAGCCCAGGCCCTGAAGACTGTGCTGTTAGTCAGGGAGTCTGAATTTGGTTCTGAAAGTTATGAATTTGAACAAGGCAAAACAACAACAACAAAATTACATAATGAGTAGTTAAGTGCTCCATGTTTGAAATTAAGCAAAAAAAAAAGAGCAGGCCTACATGGAGCTAGTACTGAGATGAGAAGTGAGGTTCAGGGGGTCAAGTGGACACATGGCAGCCAATGAAAGGTGTGGGATGGAGAAGAAGACTCTTCAGTGACCGAGATTTCAGGCCTTTGGTACTCTATTTGCTGTAATAGCTGGTAGGGTGTGCATGGTGTTTCCTCGCTGGAGTACAAGCCAGGAAATCCGTCTTTCATCTCTAAAACCTGGCAGACCAGCTCACGGTAGGAGCTTAAGACTTGATTGATGAATGTGTGACCCAGTGAGGCAGAGTAGCAGTGCTGGTCACTCCTGGGTGCAGAGTGTGACTTAGATATAACCAGGAAGCACACAGTACACACTCAGGGAATTAAACAGCACATCCGCCAGCACCTCGGTTAATGGAATGGGAACGGATGGACCTAAGAGTGCTTAACAACATCATCTGCAATAGGAGCATAGTGCGACCTTGTGAGTTACATTGTGACTGAAAGTTCTAGAAGCCATGGAAGGAAACTATAATCCTTATCCTTTGATTAGAAAATCCTTTGTCATTTATAACAAGGACAGCTCTTTGCTAACGTTGCCAGAACCCATTCAGCCCTAGAGCATGCTCCATGAAGAACATTACCAGGTCTAACCCCTTATTGCTCTGTCTCAAGCACCTGGCAGTGTCCAGCATATGGAAAAGACTGCATGTCTTCGCCAGAGCGAAGACAGCCCCCTACAGCTTTATAAACAGGGCTGCTGTTATTTCTCTGCTTTGCCCAATCACTATCCTTACTGCGATGGTAATTTAGGGCCTACACATCCCCAGATCTTATGATGACATTCCTCATCAGCGGGTGAGATGGTCCAAATTGCTACGTGGCTATCATTCGTTGGTGACACTTCCTTCTGTTTCTCAGACTTCTGCTGTAGCCGAACACATTCTGCTCTTGAGCTCGTGTTCTTTTCTTCCTTTGTTGTCTGTTTTGTCCTTTCTTTTCTATGTCATCCCTTAGGTAGGAAGAAGGACTTCCTAATTGGGATCTATACAAAAAATGAATATTTCCTATATTGGGCAAAAATACAGACAATAGCATGTGTTTATTGTAACATGTTTACATTTTAAAATAGAGTCTTCCACCCTCTACTTACCCACCGAGAGCCCAGCAGTCTTGCTGCTTATCATTTTAAGTTTATGCTATACAAGCTTCATGATCCTGTCAATTCCAATTCAGAAGTATTTAGGAATCACTATCTTACCTGGAAATGGAAACACTATGGGTCACTGCCCAGTTCTAGGCCTGAACTTCCACTTGCAAAGGAGACTGGACTGCCATATGAGGTTGTGGCAAATCTTTAATATGAAGTTGATATATATTTTCCCTGTTTGAGACAAGATCTCACTGTACAGCCCAGGCTGGCCTGGAACATACTATGTAGACCAAGTTGGCCTGGAACTCACAATCCTTCTGTGTCTGTCTCCCAAGTTGTGGGATAACAAGCATGTGCCACCACATTGGGTTCCACTAGCAAAAGTATTGAGAGGGAGAATTTAATTTACTGAATATTTGTGTTGTAAATGATCCACAAAGCTTCTAAAGGGGTAACCCTTATGTTGTTCATAGAACAAGGCATTGCTCAAAGTCTTTGTGCTTCTCCATGGTGGATGGGATTCTCAGTGGGTTCCATATTCTTTACCCCAATTTATAATCTTATTTCAGAGAATCAATCCTACTTCAGCAGTGTGGCTGTATTTCAGGTTTCTCCTGTATTTTCTGTTTCATCAATCAAGGGCTATTCTGTATGGACTTCTATACTGGTTCTCATATATGTATATTAAGATTGCAACTAAAAATGTATTATAGTTTCTACTGGGTAAAAATCATTGAAGTTTCCTACATTCTCAAAACTCATTTTTTTTTAAAAAAAAACATTTATCCAAGAGTAGTTTTTCTTTTATTAAGAAAATACCAAAAGAATAGGCAGTGGAGGATGTTGTGCAGAGGTTTGGCTCCATTTGTTGAAGGTTTAATCATATCTGCATTTGGAAAATGGAAGTCAGGAATAGTGTGGCAAACATGCAGTTCCAGCTGGTAACACCATTGTTGAGTATATTCCAGAATGGAACATTTCTCATAGCAATAAGACTAGTAAATAGAATTGTCATGCATTTGAAGTCATTTTATATAGTTCAAAGTTAGAAGTCAGTTATACTGGTAAAAGTGGAAAATAGCAATATTTGCATGAAAAATGATCAATTATTAATTTATGTGGTATTCATATAGTTGCTGTCAACTTCTCATTAGAACATATCATTGTTCCTTTCTCATTTGACACATGAAAAGAAATATTCTAATCCTAGGCTTATTCTATGAGATATTTCACTTCTGTCAAAATGTAACTTCAAATTGGAAAATGAGCTACAATGAATGACACATGTATTTGCTTCTTTAGACATTGTTCCAATATATTTTTTTGCCTTTTCAAAAAGAGTAGCTTTAGGCTAGCTTCCATGCACAATAGAGCTGGGATCTCCTAGGGGCAAATTCTTTGTTCCCTCAGGATGTGAGACTTGGGAATATACCCTCGGGATATAGAGAGTAGTGCACTGAACAGAGGGATATAGTTGATAGCTTAGAAAATCATTAGATTTCCAATTTCCCCTTTCCTCTGAATTTAGGATTTTAAGGCCATTTAATTGTTTCCATAGAGGAAATATGTTTAGCTATTTTCAGTATATAAGAGGGCAGAAAAGATGCAGATACTTCTGAAAAAAGCAGGTGTTTTACCAATGTATTCGAAATATAATCTTATTACAATGCATACAATTCTTACATCATAGCTCAAACCTTTTGTATTTTGTGTCACTACATTTTCATTGTGATAAAAATGCCACAACATACTATTTAGATTATAACCGTCAGCTGTACAGTTCAGTCATATTAACTACATGCGTTGGATGTGATGCAATCAATGTCCAGAATATTTTTCATCATGTAAGGTTGAAAGTGAAATTATATTCCCATTAAAGAACCTCATTTCTCCCTTCTCCCAGCCCCTGGGAGCTCATGACTCCTTTTTTCTTTCTGTGTCTATGAATTCTGCGTCTCTCATAGAGCATAGTATCCTCCCAGTTAATATAGTTTGTAGCACATGAAAGAAGTTCTTTCCTGTTTGAGGCTTAATAATATTACATTATACATAATTATATCTTTTATATATGGATACACACATATGTATCATTATTCCATTTATTCATCCATCTTTTGCTTCTGACTCTTGGCTATTATGAATAATATTGCTATGATTATTGGTATACAAATCTTTTTATTTAATTTGCAAGAGAGAGAGAGAGAAGAGAAGAGAAGAAGAGAGGAGAGGATTGGCACTTCAGAGCTTCCTGCCACTGTTAATGACTCCAGATACATGCAACTTCTTTGTGCATCTGGTTTTATGTGTGCACTGGTGAATTGAATCCTGGGCCAGCAGGCTCTGAAAGCACACACCTTTAACTGCTGAGCCATTACCCCAGCTCACAACTATATTTTTGAGATCCTGTTTGAAATTCTCTATGGTCACCCAGAAGTGGCATTCTAGGGCCATATGATAATTCTGTTCTGACTCTGTGAGGAAGCACCATGATGTTTTCTGTGCCATTTTTCATCTCTACCAGCAGGACACGAAGGTTACAATTTCTCCACATGTTCACCAATACTTGTTATTTTCTGCTTCCTTCTTTAATTTAAATATAGTCATATTGATGGATAGGAGGCAAAAGACCTTTGAGAGGTCTCAAACCAAACCTGCTTTCTATCAGCTTTCATATACATAATTTAAAATATAAATTAAGGGTAAAATTAGTTGAAATGATTATGACTTAAAGTGGACAAAAATCAAGCTATTTTCCCTCATTTTTAAAAGTCAATTTTAAGATGTATATAAATCTATAATTGAGAAGACAAGTCCCATTGTTTTGCAAAACTCTTAGAAAAACAATACACTCAACAGAAGGCCATGCCAACTGCTAAGTGATTTAACCCATATTCAGACTATTTCTTTTTTTAGCAGAATCAGTTTTGATTGCTTGTTCTCAAATGCTAAGTATGCAGAATAAGGTCACTAATGTAGTTCTTCTCCTTCCCTCTCTGGAAAGCTGTCTCAGCTCCGAAACCTGACAGAACTCCTCTGCAAGTCAGAAACTTACGGTTCCATGGAGAAGTGGTGCCGGCTACCTAGCAACAGCTTTGTGAGTCTGTGTGAAGACCACACCTTCCACGTGCAGCTTCTTGAAGCAGCCGAGCTGGGCACTGACATTGTGGCCAGCTTGTTATACCATGACAACATCATATCTGAAAATCTGAGGGGTTTGCTGACTGGAGATCCCAGCAAAATGAACCTAAATATGGACTGGTATGTTTCCCATTGTTTTTTTTTTTTTTTTTTTTTTCCTGTGTGAAATCCTTTCTCAAAATGTTGTTATGGGGGCTCGGGAGATGGCTCATTGGTTAAAAACACTTGCTCGCAAAGTCTGACAGCGTGGGTTCAATTACCCAGCACCCGCAGAGAGCCAGGTGCCCAAAATGGTGCATGCGTCTGGAGTTCCTATGTGGCGGCAAGAGGCCATGGCACACCCATTCTCTCTCTCTCCTTACATATAGATAAATAAAAAGAAATAACAACAACAAAACCGTTGCTATGCCTAGCTGAATTTCTTGTTTTGTTTCAGGCTCCTGGAACAGGTGTTGCAAATGAATTCCTTGGAAAATATCACGCGGATGATACCGACTGTGGAGGCCATGCTGCATGTTAATGACAGTGCGGGCACTTCAGATCACCCAGGTGTCTCCCCATCCATATTTCATTTCATTAAAAATATGTTTGTTTTTTTTAACTAGCTTACAAAGTAGCAGGTTTGCTTATGGCATTCTCCTAATACATTGTTTTGGCTACTTCTCCCCCATTGCCCCCACTGTCCGTACTTAAAGGTGGTTTTACTAGAATGCATGTGTTTCTCATACTGCAGTTCAAGGCTTTTTGGAAGTTCCCAACCCAAACCTGATTTTCTACCTGCCTTGACACTGGTGTTACTTGAGGCTAAGGAGATGGCTCAGTGGTGAAAGCACTTCCTTGCAAGCCTGCCATGTAAAAAGCTGGACACAAAGTGGGCCATGTGTCTGTTATGCTAACGCCCGTACAACAATGGGAGGCAGAACCACAAGAATCTAGAAGCTTGTAGGCCTGTGAGGCTGGCACATGCAGTTGCAAAACAAGAGAGATCCTGTCTTAAAGGAAGGTGGAAGGAGAAGATGGATACCTTGCGGTTGTCCTCTGACCTCTGCATACCTTATGTCATGTGCACACACACAAACAAAAAAATTATATATATATATATATATATATATATATATATATATATATATATATATGTGTGTGTGTGTGTGTGTATGTACACACATACATCTATATCTATTTACTTGATTGCAAGTTAGCAGAGAATAAAATGAGAAAGTTTGATTTCACAGCAAAATGATTTTCAAAATTTAACTAGTTAGGCCATTTACCTTTTGTCTTTTCTGATATATTAAAATCCGTTAGAGTTGACTGCATGAGCAAGGATGAATTTTTTTGCTTCTGTGAGAATAATTTGATTAAAAAAATAAAAAGGATACACTGCTGTATGCAGAAATTTCAATTCAGATCTTTCCATTAGTATTCCAAGCACGATGCATCATGTGATACATTTCTTTTTCACATAATACCTAAATGCTGAAACTATAGGCACTCCAAATTTTGGACGACAGGCAGGCACGTAATTGGGAGGGCACTAAGTCTATAAAGAAGGTATCTTAGCATAACAAACCAAAAGGAATTTGTATAATGAAGATTATAGTCTGCTAAAATAAAATCAAAATATTATTTTTGCTATCTTAAAAGACCCAGAAATGAAATAATTATAATTTCCATCCAAAAAGAGTTTGAAATTAAACATATTCTACTTAAAAGCAGGATAATGTTTATGAAAGCCTTTTATAAACTATATAGCATTGGGCAAAGTTGAGAAAAAAATGTTGTGTGGAATAACATTGTGGATTTATCAAATCTTTCCCTAAATTGACACTCTCATATGGTATCAACTTAAAAAGCATTTTGAATGTTTTAATTGAATGGACTGTGTGATGTTTTAAATCAAATGGAGAGATGTTTATTTAGTGCATTGTGTGATCAAAGTCTGTGAAGAAACCATATTTTCTTTCAATAAACCTCAAGTTGTAGACACCTGAGGAGAATTTATCACCTAGAGCAATCTGTTACCTTGAGTTAATGGTATCATAATAAGCACAAGTCTAAATCAGATAGAAATAGATCTCAAAGATGCAATGTTTGCCAAAACTGGGAGACACATGTTTCTGACAAGGCATATGTGTTCCATGAATTTTAACCTGGAAGGCTACTCTATGTTAGTTAAACTAAAAAAGTAGGGTGTTACAAACAATGTATAAATTCTACATGTGTGCGTATGCGTGTGTTTTCTTGCAGGTCAATTAATGGAAATGTTTAAAAATGTTGAAGCCCTGAAGGAAGAATTGAGGGGAACCACAGGGATGTCCAACACACGCATCGACAAGTTGCTAGCCCTTCCTATTCCTGAGGACAGAGCTGAGGTGTGTAATCGCGATTTATACTTTCAGGAAGATTCTAAGTGTTCAAGTAGCACTTAGTATTTTTAGATACTTATCACTAAGACACTGAGAAGTTGCATGAGAATCTGGTCAACTTTTCACACAAATGGTAAAATGAGAGGTTCACCTAATTTTTGACCTTAAAAATATACAATTATTTTTAATTGATACATAATAACATGCTTACGGATATCTTGCATAATTTCATACATGTATGTGACATGTGATGATCAAATTGGAGATTACCATTAACATCTCTTTGTGACTGGAACTTTGCATTCTTCTCTAGCTCTTTACAAAATATGCAGTTGCTTGTTGAGTCTGGGTGTGAGCATCTGTGAGGCCAAAGTTGGAGTGTTGCTGGGGAATTCAAAGCCAGAATAGGCTACAATGTGAGACCCTTACTCAAATAGCATTTTATCTATATCTATCTATCTTACCTATATCAACTGTGTATACAGATGTATATGTACATTATATATGTATACATACATACATATGGACAATAGCATGTCAACTATCTTTGTGTAGAAGACTAGAACTATCCTATCCAACTGTGTATCACTACTCATTACCTAGCATCCCTTTGCTTACCCTCCACATTACCCTCCTTAGCAAGAGGCCTAATTCTTTTATTTTTCAAGGTAGGGTCTTGCTCTAGCCCATTCTCACCTGGAATTCACTATGTAGTCTCAGAGTGGCCTTGAACTCATGGCAATCCTCCTACCTCTGCTTCCTGAGTGCTGGGATTAAAGGCGTGCGCCACTATGCGCAGTCTCTAATTTCTTTTTTAAATAACTTTAATGAGTTATGTATCAGGTTATATAAGGAGAAAACTCGTTTACCACTCCTGTTTTTTTTTTTTATTGGTTTACTCTTTTCTGGTGGGGATACTGTGGAAGTACTCTGAGCTATGCATATGTTAAGTATAAATTCTACTATTATACTGTCTCCCAGTCTTTTTGTTGCTGTTGTTGTTCTTTTTTTTTTCATTTATTTATTTGAGAGAGACAGAGAGAGAATGGGCGTGCCAGTGCTTCCAGCCACTGCAAATGAACTCCAGATGCATGTGCCCCCTTGTGCATCTGGCTAATGTGGGACCTGGGGAATAAAGTCTAGAACTGGGGTCCTTAGGCTTCACAGGCAAGCGCCTAACCGCTAAGCCGTCTCTCCAGCCCTCTTTGTTTTTTTGTTTGTTTGTGTATTCATTGATTTACCCTTGGTCTTGCATATGCTAGGCAAGGACTCTACACTGAGCTATATCCCTAGATCTTGCTTTGTTGAGATAGAGCCTTATTATGTAGTTCTAGCTGGCCTTGAAATATACGTTGCCAAGGCTAGTCTCATTAGTCTTCCTAACTCAGAAGAAATATAATTCTTGAGTAAATATAGAAGAGATATTCTGAGATCTTTATTTTCTTACTTTCTAAATTTTGGGGAGGGGATTAAACCAAGGGTCTTATGCACGCTATACAAGTGCTCTAACACTAAACTACATCCTCATACCAACAAGAGAAACAATATTATTGTATTTCTTTCCTTTTATACATGTTTATCCTTCTTCCTGACTCTGCTATCTTCTTTATTTTACCCATAGATGTCTTTCTTTTTTAAAAAAAATTATTTATTTATTTAGGAGGAAAGAGGGAGAGAATGTGAATATGGGTGTACCAGGGCCTCCTGGCCCTGCAAACTACAGACATACATACCAATTTGTGCACCTGGCTCTATCTGTGTACTGGGCAATCAAACCCGGTCCATTTCAGCAGGCTTTGCAAGCATGCTCCTTTAACAGATAAGCTATCACCCCAACCCTTTTTTCTTTTCTTTCTTCTCTCTCTCTCTTTGTCTTTTCTTTTGTCAGGGTTTCTCCTTAGCCCAGGCTAACCTGGAATTTATTATACTTCAGGCTGGCCTGGAACTTGCATGATCCTCCTACCTCTGACTCCTTAGTGCTAGGAAAGGCATGAGCTACCACACCTGGCTTTTCTTAAATAAATGGTGCTATCATAACTGTCTTCAGTACTGTAATCAAATTATGTGATATCTTATAAGGTAACTAACATCAAAATTCAATAGCCTAGACAGGGGTCATTTACTCTTGCAACTAAAGATGTATACTCACTTTACTTTTTAAAAGACTCCATACAATCTTAGTATGTATAATAAAGATGGCCAGTAGAACTATGGATAGGTTTGTGGCTGTAGTAAATATTTTTTTTAATCACGGCAATAAATAATATTTTCTCTTAGGCTGATAATAGGGTTTTCCACTCAGAATGCCTTATCTTTTATCCCTCTTCCAAGTCTATTGTCTGGAAGTGTCATAGAAATTTTGCAAAAGAGCTGCAGAGTTTAAGGCCTCGTCTTCTCAAAACTTACATGTGACAGAGCGTGTCATTTCCAGACACAGCCCTGTTATTCTCCAAAATTAGATAAAGTTCCTAACGAGCCTTGAAAGCTTCCTCTGGAAGATACTTAAGTTCTTGGTGTCATTTGAATTGGTTCCCCCATACAGAAATTAAAACTTTTCCTTCACTTTTCTTCCTCTTTTACTGGCCAGTGGTGTTCACTCACCTTTTTCTTCTGAGCTTGTTTTGTGCTTGTTTGATCCTGAAAATGTCACTTTTTAAATCAGGAGGCTCATCTTAATACACAAAAATATATAAATAAATGCTGTATTCTCTACCTTTAAAAGGTTTCTACAACTTTGGATTTCATAGCTTTCCCCACTATTTCTATTTAGTAGCAGTAAATGTGACACTTTCCCATTCCCGCCCTTTCCTTTTGTATATTGGGGTGTACACATTACTGTTCAGGATCCTTTCCTCTTCTGTGTCAGGGTGCACACATTACAGGGTGCGTGGCTCACATAAGTGTGCAATTGTGAGCCGTTCTCTTTTGCAAATCACTGCTTTACGCTTCAGACACTATAGAGTATATGTTGCAAGACTGCAACTCGGTGATTATCCAAATAACATGTAACTTGAATTTAAGTCAGAGAAAATATTTAAAATTAGCACAAGGCTTAAACTACTCATCTCACCAATCTGTTTCCCCTGGTTTCTCACCCAGTTTAAATAAGGGAAACATTCTAGATCCCGACTTGTCTCTTTTCCACATTTCATTTCTAATGCTTTCCATGGACCGGTAGGTTGCCCGTATTTTTATTAATAGAACTTAGACCCTTATAAAATATTATTTGCTCCCTGAAGAAATAGTCATATTTTAAAATGTGGAGCACACAGATGACAGTAAAATGATTGGCAGCTAAAATATTTTTCTTTCTTCACCGGGCAGATTATTTCTCAGATATTCTGGATGTATTCGTGTGATGGCAACATCACTAATGCAGAGCTGGAAGACGTAATGAAGGAATTCTGCAGCCTCTCTCTTCCAGAGAGATCCCACCAGTCTTACCTCATTGGGCTCACTCTTTTGCACTACTTGGACATTTACAACTTCACGTACAAGGCAAGTCCCTATTGACAAGCAAGTTTATATGTTTTACACACAGTGCAACTTCGTATTGCTGAGTATATTACATGTTGGTTTAGTGTAAAAGTATTTCATCACACTTACATGTTCTCCGATACTGTAAGGGATTAAACCCAAATAAGGCCTTTATTAACGATAATATATTGTAAATGTATCCATTTTATCAATGAGGAAACTACTATTATTGCTTTAATAACTCTGCTTATGTATCTGAAAATAGGAAATAAACATGCATTATTATAGTTTGAAATGTGTCTTAATCATTTTTATAATGATCACCCAAATTAGGTAAGATAAAAATAAAAATTAAAAAAGTTTTTAGAGTAAAAAAATGTAGTTGTTTTTTGAGGTATTCACTGAAAATAAAGTGTTTTAGTTTCCTTCCTCACTTCATTTAGTACAACATTTTTTTTTCATACATGCTGTAACATGTATCAGTCTTCTACTTTTTATGTTTCCAAGTAATGCTTCTTTTAAAAATATACATTTTTGTGCAGTTACCTGGATTGTTTTTTTCTTTAGGCTTTTGTAAATGGAGCTGTTATGAATGTTCACACAGAAACCTGGTGCGGGCCCATGTTTTCACTTTGCTTGAGTAAATACATAAAGGAATGGGATTGAAGGGTTCTGTGGTAAATTTATGTTCAACTGTGTGGGAAACTTTCAAAATGCTTTCCATAGTGGCTCTACCTCTTTGTATTCTTACCAACAATGCATGAGGTCTCGGTTTCTCCACATACATCATTCATTTTTACTCTCTCTCTGTTAGGTGTTTTTCCCTAGCAAAGATCAAAAGCCAGTAGAAAAGATGATGGAACTCTTCCTAAGGCTGAAAGAGATTCTCAATCAGCTGGCTTCCGGCACACATCCGCTGCTAGACAAAATGAGATCCCTGAGACAAATGCATCTGCCCAGAAGTGTTCCATTAACACAGGTAGGAAAAGTCGCTCAGTGATGTTCTTGCTGAAAAATTCTTCCTGTCATAGTGACTTTTATTTAAGATTAGATACAATAAATTCAGCTACCAATTCAGTACTTAAAAAAAAAAAAAACTCACTTAGAAGAAATCACTCCTAGACTAGCAACATTATTTGGTACTTAAATTGGTGAAGTTTATCTTTCTGTATTTACATCTGGGATATTTGCCATAACAGAATTATGAAAATTATGAGTGTTGTAAGTATAATTACTTTTTCTTTATATTGTGTTTTCTGTAGCACCGTTGCTCAGGTAATGTGTTTCAGTCTGGGATTTCTGTCTCACAGGCAATGTACAAAACCAGCCGCATAAACACACCCGTGGGCTCATTTAGCACCATCTCGCAAGCCCTGTGCTCCCAAGGGATTACTACTGACTACCTAACTTCCATGCTGCCCTCTTCCCACAAGTCCAAAGGCAACCACACCAAAGATTTTTTAACTCACAAATTAACTAAAAAGCAAATTGCTGAAAAATATGGAATTCCCTTATATGCCAGTGAGTATGCTCGGAATAAGCAAGATAATTATTCATAATGAGAATTAAGAGCTTTTCATATTCTATCATAGTTTTGCATGATGTATGAAGTATTGATTTTACCCAAGAATAAAAATAGAAAACAGTACTTGCTTCATGTCAAGCATGTTCTTTATGTGAACTCATGCTTTCTTCACAACAGCCCCATGAGGTAAGGTCTAGCCTAGTCTAAGTTATAGGAAGAAAGACATAAAAAAGTGGAGGGACTTGGTCAAGATCACTCAGCTTGGAAATCCCAAAGCTACTGGGTTCTCTAACCCACCCACTGGATAGTCATGTATCACTCAGTGGTGGGGACGTGTTCTGAGAAACGCATCATTAGATGATTTTGTCATTGGGTGAACATTGTGGAACGACCGAGTAGACATCCAGAGAGGAAGAGTACTGCCACATCATAGGTGCTGTGATTGTGTGGGACTCTGTCACATAAGCAGTCTGTCTGTCACATAAGCACCACAGTGCAGGATAGGTCTGCACTTAGCACTTCTCAGCCATAACAATGCTTTCTTTGCCAATAGATAAAACAAAAACTTGTCTTAAATTTATTTGGGTCAATATTTTTTCCTAACTTCCCAGCATTAGAGATTCATATCACATGTGATAGGGCTGTATGAAACAGACAGCAGTGCTGTAAACATTTAGCAGCACATCAAAGCCATTTACTTGATCTATAAACGTTGAGATGCAAAATGTGATCAGTGGAGCTCTCCTAAAGAATATATGGATGTTGCGTGTAGCAATTGGATCCGCTCATTTCTTCCTCTCTATTCATTCCATAAACATCTATTGAATAGCTCTCAGGTATTTGGTACTATCCCACTGGTTATCTATCTATCTATCTATCTATCTATCTATCTATCTATCTATCATCATCATCATCATCATCTATGTATCAATCATCTATCTATGTATCTATCATCTATGTATCTATCAATCATCTAACATCTATCATCTATCTATCTATCATTTATCATCTATCCATCTATATAACTATCTATCTAGCTATCTATCTATCATCTATCTATGTCTCAATCATCTAACATCTATCTATCTATCTATCTATCTATCTATCTATCTATCTATCTATCTATCTATCTAATCCATCTATCTGAATGGTAAAATGAATCTATTGGATACAATTCTCAAATATTATTTCCAGTCTATCTTCTCTTGGCAAAATGCCTTCATTTATTCTGGGTTTGCCTTTTGGGTTAAACATTCATACATAAAAAGATATCTTTTTACAATAATACCAAATACTGCATATCTGTTGGAATTGGAAGTGTTAAGGTATATGTTTGGGCCTATGATAATAATAATCACTATCAAAAAGAAATAGATTTGAAATTAATGATTATTTTTGCTTTCTTTAATCATACTTATTAATGCATACTAGTTTTGCATTTAAAGGATTTATTAAATTATTTTGTTTCACTTTTTATTTTCAGCACCATTTTGCTTCTCCCTTTATAAGGACATTATTAACATGCCTGCTGGACCTGTAATTTGGGCTTTCTTGAAACCAATGTTGTTGGGAAAGATTTTATATGCACCACATAACCCAGTTACACAGGCCATTATGGAAAAGGTTTGACTATTCAATAACTTAGTATTTTTTCTTTGCGTATTAAGCTTTTATAAAGTAGTCAATTTCCAAGTTTATGTTAGCTCACTCTGATTTCTTTGTGTCTTTCTATTCTTATTATTTCCCTTGGCTTTCTTAAGCTCTTAATAATTCTCTCTTTGGCTCCAGATATTTAAGAGTAGTACGGGGCATATAGATTGCATTGGGCAGTAGCTGTTTGAGGAGACATGAACCACCTTAACACTTGAGAATGAGGTTGGTACATAGGAAACATTGTCTCAAATTACATATATATATATCCTTTTAAAACTATGGAATGAAAGTGAAAAAAATTCTGCTTGAACATTATTTGACTATCAGACTATAGCTTATGAGAAACCAGTATCTATTCAGGATGATGTAAAATGAATGGTGGTCAACACAACATGATGATTTTTGCTTTGAATGTTTGCTGTTTAATACCTTATTTGCTTTACTGCCAATACACTTCAGAATGTTTCACAAGAATAATGTCATGCTTGCCTTCTCAGGGCAGGTTTCCCTCCCTTTCTGTGACTGGCTTTTACCTCTCCTCTTTCTGTTCTCTTAACTCTTCAGGTAAATTAATGTACAGACACATTCAAATATGCATCTTTCATTTAACTCATTATAGGTTACTATGTTATATGCGCATTTATATGCAGACTTCTTTGATCATCATTTGCATTAGTAAAATGTGATTGTGTTACAATATTGTTCTATACATTGCTTTTTTAGAGAGACAGAGCAAAAGTGAGAGAGAGAGAGAGAGAGAGACAGAGAATTGGTGTGCCAGGGCCTCAGCCACTGAAATAAATGCTTGCGCCCCCTAGCGGACATGTGTGACCTTGAACTTGCCTCACTTTTGTGTGTCTGGCTTATGTGGGTCATAGAGAGTGGAACATGGGTCCTTAGGCTTCACAGGCAAGTGCCTTAACTGCTAAGCCATCTCTCCAACCCTATGTATTGCTACACATTGCTTTTTTTTTTTTTTTTTTTTTTTTGGTTTTTCGAGGTAGGGTCTCACTCTAGTTCAGGCTGACCTGGAATTCACTATGTCATCTCAGGGTGGCCTCGAACTCATGGCAATCCTCTTACCTCTGCCTCCCAAGTGCTGGGATTAAAGGCGTGCGCCACCACGCCCGGCCACATTGCTTTTTTTAACATAAAAATACAATCTGAAAATTCTCTTAACTCAATAAGAATAGTTTAACTCACTCTTTCTTGTTGTTGAGGCAGGGTCTCATTCTAGCCCAGGCTGACCTAGAACTCCCTCTGTAGCCCAGGATGGCCTTAAACTTGCAATTATCATTATATCTCAGCCTTCTGAGTACTGGGATTAAAGTCATGAAGTCATAAAGTCCATGCCTACCTTTAACTCATTCTTTTTAAAGATTGTAAATATTTTTATAACACTGAATTGGCCTATCCTGTTCTCAGTTATTGAGCATTTATTTTGTCTTCAGTGTTTGTTTTTGCACTAATGTAAACAATATGGCCACCAATATACTTGTGCATATAATTTTATATAGTAGTATTTTATTTCAGTGAGATTGGTGTTCAGGTTTGGGAAATGAAGGATTTTTTTTCATTGATTTGAGACAAGGCCTTACTAGGTAACACCCAGGCTGGCCTTGAACTCTCAGGCCTACAGTCTATAAGATGCTGGCCTTTCACCTCCATGCCCAACTGTATTTTATTTTATTGGCTTTTGTCACATTGCTTCTGAAGAGGAGTGTAGTGGATATTTCCACCAACAGTATGTGAAAACGCTCTTACTACTTGGCACGCTAACATACAGAATTCATCAATGGGCTAGAGAGATGTCTCAGCAGTTAAGGCACTTGCTTGCAAAGCTTGGTGGCCTGGGTTTAACTCCCCAGTACCCATATAAAGCCAATTGTACAAAGTGGCACATGCGTCTGGAGTTCATTTGCAGTGACAAGAGGCTGTGGTATGCTCATTCTCTCTCTCTCTTTTCCTCTCCTTCTTCCTCTCCTTGCAAATAAATGAATAAAATATTTTTTAAAGTATAAAAATATTTCATCAGACAGAATTATCTGCCCCCTATGTCCTAGAACATATATGCTTGTTAGGAATAAAGTGACATGTGTCATTGGTAAAAATGAAAACTTATGAGAAACCCAGAAGATAGGTTGGCATTTTGTTTTTAAATTTACTGTAGATATGAAGCAAGCCCTAATTTTTTCAGAATTTCTTTACAGATTTTTTATAAATGATTTTAACCCTCATAAAAGCTGTTACTTAAAACCTTTGACTACAGGGATGGAGAGATGGCTTAATGATTAAGGTACTTGCCTTCAAAGCCTAAGGACTCAGGCTCATTTCTCTAGTACCTATGTAAGCCAGATGCACAAGGTGGCACATGGCATCTGGAGTTTATTCACAGTGGTTAGAGGCCCTGGAATTCCCATTCATTGTCTCTTTATTTTTTCTCTCTATCTGCCCCACTCTCTCAAATTAATAACTAAAATAAAATTTAAGAAGTCTAAAAACCTTGACTACATAGAAAATTTCTGACAGCATTTTTTTTGCTAAGTCTACCTTTAGTACTATTTATTTTAATTAGATTATAAAATAATCTTACCATTTTAAAATATGTGAAAAATACTAATGGATCACATCTCTTTTTTTCTGTATTGTTAAGTCCAATGTAACTCTGAGGCAGCTGGCAGAATTAAGAGAAAAATCTCAAGAATGGATAGATAAGTCACCAATTTTCATGAATTCCTTTCATCTGCTGAACCAGACAATCCCCATGCTCCAGGTATGAGATCATTTGGTCATTCATCTTAGTAGGAATTATAATTCTTTGAGGTTTTAATCACCTTTTATGAGAAGATAGTAACTTGGCATCCATATTCAACAAATTATGATAACCTCTGCTCCAGAGATGGAGTTCTGAGACAGGACGACTAATTCTTCATTCACATTCATAACCACCCTCCCCTCCTGTTCTGTCGTCCTCTCTGTAATTCAGAGATAAGACATCTTACAAATTGGTCTGTGACTTGTGTTATATATCAATTTTTCAAACAAAAATAAAATACTATAAAATTCTTGAGTTATTTGTTTGGCTTCTTTAAATTATGCTTTGCTAACATTATACTTTTCTGTACATCATTAAACTTGGGGAATTTTTAGTTGAAACATATTACATATGTGATACCAAACTCCAAATTCATTTTAACAATATGTGCATAAGGCATTCTCATTAAAATTGTTAGGTAAGTGTCTTAAATTCAAGTCCATGTAAAGAAGCAAAGGATGTTATATCTGAAAAAAGTGTTCTAATAAATTGACTCCTTTAAAATGTAATCTCCTCTCACATACTTCTGATGTTCACTGTGGTGGACTTAAAGATTTGGCATCTCAACTCAAACACAGTGCACATTCGCATGAAAAGTATAATTTACCCTTCATGTAAAAAGGTGGAGGCTTTTCTGAAGGTACTGGAAATAATGTAGGGAAATGATCCTATCACTGCAGAGTTCTTGACAAGTAGAGACCAAGCATCAGAGCCCTCCCAGCTATCGATGGGAGAAAAGGAAAGTGTTAGGAATTATGGAAACCTAGGAGATGCTAGAAGGAATGGCTCGCATGGCTCTTTGGAAGTGGAAGAGTCCCTAGATTTGACAAAACCAGGGACCTTCTTTAGGATCCTGTGAGGGGAACTAAACAGGGATGAAAGATTTGTATCGTACAAGGTCTTCAGGAAAATTATACCCCAAACCTGCTTTCCTCAGTGTTTGTTTTGATTTACAGCTAGTGGTTAGGTACAATTACAACTGAATTTGAAAATAAATGACAAGATCAAATCCAAAATAGGTATTTAATATATCATATAAATATAAAATGGAGTAAACTTTTTTTGTCAGGCATCTTCCTTATGGTTTACTATTCAGTTTTGATTCTAAGTTTAACCACAAAGTAGATAACAAAATCTTTGTGAATAGGATATTATTGCCAAATTTGTTGTCCTAAATTGTCCTTTCTTCTAAAACTTTCTGTCTGTAAAAAGAGAAATAAAGCCCCAAATTTTATTATGTTAGAGAAATTTTTGTTAGCCCAAACACTGAATTAACAAAGGGCATTACTGCTCCAAAGTGCAGTAATTAGCTAGAATCTCTGTGACTATTTTATAGGGATCCTCATCTCTCTCATGAAAGTATTTTTATTCTGCCCTAGAAATAGAAGAGAATTGGTACTCTCCATTACTGAGGAATGACTTAGACCCATCACCAGACCGGGCATAAGAGTACAATGCTTGTTGAGCCATGAGACTCTGGGTTTAGTCACTAGCAATCTCCTCACCAAAGAGAAATAATGTGGTTGAAAAATAAATGAGAGGGCTGCTGAGATGGATCAACAGTTATCATACTTGCTTGCAAGGCCTGCCAGCCTGGGTTCAATTCCCAGTACCCACTTAAAGCTAGATGCACAGTGTTGCACGTGTCTGGAGTTTGTTTGCAGCAGCAAGAAGCTCTGGCACGCCCATACTCACTCTCTCTCTCTGCTTGCAAAAAAATAAATAACATTTTAAGGGGGGAAAAAAAGGAAAAATAGGGACTGGAGAAATGGCTTGGCAGTTAAGGCACTTGCCTGCAAAGCCTAACAGCCTGGCTTTGATTCTCTAGTATCTACATAAAGCCAGATGCTCAAAGTAGCTGATTCATCTGGAGTTTGTTTGCAGTGGCTAGAGACCCTAGCATGCCCATTCGTTCTCTTTCTGTTCCAGATAACTGTATTAAAAATAATAATGAATAAGGAAGAAAAATAAGTGAGAATTCAAGTTAGAAACTATATGACAATGTCTAGCACATAGTATGAAGAGCTAATAACAACTTCTACGGTGATAATAGTTATAGCACCTAGTTTGAAACTAGCAATAATGTCCTTCATCATTTAAAGTAATTATTATTAACTTTTAATTTTTATCATTTCTATGGTTATAGAAATTAAAGTCTATATTAATTTATTTTCTATATTCATGTAGTTATACTTTTTCACAGCACAGAACAGCATCACAATATCATCCATTGCCTTTTCTGACAAGTTCCCCATATTTCACAGAAAGCTAGTCAAGAGCCAGCCAGGCGGGATGCTGGCTAAAACACTCACACACGGGATGACTAGAATACAAACCACCTGCTAGGTAAAACTCTGTGTAGTCATTGTGAGTACCAACATTTGCTTTCATTTGCCTCAGGAGCATGCAATTCAACCATGAACCACATTATTTACTGTATATACTTTAACAGAAATGATATAATAGCAATGAGGAAAACTCTGTTAAATGTATAATTTCCTAATGTTGAGAATGATGGTCCTCTGGGGGCACTTTTGAGAAATTTGACCAATTTGTGTCACAGTCAAAAGCCCAGCCTTTCATGTTGTTGTCTGTCACCCAGCTCACATCAGTTTTTAAAGGATTTGCATGCAAGTATTTGCAAGGTGGTGCTTGCATAATGCCATCATGGTTACTTCACGGCACTGTGGTTGCAATTTGAGTGACAATGATTAAACGTGTTTCCTTCTTGCACTGAAACTGATGTCTGTTGTTAATTCTTAGAATACTCTAAGAAACCCCTTTGTGCAAGTGTTTGTGAAATTTTCCGTGGGACTCGATGCTGTTGAGCTCCTCAAACAGATAGATGACCTGGGTGAGTATGGCTGCATGGAGCTCTGCCCATCACAGCAGGCAGACAGGAGACACTGCCCTGCCCTGCATGAGCAGTTCCTTCTGTGCATAGTTTCTCTCAAGAAGAACAAAACCTCGAAGATATATATATATATATATATATATATATATCTTCGAGGTTTTGTATATATATATATATCTTCTGTGTTAATTAGAAGTAGTAATGATTAATTTAACACTCCCTAGTCACAGTTAGTTTCAATAATCATACAGCAATATACTCAAATGTAAATGCAGCCATTACCTCAATCATAGGTAGGCAGATAGACATAACATTTGTTTAAATGGCTTTTTTCTCAATAACTTGATGAGAAGTCCATACATACACAGGAGGACGAAATGATTTATTTATTTATTTTTTTGGTGACATTTAACATTTTGATCTCCACTGGCCTCTGTATTACTTGACTAACCCGGAATGTAATTGGAAGAGGTTAGGGTTAGAAAGCACAAAAGACAGGCAAATGTTGGAGAGTGAAGAGAAAATAAATCAGTATTCCAGGGTGGGTCTTCCTCTCATGGTCATTTAAAAGGAGCAGACTGGAGGCTCAAAGGAAGCTGTCTGAACTTAAGCTTTCCCTCTGCTCCATTCCCACTTTCAACCTAAAGGATGCAAGGCATCTAATTGAGGCTGTGTCTGATTCACGGTTGCTATGCAACCACGGGGATGAGGAAGGGATTGAGAGCATCAAAATTTTGCAGCAGCAGAGCAAATGCTCCTCCTCATTCCTGGCATCTCTGGGACATAAATGATTTAGGTAGTAAGCCAGTGGAGAGCAATTATGTCTGTTTGTACATAGCTGTATGGTATATAATTGTATGCATTGTATGTTAGTTGATCCAATTTGGGTAAAGAAAGACTAAGGAGATTATTTTCTAAAAGTATCATTTGGGTAATTGACGAGTTGATAAAAATATCAGGGATCAAATATGAAGTTCTTATATACATTTTGTCCTTCCTGACTTTTAAAATAGGACATGAGGCTTAGAATTTAAATTTAATTCACGATAAATATAATAGTGAGCATTGCATGCTTGAGGCCCTGGGTCTGAGTGTCAAAACGAAGAAAGAAAACAAGGGAGAAAGAAAGAAAGAATGTGAGGAAGGAAGGAGGGAGAGAGGAAAGGAAGAAGGAAGGAATTGGAAGAGGTTAGGGTTAGAAAGCACAAAAGACAGGCAAATGTTGGAGAGTGAAGAGAAAATAAATCAGTATTCCAGGGTGGGTCTTCCTCTCATGGTCATTTAAAAGGAGCAGACTGGAGGCTCAAAGGAAGCTGTCTGAACTTAAGCTTTCCCTCTGCTCCATTCCCACTTTCAACCTAAAGGATGCAAGGCATCTAATTGAGGCTGTGTCTGATTCACGGTTGCTATGCAACCACGGGGATGAGGAAGGGATTGAGAGCATCAAAATTTTGCAGCAGCAGAGCAAATGCTCCTCCTCATTCCTGGCATCTCTGGGACATAAATGATTTAGGTAGTAAGCCAGTGGAGAGCAATTATGTCTGTTTGTACATAGCTGTATGGTATATAATTGTATGCATTGTATGTTAGTTGATCCAATTTGGGTAAAGAAAGACTAAGGAGATTATTTTCTAAAAGTATCATTTGGGTAATTGACGAGTTGATAAAAATATCAGGGATCAAATATGAAGTTCTTATATACATTTTGTCCTTCCTGACTTTTAAAATAGGACATGAGGCTTAGAATTTAAATTTAATTCACGATAAATATAATAGTGAGCATTGCATGCTTGAGGCCCTGGGTCTGAGTGTCAAAACGAAGAAAGAAAACAAGGGAGAAAGAAAGAAAGAATGTGAGGAAGGAAGGAGGGAGAGAGGAAAGGAAGAAGGAAGGAAGGAAGGAAGGAAGAAAGGAAGAAAAGAAAACACCAATGAGACTTGCATTATAATTACATATAAAACTCAGTATGTAAGGACAGGATTTGAACTTGGGTGGTACAGCTGACCCCCACATGAAAAGCATTTCTTTGATTCTGTCTAGCAGCACGTCTAAAGAACCCTTCAGAGTCCTTCCCATGGTTGCTGGAAGCCACTATTCCCTCTCCCTCCAGCCTCCATCAAGTAAAAGATTTCATTTTAAATTATAATGAGAAATATACTTAAGAAGTTGCCCTCTGTGAGGAACTGTTATTTTGGATAATGTTAACAATACGTTTTATTTTGAGAGGATTGTAATACTCTCAGCTTTCTCCGTATTCATGATGATCAAGTTAGCAAAACTTAATTGGCTGAATGATTTGTTAAATAGCAATTTCATATTTGCCCTTTGATCCTGTTGATTCACTCACAATGAATCATGAAATTGAGTAATTACCTGAAATTAAATCTTGATCAGTTTGTTTAGATTAACACAGATGTCATGGATAGAGATGAGTTACATGATTGTATTATTTATTTATTACTGTGGTATTAAGAGGCAAATATAAGTGCTTGTGCTTTCTAGGCAAGTACTGTAAAACTGAGCTATAATTTCAGAACACAGAAGAATTCTCCATCAACATTAGAGAGTCTCATTCTATGGAGTATAGATACTGAAGTATAAAATGATTCCATAGCACAGCTTCATGAGGACGATGGAATAACTTATTTCTTCTTTGTACTCAACTTGTATGCTCTTATTCCTTGTCCAAAGGAGATATTTTTCAGCTTATTTAAAAATATTATATTTAGTTATATTTTCTTATTTAATATATGCATTAAAAATGTATTCGTTATTTGTTCTTCGTTATTTGAACTATAGCAGAATATAGGTTTGAATTATCTTATATTCTTCCTGAAGTTCAACTCTATTTGTAAGTAGCTTAACACTTGCTACAAAGGCTAAAGAATTGGACACATTTTTCTACCTGTAGAATCCTAGATACTTTAAGAATACTCTACAGCATGTTTAATATTTACTATTCTCCTCAAATCAGTATTTTGTCTGTTATTACAATAAAGATGATGGTATGTTTTTCTCTTTTGCCTCGCTTCTTTAGACATTCTCAGGCTGAAACTGGAGAACAACATTGACATCATTGACCAGCTTAACACACTGTCTTCCCTGACGGTGAACATTTCCTCGTGTGTATTATATGACCGTATACAGGCAGCAGGCACCATAGATGAAATGGAGATGGAGGCTGAAAGGCTCTACAAAAGCAATGAGCTCTTTGGAAGTAAGTGTTGTTATGTTAGGATTCAAGCTTCTCTTTGTGCTAAAATTGGCCAAATTCTTTCCTTGCCTCTTTCATTCAGAGCTCAGAAAAGTAGTCCAGAGATCATTATCTTTTCTGATGTCCATACAAATGGGAACCTTTCATGTAGGGAGCCAGCTGTATTGCCTGAGCACAAGGAACCTTCAGCACATGTCTCATCTCAAGGGCACAGTTAAAATTAAGAATGACAAGTATTACTAGCTAAAAGGTAAAGTCAAGTCCACCCTCATAACCAGTCAAGACAATTCCTTTTAAAGTAGGGTGGTATTTTCTTTGGTAATTTTAATAAGTGGCTGAAAGTGTTCTATTTAATTTAGCTATTTAGCTTGCGATTATAACTACTGTTTTGATCTGTGAGATTGATGCCTCTTTTTAGTCATCTTTTCTGTAAATCAGGAGCTTGCATCTACTGCTGCATCTCTAACTCAACTCACTGGCTGTTGTTCATGTCCCCTCCGAACGACGAGTAATGTCTCCCATAAAGTAACCTTTCTGCTGTTGTTGCTGTTTTATTTGTAGGTGTTATTTTTAAGCTTCCGTCTAACAGAAGCCAGCACCGAGGCTACGACTCTGAAAATGTCTTTCTACCTCCTGTTGTAAAGTACACCATCCGTATGAGTCTGAAGACCGCCCAGACTACCAAAAGCCTAAGAACCAAGATTTGGGCTCCGGGACCCCACAATTCTCCATCACACAACCAGATCTACAGCAGGGCTTTCATCTACTTACAGGACAGCATTGAAAGAGCAATCATTGAGTTGCAAACAGGAAGGAACTCCCAGGACGTTGCTGTGCAGGTGCAAGCTGTTCCTTATCCCTGCTTCATGAAGGACAAGTAAGTCTGCACTCTTGCTCATCTTGTTAGTGATGTGCCACACTTTTATCACATGCTTACAACCTACTGTGCTGGCACATACCTGCATGTTTCCTGAAGAATGAAAGAAGCACTACCCTGCATTCCTCAAAAGGCCCTGTGTATGAATTTACTCTTTGTCACATACACAACACTTCCCCATTTATTGCTTCAGTTACTCTGCCCGGCAAATGTCACGGAGTTAAAGGAGAGCACATACTATTGTCTATACTTTCCAGATAAAACAATTCCAGAAAGTATGAGTAACTTGACCAAAAACTATAGCTGATTCGACACCAGGCCTCCTCATGACAAGACCAACATTTTGCAAGAGTAGACCAAATTTAAAATATACAATCACTTGGAAGAAACGCTACAGGAGACTTTTGACTAGTCAATGAGGGCCTTTGCTAAGTCTGGAGCCATTAGCTGCATGAAAGCTGGACTTACTTCACGATGAAATTTATTCAAGAAATGTGTTATCAATGCTGACCCAGGCCAGTTCCTCAGGAAGCAAAGGACCTTGCCACAGCTCCCATGACTCCCCCACTAGGAAGCATCCATCTCCATGTAACTGATTCATTTCTGTATGCCCAAGTGACAGGGAATGATAGTGATATCATAGCCCATTAAGAGTTACATTTTTCTCAGGGATCTTGGAGGTAGTTCTTTATCCTTGAGGATCAAAAGGGATTGGCCTTGAGACTTTTCTTCAAAGGAAGACTTTGGAATAGTCAGAGGTGCAAAACAGATCAAGGCAGAGTTTCGTTGAGAACAACTGCGCTTGCCAGTTGCTTCTTTCTGACAGGGCTGTGGCTGTCAGAAGCTCAACTCCCTCAGCCACTAGCAGCTTTAGCATCTGGGACGATGTTCAAACAGCCAAGTTGCTGGCCCATTGCCATATACAAGCAATCTGTAGCTTATGGGTGGTGCCCAGGAATCTGCATTTGAATAAGATTTTTTGGTGTTTCTGATTCATGGGCAGCTTTGAGAACAACTGAGTTTGAACATTCATCCACTGCAGGCTGGCCACTCAGGAACACACTTGGGAATTGATGAGATCTTCCAAGGTTCCTCTAGTTTAGCACATCAATTAAAAAAAAAAAGAAGACATTTCTACACCACTTATGTGACCTCCTTTTGGAGTTAATTGAGGGATTCAAGTTCCTTGCATTTTAAGTCAAATGCTTTGTATCTTATATAATTTTATTTTGAAAAAAATTAGTTTATTAATAACTGTGTACTTCTGTAAGGTAGATGAATAAGGTCATTTGAGAAGCTGTAATGTTTAGATAGGTAAACTAGCCATCACCTAATTTTAAATCTGTCTCTTAGATTAAAATTTAGCTTAGATAGATGAGTTTTGATCTGGTAATTATACCTATAGGTTAATATATACTTTCCAGTCAGGATATAGCCAAGCATAATTTAAACAATATGGCCATTTGTTTGAACTATCCAAAGCTTTCCTTTCAGTCCAGTACCATTATGGACAGAAAATGACACCTCACTGCTGTGTCAGCATTCCACTTCATAAATCATAGGGCAATAGTAGCATATCCTAATGAGACTGTAACCTCAATATAAAGGGGAGTGTTTGTTTATCCATCACAACCTGCTGGGTGGCATTCATTCTGCTCACTGGATCCTTTTGTTTTTGTTCTACAGCTTTCTAACCAGTGTCTCCTACTCTCTTCCAATTGTGCTCATGGTTGCCTGGGTTGTATTTATAGCAGCTTTTGTGAAAAAGCTTGTTTATGAGAAAGATCTCCGGCTTCATGAGGTATGTTGAAGATATTTTCTTATCATGAATAAGTCCTATTCATAGAACAGTCAATTACTATGATTTTCATCCTGCGTGTGCAAACTCAGAAAGCATAACCCATGCCTTGTGAATTATATCAGAAGACAAACATTCTACAAATCACAAAGACAGTTTTACTGTTTTCACAAAAAGTGGCATTTAGTTTGTTCATTCGTTCTTTCTTTCTTTGTTTCTTTCTTTCTTTCTTTGTTTTTCTTTTTGGTTTTTCAAGTCAGGGTCTCGCTCTAGTCCAGGCTAACCTGGAGTTCACTATGTAGTCTCAGGATGGCCTCGAGCTCACAGAGATCCTACTACCTCTGCCTACAAAGTGCTGGGATTAAAGGCACATGGGACCATGCCCAACTGTGAAAACTGAGCTATTTTTCACTTGACAGTGAAACATATTATTCGAAACAGAAACAGTGAGCATAAATATGCATGTGTGTCTATATGTACATGTGTCTATATGTGAGTAAACACATGCATTTCATATTATTTTGTGTTCTTACACAATGCTCTGGCATTTTTCAAAAGCTATTTTAGTCTCTGTATGCCAACTAAAAAGATAAAACTTAAATAAAGATAATGCAGCCTTTAATTTAAAAAGAACATAATGCTCTTTGAATGCATCAGTTACAAAAATACGAAGGGATGATACAGTTATTTCTTAACTGTTTATATGAGATGCATACTTTCAGCAGTGAGCTGGTTCTGTGTGGTAGGCTTGGGGCTTTTATTTAGTAGGCATCCACTTTCAAATTGAACCATGTGACCTTGGGTCAAAGTCACCTAATGGAAAAAAAGTCAGTGAAATCTAGAGAATATGGCTTTGAGACTTCCGGTTCTGGCAGCCATGTTCCCCTGTGCCCAGTACCTAAACTCTGAGTCTCTTTATGTAGACTACGCTTAGTACGCAAATGTGTCAGGACAAAGAAGGCACTCCATTACCCTTACTATCTCTAGTTTCTCAATTTTAATATGTAGGGTTTTTATTTCCTCTTTTTAAAGCCCCTCAGATATTAGGATGAATTTGATAGGGTATGATGACTTATTTAGAAATGACTTTTCTTTCTCAGTGACATATACATTAATGTCCCATATTAAAATCAATGATGTCCTAAACTTAAAGGAATATGACATACCTGGGTAATAATGTGTTGGTGAGAGATGTGGGTATGGTATGAATATAATGTCCCCAGAGCTTCCAACTCAGCCTCTGTATTGCTCACATTTCCATCCTTTTCAAAGATCAGAAGGCTGAGTCCAGGAAGAGAAAGGTGGCCTTCCAAAGACTATGGACCTAGTTACTTACCAGGGACTTGAACCTGAGTATCTTGACCTCTAACCAATCCTTTCCCATACCATAGCTACTTTCTTGTAATAATGTAATCTTTCAAGAGCTTTTGAGAATGATGATGAGTATCTCTTAGACCTCCAGAAATCTGAAATCATTTTGTGTGTGTGTGTGTGTGTGTGTGTTTATCTGATGTATAAGTGGGTGTGCACACAGCACAGCATGCATGTGGTCAGGAGACAACCTCAGAGTGTGGGTCCTCACCTTCCACCTTGTTTGAGGCAGGGCTTCTCTTAGTGTTTGCTACTGCAGACACCAGACTAGCTGACCTGTGAGTCCTGGGATTTTTCGGATCTTGGTACATTGGGATTACACAGGTGCAGTGGGATTAGAGACCCACGCACCGCCAGGATGAGCTGCATGGGGGTCGTGGGGGTCCAAGCCCCAGTCACGAGGCTTGCACAGCAGCCACTCTTGACCTCTAAGTCATCTTCCTAGTCCCTGAAATCACTTTTCTTTTTCATATCATTATTTTATATTCAGTTAAGGTACAAAACTGCCCCTTCCCTGTGTCTCCTCTCATTCAAATTAAACCAAAAGAAAATCAATATTTTACTTCTTGCTTTCTGTAATTATTCTAAAATCTGGGCAAGAAAACCCATTTAGTTGCTATCTCAATGAAGCCATTAATCTTTGACCTTGCCATAGTGTGCCCCTCATGAATTCTGTTACCTTTGAAAATAGCACAAGTATTAATATCCAATATGATTATTTTTGAAATTAAGCCTGGAGTTTAAAAAAATTGTATTAAAATGCCCTTCAGTCATTTTTTGTTCTCCATTACTTGCTTTCAACAATTAAAATGCAATAGCTATAAAATGCTGATTTATAGCACAAGGAGAAGAGTACTGTTAAATTATTTTTGTGTGTTGTGGGCTAGCTTATTCTATTTGATCAGAAAGCTTATTCTTGGGACTTTCAGTCCTTATATATAGTTGGAGACTGAAATTTTGAGTTTTCCTTAGGTAAGGCAGGTAACCAATGATATATGTGGGTTGTTATAAAGAATTTTATAAGAATTTTCAGCCACCTGGGGCTTCATATTACACACTTAAAAAATTTCTCTCTCTCTCTCTCTCTCTCTCTCTGTGTGTGTGTGTGTACATGTGTACATGTGTTCCACATGCAAGTGTGGGGGTCAAAGCAGTTTTGGGTGCTGGTCTCATCATCACCATGTTTGAGACATGGTCTCTTTTTGTTGTACTTCGCTGCTGCGTACACCAGGATAGCTGGTCTGCGAGCTTCTGGTATTCTCTCACCTCCGCTGCTCATCTTTCCCCAGGAGAGCTAGGAATGCAGGTGCTCACTGCTGCATTGGACTTTTTTGTGCTCCGGGGATATGGACCCCCAGCCTCAGGTTTGCACAGCAAGGGCTTTTACCACAGAGCCATCTCCCCAGACTCTTAGTCCCTTTGCTTTCACGATGGACACTATCCACTCCACATGGAGTTTTGAATTTTCCTAATAGTGATCACAACATAAACCCTTTATATTATATAAAAGTAATCTATCTTAAGAGTATTTTAAAAATTAAAATCGCAACCAGGCATGGTGGCACACACCTTTAATCCCAGCACTTGGGAGGCAGAGGTAGGAGGATCTCCATGAGTTCGAGGGCACCCTGAGACTACATAGTAAAATTCCAGGTTAGCCTGAGCTAGAGTGAGACCCTACCTCAAAAAAAAAAATGATTAAAATGGAAAATGCCATTCTTTCTAATGAATTAGTCTAGACCTTCATGTTGAGTTGGATGTCAGCATTGCAGCCAAGCAAATATATGAATATTGATGACTTCTTTTTCTATATTTTTATCATCCACTGCTATGCATACACTGATCATGAATGTGGCAACATATACATCCAAAATCTTAGGGAATCTCTTTCTATGTCTGTGTTCCATGAATTCAGGTCGGCTCCGACCATTGTGCACTGAGGATTTCATGGGAACCACTGCTTATCCAATATTAATGAACTCTCTGGCACATTAGGGAGGCTTGGGACAAATGAGTCTTTGATGACAAAGCTGCATGGGACATCTGTCACTCTGAGGAGGAACCCAGGGTATCCAAGACAGCATAGACAGCCATCGTTCCCTCAGGAAGTTTGCTTTGCTAGTTACCACAAAGTAGGCAACGGCTCGAGATGATTTGTGGATGACTTACGTGATCTCACTACCCTTTTCTTTGAGGAAGGGCAGCTGTTCTCGCATGAAGGTCCAAACTTTAATACTGAAGTTTCATGTGAGAGTGTGCAATACTAAACACTTGTGGAAGCACCCAACTCAGCCTGTTTTGATAAAAAACAAAATGATCAGTCTTGAATATTTTAATAATTTTTGCTATGTATATGTGGAATGAGGGGTGTGTGTGTGTGTGTGTGTGTGTGTGTGTGTGTGTTGTATGCTGTGTGGTGTCCTGCCTCATTGCTCTTTGGCCTGTTCTTATTTAAGCCAGGGTCTCTTATTGATCAAGAGCTTGCTGATTATTCCCCCCCGCCATAAATCTCAGGTCTTGGTTCCCCCATGGAACTGGGGTTACAAATATACATGGTCACACCAAGCTGTTAATGTGGGTCCTAAGGATCAAACTCCAGTAATCTCTTAGGCCTCCTCGGGCCCTCATGCTTACGCAGAAAGTGCTCTTAACCACTGAGCCATCTCTCCAGCCCTAAACTTGAATTTTATCAGCTCTTAGGAATAGGCTCATTTTGAGTTTCAAAGCGTTCAAAAATACTGTGATAAGCATCTAATTTTAGTCCTCAAGCCTGAAAAATTATCTTTTAGCAAGTCTATGATATATATGGGTCTTATCCTGGAGTTATTAATCATTAGAGAGGAGCAACATGTTTGTACATATTACAAAAGCTTTATTTCATGACATCTATAGTTCCTAAATATATATATATATTTTTTCCAAGATAGGGTCTCACTCTAGCCCAGGCTGACCTGAAACTCACTCTATAGTCCCAGGCTGGCCTCAAACTCACAGAGGAGATCCTCCTACCTCAGCCTCCAGAGTGCTGGGATTAAAGGCATGTGCTACCATGCCTGACTAGCACCTAGATATTTGATATTCGCCTTGTTAAATATACTGACATTATCTTTTACTGTTATACATGGAAGAGGTAAAGGCTTCTTTTAAGTAGACCACATAAAATTAAGTGGCTTAGTAATGTGGATTCCATATCTGCTCCAGTTAGTTGTAATCATTGGTATCCATACATTCAGTCAAAACCCCAAGATACAAATAACACCAAGGGCAAATACCAAGGGCTTACATATCATTATCATATTGGAATCGATTAGCACTCTGGAGTTCTGCCTTTGAAGATGACACAACAATTTTCTCAAATTGGGCGGGGGACAGTTGCAAAGCATTTCTGGAATAAGAGCTAGCATCTATGCCCATACCACCCTGAATGTGCCTGATCTTGGAATAAGATCTGTAAATTTCTCTTTTTTAAAAAAATCAAAATGCAATTTTGTTTTCAATAATAGTAAATCTAGCAATTAGAGGAAATTTTCCATAGTGAATCTTTGCTCTTTTCTTCCCCTGACCCATACCCCCACTCCTATGGAAGCACAGGTGGAGGAGGGGACAGAACTGAGAAGGTAAAAGGCAGGGAGGAGAGAAGAAGGTGAGGGAGAGGGCAGAGTTAAGAGGAAGAGTCCCAGGCTTTTCCTCGGTGGTGATTAGCTTTAGGCCCACAGCTTACGTTGTTGGCAAGCAGGTATCTGTCTCCATGGTAACAACAAGAGCAGCAGAGTTTTCAAATGTGGCAAGTTGCAGTTGAAAAAAGAAACAGAAAATGAAATCTTCTATATTCACTGTTAGAGCAAAATACCCAGTGAGGCCGTTATTGTTACTGATGTTGTTTTCTTGGACAAGTTTAAGGAGGGAGCACTGGAAATTACTTATTCTTCAAAAAAAAAAAAAAAATACTAGGCCATAAAGCTGTTTGTGGAACATTTCTTGTGTCCTTTTCAAAACTGGAATATTAGGGCTGGACAAATGGCTTGGTGGATAAACATGAGGACCTCAGTTCAGAATCCAGGATGCTGGACATGATGGTGTGAATTTGTCCTACCAGTAATCCTGGGGAGGTAGACACAGGGGGATTCTTTCAGCTTACTGTCTAGCTAGTCTAGTCAAATCAAAGAGTTCTGGGCTCCATGAGAACCCAGTCCCAAAGAAGAAAGTGGCACCCCACCGAGGAAGACTCCCTGTGTCCACCTTCACACGTGTGCACACGTGTATCAGCACCTGTATACTCATGATCACGGATACACAAATGAAGATGCATATGCACACATACACATGAAAAGTGTGAATAAATAAATTAAGACTAGAAATGGCATATTAGATTCATAAGCTTAACTTTAATCATGAGTTATTAAAAGCAGAAACTGAGATATCCAGGTTCCTCTGAAGTTTGCATGTATACCACATTTAAGACAACCAAGGTTCAGGGAAGTTTACAGTCTTTTGCATTAACACACAAACAGACCTTGCTGGGATGTCTTATCTTTGAGATAATCAAGTAGAATATTGACTGACAAATAGGCAAACAGTATCTCAGATACTTGAATTCATGATCGCTGTATGACTGCCGTCTTGTAAAACAAAATGGCCAGGCTGACAGATTGACCACGAGGGTAAAAGGTGGGGAAGTCATAGTAAAGGGACACAGTCTCTCTTCAAATTTTTATACCGCAAATGCTTAGGAATTTCTACTTCTTTCATGAAACATGAGTAATATTTACTTTAATGTTTACTAAAACATTTATGGGAGGGAGCCATTCATTTGGAGGTCGCCGGTGTGCCTTGGCCCCTCCTTGCAGGGAAGTTCTGGAAGGTTTGAACATGGCAGAAGGGGACACCTTGGTCTCAGTGGATGATGAAATTTTTGGAAAAGTGCAAGGGGTGTTTTTCCACAAGTACACCCAGGCTGAGGGACAAAGCTTGGGTTGGTGGACTAGGTCCAGAACACTGACTGCAGCACGGTGCAGGGATAACTGCGAGGTCCCAGCCCCAAGGTTCGTCCTGTGAAGGAACGGCTGGAGACGACAGGAAGTCCTAAGTCTCACATTGACAGAGCAACGTCCAACAATGAGAAAGTCATCTTGACATTGGCTTAAAAACAACAACAACAACAACAATTTAAAAGGTCTTCATTACCAGCATCAATCGTGTCGCTGAGACACAACACTGGGAGCTTACAACCTTAGATGGGCTGGTATAAAGAGACATGATAAACAAAGTAAGCACGGGCTTACATGAATAATTCGAATGCATAGTTGCATGTATATGAGGAATCTCAAACATTTTATCATGATATAAGGACAGTCATGGTAGAAGTGGGTCAGCCTGAGAGGCATCTGTCTAACCCTTGCCTGTCTTGCAGTACATGAAGATGATGGGTGTGAACTCCTGCAGCCACTTCTTTGCCTGGCTAATAGAGAGTGTCGGGTTTCTGCTGGTGACCATTACATTCCTCATCGTTATCCTCAAGTTTGGCAATATTCTTCCAAAAACAAACGGCTTCATTTTGTTCCTGTACTTTTCGGACTACAGCTTCTCAGTTATTGCCATGAGCTACCTTATCAGTGTCTTTTTCAACAACACCAACATCGCAGCTCTGATCGGAAGCCTCATCTACGTCATTGCCTTTTTCCCATTCATCGTTCTGGTTACAGTTGAGGATGAGCTGAGCTACGTCGTGAAAGTTTTCATGGTGAGCGGGCTGTTGGCACGCCCAGTGTGTGACGGGAAGACTCCCCTCCTCCGTATCTTCTTCCATTGTCAAACTGGAAGTCCACTTGTGTAACGAAAAGTCGCAGAGACGGGCACACAGGCCTAACTTAACTGTCCTAATGCCTAGTCTGGTTTGTCTACATCAGCATCGTTTTAAACACTATACATTGGAGGCAATGAAAAGAACATCTTTTCCCCATAGCTTCCAGAACCACAAGTGATAATATTTAGAAATTATTTATGAACAGATAAATATAACTTAACAGGGGCTGAGGAGGGGGCTCAGTAGTTAAAGACACTGCCTTGCAAAGCTTGTTGGTCTGGGTACAATTCTCTAGCTGTGAATGGTCATTGCACACACACACACACACACACACACACACACACACACACGCATGCATGCAAATAAATAAAGATCAAGTATATATGTATATATAACCTACAATGCTCTAGATATTATTAAGAATTCTGACTTTTTTCTTTTTAAATCCTTAAACTTTCCAGAACTTCTAATTATAACTATTTAGATATTTAAACTATGTGCCAAATTTTCATGCGTAGACATGTATTACAGCAATAAAGACAAATGCATTGACAGCATACACTCAAACTTGAAACCTCTTCTCCCTTTTTATTTCAAAGCACTAAATTAAGAATTAAGATGACTGAATCTAAGGTTTAGAAGCAGAAGCAAATCTCATCCTGTTGTGGCCTTGCTGTTTATGGAAATAGGTCATGATTTTTTTTTTTTTTTTTGTTTTTGTTTTTTGAGGCTGGGTCTTACTCTAGCTTAGACTGACCTGGAATTCACTGTATATTCTCAGGATGGCCTTGAACTCACAGTGATCCTCCTGCTGAGTGCTGTGATTAAAGGCGTGTGCCACCAGACCCTGCTCAGGTCATGATTTTGAATCACTTTCATCCAGAACCAATTCATTTGGGTTTACACAAAACTTAAAGTTGTAATTTGTAGGAATTGTCAACATTCAACCAATTATTATTTTGAATTATTTTCATTCATAATACTTCTGTTACTTAAAACAAATTTATAAACATTTTCTGGCCCCTAATGTTTTTGTTTAAGTCTTCATACTGTGTTACTCTGTAATTACCCACTTAAGCTTTAATATACATTTTGCATTTTTCTTATTTTTATTTATTTATTTGCAGAAAGAGAGTGAGAGCAAGTTCAATGCACACCAAGACCTTTTGCCACTCTAGATTCATGTGCCACTTTGTGCATCTGGCTTTATGTGGGTATTGGGGAACCAAACCTGAGATGGCAGGCTTTGCAAGCAAGCACTTTTAACTGCTGAGCCGCCTTCCCAGGCCTCACATTTTGGATTCTTAACAAGCATTTTCCAGGTCAATGTCTCCTGCTTGAATACTCTGTTCTCTGCTATTTCTCTCTTTCTCTCTTTTTCATAGTTGTAGCTTGAAGGTAAGGGACCTCTGTATTTTTAAATACACTTAGACAGTGAGCATCACTTCTTTTTGTATGCCCAACATATTAAGCACTTTAAGACCCCTGTGGGTAAAATGAATGAAATCTACTAGAACTATCATTGCTATTCATTTTCTTCCCAGAGCCTGCTGTCCCCAACAGCATTCAGTTATGCAAGCCAATATATTGCACGATATGAGGAACAAGGCATCGGTAGGTTCATTATCTTTGAAACTGGGTTTTATCTTTCAGAAGTGTGATCTGTTTCACAGAAGAATAAACTCTTGTGTTCAATTTGTAGGTCTTCAGTGGGAAAATATGTACAAATCCCCAGTCCAGGATGATACTACCTCGTTTGGCTGGCTGTGTTGTTTCATCCTAGCTGATTCCTTCATTTATTTCCTTATTGCTTGGTATGTCAGGAATGTTTTCCCAGGTATGAGCATGAATCCTACAGACAGACTTTTCATGGTTGTCATCCATGTAAGTCAGCTAATCTGTATGTTCCAAGAGTTGACTGGCCATATGTAATCTTCAAATACAAATACCAACATTTCAAACTGATCAAAATTTACAGAATACCTGGTGACTGGATTCTGTCTCTTTTATGCCTTTTGAAGATGGAGTAAATTAAAAGTTCTGGTGTAGTCTCAGGTACATCCTGTCTTTACAAGTTGGAATGTGAGACATGATAAGGTGAAATCCAACTTGCTTGACTCTATGGAGAACTCACTAGTTCTAGAAGGACACAAGTAGGGCTCCCCTGGATCTTAAGGCATTATGTGTAGGCATTTTTTCCATTGATTTTTATTTATATGTGTGCATTTTGGTGTTACAAATAAATAAAACAGCATGGTTTCATTCGTATAAAATGTTTATAAAAAATGAACATATAGAGACAGAAAGTATATCGGCACTTCCCTGGGACATAGGGTAGAGGCAGGGATTATCAGCCTATGAGAGATGAAAGAGTTATGGCGGTAATGAACAATTCTAATACTGAAGTGTGGTGATGTTTGCATAACATCACAAATATATTAAAAATCATATAACTGTACACTGAAATGGGTAAATTTTGGAGCACATAATTTTACCTCAGTGAAGCTATTTTTTTAAAAAGAGAAGTTATAATTTTTTTTCCTTCACTTTGGTAACTGAGACCAAACTTCTAGTTTATATAATATTAAAACAATGAAGTGATTTCCTGAACCATAAGTAGTATTCTGCTATAGAGTTTCTGTTGTCTAATGTTAAAAATCAAGAATCTCTCTTCCCAATGTCTTATTACTACAGGGACATATGGTATGGCAGCCCCATGGTATTTTCCAATTCTTCCTTCCTACTGGAAAGAGCGATTCGGGTGTGCAGAGGTGAAACATGAGAAAGACAACGGTCTCATGTTTACCAATATCATGATGCAGAACACCAACCCCGCTGCCAGCAAGACAAGTAGGTCAATGGCATGTGTTATTATAAGAGAAATGGCAGCATTTACATGAACAGTAATTTTAATCACATTTTTCTAAATGGCAGAATTACCATCCTTTTAGTCATGGATGAGTATGTCTACACATATGTGTTTGTGCCCTTGTGAGGATTAAATTGTGGCTTTTTCTGGGCTCATTAGTTCAGTTGGTTAGCATATGGTGCTAATTAGGCCAAGACTGTAGATCCCTTTGTGGTCTGGTTAGACATACAGAGAAAAATTTTGTTCCTTGGCCACAGTGTGCACCCCTAACTCCAGACATCTGCTCCTGGTCATAAGGAGTACCCTCGGAATAAATATGGGTGATTTAGCATAAACCATAGTGAATTCGAGAGAAACAATGCAAGGCTCATGTCTTCCTGACATTGGGTAAGTGCTGCCATCTCTGTAAAGCAAGGATGTCCTATGTCAGTGGCTTGAAGTGGTACCTGCAAGAAGTAATCACAGGGAAATGAACTGGACTTTATAAACCACAGATCTGAGGTAACCTTGTCCGTATAAACTCAAAGCTTGAAGATGTATACTCCATAAACTGGTATTATCCTCCCAATCAGAAGATGAATGCATCACCTCATCTTTTGAATATTTAAGATCTGTTGAATAAAGGAGAACCTAGAGTTATGATACCACCTTCAGAATTGCTTTTCTCAACAGAGCAGGCTGGTATAATAAAGTAAGAAAGCAGCTGAAGACTGTAATAAATCAACTTCTTTTTAACTAAAAGAATTGTGTTTATAGAGTTTTCAATTTTTAATTAAAACCTAGCCCTAGCTCACATTGCCTTATGTGTGAGCTTACAACTTTTTCCTTGATTTCTCATCAGGTCCTGAATATATGTTTCCCTCCAACATTGAGCCTGAGCCCAAAGACCTCCCCATTGGAGTTGCCCTGCACGGAGTCACCAAGATGTATGGCTCAAAAGTCGCTGTTGATAACGTCAATCTGAACTTCTATGAAGGGCACATTACTTCACTGCTAGGGCCCAATGGCGCTGGGAAAACTACAACCATGTAAGTTACTTTTCAACCCTCACATCAAAGAAGGACATTATTTAAACCATGGCTTTTTATAAAGCAAACTTTTATTTACTAAAAAAAAAGGGGGGGGGCAAAGTGATTCCATCCCCCTGATACAATAAGATATCTTGATTTGTACACCATAGACTGGAATCTAAATCAGAGGTCCCAAACTGTGAGCTCAAAGGCCATCGCAGGCCAGGTGATAGGTTTACTTGCGCCACTTAGTGTTGGAATTCCCAGTGTTTCTTATTTTTTTTATTTGGTATGAACATTTTTAAATGACTCTGCTAATAAGAGCCCATGGCTATCTTTGGCATGTCCCCGGTTGCAGGAGGTTGTTCGCTGCACAGCACGCATGGGGAGGCAGGCACTATTGGGACAGGGGTTATTGGTTGAGACTCATTAGTGGCTCCTCTGTTCAGAGCACATGTACTTTCTGGTTTGTCCCCGGTCACCCCGCATCTACTGTGCTGTGGCGTCCTCCCAATCTGTTTCGTTTATTTACATCCCTATGCGGCCATCTATAAATCTGAGTTTGCGCATCCTGGCATGAAACAAACAGCCCAGCTACTCGTTACAGGAAGCCCTCACCTTGGTCACGAGGAAACAAAAGAATCACTACCATGAGGCTCAGACCAAGGTCAAGAGCAGGTCATGGCTGTCCTTGTCCTCTCTTCACTCCTACAGCACTCTCCTGTATCGGAGGACAGGAAGGATGAGGAGTCCAGTGATTTTTTCTTCCTGCGTCTGTGGGGAGGGGGCAGAACCAAAGAATTTATTGGGTTACTTACAGGATAGCATGAGGGGTGGCTTACAGGAGCCACAGATGACTCAGACACAGCAAGAGAAGTCTCCGCCAGGATACTGCACCCCTTACAGACAGCTCCCTCTCCACCGATGTTTTTTAAAAAGTATTTTTAGCCAGGCGTGGTGGTGCACGCCTTTGATCCCAGTACTTGGGAGGCAGAGGTAGGAGGATTGCCGAGAGTTCGAGGCCACCCTGAGACTACATAGTGAATTCCAGATCAGCCTGGACCAGAGTGAGACCCTACCTCGAAAGACCAAAAAAAAAAAAAAAAAAAAAAAAAAAGTATTTTTATTTATTTGCAAGCACAGAGAGAAAGAGAGAAGAGTCAGGCAGACAGAATGGGTGTGCCAGGGCCTCCATCTCCTGCAAATGAACGCTACATGCATGCACCGCTTTGTGCATCCGGCTTTATGTGGGTGCTGGGGAGTCGAACCTGGGTCGTTAGGCTTTACAGGCAACAGCCTTACCCACTGAGCCATCTCTCCAGCCCCCAGTGATGTTTTCTTTCTGTCTTGTGTGGTGGTACACTTGTTTCTGTCCACGATGCTCCACAGAAAGCAGTCCACTTGCTCTGTATCCTATTTTGAGTCATCCTGGGTAAGCTCGGCAACTGTGAAAATGCTGAAATTAATGTGTTTTTGTAAATCAAAGGACAAATGAAAGTCATGATAAAAATGAGCACAGAGCCTCTCTCACTTGTGTGACCTGTTTAAAGCCAGAGTTGCCTTTCTATTGAGAATTGAATGCTTGAAAAGCAAAATACCTAACAGGAAAAAAGAGGCCAGTAAAGAAAAGAGATAGAGAAAGTATTTGAAGAGACTATCATTGTAGCTGTGAGTGTTCTGATTATTGTTACGAATATAAACCTTTAAATATAAAGAATGAAGAATGTTATTTGTATTTCAATGCGTTTTATGTGGAAATTTTATTATTATATCAATTTCCTATTTAGTACACAAACCTTACCAGGCGCTGGTTAGATATTGGGACCCAGCAAGGAGAAATCAGGTTCTTTCCCTGACCTCATGGAAATTACATTATAATTATTAAATGTTAGCCCAGCTTACTCACTATGTGAAAGGTGATGATGAGCGGTTATCTAGATGGAAGTACTCCAGTCACCATGTAGAGCGTGGCACTGAAGATGATCCGACCTTAGGGGCAGAAGAGGCAGGAATTTAGACATAGGCTAGACATGTGGTGATGGCTGCTGCCCCCTGGTGGTGGCTGTGAAGAAGGAGAAATGTCAGTGGGGTTGGAGATCCAAGAGAGAAGGGGGTAAAAATGGTTTCTGGATTACAAGCTTGTGCAACCAGGATATGAATTTATCACACAAGAAAAGAAGTAAAAAATATCTGAGCCTGTGAGTAAGATAAAATGAGTATCTGAGTCTGAGTGCCTTGTGAGACATGTCATGGAGAAGTGGCCCTGTTTGTTGGATTGACAGAACAAACCTCGGAGCGAATGATGGGATCTGGGCTAGAGATATAATATATGACTTACCAGCCTGTGCTATAGGATACCAGGGAGGTTCATGTGCTTGCTCATGGACAGAATACACTTTCAATTAAAAACACACAGGCCAGGCGTGGTGGCGCACGCCTCTAATCCAGCACTCGGGAGGCAGAGGTAGGAGGATCACTGTGAGTTTAAGGCCACCCTGAGACTACATGGTGAATTCCAGATCAGCGTAGAGGGAGACCCTACCTCAAAACAGATAATTGAAAGAAAAGAAGCACATGGGCACTTTTATCATTATTATTTCTACCACCAGCAGTGTCATGTAATCTTTGTGTAACACACTAATTAAAAACTTGAAGATAAATTCCTTCTTCTTGTTGTTCTTCTTGTTCTTATTCCTCCTCCTCCTCTTCTTCTTCTTTCTCTTCCTCTTTTTTTGTTTGTTTTCATGGTAGGATCTTGTTCTAGCCCAGGCTGATCTGGACTTCACTATGTAGTCTCAGGGTGGCCTCCAACTCATGTCAATCCTCATTCCTCTGTCTCCCAAATTCTGGGATTAAAGGCATGCACCACCACACCCCACTCAGATAATTTTATTCTTTATACCCACTAAACACCCCTTTAATTCATAGCTCTACCTTGCTGGAGAGATGCACTGTACCATGTGTGCTTCCCAATCAGATAGATTTAGTCTTACTATGTAGCTTGAGTGCTTGGTCCCTACCTAATTTATTGTTTCTTCCTTTCCAGCTCCATGCTGACTGGGCTGTTTGGTACCTCGGCAGGTACCATTTTTGTGTATGGAAAAGACATCAAAACAGACTTGAACACTGTTCGAAAGAACATGGGAGTCTGCATGCAGCACGACGTCTTGTTCAGTTACCTTACTACTAAGGAACATCTGCTTTTATACGGCTCCATCAAAGTTCCCAGCTGGACCAAAAAGCAGCTCCACGAGGAGGTCAAAAGGTGAGTTACTCCTTTAACCCAGTGCTCGGGAGGCAGAGGTAGGGGCAATCACTGTAAGTTCAAGGCCAGCCTGGGACTACAGAATGAGTTCCAGGTCAGCCTAGGCTAGATTGAAACACTACCTTGAAAAAAATCAAACAAACAAACAAAACTGACAAAAAATGGTGAGTTACTCCAGAGTTGATCACTTCTCCCAAAGACTCGTACTTTGGTTCTGGTCAATGTTTTCTCACAAGACTTTTGTTCTCTTTTTCTAAATCTCTGATAATATATATATATACTCTGCACTGTCGCAGCTTCCTAGGACACTGCACTGTCGAAGCTTCCTAGCTGAACTACTAGCTTCTGCTCCTCCATTGTTTGACTTAATATATTCTTTCTAAAGAGCAGCCAGGGTGTTCTTTGTCAACTGCAATTCAGACTGAGTCACTTCTGCAAGACCACAAGGGGCTTCTTGCTACACTCAGAATAAAAGGGTCTACAAGACCCTCTGTGACCTGCCTTCAACCTGCAACTCAAGCAGACCTGTTACTCTCCTCCCTTCACTCTACTCTGGGTGCACTGGCAAAATTGCACACCAAACTAGACACAAGGTTTTCATTCAACTCTTCACTCAACTTACCATACCTTTCTCCAGTAGATACCATTTGACCTGCTCCTGGTCAAATGATAGTTCTCCTGGTTTCTGCTCAAATCTCACCCTCTCTGAGAGTGACTGCAATGTATAAAAATAGAGTTCTGGACTGGAAAGATGGCTCAACAGTTAAAGGCACTTGCTTGCAAACCTGATGGCCATGGTTCAATTCCCCAGGACCCACGTGAAGCCAGATGTAAAAGTAGTGTATGCATCTGGAGTTCGTTTGCAGTGGCAGGATATGATGGTGTGCCATATACTCTCTCTTTCTCACTCAAATAAATAAAAATTATTTTTAAAAGTAGAGGTCTAAAACAGCATACACTTTCTTGAGAACATGTTTCTCTCACATCCCTCCTGACACCTGCCCACCTTTATTAGAACCTCTTCATGAGTAATAATTTTTTACTTCTCACTGCTCTTCTCCAGGACTCTGTGACATAATATGGCAAAAATAGATGTTCAAATCATTTTTCCAATGAGTAAACTCTACATTCTCCTGTTTTTCTTAAGTGCTATGCCACCAATTACATACTAAATAAGAAGAAACTATTTTGTAGTTTCACTAATGTATTGAAACCTTACTACAAGAATACTAGTTGCTTAGTGAACACAGTAGCCACCATTCATTATTTTTTGAAGGACTTTAAAAGATACTGGACTGTACAGCCATCGCCATAAAAGAGTTGGAACGTTGTCGGGAGGAATGAAGAGGAAGCTGTCTATATCCATAGCTCTCATCGGTGGATCCAGGGTAGTAATTTTGGATGAGCCATCCACTGGAGTTGACCCTTGCTCTCGTCGCAGTATATGGGACGTTATATCCAAGAACAAAACCGGTATGAGTCCCCACTATACAGTCACAATTCCAACCTTTTGGGATACAAAGTAGCAAATTGGAGCTTTTTATGTTTATGTGCTTGAAGTGTCTGAGATAGACTCTTTGCTTTCCCAAGATTTCTCTTCTCTCAGCTGAACTTCTGGGTCAATTAGTTAATATCTATCTAGTGCCCACGGCGAGTTGAGCACTTCACTGGCCTTTTTGTGTGATAGCATGTGAGCCCAAAAGAAGTTCCAAAGTCAGAGAATCGAATTAGAGACACCAAACATACACAAATGAAAATAAACTGAAAACAGGCTAAACAAGTGCTAAGAGGATGTGAAGCAAAGAGGAATCAGTGCGGAGTGGATTAATCAGAGAGGAATATTCAAGAAGCCTTTAAAATTTTGGCTTTTTCATGTTGAAGGTAGGGGAGAGAGAGAAGGCAAAATGAAGTCATGGGAGCAGAACTGACAGATTAGCAAGATTTGCCAATACCCACAGAGCAAATGATATACAGTTAACTGCAGAGCATAGTAAATGCATGTTTGCTGCCAACAAACTGCCCCTCCCATATATTTACGAGAACCCACCCTGAATTCCCCTTTGATCGCTTTGGACGGCCCTCTGCACGGTTCTTCTCAGTCAGCTCACAAAGTCTCACACTTGTCCTTATAGGCCTTGAGATTTACTCCTGCAAACTCTGTATCTTGGAGACTGTGTCTTCTTTAATTTTAATTCTCTGTTGTTCTCAACTGTATTTTCAAGCCAGAACAATCATTCTGTCAACACACCACTTGGATGAAGCAGAAGTGCTGAGTGACCGCATCGCCTTCCTGGAGCAGGGCGGGCTCCGGTGCTGTGGGTCACCGTTTTACCTCAAGGAAGCTTTTGGGGACGGGTATCACCTCACACTCACCAAGAAAAAGGTTAGTAAGAACGAAAACATAGACTATGACAGGGTTATGAGTTAAAACATTAATTATTTTAGGAATGGAGATAGAGTCTCTTCAAGCTTACTCACTGCTAAAATTTACTAACGTGATTGCTTATAGTGATTCTTATACTTCAACAAGTACCGGAAGCTGAGGGGTTTTGGATACAACCACTAGATTTCTGGTCGCATCATAAGAGTGTCTCATTTAGTAAGTCTGGGTTGGGTCTTGTTGCAGCTACTTTCACATTGCTGTCACAAAGCACCCGGCCAAAAGCAGACTGTGGGAGGAAAGGGTTTGTTTTGGCCTATAGACTTAAGAGGAAGCTCCTTGATGGCAGGGGGAAACACCAATGAACAGAGGCTGGACATCACCTCCTGGCCAACCTCTAGACAACAGTAGCAGGAGAGTGTGCCAAGTACTGGCAAGGGGGTAGCTGGCTGTAACACCCCTAATCCTACCCCAAACAACACACCTTCTCCAGCAAGGCTTCACCTCCCAAATTGCCACTAGCTGGAAATCAAACATTCAGAACACATGAGTTTACAGGGGATATCTGATTCAAACAACCACAGGCCTCTAGAATTTATCAAGTTTCTAATGCTACTGGGCTGAGAACTGTACAAAGCTGATGTCCATCTAAATGTTACTAATGGACAGTCAGACTTTTAGTTTCACTAGTAGTTCAACCTGTAAAGCTGAATTTAAATTTTCTGGCTCACCAAAGGCAAATGCAGAGCATATGAAGTCCTGTCTTCACTCTGTGATGAAGACTGCTCAGGTATAGGGTGGAAACTGTGACTTGGGTCATCTTTTGAATGACAGAAGGGTTGCCATTCAACCTTACAGGTAATATTCTTTAAAAATATCATGCAAGGGCTAGAGTGATGGCTTAGTGGTTAAGACATTTGCCTGCAAAGCCCAAGGACTCAGGTTCAATTCTCAGTACCCATGTAAAGCCAGATGCACAAGGTAGCACATATGTCTGGAGTTCATTTGCAGTGGCTGGAGGCCCTGGCATGCCCATTCTCTCCCGCTTAAATAAATAAATGAAAACATTTTAAAATTACCATGCAAGGGCTGGAGAGATGGCTTAGCAGTTAAGGTGCTTGCCTGCAAAGCCAATAGATCCAGGTTCAATTCCCGAGGACTCATGTAAGCCAGATGCACAATGTGGCACATGCATCTGGAGCTTGTTTCAGTGGCTGAAAGCCCTGAAGTGCTCATTCTCTCTCTCTCTCTAAAATAAAAAAAGTAAATGAAAATTTAAAAAAATACCATGCAAGATGTTTATTCTATATTAGGTGAGACACTCTCATAATTTATTCCATATTTAAATCATCTTGACTTTCAAAATAAAAAAGGTAATTTGTCATTATATTCCTTAAGTCATTAAGAAGTTCATGTTAGAGGCATATGCTATATGATGGACCCACACATTATTTTAGGCACTGAGGACACAGACTTTATATTCTGACCTCATGAACTTTATTTTTTTATTTTTAAGCTCTCCCCTTTTCCCAGTGGACCTTATATTCTAATGGAAAGTGAAAATTCAGATGACATAATTGTTTAATATATGAGCAATTAGTAAATAGTAAGTTTATTTCCATAGATATTAATAGAAATAAGCCAGGAGAGGAGCAAGAGGGAATGGTAGACAGTATAATTTTTGGGTAAGGTGAGAAAGTGACAGGTAAACTATGAGTTGGAGCTGGTACACCATGGGGCCTATTGCTATCTGGGGACAAAGACCCTGAGGAGAGCACATGTCTGAGCTTGAAGCACTCTAGCAACAGAGACAGACTGCTGTCCCTGGTAAGGCAAGAGGAAGAAGGAGGATGGGCAGTGAGTTTGCAGGAGGGTCTTGGTGGGATTGGAGAATGAAGCTAGGACATGGAGACAACCATAGTGTCTATAAGTGGGACAAGGAACCACTGGAGGAGATGGTTTGGAGTGACTCCAAAGAACTCATCCCACGGTACTACCCTTGTGCCCCTCACTGTACAGAAGAGAACATGCTTAACTTCCGATTTTGTCTATAGAGTCCAAATCTTGACATGAATGCCATATGTGACACGGTGGCTGTGACAGCAATGATCCAATCACACCTTCCCGAAGCCTACCTAAAGGAGGACATCGGGGGAGAGCTTGTGTATGTGCTACCCCCCTTTAACACCAAAGTAGCAGGAGCCTATCTGTCACTCCTGAGAGCGCTGGACCGGGGTATGGGCAAACTCAACATTGGATGCTATGGCATTTCAGACACAACTGTTGAAGAGGTACATGGGAATTTTCTTATTGTTTGCTGATTGATTTACTTAAAGTGATGGGAATTAAACCTAATGTCTTGAGCATAGAAACGTGCAGTACCTCTGGGCTATATCCCTATTACATTCTTTTCTATCTTAATGCTAATATAACTTGTTATACCCTTAGAATATACATGGGCAAGGTTTTTTTTTCTAAAAATAAGAAATATTTTAAATAAATATGTCAAAAATCAGAAAAACTGAATTGTCAGTACCACTTTTATAGAAGACAGACTTCTGAGAATAAAGTGTTTCTTCAACATTATTTCATCCAGAAGTTGAGAAAAACCATCTTTTACATATAAACATATTCTCTTAAAGTCAGATGGGAAATATTCACTTTAATAAAGGGATAATAATTCAAAATCAAATTTGAGCTCAGACATTAAAGGAGACTCTCACTCTTTGTGTGAATGAGTTGGACTGTGCTTCTCTTTCTAGGTCTTCCTGAACTTGACAAAAGAACCACAGAAAAGTAGCAACATGAGCCTTGAGCACTTAACGCAGAGGAAGACTGGGACTCCCAGTAGCAATGGCACCTCGACTCCTGATGATCTGTCAGTGAGCAGCAGCAACTTCACTGATAGAGATGGTACAAATCTAATCTGCATATCTCGCTTGCCTTTCATAAATGACATCCATGAGAAAATAATGGCACAGTTTTTGATTTTTTTTTTAAAGAAATCAACTTTAAAGTTTCATTTAAAAATTTAAGACCATAAGAAACAAAGGCTTTCCTTTCAATCTACAAAATAGTCACTAAAACAAATTAAGTCCTCTGTTTCAAAAACCCTTTGAAGAGGGCTGGGGACAGGAATCAGTGGATAAAGCTCCTGCAGTGCAAGCGTGAGGGTGGACGTTTGCGTCTCCAGCACTCACGTAAATGCCAGGCAGGCTTGGCAGCTCACCTGCTCTCCCAGAGCTCAGGAGTCTTAGAGAAGACCTGGGGCAAGCTGGGTAGCTCTCTAGCCAAACTGGTGAGCTGTGGGTCAATCAAGAGGCCCTACTTCTGGAAATAAAGTGGTGAGCGACTGAGGAAGACATCTGAAGTCGACCTTTGGCCTCCACACACCTGCACACATACATGCTCAGGCACCCAACACACATGTGCCAGCACCCATATGCACATGCACAAATACCACATGCACACACAAATACTTTGAGGAGAGCTGGAGAGATGGTTCAGCAGTTAAAGCAAAAGTTAAAAAAGTTAAAGTTAAAGCACTTGCCCGCAAATCCTAAGAAGCCAAAGTCGATTCCCCAGTACCCATGTAAAGCCAGATGCACAAGGTGGCACTTGTGCCTGGTTGGTTTGCAGTGGCTAGAGGCCCCAGCATGTCCATTCTCTCTCTCTCTCTCAAATAAACAAATAAATAAATGAATAAAATAATTAAAAATGCTTTAAGGAATGTGAAAGAATGCTTTGATAGGTGATGATAAGCATTCCTTCTTTTCAACGGAAGTGGTTTTCAAGATAGAACTTTTTATAATTTAGGATTAGCTAAGGTTCTTTCTGTTACTAGTACTCTCCAACAAGGAGCAAGGTTGCCCTGTAAGGTAGTACACTCCTGCTGATTAGGCAAGGTCAAGTAGGGCAGAGTCATTAAAAAAGGTGGAAAAAGGCGGGGGAATCCCTCATTATAGTGCCTCACAGAGAAACATGTCTAGTTTCTCCCCATCCTGAGGCACTTAGGAGCTAAGACAAGTAATGACTCTGGATTGATTAAGTTGGGCTTGATGGCTAAGTGTCTGTAATAATAACCTTCCCCTTCAACTCTTCACAGAGAATATGTTTGAAAAAAATAATGTTTTTTTTTTTTTGACAGAACTTTGAGGGGGCTTAAACTCTTTTAAAAATAACTTTTATTGTGACTTTTTTCCCGACAGTTAATTTATACCTCTGGACACACTATTTACTTAAGGAAGCATGTAACAAAATGAAATATGAATAATTGAGTAATAATTTCAACAGTTTTTTTAAATTGGGAAAAATCTCCAGGAGCAGAACTTTTAATTAAACATTTACCTATCTCTAAGACTCAGAAAAAGTCATCTCTGATGTTTGTATAATTCTAGAATTTGAGTCTCATGTGTCCTCTGCTATATTCCCCACTTATCAGCTTTTGCGGAATATAATTGTATGTCCGAAGAATTGAGGACTTTGATTAGAAAGTGGTCATCTGCTTCGGGAAGTCAACGTTATACATTTGTTTCATAATTTGAAACTATTCCTGAGTCAAAATGTTCCCCTCATTGACATTATCTTTGAGAAAGCACATTTACTCTCTTTTGATACACCTGTAAGTCATCCACATGTAATTTCTTGAGAAACAGAAAAAGCATACTAATTAACTCAAAATATTCAGCTCCTTGTACAATTCCCTTTTGCAGAGATATGAGTTTGCATTTAAACGTGCTCACTCTGTTTAATTGGAATCCATTTTAATTTAAGCAGCTTTGTATTTTTCCTTATCAGCTTAACAAAGATCATGATTTTTCTGGCGCATAACTTGTGATGGAGAATTTAAAATACACAGGCAGGGAATGCTGTCATCTCATCATATGTGAAAGCATGTGTAGTGGTAGGCCTTGGAAGAGAGCGCTGTTGTGGAGCCTACGTTAGCAAGGAGCTGTTGAAATTAGAAGCCCCAAGAGCTCTACTGTGGCAGCAATCATTTCCAGCTCTCCTGGTTCACAGAAGCTATGGACATTTTCTTAGCACCTCAAGATCATTTCAAAGTAGGGGTGGAAGGCAAATTTTTTTTTTCCTGAGACTCCACTGGTAAAAGGCAGAGTTTCAAAAGGGCACAATCATTCAACAATTCTAGGAGGAGTCTAATGGATAAGTGACTAAATGAGACTTTTCCCTGGGAGGAGAAGGTTCCCCTTTCTTTTACTGACAGTGAATTTGTTGGACCTTTTGTTAGAAGTAGAAATGATTGGACTTAGGGCCTAAGTTACTCATAACAAGAATGAGGTTTTCAACTAGGTTAGTGTTTTAGGTTTTATTTATCTTATTTGAATTCAATCTTGATATACTATTTCCTACATATTTATAATGAGTAATGCATATTGAGTCTGCATCATGACTTTGGACATGGGGACAATATTCATTTATAAAATTCTCTGTATGTAACTTTTCTGTGTGTAATAACATTTTGTGTCTAGTGAATTATAATCTTCAAAACACGTTTCTATTTACAGCTTTATATGAGGGGCATATTGTGGTCCCCAATATGGGATTCAGAACAAATTCTGAGCCATGGATTACGAAGCCTATTGAATTTGAATATTGAAAGTAAAAACTTTCCCTACCATACCACATGGTACTGCCCTTCCATTGTTTGTGAAGCGATGTTATGACTTGATTTATCCAGGTTTTGAAGTTATGCTATGACTTGATTTATCAGGGTTTTCCACACCCATAGAAATCTCTTTCCCTTGCTCAGACAAAGTCCTGACAAGTGGAGAGAAGCTGGATGGCTTTGGCTTGCTGCTGAAGAAGATTGTGGCTATTCTTATCAAGAGGTTCCATCACACCCGCCGGAACTGGAAAGGTCTCATCGCTCAGGTCATCCTCCCGATTGTGTTTGTAGCCACCGCCATGGGCCTTGGCACACTGAGAGATTCAAGCAACAGTTATCCTGAGATCCGAATCTCCCCATCGCTTTATGGGACCTCTGAGCAGACAGCCTTCTACTCGTGAGTGCTTTCCCTTAACTAAGATGGTTTCCTCCCTGCACCTGACTGAGTGCCATGGGATGTAGAAGAATAAAGAGCAGATGCCACAGTTCCTGGTTCCATAAAGACAATGGGCAGTTTGGTTGACTGCACTGCTGACTATATCAACAACATATACCTTTTCCAAGTATTTGCATTCATCTACAATAAAGTTAAAGTTAATATGTATTTTTAATGACTAAACCTTAATCAGAAAGCCAAGGTATGTGTTGCTTCATAATTTGTTTTAATATATATCAAATAATGTTTCAGCAGTCTGACAAATACTGACTAGTAATAACAGATTTCTACATAATATGACATGACATACACAATATATAATCACATGTCAGAGAGACTACTAAGGGAATGGAGGCAATGTCTTCTTTGGATTTTTAAGAAAACAGTCCTATAGAATATAGCTAGTCATAATAAAGCTCTTGCCTAGCCTGTCCGAGGTCCTGTATTGAAATCTTAATACCAGAAAGAAAGAAGGAGAGAGACGGGGGAGAAAGGGAAAGAGGGTAAGAAGGAAAGAAAGGAGGCAAAAGAAAGAGAAGGAAAGAAGTAAGCGGGTTGGATTGATGGATTAGTTGGTAAAGATCAAGCATGAGGACCTGAGTTGGGATTCCCAGCTCCCACGTAAAAGCTGGGAGCAGCAGCATGCATCTGCCATTCCACTGTGGGGGAGGCAGACACAGGAGGACCCCTGGGGCTTGCTGGCTAGTTGGTATAGCTGAATTAGTGAGTTCCATGTCTAATGATGGACCCCATATTTTAAAAATATAAGGTGGAAACTGATTGCGGAATGCACCAGGCAGGTTTCCACATGAATGCATATACATGTGCCACACATACAATACACACATACACATGACCCTACACATGAACACTCATGTACAAATATACCACACAGAAAAAGAAAGAAGGAAAGACAGAGAGAAAGAGAGACAGAGGAAAGGGTAAGGAAGGACGAAGGTAGGAAGGAAAACAGGAAAGAAATTGTATAGACAACATAATCTCTTGCCTTCAAATTACTAGCAAATTAGTTTAATTAGGATTCTGGACTCTGCTATTGCAGGAATTCTGACCCCAACACAAATCCCCTGGTCTCAGCTCTATGGAACTTTCCTGGCATTGACAACGTGTGTCTGAATACCAGTGATTCGTAAGTGGAACTTTTTTTTTATGTTCATTTCATTATTCAGTATAAGTGTGTGCAGGTGTGTGCCCATTATTTGGCTGGAAAAGGACAATAACATGATAGAAAACTCTGTGTTTAACAGATTTTCTCTGCTTCCTTTAGTTCATTCCCTGGCTCTGTTACACTGCAATAATTCATAGTTATAATAAATGACAAATGTTTGATTCTACCTCTTTTGTATACATACTTACATTTGACAATTGCAGCTCTGAATTAACAGTCCCATTTTACAGATGCAGAAACAAAGGCTCATGGGGACCAAGGGACTTATCTAAGACAATCTAGATTGACAGATATGTAGGTAACCTGAAACCCAAGTCTTCTGACTGCAACTTTGCTGTTTTTGCACTATATCATGTGGCTTATTCAAACTTTCAAGACAGTAGATAACATATGTTATTGTGACACTGATGTATTATTATTCAAAAACATCCTTGTCTCATCAGCACAGAGGATGAGAATTGGAGAAAGAATGAAGGGAACTCAAAACCCCCTCCTGCCACAGCACAATTGTCTCAACAGAAGTTCTCCCTCAATCCCCACCACAAAATGTGACCTCACTTGGAATGCATATTCAAGTTATGAAAAATCGTCCACTTATTTCCAGGTCTACACCCCCTGAACTCAATACCAAGGACTTACATATACGCTTTTACACAAACAGGACAGCATGCATGTGTGCACATATATACACCTCACTGCTATTTTTATTTGCAGGCAGTGTTTAAAACAAAACAGTTTGGGAAAATGGAATACAAGTGGAGAACCTATCAATAATTTTGGTGTTTGCTCCTGCTCAGAAAATGTCCAGGTAAAATAGAATTAAGTTTTGATAATGTGGGAAAAAGAAGGAAATAAATATTTTTAAAAATATATCCAGGTTACCAGAGAGTCAGTATAATTGCATTTTATAGGAGCAGTAGTTCAGAGGTGTGGACCTGGGCAGCTTGGAAATACTATGACCTTCAGGTCACAGTTTTAAATACAACTCAAGACAAACTTCTAAAGGTAGATAATTCTTGGACAGTCTTTGTGGAAAGCAATTGAAAGTGGCATAACTATCATATTTCAAGGAATAGAGAGACTGCCTTTATGGCTGCCAGCTGGGAAGTCAGTCATCTTTAAGTCTATAAAATGAAGCCCATATGCTTCCAAGCACCACCTCCAGGCTCTAGGAAAAATCATTTCCCAAAAGAAGAAAAGCTGTATTCGACCATCATTTCCTCTGCCTGTAGTCTACAGATACAAAACTGTTTCCTAAACTTATCAGTTCACCAAATTTGTAGGAAAACCAAGTCCACTAGGCAAGTTCAAGATACCCGATGGTATCACATACACCAATACGTACCATATAACTAACAAAATTTCTGGCGGAGAGATGATGTGAATGGGATATAATTTTTTAAAATTGTACTCCGTAAATTTATATCATTATTATGGATTTTTAAATTTTAATTTAAAGATGATGGATGACAACTCACTGTTAGTTTTTAAGGATCATTATGCCATCAGCTTTCTTGTGGAGAAGGAATATAGCAATATGTGATTCAAGTGTCTATAGTGGTACCTTAATCTGTCTTAGTACAGTCTTTCAGAATGAAAATATGTAAATTGTTCTCATGCAAGATAGTTACTAACAAGAGCTAAAGTCCAACAAGAAACTTGTGGAATTCTTCAATACTTAAAAGTAAGTCATAATTAGTGTTCAGATATTTTTGTTTATTTTTATTTATTTATTTGAGAGCAACAGATAGACAGACAGAGAAAGAGGCAGATAGGTAGAGAGAGAATGGGCGTACTAGGGCCTCCAGCCACTGCAAATAAACTCCAGACACATGCACCCCCTTGTGCATCTGGCTTACGAGGGTTCTGGGGAATCGGGCCTTGAACCAAGGTCCTTAGGCTTCATAGGCAAGCACTTAACTGCTAAGCCATCTCTTCAGCCCCCAGTGTTCAGATTTTTTTAATCTCTCATGTGATTTAGGTAATTTCTGAAATTATTCTTGTACTTTCTTTATTTCACATAGTCAGCTAACAATATTTAAAATTTGGTGCTAGATTATTGTATCATCAAAAATGGGTAGTCTTTATTTTTTATATCCATTTTGTCAGTTTATTTTCATCTATTGAATAGCAATGACTCACAGCATAATTGATGCTTTAGATATCAAACATGCTGTGGAGAAAGTAAAGACTTGGGACTTTGGAGGGAAAAAGTTATATTGTAGGTATCAGGACAATTGAGGATGTTAAAAAAAATTCACAAAGTAGAAGATGGTTTTCATGATATACAATAAAAATTTATACTCAGAAAAATGTATGTGTGTATGTATACACACACACACATATTCTTGTTAATCAGCAAGATAAAAAAAATATACAGAAGGACCCTTCACGAAGAGAATATATCCAAATGGTCAGTAAACATGTGAGAAGGTAGTCATCCGCTTACCAAAAATTAATTCCACAGAACACCAGCATCAGAATGGCTAAAATAAAGAGGGAAATTCTAACTGTTGACAAAGATGTGCCAGTCAGGACTCTCATGTACTTCTCATAGGGATTTAGTGTGAAAAATGTAATAATATTACTGTGTATGTTAGCGGTACATAGTAGTGCTGAATATATGTATATTCTATGGGATTTACAATTCTATTTCTCTTACTAACCTTTAAAAATGTAACTCTGGGGGCTGGAGAGATGGCTCAGCAGTTAAGTTGCTTGCTTGCAAAGCCTAATAACTCAGGTTCCATTCCCCAGTACTTGCATAAAGGCCAGATGCACAAAGTGGCCCATGCATCTGGAATTCATTTGCAGCAGCTGAAGGCTCTGGTGGATGCATTCTCTCTTCCTCTTCCTTCTCTGTTTGCAAATAAATAAATAAATAAATAAATAAATAAATAAATAAAATATATTTCTCAAATGTGACTTCATCAAGAGACAGATTCTAGGATATCCATAAGTCACTCAAATACCCACCAATATTAGAGCAGGTGTATCAAATATTAATATATTTCTACAGTAGCATACTGCACAGTGAGAATGATTAATCACCATGTACATCTCATGGAGCCAAAAATGAAAGGCCCAGCACAAAATTGAGTTACTTATTACTCCATTCATACAAAATACTTTAAAATGGGCATGTCTAGAGCTCGAATCAGGAAGACAAATATTGCATGTTTTTCTGTAATATATAGAAACTGACATGAAAGTAGCAGGGGAACTGTGGAGACAGGAAAGGATCTAAATGTAGGAGGGACAAGAGAGTAATGGGAGTTAGAAACCAAAACATTACATGTTTTCTTTTACATATGGGTTCTAGATTTAGCTACATGCTATTTGAGAGGAAGAAGGGGAATAGTGAGGGGCAGGAGGGTGAATATGAGTAAAGAATAATGATATCTATTTAGACTTTATCATAATGAAACTCATTATTTTGTCTGCTAACTAAAAAATAAAACCACAAAAACTCTTTTCGTTTGTTTGTTTTTTCGAGGTAGAGTCTTGCTGTAGCTCAGGCTGACCTGGAATTTACTATGTAGTCTCAGGGTGGCCTCAGACTCACAGTGACACTCCTACCTCTGCCTCCTGAATGCTGGGATTAAAGGCATGTGCCACCATGCTCAACTTTAAAAAAAAAAAGGTGTTTTGAATGGACAAACTAATATATTCTTATGATTTGAGGGGAATGTAATGAGGAGCCTTTGAACTGATAAGGTTCTACCTTCTGCTTTGCTTGCAGTTGCATGGTTGTGTTCAGTTTGTCAGAATTCATCAAGCAGTGCCCTGATGATGCACCTGTTTTTTCTCTATGTAGAATAGGATTTAGTGGAAAGCCAAGCTTTAAAATCACACTGTGTACATGAAGGGATATTCCTCTAATTATTTGAGAAAGCAACACCATTTGGAAATTTGATCTTTAAGCTGATGCAACTTGATGTTCTGTGAAATCCAGCATTGACATTCTAGAGCAACACACAGTTTTATGTAGTGCACATGTGGTGTTAGCCTCCGGCTCTGGTACACAGTGTAAGTGATAAAAGAAAACCTGGGGAGTGCTAGACTCTCTCCAGACTAAATATCCTGCCAGTGAAACTTGGGAAGTCAAATAAGAAATAAGTTTCCATGAAATACAGAAAGCTATGAGCATGAAAACAAGTGCTTTAAATGTAAGCTGTAAAGACAGGTGTAGTGGTGCACACATGAATCCTTGCATTGGAGAAATAAAGGCAAGAAGATCAGGGGTTTAAGGCCATCAACTCAACTATACAGCACATTCAAGACAAGGCTGGCCTTTTTGAGACTCTGTCTCAAAAACAAAATAATAACTAAATAAATAAATAAATAAGTGAAAGCGCTAAACAAATATACATGTTAACATTAGATATCCACAATGGAGGATGATGCCCCAAGAGTATATAATACCTCTCTGTATTATCTTTGTGGCTTCTCTGTAAACCCAAAATTACTATGAGAGTTCATATTTATAAGTTTATATTTTAATTATCGTACATATTTTACTTGTATGTAGTATACAATTAAATATATATATTTATATACTATATACTATATAATATATTTTACTTACATATGATAAGTAAAATGTATATACTATGTAAAATATATATATAACCTAATATATTTAACTTCTTACTGCTTGGATAGTATGCTAAAAGTAATGTGCTTGGGAACGTTCTATTCTCTGCTGTCATTCTCTGACAAGTTATACCTGGTGGGTTATCTCTTTGATTTGGGGCAAATGTTTTTCTTTCATTCCCTGTAAATTGTTAAGGGGATCTTTAGGATATCTATATGGCTAATGTTATTCATCTAAAACTACTTCCTGGTCAGTGCAGTGAGGAAAAGGATTACTCATACATTGACTTGTACACCTTTTGGCTTTGAGTGAGACCCCCAAACACACATACTTGTTCTGCACAAATAACTGTTTTCTTTTCTTAGCAATAGGAATGTTTATCCCTTTTAAAGTTCTTGAGAACCAAGGGCCAGTTCTATCATACTTCAGCAGTTGCAATAAAAAACCAATCATGAGGCCAAACTTCTTGACATTACCTAATTAATTTACATAGTATGGATAGGAAGAACTTTCTTTTAAATTTTGCTTTTTTAAAATTTTTTTGCAGGAATGTCCTAAATTTAACTATTCTCCACCTCATAGAAGAACTTACTCTTCTCAAGTAATTTATAACCTCAGTGGACACCACATTGAAAATTATCTTATATCAACTGCAAATCGTTTTGTTCAAAAAAGGTAAAATACTCTGGAACCCATTTAATTGCCTTCTAATTCCCCCCCCCTTTTTTATTAACAACTTTTATGATTGTAAACAATATCCCATGGTAATGCCCTCCCTCTTCCCACTTTCCCCTTTGAAACTCCATTCTCCATCATATCTCCTCCCCCTCTCAATCAGTCTCTTTTATTTTGATGTCACCATCTTTTCCTCCTATTATGATGGTCTTATGTAGGTAGTGTCAGGCATTGCGAGGTCATGGATATCCAGGCCATTTTGTGTCTGGGGGGAGCACGTTGTATGCCTTCTCATTTTCATGGTAACTGACTTTTAAATGTGAAACAGTAGAGAAAACAGTCATAACTTTTCAATATTTATATTATTAACTTCTTTGTTTTCTATAAACAGCTTTATATGTGGAAATTTAAGTAAGGACAAATATGAGATTCATTTGAGGAAATTAAAATCTTTTTTTTGGATCTTAAAATGTATTTTAATTTATACTTTTTTCTTGAAGCAAGGAGGGATTATTAACTGGAGTAACATTATTTGGGGTTTCAAAGCATGAGTTTTTATGACAATTGGACTGAGTTGCACTAACAGTATCTCAGAATTTAGAGCACGTCCGTGAGTGGACAAAATACTCCTGTCTGTGGCAAGGGCAGGTGTCTCGGCCATCTGTGCATTCACAGTGATGTAAAGGTCGTGAATAGCCTTTGCTTTCGCAGTCATTTTCTCCTGTCCTCCACGTCTTCCTTTTCCCTTTCTCTACACATGAGTGGTCAACAGTTGCTATGAAATATTTTAAAGCTACACACAAGCAAAGGAAGAAAAATCCATTATTTTTTCCCCTAGAAAGAATCACTATTGAAATTTTGATACGTAGCCTTCCAGAAATTTTTGGTCACAGATATATAAATAAATATTTTGGGGGCTGGTGAGATGGCTTAGCAGTGAAGGTGTTTGCCTGCGAAGCCTAAGGACCCAGATTTCATTCCCTAAGACCCACGTAAGCCTGATGCACAAGGTGGCACATGTGTCTGCAGTGGCTGGAGGCCGTAGTATACCCATTTTCTCTCTCTTGCTGTCTGCCTCTTTCTCTTTCTCTCTCTAAGACAAGTACATAAAATGAAATAAAACAATTTTTAAAAATAGTAATTTTTCAATGGACATGTATTTTGCTAGAAATAAATGGTACAATGTTTTATACTCTTGCATATTTTATAATAAAATGATTTTATTGTCAATAGAATGTGTTTATTATAAACAAACTGCTTAAAATAAAGTTCCATCAGTGGATTGTAGATGCCATTTTCATGTCAAAAACTATGGCTCACCATTAAGATGAAGGTCACGAGATTATGCTAGTGTGAATCACAGTGAACCAATATCTAAACTAACCGTAATTTTGTGTGCATCTAAATTATTCTCAGAATTACTTGGTTATAAAATTCAACTTTTTTTTTGTTTTTTTTTTTTTTTAAGGTAGGGTCTCACTCTAGTCCAGGCTGACCTGGAATTCACTATGTAGTCTCAGGGTGGCCTCGAACTCACAGCGATCCTCCTACCTTTGCCTCCTGAGTGCTGGGATTAAAGGCATGCGCCACCACGCCTGGCCTAAAATTCAACTTTTTATTTTTAGGGCACCATGAAATGGCAAGTAATTAAATAAATTTAACTGACCTTCAAGGATTCTAGAGAGAAAAACATTACCAGGAAATAAACTAGGGCAAAAATATTGTTTTATATAGGAAACTGAGCCATTTGCAAGAAGGTAAGAAATTATGTTAAATAGTTCTAGTATCTGAGAAGAATTTTTTCTTTTGAGGTAAAGTTTTTCTGTAGCCCAGGCTGACCTGGAATTCACCATGTACTCTCAGGCTGGCCTTGAACTCACAGTGATCCTCCTACCTCTGCCTCCCAAGTGCTGGGATTAAAGTCATGCCTGGTTTGAGAAGAACATTTAAGCACTAAAATGTAAAGATTGCATGGTTCAGTTAAAATGAAAAAAAATAATGAGATTATATGTCATTTTCAGAACAGCTACCACAAATATGAAATTGTTTAATGCATTTATTTTTATTTATAGACAGGACCTGACATTGTAGCTCTGGCTGGCCTCAAACTCATGGAACTCCACCTGCCTCAGTTTTCTGAGTGCTGGGATTATAGGCATCAGACAGCATGCCCAGATAATGTCTTAGTTTACATAAATTTGCCTTTACTATAATATAACTTGAGACTAAAAGGATCAATAAAATGTAAAATACTTGTCAAGTCACATTTATTTTACAATGTAGATGTGTGCCTAATGTAAAGGAAAAAACAAGCTTCTACTTAAGTATTTTAGATCAACTTATAAAGATTTTATTCAGTAAAACAAATATGAATTTTATTATTTTATATAGATATGGAGGTTGGAGTTTTGGGCTGCATTTGACTAATGACCTTCGTTTTGATATAACAGCAGTTCCTGCCACTAGAACACTTGCTAAGGTAAATCGGGGCCTTTTTCTGGGAAGTTATACAAATGATATATTTATTTCCATGTGATAGACACAAAATATGAGTAAAATCAGTTGTGTGTTAGTATACCACAGTGTGTGATTCTGACTGAGTATATGCACAAAATAATCAGGGGACATGTAGAAAACTATGCACAGTGATGTCTCTCATAATAACCAGAAATATAGTTCCAAGTACCGGTGTGCAACAGAACAAACAAATGATTTCTTATTCCCTCAATGGAATCAAAGTGCTCAGCTCTGTATAGCATGCAGGTTAAATCTCCAGTGCATTACTAATAAGCAATAGAAAATGAATCAAAGAGTAAGCTGTAGGCTTTGGTTGCCTTTCTACAAACATTGAGAATAGGCAAAGTTTTGCCACATGATTTGGAAGGATACAGAGTATCTGGAAGAGTTCCAGTGTTGAGTAATTTTTTTCAGTCTATTTGATGAATCAATGAATGTGTGCCCTTATGAGCTTTTCTTTCATTCTACTTTTAATGTTTCATGAACTTTTCTTCGGTATATGTCATAACTTTTCAGAAAATGGCAACATGGGTGTTAAGCCTTGCTTCTTATTGAACCTGGAATCATAACTAAAACTAATGAGATAAAATAGTCTTGTGGGTTTTTGTTTTCTTCTAGATTTCTTAACCAACAACAATCATTTTAAAAGTATTTTATTTATTTGCAAGAAGAGACAAGCAGAGATAGAAAGAAAGAAAGAAAGGTAGACAGACAGACAGACAGACAGACAGAAAGAGAATGGGTGCACCAAGACCTCTTGCCACTGCAAATGAACTCCAGATTCATGCACTACTTTGTGCATCTGGCTTTACATGGGTACTAGGGAATTTAACTCAGGCTATCAGGCTTTGCAAGCAAGCAGCTTTAACTGCTGAGCCATTTATTCAGCCCAGCCCATAATAAATAATTTTAGTGAAGAAGGGGGAAAAGATTGTTTGGATATTGTACTAATTTCATTCACTAGTTATAATCTTTGTAATCATTCAGTATTATTTTTACATTTGAATTATTTTTATTGAGATCTTTAATAAATGAATATTGGACACATTCCCATGGGTTGTACTTTTATGTTCTCTCTTCCCCATTCCCGTTCCCCTGAGTACCCTCCTCAGTGGGGTTATTGGTAATCACTGTTGGGTCGTAAGTGCATCAATCAGTCCCTGGGGTAGGGGGAGGACAATGTCTCAGGAGTACATGTTTCTACGCTACGGCTCTTAAATTCTTTCTGGCCCCTCTTCCACAATGTTCCCTGAACCGTGGATGGCATGTTATCAATTTCTTTTAGTGTTGATCTCTCAGTAGCTGCTAGTTCTCTCCTTTGATGAATTATGAGTCTCCTCAGTGTCTTCTGCCAACTCCCAGAAGGAAGTTCTCAGGCTAGTAGTGACAGCAGCACTCCTATCTAATCTACCAGTTCCTCTGTAATGCTAGACGTGGTAGAGATGACTTTTCTTGTGCTAGGAAGTTGGCTTTCTTTTGTTGTCACGGTGACAGGTCATGGTTCTCCTTGGTATTGAGCAACATCTATAAAAAGCAGATCCTCTAACCAAGAGTTAGACAATCATAGATCAACATGAATAACCACAGACATTTAGAAGACTTTCTGATGAGCATAACTTCTCCTATTAGCTCTAGAACATTGGAAGCTTCCCTCTAGGGTTTATGGTATTTATAGCCATAGGCTTCTGATTTGGTTCTCAGTACCAGGTATGAATTCCCTCCCAATAGGCAGGCCTCATATCCAATCAGAAAGCAGTTGATTACCCCCATAGCCTGTGTGCCAGTGTTGTACTGGTATGTACATCTTGCCTCACTGGTTGACTTTGTAGCTTCCAGGATTCACTGCTTATTCATACTTTTGGTGACTTTTATCTCCCAGCAGTTCATGTAGCACTTTCTAGTACTATGAGAGCTAACCAACAGGAAGCTAGCTTCCATTTCAGTTCCAGATCACTCAATGTCCTGTAACTGAAGTCTGTGGTGTGTTCAGCAATGAGGTCTTACTATTTAGTTCTGGTGGGTAACCAAGTGCTTTGCCAATGGCTTGCATTGTTTTAGGGGCCTCATGGGCCTCTGTGACCAACAGAAAAATTGGCATAACTCCCTATATTATATCTGACCACAGTGCAATAAGGCTAGAACTCAACAACAAGAGGTATAAAATTAAATACACAAACTCCTGGTGATTGAACAGCACACTATTGAACAATGACTGAGTCATGAAAGAAATCAAAAAGAAAATAAAAAAATTCCTAGAACTGAATGAGAATGAATATATACATACCAAAATTTATGGGATACAATGAAGGCAGTCCTGAGAGGGAAATATATATGTATGAGTGCCTACATTACAAAAATAGATTGCGAATGTATAAATGATCCATCTGAAGGATTTGGAAAAATAAAAATAATCCAAACCCCAAACTACCAGGTGGAAAGAAGATAAGGGCAGAAACCAATAAATTAGAAATTAAGAAAACAATTTAAAAATTGATCAAATGAAGAGCAGTTCTTCAAAAAGAAAAAAAATGAGATTGATAAGCCCCTAGTTAAGTTCTTCTAGATCACACCAGTGCTTTGAAACAAACTAGTCACTGATTCAAACACAGATGCATTCCATGTGATAAACATCAGGCATAGGGGTTTTATTCATTTCTCGACTGATTTCTTGAAATGGTGATTTGAAATTATTCTTTGTATATTGCTCATTTGGTAATGGAAGACACACAATCTAGGAGGAAATGGGGAAACCAGTATTCATATGGTGACTATTATAAGCCAAGTACCTTTTACTTTATACAAACTACTTCATTTCATCCTTATAGCATCCCTGTGAGATAGAGGTCACTGGGCCTATTTTAGGAGATTTTCATAAGGCTATGTGGAAAACAGTAACCCCAAGCATTTCAATGTTTTTTCCTCTCTTCATACAGAGTAAACATTCTTGCATAACAAGGAAGTTTCTAATGTGAAATATGATCTCTCTAAATCAGATTTGCAATTTTGAATTATGAACTCTGAGGATTTTTAAAACCATCTGTTTCTGATGTGGAATATTTCATAATATATCTTGTAGGTTATAAATAGGAAGAGAAAGTTAGTGGGTAGTTTCAAGGCTATCAGTCTTGCTGCTAAGGACCTCATGTTTACATACATTTTTTCATTTATTTTTTTAAAACTCTGGCCTATATGCCATTGCTTTGATTGCCACAGCTGAGAGTCAGAACATCTCAATTCTTGTCTCAGAGTAAGCATGGATTTGCCACAGAGATGGAAGTAATAGTGATTTCTCTAGTTCACTTCAAGCTTTGCTTATGGAAAAGATCTTGAGCAAGTAATCACTCAATTCTATTGCACAGAATTACTGGCCTCTGGAGCTGTGCTCATCTATAATTTGGAAATACATGGGTCTGTGATTGACACTGCAGGAGATAGTTAATTATCTTCCAAGATGAAACAAGCCATTGAGAAATTGATGTTCTTGCTTAAGAGAGCCAAATTTATTTGATTACAACCCGGATCTTGTCTTCTTTTGGAACTTAATAGGTATGGTACGATCCAGAAGGCTATCACTCCCTTCCAGCTTACCTCAACAGCCTGAACAATTTCCTTCTGCGCGTTAACATGTCAAAACACGATGCTGCCCGGCATGGTAAGACCGCTGATATCTTGAGCTGCAACTTTTCCCGCTTCTCTCCATCTAAACATGCATATGGTGGCTGTTTTATGGTATCTACTTTGCCACTCTTTAAACAGAATTTGAAGTAGTAACTCCTGCCAGATGGAACATTCTGGAGAACGCCTTCAGTTTCAGATTAATTTGTTTGCCTCATTTATCAAGTCAGGTTGTGATACCCAGCTTCATAGTCACTCAGCTCTCATGCCTAGTCATTACATCTCATGGGGAACTACGTGGTAACTACTTACTTGTCTGTAGATAAAAAAAATTTGATTGGGCCTGACATGGACGGGGAGGGAAGGGGGCGCACAGGCTTTTAATCCCAGCACATGGGAGACTGAGGTAGGAGGATCACAATGAGTTCCATGCTACCCTGAGGCTATAGAGTGAATTCCAGGTCGGCCTGGGCTAGAGCAAGACCCTACCTCGAAAAAAACAAACAAAAAACCGTTTTTTATTGATCACTGCTTATAAATATTGTTCACAAATATAAAATATTAACAAAAAACATTTAAACAAAAGCTCCACACCTGACTCAAAGTGCTACCATTTATTGCGTATTGATCATATGACATATGTTTTGTGAAAAATATTGTTGGCCCTTCTAGCACCTTTCAGAGTGAGTAGTATATTGTTAACTACTATTAATTGTGCTGAGGTCCAGGAGTGGGATTTGAACTCAAGGCTATCTGACTCCTGCCTGTTTCTTTTCCCAATGCTCTAAACTATTTATTCATACTCAACTGGGTTTCCCAAAAGGCTTCCACATCATTTTTTAAATAGGGCTGGGTTTTAAAGGGAATTGATTTATTTTTTTCTAATTCAATTACTGTTCATCAGACCATTTCATATCCTCGAGTCTTGCTCAAATTATTTTTCCATATGGTCCTAAAAAAATAGTAAGGATGTATAAAAATGAAGTAATATGTTTGCTGGCCAAGACTGAACCAATTAAATACACTATTAGGAAGGGAAAAGGATACAAGTTATATTTTACAAATGCCAGCACTCCTTTTTCTTTCAACTATACCCCACCGTTGGGTATAGATGTGTCTGCTGATGTGCTGATAATTGCATCAAATTCTCATCCCAGCAACAGAATCTTTGGAAGTCTTCATTTCAAAGGAAAGAGTATTCTTTACCCAACTGCTTTGGTATTTTCCTAGCAGGAAGAACTATAAAGAAAATAACAAGATTGATAGTCCTTGGGTCTAGCACATCAATAAAGGGCATAGTCAAAAGTGGTAAATTAAAGGAAATGCTGACTAAAGGCCGGTGAGTGTAAGTTGGATTGAAATACAGTTGAAAATCTGACATTCTCTGGGATGGTTTATTCAGAGCAAAAGACATATTGTTGTGACAGATAATGGAAATATAACAACTGCAAAAAATGACTAGGGAGAAAAGTAGCAAAGGTACGGAGAACCAGGAAGGGGCACCATATTTTAAGACCGGAATTCTGGTTTTCTTTACAACTAGTGTGCACTGCTTAGATGCAGGCATTAGAAGCTACTCTGAACTCTAAGTGGCTTGTTGTAGCTCCTTACCATTGCATATTAAGTTACAGTGTATGAAGGGCAACAATTCTAAAACATGAAATTTATATTGACCCTAAAATGAAATTCATTTCTTAATTTAAAATAAAGTTTAGCTGGAACTTAGGAGTGGGTTGTCTTCTATTCCTTATTTTTCTTATTCAAACTTGTGAAAATCATAGCTTTCAATTCTCTTTGAGGGGCATTTGATTTCTTTCAAAGTAGAAATATACGTCACCTTAAGAAACTGGAATTGTTTCATGATGCATGAGTGGTGTCCACATGTCTTTAAAAGTCAACCCCATTCTTTTCCCACCTTCTCTACCTAACTGCTCATTTCTTGAAGGCATATTTGTTAATTTCTAAATGCACTGGAGTTTTGGTTTTTTTTTTTTTTAGCTGTAAACTTTATTTTCTCTCTATTCTTACCTGCTAATAAAATATATTAATTAGCTTTTCTTTGCAATGTCAACATCTATGATATTCATGTGGTTCCCTCTAGTGGTTAATTTCACATGAAAATTCTGTTTTCTTTCCAACGAATACTGTTTCTTATGTGTGTCTCTAACAGATATTATACAACTAAGTTCTTTCTTCAAAAACACCGAACCATGGCCCCCTTCCATTCCAGGGTTTAGTCTTCCCCTTGTTGCATCAGCATGAATGGCCAATGGGAAACCTCTACTTTTAGTTTTTCATATGTAGAGACCAAAAAATATCTTCTTTTGATATATTGTGCTTGTTGGGAAGATTCTAATTGAAATTCTAATATTTGATTTGATTTAATTAATATGCATTAATCAATCACTGTACTTAAGACATTATATGGATACCATAGAACCTAATATATTACTTGATTTTTCAACTAAATAATACATGTGAAAGCAACTGGTTCCATAAGATTTTGTGTAGTGGAAAAAAATGGGTGTACAAAGATGCCTCTAGTAAAATAAAGCTTTTCTGATTCTGAAGTGCAAAGAAGAGATGAAAGACAAGCTTTTTCAGCCTATACTACAATTGAACAGGTTTTAAATAGGCCCCAAGGAAACCAGAACCTCAATAAAATTAGTCTATTGATTTTCACAATAGATAAGTAAATTCCCCAATGATGAGATTAAAATCATAAGTCAATTTTTATTGTTTTGCTTTATTTATATTTATATTTTTTCTTCAACATGCTGTTGTTGTAGAACTCAACCTCAAAATATCATATTCTTCTTTTAAAAAGATGTACAATTAAATTAATGTAAAATAATATCCCTCTAGAATTACGTCAAATAATCAGGTACCACATCTAAATATTCTGATAGAATGAGCATGTATGATTTAAGCAGTAAATGAGCATGTTCATGTTCCATATCTGACTCCTTAGGCAGGAGATCCCCTCTTTCATCTCCTACCATTATTTTCCACATTACTCTGACAGTGCAGACTTTGTCCTCACATTAGAGTCTTTGGGAAACTTGCCAGTCCACTTTGGACTTGGCTAACCAAGATCTTCTAAGGATAAGGAGAAAAGAGCCTTGCTTTTGCCACAGAAAGTATAACCACCATTTACCAATCCTGATAATCTGGAGCTGTCCTAAGGTGCTAGAGAGATTGCTCAGTGGTTAAGGCACTTGCCTGGAGCTATCCTAGATTAAATCATGACTTGTGTGGAGCCAGTTAGTCTCTGGATCTTCTTGGGCCTTAATGGGAATGCATGACGGATGCTCCTAAGCCTAGCTCTTGAGGAGATGTAGAATAATGGGCATCTCAGAAGTAGTGAGGGAGAAAGAGCTGGCTACAACGTTTTACCACCACCGAGTGGGAAGAAGGTAGGGATGGTGTCTGTTCCTCACGTGGTTCTCACATAATTGTGCTCTTGAATTGCTTACTTAAATGTACCACATTTCTGAAGTTCAAAAGAAATAAAAACACATGATTGAGAGAAAAAAGTGGAAAATAATTGCTTAAGTGTAATAAACGGGGTATGTATGTACCCTTCCAGAGGTTCCAAACATAGTATGAAAAGGTTTAATTTTTTTAAATTAATTTATTTTTTATTGGCATCTTCCATGACTGTAAACAATATCCCATGTTAATTCTCTCCCATCCCCCACTTTCCCCTTTGAAACTCCACTCTCCATCGTATCCCCTTCCCCTCTCAATCAGTCTCTCTTTTATTTTGATGTCATCATCTTTTCCTCCTATTATGATGGTCTTGTATAGGTAGTGTCAGGCTATTTTGTGTCTGGAGGAGCATGTTGTAAGGAGTCCTACCCTTCCTTTGGGTCTTACATTCTTTTTGCCACCTCTTTTACAATGGACCCTGAAGCTTGGAAAGTGTGATAGATATATTGCAGTGCTGAGCACTCCTCTATCATTTCTTCTCAGCACATGATGCCTTCTGAGTCATCCCAAGGCCACTACCATCTGAAAAGAGAAGCTTCTTTAACCAAAAGTGAGAGTAGCATTAATATATGGGTGTGAACATTAAGAAAAGTGCTTATTGGGCAGTTTGAAGAGCATAGTATATACAGTTAGCCCAGACAGCTGCAGACGTTACACCCCTAGGGCTCATGACTACCCCATTACAGGTTTTCAGTCTCAGGGATGTATTCCCTCCTGTGGAGCGGGCCTCTAGTCAAATTAGAGGGCAGTTGGTTTCCCCCATGACAGATGTGCCACTATTGCACCCATTGGCTCATTTGGCCTGGCTGGCTAGATATAAGGCTTGCAGTGTCCACTTTTGAGTATCTTCACTGGTGATTTCTCTCCCTTCCATTGAACTGTATGCAATGTGGCTTTTCCCAGCTTTCTGTCAGCTGGTCTACATGGAGGAGGTTATCTGCTCAGCTCCAGCAGGATTTCTCAGTGGCGTTGCAGCCAAAGTATATGGCTTCTTCAGCAGTAGGGCTTTACTATCTATTCCTGGTGGGAAACCAAGGGCCTTGGCAATAGCCTGTAATGCTTTGGGGGCATCAGGGACCTTCCTGGCCAACAGCTCGCTGGAAGGTATCCCATACCTGGCACTGAAAATTTTCTAGTAACAATCTATGGCTCCTGAGCATTCCATTGTCCAAAAACGTAGATTTCCATATGATTTATTTATATCTTCTTAGATTCTGATTAGCCCTCCCTCCACCTTTCCTTTACTCAATCTCTTCCCCTGACCTCACTTGGGCCTTTTCACTCCAATTAATCTGTGTTCTACTTACATATTTACAATAGCATCCTATTAAGTGCCCCTCTCCTTTCTTTTATTGAATGAAAGTGCTACCAATTACATAGCATTAGTGGGATTAAAGGAAATCATTTTTCCCTTTCAAGGAGAATCCTTAAAATTCTTTAGCTTATAGCACAAGGAAGTATGGCATATTATTCATCTAAAAAAATGGTGATTCTGATGAACCTGATGCCTACTAACAAAGGAACTGTCTCTCCACCCAGGGATCATCATGTACAGCCATCCTTACCCCGGCGTGCAAGACCAGGAACAAGCCACGTAAGCAGATCTCCCTGGCATGACTGCTTTCGCCTTGGCATAGCAGAGCTTCTGTGTTAAGTGCTATAATTGGGAATCACAGTTGTATCTGAATGAACGTCAGCCCAGAAGGGCTGAAGTCTAAGTCACTGACTGGGATAAGTTTCTGAAAGGGCGCAGAGTAGGGCTGCCAAGTAGAGACTGTTGACGGCAGATTCCCCGAGCCTGCCGCTTTGAAGTCAAGTTCTCAGCACTTCATCATTTTAACTTCTCTGCAGAGCATTTAAGTGCTGTTTCTTTGCTCAAGATGTATATATTCCTTACATAGACTCTGTAACCCTTGGAGACTGAGGTTTTTTTCTATCAACTATCCCCAGCCAATTCAGACACACTAGTGCTACATTTATTCCAGGGTCACAGTGGAGTCATGTCAAAGATATTCTCTAGCGGCCTTACAGGAAGCCTTATTTGTGTCACAGCCAACTTGTATACTGTTATATTGGTGGTTTCAGTCATGAATCTTCCTGAAAAGAGGTCCAAAATTCTTATGTGTGCTTTCCTCCACTCTGTTGCTCACTGTAGAATCAGCAGTCTAATCGACATTTTAGTGGCACTGTCCATCCTGATGGGCTATTCGGTCACCACTGCCAGCTTTGTCACCTATGTCGTCAGGGAACATCAGACCAAGGCCAAGCAGCTGCAGCACATTTCAGGAATCGGTGTGACATGCTACTGGGTGACCAATTTCATTTATGACATGGTGAGTAACTTCCGTCACTGCAAGAAAGGCGGAATCAATTTGAATAGAAGATAGCAGTCTTGTATTCAATAGTTATTTATTCCAATTATTCAAATCATTATAATAAGGACAGTAAGGGTGTTTTTTTTTTTTTAAGCTGTTTGAGTCTGGTTTATATTCACCTGATGGTTGGAGAAAAGAAAACCTGCCTGCCTGCCTTTTTCTGGGATATAACAGAATCCTATGGTACTTTTTAGTAGGCAGATTCCTGGGATCCTTTCCAGATCTCTTAAATCCATGTCTTGGGAATGGCGTATCGAGAATATGCATTTTTAAACAAGAGCCCCCAGGTGAGTTTAAGCACAGTGAAGTCTGAGAACCACTACTGTGGAAAAATACCAGCTTAACAGCATTACCCAGTTGTACCAGAGAATCAAGCTTATAAAAGTTTAACCAACTAATGGTGAAAAATTTGAGGTAGCAGCTCCTGCTGAGTGACACGTGAGAGAAGATTTTCCGGGGAAGGAAAGGGTGCGTTTCAGGGATAGCTCTCTTGTTTGTATACCGTGTTCCCAGAGTTCCACTGGTCGTTCTTGACTCCCGACGTGCCAGTGCTGGCCATGAGCCCAGACGAGTATGCGTTTGTCTGTGATTATGGTGAAATTGCCTGAGTTGCTGTCAAGATCATTGGCTTGAAGAGTGGGAGAGTAATTAACTCCATATCCATTTTGTTAACGCATCCAGCGAGGTCTGAAATGTGTTTGTTATAGAAGCCAAATTTAAGAGCCCGACAATGACTGCTTTGGACTTGATAGGAGCCTTAATGTTAAGAAAGCTTCAAGTGCATACTTCTGTGAAAGTCTACTTAATACTGAGATTCTGCTGTTTTATATGTAGCATTTATTCCAACTTAGGATATCCATCTGCCCTCCCCTCTACCAGTTCATTCACCACCTCTTTCATGGGGTGCATCTTGCTGCAGATGCTTTAGCATTGGTGTTTCTACTAGTCAACAGGATGCTGTATTTTTTATTCATATACCTGTGATTTCAAGAATGTATGGGACGTATGTCCCTGCTGTTTTTCACAGAGTGGCTCGCACTGATAACTCAGCCTTAGAATACAGGCATCTGAGAGAGCTGCAGCATTCACAAATGAAATCAATACTGTGAGGGCTGACTCGAATGCCAAGATACCTGGCTCTCTTATCTTTCTCACAGAACCCCTGTCACTGAATGATCCCAAGTCTTAAGCCTAGAGGCAGAAACACCTGGGACTTTTTTTTATAACTATATAGATGGAAACCAGTTTGGCCTCATATTGTAGAAGACAAATTCTAAAGTAAAGTCAATGGAAAATAAGCTGAATGTTACAAACAATAGGAAAATAAAAATTCCTTTCAAAGTTTTCCCAGGTTAACTTGTTACAGTTTTAAATTAGGTGGATTATTGATATAAAGGAAGTTACAATATATTAACCATTGTTTTACTTTTCCTAGGTCTTCTACTTGGTCCCGGTCACCTTCTCCATTGGTGTCATTGCAATTTTCAAGTTACCTGCCTTCTATAATGGAAACAATCTAGGCGCTGTATCTCTGCTACTTTTGCTGTTTGGGTAAGCTGTTTTTTAAGCAATGAAGAAAGAATGAAGAGATTTAAATGCCTCTAGAACCCAATAGGACCCAAGTCTCATTAGCTAATTTACGGTTGTCCTGGGGGAAGGTCTCATGTGACATGAATGACAACCGACAATGCATTATACTTGCTAGTCATGGTCTGTAAGTATCATACATCTGAAAATTTATGTTGGTATTAATGAACACTCACTGGATGCCAATGGGATGCTTGCCAATTTATATTTGTAATATACATAAAATGGAGGTTTAGAATGGCTAGAAAATATGTATCCATCTGAATTTATGTTCACATAAACTTGCAATTTGTGTAAATACATATAGCATTGTAGAGTATATATATTTGTGTGTATTTCTTCTTATCTTCCTATAGATGTCTAAAGTCACACATAACCTTGTTTCTGTATTAGGCTAATAAAGGTAATACAGGTCAACCTAATCAATGTTCAACATCACATTTGTTTCTACCTTGAATGTATGAGTAGTTTCTCTTAGTTAGCAACTGTGGTCTGTACCGAAACTCTCAGCATCTACTTAATTTCTCCTAAAATTACTTATTTGCTCAAAACAGATCACATGTCTTCTAACATGGTCCTGTTTGCTTAGCTAACCTTCCACAATGCCTTTACTTTTCCTCCACATTAAAGAAGATTTACACAGATTGCAGTCCTTTTTCTGAGCAAAAGAAGTTTTACCTGCACAGGACAACACCATCCTCAGTGACATTAAAATGATGTGGGACTATTCAAGGTTCCTTAAGAGAGAGATTTTTGTCACTTACAGCACACCCTTTGGTTGTCTTTGGTCCGAAAGAGGAATGAAAGTGAGATGTAGCTTGATGGCTTGGCAGCTCGTCACTAATGTTTACTTTTACCTTGGGAACTCATCTCAACTTTCATTGTATTTTATAGAATAGAATAATCAAAGCATAATTTTAATTGTCAGTATCATTAACCTACAGCTATGCAACGTTTTCTTGGATGTACTTGCTGGCTGGTCTCTTCCATGAAACAGGAATGGCTTTCATCACATATGTCTGCGTCAACCTGTTTTTTGGCATCAATTCCATTGTTTCCCTGTCGGTGGTATACTTTCTGTCCAAGGAAAAGCCCAATGACCCGGTAAGGTCCTTCATTAGCCTGTTAAACTTCATAGATGTATCAGCAGCTTGAACAAGTTCAAGGTGGAAAGATTTTCTTTTTTTCTACATCCTTTAAATAGAAAAGCATATCGTTTGGTTTTATTAAATTTAGAAGAGGAGAAAGTACAGCCTTTAAAATTTCTTTTTAAACTCCATCTATATTAATGGTTATTATTGTGTTTACTGAGTGTCAACACGAGGTCTTGAGCAGAGAAATGGAGGTGAAATCAGATCTATTATATGACACTTTGTAAATCACGCCACTAATTGGTCAGTTAAACACTTCAATTATTAACAAGCTCCTATGGTACAGTAGTGGCAAGAAGAATGGCTTAGTCCTATGAGCACAGGTTAGGTTCATTTGAACAATCATAGAGAAAAAAAAAATCTAATTCATTCCCTTTCAATCATGTATTGGAATCTACTTCATTGTAAGCCTTACTCTCCACTCAGAGCTAACAATTACGATTAGTGAGAAGAGAAGCACTAACAGTGCCAGGCAATTGAACAGAGAAGAATAGAGAGGAAATGAAGTGAGCTGGGGAATAGCCAAGCACACTCCAAGAGGAGGAGGAAAATTCATGAGGTGGAAGTAGTTGGCCTCAAGTGTGAATAACGTGAAAATGAGCCATTTGATCCTCTTTGAGATATGTTTTCTTTCCTTCCGTCTCATTTCACCATTTCAGTTCGTCCTCATGTAGAAATTCCCTTGGGCTCTGAAACTTCACTGCCCTGAATCCTCCCTTACTCAGGCACCTACGGCTATCCTGGGTTGAATACCAACATCCTAGCCAACCCTACATCCCAGAAGTTGAAGACAGGCTTAGATGTGTTTTTGCCTCCAGGATGGGTCCTGATACCTTAGGTCCTCTCAAGAAAAATACAATTTCTTTTGCATGTATTTCAATAATAAACTTCACCATTTGGTTATAATAAATATCTATATGCATATGGTAAATGTTTACATGTGAAAAAACTACCAATCTCAATAGAATTATCCACATGACTTTATTTAATTGTAAACTTTTGTCAAGTTGTTGGAAGCCTACCACTAAATTTTTATTTTATTTTATTTTTTCTTGTTTCAGACTTTAGAACTTATTTCTGAAACCCTCAAGCGAATTTTCCTGATATTCCCTCAGTTTTGTTTTGGCTATGGTTTGATTGAACTGTCTCAACAACAGGCAGTCCTGGACTTCTTAAAAGCATATGGCGTAGATTATCCAAGTGAAACTTTTGAAATGGACAAGCTAGGTGCAATGTTCGTGGCTTTGGTTTCTCAGGGCACCATGTTTTTCTTACTGCGACTTTTGATCAATGAGTGGTTAATAAAGAAGTTCAGGTAAGATGTATGAAAACACAGTGTTTGTCACCCGTGATGAAACACAGTTCAGAATATTTATGGAGGAGCAAGAATCTAAGCTTTTCCATTACTAATATGGAAATGTTTTGCCCAAAAGGGTCTAAAAAATTTTGTAGCACAATTTTGTATTCATTTAACTGTAGCCAGCAGTTGTCTAGTTTTACTATATGTCTGCAATAATTGCTGTGGAGTAAGGGATAAAATCTAACAAGCACAGTTGTTAATATTAAGGAGATTGAGCCAGTGATTCAGAGAAAATGTGTGTAAACAAAAACAACTGAGATTGGGGGTTAGTGAACACTTTCCTAGGAAGAAATAAGAAAGTTTGAGCATGTGGAATGTTGACAAATGAGTCTGAGGAAATAAGACTGAGATAAAGCAAACATATTATCACCATAAGTTAAAATAAGTACTTACCAAAGGACTTACACCACTGAGCCATTTGTAGGAATTTTCCCTACAGGCATGCCTACATAAATGCAGACAAATGTGTACCTAAAATTAGTCATAATAGTAATCATTTCTAATAGCAAAAGAATCAAACCACCAGAAAGAAGGTCCGTTATTTAGGGATTAGTTAATCAATTCCATATATATGTCCATAAATACAATGGTATTCAGCCACTAGAAAGAATGATACAAGCCAGTTGTGGTGGTGCACTCCTTTAATCCCAGAACTCGAGAGGTAGAGGTAGGAGGATCACTGTGAGTTCAAGGCCACCCTGAGACTACAGAGTGAATTCCAGGTCAGTCTGGGCTAGAGCAAGACCCTACCTTGAAACCACCCCCCCAAAAAAGAATGATACAATTCTTGTTTTAATAGTTTGTATTGTTTCTAATATTTATGAAATAAAAATGCAAGGCTATGAATTGGGCATAAAATATAAAATATATCACAAGTTAAAAAGAAATCTACATTCTTATTCAGTGATCCAGAGACATCCTAATTGTCACTGCTGCTTGAAGATTGCTTAATTTTCACTATTCTCCAGAACCATTTGGACTTTAATGTGATGTACATGTATCAACAGTTAAGAAATAAAAATTTGAGGCTGGAGAGATGGCTTAGTGATTAAGGCACTTGCCTGTGAAGCCTAAGGACCCAGGCTTGATGTCCCAGAACCTATGTAAGCCAGAAGCACAAGGTAGATGCACATGCATCTGGAGTTCATTTGCAGTGACTTGAGGCCCTGGTACCCCTATTCTCTCTCTCTTTCTCTCCCTCTCTCTTTCTTAAATAAATAAATAAAAATAAAATATTTTTTAAAATAAAAATTTTATTACATAATAAAAGGAAAGATAGAGCAAAGATGGAGGGAAAACTTAGGGTGTTAATTATGATTTAATGATTAGAAAATAGAAAAATATAATGAACCAGGTGATAAATGCTTACAGTGTAGTTGGAAGGTTATGGAGTCTCTTGAGTATTTGCTAGAGATCTGGTGTGCACGTTATTCCACAAACCCATGGAAAGCTTCTATACAGAGAGCCCCATGACCATATGGTGCTTTAGTGGGTGTGATTTTTGAGGAGATAGTGCAGATTGGCATGGAAGAGTCAGAGACATGAGAGTAGCTTGAGGTTCTGGGAGAAATGTAGGCCAGGAGAAAACACTTGTAATGGGGATAGAAATACACAGAAATTGGCTGGGGTAAGGTGTCATTTCCAGTATTTGGATACCTATCACATGAGTCAGCTTTGGGATAGAGAGGAGTCAAAGGAAACAACGTATTTAGAGGCACTGGGGTCATCTTGAAAGAAACAGAAATGTTGAGAAGAAGACTTAGATTGGTTGGATTTTGAAAATTGTGTTAGTTTTCTTTTGTTTTGATATTTGTTAGGCAAGATATTGAAGTAGGTTTGGGACTTGATGTACTTCATACATGAAACATTACTTGTTAACAGAATAGCATTCAGATGATTTAAAAATAGAGACCTAGGCTGGAGAGATTGCCCAGTGGTTAAAGGCACTTATTTGCAAAGTCTGATGGCCCAGGTTTGATTCCTCAATCCTTACATAAAGCCATATCACAAAGTGGTACATACATCTGAAGTTCTTTTGCAGTAGCAGGAGCCCTGGCCTGCCAATTCTCATTCTCTCTCTGTCTATCTCCTTATTTCTGCTTCTCTCTTCATAAATAAAAATAAAAAATAAATGTATTTGTTTTAAAATAGAGATCTACAGAGCTGGAGAGTTGGCTTAGCAGTTAGGGTGCTTTCCTGAAGAACCTTATGACCAGGTTCAATTCCTCAGTACCCATGTAAATAAATCCAGATGCATCAAGTGGCACATGTATCTGGAATTCATTTGCAGTGGCTTGAGATCCTGTCATATCCATTCTGTCTCTCCTCTCTCTCTCTCTTTCTACCCTTATAAATAAATAAATTAAATAAATAAATAAATAAATAAATAAATTTTTTAAATGTAGAGAGAACTATTGATAGCTAACAGTATAATACTGGGTTCCATCTCCGGCACCATATCCATATCCCCTTCCAAAAATAAGAAGTTAAAAGAAAATTGTTAAGAGGGCTGATCTCATTTTCATGTTACCACAGTAAAGAGGATCTAGAGAATACAGTTGTTTTTAAAAATATTTTGTTTATTTATTTGAGAGAGAGAGAAAGATGCACATAGAGAGAGGGAGGAAGCAAAAGGGAGAGAGAATGCGCACGCTAGGGCCTCTACCCACTGCAAACAAACTCCAGACACAGGCACAACTTTGTGCATTTGGCTTATGTGGGCACCAGAGAATCAACCAGCTCCTCAGGCTTCATTGGAAAGTGTCTTAACTGCTAAACCATCGCTCTAGCTCAGAGTTATTTTATTTTTAAAGTAATGAAGTGATTGTTGATCTTATAAGTGTTGACTTATACTAGTACTTCTGAACTCCCTCTTAGGAAATAACTTATTAGTAACTGAATTATTTGGGTAGCATGTCAAATAATACATTTAAATATCGTATAATCAATTTTAAAGAAATCTAATAAGATAGTATGCTTTCGGTAAGTAAAATAGAATAAAACATGTCAAAATTGAGTAATACCATTTCAAAATCATGGCATAAAAATTACTGTGTCCATTTTTTAGACTGTTCTTCAGAAAATTCATTTCATCACCTGTAATGGAGACAAGAGATGAAGATGAAGATGTGAGGGCTGAGAGGTTAAGAGTTGAGAGCGGTGCCGCCGAGTTTGACCTGGTCCAACTCCATCGTCTCACAAAGACCTACCAACTCATCCACAAAAAGATTATAGCTGTCAACAACATCAGCCTTGGGATACCGGCTGGAGAGGTAGGAAACTGTTTCTGGCCTTCTTGTTGGCATAGAAGACGTGTAATTAATAATTAATTTTTTTTAATGTTTATGTAGAAGTATAAAAGTCAAGCTCTGAATATTTTCGTGGTGTGTGTATTTACCTGTGCTCACTACACAACAAATCCCGAATCCCTTACCAGACTGTTGTCCTCTTTGGGGTCTACTGTTAGGCAGGAAGCCTTTTCAGGGTGCCTTCTTCAACCTTTCATCTCTAGGCCTCTTTGAAATCTACCATGAAGAAGTTAGACGTCTTCAGAAATGAGGTCCTAGAACAGCATCCATTTATATTCTTGTGGTTTTCACAGACATAATATTTAAGGCAGCTTTGAAAGAAGCAAAAGGATATTGCTTTTTTCCATAGCTGCAAACTTCATGCATCAAATTTATTCAACAGCATAAAGAAATTACTGCTTCAGTAGCTTGTTCAGTAAAGTTGTGATTTTTGCGTAAATAATGTGAAATCTATAAATGCAATTACTTTATGGAGTTAGCATATCTTACTTGTGGGGTATTTAATCATGTCACATAAAGGGATGGTATAACGTGAAATGTAAAGCAGGCCCTTTGAATAAACACAAATGCTCAGATGATCTCGGAAAAGAGAATGCCTCAGTACCCATTTGCTTTAGAAGAGCGAGTTTTATCAAATGCCTATAGAGCAGTGTCCTATCCATAAATAATTCCAGGGATTTATTCTTTTTGGAAAGGCATTTCATGTGGGGAGGAGGAAGGAGGTACAATAACAATATGTCTCTAAGGCTTACATATCTTTTTATTCCTCTCTGCTTACCAGTGCTTTGGCCTTCTTGGGGTAAACGGAGCTGGGAAGACCACAATATTCAAGATGCTCACTGGAGACATCGTTCCATCCAGTGGAAACATTCTGATCAGAAATAAGACCGGGTACCAAAACCTAATGCTTCTACTCACTGAGATCAACACAATCAGAATTACTTAAATGAACATGTTATATAATTTTGTGGCTGTGTCACAAATCTTCCATGGAATGGAAGCCAGTGACATGACTGGAGAATTTTAAACCCTTACATGTGACTCTGATAAGGAAATTATTTTATCCCATTTAATCAAAACCACTAGCTACTACTACCAAGATAGGGCCACTGTCCCAGTATTAGGGGGTCCAAAGAGACCTGTTCTGAGACACTCACCTGTTTTAATCTTCTCCACTCAGATCCCTGGGTCATGTGGATTCTCACAGCTCATTGGTAGGCTACTGCCCTCAGGAGGATGCTTTAGATGACCTGGTGACTGTGGAAGAGCATTTGTACTTCTATGCAAGAGTGCACGGGATTCCAGAGAAAGATATTAAAGAAGTGAGTACACACGTGAAAAGCTGGTTAATCTGAAGACCATGCTTATTTCTGCTTCTCCTGTCATCACACCCATGGCAAAACCAATATGGCCTATGGAAGACCATTAACGTTGTCCTTGTGCAATGCTTGTGTGTTCTATATACACCCCTGTGACCTCAACTATAGAAACCGCGTGGTCTATGTTTGTTCAGCCACCCTTCTAAGAACCGACAAACTGATGCTCTTGCTTGTGATGGGTTCTGAGTTGAACTTCAGTTAATGATACTTAATATGCTCTTAATATATACTTAATATATTCTTAATATATACTTATTATATTCTTTGGTGCTCAGATTACTTTCCTACCTGTCCAGCAGGCATCCCAAAGCTCACAGAATCAACTGTGACATGCCCAAGTAAAACAGCACAGCTTCCATTTTGATTTCTGTTTATTTCTATATGCTAGGGCTTGAGTCCAGGGCCCATGCCTGCTAAACTCACGTCTGCTCCCACCCCGGGTTTGACTGAGACTTTGCATCTCACTGCAACTATTTACCTTGGTAATGGAATGGCTAAAGTCTTGGGCATATTTCTCTATTTTCCCAGTCCTGGGGACCTTGGGTACAGCAAGTAGGATTTCATTCTTTGCCAGAGCTATTTACAGAAATAACTTCAAGCCCCATGATTTCTAATACACAGCAATTTTGATAGTGGGTCAGTTTTAAATAGACTTAAAGCCTTTGTGACAACTCACCTCTCAGAAGAAAGATGGAGCAGTGAGGACAATCAATGAGAAAGCTGCCTTTGAATTCTGTCTTACTTCTTTTAAGCTTTATAAGAGACTCCTGTGGTAATACAGCATAAAGTGCAGTCTGTAATCATAAACACCACACACACACACACACACACACACATACAAACACAAACACTGGGGGGGGGTCCCATTTGAAAATCAGCCTCCAAGGACTTGCTTTTTTCCTGTCTGTAATATTTAATTTATTGCTTTAAAACTCAGAGTCATTGAAAACCAAATGTTAGAATTAAATGAGCAGAATGTACAGACCCTGGATGGTGGCTATTATATTCTCCATTGTGGGTTTTTTAAATTTCATATGTATTATAACAGGTTATACTCTTTTTTTATCCCTTGCCCATGCTCCTTTAATAAGGACCCTGAGGGCCCTCCTCAGTGAGGTTACGGTTTCCACTTTGGGGTCATGAGTGCCTTAGCCCCTGTGAGGTAGCCAGCGCAGAAGGGGGGGGTGCCTCAAGATATTCCTACCCACTCTGTGGCTCTTACAATCTTTCTACCCCTCTTCCACAATGTCCCCTGAGCCACGGCAGGCCTATTGGTAGTCTGATTTAGTGTTGAGTTCTTTGTAGCCTCTTTATTTCTCCTTTGATGGGTTTTGATTGATCACTGTGTCTGTCACCATCACCCTGGAGCTGGTTGTCAGTGCCACTGCTTCCTCTGCAATTTATCCTAGGACCTGGCCGATATGAAAGAGGCAGCAAGTCTCACGATGAGCAGTTGGCTATCTTCTTATTGATGGATCTTAGTTCTCCTCTGTTTTCTCTACCATCTGTAAGATAAAAGAACAGCTTAGGTTAAAGGGGATATGCTAAATTCTTTGAGGGGCCTTTCGGTGTGCCCTCCAGAGAACAGTGGGATCTTCTCCCTATAGTCTATGAGTTTACTGGCCATAGGATTATGACTTGGTTTTCAGTGCCAGAGATGAGTTCTCTCCAGCTGAGAGTGCCTCATGTCCAATCAAAATATTTGATTACCCACAGAGGCTATGTGCCACTATTGCACACATGTGTACTTCTTGTCTGACTGGTTAATTTCATAATCTGCAGGGTCCCCTGCTTATTCATGCCATGGGTGACCATTGGCTTCCCTCAGCTCCTATAGGGCTGTCCCCTACAATGAGGGCCAGCCAGGAAGGAGCTAGTTTCCCTTTTGATTCCAGCATGGTATTCTAGTGAAGGACTTACTTTATCTCTTTAAATGAACTGTTAATTTTTAACTGGGCCTTTGAAAATGAAAATAAAAATCTGTGTTGAATTTAAATATTTTTATTTCTTTTGGGACATAATTCTCCATGATAAAACTTTCTATTCACAGGCAAATTTTCTTCCATTTGTTACTTTATTTAAGGGTTTTGGCAAGGGAATGCCAGTCTAATTCCTCTTTTATTACCCACAGACTGTTCATAAACTCCTCAGGAGACTTCACTTGATGCCCTACAAGGACAGAGCCACCTCCATGTGCAGCTATGGCACAAAGAGAAAGCTGTCCACTGCCCTGGCCTTGATAGGGAAACCATCTATCCTCCTGCTGGTAAGAGAAACATTATGAACGAGGCTTCCCCGCAACCAGGGAAGCGTATCCAGCCAGCTGCTACCTAGCACAGTCCCCATCTACTGCATTCTCACAGTGCAAAGCATTTATGATAGCACATTAGGGAATTTATATCCGCAAATAATTTGTCACCACAACAATGTCCTCCAAAAGATTTTTTTTTTTTTTTTTGGTCTGAAGCAATGGCTCAGGAGGTTTCAAAGGAAACAAATTCAGGTTGTTCAAATAATTTAAGTTATAGAACATAGACAAAATTTTCATTTGTTGATGAAATCATCTCTTTTTCTGCAGGAATTGATCAAGTAAATTAACAGCTTTCAATTTCTACTGAGGAAGAAAGCCACATTTTAGAGCAATGTACTGTGCTAAAATTTTATTTCTTTGTAACTTAAAAACACTAGTTGCATGTTATTTTATCTGAATTTGAGAGGTGGGGTCAAGAAATGCATTCCACATTTATTTTGGTTAAGAGCTGGGAAATTAAATTGATCACCTGGAAGTATAAATTATACATGCTCTTGATATAATATTTTGCTTCCCAAGCCAAACATTATGAAAGGGTGTTTATTTCAGATAAAAAAAAATATTGACTTTATTTGGGAAGATTTATTTTATTCAAAGACCTCAAACTTCGAAAGAACCTTAACTATATGCACTAAAAATCCAGTTATAAATCACCACATTATTCCAGGGATTAAGTCATACAGTGGATCAAATCTTTTAAACTGCCCAGATAGAACCCATCTTTCTTTAACACTAGGAGCTTATTATGCATTATATCCCTGTCAGTCGATGCTTATAATGGAATCCTACAGTGTCCCTTAAATTGAACAAAACAATCCTTGGGCACCCCTATGAGATAATAGATGTAAAACATTTTAAAATGTTGAAAGCACAACATAAATGTTACGTAGCAATGAGCAGAACTGGAATATGGGCCTTTTCTTCTATATGTGCTTACTATATATGCTATTTTCTTCAAAAAAGTAGGAGCGGTGACAATATATCTTTTACTATTTCCCCAAACTAACACTTATCCTTGTCTTTTAAGTTTAATTTATTACCATAAAATAAATCTCTGATTATCTTATTCTTTCCATTACAGATACATTTTAAAAATAGTTACCTAATCTTGATATATAATTTTTATTTATCATCTGCTAAAGTCTATTATTGCTTGTTTAGATTATCTATTATTCTATTTTTCAATTTTTTATTTGTTTACTTGAGAGAGAGAAAAGGGGAGCAGATAGAGAGAGAATGAGTGCACCAGGGCCTCTAGATACTGCAAATGAACTCCAGATGCATGCACTACCTTGTGCACCTGGCTTACACGGGTACTAGAGAATCAAACCTGGGTACTTAGGCTTTGCAGGCAAGCACCTTAACAGCTAAGCCATCTTCCCAGCCCTATTATTCTATTTTTTAATCTTGTGCTTAAAAATTTTTTCAAAGCACATTTTTCTTTGAAAAATCGTAATTTTTTTCTACTTGGTAACATCTACAATTCTAATTTTTATTTTTTCAAGGAGTCTTAAATTTCAATTAATAACATTAAACTAAAAATATAACTCAAACATACGCACTGAAATTATCAAGTTTTTTTTTTTCTACTTCACATAGCATATAATCACTGAGCCACAATTCTGCTTCCAGGATAAAAGCAATCCTGGTGACATAACTTCAAATATATAGCTGACAATGTAGAATTAGATATTTAAAAAAAAACTCTGCTATGTCAGTAATTGAAGTAAAAATTTTTCCAAGGAAGCATAAGAGATAAATGTAAAGAATCAGGATGTCATCTTCACTGAAATGCTCCTTTAAACATACTGATAATTTTAAATACTCAATTTTGAACTACTTGACAGTAGCAGAAACAGCTCATTATGTATAAAACAAGTTAGTTACAGGACCTCAAAAAGTGATTTCTAAGGAATTGAGATGCAATGGTTCATGTAAATAACTTCATTAAAAATTAATTAATTTGAAAAAAATGTTCCTTATAACTCTGTCTTCAGGATGAACCGAGCTCTGGGATGGATCCTAAGTCAAAGAGACACCTCTGGAAGATCATCTCAGAAGAAGTTCAGAACAAATGTTCTGTCATACTCACATCCCACAGGTAAAGTGAGGAGGGAGCCTTTAAAATCAAATCACATAGCCTTTGGGGTGGTAGATGAGAGAGGCAATCCTGTATATTACATGCAGATCAGAAATGTCCACCATGGTATAGAAAACTTTACAGTAGTGGGTTGAAACAAGGGGATTTCATGATGTGAATTTTATAGTGGGGCAGAGTTTAAAGTCTCAGCAGTCATTTTTTATTACCAATTTCTCATGACTTATGGCCATCTTAACTCAGTATGGATTCCTATTGCCTATCAAGTCACAAGGTTCAGAAACCTTAGGCTTACTAGGTAAGGCCTTCTTTGATCTGGCTTTGGCAAGTGCTCTCCTTTCAGTCATTCTGAATGACTCTTGGTTCCACCCATACTGCCCCTTCCCATCTCCATGTGTTGCTTCAGCCGTGCTATCTTTTTGATATAGTCTCTAGAAAATCTACCCAAACTCTAATCTCACCAGTTCTTCTGGAGTCAGTTGACATGGTTCTTTTCCTGAAAGTAGTTCCTTCTAGTCAGCCAAGTATGAGAGAAAACTAAATAAAGCATTTGTTCTGAGCCTCTATGACATTGGCCCTGCCTTATAAGTTGGATTAAGTTTACCTTGATTTATAATGATCACATAATAAAAAATTTATTTGATGTGCTTACCAAGAGACTTGTTTATATCCTAGTTTTATCCTTAACAACCTGGAGCAAATCACTTCATTTCCATGAACTTTTTCATGAAGTAAATAGGGTGATACTTAAGATCCCCTCTAAATATTATATTCATGAAATAAGAGCCTGTAATCAACTACAGGTTAACTAGGTATAAACTCAAAAAGCATAAAAGCCAACTGGTGCATAATGAAAGAAGCTTAGGGTCATTTTGGAAATACTTCTAAAGAGATGAAAACCTTCAGTCAACTCTTAAAAAGCTCAAAAGAAATACTTGGTTTGATAGTGAAGGCATTCTAGTGAAAGAGGTAGCCTCAAGTTTAGAAGGACAGTAATTAACTCCACCTGAAGATATTTAATTTGCATTTTAAGAGATTTTTTTTGTTCTCTTTGAAGAGAGATTTCTAAGGTACCATAATGAACTAATTAAGTATATGTTTATGAACTTCAACTCAATTTCCCATGTCCTGAATGTTAATAAGAGACTGCTGTTTTCTTTTAGCATGGAAGAATGTGAAGCCCTCTGTACCAGGCTGGCCATTATGGTGAATGGAAAGTTCCAGTGCATTGGATCTTTGCAACACATAAAGAGCAGGTACAGAACAAATATGCTATTTACACATGGTGTTGGGTAATTGATATAACAGAGGTATAGTCAATGTCAAGAACCATCTCAGCAGCCCACTCTGCAATGAGGATGGAGAAGCTATCCTTTGAAAGTAATTATTGACCCACTTTAAATTGAAATTATTTTATTGAGAATTTATTGTACTTTTAGTAATAATCCCAAATCTTGGAAGCTTAAAAGCTCATGAGTTAACTAATAGTAATAATTAATAACTCACAACCAAAATTCTCTCAGGAAGCAGTTCTAAGTTTACCCAATTACAAATTAGCCTTGACAAGTACATGAAGGCATAGATTATTTTTTAAATCTTTCATACTCATTTGCCATTTGCACAAGCTTTCTGCAAGCTATTTAACATTTTTACCACATTGAAAACCTTTTAATTAAGAATACACTTGGGAAATATGCATAAATATCATAATACCATCACATTAAAGTTAAATTAATAGTTTATGTTCACTGAAGTATGTGTGTGTTTGAATATATATATATCTCCATGTTGATCTCTCAATTTAAGAGTGATATTTTGTACCTTTCCATATAAGAATTTAGACTGTCTTAAATTAGTATGAATCAAGATAAGGTAAAAGGGATAGCAGAGGCCTTATGTTGCTTTGAGTATTTGTTGCAACCTGTTTACATACTCTACTCCTGATGCAGTTAACTTTAGCATACTGGTTTCATATTTAGTTTTGAAATTCTAATGACTCTTCATTGTTGACACCAAGTCTCCAGTGACTTACCTGTCAAGGCCTTAGTAACATTAAATTAGAAAGTACTTAGCCCCAGAAATTGGTATCTATTACCAATGCATGGATTTAGAAGAAAGCCAAGCTCTTATGCTTTCTTTCCAATGTTGCTTTGCCCATGATTCTGCCATAGTGTAGAGATAGAAATTTATATATATATATATATATATATATATATATATTTAATCCACAGCATGGAACTATTTCCAGTTTGCAACATGTTTTGAACTTTTATGGCAAAATGATAATCTTTATATAAGAAAAGAGGCCATAATGGCCAGCTTGGGACCTGTTTCATTATCAAGAATTCCAGGGGAGCTATTTTGGCAAAATATAACTCATACTGTATTTTACACTTTTTAGGTTTGGACGTGGATTTACTGTCAAGGTTCACTTGAAAAATAACAAAGTGAGCATGGAGACCCTCACAAGATTCATGCAGCTGCACTTTCCAAAAACATACTTAAAAGTAAGTGATATCCCCTCCTTTTAACCTTGCCTAATAACAAAGTAGATATTTTCCATTTCCATGTTGATCACAAAGTTTTTATTTATCTTCATCCATTAGTCCAATATGCATAAACTATTCTGTATCACACCTAATATGAACAAATAGAATTTTTAGATCATATATTTTTGTATCTATTGAAGTCGTTTGAACCATTTGACATATGCTTATTAATTTCTTCACTCCAGAGATTTTATGATCACACTGTATTTATTATAAAGTTGCCAGTTTACTAATTACATATAAACATTAGGATACTGAGGAATGACAGGTATGCCATGATTAATATCATTTCTTCATAGGGGGTAAAATAGGGAATTCAAAATAATATAACTGGGAAATTTTGTGTGCTTTGTTAAGTGAAAAATTGACTTAACCCAGAATGTCTGAGAAGTCCTCAGCTCCTGGATTAGTTGGAATATTATAAGATTGTTTCCCATTACATATAAGGGCCATAGGATGGACATACAGGCATATATACATTTGCATTTCATATAGTACATACTTCATGCACTTGACAGAAAAAAAGGATCATCAGAACAGCTTGATAGACAGGCAGTTTAAAGATATTGATGACAAGTAATTGTTGTTAAAAAGAAATCAGAGATAGAATAGTGAAAAGAAATTGGAAAGCCAGGGGGTTAATCTTGTCTGTGCTGGGGTGATACCCAGTGATGCATTTAAAGTCTCTGAACCTCATTTTTCTTGAGAGTAGGAATAAACATCTATTTCACAAAACTGGTGTGAAACATAAATGAAAACTGTCTTAATTGTCTTCATAAACTTTAGGTCACTATATTAATGTACAGTGATAATAGAGGGCAAAACAATTCATTTTTAAAAGAATCCTTTTATCTTTACAAAATAGTTTTTGCCTCAGCCTCCTCAAGCCAAGAATAATTTGTCGAGGAATAATAGCTTTCATGATTCTTATCAAAGTCTATTTTCTCCAATCTAAATTTAAATCAAATTTAAAAATTAAAGGACACCTTTCTTGCACAAATCCTATAGGTCACACACTTCCCGTGAATTGCTGGGCTGAAATCTTTATTTATTGAATGATGAGATTATATATTTCCTGATACATTCCTCCAGGGACCAAAGTTATCCAAAGCAAATGAAGTGATGATAAATGTTTGATTTCTCCCTAAGCAGACTATTCTACACACTTCTTCAGTAGTTTATGCATCTCTAGTTGGGAAATATCTAGAATAATTTGATAAAAAATAATAAGTAAGATGGCCAGATTACAGTGATAGGCACAAGACAAATACAAGTCCATAGGAGAGGCCAGTTTCTGAGCAAGGAGGTAAAGAAGAAATCTTAAATGCCAGGCTGAAATACACTGATTTGATCGGATCCATAGAGATCTCAAGTATAGGTTCAAGGGTAAGAAAATATCTGATCAAACTAATTTGTATTTAGAAATGATTACCCAGGCTGCTTTGTGCTAGAATAAATGTGTGTGTCTAGAGTCTAGGCTCCCAAAGAAGTTGCTCCAGTAACTCAGATATGGGGTGATAAGTGTCAGGTTAATAACATGGATGGTGCAAATGGAGAGAAAAGGAAAAAAAATGGTAAGGGATCAAATATTTAGATACTCCAAAGCAGCAATGGATGGTGATGTTGTTGACTAAATTTTAAAAATTGGAAAACAAGCCAGGCATGGTGGAGCATGCCCTTAATCCCTGCATTTGGGAAGCAGAGGCAGGAGGATCACTGTGAGTTTGAGGTCACCCTGAGACTACATAGTGAGTTGCAGGTCAGCCTGGGATAGAGAAAGATCCTACCTCAAACCAACAACAACAACAACAACAACAAAAACAAAAAAAAATAGAAAGAAAACATTTTAATGTGAATTTGAATCATCTTTTGAATAAAGTGAGTTTGAATCAATATGTAAATAAGGTTTGTAGATAATGCTATTGAAATCTTAAAATTTTTAGCCAACATAACACTCAATAGCTAATTTCTGGAAGTTTTGAGCAATCTAACATAAAAGTGAAATTTCTAAAGCTGAATCCGGAGAAAACTTATGTGCACTGAGAATAAGAGGATGCGTGATTACCACGCTGCTGTTTCTCCTTTCTCCGTAGACAAGATTGTGACTTCTAAGCATGCACGAAAGTAAACTGCTTTGGAATTTTCATTAACTTTTTAATTTGTTCCCTCTTTGACATTCATAAAATTTTTTATCTCATCTCTATAAGCTGTTTCTTTCAAAATGTACCCATTATTTACACTGCCATCATTTCCAGTGTAATGAATTTCTGAATTTTTCTTAGGTCTTGGTAATGTGAAGTCTAATCAAGTCAAGGTTACCTAATGTTTGGAAATGCATATTTCCCCTTTTGATTCTCCTAGGATCAGCATCTTAGCATGCTGGAGTATCATGTACCCGTCACAGCAGGAGGAGTAGCAAACATTTTTGATCTGCTAGAAACCAACAAGACTGCTTTAAATATCACAAATTTCCTTGTGAGTCAGACCACTCTAGAAGAGGTAAGATGGGTAACATGATGTGCATAAAATGTCATATATTATTATGCATCCTAGTTATTCCTTTTTAATGACGTTTAATTTATTTCTAATTAAAGCAATATCTATTCTTGCACCTGAAAAAACTTACCAAAGAGCTTAATTTGTTTCTAACTGCATTTTGGGATGTTAAGAACAACAACAACAAAAAAGGCTCAGGGAAATGTGCGGAAGAGGGGGCAGAAAGAATGTCAGAGCCATACATTGGGTCACGATATGCCGAGACATTTGCTCCTTCCCAAACCTGAAGGCTAACCCCAGAATGCATGACCCATATACCCCAACAAGTAGGGTCCCTGTAGAGGGGGGAGTCCAGGGAGGGGGGAGGACAGGGAGGAGGCTAACAATGGTACAAACTTGACTGTATTCACTGAGTACAAAACTAAAAAATAAAAATAATAAAAGTGGCAAAAAAAAAAAAAAAGCTGGGTGTGATGGTGCCTGCCTGTAATCGCAGTACTACTCAGAAGGCAGAGGTAGGAGGACTGCTATGAGTTTGAGGCTACCCTGAGACTACATATTGAATTCTATTGAATTCAAGATCAGCCTGGACTAGAACAAAACACTACTTTAAACCAAAAAAAAAAGACATAGAAGGCATTAGCTATTTTAGTGGGGAAATGAAGACTTTTTCCATATAAGATATCTATATCCATAAAAGTTTATATAGATAAGGAAAGCAGAAAAAAACATGATTTTTTACCTACAAAGTAAATAGGTATTAATGTTTTCCTTACTTTCTCCTTGTAGGTTTCATAAAGGTTTCCATTGGTTATTTCCTGGATCAGGGTACATAGAGTTAGCTACAAAGAGTGTTCCAACCTTTAAGTCTAGTAAAATGCACACAATAAAAACAGCAAATATAGAATTCTTTGCTTCCACTTACATCTTTATTACTTTGCATTCAACAACTAGAGGCTTCCCAGGTTGTCTGATCTCCGCACGGTCTTAACTGTGTGTAGGTCAGCCAGCCTGACGTACAGGAAGAACCCCTGATTGTCTGCCACTGGCATGGGTCTGAAAGTGAAGCCTGGCAGCCTCTCAGACAATGCACTGTGCTGCGTTTCATGGGCTGATATTTTATGGGGCTTTAGGCATTTTGATAGGGACTTACCACAGTTATCAGTTTGCCAACACTGAAGAGTTAGTGACTTACAACCAACTACTAGCACCTGGTCTTGAAAAATTAGTCTCTTGCTAGTATTGAGATGAGTTTATGACTTATAGATCTGTCTGTTAAATAATTGGATAACAACATAATGTGGGCTTTCTATACACATTTTATTTTACTGTATTACCTCTTGAAACTACTGAAATGTCTTCCAATGCTTCTGTTTAAACATTTGATAGGGCTTCAGGCTGGGCTCTTTATCTATATCTGATATAGATATTAATGTAGGTAACATGGATTATAGACGTGTGACTGTCAATATTGTTATAAGTGTAATCATAATTACAGATACAGGCACCATCTTCAAAGTTAGTGACAGTTCTTTAGGAAAAGATTCTGAATGAGGATGTGTGCATGACCCGGTGAAGCTTTGATTTTATTATTTGTTCTACCATTTTGTAATGAAAGAGAGAGAGAGAGCAGAGAATTAACCTCATTTCTTGCTTTATTTGCTTGATACTAATGGCTGTATTTTCATTGAAAATAATTAGGTTTTCATCAACTTTGCTAAAGACCAAAAATCCTATGAAAATGCTGATACCAGTAGCCAAGGGTCCACCATCAGTGTAGATTCACAGGATGACCGGATAGAATCTTAGCACCTGCAGCAAGTTCAAGTTCAGCCAATGATGTTGAAGAAGACACCGCTTCCTCAACACCTCTTCATCTTCAAGTGTTGTACTGCGTTCGACTTCCATGTTGTTGTAACGGACACCAGTGAATGCCATTGCTACCGAGATGGTTCCTGTGTGTTCCGCATTGTGAGCATGCTGTGTACGCTGGTGATTCCTAGGCAAAAGGGGAAACCACCTTACGATGCATGTCTTAATTTATTACTTTCAATAAAAAGACCAAATAAAAGGCATGGATATTAGTAGTTGAAAAGTAAGATCAGAGAAGAAAAGTAAGGTGGCTTGGGGGAAATAGGATGGGTGAGTGGTCAACCAAAATAACTTATTTTTAGAAAATAATATGAATACATGAATTACTGTGACATGTAGACTGCTGTGGACTGGACTAACGATGACAGGAGATAGTGGATACAATGTGTACAGGGGCGTGCATGTCATTTTAAGTACCTATGAATACATGGGGACATCACTGAACCCTTAAAAGACCCTCTCTATAAGAATGCAGTAGAGAGCGCAGTTTACCCTGGTGGTAAACAGAATTTGGACTTCTTTCTGCCATGCCTGGCTAATATTAAGGCACAGGAAGAAGCAAAAAGCTTCTTGGTCATCAGGGGGAAATGGGTGTGTCAGCTGGGCAGGCGCAGATCTGGAAACATGGTACACAACTCATGTGCTGCTGGCCGGCCACATTTTTTATGCTCTTACAGAAACCTTCATATTCCCAGTCTCTCCTCATAAAGTAGTTCTGTGGAAGGAAAATGCATCTGAATAGTTTTCAGCTTATTACCTGGCTGACCCAGAATCTTGCTTATGATTATAGGATAGGTTATTATTAATTATGCCAAATTTCACAGCCTTTCAAAAGGTGCTTTATGTACCATGTGTGTGTGTGTGTGTGTGTGTGTGTGTACAACTTGGCCAGTGTTGACATGACTGTTTGGTTTCATAGGCCAATAAACTCAGTTTAGAAAAAAAAGAAAAGAAACAATTCATGATGTCATTTTGTTTGTTAGGGAAGAGCCAGGAACTAAGAACAGGAATTGCATGACCGTGAGTTTCCCTGTACACTGGATCTGCTTACCTGCCCTCCCACTTCCTCACCCCTTCCTTCTTGTTCTTTAAGGTTCAGCAATGCTGGGGGCCTGCAGTCTTCCCAGTGCTCTTCTCTCCTTCCCACATCCAGACTTTTTTTTGTCAAGGTAGGGTCTCACTCTAATCCAGGTTGACCTGGAATTCACTATGTAGTCTCAGGGTGGCCTCGAACTCACGACAGTCCTTCTACCTTTACTTCCGGAGTGCTGGGATTAAAGGTGTGCGCCACCACACCCAGTTCCCACCTCCAGACTTTTGCACATACCCTTCTCATACTGGGAATGCCCTTTTCCCATGTTGCACCGGAATGTTGCACTGACCAGAGAAGCGTTATTGCTTTGCTTTTTCAGTTTAATCCTGACGATCCTGTTCTCTCCCTGAGCTTGCATCATAATTCATCATATATCCAGATTCACAGTATTTGTCATTCCAGATGACAACACAATTTCCCTCTTAGGATAGAGAATGTCTTATGGAGCTGGGAATGATGGTGTGCACTCAAGATTCAGAAGCAGGAAGATCACCACTTACTTCAATGTCAGTCTGGGTTACCTTGTAAGTTCAAGGCCAGTGAGAGCTATATAGTGAGACATTGTCATTGTCTCAAAAAAAAAAAAAAACAAAAAAACAAAAAAAACAAACAAACAAAAAAAAAAAAACAGAGCTGGAAAAGAAGCTTAGTCTTAGAGCAATTGCGTAGCATGTGCAAAACCCCTGGGTATAGATGCCAACGCTGGAAAAAAAATGCTGTTGGTGAATATAATATGTGGCCGATCCTTTTGGAGTAGAAAGTATGACTTCACAAGTATGGGTGTCTTTAGAAGCCTGCAGAGGACAAAAGGGATAACCAGTCTTCATGAAGGAGGAATAAAATAAATTTGCCTACTGAAATTGTTCTTAGTGTGATTGCTCACTTGCTCCTGGTCACTGGGGGAAAGGGAAGCAAACAAAAGTAGAGCACAGACATGGAGGAAGTCCGGTGACCACAGGGTGCAGTGGGCTGGGCTTTGAAAACCATGCATGTTCAAATACTTTCTGCGAATCCTTTTGCTGTGTGGCCTTATTCTGGAATAACCTCATTAACATTAAACATTGTCATTAAAGTAAGCCACACTTATAGACGCTTTATTCAAATGTCTGTGGAAACAGGAATGGGTTTTTATGAACATGTGCTAATTACACATAATGGGTTTCAGTGGAGCATGGGTAACAACCAGTGGCTATGCCCATGATGAAAACGCCTCTCTCTTTCCAGCAACCGTTAACTGCCAATAGCTCCTTGGTGTGCAATGGGGGCTTCGTGAGTTCTGCCCCCATTCATGGTTGGAGGTTGATAGATCAAATCTTGTGAAGGTCTTGCTCAGGTATTAACAGCTGCCATGAGTTCATGACTGCAATGGGCATACCATGCCCAGAAGATACAGTGGTCCACAACACCATACCTCTTCCTCCAGCTCCTACATTCCTTATGCCTCCTCTTCTGAGATGTGCAGAGGCCCAGAGTGGGTGATATACCCATGTGTTCTCTCCGTGAGGTGCCTAACAGCGACTGTTTCCTTGAAGAGAATGAAGAATCAGGAGACTGTGAGACAACGAGGCCCGGGTGCCTGTGAAGAGCGGAGCTTCTGAGCATCCCAGGACATGGGTTGGGGAATTCAGCCAGTCTTATCTACCTCGTGATGGGCAGGAAAGGCCCAGCTTACCTCTAAACGACTTCAGTTTTTACTTGAGTATTTAATACTTCTTTATCACTAGACTTGAAGCTCAATCAGGATGGGATCTATTCTGATATTTCTAACTCTCTCACCACCTGCACACACAATAAATATTTGTGGCATTCAATAAATATTTGTTGGTGAAAGAAATAAACAAATGAATGAGAAATAAAAGTGAAACTGACATAGTTGGTATGGAAACCAAATATCCTCATTCTGTCTAAATTTCTGAAATGCAGTACAGTTTCCCCTGATGTAGCTTACTCAGAGAAAAGAAGAAAGAGTGATGCTTGATTCCACATTACAGTTACTCCAGAGAATGCACTGGGATGGGGGGATTTTGATAACTTCTTTGGAATTAGAATCTAGTGCTTTGCTTTCATACATTTCTGTACATTTATTTCTTCTTTGTCTTGCTTGTTAAGATGAACTATATAAGAGTTTCATGTGTCTTTTTACATATAAGCAAGAAAAACATTAAAAACCCATTTGAGTTCACATCCCTTTGGGCTTCTCGATAATAGGATGAGTGTTGAGAGATTCCCAGCTCTCCGAGGACTGTCTGCACTTGAAAGATCACATACAGAAAGAATATCCCTTCTTTACATGAGTCATTTGAATTACCTGTGGGGATGGTAGCAATTTTCTCTTCATCTATAAAACTGAATTTTCATAATATAAAATATTGAGTATATAATCAGCAGAAAGGAGGAAGGATGTATGAGCCACCTCCTCCAAATCTCCTCTCTGACTGCCTAATCCTGATGCAGGACTTGGGGGTTCAGGAGGGATCCCCAAGTTTATGAACCCCAATTTTGGATCCTGTTGTATTTTTAACAATGTACTCAAGAAGGATAAATTATGAGTTATTCAGCTTATTCAGGGTGAAATCACAAATTGTGGGTTTTATTTATAGGACACTGGGATCTAGGAAGAAGGCAGAGCAGAGTCATAAACATGTGGGAAGTAGGAAACATACTTTCATGTGGAAAACACTGCATAGTTCATACTTTAAGAAAAAATGAGGTTTTTAGGGAAAGACTGGAGTGAGCCACAAGCACGTGAGGGGAATTCATAAAGCCCATTTATGGGAAACTGAGGCTTTCAAGGAAATACTGGAGTGGAGCTGTATGCATATGGAGGATAGATGTAAGAGCTTGTGCAGGGAGATTTAGAGGAAATACCCACAGCCTGTGAGTTTCCCCAGGGAAGAAAGTTAAAAGAGCAACTGGTGATGACTTAAGGAACAATAGCAGATGGAAAATATCAAAGCAGAGACCAAGAAATCTAGATGAGAAATCTTAAGGAGGAAAGTGTTATGACCATGGTTACCCTGAGTTTAGAGGTTACACAGCTAACAGGCTGTGTTAGAAAAAGTAACCACGTGGTGGACCTGGAGTATAAGGGAAATACCTGTGTGGTGGACTCAGAGACCAGAGGAAAATCATACATGTAGTTAAAGTGAGAAGTTACACCAAGGTATGAAGAAGAGGCAAGCATAGAATTATTTGGACCAAGAAACAATAATTATGCTCTCTCCCTCCCCGAGGGGGGGGCGTAGGCCAGAGTCACTTGTATGCAAGCAACACAGAATTACAGAGAGAGCAAGGGGGAAGAAGGCCACAGCCTTTATAGCAATTGAAAATGTATTCATTTGCCAGATTCAGATCTGCAAGGGGAAGCCCAATTGGATTGCAGATTTGGAGGGTTAACTCCACGCCAGTTCAGATGGGCCACCTATCTAGATTGTGTGCAAGACTGTGGGCAGCAGGGTCTTGATCAGAGATGAGCTCCATTCCTGCCAAGAGTTCCATGTTTGTGTCAGCATGAGGTGGCATGTGGGGTGGCATCTCCTGTTCTCTCTGGGCCTCAATTTCTAACTGAAGCTACCTGAAAGAAGCTAGCTTTCTCCTGGTCTCCTGCAATCCACTCCTAGACAGACAGCTAGTGTAACCAAGGGGAGGATGGGGAGATGGGGCAGGCTGTGGCTCTCTTACCCTTACCTGATCCAGGGAGCCCACTTGCCTCATCAACTAAGGCTTCTCAACATGAGCAGCAAGCTACAAGCAGAATAGCATTCTTTTGGCATCATTTGTTATAGTTAATCGAGTCACTCCTCGCTTATAAATCCACACCGATCTTCCATCAATAAGCAAATTCTTTTACTAAGCTACAAAGCAGTTCATGATCTCATCTCGAAATCTTTGCCTGTCTTTTCTATGTCATCTGCTCTGACTGCATGCTATGGTTTTGTTTGTTTGTTTCTTTGTTTGCTGTTTGCTGTTTCTCACTTATGTCATATCCTTCCTGGGCTATATGAGACTTTTCACATACCAGTCCTTCCTCTTGGGAGACCACTTCTCCACTCAGCTCTGACTTAGAATTTTCTTCTCATTTTCATCACTTTTTAATTTTTTTGTTTATTTTTATTTATTTATTTGAAAGTGATAGGCAGAAAAAAGAGGCAGAGAGAGAAAGAATGGGTGTTCCAGGGCCTACAGCCACTGCAAATGAACTCCAGACGCCTGCACCCCCTTGTGCATCTGGATAAACGTGGGTCCTGGGGAATCGAGCCTCGAACTGGGGTCCTTAGGCTTCACAGGCAAGCACTTAACCGCTAAGCCATCTCTCCAGCCCTTCATCCCTTTGTAAATATGTCTTCTCTTTAAGAAAACCATCCCGGAAGGATTGAGGCAGTAGTGGTTGTTCTACCCTTGTTACAAAAGCACCTTTGTTACACTTACCTCTGCTGATGTATTTTCATGTTGTGTTAGAAATTATTTCTGTACCTGTTTCTCTTCCCATTACAATCTAAGTTCCCCTAAGAGTTGTACCTGATCTTTTCTTCATTTTGGTATTTCCATATCCAGCACAATATAAACACTTTATTATTATTCAGCAATCCTTTTAAGGGGGTCAGTGACATAGTTCAGTAGTAGAGCACTTGCTAGTGTGAACAAGGCCTTATGTTCATTCCCCAGTACTGCTAAAATAAATAAATAATAAAAATATTTAATGGACCAAAGAAGTCTCTTTCAATTGTGACCTATATCTATAATCTTTGTTTTAACACATTTGTACCTTGTTTTCCTTTTTGGAGACTATTAATTTGTAAAGCTAATTGCAGTAGAAAGGCAGGTAGCCAACAATTTTAAATTAAAATGTTAATTCTGCATGCTGGGTCTTTCATTAAATACCTCAACAAGGAGGGGCCAAGGGGAGGGGGTAGGTCATGGATGAGCCTAATAATGGTACCAAACTGACTGTATTTGCTGAATACAGAACTGACTAATAAAAAAATAAAATAAAATAAAATAAAAAATGCCAAGAATTAGAAATATTATTATTTTCTTAAAAATATTGCCCTTCAGCCAGACATGGTGGCTCATACCTTTAATCCCAGAACTTGGGAGGCAGAGGTAGAAGGATCACTGTGAGTTCAAGGACACTTTTAGACTACAGAGTGAATTCTAGGTCAGCCTGGGCTAGAGCGAGACCCTACCTTGAAAAAACAAACAACAAAAAAATATTGCCCTTGATAGCATTCTCCCAAGAATATTAAAAATAAACATGCTATCTGAAATAAAATATTTTCACTAAGATAGTTAGGCTTAATATCATTGCACAAATGGAAAAACTAAAGTAAAACACAGTTATTGGTAAAATAACGGTATTGACCACTTACTGGGAAGTTGTCATATATGAAACCCTGGGCAAAATTGTCATATTTATTAAAATATTATAAATATTTACTATTTAATTCGCACAACAAACTTACAACTTCTTAGCTCCTCTTATTGATGATACCACTTGCAGTTTTTTTTTTTAATGCTTTAGTTATTTACTTGAGAGAGAGAGAATATGAATGGATGCTTCAAGGCCTCCAGCCACTGCAAATGAACTCCAGACACATGCAGCACTTTGTGCATCTGGCTTTTCATGGGTCTGGAGTATCAAACCCAGGCTGTCACACTTTGCAAGCAAGCATCATTAACCACTGAGCAATCTCTCCAGCCTCCACTTGTAGTTTTATAAGAGGTAATTTTCTTGCCAGAAATCATATATTCAAAAGTGAATTTGACTCTATGGTTCGTAGTTTTTCAAAAAAGAAACTTTTTATTGACAACCTCCATACCTATACGCAGTATATTCTGGTCATAGCCCCCTGCTACCATTCTCCTTTGTCTCCGCATGTGTAAGAAAAAAAGGGTCGAGTATGTTAATTTAAATGCATAAGATGAACTAATGATGCAGTGGTGAGCTGTATTTATGTCTGTGCTGCCCTAGGGAGGAGACCACTGGTCCTACTCACTCCAGTACATCTTTCATGAATGAGCAACGCATGCAGAAGGGAAGCCAGTTATGTTCATTAGCGTTTCAATCCTGTCATGAGGGTTTTCCTCTCATGATGTAAGTGCCTGTCCAGTGCTCCTCTCCCACCCACCACCATTGCACTGGCGTTTGTTTCCACATGGGAACTTCAGGAGCATGCAAACGTCTGGACCACAATAAATGCTATTCTCAATAAAATTGTTTTCTTAATTTCCTTTTCAGGTTGTTCCATTGTTAGTGAATAGAATTGCAACTGATTTTTGTATGCAGACCCTGCATCCAGCTACTTTGATGAATCCAGTTATTAATTTTAAGTTATTTTTGTGGACTATGTAGAAATTTCTATACATATCATCAATAAGCAGAGAGGATTTTTTTTCCAATTTGCATGGCATTCATTTATCTTTATTTTCTAATTTCTCCAGCTAGAACTTCCAGTAGTATGTTGAATCTAACTGGTGAAATTCTCCTTGGCTGACTTTTTAGCTACACCTCTATTGTTATTGTAAATTATACAGGTATCTTCTGTGTCTGCCCATATTTTATCAGCCACCAATGGAATAATCAAGATTTCATACCAGACAACATTTACTTAATATGGTAATAATATTTCATCCTTTTTGCAAAGTATCTTTGCATTAATGCTGTAAGGTATTATTGCCCCAAGAGATAAAAATAACTCACATTAAAAGTACAATGTGTTAAATTATGGCTGTGAGCTATATTTTTTATCTACCACCAAAACATTCCCAATTTCTCTTTTCTGATTTCTGTGGTCCCTTTGTTCCTATGTCAGGTTATCTCAAGATCACATTGTACATCTCAATGGCCTCCCCTTATCCCAGCAATTGGGGTAGCATCTGACACTGGATGGCCAGTGTATCTCTTGACCACTTTTATTAGTTAAGATATTGGCACATCTCCAGTAAAGTTAGTCAATCATTCCTGAATTAGTGTTTAAATTTATAGTTCCTTCAGCTAGGATTGCTAACCTGAGTGTCTTTGGGTTTAGGACTCCTAGATACCATCTTATCCATAACATAGAAAGAGTCTGTAATACTTAGCAAAGTCAGACATAAAGAAGCAGAACAAACGTAACAGTAGACTAAGTGCTGCTGGTTTTTGTTTTCGTTTTTGACTACAAAATCTGGCTGTGCCTGAAGGCCCGCTGTGGTGGTTGAGGAGGGCAGGGAGTTAGGAGGACAGGAGCTAGGGACCTACAAAAGTCAGGGCAATGTAGGAAGCTAGTAGAAGTTAGTAACTGTGCAGAAGTTAGGAAGCATCCATGTTCTTGGTAAATTTTGAAGCTAAAGGTAGCGGAACTTGCTGCCAAATGAGTGAGGAATGTCTAAAGTGAAGAGAAGAGTGAATCCAGAGGTTTTGAACTTTCATTTATTGGGGAATGAGAAAATGGGAGAGGCAAAGACAGTTTTCAGAAAGAAGGTCAAAGACTGGGTTAAAGAGACATGAAGTTTGAGGTGCTTGAAGGCAGTTCTCAAGGAGCTGGTAAGTCATAGATCTACGTGTCTGGAATTTTGGTAAAGGTTCATATGGGAGACAAAACATATACAGAAGGCATTGGCACACAGAAACCAAACCCACATGAGGTTATTTAGGGAGATGAGAATGGCTGTAGCAGAGAAACAATCTAACACGAGAAGCCAGGGAGAGTATTTTTGAGGTAAAGAAGGGACATCAAAAAATAATGTATAACATCTAAGTCAATAAAATAAATTGTTCCTAAAAGGATGGGAGTGGCTGACCTTGTCTAGGCAGCTACTTGTGTGATTAAAATAAGGGCTGAAAATTGACCATTGGGTTTGACATATCCAAAGTGACCTTGGCAAGAAGTTTCTGTGCAACATTAAGAAGAAAGCCTTGGAAATCAATTCAGAGGAAAAGGGATAGAAAATGTAAATGAAACATATGCCTAATGTTTTCAAGCGACTATGAGAAAGAGATATAGGTGATGGCTGGAGGGGAATTACTGGGGATAAGAGAAGAGTATGGGCAAAAAGAATCATTTGTTCCAATGTCCTCTCCCTCTGATGGTCTTTTGGAGTAGGGAACAATGTCCCCTACTGTCTAAGTTTTAGTTTTCTTGGTATTAATGACTAACCCTGGGGGTGACATAATTTGTAATTTGCCCTATTTGGTGGTGGGGGAGGGACACAACTCTGAATTTAGAGAAGACTAACTTCTGGAATTTTTCCTATCCAGAAGTGGACAATCTGCTTCTAAGAGCACAGACTGCCACGTGAGAGAACTAACTCCTGGTACAGCTATTCTAGGAGCGGGCTAGCTACCTCTAGCAGCAGCCTGAGGAAAAGGAAACTGAAGAGAAGTTTACTTTAAGGCATCAGTAAACCTGCTACATCTGCTGTCACTGCTGCTCTGATCTTACAGTGACTGTGGCTTCCTCTCTTCTGCATTAGGCACTCATTGATACTTTTATTGAACAGAAAAAAAACAGTAAAACATGAACAGGTAGTATGTTGTATGAGCAAAGTGTAAGGAACTTTAAACCTTGGATAATCCTTAAACATTTGTTAAAGGAAGAGATTTAGGGGCATGACCTGATGGACTCTGCTGATCCAGAACATACACACACTCTGATCACAAGAGCAATCACATTAAGCCCACCTGTTGCCTTTAACAGATTGATTGGCCCATAGTTACTGACCTCATTGTGGTCAACACTATGGTCAGCACTTGTTACCCATGTATGTTTGTTCTGAGATGAGAGTCCAACCAGGCCTTGGAGGAAAATAGCATATCTTAAGATCAGTCAGCATCTCTAAGCATTGCTTGTCAATATTGATCATCTGTGCTGTTGAGGCCAAAGGTACTCCAAAGATTGCAGAGGAAAACCAGTCACATTGCTTTAAGTGGGTGGATGACACAGTTGTAAGATTAACTGTAGAGGAAGTTACAAGTAAGGAATTTAGCATCTCACAGCAATAATATCAGAAAAGTTATTGGTAAAGTCGGTAAGAAATATTCCCACACTTCATTCCCACACTCAACTGCAGGCAGCTAAGCTGAACCTTGATGCCTCTATTCCCATTCTGTCTCATACGGTCCACTTTATTTTGATGCAACATATCTCAGAGTGCTCAACAGCAGCGTGTCTTGCACACTGAACTGCCTTAGCAAATAGTTAACACACATGAATGCACGCACTTTCAGATAAACTGCCATGTTCACTCCCCTCCTCTTAATGATTCCTGTTGCTAAATCCTCAGGGTAGGAAGTAGACAAGTTTTCCCATTGTACCTCCTTCTACAAATGAACAGCCAGGTTAAGATGGAAAGTGTATTTCCTTTGTATTTCAAGAGGACATTGTAAATATGGCCATACAAAATGGGCGTTTAGGGAATTTCTTCTTGAACTTAAGTATACATGCAAATCACCCAGGAACCTTGAAATGTTCTTTCTTTTTGTTTTTTAAGTTTCCCAGGCTACATTAGTAACTTACCACAAGGGATGGAGAGAGAAAAGTCAAGGAAAGTTAGCAAATCCATTCTTAAGACGTTACCTCAACCTTCACAGCCATTGCTCTGCTTGTTTTTGTTTGTCATGAGCAAAATATTAGCTTGGTCTATTTCCCCATTTCCTATGGGAATTTTCCAATTACCTAACTTCATTCTCTGTCTTTCCTTACTCTTATCCACCACTGATAAATGCCTTAGATCACAAGGCAGGCAAACCAGAAAGGCAAGTGTGCAAAAGTATATGTTGCATGACTTTTCCTGAGGAGGCGCACAGAAATGCCTATTCAACATGGACAGGACCATGGGCAAGGGTTCACTTATAGGAACATGGGTGATGGTTCACTTACAGGACCATGGGTGAGGGTTTACTTATGGGAGCACAGGTGAGGGTTTATTTACAGGACCATGGGCAAAGGTTCACTTATAGGAACATGGGTAAGGGTTTACTTAGGAGAGCATGAGTGAGGGTTTATTTACAGAACCATGAGTGAGAATTTACTTACAGGAGCACGGGTAAGAATTTGCTTATAAGAACATGGGTGAGGGGTTGCTTACGGGAGCATGAGTGAGTTGGGAAACTGCATCGCTGAAAAGCCCATGGTGATGGCCCAGGAAAGCTGCATCAAGGGCTTTCCCTGCACAACTTGCAGGCAGCTACTCCATCGAAGAGTCCCCCCTCCTCAGCAGTCACATGCTTGCTACCTAAGTACCCTTGTGAGTCTTGTAAGATTCCTGAGTAGAGTGCGCCTCCTTCCACTTTCCAGGAGGGAACTTTCAATCTGTAGGAAACAGTACACAACAGTATCAAAGGACAGAGACTATGGTAAGTCTACCTAAGTAGGTCTTGTGCACAAAACAGTGCAAATGACTTGTCACTAGACAGCTCTACGGCCTCAGAATTATTGCTTGGCAGTACAAAGGGGTCACACCTACTGCTTATGGGTAGACTAACATTAAATTTCAGAACACTGATGGATAAAATGTGAGTGCTAGATTGTTGATTAACAACAAAAACTTGAAGTGAACACTTCTATCCCCCAGCCAGTGAATGTTCTTTCCCTGAACGCATACTATAGGAAGTTGAGCTTTAATCAGAAAGTGGCTTGCTGAGCAGAGACTTAGGGCAAGTTGAGTTAATGATGCGATTCTAGTGTTTCATGTCATCGGGCTTCTCAAGCTGAAAACATCCATCTCCATGGTAGGACGTATCTTCAAAAGACCTGCTCTTGTTCATGCCATGGGATCTTCTCTCACCTCTTCTGTGTGGACCTTGAGCTCTGCCATCCTTTGTCTCCCAAAAGCTCTTTTTCAATGGTTCTTTGGCCAAAATACCTCCTTTCAGTGGGCCCTTATTTCTTCAGACATGATAATACAGCACTTTCAATTAAGATACAGTTTTTCAGGTATAGTGATTTTCTGTCTTCATTATTTAATGATTGTAAACGTTAACTCAAAGCAGTGTTCCCAAACTTCCCTCCTCATAGAAATCCATTTGGGGCCCTTTGTTTAAAACAAGATCCACCTTCTAATTTAGTAGGTTGGTGATTAGGGACATCCAGGCAATTTTTATCATCCAGGAGATGAGATCTTCTTGCTTTAGAGAACAATCCAATGTGCCTTGTTTCTATGCTCTTGACTGAGAGCCTCGCTATGGCCAGTGTATACCCACGACATGTGCACTCATTACATCCACACTTTTGGAAGCCCCATAAAATTGATTATTTCTCATTCAAGGTACATTATAAAACAGGGATTTAGAAAATTGCTTCTTAAACAAGTGTACACATGAATCACCCAGAAATCTTATTAAAATGTGGGTATTGATCATCGGTCTGGGATGGAGCCCAGGATTCTGCATTTCTAACAAATGCACAGGGCTGTGGGTGCTGCTGCTGCTCCCCAGACAGGCCTCAAGCAGCACGGCTGCGGCATGGGCTGGGCTTTGAACCAGCTGAATTTCTCTACCAGTCTTGAGGCTCACTACTAGTCACCTAGCTAGGTAACTTTGGATATCTTTCTTTACCTCTCTATAAATCAGTTAAATAACTCTCCTAGCTTCTTTGTGGGGTTGTTTTTGAAAAGGACTGACTGGATGCTAGGGATGCTTAGGAGGGGCCAAAGGGAAATTCTGCACAAGCACTAGCTATAGGTGACATGACAGCTACAGGTGCCAGAGCTTGGCTTTAGCTACCAGCCAGTACTGGAGGTAGGCATAAAGACATTGTAGCCCAGAGTGCCTTCCAAAAGAAAAATGCTAAAATCAAAAAGTTGTATAGATGACAAGATGACTACTTAGCAGTAATCATATGATGGATGTTCTGCATTTTGTTGGATCCAAGAATCCTCTTAACATATCTGTTTAAACAGAAAAGAGTCACAACTTGAGGTCTGTGGTTGGAAGAATAGATCCCATCTTATTATGAACTCCAATTGTTACGAAACTTTTACTTTGCTTGGTGTCTTGAGATTAAATCATCACAAGTAAAGATCCAATTACAGCCTTACCTACACAAAGATATTTTACAGAACTTAATATATAAACTTAGCCTAATGTGGGTCATAGTGGATCTCAGCAGATGATGCTGGATAAACGAATGGATAGATGGATGGAGGAATAAGTGCAGAATAAATGCAGTCATTCTTAAAACTCCTACTTCACCTTTCCTTTCAATAGTCTGAGACTGTGTCTCACAATATAATCTTTTATTTAAAAAAATGTGGGCTGGAGAGATGGCTTAGCGGTTAATTGCTTGCCTGTGAAGCCTAAGGACCCCGGTTCGAGGCTCGATTCCCCAGGACCCACGTTAGCCAGATGCATAAGGGGGCGCACGCATCTGGAGTTTGTTCACAGCGGCTGGAGGCCCTGGCACGCCCATTCTCTCTCTCTCTCTGTCGCTCTCAAATAAATAAATAAATAATTAAAAAAATTTTTTTTCTTTATTAGTTAGTTTTATATTCAGCAAATACAGTCAGTTTGGTACCATTATTAGGCTCATCCGTGACCTACCCCCTCCCCTTGGCCCCTCCTTGTTGAGGTATATGGGTCATGCATTGTGGAGTTAGCCCACAGTTATGGGTAAGCTAAATGTCTCTGCATATCATGACCCAACATGTGGCTCTGACATTCTTTCCGCCCCCTCTTCCGCAAAATTTCCTTGAGCCATGTTGGGTTCATTTTTGGTCTGCTTCAGTGATGAGATGTTGGGGGCCTCTGAGGCTCTGGCTCTCTGATTTGGTAGAAGTTGATTTTTCTCTGTGCTGATCTTCCCCCTTGTGCTGGTATCCGGTTCATCAGGAAAACAGCCCCCTTGCTTGTTTCTCCAATTTTTCTTAGTTTCAGGCAGGGCCCTTTTGAGGTATGATGGGGTGGCTCTCTCCTTAGGATCTACATCTATCTGAAAAAGAGAAGCAGATTCTCCAACAGAGAGTAAGTTAACATCAGGACAAATGAGATAACCCTTTTTTTTTTATAGAGAATTTAATAGGTGTAGGCCCTCTTGTAGCCCACAATTGATGGTAGCTTGATACTGGAGAGTAGGCTTATGTTTGGATATGATTCTGACTTGTTTCCCAGCTCCAGCTATGGGTCCCATACCAGTGAGGGGATCAGTTAGCCGAATTGAGAGCAGTTGGTTCCCCACCATGGCTGTGTGCCACCACTGCACTTGTGTGGGCATCACAACCAGTTATTTGCTGCTAAGTAGGTTAGACCATGCGTTGCTTGGACAGATATTGGTCATTTTCCCCCAGTCGCCCATGTAGCACCTTCTGGCACTAGACGCGCTGACTGTCTGGGGACTGACTCTCTTCCAACTTCCAGCCATGCCATTCTAATTTGCATGTCAATCACATAAGGTGTCTTCAGCAGTAGGGTTTTACCACTAGCCTTTGGTGGGTCATCAAGTACTCTGACAGAAATCTGTCTGTCTTTTAGGAAACCTTGTAGGTCTCTCTGATCAAAAGCTCATTGTAGATGATAGCCCCATGCTGGTTCTGGGAGTTACAGGTCAGTGCCCACTAAGAAAATAATTTTAAAAAAATGTTATGTGTACTTTCTTCATTCTAACATTTTCATTGTGCCCATTTATTTTATTTTTTTAATTGACAACTTCCATAATTATAGGCAATAAACCATGGCAATTCTCTCCCTGCACATTATTCTTCCCAACTCCACTCTCCATCATATCCTCTCACCCTTTCAATCAGTCTCTCTTTTACTTTTTTTTTTTTTTTTGGTTTTTTGAGGTAGGGTCTCACTCCAGCCCAGGCTGACCTGGAATTCACTATGGAGTCTCAGGGTGGCCTCGAACTCACGGTGATCCTCCTACCTCTGCCTCCCGAGTGCTGGGATTAAAGGCGTGCGCCACCACGCCCGGCTTCTCTTTTACTTTTGATCTCATCATCTTTTCTCCTGTTATGATGGTGCTGCAGTCAGGTTAGCATCACAGCTTGTGGGGGAAAAGAGGTTTATTTTGGCTTACAGGCTTGAGGGGGAAGCTCCATGATGGCAGGGAAACGATGGCATGAGCAGAGGGTGGACATCACCCCCTGGCCAACATAAGGGAGACAATAGCAACAGGAGAGTGCCCCAAACACTGGCAAGGGGAAACTGGCTATAACACCCATAAGCCTGCCCCCAACAATACACTGCCTCTAGGAGGCATTATTTCCCAAATCTCCATCAGCTGGGAATCTAGCATTAAGAACACCTAAGTTTATGGGGGACACCTGAATCAAACCACCACAGATGGTCTTGTGTAAGTAGTGTCAGGCACTGACAGGTCATAGATCTTTAGGCCATTTTATGTCTAGAAGAGTGCATTGTAAGGAGGTCTGCCCTTCTTTTGGTTCGTTCATTCTTTCTGCTACTTCTTATGGAATGGACTCTGAGACTTGGAAGGTGTGATAGAGATGTTTCAGTGCTAAGTACTCCTCTGTCACTTCTTCTCAGCAGTATGGTGCTTTCTGAGTCATTCCAAGGTCCCCACCACCAAAAGTGAGAGTAGTATTAATATATGGCTATGAACATTACATGAAGTATTTATCAGGCAGTTTGGTGAGCATAATATATGCATTTAGGGCTGGAGGGATGGCTTAGCAGTTAAGGTGCTTGCCCGAAAAAGCCAAAGGACCCAGGTTTGACTCCCCAGGACCCACATAAGCCAGATGCACAAGGGGGCACACACATCTGGAGTTCATTTGCAGTGGCTGGAAGCCATGGCACACCCATTCTCTCTCTCTCTCTCTGTCTCTATACTTGCCTATTTCTGTATCTCTCTCTCTCTCAAATAAATAAATAAAAACGAAATATTTAAAAATATATATATGCATTTAGCCAGACCCCAGCAGGCGTTATACCCCAAGGGCTCATGACTTCCCCCTTCATAGGTTTTTAGGACCAGGCATATATTCCCTCCTGTGGAGCAGGCCACCAGTCCAATTAGAGAGTGGTTGGTTTTCCCATAACAGACATGTCACTATTGCACCTGTTGGCCGATTTGGCCTGGCTGAATTTAAGGCTTGCAGTATCTCCACTGGTGAATACACTCTCCCATGGAGCTGCATGCTGCCTAATTTTTCCAAGCTTTTTATCAGCTGGTCTACATGGAAGAGGTTTTCAGCTAAGCTCTAGCAGGATTTCTCCGTGACCTTGTAGCCCAAGCATGTGTAATCTTCAGCAAGGATCTTACCAAACCAAGAGCTTCAACAACAGCCTATAATGTTTTGGGGGACACCAACTCACTGGAAGGTATCTCATCCCTGACCAAAAATTTTCTAGTAATGATCTATGACTTTTGGGTGCACCATTGTCCAAAAAAAGTAGGTTTCCATATGACTTATTCATAACCTCTTATTAAATTTTGATTAACATTCCTTCACTTTTCCTTTACTCATTCTAATATTTTCTATTTCAGAATTTGGGCTTTGGATAAATTATACTGACTTCAGGACTTCACCATTTCTTGGAAAATATAAGTAATTAGTCACCATGTGGTATGGTTCCCAAGGCACAGAAGTCTTAAAGTCCCCTAGGGGTTTTAAAAAGCAGCCAAAGGTGAGATCAGCATCTCTATCTCTCAAGGATAAATTGATATCTTACTGAAATGTAAAGCCCCAAAACAAATGCAACTTCAGTCTTAATCAATTTATGTTGCACTTTGGTTCCATTAATTGAATTATAAATTATAGTGCCTCAATATAGATCCTTTGAAGTTAACCATGCCACTAAATTAGAATGACAAAGAAGGCTTTTAGATAAATCAAATAATGATTTTAAATGATGTGAAAATCAAGCCAGGCTAGACTTTATACTTTTAAACTTATCTTTTGAAAATAATGAAGCCAAAAAGCAAGGCATATGCCTAACTACCTTAGACAAGAGAAAGAAACAGAAGAGCTTATTTGTGGCCTTATGTTCAGAACAACCCCCCCCCCCACACACACACACTGACTGTGTTATATAAAACGATCATGATAAACATTCTCATTCTTCTGCCTTCCTATCCAGGTGGTTCTACAATACTTAGAGGTACCCAAACAGCTTCTTAAGTATTTGCTCCATCTGCTTTTGGAGATTTTGCTCTATTCTTTCCTGTTGTCTTCAAATATAATGCAGACCATGAATCATGTTGAGCTCTTTTGGTTTGTCTGAGCATCACGTGCACACCATGGAAATCCTAACTAACAATCCAATTAAGTCATGAAGGCGTGATGCTCTGAGTCAGTGAGAGGGGACTACCGAAGAGAAATGAGTGCTCTTAGTGAGTTGATTGCTTTAAGTAAACTGATCTCACAGAAGTACGCTTCTATTTCTATGGATTTCAGCAATGGAAAAGTAAAGGTTTCCTGACCATATTTCAAAAAGTAATAAATTAAATGATTTACTATTTAAACCTAAACATTTTTTAATTAAAGCAAGAAGTACAGTAATATATATATCTTATATATTAACGTTCCATTACAGTATATCATATGATGGATTAAGATCTAATAAGTATAAAAATCATGGGCTGGAGAGATGGTTAGTGGTTAAGTGCTTGCCTGTGAAGCCTAAGGACCCCAGTTCGAGGCTCAATTCCCCAGGATCCAAGTTAGCCAGATGTACAAGGGGGTGCATGTGTCTGGAGTTCATTTGCAGTGGCTGGAAGCCCTGGCGTGCCCATTCTCTCTCTATCTGCCTCTTTCTCTCCCTCTCTGTCTCTGTCACTCTCAAATAAATAAATAAAAATGAACAAAAAATATTTTAAAAAATCATGCTTCCAAACTAAAAAGAATAAACCAGCTGATGTTTATAAAAATACTTCATTCATTTGCATCATGCCTTATTTCATTGATGCTTAAGAGAGTTTCAAGTTACCGAATAGTCTAGTCTTCCTTGAAACCTGACATGATTCAGATAAGATTAAAGTGGTTTTTAAAATTTGTTTTGTTTTGTGTTATTTTGTTTATTAGACAGTTCTCACTCTACCCCAGGCTACACAACAACCTTCCTCAGCCTCCTGAGCACTGAAATTAGAGTTGTGGTCCACCACACCCGTAAAGTGATGTTTGTGTGTGTGCGTGTGTGTGTGAATGTGTGTGTGAATGTGAAGGTCAGAGGTTCATGTCAGGTGTCTTCCTCATCCCTCTCCACATCATTGATTCAGACAAAGACTCTCAAGTTCAGAACCCACCAATTCAACTAGTCTAGCCCGCTAGTCTGCCCTGCAGGTTCCCTGTTTCCACCTCCTGAGGGTGGGGGCTGCAGGTCAGCTGCCACTCGCACCCGACATTTTCATGGGTGTTGGAGAGAAATCCCATGCTTGTGTGGCAAGTGCTTCATAGACTGAGCCAACTGCCCAGCTCCTAACACGACTGTTGGCACCACTTCCAATTTCTGCCTCCTCCTCATTTCCCCACAGATAACTTCTATACTGACTTTAATGCACATCACTCATGAACATATAGAGTTTACATTAACTGCTACGAGATCGGTGAATGGATAGATGGATGAATAAGTAAGGAACAAAGGCAATAATTCCTAAAAAGCCTTCTTCACCTTTCCTTTCAACAAAATATGAGATTGTATCTCACAACATGACATTTTATATTTTGGCATGCTTTTCTTCATTCGAGCATTTCTCATGTGCACGCAAAAAGAAACAAAGAAGCAAAGGTACCTTTAAGTCCAAGCCTGGTTGGACCCATCTTTCCCCTGAAAAACAGAAAAATGGCAGATTTAACATCAAACCATTGGCTGGAGAGATGGCACAACAGTTAAAGGTGCTTTCTTGCAAAGCTTGACAGCCTGGGTTCAATCCTCTAGTGCCCACATAAAGCCAGATGCACATAGTGGCACATGTGTCTGGAGTTTGTTTACAGTGGCAGGCAGCCCTGGAGTGCCCATACTCACTCTGTCTACGTGCCTGCCTCTTTCTTTCTGTCTCTATCTCAATTAAATTTTTGAAAAGAATTCTAAAAAACTAAAAATCAAACTGTAACTGGGTTCTAGAACAATGTAAACAGACACTTGGACCAGAAATGGGGCTGAAATAAATACAACAGGTTGCTAAAACCCTGCTTTCAAAAGGCCACAGTGGTGGGTGGGAATTCAATCCTTGGGGTGTAAAGGACACTAAATTTACCCTAAATGAGATTAAGGGGACTCGAACTCAGTTACTTAAGCTTCCTCAGTGAGTCTTCCCTTCTGAGCAGGGGTACAGAGCAGGGGAAGAAAGCTGACCAATGCCACTCTCTCCCGTGAGGGAGGAGGTTGGACATGGAAAAAGAAGGTCATGGGCTCCTTCCAGCGCTTCCTAGTCTCTTTCTTTCTCTGCAATGACTATGCCTTAAGGAAGGGTAGGGTTAGTGGGTGTGGCCCAAGTACATTGTGTATTGTGGGAAAAGGGCATAATGAAACCAATTATTTTGTGTAACTAATATACACTAATTGATATCATTGCAAAAGGTTGGGGCAGTGGGATATGTTCCTCCATAGTGCAGGCAAATTTGGGATACAATACCTGTAGGCAATTTTAAAATAATTTTAAAGTGAAATCAACTAAAAGACAAATTACAGGTTGGTGAGAGAGCTCAGTCTGGAAAGCGCCTGCCTTGAAAGTGTGAGTTCAGTTCTCAGAACCAAGATAAATGCCAGGCATGAAAGTAAAAACACTTGTAATACCAGTGCTGGAGAGGCAGAGACAGGAGACTCCCCAGGGTTTTCTGTCCAGTCTAGCCTAATTAGTAAGTTCCAGGGAAGTAAGAGACCCTATGTCATATACGTGTATACCTAATATATTAATAATATACTTTACATGGTATAGGAATATATCTCATTAATATATATGCATAGCAACTAAAGAATAGTACTTGAAGGCGGGTGTGCTGGCACACGTCTTTAATCCCAGCACTCGGGAGGCAGAGGTAGGAGGATGGCCGTGAGTTCGAGGCCAGCCTGAGATTCCATAGTGAATTGCAGGTCAGCCTAGACTAGAATAGCACTTGAGCTTGTCCTCTGGTCTACACACACACACACACACACACACACACACACACACACACGAGTGCACGCCTGCATAACGTATGGACATTTGCACACACACAAACTTGCAAACACATAGATCTATATGTGCTCACATACACACAAGAAAGAAAAAGGAAGATTGCCTTTTAGTTTCACTAGATGTGAGCAATTCTAGACAATCCATCATCAAAACTCCTACCAGAAGAAAAAAATCTTTCATCAGGATAAATTCTAAATGGTTGATGTGGGTTTTAATAATGCATTTGTAAACATTTGGGAAAAACTTGCTGAACAGACACAGGCAGAGTGAGGTGCCACAAAAAACGAAGCCAAGAGGACACAAGGGACCAGGCCCAGGTCATGTCTACCTTCATCTTTTGACTTTGTTTACCCTGCTGCAGCCTGTAACTTCGCTGCTGAGAGTCCCTCAACCTTCTATGCCAAGAGCTTCTTTGCCCTTGTTCCTCCCTTCCCTCTCCGTGAGCAGCTCTACGTACACTCCCTAAGAGCTCCATCTCTTAATTCTTGAGAAACGGCATGCAGCTCCCCTCTCTACTGGTGGCCTTTGCCTTAAACCTGTGAGACCCTGGAGCAAGGCACATGCCAGCTTGTCTGAAATTTGTGTCTCCAAAATAGCAGCTGTAGTGGTTTCTTAACTTATTCTGCCATTCCTCTCAAGTTCAACACTATAAATTATAATTTATAAACTACATCCTTCAATAAGTGTTTTATTCTATGAAGAAAAGTATGTACATTTAGACTGTGACATATATTCAAATTAACTTAGAATCCTTTCAGTTTGCTGAGGTTCATTTTCTGCCTCCAAAACATCTGGATCGATGTAGTCCTGTAGGCTTTAAGTAATTAAGGATAGAATATGAATGTAAGAAAAAAGAAACAGAACTCGTTACAACAATTCTGCCATTCTCTGTAGACACTTAAAGTTTTTATTTATGTTTAATTTTTTGGTCAGAGCAACATATCAATTAGACCAAAGAACCCATACTAAAATTAAGCCATCTAGAAAACTGGCATTCATTATATAAAATGTATATTTATAGTTGTGTGTTTTGAATGTTAGTTATATTACATAACCTAGTTTATATAATTATAATAAATAATGTTAAATATATTCATTATAAAAGTAAGCCATATAGAAATGTTTAAGGAAGAAGGAATCAAACCATCCAATTCTATTACTCATAAATACCAAGGTTCATTAATACTAGGTTTGGATTGTGATCCGAATCATTACTATTTAGTGCTAGGTATTGAACCCAGGGCTTCCTACATGCTAAGTAGCTGTGCTTCCACTCAGTTGTATGCTCAGTTCCCAGACCACTTATTTGTGGGGAGGGATGCTGGAGATTGAACTTGGGGGTCTCATGCATGACAGGCAAGCACTCCATATTTAAAAATTTTTGACTCTGGGGCATTTGAAAGCTGCTAGAATCAATCCTAAATCCTACTCTATCATGATATATAGAAGTTATTGTGAAATGAGACTTTTATAAATCACTGCTAAACATTTTTCTGACTTTCCCATTATTTGCAATGCTATTGCTTTGTGTTAAAGAAGAGCCTTGAGATTAAAGTTAATAAAACAGGTTCTTCTGTCAACTAAGGGTGAAGATAGCTTAAATAATTGGCTTATTCTTGATAATGAACTTAAATGTGCAAAAATGTATTTTGAGCCTTTATCAAATATCAAGTAGCTATAGTTGCATCTTCAACAAATGGTGCTGGACAAACTGGATAACCATATGCAGGAAACTAAAACTTGACCCTCACATTTCACCATGCACTACACTCAAGTCCAAATGGATCAAAGATCTCAATATAAGACCAGAAACTCGAGTACTACTGGAAGAAAATTTAGGAAGTACATTCCATGATATAGGAATGGAAAAAGACTTCCTGAACAAAACCCCAGTAGCTCATGAACTTAAACCATCACTCAACCAATGGGACCACATGAAGCTGAGGAGTTTCTTTACAGACAAGCATACAATTAGCAAAGCCAATAGATTACCCACAGAATGGGAGAAAATATTTGTGGGTTATCCAACTGATAGAGGACTAATCTCTAGAATCTACAAAGAACTCAAAAATCTAAACAGTAAGAACTCAAACACCCCACTCACAAGATGGGGCAAAGAGCTGAACAGGCAGTTCACAGAGGAAGAAATAGAAATGGCAAACATACACTTAAGAAAATGTTCATCATCCCTAATCATCAGAGAAATGCAAATTAAAACAACTATGAGATTCCACCTTACCCCAATAAAGATAGCAAGCATCAAAAAATCAAATAAAAATAAATGCTGGCGAGGATGTGGAGAAGTAGGAACACTCATCCACTGTTGGTGGGAATGTAGGATGGTACAACAACTTTGGAAAGCAATATGGAGACTTCTGAAAAAGCTGAGTATAGAGATACCAACAGACCCAGCTATTCCCTTACTGGGCATCTACCCTAAAACCTTCAAACCACAGACTAAAGAGATTTGCTCAACCATGTTTATAGCGGCTCAATTTGTAATAGCTAAGAGCTGGAATCAACGCAGATGTCCATCACTAGAAGAATGGATAACTAAGATGTGGTATATCTACACAATGGAATTCTATACAGCAGTAAGAAAAAATGACACAATGAAATTTGAGGAAAAATGGTTGAACCTGGAACAGATCATTCTCAGTGAACTTACCCAATCACAGAAAAAAAATCGCCACATAGTCTCACTCATCTACAGCACCTAACCTGAATCTACCGAAGATACCTTACATACCCAGCTAGCATCTCCTAGATTAGACACTAGGATGTAAGGGGAGGGAGGGGAGGGCATCAAAGGGGTGGGAAACACAAATCTAGACCCAAACGGCACTGGTACCATAATCTTCTACTTACTAAAAGATAGACCAAATGGCTGACCCTTCACCAGGCCCTTACAGGGAACACCTGAACCACAAGACACTGGAGAGGGTAAGATTAAGACTAACCTTAATCTCCTACATCTTCCCTCCCTCACTTCCCCTCTCCCTGTCTCTCTCTCTCTTATCTCTAACTCTTGTATATTAGTTATCTTTTTCCTCATTTTCTTAGTGGGCACTGACCTGTAACTCCCAGAACCAGCATGGGGCTATCATCCACAAGGAGCTTTTGATCAGAGAGACCTACAAGGTTTCCTAAAAGACAGACAGATTTCTGTCAGAGTACTTGATGACCCACCAAAGGTTAGTGGTAAGACCCTACTGCTGAAAATACCTTATGTGATTGACATGCAAATTAGAATGGCATGGCTGGAAGTTGGATGAGAGTCAGTCCCCAGACAGTCAGCGCGTCTAGTGCCAGAAGGTGCTACATGGGCGACTGGGGGAAATTGACCAATATCTATCGAAGCAACGCATGGTCTAACCTACTTAGCAGCAAATAACTTATTGTGATGTCCACACAAGTGCAGTGGTGGCACACAGCCAGGGTGGGGAACCAACTGCTCTCAATTTGGCTAACTGATCCCCTCACTGGTATGGGACCCATAGCTGGAGCTGGGAAACAAGTCAGAACCATATCCAAACATAAGCCCACTCTCCAGTATCAAGCTACTATCAATTGTGGGCTACAAGAGGGCCTACACCTATTAAATTCTCTATAAAAAAAAAAAAAGTAAGGGTTATCTCATTTGTCCTGGTGCTAACTTACTCTCTGTTGGAGAATCTGCTTCTCTTTTTCAGATAGATGTAGACCCTAAGGAGAGAGCCACCCCATCATACCTCAAAAGGGCCCCGGCTGAAACTTAGAAAACTTCGAGAAACAAGCAAGGGGGCTGTTTTCCTGATGAACCAGACACCAGCACAAGGGGGAAGGAGATCAGCATAGAGAAAAATCAACTCCTACCAAATCAGAGAGCCAGAGCCTCAGAGGCCCTCAACACCTCATCACTGAAGCAGACCAAAAATGAACCCAACATGGCTCAGGGAAATTTTGCGGAAGAGGGGGCGGAAAGAATGTCAGAGTCACATGTTGGGTCATGATATGCAGAGACATTTAGCTTACCCATAACTGTGGGCTAACCCCACAATGCATGACCCGTATACCTCAACAAGGAGGGGCCAAGGGGAGGGGGTAGGTCACGGATGAGCCTAATAATGGTACCAAACTGACTGTATTTGCTGAATACAGAACTGACTAATAAAAAAAAAATGTATTTTGATGAAGCCAGTGACAAATTGGCAGAAGGCACAGAAACTAACGCTATTCATTTAGAAGAGATTGATATAAAAATGTTAATTCTACCTTATAAGAATGCACGAAGGTGTCTTCTCATATATGCAAATCCTAATTTTTAATGTTTACATATAAGTAAATACGGGGATGTGAGAGTGAGTGTAGACTATGAGTCAAGATAGGCCATGAGGGAGAAGAGAGGCAATGAGAAGGGGAAAAGAAGAAAACGCATGAACGTGGAAAGGACGCTGTGCAGCCTGGCAGGGAGAGGGCCGGGGAGGGGGGGGGCAGCGAGAAAAGAAAGGGAAGGGAAACAATAAACGATTTGTTTCTGAAATGCAGCACAATGAAACCTAATTCTGTACATGCTAATAAAAATATAAATAAGTGTAAGGAAAAATACTATTTTTAAAGAATGCATGAATGTAATTAAGCACTACTTTCATCTTTAACATATTTTATTATCTAAATTTATTAGCTTAAAAAATTAACTGGTATATTTGAAATTTAAAGATTGCATTGTTTCTATTACTTTTGGGATAGTATTATTATTAGATTCATCTCATGATTTTTTTGGTCCTTGGGAATCAAGGTGAGGGTTTTATGTATGCTAAGAAAACACTCTACCACTGAGCTACACTCTCATCCACTAATGACAATTTTGAAAGAATAATTTTGTTGGGGCTGAGGGGTGACTTAGCTGGTAAGGTGTTTGCCATGCAAGCATAGAGACCTGAGCTTGGATCCAAGCACCCCCATAAAATTCTGGGCATAGTGTTACACACCTATAATACCAGTGAAGTAGAGACAGGAAATCTCTTAGGCTCACTGGCTAGACAGTCCAGCTGAATCAGTGAGCTCTAGGTTCAGGGTGATACCCTGTCTCAAGTAATAAAGTGGAGAGGTACCAAGGAAGACACCCATCTTAGAGCCCTGACGTCTACAGGCACACATGAATATATGCACCCACATGCATAAGTATAGGAACACCACACAAACATACACATGCAAAACAATTTAAAAAGACAAAAAGAACACGCATCCTGCTTAGCACTGAACAGTCCTGGTTAACATCAAGGGCAAGTTCAGAACAAAGCTTCTGTATGCTCTCAGAGATGCACCATCAGTCATTTCATGAGAGAACTGAGAAAATTATATAAAATAGCAAATAAATCATATAAAATATTTCAAAACTGTAAGGTTCTACCACTTAGAAGGCAGAAAAAATATGACATAAAATATTAATAGCAAATATCCTTCATCAAATGAGTATTAGTTCGAACTAACAAAAAACTGTCTGGAGTTATATAATTCTGAATATAAGATAACTCCTGGCTGTGAATGTGTTAAGCACCTTGTTGTTCATTCTTTTTGACAGGGACTGCCAGAAGGCTTGGTGACAAGTAATTGTGGACAGACAAAAAGGTTGTAACTACCAGAATGCGTGAATGAAGAAGGAAACAGGATTTTCTTCAGTGGAGCATTTTAAACATTGTAATTCAGAGTTTATTTTATTCTGAAGGAATATGGAAATGGAATGATAAATAGTTGCTTGGTAGTGACAAATTTTGTAGTTTAAATATGATATGGAGACCAAGAAGGGGCCTTTGTGAGAGCTTATAGGAACCATACATAGGAATGAAAGGTAAGTAAAAGATTTTCTTACCTATTTGCGTGTGTGTGTGTGTGTGTTTGTGTGTGTTATATGCATGTATAGGTTTGCATGTAGAGATCAGACGACAACCTTGGGATGTCAGTCCTCACTTTCCACCATGTTTGAGACAGAACCGCTCTTATTCGCAGCTGCAAAAGAACATGAGACTCGCTGGCCGGTGAACTTTAGCATTCTCCTTACTCCACTTGTCATTGCTATAGGTGGGCTGGCATTACAGAAGTATGTACTACTGGCTTGTGGCTTTATGTGGGACCATCTCTATGTGGGTTCCAGGATCCAGACTCTTATAATTGGCGCTTGACCAGTGACCTATCTCCATAGCCCCAGCTTACTTTCTCTCTCTCTCTCTCTCTCTCTCTCTTTTTTTTACAGCTTACTTTTCTTTTCCTTTCCTTTCCTTTCCCTTTCTTTCTTACTCTCTCTCTCTTTCTCTCTCTCTTTCTTTCTTTCTTTCTTTTTTTTTACAGCTTACTTTCTTTAACTGACTTAAGGAAAATCAAATACACCCTCCCCTCAGCAGCCAGACTAGAAGTGGAATCGGATGTTAAATCTCTGCTTTCCTAGCCAAGATTGAGACCTGGCCAGCAAGGCAAGGTTACACCCACAGCACCCTCCAGGGTGCCCATTTCTCTAAATGGTCTGTACAAATCCCCATCTGACCATCCATCTAAGTCAGAACAAACTCATTTTGCAGAAAGAACAGCTTGTGGCTGATTATGTCTCGGGAGAAGTCAAATAGCATTTTTCCAGGACAGCTTCCTTCACTCCCTCAGAGAGGAAACACTATGCAGAAGATACTTTCCTCTCTGGATCAATATTATATGTTTTAACCTCTTCAGAGGACATAACCTTCACTAAGACCTTCAAAAATAAAAATAAAATAAAATAAACTTGCGCAGGTCATTTCTAAGAGTCTGGACTCAGGATATAAGGAGGTGACTAAAACAGCATGTACCTCTCCTATCCAGCACATGACTGGAAAATATGGGGAAGAGAAAGGCCATGAAATTAGTCATCAAAGAAGCCAGAGACAATTAAGGCCAGTGAGTCAACCATGATTTCATAACTGTGTTTAAGTTTGGAATTGGCTCACATCCTAACTTCCTAAGCACATGGGAGATTTAAAAAAATATATTTTTGAAATATTTTATTTTTATTTTTATTTGTGTGTGTGTGTGAGAGAGAGAGGGGTGGGTGGGGGATGGATGAGCCAGGGACTCTAGCCCCTGCAAACCAACTGCAGATGGATGTACCACAATGTGCATCTGGCTTACCTGGGTTCTGAGGAATAAAACCTGGATCCTTAGGCTTCAAAGGCAAGTGCCTTAACCACTAAGCCATCTCTCCAGCCCCGCATGGAAGATTTTAATCCTAATCCCATCACAAGCAGCATCAGACTGACATAAGCACCACAGACGAGTCCATTACGCCTTCTCAGTACCATTCTCCTAAGCGAGAGGGTTCTTCAGTGAAGGAAGACATCTTTGTTTCTAAATATTTTTATTTGTTTAAGATGGGGGGGGCATGCCAGGACCTTCTGTCACTGCAAATGAACTCTAGACACATGTACCACTTTGTGTGTTTGGCTTTACGTGGGTACTGGGGAGTCAATCAGTCTGTGCAAGCAAGAGCCTTTAACCACTGAGCCATTTCTCTAGCCCAGAAAAACTTATTTTTAAAAGTTAATACTTGTTTATTTTTTTCTTTTATAAATTATAAACCCTAAGAGTATAATTACCTATATTCTTATATAAATAATGTAAATGATTTGTTTTCCAAGAAAAATTTATTTTAGATAGTTTTTACTTGATTAAGTAATTCTTAAGGACGCCATTATTTAATAGATTTTTTTCATCTAATTTATTTTTCTTCAGCATTTGTGGATCTGAAATGTTTCAGAATTAAAAGAAAGCTAAAACTTGGTCAAGAGTCCCAGAAATCCTCATCTGATTATTTTTGAAGGAACAAAACTAAGAAGTCCTTCATTATACAAACACAGGGGAGACGGCTAGTTCTTTCCTTTCAAAAGGAACAGAGAATTGCTTATTACACTTCCCATGCTTAGGATTGGAAAAATAAAGGGAAATAAAGGGTTTATTAGAAACAGCAAGGCATTAACACAATATGGTCTGATTTTTCCAAGAAACATAGCCAAGGTCTGATATTTGCGCCAAGATATGAGGAACTTAGAAAGAGAAGCAGCGGAAAAGGGATTCCAAGTAAAGTTACCGGGAGCAGAGCTGCAGTTCATTATCCCTTCCCTCTTGCCACAAAGCATGGATTAAAAAAAAATTTTTTTTTTTGAGGTAGGGTTTCATTCCAGCCCAGGCTGACCTAGAATTCACCATGTAGTCTCAGGTGGGCCTTAAACTCATGGTGATACTCCTACCTCTGCCTCCCGAGTGCTGGGATTAAGGGCATACACCACCACACTCAGCCAAAGCATATATTTGAATCAGTTTTATAAAACTTTAGTTATATAATGGCTATATGCTATTTCTTTATGAGTTCAAAGAACCAGTATTTACATATTTCACTTTTCTTAGTTCCTTCCTCCTATTTTTTACTCCAACAAGAGAAGAACCACTGTAAAATTAACACACTTGGAAATATACCTAGAGTGGTTCATAAGAAATTGACAGAATTATTTTAATTATGATGCTAGCAGTTTACTCTTTTCTCATTGCTGACATTTGTGTATGGGAAGGGTGGGTGTCACTTGGAGAAAACTGCTAGAGATCAATAGTGGTGACTTGATGGAGTGAGGGTTAGATTATTGTTGTTCTGCAATGTCTCCTCCCAATGTGCCTTGTTCACATTTCTGGAACACCTTGTTAGATTTTAATATCACCTCTAGAAACCATGCACATTAAGACCTTGTTGTTCTTAACCATATGGGGTCATATTTTATCAATTAGCCTTAGATAATCTAGACCAAAAGAAAGATCTAGAAGAGAGATTCAAAGCCCTGACTAGTACCCACAACAATGATCTGTGTGTTTAAAAATATAAAACATCAATGCAAGAAGTTAAAGTAAATATAAATACCTGGAAAGAAATTCCATCTCTGTAGTTTGGAAGAATCAATATTATTGAAACGTCCACACTACACAAGGAGATTTACTGATTTCATGCATTCTCTATCAAATTCCTAATCTCATTTTTTCACGGATCTAGACATAATTCCAAAAAGCCAAAATATCCAATTCAGCCAAGACATTTTTTTTTTGACGCAGGATTTCACCTTAGCCAAGGCTGACCAGAAACTCACTCTGTAGCCCAAGCTGTCTTCAAACTCAATGATCCTCTTGTCTTAGCCTCCAGAGTGCAGAGATGAAAGGAGTGTGCCACCACACCCAGCTCTTAGCCAAGACTTTTTTAATTAAAAAAGTCGAAGTTGGAGGTATCACCACTATCTGATGTCAAGGTGATGTAGATGGTAATATTGTTGCCTGGTGTAGTGGTGCCTCGCAAGAAAGAGACTGATTCTTGGAGCCATTTAAACCAAGAGAGAGCCCGCTGCCTCCTGCTGCTCCTCTGACACTCATCTGGTCTATTTATTGAGTAGGAAAACAGTAAGACACAAACAAGGAATCACCACTACACAGGCAAGGAACTTTGTCTCTAAGAAAATTCCTTAAACTTTTGCTCAATGGAAGGGACTTAGGGACAGTACTGGTGAACCCAGTTGACCCAACACACACACACACACACACACACACACACACACGGCTTACCATTTATAGATCACTCACAGATGTCATCATTCTTAGCTCCCTTGCTGCTTTCAGCATTTATTCTTTATATTTATTTATTTATTTATTTATTTATTTTTGGTTTTTCAAGGTAGGGTCTTACTCTAGCCCAGGGTGACCTGGAATTTGGTTCACTATGTAGTCTTAGGCTGGTCTTCAACTCATGGCGATCCTCTCCCTCCTGAGTGCGGGGATTAAAGGCGTGTGCCACCGTGCCCGGCTTGCTTTCGGCATTCTTACGTGTAACACACTGTTTTCCTTGTCTGTGGCTTTCAGCAGTGCTCACCACATCTCGTGCACACACGCTGTACTGGGCCAGGAGCGTAACCAGGACACTGGGAAGGTGAAGCAAAGAGCATGGCTGATGGACATGTCAGCATGCCCAACATTCCTTGTAAGTATTGATTATCTAGCTTTCCAGGGGCATAGGCAATCCAAGGCATAGGAAATCTGATTACATATTTTAAGTAGGCTGAGTACAGGGTTGTAAACAACCTCAGAGCGTACTTAGTTACAGGATTACGACAGGAATTTAACAGAACAAATTTCACAGAAATATTCCCAGAAGAGTTATATGTAAAGCCTGTAAGAAATATTCCCATAGTTACTTCCTGGTATGTAGAAATCTATGGGTTCCACTTCAGCAACATAAGCAAAACAAACAAACAAAAAAAAAAACAAAACAAACAAACAAAAGGTCATCTCAAGCAGTGAGGCAGAACAGAGAAACCAGAAATGAGAACAAACATGTCCGTTGATTTCTGCCAAAGGTGTCAGGAACACACGATGAGGGTAAGTATAGCATCTTGAAAAATCCCTGTCAAAACAAGCCACTCATATGAAGAAAATGAAACTGGATGCTTGTGGTGGTTTGATTCAGGTGTCCCCCATAAACTTAGGTGTTCTGAATGCTAGGTCCCCAGCTGATGTCTCATGGAGGCAGTGTATTGTCACGGGCGGGCCTAAGGGTATCAGAGCCAGTTTCCTCTTGCCTGTGTTTGGCACACTCTCCTGTTGCTGTTGTCCACCTGATATTGACCAGGAGGTGATGTTCACCCTCTGCTGATGCCACCATTTCCCCCTGCCATCATGGAGCTTCCCCTTAAGTCTGTAATCCAAAATATACCTGTTTTTCCCACAAGTTGCTCTTGGTCAGGTGTTTTCTGCCAGCAATGTGAACCTGACTGCAACAGTAAGGTGGTACCAGAGGAGTGGGATTGTTGCTGCTAGAAACCTGACTGTGTGGCTTTGACCTTTTGGAACTGCTTTGCTGGAGGAATGTGGATGAATTTGAAATCTTGGCCTAAGAGCCTTGTAGTGCTGTAAGTACAGCTTCATGGGTTACTCTGGTCAGGATTGAAAGACCTGAATGCAGTAAGAACTATGGATTTGTGAGGTTTGGCTTAGGAGGGTGAGAAAGGGCTTTGCCTGGACTGGGTTAGAAGCAGTTTGTGTCAGAGGCTTGCTGTTATGCCTGTGTCCTGAGAACTTGTGCGTGGTTGCATTGCGTAGAAACGAAATGGTGTGTGCAGAGGGCTGTGGCACAGAAAGAAATCTTTGGGCTGAAACTTCTGCCTGTTAGGCTTCAATTGTATGAACGATTACAACCTTTGAAATTGTACCAGCTGGTGTGCATTGAGACAAGAGGAGGAATGCAGACTAGTCCTGTTCTTCAAACTCTGCTTTATTCCCCCCTGGATTAACAAATCAGCAGCCCACTTGGTATTATGGAGTATAACAAATGCAGGAAAGAGAAGCTCATTGAATTTGCAACACAGTCTTATTTTTTGGAAATGACCATGGGCATTGTGAAGCAGGTTTGTTGGATTACCGGCGTGGAAACCCAATGAGCCATTAGAATGAACTGTGGGTTGCAGTGGAGACCCAGTGGAGATGCCAGGACTATGGGATGGCTGCCAAGGAGAGCTGTCAGTACCAGATGAAGTTTTCTGGGATTAGGTGTAGCCTAGCTGGAGGGGCGGAATTGGAACTCCAGAGACTTGTCACTGGTTGGAATTGACTTGGAAACTCGTCACTGGTTAGAGTTGTTGGATTTGGAGCTACAGGGTTTGATGTTTACCCTATTTAAACCTTGTACTGGTTGAATATTGCTTTGCTATGTCCAGTGTTGTCTTTTGCAGTGTGAATGTTTATTCTGCCATTATGGGTTTTTTTTTTTTTGAGGTTTCTTTTTTTGTTATTATAGCTGTTAAAAGACCATGGACTATGGGGATGTATGAACATCATTGGGATTGATAAAACTATGAGAACTTTTAAAGTTGGAATGGTTGTGTTATATTTTATATCATGCATGATTATCAGTTTATGGGGGCCAGGGCCAGAATGTGGTGGTTTGATTCAGGTGACATACACTAAGGTGTTCTGAATGCTAGATCTTCAGCTGATGGCAATTTGAAATCTAAAGCCTCCTGGAGGCAGTGTATTATTGGGTACAGGCCTATGGGTTTTAGAGCCGGTTTCCTCCTGCCAGTGTTCAGCACACTCTCTTATTGCTATTGTCCACCTGCTGTTGGCCAGGACATAATGACCACCCTCTGCTGATGCCACCGTTTCCCCCTGCCATCATGGAGCTTCCCCTCAAGTTTGTAAGCCAAAATAATCCCTCTTTCCCACAAGCTGCTCTTGGTCAGGTGTTTTCTGCTAGTAATGTGAACCTGACTGCAACAACATTCATCTTATACCATATATAAAAACCATCTTAAAATGACTTACCTACTTAAAAAAGAGAAAACTTTCTGACAATATTCATACATGTATGTAAGGTATTTTGGTCATGCTCCCATCCCATTGCCTTCTCTTGTGTCCTATTCCCTTTCCACTGAAGCTCTTCTATTAAATTAAATTAAATTTATTTAATTATTTAATTTATTTATTTTGAGGTAGGATCTTGCTCTAGCTCAGGCTGAACTGGAATTCACTCTGTAGTCTCAGGCTGGCATAGAACTCATGGCAATCCTTCTTTTACCTCTGCTTGGACTAAAGGTATGTGCCACCATGCCTGGCCCTCTTCTTTTTAATTAGTCTTTTTCTCCTTTGATGTCTTTTTCCTTTTTTCTCTCTCTCTCTCTTTTTTTCCTTCTTCCACCATTCACAATGTCATGCTTGTGGAATGATAGAATGTTGATAGGCTTGATGTTGTTCAGGTCTTGAGCAGGTAACAACAGCCACTGTGATACCTCATGCCCAGAGAACAGTGTTCCAAAGCATTCCTCCCCACCCCTGAATTCTTTGTGCCTTTTCTACAATGTTCCCTGAGCCTTGAAGGGATGACATAGATGTTCATTTAGAGCTGAGCACTCAAGAGTCACTTATTCTAAGTACTTTGGCAAGTTTTGAGTCTGCACAGTAGTCAATACCATCTGCAAAAAAAAAAAAAAAAAAAAAAAAGATTCTCTCACCAAAGGTGAGCATATCACTAGTCTATGAGCAGAAACAAATTCTTACTCAGGAGGGGAATTTGATGGGCACTTAGCCAAAAAACAGAAGTAACTTTCCTTCTTGGGCCTGCTTATGACCTTCCCAGCTATAGGCTTGACTAGGTTTTCAGTACCAGGCATACACTTCTTCCCATGGAGCAAAGCATTTTGCAACTTTGACAGCCAGCCAGCCAGTCGGGAGGAGGCTTCCAACTCACTTCCAGCTTAATTTCTCAGTGTGCTGCAACCTAAGAATGTGGTGTCTGGGAGAGAGATCTTTGCTTTTACATATTTATGTGTGTGTGTGGGGGGGCATGTATGCTTATGTATGTGAGGGTGTGTATATACATGTGTACACATGTATGTGGATCCCAGAGGCCAATATTGGGTGTCTTCCTCAATTACTCTTCTTGTCATTTTTTAAAGTATACTTATTTACTTGGAAGGGGGGAGAGAGAGAGAGAAAGAGGGAGAGAGGCAGATAGAGGGAAAGAGAATGGGCACACTAGGGCCTCCAGTCACTGCAAACAAACTCCAGACACATGTGCCCCCTTGTGCATCTGGCTTACGTGGATCCTGGGGAATCGAACTGGAGTCCTCAGGCTTTGCAGGCAAATGCCTTAACCGCTAAGCTATTTCCCCAACCCATCCACCTTATTTTTTTAATTTTTTTTTATTTTTCCCTTGCAAAATTTTTTCCTCAACTTTTATTAACATTTTCCATGATTATAAAAAATATCCCATGGTAATACCCTTCCTCCCCCCCCACTTTCCCCTTTGAAATTCCATTCTCCATCGTATTCCCTCCCCATCTCAATAAGTCTCTCTTTTATTTTGATGTCATGATCTTTTCCTCCTCTTATGATGGTCTTGTGTAGGTAGTGTCAGGCACTAAGGTTTCTAAACTGAATTCTCACTAAGGTTTCTCACTGAATCCTAGCTGGCCAGCAAACCCCAAGAATCACCTATCTCTGCCTTCCCAACAGTAGGATTACAGGCACTTCTGTACCAGGCTTCTACAAGGGTGCTGAGTATCTGAACTCACATGCTCATATTCACATGTAATATTAGTTACTTTACTTGTTGCTGTGACCAAATACCAGATAGAAAGCCCCATAAGGAGGAAATGGCTTCTTTTGGCTTAGAGTTTCAAGGGTTAGAGCCCATCACTGAAGAAAAAGAGTGATAGCAGAAGTGGGAGACGAGTTGATCACATGCATCCAGTTAGGGACAGAGAGCAAAACAGGAACTGAAGACAACCTATAAAACTTCAAGGCCAACCCCAGTGATCCACTTCCTCTAGCAAGGCTCTGCCTCCTAAAGATTCCACAACATTTCCAAACAGTGCCATTAGCTAGGGACCAAGTATTCAAATACATGAAACTATGAGGGATATTTTACATTCAAACCACAACATTCTGCCCCTTGATCCCATAGGCTCATGGCTATCTTATGATGCATATGTATTCAACCCAACTTTAAAAGTTCGCATAGTCTTTAACAATCCCATTACTGTTCAAAAGCCCAGTCTCTTCTGAACCTCAAGGCTATTAACTGTCACCATGTGTAGAATCTAAAAACAAATTACATACTTCCAACATATTGGCATGGTGTAAAAATATTCCTAATCCAAAACGAATGAATAGTGACATACAAAGTAAAGACTGGACCAGAGTAAGGCCAGTAGGGCAATCACCACGTCCTATAACTCCATGTCTGGCACCGGAGACTCCTGACAGAGATCATCTGGGCTCCAAGGTGTTTGAGCATTTCCACTCTTCCAGCTGTTCTGTTTATAGCACACAGAACCTTTCCCTTGGGCTGACTCCACTCTGAACTTATAGCTTTGCTCGGTGGATGGCCTGTGGTCCTGACATCTCCACCATCCCAGGATCTCTACTGTGAAGTAGGGCTAGCCTTCACAGCTTCACACAAAGCGCTCTCCAGGCCTCCGTCCAGGGAGTCACAACCTACTACATACTGCCTGGCTTTAGCAGTTCTCACAAATCTTGGAGCAAGATGCCATGACCCCTTCAGTCTTATGTCTTTCATGCCAATCAAACCAGGAACTTGAGGATAATGCTGCTAATTTCTACTGCCAGCTTAAGATGGAGTCTGGCCCTTTTGGACCAGAGCTATAGTGGCATCTGTATGGCTTATTTGCTGAATCTGTGAAAATATTTTCCTACTTAATTGTTTTTGAGCAGGAAACCCCTTCACTGGTCTAAGAATAAGCTCTATCCTTTCACATTAACTAGCATTCTCACAAATTGGAGCCTCCAATGGGTGGAGCCTTGCCCTCAGAACATTTTCCTGTCTCTCCAGTGAAGAAAGTGATATTTTTCTTCAATCATGTTCATTTTAATCAATTATAGACTCATTATAGGCTTTAGTCTCCTTGATCAGAAGTTTTTACTTGCTCACAGACCTTTCTTCTTCAAACATCTTTTATATATATCTTTTTGACCTATTTCACTATAGATCTGAATAAGACCAGTGAGAAGTAACCATGACATGGGCTCAATGCTATCCTGCCTTGAACTTTCCTCTGTCAAACAAATTAGTACAATGTATTTAAACTCAGTTTCAGACTCACTTAAGTTTTCTGGACATGGGCAGAAAGCCACCAATTTATTGTCTGGCATATAGCATGAAGCCCCCCTATCTCTGTTCCCAATGGGGTCCCCTTCCCCTCTGGAACTTTATGAGCTAGACCTCATTGTCTGCGCATCTCTCGACATTCTGCTCTTCCAACACTTCACAATAATGCCTCCTTAAGCTCTGCTTATAGCATTGTAGAGCTTATCTAACCCAAAGTTCCAAACTCTTCTGCATTGTCCCACAAACAAGTGTCAAGACCTGTGAACCACATGGCCATGTCTATCACAGCACTAGCCTTACTTCTTAGTATCATTTTTTTTTAGTATATAGTTACTTGTTGCTCTGGCCAAAAGGCTGATGGAAAGTTCCTTAAAGGAGAAGTGGTTTATATCAGTTTATAATTCCAGGGCATACACTCCACCATGGTGGGGAAGGCATGGCAGCAGGAATGGGAAGCCATCTGATCACATTGCATCCATAGTCAGGGAGCAGAGGAAGAACAGGAAGTGAAACTGATTAAAAATCATAGTGTTCCTGGGTGTCCTCCTTCATCTAGCAAGGTGTTACCTCCTAAGGATTCCACAACTTTTCTAGACAGGACAACTAGCTAAAGACCAGGTCTTCAAACTCCTGAGTCTATGAGGAACATTTCCCATTCAAGTCACAACATGTGGCAAGCACTTTACAAGTTGAGCCGTCTTTCCCACTCACAAGGAAATATTTTAACACTATACTGGAGACCATCATCAAGATAAAATTGGGACTAGTGGGGAATAGGAAAGTCTTCAGCAGGAAAAGAAAGGGAGACAAGGGACAGTGATAGGAGTGAATATGATCAAAATATATACATGTATAAAATTATCAAAAGATAAAATAAATTAAATATTGGAGTCTATAACAACTTGACTTAATTTGATTAGGTGAGTGTCAATGGAGGTTAAAAAGAGTTCCCTGTACACAGTTATGCTTAAGCTGAGGTAACAAGAGTATGCATAACATCTACATGGTGTTTATCTTTCACTGGGTCCATTAACATCTCTGGAAAACTTCTCCTAAGACGGGACTGAGAATTCTCCACTGGGCTTTAAAGAAAAAGAAAACTGGAAGTTGAGGGTTCTACTTCAGATCTGTTCACTGCTAGAACTCTAATATCTGCTAGAGTGTAGAGTAGGTGTTCAATAAATATTTGCTGACTTACTGACTGACAGATGGAATAATCAACTGCTGTGCGCTTAATGGCTACTGCTGACTCTGATGCTTCCTGGGCTTAAACTGAATATCTTCAGCTCAATTAGGTTACAATGAAATGCCTACTGGCCTTCCTACATTGTGTCCTGGGGGAAAGCCATTTGTTCCTCTGGTAAATAATGACTGCCTTGAGAGCTCTGAGATGGCCTGTTGGGATGCATCCAGCTCCAGTCACTTCAATGTGACACTCATCTTGGTTTTACATTTAGGGCTCCACACATTACTTAAAGCATATAAAAAGGCTCTGTTGTAGCCCGCGTAGTCGTCTCGCCAGCAAGAACGCACGCGGACACCAGGATCCTTCTGCAGCAAGCGTTTATTGAACAGATGAAAGAGGAAGACCCAGAGCCCCGAAATGGCGCCGCTTATATAGCCCCTAGGTGGCGTGTACTCTGCTGATTGGCTGCGCGCTCATATGACGCTCATATGCCCGGGCTGGGCAGTGACTTGGCGCGCTTTTGCCACTTGCACATGCACTATTCTACTTGTTCACCAGGGCCGAGGCCGGATGTCAGCGCCATCTAGTAATGGCGGTCACCTCTCGGCTCTCTACATCTCCCCCTGTTTGTTTTAATAAGATGACAACTGCCTCATAGCTCAGCCAGCGCAGCACCAAACAACCCTATGCTCGATCAAGCAAATTCCTTCCTTGGGGAATAAGCGATCAAGAGCTCACTCCCTCACCTTATCAGGTGCAATGGAGACAAGTCCTCTGAGTGCAAAGGCCAAGGGAGAGACAAAAAGGGGAGTTAACACCCATCCCTGTGCAATGGAATATTGTTCCTGGGGGTGCAAGGGCTGTCAATCTCATATTTTGGTGCTGCAGCCACTTAGGCAAGGGCTGATTAGACTTAGATCTCCCATCGACTCAGTGCAATGGGCTAAACCCTTGAGGTGCATCGACTGAGGGTCTCAGTCTAATTAATTAACCAAATTTCAGGATATGAGCCCTGTTCCATAGCCACAAGTGCTTGCGCAATAACGGCCTTGTCACATTGCTATTGAGCTCTGAGCTTGCAGAACAACCAAAGCAGGAACACTAAGCCACAACATAGGGCTGCACCAAACAGCGCCACTCCCACCCATTCCTTAAAGAAAGAGAAGGCTGAAGAAATCCAGGATGTCAGGCCCACAGCTAGGGAGGGGTCAACTCTAGTAGAGTAGGGTCTTCATAATGGATCTTGTCCACTTCTTCGGCTCCTGCACAGGATCTCGATGATTCGTCAGGTCTCACAAGTCTACGTGTTAGGCGTTCTGGTAGCCAGAATGGATTGTCTTCTTCCTGTGGAAAAACACAAACAGCTCCCCTGGATCTTATTAAAATAGGATCCGGGCCTCTCCATTGACCAGTCAAAACATCTTTCCACTTAACCATCTCCTGTGGCCTGTTAGGCTCTGAGCAATGACGGTCAGCCGCCGAGTGGCCCTGACTGTCCAAATTTAAAAAATTAAGAGTAAAGAGTGCTATGGATATAGTCACTCGTGGGACTGAGGGCAGAGCCTCATCGACTCCCCCTTTTTGTTTTATTAAATAAGACTTTAGAGTGCGATGAGCCCGTTCTATAATACCCTGTCCTTGAGGATTATACGGGAGACCTGTCAAATGGGTCACTCCCATCTGGTGACAGAACTGTCCAAATTTTTGAGAAGTATAAGCTGGTCCATTGTCAGTTTTAAGAGTTTTGGGCTTCCCCCAGGCACTCCACGCCTCGAGGCAGTGTTGAATAACATGGGCTGCTTTCTCCCCGGTTAATGGGGAAGCAAACATAACTCCAGAACAAGTATCAATGGAAACATGTAAATATTGTAATTTGCCAAAAGATGGGACGTGAGTAACATCCATCTGCCAAATTTGTAATGGGCGAATTCCTCTGGGATTAAAGCAAGGAGAGACTAAAACAATGTAAACTCAACCATCATCAAACAAACATCAAACTTCTGCAGTTCAAGTTCAATAGCCTTGAAAAGCAGGTTCCTCCTCCAGTCAACTCTTTCCAAAAGTGTTTGCATTTCTATGATAGCCTTTCCTCAGGCATCCTTTCCATTGTTTGAATGTAAAGCAGTTGGAACATCTTCCTTAAGATTGCTAATGTGTTTGACAATAGCAGGTTCAGTAACCTAAAACCAGTCTCAGTGCCTGTAATTTTAACTTGCTTGAGGTTTTCCAGCTTAAAATCCTAAATCTCTCAGTCCAGTGTCTTTAGCCAAGCACATCAGTCCATTACAAATTTAACCTTGATCAAACTCTCTGGGCCTGGGCAGCAGGACGCAGCCAGCCCTTATTCCAATAGCCCAGTTCCAACAAAGTCCTCTGCAGTCTTTCCTTCATTGCCATAGTGGCGAGTCTCTCAAGCTGCATGACTGTAAAATTAGCATCTACTCCATACTTATTAACTGATTCAGCAAGTTCCTTAATGAGGGCATACTCTACCGGCGCATGAACGCGGTTTCCATCCGCAGCCTCAAACACCGGGAAGGCTTGTAAGCACCTCCTTCTGTCCCCCTCTGAAAGGAAGGAATCTGAACAATGCTTGCCGGCATAAGGCGGAGGAGCACTGGGAATGACAGGGGCGGCAGATTGAAAAGCCGCGCGGTTCTTATCTCCTATCTTCTTTTGTTTTCGATTTTGCGGTAGCTCATCAAAATAATATCTCTCCTCCCCATAGCGAGCCGCTTCGCCATCTAATTCTTCCTCCTCGGAGGGACTAAGATCCTCAGACTCTGAGCTATCAATTCCTAAAGCCTCCAATTCTTTTATCAGATAAAGAGGCCTCCTTTTTGGACTTCTTTTTTCCCTCTCCTGTTTCTCTCCCAGGGCGTCCTTTCCCTTGTCTTTTCTTTCTGTGGACTTAGCGTCCACAGAAAGGCCTTTTTTCTTAGAGACGTCTTTTTCTTTTTCCTCAAGGGCCCCTAAACTTTTATCCCGTTCTGTTTCTGACATGCTGTCTTGTAGCTCCGAATGTGAGGCTCCCATGTTCAAAAAGAAGAGAACGAGAGCCACCATCACAATAGGGAGAGCAAAAATTGCTCCTACCAATTTGGATGAAAGATGAAACAAGTCAAGACCAAACATGCCTCTCAGAACCTACCTTAGTGCTGCAGTTCTGAATCCTTCCCCGTGAATGGGGGGTCTCCTCGGCGCCGGCGATGACAGGCACCCGGCGTCCCGGATTTTTCGGCACCAGTTGTAGCCCGCGTAGTCGTCTCGCCAGCAAGAACGCACGCGGACACCAGGATCCTTCTGCAGCAAGCGTTTATTGAACAGATGAAAGAGGAAGACCCAGAGCCCCGAAATGGCGCCGCTTATATAGCCCCTAGGTGGCGTGTACTCTGCTGATTGGCTGCGCGCTCATATGACGCTCATATGCCCGGGCTGGGCAGTGACTTGGCGCGCTTTTGCCACTTGCACATGCACTATTCTACTTGTTCACCAGGGCCGAGGCCGGATGTCAGCGCCATCTAGTAATGGCGGTCACCTCTCGGCTCTCTACACTCTGTGTTCTGTCACCCAGGAAATCTAGGTAGATTTAGACATAAATATGCATTAGAACTCCCCGCTACCTCCCCTTAAAAATACTCTATTGAAATGGAAATTTTGACTTTTAGGATAATGAGCAATATTGAAAGTGTTTATTCCTGAAAAATTAATAGATTAATAAAGTGGCATTTCACTACATTCATTAGGATGAGTTTATTTTTCCAAAACCAAGTTTTGATGTACTGTGCTTGTTCTAGTAAGAAAAGCACCTTATCTTTCAGCAGGGGGAATGCTCTTTAATCATGGGTTGTACTTTCTGTATTCTCTCTTAATCTTCAATTAAATCAGGCAGGGTTGTTTGTACTTGGGTGCTTAGGGGAAACTTGGAAGATGTCCTTTTCTTAGTGAGTATGTGGGAGGCTTTAAATTTCTGCTCCTTGAGTTGGGGACTTCCTAAGCTTTCTTAGTTTCTTCTTAGTTTCTTTTGCAGCTCTCAGAGGTGTTTTCTTTTTAGCCAAAAGAGGTAGACCATAAAAAAAGTCATCACCTTTAGCTTAGAAATGAGTCACCGTAAGTTTTTACATACTGAAAAGGTTCAATAGTTTTACCTGATTTCCTTAAACACTATTTTTTTTTACAGTGCTTAAGTTTGCTGATTTAAACACCCCTAAAGGCAGATATATCTCATAGCAAATTTGGTGTTCTGTTATATATATGTATTTACACTACTTAGAAGGTGGGGATAGACTGTTCTCTTGGTAAGGATAGCTGCTCCTGAATCAGTTGTGTGCTTTTCTACCCTTAGTTCTTGGCTGGATCTCAGGACTGATTTCTGCCCTGCAGTCAGAGACATAACTCCACTGTCCTCTGCTTAAAAATGTCTTAATGCTTTCCTACCATTAGTTTTATATCAACTCTGAAAGCTGGTTTTAATTTTTCAGAGGAAACAGCCTGCATGTGCTCTTTGCTCATAGCATTCAAAAGGAAATCACTTTTGGAGGGTAAAGATGAGACATTTTGGAGTTCTTTCTTAACTTGAGCGGTAGCCATCAGGGAAAAGATACCATTATGACAACATGTAAGATTTATACTTGGTTTCCTGATCTTGCAAAGAGATTGGGTACCAGTCACATTAATAATCTGGTTGTACAGAGGATCTGATTCTTCATTAAACTGTTTTAAATGTATACTTTATGTCCATTGATGATGTACTTAAATAAGAGAATAAAATTTTATTTTTATAATTTGATTAAATGATAACCACTCTTGGCATCCAATTTCAAAAAATTAGAAACCTAAGGAAAAATGCTCATTGAGTTTAGGAAGAAGCCTGCTAGGTAAAGATGTCTTGGAAATGCTGTATGCTCTTCTAAAATTATGCTTTGAGAAAGCAACAAGATTAGAAACTAAATTGGTTAAGTTCTTATTAGTAGCACAGGTTTTTAATATCTAAATGTGAAAAAGGCATATCTAAATTTTCATAATACATAATTTAAAGATCAGCTATTAGGCTTTAAAAAAAAAAAGATAGTTTCTTGGGACCCAGGCTAACTTTGAATGCTCCTGGTCTTGCCTCTACCTCTCAAGTGCTAGGGTTACAGGCATGTCTTGTCATGTCCAACTGCCATAGGGTATTCTTTTCACTTGTTTTAAATTCAGAATTTTTTCCATCCTTTATGATTTTTTTAAATATAGTGCAAGTTTCAAAATAGACTTACAATCTAATTAAAGTACATGGAGATTTGTAGTGATTGTGTGAAAACTCTGGCCTTAAAAAGGCCCACTTTTGACTATATAATTGCCTAATTTTTTTTCTGCTCACTCCTTGATCTGAATCTATCTATTCAAATAATATTCTTAGACAGTGAAAATGGTAGAATAAGCCTGGATGGCTTCTAATAGTCTGGTATATCATCACATTTATTCAGAATGCTCCACCAGTATGATTTACCACTCTAAAGCTAAAGTCTTATTTACCTAGCAAGTTATAAGTTTTCAAGTTCATAGTACTAGAAATACCCAGCTTATATTCTTCATATGGCCATTTATGTTTAGCACATTATCAAGTTCAACTTTTGGGCACAGAATTTTAAAGTCACTTTTGTAGCGTTTATTTGGCTTTATTCAAAACTAGCTTAGGGGCTGGAGAGATGACTTAGCAGTTAAGACCATTGCCTACGAAGCCTAAGGACCCAGGTTCAATTCTCCCAGTATCCACATAAGCCAGATGCACAAGGTGGCAGATGCATCTGGAGTTAGTTTGCAGTGGCAAGAGGCCCTGGCATGCCCAGATTCATTCATTTCCCCCCCCCCCTCTCTCTCTGTCAAATATGTTTTAAAAATAAGGACTGGGAATATCCATGGGTTCTGTCCTCAACACTAAAAGAAATTTAGATTTTCTATTTCCCATTGATTTCTTTTATTCCATCTTTTTCTCGTGCCTAGAAATACAATTTTGCTTCATAGTGGTAATCAAATACTTTTGTTCAATGATTTATCACAAGTATATTCCACTTTGCTACCAACTATTATTTACTATTTGTATCTTAATAATTATATGAGATATTCTGTAACTTTCTGACAAGTGTTTTTAGACTATATAGTTAAGATCTTGGACTTGGGTATATGATGTTATTTGCTAATGTTAAAAATTTGTATCAAAATAAACATTCTTTGAGATATGAAAAAAAGTCATCACCAACATTCTTGGATCCCCACTGACACAGGGTCTTGAGTGACATTTTGCATTAAAGCTTATTTGCTTGGGGGGAAAGGACCTGTGTTCTTTCAATATAAAACTGGAAAACTAGAATAAAAGAAATACGCTTTCAGAAAATTATCTGCATAGGAACATTCAGAAGAAAGTAAATTTTTATTATTTTGCTGCTGTTATTTGATTCTTTTGTTGTTGTTGTTTGTTGTCACTTGTTCTTGAATGGAGCCCACTCACGGGAACTCTAAGTTGCCTCTTGAGTGAATCAAGCTAAATGAAGAGAAGTATTTGCTATTGCCCTCTGCCTCTTAAACTGTGTCTATAAAGTTTAGCTTTGGTTTGCTGAAAACAGGTGCTCCGGTGTTTTCAGTTCTACATCTGCACAGGAGCACAATTATAGCATTGATTGTCTGTTCAATCAGATTGGTTTCTATTGTGCCTTTGTGTATGTCCAGGGTCTTGCTTCCTAATCATTTTCCCAGTCATTTGCTCTTTGCCATATCCCATTGAAACTGTGTGATTTCATTTCTCAATTCATCACATTCTATTGTTTTTATTATCTGGAATTGTAACATTACAATAAGATTTCTTTTTCTAAGACTGTTTAAGTTGAGAGAAATTCAAGAACTTTAATTAGAATTAACCTATGAATCTCCTATAAAACATATCTGTCATTGAATTATACAAATTCCTTTCCAAAAAAGCAAGTACAAGTTTAAACAAAATGATACTTCTTAGTAACTTTATCTTGCCATGCTGTAGTTTGAATCCAAAATCTATCCCAAAGGCTGATGTTATTGTTGGAAGGTGGTGGAACCTACAGGAGATAATAGGTCACTGGGGACATCCTCTTTAAGAAGAGGATAAAAACCTGCTCTCTCTCTCTCCCTCTCTCTCTCTCTCTCTCTCTCTCTCTCTCTCTGTCTCATTCTCATTTCCTGGTCATGACATCATTGGTTTAACTCCATGATGTGACCCCTCCAGATGTGATACAGTGCCACAAGTCCCCAGACAACTGGACCAAGCAGTCATGGACCACAACCTGTAAAAGTGTGAGCCAAAATAAACCTTTCATCTTTAGAATTTGTTTCCATGACAGCTGACGAGCACATGCCAAAACTGTGACAAAATATTATCTAAATTATTAATAGGTAGTCATTGTTGTCTTCTCAGCTCTCATATTCCTCTCTTTCCCCCAAATTTTGTTCCTGGATCAGATGCTATTTAACTGAAAAAAAATGTCACATGTCATTCTTTTCACGTTTCTTGCAGCTAGACAAGGGGCATGTGATCCGATTCTAGCTAAAGTGACCCAAGGATCACTTTTGAGCAAAAAACAATTTCTTCCTACACAAAGCTATGGCATGGGAAGCTATCCACGGTTGTGGCAGCTGATGTCATCCCTGTAGGCCGCACCTATGCTATAGGTATGTCTTACAACCAAGAGGTTAAATAAACCTGAGACTCCAAACAATACTTCAAAGGCGGAGACCTGAAATACAGGTAGATCAAAATCCTTTGCAATACTACCAATCTGTTCAACTAGTCCTGAGAGCAGGATGTGTCCAGTCTTCTTCTTTGGGGTGCTGATATTTCCGTTATGCCTTTTAAATAGGCTATTATGTCACTTGGAGTCCAAAGACTACCATAGAAAATCACCACATTAGCTGAAAAAATTAAATTATTGCTGGACAGCAAAGAGCTAGTGCAAACACTAACCTGAACTTCTAAATTAAATTTATTTGAATGATAAGGACTGTATTTCCTTAAAATGAAACAAACCTCTGAAATGCCACTTATATTTCTGTTTTTATACTAATAGTCATTTGTATTCAGATTGATTTTTTTCCCCTTTAGAGATGGCATTGCCAATTTGGCTGAGGCTCCTTATAGCATGGTTTGTTTATTTACTTGCTTTGTTTGTTACTTTCAGAGAGTTCCTACAAAGTCAAACAAAGCTCAGAATTAAAATCCATTGACATCTGGAATTGTTTTAGTAAGTATTATACAGGGGCTGGAGAGACGGCTCCGTGGTTAAAGGTGTTTGCATGCCACACATGCAACCAAGGTTTTATTCCCCAGTACCCACATAAAGCCAGATGAACACAGTGGTGCATGTGTCTAGAGTTCATTTGCAGTGGCAGGAGACCCTGGAGTGCTCATTCTCTTTCTGTCTGCCTCTCTCTCTCTCTCAAATAAACAAAATAAAAATATTTTTAAAAAGATACTGTACAATGTGTGAGCACATATCCAACAATGCAAACCATAGGTTGCCAGAGATAAGTGATTTTTCCAGTGTGGCATAATGTTACAGTCTGATTCATTTCAGATACATAAAAAGAAGTCTATCATTACTTTTCTCACAACCTTTGACTTATGCTTTTTGGGGAAAAAAAAGCCTCCTCTTTTAAGTGCACATCAACACACCATGTGTGTAGCCTATCACCTACCCACAATCCACATTAACCGAGCTACCTGCTTTTTGCAGCAAGGTTAGAACACAGTTCTGGTCCACCATGGGTAATTTGGATGAAGAGTCAGGCTTTAGGAAGAAAGTAAACACACACATTCCACTTTGACTGATAGCCTAGATAAATTTAATGTGTGAGTGGAGTCAGAGAAATGGGATAAGGATTAATGGAGAGAAAGAAACATGAATTTCACATTAAAAAGATTAGGGAAATCCCAACCTTTATTATAAAATATCTGTGAGCCTATAAAGATGATTTATAATAGTGGAAAAGCTTTAGATATGCCTTGGCTAATGCTCCTGGGAGGCTCAGAAAACATAATCCAATTTACTAGTAGTGTACGAAGGAGATATACTTTAAAATAATTGCTATTTTAAACTGTAGCTTTCATGAAGCTATTGGCATCTAACTACAGCATAAGGATTAACTAAAATTGTTAACCTGCTGTTTTAAACATGTGATGTGTTGTGTGGCATGTTTCACAGCCAGTGGCATGAAAAGCTAGCTGTGCAAAAGAATTGTTTCAATGCATGCACACCCCTTGCCTTGGCTGAGTCACCTTGGAGGGGAAATGCAGAAACCAGCTCAAAGTCACAAAGCCATATCACCTCTTAATTAAGCCTTTTGAGTCATCCAATTGCTATTCTTTGGGAAAACAAAGCTGTGACTGTCGCACATAACTGTGTTTTTGCAAACACATCCTTCCTTTAGGCATTTAGTCTGTCAAAACTCCCTAGAAGATTCTGAACCATTTTAGTTCCAGGATTAATTGTAGGAACAAACTAGAGCAATATGGGAGATGTATTCACCTGCCTGGCTTCTCAGGCAGTCTTATTTGTCTCTTAAGTAGTCGGAGAACAGGTTTCTTGGAGGGTTTTTACATTGAGAATTATGCCTTAGAAAGAAGCAGCTTCCAGGAATTTGACTTACATCTGCTTTACTTTCATCCAATCATCTGCCTGCAAGTCTTTTTCTGCTACAGGCTACTCTGATTGCTTATTCCATCTTGACAGCCAGTTTTATGACTCATGTATTAAAGTAGCATCGAACAAGAGTCAAGCAATTCTGCTCTTGCCCCATTATGGGTATGATGGACTATTCAGTACCCAACCTAATACAGACTTTAGTAAACAGCTTCTAAGGGCTAGAAATCTACCATAGCTGAAGGTCATTTTCATGGCTGATTTGTCCAGAGGTATTATTGCATAACCAAAGAATCCTGGCAACTAATCAAGACATAGTATTCAGCTAAACAAACAAACTCTAATATTTGTAAGCCTATACCCCCCCCCCCGGCAATAGACACCAGATGCCCATTTTCAGCTTTTGAAAGAGGCTTCTGTTGTTCCTGTGTAAATTTACCACAAAGCTTGAACTCATTAATTAGGTCACTCAAAGCCATTGCTTCTCTGTGAGATAAGACCATAAAATTAAATAACATACACAGAATAATTTGCCATGTAATAATTTTAGGCAATGAACTGAACACTAGGGTTACATCAGTAAACCAAAATTATATCGTCCCATGTTTGCTTTTATAAGGTGGCATACATCAATAAACCCCAGAAAGCAGGAAGTTGAGGCAGGAGGATGCAAGTTTGAAGCCAGCCTAGGCTGTATAGTGAGATCCTGTCTCACAACTCAGATAAAATAAGGTAAAATAAATCAGTATGTGTGGATTTGGGAGATGTTAGTAGAGGAAATACCAGGGGCTTCTTTACATAATTATTACAAATAGATAGTGAGTTCATGAGTGTTTATTATTCATTTTTTATTTACCTTTGAGATATTTCATTAAAATATATTTATTTATTTTGGGGGGGTTATCAAGTTAGGGTTTTGCTCTAGCCCAGGCTGACCTGAATTCACTAGGTAGTCTCAGGCTGGCCTCAACTCACAGCAGTCCTCCTACCTCAGCCTCCTGAGTGCTGGGATTAAATGCATGCGCACCATACCTGGCTTTATTAAAATATTATGAAGAAAAATAACAGAGGCCAGAGTTCTGGAAATTTAAAAAAAGATAAATGTATTCAATTTCTGCTTTCAGAAGGTTTATAATCTATCAGGGTATGAAGATGAACATTCTGTAAAAACCTAAATGTATTAATAAAAAATAATGTAATATCATCAACCTTTAAAATGCAAATCAGTATCACTCAGTACCCACTACAATAGCTGTAGTTAATAATTGAAAATACAAAATGCAAAACATGGGACCCTCAAACACTTAGGTAGAAATGTGAGAATCAGGGCTGGAGAGATGGCTTAGGGTTTAAGGAGTTTGCCTATGAAGCCTAAGGACCCATATTAGACTCTCCAGGTCCCACATAAGCCAGACACACAGTGACACAAGTGCACAAGGTTGCACATGCACACAGGGAGTGTATATTGCAGTGGTTGGAGGCCCTGGCATGCCAATTGTCTCCCTCTCTCTCTTTCTTTCTCCCTCTCTCTAGCACACACACATTAAAAAAAAAATCCAGTCTTTTGGGCTTGCCTCAAAAAGAAAAGAAAAGAAAAGAAAAGAAAAGAAAAGAAAAGAAAAGAAAAGAAAAGAAAAGAAAAGTGAGAATCCAGGCTGGAGAGATGGCTCAGCACTTAAGGTGCTTGCCTGCAAAGCCTAATGACACGGCTTCAATTTCCCAGAACCACATATAGCCATATGCAGAAAGTGGTGCATGTGCCTAGAGTCACTTGCAGTGGCTAGAGGCCCTGGTTTGTCCATTCTTTCCCTCTTTGTCTCTGTTGTCTCTTTGCTTACAAAAAATTAACTATTTTAAAAATATATTTAAAATAAAGAAATGTGAGAATCCTTTGGAAACACTTGGGAAAACCACTTAGTTTGGTTGAAAGTTAAATATTTGCCTATCATGTGACCCAACCATTTCACTCCTAGCTAATTAGAAAATAAAATGAAAATATGTCAATATAGAGATTGGTATGCAAATGCTCACAGGAGAAATTTATAAAAGCTCCTAACTAAAAATAACCCTAATCAACTTTTCATTGATTCTTGAAATAAGTTGAGCCATACCCTTACAAAAGAATTCTACTTTGGAGTAACAAGAATCAAACTGACAAAATTTAGGTAGGTGTGAATCTCAAAAGCATATGGTAACTAAAAGAAAGCCGTTCTTACGAAGTGCAGACTAAGCCGGGCATTGTAGTGCATGCCTTTTTTAATCCCAGCACTTGGGAGGCAGAGGTAGGAGGATCGTAGTGAGTTCGAGGCCACCCTGAGACCACATAGTGAATTCCGGGTCAGCCTGAGCTAGAGTGAGACCCAACCTCAAAAAATAAAAAAAATAAAATAAAAAAGTACAGAAAAAGGAAGTAAAATGGAGCAATGAGGAAGAAAAAGGAATTAGAGAGGATAATTGGAGGAAAAACAATCAAAAGACATAATACACATATATGAAAATATCAAAAATTAATTAAATGTGTAAATACAATATAGAGTGTGTGTGCCTGTTTTTTCTTGCTGTTTCATGCATCATGGTGGCCCAGAGCACAGAATCCTGGTAAGCCCACACACAGTACATGCTAACTCAATGTGACCCAGAGCAAGCACGAGGGACGTGTGTGACACTGACACTTGAATTAGCAGGACAGTAATGGGCCTCAGAGTCTGGGGTTTTCATCAAAACCAGAGCTGCTTCAAATAAAAAACATAGACCCTGTGTCTTCAGAAATAAGGCCTAGAGAGGTCACAAATGTCTTTTCTTACTTTCCCATATTAAGTTGAAAATGATGAGAGAAAAGGAAAGTTCCAGGCTTGGTAGGATGTGTGCATGCCAGGAAATGAAATACAGCTGACCTGGTTTTGTACGACCACAACCTTTCTCCTTGTGCATCTATGAGCTGAAAAATACAAAATGCATGATTTCGATGAGTCTGCAATTTAAGATAAAAAACTCTCACACTGACATTTGAAACTGGAATTGTGCAATATAAGGATAGACAATAAAGTTGTTCTAATTATTAAAATTTTAATATTCTGTAGTTTAGACATCAAACAGCAAATAAATATGTGATGCCAAGTTGAAAGACAGATCACAGAAAAGGGAAAAACTGTTGCACTTCATTAACTTCGATAGCATTTTTCTGCCTTTTGAATGACGAGTGCCACACATTCACTTAGCGATGGGTCCCAAAAATGACATAGCCCTCTCTAGCTTGACCCTAAAGGGTAACAGGGAACATGGAGGGAGGTGTCATGGAAAAATAAGAAAAGAAATTGACATGACAAGTTTTGTACTTTTGAAAGCTTCTCTGGAACATGGCTGTGCATGCATTTGGGGAGCAGATATATTGCACACAGGGAACATAAGGAGAATCATGGTGATGAGGTTGTAATTGAAAATACTGGTAGAAGGAAGCAGTCACTGAAATATTAACTCTTACAATTGACATGGTTTGTTGGCAAGCCTTTTAGCTATCATACACTGGGAATCAAAGTCCTTAAGTTCCCAAAAGTCACCTGCTTATCTTTTAGTCAGTGTTCCTCAAGCTTTGGGTACACAAATTTTATCTATCATACTACTACCTAACATATGTGTGGCCTCCACAGAGACCATTTTTTAAAAAATTATTTATTCATATTTACAAGAAGAGAGACACACACAGAGAGAGAATGGGCATGCCAGGGCCTCCAGCCACTGCAAATGAACTCCAGATGCATGTGCCCCCTTGTGCATCTGGCTTATGTAGGTCCTGTGGAATTGAGCCTCAAACCAGGGTCCTTAGGTTTCACAAGCAAGTGCTTAACCACTAAGGCATCTCTCCAGCCCTATATTCTCTTTATCAGAAAAAAATATGACATATTTTGTTTAGTTAGACTTTCAATGGCCCAAAGGCTCTGAATACAAGCAAGATAATTTGTCAATAAACCCCAGACTGATGCAATTACATCATGACCAGTAACAAATGAACTGTGCCTTAATTAAAAGGTAATTGAAATTCATTTTTTTTAGAAATGCAGAATAGTGAATAAAGTTTATTTGATCACCTAGCCAAACTTTCTGTGACATGTAACCACTAATTATATCTCAGTTGTACAGATTTATTAAGAAGAAAATTTGGTGAATTATTTTCATTTTGGGGTTTATTGTCTGAAATGTGGCTCTAATATTTGACTCATTATCATTTGTTATCTTAGCTTTGAAACAGTCTGTGTAGCACAGAACGTGCTCAGCCATGACCAGCAGTGAGTCTGGTGTAATTGAGAAGCATTGCTGTAGGTTCTTATGCCTTGTAAAGATGTGCTATGACTCAGGTTTAAATAGCCCTAGTGAAAACTGAATGAACACTTGACAGTAAGAATGCCGTTGTTATGGTGCCCTCTTAGGACACATTCATACCCATAGAGGCATTAGATAATCAGCTAGGTTGAAGACTCTTGGGCAAAATTTCTGGGCTTATAATTTAATCTCCTACTTTCCTATCCATATCAACTAGGCCAGTTACTTGCACAGTGTGCCTTAGTTTCTGCTATAATTTAGATTTTGAATTTGCCCCAATGGCTCATCTGTTGAAGGCCTGGTCCCCAGCCCACAGTACTAACACAAAGTGGTAGACTCTTTTGATGCTGAGGATTGCTAGAAGGAAGTTAGGTCAGTGGGAACATATGGGATCCCAGCCCATCCTCTTTCTCTTTGCTTCCCTACTACCATAAGGTGAGCAGTCATTCCAGCATGTCCTCCTATTGAGACAGGCTGGCTTACCACACACTCAAAGTAACAGATCCAACTTCTCATAGAAATGAACCTCCAAATCTCTGATCCAAAATAAAATTTTCCTCCTTTTAAGCATATTATATCAGGTACATTGTTAAATCAATGAAAAATTGAATAAAACAATGTCCTTAACCATAGGGGGTAACAATACTAGGACCATATTACCAATTTCTGGGGGTGAAAGGAGTTCATACACATGAAACATTTAGAAAAAAGTGCCTAACAGCCAGGCTTGGTGGTGCATGCCTTTAACCCCAGTACTTGGGAAGCAGTGGTAGGAGGATTGCCATGAGTTCAAGGCCGCCCTGAGATAACATAGTGAATTCCAGGTCCCTATCTGGAGTGAGACCCTACCTTGAAAAACAAACAACAAAAAAGTGCCTAACACATAAAACTATTATGATTAGTCTTGAAGTGCTTATTCACAAGTTATGGAGGTTTGATTCAGGTGTCCCCCATAAACTTAGGTGTTCTGAATGCTAGGTTCCCAGTTGATGGTGATTTGGGAATTAACACCTCCTGGAGGCAATGTATTGTTAGGGGCGGGCTTATGGGTGTTATAGCCAGCTTCCTCCTGCCAGTGTTTGGCACACTCCCCTGTTGCTATTGTCTACTTTATGTTGGACAGGGGGGTGTTGTCTACCCTCTGCTCATGCCATCGTTTTCCCCTGCCATAATGGAGCTTCCCCTTGAGTCTGTAAGCCAAAATAACCCCCTTTTGTCCCCACAAGCTGCTCTTTGTCAGGTGTTTTCTGCCAGCAATGTGAACCTGACTTCAATATAAGTTATTTTCATTAAATTTTGTATTTGTTTCATAGACATTTATCTTCTTTCTTGTCTTTTTAATATTTTATTTATTTGAGAGAAGAGATGGGGAGGAGGGAAGAGAGAGAGAATGGATGTGCCAGGGCTTCTTGCCACTGACAATGAACTCCAGAGGCATGCACCACTTTGTGCATCTGGCTTTATGTGGGTACTTGGGAATTGAACCTGGACAATTGGGCTTTGCCAGCAAGAGCCTTTAACCATTGAGCCATCTTTCCAGCCCCATTTCTTCTCTTTTAATTTGGAGATCTTGATGGTCATGTCTTGGGCATTGAGAAGACATGGGCATGAACCAAACATTTAGTGCAGATAAGGGGAGGAAAATCAACTGTATTATTCAATACTGAGCCTACTACTTAGGGGAGACAAATGGTGGAAGGCAGCAGATGATACAGATACCAGAGGTTGAGACAGTGAAAAGCTCAGGGTCAAAAAGTGGCCAGCCTATGAGTAGCCCAGCTATGTCCTGGACAATATTCATATAGTTTCATAGTAAAGGATCAGGTCATTCTGACATGAGGAGAAAGTGACAGTGGGAGCTTGGATTAGGTGCACTCAGTGACTCAGCAGTCAGGAAGCAGTCATTGACTTGAAAGGGGGGGGGGAGACAGTCAAGTGGAGTAAATAGTGATTCATGTACAATGGGCAACGAATAAGAGACAAGATCTCAGTCCATGAGGGATTTAGACATTAGGTATGAAAGTAAGACCTTTAGGCATTGGAGAGATTGCTAAATGGGTACAGTGCTTGCCATGTAAGCATGAAGACCTGAGTTCAGATCCCAGGATCCATGTACATGACAGGTGTGGGGGCACATGCCTTCCAGTGCTAGGCCAGTGGACACAGTAATATCCTCAGTGCTTGCTGGCTATCTAGTCTAGCCAAATCAGTGAGCTCTGGGTTCAAGTGAGAAACCATCACCTCAAAAGTAATGCGGAGAATGATATAGGAAGACACCCAACACTGACCTCTGACCTCCACATGCATGCAGATGTGAATACATATACACACATGCATGTACACCATTCATATATACACGTGCAAAAAAGAGAGACATGAAAACAGGAACATAGGACTGAACCCAGTTAGAGGAATTAGACGAATTGGAAGAGAAAGAGGATGATTTCAAGTTACTAGAACAAGCCATCTCTTCAGAGTCGGATCCACACCACTGATGACTAGTGCTGGGCCTTAGAAGGTAGTCCTGAAAGTATTTCAGTGTCTATTGACCTGCGAATTTGAAGGAAGCAGAGCCTTAGAGAAAGACCAACAGGTCCCAGGGTTTTGTATGGTGGATAATAGTACAGTACGAAACATACAAAAAGATGCTAGGGTCTGGAACCATTTGGGCTTAACAGTTGAATTATTGATCATCATTATCAATGAACGTCACTCTAGCAGTATTTCCCATCTCTGGAAATTTATTCTGAAATTCCTTATACACTAAAATAAAATGTACAAAGAGTGCCTTTGTTCGAATGGTGTACAAGGTAAGAGTGGATGAGCTCTGAGTAGACCTGAACTCTTGTGAATAAGTAATTGTACTTGAACATGTAGTCCTCACACTGCTGTGAAGTCTTCTTCATTTTCGGTGTTGTTCTACATGGAAGTCACAATGAAAGTGTGACATGGACATCATCTCATTGTATTCCCATCTTTCCATGCAGCAGTCTCACAGAAATGATTCAGACTCCCTCCATTCCCCACTCCAGACACTCCAGGAGTTTTGAGGGTTTCATCTCAGTCTCTGTTGAATGCGCTCACCACAGAGTTCTCATGCCCTGCTGTGGATCTTAGTTTCCAGTTCTGCTGGGGTGTCGCCCTGCTGAAAGACCCATGCGTGCCTGAGCTCAGAGTCATAGCCGCCTGTAAGCTTGTCAGGTCACAGTTTAAGGTTTACATGCGTCCAGAGATGCCTCGTTGCTGCTTCTCTCATTGAGCAGCACAACTTAATTCCTCTATCATTCAATGCATGCCAGCCTTACAGACTTATTAAGCAATAGGACGTGGTAAAAATGACATCTGTGAATCCCCAAGGGGAGAAGAAGCTTTGTCCGCTTTCTCACATTCACAGCTGTTATGTAAAAACCCTGGCCGATTTTGCTGGACAGACTCGGCGTCCAGTCGTCTACGTGACTATGTGAGAGAGACCTGCCCAAATGGCCGCTTCAGCCCTCGGCCTCTGACCCGCCCACACATCCTGCTCATTTTGCAGACTTGCGAGCAAAAATGAGGTGGTTGTTATCTTACGGCCTTTCGTTCTGCAGTAAGGCGCAGCTGGGCCCTCTCCTCCTCAGGGGCACTAGAGGTTTGCAGAGTAAGAAAGCCTCTTTTCCTTGGATGAACCTTGCATTGAGTCTTCACACTACCACACCAGACATTCAGCCAAGAAAACATGTCCTTACTAAAAGGTGCAGCAGTTGTCTTCTTGTCGCTGGGGCGAAACACTCCACCAGAAGCAGCATATGGAGGAAATGGTTTATTTAAGGCTTACAGATAGGAGGGAAGTTTTGTCAGGGCGGATAAAGCATGGTGGATCAGCAGCCTCCCACGCACTGCTTCTGGACAGTGTTCTGGCCCCGTGACAGAAGGTAACTGCTACAATGTACTTTGATCATACTCGCCCCCACTAGCCTCTCTTGTCTCACCCTCGCCTACTGCTGGTTCCCCTTCCTATTCCCAAATAGTCCCCTTGTTATTTTCATTCTTCTGTTAGCAGTTGCAAACAATTTTAGGGAAGTAAAGATCCTCCTCAACTTTCAATGGGCTATGGCATATGCCAAAATAACTTGAAAACACTGTAACCCGAAAGAGTGTCTGCTTTACCTGACTTCCCAAACCTCTTAGCTAAGTGACACTGTGCACTGTGGAGAGCCAGCAACTTACTCCCGTGATCACAGCACCTCCTACCAGTTCCAAGCGTCACAAGACAGCAGGTATCATATGTTATTAGCCCAGGCAGCAATGGATCAAAATGCAAAAGTTTGGGTTCTACTGAATGTTTAAATTATCTCTGCCTCCTGCAATTGAGGACTGACTGTGGCGTTTGTGTCAAGATACCTTTGTCTTTCCCTGAGCCCCACAATTATAGACCAGCATTTAACTAACTTCTTACTCCGGAGGCTCCATCTAAATAATAAATAAATTACAATAACCTTTCATATTGACTGCATTTTTTTCCTTAGAGTCACCCTCAGTTATGATTAAATCCTACACATCAGTGGTCTCCCTCTATAGTTTGGAGAATAGAGTGTTCACTAATATTTTTTATCTGAACAAAAGCTATGAAGATTGAAATGCGACCTTCTTTACTGTGTTAATTCTGAATTCTACCTCCTCTCATGCTATCTTAAGCAATATTATATTAACCAGGTAATCATTGGTCACTACACTAATGTTTCTACTACAAACAATGCCTGATTAGGGCTCTTAACTTGTGCTTTTAAATAAAAATAATGCACTCAACATCATTGTAAATGACACTTGATTTGCTCATAACTTTAAAACACATACAAAATTATTTTACACTATAATGTTAATAATTCATCCTGGATTGAATGTCTAACACCCTTCCTTACCCCTCCTACAGCCCCTTCAGAAAGTAGTTCTTTTTAAAAATTTTTTTGTTTATTTTTATTTATTTATTTGAGCACAACAGACAGAGAGAGAAAGAGGCAGATAGAGAGAGAGAGGGGATGGGCACGCCAGGGCCTCCAGCCACTGTAAACGAACTCCAGACGCGTGCGCCCCCTTGTGCATCTGGCTAACGTGGGTCCTGGGGAATCGAGCCTCGAACCAGGGTCCTTAGGCTACACAGGCAAGCACTTAAACACTAAGCCATCACTCCAGCCCAGGAAAGTAATTCTTTATACTAACACGACATCATGTTCCAAGATCTACTAGCATGTGAGACTCCCTACTCTAATCCAGACAGCACTTTAAATCTTTTCATTACAGGACTATAAAGGGACTGCCAGCATGGACCCATTGCTCTTCATTCCTTATCAATTGTAGCATGCATATAGGTCCAGATGATAACAGAAATGCATTCAGTCATCTAGCAAAAGGCTTGGCTTCCAAATAATATGTATTGCTCTGATTCTCCTTGGCTAGTGGGTCTTAACTCTTCAGGAGTGGCCAACTAGACTTTGGAATACCATTTGGTAAATTGATAAAAGTCTTGCTTTTACAACCTGAAAAACCTCTTTAAGAAGAAGAAAACAAGGCTGGGGAGATGACTTAGCCTATGTAATGCTTGCCACACAAGTGTGAGTACTGGAGTTCAGATCCCCAGAGCCCACAGACAGCCGGGCACTGTGGTGGGCATGTGTAATATCAGAATTCCTATGGTGAGAAGGAAGGCAGAATTTCCTGAAAGCTGACAGGCCAGCTAGCCTGCCAAATGCAGAGGTGAATAATGAGAGAGCCTGCCTCAAACAAGGGGAAGGCAAGGGACAACACCTGAGGTTGTTTTCTAAGCTCCACACAGGTTGCCAGGGCATGCCTGTTCCCTCCTCCTAATGCATACATGAAAAGAAACAAAAATAACACAAAGAGAACTCAGGAGTTTTTTTGTCCTTTTCCCCTTCATAGGCTTCACATGGAATGGGAGGAGGTGGGTCAGCCTTATTGCCCAAAATAATCAGTATTGCCATATTTTTCTTATCCCTGGGCTGGTAATAGGTTTCCCCTGAGCCTCCTTTTCAGATGATTCCAGTTGGGGGTCCTGGGACTGCATCTTGACAGTAGGATGTCTTTACAGGATGTTTCACAGGATGTTACTAGGGTTTGTCAGGGCATGTAGATTTTTTTTGTTGTTGTTCCATTGGGCCTATGACCCTGACTAACTGCATAAAAAATGGGAGCTGCCTCACTCTAAATCTTATCATCATCACCCTCACAATAAATCTCCCTCTACTTAGAAGCTCCAACCAATTGCTGACATGAGATGCCTAAACGTCACAGAGAGGGATGTCTCCACTACCATTTTTTTTTTTTTTTACTACTTCCTTCAAGGAAATATTTGTCAGTCTGGGGTTAGTACAGTAAAATATCAGAGGCAACTAATGTTATAAAGTGGAAAGGCTTAGTTAACTTACAATTTTATGATTTACCCAAGATTTACAATTTACCCAAGATTTACAATTTACCCAAGATTTGCCAGCTCTGTGAGTCTGGTCTCTGGTGAGGGTAGGACATCGTCATGAAAGTGTGTGCAGGACCCAATAATCACATCTGAAACTGAAGCAGAGAGAAAGGACGGGTGGACAGAGCCCCTCCATATCTCCAAGGGCATGCCTTTAACAACAGGACTGCCCACCAGGCTCCACCTATTAAAGGCACATAGCACTTCACAGTAGCAACACCCTGGGGGCCAAGCCACTATATGTGGACCTTTGCGGGACACTGTGCACCCAAACCACAGCATCAGAATACATGGGTTTGGTAAAACTGAATTACAATTTCCTTGTGACTTATTTGGACATAGAGAGGTTCACATTTGCAGATACAAGAGGAAACAAGAGTCCCTAACAACAACACTCCATGAAGGACAGTTGCAGATGTTACTGATGCTCGCTTAGAGCAAACATTCAGCATGTGTTTCTGAAAAGGAGATCCTAGTATGAGGATAATTGAATCTCTCTAGTCCCATCTGTTCTCAAGGAAAAAGTGCATTATACGTCAATAAGAAGGTTCTCAAGGCTTTAACTGGATATTATCACAAGGAGCTGGAGTCTTTCTCTCTCTGTATGAGCTTTGCATCGGTACATCCCCCGCAGCATCCTAATTCATCCAACCTCTTAAGCTGTCAGTCCATCAACTAGAAGAGCTTTCTGTGTGCTCGTATTCTTATTAAGATGGACTGTATTCTACATCGAGTGTCTGTCATGCTTGCAAGATTTTTCCAGCCTTTAGTGCAAATCCTTGTAAACTTACATTACTTTTTAGGTTTTATTTTGTTTAAATTTTTTTGCCATTTATTGCCTTAATACTTTTAATACTTTGACTTCTTAGGTTCAAGCTGTTATTTTATTTGTGCTTGGTTTTGTTCTTTCCCTCTATAGTTCGAACCTTCCATGCCATTTCTGTTCTCCCCCATCTTTCCTTCTGCTCTTGGTATTTGCCTGGGGCTGTACCTATTATGGTGACTTTCTTGGGCTTTTCTTCTAACCACTTTCCTCCTTAAATAGCAGGAAGAGACAGGCTCACTTAGCAATAGAACATCTTTCTCAGAGGTTCTTTGCTCATTAGTCCCTGACTTCACCCTTTCACAATGGTTCTCATATACTTTAAACCACTTTCAGTCACTGATACTCTATTTTGAGGCAGATAGAAATGCCATCTTGAAAATGTTTTCGAAAGCTTTTACTGGTCATGCAACTCTTTTCAAATATGCACCAATCGAGAAGGCCTAGAAATACATAGCTGGTCAATAAGGAAGAGTTCCAATGGAGCTGCGTTGCTCTCTGCTCAACTCACTATCACTCCACTCTTACCAGGAACATAGACATGAATGGATATTGATTTGCTATTCCAACCTAGAAGAATCCAGACTCACTAGGGGAGGAAGATTCTCCTTGGTTGTTGGAAAAATAAAATGTGAACAATGTGTCTTTCTCTTCCATTCTCCACCCACATAATTCATAGCCTGTCTTCTGTGTAAGATCTGTATTAAGTACTGGAAACAAGATTATTATGTGAAATTAATAGCAATCCTCTACTTCACAAGGAAAATGCTAATGGTCTGGAATATTCATTGGCAGTGGCCAGTGGTGGCTATGGTGCTATGTACTGCTTGGCAGCATGACGTCTCTGACCTGTTAAAGTGTAATTGAGTTGTGAAACTGATAAACACTCAATTATACCAATCAATTAACACATTGAATAAGTAGCAATTTGGAAAGTTGAAATTATTATTTTCTTCTATCTCACTTTTCCATACTGTTTTTTGAGGATCTACCAGTAATGCATTAATTATGTTTTTAAGGAAGTCAGTTGGTATGCTTATAGTGACAGGTTTGAAATGTAATTCATCTTTTGCACACATCTAATTATTTCTCCTGGAAAAGGCTCATAAAACTACCAACCCACCAGAGGGAAAGCTTTGACTTCAGAAAATCTGCATACCTTAGTGTTTTTCAGATTTTTTTTCTTAATTGAATGAAATAAAAAGCAAAATTCAGGCATTCTATAATAAACTTTATGTTTCTTCAGGCTGAAATGTGATTAGAATAAAATTAAGTCTTCATGCATAGTTAATTTTTCTCCAAAATTTTGGAATATTATCTTAAACTTTAAGAAAAATGTGGATAGTGCCAAGTGTACCTCCTCCCAGAGAGGCACATTGAATTACCATGAAAGTGAAGTAGAGTCTAAACCAGGTTATGATTCTGGGATACAGCAAAGATTTAGTATGAACCAGTCAGAGGTTATGTCAGGAAGCTATGAGGAATGAATTTCAATTTATTGGTAACTGAGAAAATAGGATTCAGGTCACAGCAGTATACTATAGATTAGTTCAGAGGTTGTCACTCTATTTAGTTCTGAATGACTACATCAAAGTGAAGTGGGAAAATGAGAAGAAAGGAAGGAACAACAATAGGAGGTTTGGACAGAGGTATAAACCATGGCTTGGAGGAAGGGAGAGCAAGGGAAGGAGTAGTTAGTTGTACAGACGATATTAGAGTAAGCTTAGTGCCAAGAACTGATGCCAATTTTTAATATACCTGTGTAAGTTCAGCTAACTTTTGTTACTGCTTACTTTGTTGTACTTAGCATTTCCTACAGATCGCAAAACGAAGTTTTGTCAGATTCACAGTGTCTGACTTAATCCCAGGCAGAGGTGAGGAGATAACGGAATTCACCCATAGGATACTGAGCACAGATGTGAGTAGGGTCGAAGACGATGCTCTTACTTCATGATTCAGCATCAAGAAATACCAGAGACACTTCTACCAAGGGTTTCTGCATGTTCTGTGCCCATGAGAGATCCCTCAGACCAGTGACGACCGGAGACAACAACCTGTCTTAGCACAGTGGAGCTGATAATTAAGTCAGCCTCCTGCAAACACAGTAATGGCATGGAGATTTCACGTTTCCTCCATGTTACTGAGCAGTGAGAAGAGACAATGAAACCTTTTAACTGAAGAAGCAGTACAAAGCAATTAGGGCTGAACCAGGGTAAAACTAAAAAAGTGTAGAAATGCAAACAATCTTCTCAAGCATCCGGTGTCGCTTTCTGTCACGATGACATGCCCTATTCCCATTATAAACTCAGCCATATGTGCCCTCTCCTTCCACACTGTGGAAATCTCGTATTCCAAGATAAAGCTTGGAATTTTTATTATGATAAGGAGCAAATCAGTAATCCAAAAGCAATCATCAAATGCAATGTGGCCACTTATTATCTCTCATGACTGGTGGGCATAGCAATAAATGCAATTGTTTCCCACTGACACCAGGTAAAATCATAGAATTGTTCTAAAAATTGGTGTTCCAGGTTGATACAAACAACTGAACAAAGTGAAGGAGCAACTTGAAATTTACTTAATATTAAGATCAATGTCATAAAACTCAAACGTAAGTATGAATCAAGGAATATGAATATGGAGGGATGAAAGGAATGGTACTGAGAGTTGATAGTCAAGATAATTATAATCCTATTGAATATGATCCTGTAAAAATACTGAAGAAAGCAATAGTTACTGACCAAATTCATTGAAAGAGCAAAATTAAACTCACATAGCTAGTAACACAAAATCTAGAGCTCACATTCACAATCCTCAGTATAGATTGTTGAGCTAAGACCAAGGCACTGTCCAGAACTTTCTATTCATTTCTTATTTTGTAGTTGTTTGTAGAAAGGATGGCTATCATTGTCTTCATACATGATGTATCATGCGCTTCTTCTCTTTAAGAAACAAAGCAGAAATTATGGATCCAAATTGCCATCTCCCTTTTAAAGTAGCTGCCCTGAAAGAATACACATTTATTCCAACAGTACTTCCCTTGCTTAAAATACTTTTAGAACTCCTCTTGAAATTGCTTTCTGAGCCTGAAGCTAATTTCTTTGACTATCCTCCATAGTGACAAATCTTCACCCTTTGACAAGGGATTTGACTCTTTTAGAGCCTGCCAAAAGTGAAGACTAGTGAATAAAGTAGTTGGCTCAATTGGATTATACTGTTTGGGTTTTGGAAATAAGGTGAGCTGCAAAGTCATCAGCCCAGTTTCCTCGTGGAGCTCATAAGCCAGGATGGCACCCTGCACTGCAATTTGTTTTACTAAAGCAAGCAAGTAAAGACAAGGTGGGACTCACATGTGGTATGTATAACCTAACCTCAGAAGTGATATCTTAACACATTTGCTACATTCTATTCTTCTTAAGTTAGTAATTGGGGAAGCAAATACATAGTGACATGAATCATAGAAATAGAAATCATAGAAGGTAGGAGTGACAAGATCCTGGGTTATAAGTGACATGGGTAAGCTGTATTGACTCTCATTCTTTCCACATGAAAACCATCCTTACCTTCTCTCGTGTCCCCATAACACTCATCAATTACAGTATCAGCATCTTTGCACTGCATCAGGTCTAAATTGGGATGTATATTCTTTATTCTATGATTAGAGGTTCTTAGATACAATCAGGGTTGCTTTATGTCTGTGAACTTGTGAAACCCCAAAGACAAGCTATCTGGCTACCACACACCCAACAAACAATGACAAAGAAGTTATAGGGTAGCAAAAGAAACCATTCTTGTTCTAAAAAGGAGAAAGTGATTAAAAGAATGCAGCTTGCATTGTCTTCTGTCCATTTACATCTATGCTGGTATTTTTAATTTGGACTTTGTTGCTGTTGTTGATGATGACGCTTGACCTGGTCTCATGTAATACAGGCTGGCCTCTAAATCACTATGTAGCCGAGAATGATCTTGAACTGCTAATCTTCCTGCCTCCACCTCCCAAGGGCTAAGATTACAGTTGCATACTATCATGTCAAGCCATTACAAAGGTTTTTCTAATATAGTTTCACAAAACCTCTGTGAATCTGCTTGGTGATCCAGCTACTATGCACAGGCCACACCTATTCATCTCCTTATAAAAAAAAAATCTTTCTCTCTTTTGTGCTTCTACTGAGAGCCTGAATAATAACGCATTCATACTTCCTGAAGGTCCCATTCAATTAAGAAGATCTATGGGGCACATTCTCAATCTCTTTGAGAGTCTTTGGAGTAAATGGATAAAACTTTGATTCTTTTCTTTTTAAATCCATTTAAAAGGATTATATAGTCAAATAATTAACACTCCTAATTTAGGTATCCCAAGGCTAGGCACTTCATCTGTAGTATGGCACAGCTAGTAGCAAGGAAAAAGGTATGTATTTTAAAAGGTATGTAATTCTCCACTGCATTGGTCAGGCCTTGCTCCAGAATGTGAGAGATTCTGCAATTGTGATTATCTTCAGGCTGTACATGTCACAGTTATCCTACCACCGCTAAGTACTGACCTGTGTACCACAAGGCTAGCTACATCTGAAACCACTGCCAGACTGACCTATGCTGTGCCTCACTCAAAACTGGCATTGCAGCATTTCAAAGCGTGACTTAAGCTGCGCCACAGCCCAAAGAAGTAACAGCGCTGCGCTTTCTAGTGGTGATGAAGAGATGTGAGAGCACCGTCACTTATCCTTCACTTTGAAGAGGTTGTCCAAGAATGTGTTAGACCAGTGAACTAACAACTGACATAGCTGGTCCTCAAACTAGCACAGTATTTCTCTTAGTCTCTAGAGCAGGGCTTCTTAAGCTTTTTATACGGGTGACCCCTTGTTCAAGTAAATAGGTACATAAAATAGATGTATGAATCAAACATTTACTGATACTAAGTCATAAAGAAATCTATTTTAAAGTAACTCCCTTGTATATATATATTTTACTATTTATTAAAGACAAAAGCAAGTTAATATACAGATGATACAGATGTGCTTGTTTATTTTCATATAAAATAATCTTGGTTACTCCATGCTTACAATGTAGAACATTCTTAATGTTTTCCTTAATTATTTATATTTTTATTTCACAAAAAAGTCATTTCACACAAGTAAAACATGGCAGAAGCATTTTTAGGGCCATTTCAGAAATTGTTGGAAATTCTGTCCGAATTCTAAACCAAGATTCATTTAAAAATTTTGTTTATGAAACTCAAGTGAGTCAGCAACTCAAAGAGCAATTTTTATAATCAAACACTCTAACATGATGCAATCCAAGATACACTAATGTGATACTTACATACTGAAGAATGATGGTAACAGTATATTAAAAGTCTTTTCTGAAAGTTAAACTATTATATTTTTATAAAAGCCAAAAATTTTGTGTGCGCAGTAATAATAAAAGCTACAGCTCGTTACATACACATCAGGCAGCATTTGTGAGTGTTGCATCATGACAGCACTGTGAGGTACACCTGTTGTGTGCTCAGAATCAGGGAAGTCACTGAATACGGCGCGTGCAAATGCTACCGGAAACACCTCAGATTTATCTTGTGTTTAATTCTTATTTTTAAGGCTGTTTTGCTTTCAGAAACCTTTACTGATTCCAGATTTTTTGTGACACTACCCCCAACATTCCAGCTATCTGGTCCCAGATGAGGTTGCAAACCACAGTGTGCAAAGCTAGGACCTAGAGTGTGTGTCTCTTTTTTTGCAGTAGTAATTGAACCCGAGGCCTCGCAAATTCTAAGCATGTGTTCCACCACTCAGTTACAACCCCAACACCAAGGGGAACGTGTCTTACTAGGCTGCTAGTGTAATTACCTTGCTACATTTTGATCATCTGGCTCAATTAATATGATGTCATAAACATGGTGTACTAATGTGGGGTTTGGTTCATGTCTGAATTACCCAAGTCTACCCAGAAAATATGCCACAGAGTGCAACTATCAGTCTAGTAGTAGCTAGAGATGCAGCTCAATGGCAGAGCGCTTACACAGTACATAAAACCCTAGGGTTGCTTCTCAACATCCCCTCCCAAAAAAAAAAAAAAAATACATTAGCCTGGTACTGGAACAAGATCATAAAAGTGGGTCTCACATGAATACAAGCTGCTTCTGACCCTCTTTTCTGACAAAAGTCTTTTTAAAGGATAAGTTTTCAAGATAGATGACTGTGTTCCATGTACCTGGAGTCATTTAACCTAATCTACTGTAACAGAGTTCTCAAATTACAGTTGCAATCTTTGGCACTACATGCGCTGCTTGGTTGAATTTGTAGTTGTCTGCTTTTATCTTACTAGTCCATCTGTGTTATTATACAAGCCAAACTAGTGCGTTAAGTGGAGGTCACAGCCATGGGTTCTGCATCTTCTGGTCTTCTACTATTCCCCTTTAGATGCAGTACATAAAGACAAGGAAACTTCAAAAATGGCAGTAACACTATCAACTGGTCCATGTAACTGGCATTGGTATCACAATTTACTTAACAATAACTCAGTATGTATTCTTTTCAAGTACAAATGGCACATTCATCGAGATGGCCCATAAGCTGATCCCTAGACAAATTTTTATTAAATTCAGGGTTAAAATTGTGTAAGTGTGTTTGCTGAGTACATCAGAATCAAATCAGAAATCAAGAGTCAAAATGCATCTGAAAATCCTCACGTATTTGGAGATTAATGAACCTCCAGATATCCTATGAGTCATAGAAGAAATGACACAATGTACTATAACATACTTTGAACTCAATGAAAATGACATAAAAATATGTAGAATTAAGGTGTGTCATGTTGCAGAAGGTCAGGCTGAGGTCTAGACACAGAGCAGATTAAAACCTTTATCCAGTCTTCCAGGTTCTTGTTACCATCAGGAAAAGAATAACAGAAATGAGACAAACTAAGGAACTGGGAAGTTTTACTACAGTGCATAAGTACACATTCAAGAGGAGGGGAATGTTTGTCAAGGGTCACATTGCTGGGATTTGAACAGAACATGTTTTTGTAATCAGCAAGAAACTTTGTTAAGCCAGACGTGGTGGCACACACCTTTAATCCCAGGCAGAGGTAGGAGGGTTGCTGTGAGTTCGAGGCCACTCTGAGACTACATAGTGACTTCCAGATCAGCCTTGGATAGAGAGAGACCCTACCTCAAAAAAAAAAAAAAAAAAGAAAGAAAAAGAAAAAGAAACTTTAAGAGAAAAGCATTAATAAAAACATTCTTCCAAAGAGACAGCAAGCCCCTTGAGAGGGAAGTACTCAATGACAATGACAGAATATTTTTCTCAGAAAACTTAAACTGAGGTGAGACAGGTAAGGATAGAAAAATAGTTTATCAATCCATGGCACTGCTTGACTTGTGCAGTAAGCATATTCTTTTCCTAACAATGTACATCATGAGCTGTTTGCCACCCTAGGATCACTATGTATGCTGAGTTGTACTTATACCACACTCCAAACAATGAAATAGGTTTCTCTTCCTCTAGAGACCAATATTTGTGATCATCTATTCGAATATGTTCTTAGATATATCCAGGATGGAAATGGCAGGGGGCATCTTGGCTAAGCTGGTTTTGGTTGCATGTAAAATGAGTCAAACCTTGTCACTTAAGTGAACTTTTAAGGAAAGCCTCTATTTACCATTATAGGCCTATTCATATATATGAATAAAAAGGGACATGGGTAGTATAGAGAATGGTTATATAACCTAAACCTGTCAACCAAACCAGAGTACTACCCAAAATATGCTCTGGCAACCAACCTCTCCTTCTCATGGAGTCCTTAAGAAGTAGCATGATGCGCTTGGGCTGCAAGATCACTGAGAAATCTTGCTGGAGCTGAGCAGAAAACCTTCTCCCTTTAGACCAGCTGATAGAAAGCTAGAAAAAGCTATGCTGCTTGCAGCTCTATTGGAGAGAGAGAAGTCATCAGTGGAGATAAACAACAGTGGAGACTGCAAACTGTCAGTCTGGCCAGCCTGGCCAAATGAGCCAACAGGTGTAATAGTAGCATGTCTGCTATGGGGGAAAACAACTGCTCTCTAATTGGACTGGAAGTCCACTCCACAGGAGGGAACACATGCCTGATACTGAAAACCTATGACAGGGGAGGTATAAGTCCTAGGGGTGTAACATGCTCTGTTGTCTGAAAAAAATGCCTATATTATGCTCACCAAACTGCAGTAAGTACTTCTTTTAATGTTCCTACACATATATTAATGCTATACTCACTTCTTATAGAAGCTTCTCTTTTCAGATGGTAGCAACCTCTGGGATGACTCAAAAGGCATCATAGGGCCAAGAAGAAATGACCAAGGTGTTTTTAGCACTGAAACATCTCTATTACACCTTCCAAGGCTCATGGTGGAAGAGGTGGCGGAAAGAATGTCTATGGCAGAAAAGGTAGTGGAAAGAATGTAAGAGCCAAAGGGTAGAACTGCTTACAATGCACTCTTCCAGACACAAAATGGTCTGGATATCTATGACCTGACAGTGCCTGGCACTACCTACACAAGACCCTTATAATAGGAGGAAAAGATACTGACATCAAAGAAAAAAAAAAAAGAGGAGCTGGGGAAATGGCTTAGCAATTAAGACATTTGCCTGTGAAACCTAAGGGCCATGGTTCAATCCCACAGGATCCACATAAGCCAGATGCACAAGGGAGCTCATGCATCTAGGCTTGGTTTGCCATGGTTAGAGGCCCTGGCATGCCCATTCTCTGTCTCTGTCTCTCTCTCTCTCTCAAATAAATAAATAAATAATACATCAAAATAAAAAAGAGACTAATTGAGAGGGAGAGGGATGTGATGGAGAGTGGAGTTGTGAAGGTGAAAGTGAGGGGGGAGGGAATTATCATGGTTTACTGTCTATAATTATGAAAGTTGTCAATATTCTTTTAAAAGTAGCATGGTGCCATAACCAGGGGCCCTGAGTTCTCTTCTGCTCAGGTGGCCTATTGCCCCTCTTGTCAGTAGACTATCACTTTGCTGTTAATCAAGTTCCTTCCTGCTTTCCTTTTATGAACATCTTTCCCCAGTTCTTTGAATAAAGTACAAAGAATCTGGGAACATCCAGCATCCACCAGTAACAGAGGGGTTATTAATGGGAAGGAGGAGAGGAAGGACTCCAAGAAAGGGTGGATATGTTCCAGGAAGAAAGGACTCTCTCCTCTTCTGTGCTTCACACCATGCCGTGAGATGTTACATGCCAGCAGGTACATGACACAAGCAGGCAATTTTGCAAAGGTAATGACATGCAGACACCATTTTAATGAAACAAAGGACAAACAGAAGTGATCAGTCGGCCTGGAGGTCTCAGACTAACGTGAATGTCTTGTGTCTGTACTGTTTGGATAGTCATGCGATGACCTGCTCCAACACAGCTCTGCAGTTACATCATCCTCCATGCACTGGGTCTCCAGCTTATCCTCTGCCTACTCATCTGACCTCACTTAGAATGAAATGTGAGCCATAAATACTTACAGTGGGCAAGAACAAACATCTAACATTAATAATGTAAGCGTTAACCTTAAGGAGAGGGCAAGTTAAATCTAAAATAAGGAGAAGAAAAGAAACATCCCAGTGCCAACACACACACACGTGCACACATGCACGCATGCACGTACCAGCTCTCTTTCTGTCACTCACACACACCAAAGGGAATAAAAGATAGTTTACTCTGGATTCAAATAGCTCTGGAACATGGATTCAGGTTGCTTCAAATACCATATTCCAATGTTTCATCAAGTTTTCATAGCAACATTAAAGGAAAATCACATTTTTTTTTTCAGATATATAGGTGGAAACATCAGGTAGGCAGATTACAGCAAAACAGGAAAATGTCTCTTATAGTCCTCAGATATTTTCTGATGGCATTCAAAGCTTTTGGGTTGGTGGTAGGTGGGTGGCCTGTCTGTAAATTTCAAAAGGATTTACAGAGTAATGGAGAGGATATTAGTTTGCACCTAGAGGTGGGCATTCAGTAGCTACTTAGGAGCTAACTATGTTGCAAGATAAGTTGGCTCCCAACCTGTAACATTTTAGCTCTCCGATCACAGAGGTTTGAACAAGTCAATCAGTCTTATAGGATATTTAACACAGGTGTGGGTTTGGGGGGTCGGGTGGGGAGATCTCTGTTCATCCTAGGCATGGCGTCACATGCTTGTCATGCCAGCCTGTGGGAGGTAAGGAGGAGGATGTAGCCTGGGTGAATTCAAGTCTAGTTTGAACTACAGTCAGACTCAGTAAATAAAAGGTAAAATAGTAGGAAAGAAATAATAAAGATAAGAATGCAAAAAATAGTGAACTAGAAAACTGATAGCCATAGAGAAAATTAAGGAATCTCAGTTCTTTGAACTACACAAAACTAAAGACTAAAGTAGTTAGTACGTTAGGAACCTTACATTGGTGTTGCAGTCAGGTTCGCATTGCCAGCAGAAATCACCAAGAACAGCTTGTGGGTAAAAAGGATTTATTTTGTCTTATAGGCTCGAGGGGAAGCTCCATGATGGTAGAGGAAATTGATGACATGAAAAGAGGGTAGACATCACCTCCTGGCCAACATAGGTGGATAACAGTAGCAGGAGAGTGTGCCAAATACTAGCAAGGGGAAACTGGCTCTAATACCCATAAGTCCACCCCCAACAATACACTGCCCCCAGGAGGTGTTAATTCCCAAATCTCCATCAGCTGAAAACCTAACATTCAGAACACGTAAGTTTATGGAGGACACCTGAATCAAACCACCACAACTGGAATACTAGTAGATAAGATTTAACCCAATTTAAAGGGGTGGATGGACCAGACCAATATGCCTAGTAGAAGGTGGAGAAAGCTTAATCCTAAAATCACAGACTCTGGCTTGTGAACCCCAGGACCAGGATTGGGTTACTCCCCACAGTGAGCAGTTGGCCAGGGAGACCCTTGAGGTCCCCCCAAAATGTATGCCATTGCCAAACACTTGGTTACCCAACAAAGCTTAAAGGTAAGACTCTATTGTTGAAGACACCACAGGCTGCCATTTCAAGACACCAAAAGACCATGTGCGAACCAAGAGGAAAGCCAGTCCTCCAATGGAAAACCCTCGTGGTGTTGGAAAGTTCTATGGGAGCTACTATGTGACAATGGTCACCAACACCATGAATAAGCAGCAGACCCTGCATGCTACACAACCCACCAGATGGACAACAAGCCTGCACTTGTGCAATAGTGGCACACAGCCTCTGTGAGTAACCAACTGTCTTCTGAATAGACATGAGGGAGGCCTGCTCAGTACAAGAGAGCTCATGATTGATTGGTACTGGGAACCAAGTCAGCACTAGCAGGAAACTCACAACTACCAGAGAAAAGCCCCCATTGGTCTATGGACAAGTTGAGCATGTTTCCTCATCAAAGTGTGTCTCAAAATTATATGCATAACTTCCTTAATCAAAGCCACTCTCACCTTTGGATGGAGAATCAGTATTCTTTTACAGATGACAGAGAATACTGGCAATATCCAAGATCCATCAGTTCAACAAATATATATATATATATATATATATATATATATATATTGCCAACTACTCATCACAAGATGTTCCACTTCTATCACATTCACCAGAATCTGGAAGAAACTGTAGAGGAAGCAATGATGAGTACTGCTCCCAATGCTAGCCTGACAACTACCTCCAGGGAAATAGCAACAAACACAGAGGTGAACTGAAACACACTGTAGCAGAAATAAATAGGCTACAGTGAAGTCACCACTAAAAATATGCAGCTAACCTACCTGCCAAGGCTCAGGGACTGTTATGGAAGAGGTGGTGGGAAGATTGTAAGGGCCACAGTGTGCGTAGAAATATCCTGAGGCACATACCCCACCAAAATAAAAAACAGAGGCCCTAATTAACCCATAGTAAACACCAAGGTCCCTGATAAGAGGGCCCTCAGGGAAATAGGGATCAGAGATGAGGGGGATACAAGACTATAACCTATATAAAATCCCTGTTGAATCCATGGAAGCCAGCTACCCTGGTATACACAGAGCTGAACAAGAGACCCCTGCCTCAAACAAGGTGGAAGATGAGGATAAACACTCAAGGTTGTCCTCCGATCACACACATGTAGTGGCATGCACACGTCCACACTGATTCACTCACACACAAACATCATACACACTAAATACAAAGATATTTCTCTTTTTTATCATTATCATTATTACTATTAACAACATATTTTGTATGATTATATACTGTGTTGGTACCCTCTTTTCCTTCATCCCTGCCCCCATTCCACTGGGGACACTCCTCAGTGGTGTTGCAGGCAATCCCTGTTGGAGTTGTAAGTGAGTTTTTCACTGTGGGAGCAGCAGTAAATTATTTTTAGGGGGAGAGAATGCCTCTGGGCATGATGTCTTAACATGTGGCTCTTACAATCTTTCCTCCGTCTTCCGCAAACTTCCTCGAGCTGTGGTGGGTGAGTTTTAAGTCTACTTCAGTGATGAGCTCTTAGGAGCCTCTGGCTCTCTGCTTTGGTAGGTGTTGAGTATCCTCAGGGTCTATCTCCTATACCCTGGTGCTGAATATCAGGTTCAGCATGGAAGCAGCACTCTTGTGTGTCTCCCCAATTCCTCTGTGGTTTCAGCTGTGGCTTGGCTGAAGTGTGAGGGATAATTTATCTCCTAGGGGCTCCCTATCTTCTGAAAAAGAAGAACAGATTCTCCAACAGAGAGTGAAGTCAGCATAGCTTAAATGGGATAAGCATTATTCACTTAGGAAGAATTTGATGCCTATAATCCTTCTTTTAGCCAAAGATGAGTGAGAGCCTGACACTGGAGAACACAATCTTTGTCTCCATAGGATTCTGATCTTGTTCCCAATTCCTGATGGACTGGAAAGATGGCTCAGTTGATAAAGAACTTTCTACACAAATATGTGAGGACCTGAGTCTGGATCCCCAACACCCATGTAAATTCTGGGTGGGCATGGTGAGCCATCAATGGCAATCTGTGGTAGTTTGAATCTATGTCCCCCAATAGACTTAAGTGTTATTAAAATTGAGTTTGCAGGGGCTGGAGAGATGGCTTAGCGGTTAAGCGCTTGCCTGTGAAGCCTGAGGACTCCGGTTCGAGGCTCGACTCCCCAGGACCCACCTTAGCCAGATGCACAAGGGGGCGCACGGGTCTGGAGTTCGTTTGCAGTAGCTGGAGGGCCTGGCACGCCCATTCTCTCTCTCTCTCTCTCTCTTCTCTCTCTGTCGCTCTCAAATAAATAAAAAAAATTTTTTTAAAAATTAAAAAAAATTAATAAATAAAAATAAAAAAAAAATTGAGTTTGCAGCTTCTGCCCCCAGCAGGCAGACTGGTGGCTCAGAACGGAAAGGGATGGGTATGTCACTGGGGGTGGATCTGAATTCTGGTCTAAGGTATGCACAGTATTTGAGCTCTACCTGGGATTGCTGCTGTTTGCTGAGGTTTTTGTGCTTGTTGATGGTGGCTTTTCTGTCTGTGAGGATCTGTGAAAGGGGGCCAGCTTCTTCCCCTATTATGGAACTTGCCCTGCATCTGTAAGCCTGAAATAAATTCTATTCCTCCCATGAACTGTTTCTTGTTTTCAAGCTTAATATTTTCAGTCTTGATATTTTGGTTGTGTATTTTGTTTTGCATGACTGTTTTATGCATGATAGCATGTTTTGTAATATTTTAGGTCTCCTATTGGATGCGAGCATAGCCCTAGTTGTGACGGCAAAGAAATGTGTCAGACATGGATAATTGTCTCCAGAAAGCAGTTATCATTCACTGAGTATAGCTAATTTACAAAGAAGTCCTAGTGAGTTGTTATAAGGAAGGTGACCACAGCAAACAATGGTTCACTGTAGATTCCAAAAGGTTAGAAGAAAGAATTTTGAAAGGCTTTGCTATAGAGAAATGATAAATGCTTGAGAATATGAATTTGCTTAACCTGATTTAAATGTACTATACATATGTATTAACATATTTGATGTCACCCCCATTGATATATGCAATTGTTTTAATGTGCAAGTTAAAAAATAGTTTTAATTAAAAACAAAAAGGGAAAGCAAGGCAAATGACAATTATCAACATCAAGAATGAAATTGGGGGCTGGAGAGATGGCTTAGCGGTTAAGCGCTTGCCTGTGAAGGCTAAGGCCTCCGGTTCGAGGCTCGATTCCCCAGGGCCCACGTTAGCCAGATGCACAAGAGGGCGCACACGTCTGGAGTTCGTTTGCAGTGGCTGGAAGCCCTGGTGCACCCATTCTCTCTCTCTCTCTATCTGCCTCTCTCTCTCTCTCTCTCTCTCTCTCTCTCTCTCTCTCTGTGTGTGTCACTCTTAAATAAACAAATAAAAAAATGAACCAAAAAAAATTTTTTAAAAAAGAATGAAAGTGGGTCACAACTTGAGTACTTAATAAAAACATTGTCAGGCTACTTGCGTAGGTACATTTAAAAATTCTATCTTAATAAGTAAGGTAGTCCCTGAAAAATAAGTTGGAGTCAAATGTAGGGACTTTGCTCATGAGTGAAAATAAAACAGTTCAATTTACTCAATGTTACCAAGAAGACAAATGACTCTACAAATCAGTCATCTGATAATAGAAATGAAACTGAAAATTCTCTCTCAGGATACTGACTTCCTTTTAACTTGAATTAGCTTCCCTTCTCCTCTTTGATGATGTGCTAGTCAGCTTTTCATTAGTGCAACAAGATAATGAGATAATAAACCTTTTCAAAAGGATAGGTTTTTTTTTTTAATTTTTATTTATTTATTTGAGAGTGACAGAGAAAGGGCAGATAGAGAGAGGGAGAGAGAATGGGCATTGCAGGGCCTCCAGCCACTGAAAACGAACTCCAGACGCGTGAGCCCCCTTGTGCATCTGGCTAACGTGGGTCCTGGGGAGTCGAGCCTTGAACCAGGGTCCTTAGGCTTCACAGGCAAGCGCTTCACTGCTAAGCCATCTCTCCAGCCCAAGGATAGGTTTATAACAAAGCCTAGGAAGTTCTGTACTTGTATTGGAAAACATGGCTTCCCTCCCACTTCCAGAAAAATGCTGTTTTGAACCTAAAACTTCAGTGCCTCATTCATGTTCTTCATGCCATATCCATTCTTTATCTGCCCCATCCAAGATTCCTATAACTTCTGCAACTTCCTCTTCCAAAACAGCCTTTCTTTGGTCTCAGTACAGACTAGGAAACAGGCACACTTGATTGCTCTTCACCAGCAATTTTCTTCCTCACTTCCCCTGCTCCAGGTATATTGCACATGTGTGTGCCTTCTCCGCCCCCTTGAGGATACCTGTGATCCTGAAGTAGCATAAGCTACTAACGTGTGAATGCAAGGAGAGTGAACAGGGTATACACCACTCTGGACAGAAGCAGAAGTCAGTTCACACAATGGCTGGTGGTTCCTTCTGGAGTAAGCTGCGGGACCTGGCGCCCACACCAGCTTCAGCATTGATAGGAGGAGCAAAAGTCAGCGCTGTGGCTTTAGCTGTGGAGGTCTCAGGGCTCATTTCTCTTGTCGTTACTTCGGGACAAATTAGTATATTCCAATTGAGACATTAATTAATGCTTTTCTCCACATCTCAATAAGGAATAATGCAAGTAGCTATTCTAATTTTCTTCCCCCCCCCAGCCAATAGTTTGTTTTAAAAATATTTTATATTTTTTATTTATGAGAGAGAAAGAAAGGATTGGCACACCAGGGCATCTAGCCACTGCAAATTAATTCCAGATGAATGAGCCACCATGTGCATCTAGCTTATGTGGGTTCTGGGGAGTCAAACCTGGGTCCTTAGGCTTAGCAGGCAAGTGCCTTAAGTGCTAAGCCATCTCTCCCTCAGCCCTCAATAGTTTAACATAATATTAGTCATGAATATTTGTCTTTCTTTGATCAGATTATTATATATCTAGTGATGGGGTCTCTCTGCAAAGAATGGAAACAAAATTATCAGATTCAGAACAGTAGAAGCACTGCAGAAGTTATTTCTAAAGCCTACCCCTCAGCTACCATTTCAAATCAATTAGGTCAGTTGTATTTATGCGTCCACATTCAACCAAGACACATACTACCACCTGGGCATATTAAGCAAACTTGGTGTGCTCGGTGTACTTTTCAGCCCATCAAGGCGAAGTCAGCTCCTTCCCTCCCCAGGTGAGTCGCAGCACTGTTCACAGTTTAGATATCATCTAAAACCTGCAAATAGACATTCTGAAAAAAATGAGCCTGCTGATGGACACCCAGTGCCACAGGATACCAAGTTTGTCCTAGGCTTTTTTTAATGACAGATCATAGCATATTTTAGAAAGCTTTGGCATAGAAATAACATTGTCTATGACCTTTCCTAGCTCTACTTAGGGCAATTATGTCTCAACTTCTACAAGAAAATTGATGTAAATCAAACTTCCCAATCCCATGAAGATCTCCTAATGTGCCTTAAAGCAATAATATGTGACTTATGCTCTTGCCTCGGAAGCTTAAATATGAATATCATTAGCCAAAAGATTATCTTTTGCCTCTGACAGCTACTACCTTTCTAAAATCCTCTATGGCTTCTATAAGCTTTAATAATAAAAAATTAAAGATTTTCCCATGTAGCAGTTAATATTTAACATTAGTCTGATTCATTTGAAATTTGCAATACTTAATAACTTTGACCTACAAAATGGCAATTTCAGGTGGTTTGACCAAATAACTTTGTATATATTATTTTGTTGCATTTTCCTCCACATTCATGGCAAAAATGTTCAAGTAAAAATTGGCCATTTGTTCCCCCAAGCTGTGTTCCTGTTCCTATGTTCCTCATGTTGATGAGTATACCACTGACGACACAGTTGTCCAAGTGAAACTGGTACTTATGGTTAAGTCTTTAATCGTCCTTTTCCTTTACATCCAATTAACAATGATCTCTGTTTGCCCTTAATACATGCTAAAAAAAATTTTTTTAACATTGTATGCTGGCTCCATTACCACAGCATCTGTCTGGGCTTAATTTTGTAATTCACTACAGATAGGATTATTGAGGGAGCTAAGGTAGATATCGCACACAAAGAGATTGATACGGGAATGTTTGAACTGACAGAATATTGGGGAGAAGAGAAGGAAGCACAGATGAGCAGAGAGAAGTTTGGGGTGGTGTCCCAAGAAAAGTTTCAGGAAGCCTTCAAGGTGTAAAATGGCTGAAGAGGACACTCCAAATCGTACCAAGTTTGGACAAGGGGGTCTTCTGCATCACTGGATCAGTAAGCTGCCCCAGAAAAGGAGTTCAATCTTACAGGGAGGTAGCTATCTTCACTCTGCATAATCTGTAAACCATCTGACAGCTAACGACGGACTGCTGATGGCATCCGCAGGTGGGTAAAGAAATCTCTATATATTCTTCGCTACCCCAGTGGGTGAAAACAGCTCTAGAGCTTTCTGCTTACTAATGTTAACTACCCATGTACACAGAGCGACTCCATTTTTTGTCTATTGGTCCCATATTATAGGAGTTACATGTTTCCAAGCAAAGTTATGGGTTCTAGGACAATGAGACTTTTGGAAATATTTAAGGTAGAGTTCTCCCTTAGGGAACTAGACTTCCTTCTAGATTCATAAATCCCAGAGTTGAGAAAAGAAAATTCTCCACATGTTGGTCAGTGGTAGTGATGGAAGATGGAGTTCTTTTGACTTCTAATTCATGATTCCCATTCTCTTATAGGTGACAATGTAACTCACTGGTAGAGTTCATGCCTAGCATATGCAAGTTCCCAGGTTTAAGTTCCAGTGCTACAAACAAACAAATCCAACTTTGACACTTTAGGGTACTATTTGGTTGAGCTGATAACAGCAACCATCATCTTCCGGAATCTGTCTAGTTTCTGCAGGGGTTAGACTAATGACCTATATGGAAATGTGAATGAGAATATCAACCTTGCATGCTTCAAATCTTAGAGCATCACACTGAGCTATGCTGTTTCTTTGAGGTGCAGTATTATTTTGTGATTTACTATATTGGGTGAGGAGAGGAACAGTTTTAGTACATGTCCATTTCTCCATGTCTTTTAAATTCTTTCTTCCACTGTTTGCTATGGCAATTCAAGTATTTAATACCTCAGTTACTGTGGGTTATCACTTTTCCTGTTCCTATAAAAAACAGATACCCTGGAGTCTTTTCCAAGTATTAAATTCTGTATATTGGAGAGACCTATCAAATCAAAACAACTTTATATTTCACCCCCTTTAATACAGCAGTCTCCGAATCCATTCCCACATGTACTTTGCAACTCCTGCCAATATATTTTTAGCTAAATCTTATATCAAGTTGGGGGTTGTATTAGTTTTCTATTTACCACAAAACAAATTAATACCAAATTAGTGGTGTAGAGCTCTACCCAATTTTAAACTTCACAAAGCATAGTGTAGCATATCTTGGCTCTGTTCTTCGGATATCAGAAGTCTGAAAACCAGGTATCTACAAGGTTCAGTTTTCACCTGCAGACTAGGGGGAAAATCTGCTTCCAAGCTCATTACTACTATTGGCAAATTTTATTTCTAGATATTGTAGGGCTGAATTTCCCATTTTCTTGCTGGCTGCTAACCAGCAACCTGTCTCAGCATCTTGATGCCTTGCCAATCCCTGGCACGTGACTCCCTCACCTTTTAAGCTAACAGTCCTTCTGTGTCCCATCCCTCTCCTGACTTGAATCATAGACTCACTCTTTTTCAATCAGCTGGAGAAAACAGTTTTATTTACTTTGTGTGGCCCTGGAGATTGAACCCAGGCCTTTAAGCATGCTAGACAAGTGCTCAACCACAAAGCTGCATTCTTAACCATTTATTCTGGGACAGGAGATGTTAGTTACTTTGCTTGTTTCTGTGACAATATATCTGACACAAAATTAACGTAAGGGAGGAAGGACTTATTTGGCTCAAGTTGGAGGGTCTAATCCATCATGGCAAGGAAGGCATGGCAGTGAGAACAGCTCTAGGTGTGGCAGCAGGAGGGCAAAGCAGACGGGCACATTTCACTCCCAGTCAGCAAGCAGAGAGATTGAATACTGATGCTCCACTCTTCAGTCTAGAGCCTCAGTCCATAGCATGGTGCCACCTACATTCAGTGTGGGTCTCTATACCCCAGTTAATGTCTCTGGAAATACCTTCTCAGACCCAAAGGTGTACTCCCTACTATATTCTAAAATTCCATTAAATAGACAATCAATATTACCCATCACAAGTCCACTCCTTGTTAACTTGACACCCAAACATAACACTTTTAAGTCATAACCTTTCACCGTGATCACTAAAGTCTTGTGTTTATTTCATAATGCAAAATTCATTTTTGTCCATCTCTAAACATCTTCCATGTCTCAAAAGTTCAAACATCATTCAAAAGTATACTTTTTCTGGTTTTTGTTTGTTTGTTTGTTTGTTTTTGTTTTTCAAGGTAGGGTCTCATTCTAGCCCAGGCTGACCTGGAACTGACTATGTAGTCTCAGGGTGGCCTTGAACTCATGACGATCCTCCTACCTCTGCCTCCCTAGTGCTGGGATTAAAGGTGTGAGTCACCACGCCCGACTTTTTTTATTTTTGAGGTAAGGTGTCTCTCTTTAGCCCAGGATGACCTGGAATTCACTCTGTAGTCTCAGGGTGGCCTCAAACTCATGGCGATCCTCCTACCTCTGCCTCCCTAGTGCTGGGATTAAAGGTGTGCACCACCATGTTCAGCAAAAGCATGTGTTTTTATAAATAGAAGAGTCTCTTCTACTTAAGCAATCTTTTGTCTGCCATCCCTGAAAATTAAAAAAAAAATCAAGACACATACTTATACAATGGCATTTCCATTCCAAAAAGGAGGTGTGTGTGTGGGGGGGGGGGTATCATCAAGAAAATATCAGACCTAAGTAAGAATGAACTCCAGAAGGGATAACAAAATCCTTCAGCTCCATGTACAGTGTCTGCGGCTCCTGACGGAGCATCTGGGCTTCAGTGCCCTTGAGCAACCCCATCCCTCGTGTCTGCTGCCTGCAGCACAAATGGTGTCACGCTTGGGTTGGCTCCACTCCAGGCCTGCAGCTTTCCTTGCTCCTGAGGTCTCCATTGCAACTTAGACTTCATGATTCTAGCTTGTGCAATGACTTCTCAAGGCCTCCTTGCAAGAATTCCAACCCTGCCACACATTGCCTAGCTTCAGTGGCTTTCTAGACCCATGATGCAAGATGCCATGGTTCTGTCACTCTTTCATCTTTTATGCTTGCAAAACCAGTACCATATAGATGTCACTGCCAAGTGCTGCTACAAGCTCAGATGTACCCTTGATCCCAAATTGCCTTTGAGGCCAATTCTGAGGAAATAGTTCCCTAGGTGGTCATTTATAACCAAGTATCTTTGTAGTGGCCTTCTCAATATAGGCTCTCTCCTTTCAAATTACATTGTTACTAGGTGGAGCTGTTGACCTTGGGATCTTGCCCTTAGAGCACCTTTCCTCTTATCCCAGTGCGTAACACAAGGTTGCTTTTTTAAAAATTTTTTTTGTTGTTTATTTATTTGAGAGCAACAGACAGAGAGAGAAAGAGGCACACAGAGAGAGAAAGAGAGAATGGACACGCCAGGGCCTCCAGCCACTGCAAAGGAACTCCAGATACCTGCGCCCCCTGTGCATCTGGCTAATCTGGGTCCTGGGGAATCGAGCCTCGAACCAGGGTCCTTAGACTTCACAGGCAAGCGCTTAACCGCTAAGCCATCTCTCCAGCCCAGAAGGTTGCTTTTTAAATAATGCTAATCTTCTTTTGTTCTTAACAATTACAGCTGCTATTTCCAGACCAACTTTGTCTGCAACTTTAAACTTGTTCTTGCTTCTTTCCTCACAAAATTATACATCTTCATAATTTTCTGCTCCACTGTCTACTGTGACTCCCATAGTGTCAGATAAGAGCAATGAGCAGTAACCATGCCACAGTCTGAATGCTAGCCTGTCTTGAAATGTCCTTTGCCACATGAATTAGTCCATTAGTTTTGAATTCATCCCCACTCAAGTTCTTAGGACATGGACAGAATGAAGTAAGATTCTTTGCTAGAATTTAACACAAATGGCCTTTAGCCCAGGCCTTTGAAACTTCATCATTTGGTCCTCTACTTTCCATGTCTCTCTTGACATTCTGGTCTTCCAAACTACTGCCAGACTATCTTGTTAAGCTCTACTTACAGAACTCTATAGCTCCTTTAGCCACAGATTCACATTCTTGTACATTTCCACCATAAGCCAGTTCCAAGGTCCTAAAAACCACATGGTGAGGTTTGGAATACCAACAGCTCTATTCCTCAGTACCAATTTCCTGTATTAGTTACTTTCTTCCTTGTTGCTGCGACAAAAGCACTTAAGTTGGAAGGGTTTGTTTTGGTCCATGGCTAGAGGGCACAGCCCATCACAGCATGGAAAGCACAGTGAGAATAAGTTCAGTTGTGGCGGGAGCATGAGGCAGCTGGTCAGCTGTATGCCATTTTTACTCCAGGCATAAGATGATGCCATCTTGAAGTAGAGAATGCCTAGGGCCTAGTAACAATAGCAACTTTGGAGCAGAGCAATACAGTGACAGTCAGGTCTATGATTATGGTAATAGAACTATTGATACTTCTGGTAGAGGAGTCAGAAGACTCTTACCTGGAATTCCAGCTCTTGTTGCCTCTTGCCCTCCTTCCAGTTGCATGTGATCTTGGAAAGAACTAGATTACATAAGAGGTAGGTTAACTAGACGAGGTGATTCAGCTTCCCTAAGGTCACCATCCAGGATGGGGTGGGACTTTGTGGTTCTGCAGTCGCCTTTGAGTCACTCATGCACCTACAAGTCACTCCTCACCCATGTTCTATAGGTAGCCCCAGTAAACCCATTGGTTCACCAGAGTTGGAGTTTTGTGCAGTCATGCTTTAGTTTGTCATCTGAGCCCTATGTGGGATGAATACATATGATAGTGTTTTGCTGTTTTCTCCATTTTATTCAGCCTTTAGCCTTAACTCTAGGGTATGGGGTAATGCTGCCCATATTCAGAGAGAAGCTTCCCTATATCCTCTCTGGAAACACCCTCACAGACACCCAGATGCGGCGAGCCCCCCGACCAGCGGGAAAAGAACAATCACCACACGAGGATCCTTCTTGATCACACTTTATTGGAGAGCTTCTTGGTTAACAGGAGAGCTGACGGGGAAGGACCCGGGGGCGGGATGTGCAGCTACTTTTATAGGGGGATGGGCAATGAGGCACCTACTGATTGGCTGTTATCTGCTTGCCACCACCAGGCGCCACGGGATAGGCTCAGGACAGGTTGCGTCAAGCGCATGCGCGTACCTTGAATACGGTTGGCGCCAAGGCACTGCCGTAAATGAAGTTGAACACCACGAGGTTAGCGCCATCTTGTAATGGCGGCTTAGATGTGGTTTCCTGCAGTGCCAGCGCCATCTAGTGGTGGCGACTAGATGTGGCTCCCTGCACCCAGAAGTCTATCTTCTAGACGATTCTAAATCCTGCCAAGTTGACAATCAAAATTAAACATCAGTTTCCTAAGTTGCCCAGACTGTCTTTGAACTTGTTTGGAAACTTACCCAAATAGGCCATAAACTTATAACCCTACTACCTCAACCTCTCAAGTAGATGGAATTACAGGTCTGCGCCACCAGATAACTTTGATTTTAATGGCTCATTTGGAAGCAAGAGATGGCCTGTAATTACAACATCTGAGATACTGAAGCAGGAGAGTTGTCAGAACTTCAAGGCCAGCCAGGGCTACAAAACAAACAAATAGAAATGAATGATGCTTGACTTCTAGACTCACCGATAAAAATTCCCTATAGACTTAAGACCTTAATTATATTTATAAAATCTTTCACAGCAATGTTCCTATTGGTGTTTGGCTGAATAACTGGGATCTGTGTGTTCACCAGAAGCCAGGGATCTTGGAGGCTCTTATTATAGGAGCAAATAAAACAGATCCTTATTCCCTTGTATCAGTCGTTATTAGATGTAGGCTGTTGTGGGAATGTAGAATGACCCTTGGAAAGACAAATCTATTGAGCTAAAGCAATTCTGTGGAAGGTACAAGAACTGAGACCTGCCTATCACCTGTACTCTGGCACTGGGAGGATACATTCTTCTACCCCGTAGCAAGATCTACATAGTTCATCTCCTGCTGGGTGTGGTGGCATACACCTTTAATCCCAGCTCTTGGGAGGCAGAGGTAGGAGGATCACTGTGAGTTGAAGGTCAGCCTGAGACTATATAGTGAATTCCAGGTCAGCCTGGGCTAGAGTGAGACTCATCTCAGAAAAAGAAAAAAAAAAAAGGCCAAGAAAAAAATAAAAGAACTTTCTTCCTCCTCCCTACCACTTTCTTCTCCCCATAGTTCTCTCATCCACCTTGTTGGGCTAGGTCTTCATAGCACAGATTAACCTATCTCAGTTTCAGTTTTGCCCTCTTCCAACCTACTCTTCACATGTAAATGGTAGAGCATTCTTCCCATAAACAATGCTGATCATGTCATTCTCCAAACTAAAGCAATTGTCTAGTTAAATGCAGAATATGTGGGCAGTCTGGCCTTATTTATAAAAACATATAAGGAGACCCCCTTTGTGTATACACGTTCTAGTTTATAACCACTAGGCTGGTTCATATGAAGATAACAGTGTCAAATGGTATTTTATTACTGATAAAGCTTAATTTCTTCCCTTTTTAAGATGAAAAATAACCATAAACATCCTACTATTTTCTTATTGACTTCACTCTAGAGACCAGTGCTATAGACACTAGATTTGGAAGCAACTTTAAATTTCACTTGGATAAACAAACCATTTCCATAACTTGCCTGATAGAAAAACCCTGGTGTAACACAATGCACCCAGTGGGCTCTGAGTAGGTGTTCTGATCCCTGCGATACAAGGCATTAAGATGGAAAGGCTGCCTGAAAACAAGATTGCTTGGGGATTTCTTTATATTGTGATTGTTCACCCTGGTGATTGTGAATGGAATTCAAATCATCTTAAGCAAGCAGAGGAGCTGCTGAATCACCTTGGTTGTAGGTTTGCAAACCTGCAGGAACAATCAGGAGAAAAAGATTGAAACTCACCTGAAATTCTCATTTAAAAACTATAAAAATGAAATTAAAATCTTTTGTTATAATAAATTATGAAATGTTGAAATTTGTAATTTGTAAGACATCACAGGCAGAATTAATGAGATCCTTTACCAGTATCAATGCCTTTCAAGAGAGACTCTTATTAAATTTTACTTATATGGTATAATCATTTTTTCAAAATTTATTATTTTTGTAGCAAGAAACATTGAACCTTTTTGAAGAACATTTAAGTATTGTAAAAATCTAATGAAATTAATGGTCCAATTCATTGCAATTGTTTCAGTATTTTTCCTTTTGTAAACTAAAGTTATGAGTAAAGATGCATCTCGTTTCAAGTGATCTTATATAATAAAAATATGAGTCCTAAAATAAATTGATCTCTCTACTACTATCATTCTGCCACATTTCATCGATGAAATTGATACTTCAACTTCAATTGTTTAATTTAAACTGAAATTGGAAGACCAAAGCAACTTAGGCTCTATAATACAATTACCTTATGCTGGTACAGTTTTATATTTTTCAAAGTACTTTTCTCTTATTAAATTTTGCCTCACAACAAATCTAGTTACTATTGTTTCCTTTTTGATATAGAAGGAAAATGAAGCACCAAGATTATGTAATGTGTTTTTAGTCACACTACTTAATTAGTGATAAAGCTGAGTCTAGAATGGAATGTTTCTGTTTCTGACACAGAATTCTTCTCTGTGCCATGACTCCTGGTATAGTGATGGAAATTAATCGGGAGCATATCTTCACCAGCTACATCCTAAACTCTGCAATGAAGAGTTCATGGCCATTCTCAGCTTCTCAAATGCCACAAAAGAATGTCATTATAGTCTTTAGATGAATAATGTAGGATTGAGAGAATATTAATTCTGTAATCCCAGTACTCAGGAAGCTGAGAAGAGAATCATGAGTTCAAGGTCAGCATAAACTACATAGTGAAACCCTATTTATTTATTTATTTATTTATTTGAGTGGAGAGAGAGGGGTGGGGGAAAGACAGAGAGAATATGTGTTCACCACGGCCTCTTGCTACTGCAAGCAAACTCTAGACACATCACTTTGTGCATCTGGCTTTGTGTGAGCACTGGGGAATTGAGCCTGGGACATCAAGCTTTGCAAGTAAGTGCCTTTAACTACTGAGTCATTTCCCCATCTTCACCCTCCTCATTGTTTTTTTTTTTTTTTTTAAATAATGGAGTCTGACATTCACTATTGTTCGGGGCTTTAGACTTCAGATATTTCCTACAACCTCAAACAAGTATCTGGGTATACAGAATACTAGGACTTCCAAAAGATAGTATTTCAGTTCTGACTATAATAACAAGAAGACAAAGTCTCAGCTCACAGACTGGAACTAGTAAGACTGTGTCAATCCGGATTCTAACAAGATGCTATGAGACAATGTCAAAAGAATAATCCCAATTACTTTGGTTTGCAGGAAGAATTTACAGTCAGAGTTTGTTTATGTAGAAGTTGAGATTTCTTGAGAAAAGAGAATTCTATGAAAGTTGTTTACAAAAACCACTATAAATAAAGATAATTTGGAAGGAAGAAGAAAGGAAGAAAATTAGCTGCTTTCAGGTCATGAAACCTACAAGAAGGTTGGCATAGGGAAGTTCCCATTCAGATTTGGGAAGCTAGGGTTACTTGTTGATTTAGTCCCCCAGCTTTAGTCCAACTCCCCACAATAAGATTTATTAAAAACATACATATGATTATATTATAATTAATAATATTTAATTTATTAATTAATTTAATGTATAATATTTTATATAAAACATAAAAATAAGTCCCTAGAGGATGCACAGAAAATACCTTATGTCCTTGTTAGGTTTCATTCCTTAATGTACTAGTGATAGAGGCCCAGCTCCATTAACTACCAGCATACGTAACCCACCTGAGAATTAATGCCCATGCTGTGCCAGCAGATCACTACAACATGTGGTTTCAACAATAAACACTTACAGTTCACAGTTATGGAAGCTGTAAAATCCAAGGACATCTAATTCTGGTGAGGGCCTGATTCCTGGTTTGTGATGACCATCTTCTTACTATGCCTCCACATGTTGGAAATCAGAGTGAACAAGCATGTAAGGTCTTTCAAGGAAAGGCACTAATATTCATGAAGAACCTCCTCCCCCAAGGACCAGTGTCCTGATCATCTTATTGGCGATCAGAGTTTCCAACTTTGGAATTTCGGTGACATATCATATTTAGTGCAGAATGCTTGGTATTCTGAGGAAAAAAAAAAAGTGTAGAGGCCTCTTTGAGCATAAAAATATTTGTTTCTGAAGGACAGGTACTTCTGAGTATACCTATGAGGGAAACTGTCCCCTGATCCTCCAGAAATTGAGACCTGGAAAAAAGATAGGAAAAAGACCCTAGGTAATTTGACTTTCTAAACTTAATGGTCTTTTTACTCTCTCTTCCCTTTTCTGGAGACAGGAAGAAAGAGAAAAAGAGAGAGAGAGAGAGAGAGAGACGAAAGGGGAAACTGACATGCCACAATATATTAATTCAAAGACAGTGGGATATAGGGAGGGAAATAGGCACAGAGATAAGAATCCTGGCTGAGGGATAATTGAGGACCCCACCTAGACTTTGCATCTATTCTTCCAGCAAGTTCATGTTCCAAGGTGCTTCCTACAAATTAATAAAAATCAGACTATTCACTGTAAGAACCAGGGAAGAATTCTCTGGAGTGTGAGGTGGTTTACTGTGAGCAAGATGATGAGGGAAAGAAGTTAAACCATTTCCTGTATCTAGATACTTGCTCATCCTAGAATGATCAGTTAAATCCTGAGATAAATGAAACTTGAGAACCACATATAAATCCTGTGTTTTACTTCTATTCATCCAACCTAGAGGAACAGAGTTGATAAATGATTTGTCAACATGGTATAAAGTTTCTCAGGGGAATATATAGCACCTAGAAGAAAAAAAGGATTTTTTTTCAGCTCATTTAGAATTCCTTTGCAGGAAAACATGCACATTTGTTGTTACCCAAGTTTTTGGGGCACGGAACATTAATTTTCTTAATATGAAAGAAGACAATGGGCTTGGGAACTAGATAAGACAAGTGTCCACAAAGAAGAGGTCAACATATTTAGTTGACTGACCTATCACACTGAGAAAAAAGAGAAATTAAAAGGGCATTAAGGGCTGGAGGGATTGCTTAGTGGTTAAGGCATTTGCCTGCAAAGCCAAAGGACCCCGGTTAGATTCCCCAGGACCCACATTAGCCAGATGCACAAGGTGGCGCACACATCTGGAGTTCGTTTGCAGTGGCTGGAGGCCCTGGAGCACCCATTCTCTGTGTGTGTGTGTCTCTCTCTCTTTCTCTCTCTCTCTCTCCTTCTTTCTCTGTCAAATAAGTAAATAGATAAAAATAAAATACAAAGGGGTACTAAGTCATGGAATAAGTGGTATGTGGAGTCAATTTCTCTGTTCCTATTACAAAATTATTTGTCATTCTCACATTTCTTATTAATGCCTTCACAGAAGTTTGGGGAGAGGGTTGTGAGGGAGGAACTCAAAGCAACAAGTTATCTGCCAGACATTTCTGCTACCTTTTGTGAGCGATTATGTTACATGTCAAATTTGCTGGGTATGCCCAGGTAGCTACTGAAATAATGTAGATGTGGATATGCCTTTGAAGATGTTTTTGAAAGATTTTAGCATTTGAATCTATAAGCTGAGTAGATATTCTGCCCTTACCAGTGTTGGATGGTTGTATATGCATGAGGTGGGGAATCTACAGGCTGAGTAAATATACTGCTTTTATCAATGCTGGGTTGGTGTGTATGCATGGGGTGGGGAAAATATAAGACCAGTAGTGAAGAGCTTATGGACAGGAGACCCTGCCTTTGACTCAGAATATAAAACCTTGACAATGGAGGCTGAAATCCTTCCTCATATTCTACTGGAAATACTCCTTCAGATTGAGATGAAGATGGTCTGTGGTGGAGAGGCCAGCACTGCCTTTGTAGGGTCCTGAAGGAGGAGTCCTAATATTCATTATATAAGACCAGAGAACTCGCTAGTTGATTCTGCTTCCTGGAAGGGTTTGGCAGGTACTCAGCCCTGAAACTATAAACACTATGCTAGTGAGGGCATGATGTTGCCATCATAAAATGGATGGTGACAGATGTCATCTCTTGACCAGAATTGACAGTTGCAAAGACAGCTGTAAAATTGAGCTCCCTAGAAATAATTGGGATGATAATATTCTGGAATAACAGAATCCAGGTGTCATCACGTTATCATTAGAGTTGAAGTCGATATAATTTTTATTCCAGACACAGAACATACAGTAACCGAGGAAATGGGGCCTACCCTATAGCAATGTGTAGTGCTGGCTCATTGGCCAGGGACATTCACTGGAGTTAAATAAACCACCAATGAAGATTATTTCTGATTTCTTTTTTAAAGGACTTTATTTTTATTTATTTATTAGAGACAAAGAGTGAGAATGGGCATTTGCCTTACATGGGACCTGGAGAATCGAACCTGGGTCCTTAGGTTTCACAGGCAAGCGCCTTGACCACTAAGCCATCTCTCTAGCCCTATTTCTTGATTTCTATAAACAAAACAATAGAAAGGTAGCATTTCATTGCAATAGAAAACCATGATGGTGTCTAGATTCGAGCCAATTCTCAGACCCAGGGGTCATTGCTTGAGTAAGAGGAGGTCGCTAAATCCCTTTAAAAAGGATCTTGCACACTGCCAAATCTAGTATGTAAAATAAATATTTCACCAATCCTTTATCCAAAGAACCTCAGTTCTTGTAACATATTCAGTGTGCACTGGGGAAGGGTAACAGGATCTTCACTGCTGGAAAATAATGTCAAAGACAACAATAGCACTGTGGCTATCCGGCTCCTTTTAGAGCGGAGATGCATGAAGGCCAGGAAAAAGCCCACCTCAAAGTGAGCCCAACGAGCCGAAGGCAGTCATACCCCAATTTTAAATGAAATATTAGATATTCACACTGGCTACTGGAGGCTTTATAATTGATTCCATGCCCTGATATAAATAAGAACCACGGTGGTATATGACATGGACGTCTCTGGAAACATTCCTGAGTCAAAAATAGGTCAAAAGTCTTCCTAAATCTCAGCTAAAGTGGCAGACATTTCTTAAATTGAAAATAATGAAGGTATTATGGACCTACCATAGTTTCATTTAATTCACTGTTAAGGCCTTTACAAAACTCAGGTGGCAAATAACCATAGCAGATCCACAGCGAGCGTAAAGCTCATCGAGTGGGAACCCTAGGTCATTATGTATGCTACCGCTAGAACAAGTCAGCTGAGTTGTGGTTGGGTTGGATAATACATATGCTTTTTAGATCCTATCAGAAAAGAGAATCAAAGCCACGTAGGCTCTACTTCCTCATGGCGGACCTGACTCAAGCTCCTGTCTCCCCATCACCCTTACCATGATGGACTGGAACCTGGAATGGTAAGCTGAAGTAAACCTTCCTCCCTTCAACTGATTTCTGTCAGGTATTTTAGCCCAGCAGTGAGAAGGTAAATTATATACAAACATTTGCTGATAACAAATCATAAACAATTTTTTCTAAAAGCAACTTTTTGGTATATGTAAAATTGAATCATTTAGTAAAGATAAAAGCAAATGTGGGCTGGAGAGATGGCTTAGCGGTTAAGTGCTTGCCCGTGAAGCCTAAGGACCCTGGTTCAAGGCTTGATTCCCCAGGACCCACATTAGGCAGATGCACAAGGGGGCGCACATGTCTGGGGTTCGTTTGCAGCGGCTGGAGGCCCTGGCGCGCCCATTCTCCCTCTCTCTCTCTATCTGCCTTTCTCTCTCTGTCTGTTGTTCTCAAATAAATAAGTAAAAATAATCAAAAAATTTAAGCAAAAGCAAAAGTGTATACTAATGATATGGAGAATATGCTTGTTTATTTTTACGTCAGGAATTAAATCTTGGATGAATTTCCTATGACAGGACACAAAACCTCCTCAACACTTTTCAGAATTTCATATCTTGGCTTTCTGGTTGTCAGTGCTGAGAATGCTGTTTGGCATAAATATGCAGCACCACATGAAAGAAGTATAATTAGGAGCATTTAATAAATTGTTAGGCATTCTGTTCTAGTCCAAAGTAAGTATTCACTGAAGAATAGTTTGTGAAGTTCAAGTCAACAACTCACAGAGCAACTTTTAAAACCAAGCATTCTAACCCAATACAATCTAAAAATCTACTGAATTGATACAAGCCAAGAGAATGGCAGAAAGAAAATGTTAAAATTCTTTGTTTTTCATAATTAAACCATGATGTCTATAAAAGCAGGAACTTTTTTTTTCTGTTGCACACAGGCTTATGCATTGAAGCTTATATTTTTTTTAAAAAAGATTTGGGAACAGAACTGTGTTTTGATGTTAACAAATTGTACAAACACGAGACTTAGGAAATGAGAGTGGATGCTGCCATGATGGAGCGGCTATTAGAAGGCTGCAAATACTCCACATCCCCAAAACAGGCAACTTTCTATGTCCAGTAAAGACACAGAAATTCATAACATAACACAAGCTCATATCTGACCCATAGGTTGCAGGCAGCACTCCGTGACATGCATAGTGTGAAGTGTGAAAAAATTATGTGGCCAGAAGCAAGGCTGCAGTAAAGCAGTGTAACGCAACAGGGATGCTGCCAAAACACTTTGGAATCATTATGTGTTTGATTCTGAATTTTTGGTCATTGTACACTCAGATACCTTTTGCTGTTGTCAAATTCCTTGTGAGCCCACGTTTAGTGAGGCGAGCCCATGCGCTAGTATAACCCACAGTTTAAGAAGCTGGACCAGGGCTGGAGAGATGGCTTAGCAATTAAGTGCTTGCCTGTGAAGCCTAAGGACCTTGGTTCGAGGCTCCATTCCCCAGGACCCACGTTAGCCAGATGCACAAGGGGGCGCATGCGTCTGGAGTTCGTCTGCAGTGGCTGGAGGCCCTGGCACGCCCATTCTCTCTCTCTCTCTCTCTCTCTCTCTCTCTCTCTCTCTCCCTGCCTCTTTCTCTGTCTATCACTTTCAAATTAATAAATAAAAATAAACAAAAAATATTTTTTAAAAAGAAGCTGGACCATCAACCATTATGAGGACCTGAGGTGGGCAGGGGAAGAGTAACATAAAGTCAGTCAAACTGGTGATCATGAATGCTGTCCAATATTTGGGAAGAGCCGGTTAGTCATGTGAGAACAGAAAAGCAGATAAGCCCTAGAAATCTGAGGGTACGTCATTGACATTTTCTTATGTTGCAGTATTTTCAGGCATTCCAAGACATCCCTTCCATGTGAAGAACAAATTTGTATACCATGTGCCTTCAGCAATAAAGAAAGAGAAACAGTGCTTTACCAAGCTTTGGAGTTGTCAGCTACCTAATCACTTAGGTTCACCAACTTACATTTCTTGTCACATGGCACAATTCAGAGATATAAACCCCTCAAGTTTCTCAAAGGGACCCTATCAAGACTGAGCCCCAGTTATCCACAATAATAAGCAGCTCTCTAACACCAAATCTTTAATCAGCTTTTCTCTTTACCCTCCCTTCTGCACCCACTCCACTCCCTACAATATATAACACCCCGGTTTTGCCTAAGGAACTACTATTGGAGGTGCCTATACCAAGCCTGCATGTAAAGGTAGGAATAAGGAAAGTACCTGTGTATTTACTGGAAGAATCAGACAGGAGACAATGGTAGCTCAATCAAGGGGGTAGCAGTTGTTAAAACAGTTCATTGGGGAGCCAACAGGCAGAGGCAGTGAGCTGGAAAGCCCTAGGTTCTCAGTTAAGCAAAAGGAAACCTAACTCATGGTCTTCACCAGTCAGGAAGTGCAATTAATATCAAGTGAATGATTTTCCAATAGCTAGCCTAACCAATCAGAAATAACCATGTAATATCTAACTAGGCCAGATTAGTCAATCAAATATTTCTTTAATATTGTGTCCTTTACTTTATAAAGACTTTCCCTTCTTGCCGTTCGGGTGGAGTCCTAATTTCTAGCACTCTGGAGCTGCCTAGTTCATGATTCACATTTTGTTTAAACCAATTACTTGAAATTTTAATGTACCAGGTTATCTTTTAGCATATCAGAGGTTAGTAACTGAACATAGACAAGAGTGGCTGAAGTTTGGATGGATTTTGAAATCTGCTGGATTAAGTTGGATGTGTGATGAGAGAAAGTTCAGGATATCTGTAAAAATTTCACCTGGATTACTGGAATGATCATGTTTATTCCAAGTAAAATAGTGAGAAAAAAAAATCTCAGAATGGTGGATTTTTCTGAAGGAAAACATGGTGTTCAACTTCAGTTAGCTAAAGTTTGAGATAGCTAGTAAATATTCAAAAGAAGCTGCTAAGTAGTCTTGAGTCCAGAATTCAGGAGGAAGATCCACAGGAGAGATGTAAATTTGGGAACTGCCAGTATATGCGTGACCATTCGAAGCACAAGATGGGATGAGTTCATCCAGGGAGTGAATTCAGACAAAATGAGAAGAGGGTCAATGCACGGGCCCTGGAGCCTTAAGGCCAAAGCTGAAGACAGTAGGAGAAATGGATGAATAATACTGTAAACAGGCTACCAATGGAATGGGGGGAAAAAAACAACCAAGAAATTGTCTAAGGTGAAATCTTAGATTAAAGGAGAGATAGAAGCGATGCTGAGTGCTGCTGCCGAGTTAGGTCAGCTAAGGACTGGATTTAGCAGTGGTGAGTCAGCTCAAGGCTGGGGCAGGTGTGTGATGTCCCTGGGTTTTACGAGGCATACTTCAAAAATCCAGTGACATTCATTGAACACGCAATTCTGGGACTTAGTACAATAGAGCCTTTCTCAAAGAGATGGGAAAGGAATGCATGGACAGAAGGGAGGACTCCTACAATGAACGTTAGCTACTTTGTAATTTTGCCTAGGGTCAGCCATGTCATTGGCAGTAAACCTGGAACACTGTGGATTGCAGACAACAAAGTGACTCCCCTTGGTGCCCTGGGGGAGGAAATACAGTAACACTGGACTCTCCCGCCAGGCAAACCAGAGTCAGTTACTGAATGCTTTCCTCATGAATTTTGCTGTGAAATAAATTGGATAGTAGATTCAATTGAACAATAGGACCTAGAATTTCCAATTGCAGTGTTTCCATTTATTATAATCAATGGGAAGCTCCTAGAAAGGATGGCTGGATTTGGCCTCGTGCTGCCACAATGCTGAAGTCAGAAGTCAGCTGACAGTACATACTAATTGTTCAAGAGAACCTGAGAAGGATAAATGCCAGTGTGTGTGTGTGGGGGGGGGGGTAGAACCTATACATAAAAAATAGCTACCCGATTCCCCCAAATATGGAGCGCAATAGGTGCATAAAATCCTTTTTTCCATTCTTTACCTGGTAAAGAGTTGTACTGGGTATAGTTGTAACTTTTCTATCCTGTGATAGCATTTGGCTTGGGTCTAGAAACTGTCTGTAGCTTACTACCTTGGTGCTCAATGCCTTCAGTGTTGTCTTCTGTCCTGCTAGAAAATGCTGCCTCTGTGGTATCTGCATGTCTTTACCAACCATCCTTCACTCAACAGCAGTCATACTTGGGAGAAAATATTATTTACCCAAGGAATTGTTCTACTGATTATGTTATTTAGTCTAGCTAATTCACCTAAGACATTACTTGGAAAAGAACTTGTGATGTGTGTGCATAGTAAAGTTTTCTTTCTATGTTTAGATCCTAAAGATTTGTGGGGAATGAAGGGTTTTTATTTTTCCTCACCCATTGATAGGGTCACAGCTGAGTCTCCTGTAACAAAAGACAAGAGAAAAACAAATAAATTTATTTGTCTTATATGGCATAGTATGCTTCATAAAGAAATTAAGACCTGAGGAAATATGTAAGTTTGTATATGTTTATGCTTAGATTTAAGGACTATGTAGTCAGGGGTGAATATGTCAAGGTCAAAAGGATCTGACCTAATGATAATAAATGGGGAAGAATTTAGGCTCATTTTTTAGGATTCTTTTCTGTGTTTTCAAAGATAAGGGCTTTTTTAACTGCAACTATCAGATGAAGGCCTTATGTCCTACATCACAGAGGAAAGGCAAGAGAGAGGTGAGAGCGACCTTTCTGTCTGGCTGTTTCTCAGGTACCAAGGTGTCATGTTTTAAAGTAGCATACCCTGACTCCATTGGAGTATACTCTTATAGGGTTGATCTTCACATGAATGTCTTACTTGTGACATGACAATGATAAAATATGCAACTTGAGCTGGAAAGGTGGCTCAGCAGATATAGGGCTTGCTTGCAAAACCTATGGCTGGGGTTCCATTCGCTAATACACACATGAAGCCAAATGCATGCATCTGCAGTTCATTAGCAGTGTGGCAGAAGGCCTGGTATGCCCATTCTCTCTTTCTCTCTCTAATAAATAAACAAATATTTTTAAGAAAATAAAAAAAGAATAGCCATATGATGGCTCCTGAGTGTTTTTTAGCATCCTCATACTTCTAAGGAAACCACGCCGTATATCTACACTACCCCCTCCTGTCTTTCTGAAATTCATTAGGTCTTATCTTTGCCCCACACAGGTTGCAGATTATTATCCAAGTCTGATTCCTTGGAAGGAGGCTTTGTTGGTGAAGCAAATCAGAAAATGTAACCCTCAGACTACCTATAAATTGTTTTGAGCTAAAGGTAATTAAGAAACAGCAAATTTGGGGTCTCTCAATTGAACCCAGAGCTCACCAGTTCAGCTTGTCTAGCTGGCCAGCTTACCCAGGGTATCTCTGTCTCCACTGGGTGCTGGAGATCCAAACTTCAGTCCTCACATCTGCACAGCAAATGCTCTATCCACTGAACCATCTCCCCAGCCCCATTTTGAAGATCTCAATTGGTTTTATTTGCAATTCTAGAATTAGGCAACACTTCATTCCACAAAAGAGAGTGAGTGCTCTGGTGACCTGAGCAGAGAAGGTAACTTTACAGCCAGAAAAAGTTCAAGGAAAGCAAAACATAAGAAAAAAGATTAGTCATTTCAAACCTACTTGTCTCAGGTAGAAATAAGGAAGTAAAAAAATAATTGATTGGTTAATTGGAGATTACATCAGGTTACTAGTTTTTTTAAATGTGTTTATTGTTTATTTTATAAGGATGAACGTGAGAGAAAACATTGATATCATACCAACTAGAGCTGGTCAACATGAAAAATGTGTCTGGTATCTCTCCCCATTTCAAATGAGATCAAATAATAACTTGCTTTGGGTTTGATGATAGGAAATTTTAGTATGAGTGACTCCATTTTGGTTTTTGTCTAATCTGTTGGGGGATGGCTAGTGCAGTAGCTTAGCCTGAAACAATGCTTACTATAATTTTTATTAAACCAAGGTCTCAGCTGAAGATCCAAAGTAAGTAGAGGTATGGCTTTGCCCCCGGTAACACACTTGGAGACTGACACCACTATGGAGGTTGCAGCCTCTGGTAATTGGGCCCAGCCTTTCTCGATGGCACTCTAACACCTTCCTGGATGACATCAGGAGCAGGTCTGCTACTTCCAAACAGTCCTAACTTCATTCTCCCAGCTCTAAGATTCTGATTCAGCTTCTGTCAGGATCTGACCCTGACCTTAGGGTTGCAGAGTCTGCCCCCCTTTATTATTCTAACTTCTTTTACAGAACACCACTTTTATTGTATATTTTGATGAGAGGGAGCAAGTGGGAGAGAGAGAGAATTGGTGCACCAGGGCCTCCAGCCACTGCAAATGAACTCCAGACATGTATGCCACCTTGTGCACATGCATGACCTTGCATTTATATCACCTTGTGTGCCTGGCTTATGTGGGATCTGGAGAGTTCAATATGGATCCTTAGGCTTTGTAGGCAAGCACCTTAACTGCTAAACCAGGTCTTCATTCACCCTGACACTTAGCAAGAACAGACAGGGCTTCAAAGGAGAAAATAAAGCCATTCTTCTGCTTCTGATTCATCTATAAATGCAGGGGGGAAAAACAAAAAATTCCTATCCCAGTGGATTATTCTGGCACATCGTAATGACATGAGGCATACCTTCTTTTGCCTGTGCTGCTCATACCTCTTCCGCGAGGAAGGAATAGCTCCCTTCTCCTTAGCTAGCTAATTCCTACTCACTCCACATCTCAGTTTAAATGCCATTAGCTATATTAAATTATGGCTTGATTCATTATTTCAGAAAATTAACACAGATGATAAATTTCAACAACACAAATACACTTCCTCATGTGTGATGCTCACTGGCACAATGAGGACAGGACAGTGTGGCCTCCTGGTGACCTGTGAATAAAATGAAGTTTCTCTTCAAGGGCTCTCTCTTCCTTCCAGGGATCTTCTCCCTCCTGTACAGGAAATTTCTCTTCAGGAGCTTTGGGATTTCCATCATCTCTCAAAGTCTTCCCCAGGAACTCCAATCTCTCCTTTGCATTTTAGTGGAAATATAAGTTGATGTGTTGAGCCTCCCTGGGTATTTGAAGGCTTAAGAAGGTTCTCTGTGGAATGAGAGATTTGGGTCCTAAATAAACTAGAGTTAAACTGCAGAGAGAAGGATTTTATTTCTTTCAGTCAGTACTCAGTGACTTTGAGACTGCCCTAACCTTTCTCTATCAGTAAAATACTGCTGAATGTATTGTGATTTTTCCCAAGGGCTATTTTGAAAACCAAATGAGATAATGTATTTGAAAGAGTCCATAAGTATAAAGTATTATACAAATGCGGGTGCTATTATTAGTCAGTTTTATGAATTTTAACATTCACTGGCATTCAAGGCAAATATGGAGATTTCTTCCTCATAACTCCCAGATCCCTCAAAGTTACTTTATTCTGTTCTGCATTCAGTAGAGGTTGTAATTCCATGTAGATTTAGGGACAGGTCCAGACTAGTTTCATATTACAAAAAAAGAATTTTTCTTTCACACTAAAACAATACATGTGTCTTATAATGAATTTTTTGTTATCCTTTTGGATTTTCTCTTTTGTCTTAGTGGGAACCTCTGAGCCTTTCTTACATAGGCAGCAGAGAGCATTTTATTTTGCCACATGTACTTGAACTGTTCTTTACTGTCTGCCCTGCAAACTGACCTTTGATTATTCATTATAACAGATCATTTCTTCATTTTCAATAGGAATTGATTAGCTCCTCCAGAGAAAAATGATTTTATGTGTTATTTCTTATAGCTAAATTACAAAGATCTCTGGAGCCTTATCTTTAGAAAATACATTTTCCTGTCCTACCAACCATGTGCAGTTCAAGCATTAGTATGCATTGCATATTTCCTGCATATCACAAAGCCACAATATTTTTCCTCTCATCCAATACAAATTTCTAAGATTTAAAATAATTATTATCTATCCCTTCAGAACTGGAAGTTGATTTAAAGATTTCCAAACAGTTTTTTCCTATTAGTATTTCTTGTAAATATGTTTTTCCCTGAAGCTAGCAAATAATTTTTTGATTTCATTTTTTACTTATTTATTTATTTATTAGAAAGAGAGAAAAAGAATGGATGCACCAGGGCTTCTAGCCATTGCAAGCAAACTCCAGAAACATGTACCACCTTGCGTATCTGGCTTATGTGGGTACTGGGGAATTGAACTTGGGTTTTTAGGTTTTACAGGAAAGTACCTTAACTGCTAAGCCATTTCTCCAGCCTCAGCATAAATTTTTTAAGCAGACAGTGAATTATGCCAGGAATTATGAATAAAGCATTTGTTGATGTATTTTATTGTTTTTATTTATTTAGTATTTAGTTGGTCATGTTGGGAATCAAACCCAGGTCCTTGTGCATTAGCAAGTGCTCTACCACTGAGCTACATCCCTAACTTTGATTTTCTGTTAAAATGATATCTTCCAGGTAAGAGTATCACTCCTTTGACATGGCTATTCTTGAGCAACACCCTCTGAACCACAATGATGGACTTAAAGGAAATCAGTCAATGCTCTTACTTAGTCAGTCTCCCTCATAGGGACCAAATGTGAATTCCATAGCTATCAAGTGTCAGAAAACAGAACTGCATGTCATGACTTAGTTTATTTATTTATTTGTTCATTTTATTTCTTTTTTGAGACAATGTATTTTATAAGCCAGGCGGGCCTGGAATTTATTATGTAGTTGAGGATGACCTTGAACTTCTTTTATGACCTTGAACTTCTGATCCTCCTGCTTTTACCTCCCAAGTGCTGAGATTAAAGACTTGCACCACTTCACCTGGCTATGGGTTGAATATTTAGATTGTTAATCATTCAAAGATTGTTTTTAGCCTACCATGTTCCAGGCATTCAGATGAGTAAAAGACAGGATACCCTGCCCTCAGGAGACTATGGTTGAGGAGAAAGATAGCAAGCAACTAGGCTTATCAGACCTGTGATGTGGCACACACCTTTCATTCCAATACTTAGGCTAAGGTAGGTAGATCGCCATGAATTTGAGGCCACCCTGGGCTACGGAGTGAAGTCCAGGTTAGCCTGGGCTAGAGTGACACCCTGCTTCAAACCAAAAATAACAAGCAAGGACATCATGAACAAAGGGACACAGGCATTGTCATAAGAAAGGAGAGTTCGACAGTCAGAAAGTATCTTATTAAGGACATGAACTTTCTTTGGAAATCTAACAAGAATTGGCCAAAGAACTACGGAAGTTTGAACCTGGTCCAGGAACTGATATGCACAGGCCCTGTAGTAGGAGCTGACTTGGCCTTCTTAGGACATCTGCAGGAAGCCAGCTCAGCTACCCTTTAGTGACCAAAAGGGAGACTGGCAAACATGAACCCAGAGGCAGAAGTAGGGCTACCCCATAAAGCACAGGAAAACCAGATAAAGGGCTGGGTTTTACTATGAGTTCGTGAAGCATCTGTGGGGTTATAAGCAGTGGAGTAGCCAGATATGACTCTACTCTCAAGATCAACCTCAGGTCGGAGAAAGCAGCATGCCCGAGTAACACAGCTATCAGACTGGAAAATGAAGTGCGGTGGCCAGCGATTGTGAACTACAACGAAGCAGAAAAGAAACCTACTTCTTTCAAAGTTATCTTTCTAATGCACAGAAAAGGAATAAATAGGTGTGAGTAATTTAATGAACTGTAGCTGGGAGGGCTCAGTGATTGTGTTTAGGGACAAGCATAATGGATTCTGCCTTTTAAAGAATCATATAAAACAGAGACATTTAATTTTATCATATGTTTGGAAATCTATTATATATATATGTGTGTGTGTGTGTGTGTGTGTGTGTGTGTGTGTGTATGTACATATATATATGTATGTATATATATATATATATGTATGTATATATCTCCCAAGTACCATGATTACAGATGTATGCCATCATTCCCAGATTTTGCCTATATATATATATATATGTATATATATATATATATATATATGTATATATATATGCATATGTACCTCCATATCTGAAAAAGAATATTGTGTATTGAATATGCTCAAGAAACGTTTATTGAATGAATGAAAATATGTATAAAATATAAAATAATTATGAGTACATGTGTTCATTAAAAAGGCAAGTAAGCATCATTAATTATTCAGAGAAATGTCTAATCTAACTTAGTAGATAAATGATAGCAAAAGTCAAATCTGAACATCTAACAACAGTCTTTCAGTAAGTATAGAGTTGCAAAACCTTGGGTGGTATACTCCTATTGTCTCAACAGTTGGGCAAAGCTGAGACAGGAGGACAGTGAGTTCTAGACCAGCCTAGGTACAAAGCAAGATCCTGTCTTGATAACTAATAATAGTAATTATAATAATAAGACCTTATGAAGGAAGGATCACCATCTTGATTCAATTCAACAACTTAATCCAGGTAGAGTGGCACAAACCTGTAATCCCAGTACTTGGAAAGTAGAAGCAGGAGGATAAGAAGTTCAAGGTCATTGTGGCTACATATTGAGTTTGAGGATAGCCTGGACTACATGAGACCCTGTAGCCCTGCTCTTCCCTCAAAAAAAAAAAAATCAAGAACGACTGGATCAGTAAAATCCATTTTAAATTGGAAGAATACAGATTCAAGTATGAGTATTACACAAATTATTCCACTAGGGACTCTTAAACACAAATATCTATAGGATCCAGGAAGGAAATAAGCAAGCAAAGGGATTGGAAAATACAGAATGAGTGTTCTCACCAGGTATACTTGGGAAGAGATGTATGATTGATTTTGGAGTTTTCTTTTCCCAGATTTTGGAATACTTTGGGACTCAGGTCTAAACATGGAAACCTACTTGTATACTTAGCCTGGAATTAATGTACTATAGTTTTAAAACATGAACTGCATTTACTGTAACCATCACATGGGATCCAGGGCTGAATTTTGCACATGTGATGATATCATATCTATACATCATAAAAAGTTTAAGATTGGGATGGAGGGATGGCTTAGTGGTTAAGGCACTTATAAGGACCCAGGTTCAATTCCCCAGGACCCATGTTAGACAGATGTACAAAGGGTGCATGCATCTGGAGTTCGTTTGCAGTGGCTGGAGGCCCTGGTATGCCCATTCTCTCTCTCTCTCTCTCCCTCTCTTTCTCTTTCTCTCTCTCAAATAAATAAGTAAATAAAAATAAATTTTTTTTAAGTTTAAGATTTTGGAGCATTTGGAATTTTTAGATTAAAGATACTCAACTCATGTTGGGAATGCTGAGCAAAACTAGGGGGCCCTTTCTTGGTCCCCAAAGGCAGATATTCTGTCTTAGTAGATAACTACTGCCATGCATTTTTTTCCTTTTTTTTTTTTTTCTCACTGTAGTCCAGGCTGACCTGGAATTCACTATGTGACAGTCTCAGAGTAGCCTTGAACTCACAGTGATCCTTCTACCTCTGCCTCCCAGGTGCTGAGATTAAAGGTCTGTGCCACCACACCTGGCAAATTTTTAATTTTTTAAGACTTAAAACAGAACTTCTAAACTGTAGTAATTCCAGTTTTTTGAAATCCCTGCATGGGCCAAAGAAAATATATAGATTTTAAATTTATTCTAAATTCAATGCTTGGATTCTTAATTTTGACCTAGCACTTAATCATTCGGGGCCTTCAATCATACATGGCATTGGTTTGTAAAGCAAACACCAATTCTTTCAGTAGTTTATAACATTTTAGGTCATGAACTCCTTCAAGAATCTGATTGTAGTGTGAATAATAAGTTTGAGTACTTTTCTCAAAAACAAATCTCTTTAGATGACTTTTGGGATATATGTTCAATGTATTCAAAGACCCCCTGAAGCTAATAAATTAAGAATGACATGAGCCCACTTTAAATATCCCTGGCTTAAACAAACAGAAAAAACTAAAATTTTATGATGTCTATCTTTCTCATAATTTCCAGGGAGTCCATATTTACGTCCATGGCTCCAGTATGATAAATATATAAAATCTTTAAATGTTGCCGGGCGTGGTGGCGCACGCCTTTAATCCCAGCACTCGGGAGGCAGAGGTAGGAGGATCGCCGCGAGTTCGAGGCCACCCTGAGACTCCATAGTGAATTCCAGGTCAGCCTGGGCTAGAGTGAGACCCTACCTCGAAAAAAAAAAAAAAAAAAAAAACCAAAAAAAAAAATAAAATCTTTAAATGTGTACTTTTTCACTTTCTCTGCTTGGTCTTGATCTTGTCCGATTTCATCTATCCCTTCTATGAAATTACAGACTATATACTTCATTTGTAGCTTTCTGTTTTATTGTCTATATGTTCTACTGTTGGTCCATCTAGAATTCCTTGAGCAATAAGTAAGTAAATAAAAAATAGCAAGTTGCAACACAAGTAATGCATACTTATCCACACAATTTCCACCAACTGAACAAGGAAAAAAAAAAAAAGAATAACTGTGAAACAAACACCAATTTCTCTCTAGGGTCCTCAGACCTCTCTCTCTTAGTCCCTTTTTCTGTCTTAAGTATTTTCCACTCCCTGCTGATTGTGCCTGTGTAACCTTGGCTGCACAGAGCTCTCCCATGGCTGTCCTCACCTAACGGTGTTATCTTATGGCAGCAAACAAGGCTATGAGCCCACCTTGGGCTGGCCCCTAGACCTCACTGATCTCCTTCACAGAACTTCAGAACCACTTACTGATCCTATGTCTCAGTTTGACTCTCCATCACCTTCAGCTTTACAGCATTAATAAATCTTTTACAGCACGACTGGGCCATGGGCTGGACAAAGTTTGGTGCCTTGGCCCTCTCTTAAAAGCTCCAAGCACCTTGCCAGGTGGTTAGGATGGATAATGGCTTGGTAGACACAGAGGAAGTGTGATTGAACTGCTTTTGATTCAAGGTTTCCTATTTGTGCCATGTTTTCAAATAGTGCAAATCATTCAACTGAAATGTCGGGTTTTAAAATAAGCTTTTACCTGCTGATGCACTGAGAGCTGGAGCCACACAGGAACCTCAGGATTTGGGCGGCTGAAGGGTACTCATTCCTGCAAGCGGTGAGAGCTCATGCTGTGAAGGATGTGACTGGATTCCAGGGATGATGGAGTGAGCACAGAACAGGAGATTAACTAGGGAATATGTGCTTTGCTAGAGACTAGAATAATAAGCTGGAAGCTTATGGATTTTGATAATTTATCAATCCAGTTTACATTTTTATTAAACCTGTGCTGTTGGAATGGAAGTTATTAGACTCTGGATGTAGCCTGTTTTTCACTGCAAAACATAGCCTTCAAGTAAATGCTAATATGACTTCTAAAGGTTAATGTTGCCAGTGTCAGATTTTTCGAGGCAGCCGTTTAAAAGGCTTGACATTTGCTGAGTAGCCCCTGAGAAAGTGCCTCTTATTAGAAGTGCACCTCCTCTTAGAAAGTAGCACTTCCTGGAGCTAGGCTCATTTCAGCCAACACTGATGGCCTACCGTACATGAGTGTGGGGAGAGAGAAATTCTGTTTTTAACATAGGATAGTAGAGATGGTGTGATTTGGTTTTTAGCAAACAAACACTTTCCTCTACCCTTTCCCCATGGTGGGAAACAGCAAAGAACAATTAGGTAGCACAAAAGGCTGAAGGAAGAAAGCATGCCTATGAGAGGACCTTGGCTCCAGAAGGCTTCTTGGAGGAAGTTAGAAAGTCAGTTTTCAGAGAGGGTCAGCCTTATGATGCTTAGATTTTGTTTCTTTTCTGGTTTTTGAGGTGGGAGGGAGTTGATGCTAGGGATGGAAGCTGGGACATGGTAAGCATATGTTGTACCACTGAACTATATCTTCCACACCTGATGTTCATATTTCTGCCAGCACCATCAAGAATAGTCTGTTTTTTTTAAATTTCTTAACTTTATACTGTGTTAATTGTCATTTAAGGACCAATATCAAATAAAATTTTAAGTATTCAAACTACTATTGCTCTAACCAGTTCTTATTTCCCACAATGGAACTGTGCACTTAAGTTACACAGGAAAATAGCATGTGGGAATATCTTTAATAATGCAGCGGACCTGTGTATGGTGTTATGAGGTTCCTGCAGCTTTGGCAGACATATTCTGTTACCAGAAGTTTATTGGGTGCTAAAGAGATCTTTAGTTTTAACCTGTGATGTGAGTCATGCCTAGTCACCATCCTAGCACAAAATAATATATAGAAAACAATAAATATGAGCTAGAATTGTGCCTAAAAAGGAAACAAGTTAACAAAAAAAGCATTTAAACTACCAACACTGATATAAGGCAGACTCTAGAGATGCCAAACATTAGTGGTTGCCATTGTTTTTTAGTCTCAAAGAGAATGTCAATATTTTGAGTTTCACCAGCATTTTCTTTTTCTCTTTCTTTCTTTCTTTCTTTCTTTCTTTCTTTCTTTCTTTCTTTCTTTCTTTTCTTTTTTTTTTTTTTTTGAGGTAGGGTCTCACTCTAGCTCAGGCTGACCTGGAATTCACTACGTAGTCTCAGAGTGGCCTCAAACTCACGGCGATCCTCCTACCTCTGCCTCCCAAGTGCTGGGATTAAAGGCGTGCGCCACCATGCCCAGCAAAGCATTTTCTTTTTAAAATGATTTATGAAACATAAAAGCATACAAATGGATAAACAGAAATATCACTGCATAAAGTATGGAATAATAGCCCACTAACGTGAAAAAGTCATATGTGTGTGTTTATAGCATAAAGTTGTATGTAAATGAAATCATTTAGAGGTTAAAACCTTATACCAGTAAGTTTTCTTAAACTTCAATTTTGGGAAGTGGCATGAAGTTAACACATTTTTTTTTATAATCATTTGGTTAAAATTAAATATCAAAATGTTCCTTCACAAAATAAATTTGCTTTTAAAAATCATGGCCCAAGGCAGGTATTTTGCACGTAGAAAAAAAAAACACTACCTGAATTAATATTTATCATGTAGCTATATCCTCAAAATTGAAACATCCCCCCAAAGGAGGAAAGAGACTTAGAAACTTACAAGGGCCAGGAAGCTTATGAAAGTTGTAGATCCCCAAGACCTCTCCCCAGGGTTATTAAAGTTGTAAACAATTTTTAGGAAGAAGAGACTCTGGAATCAGCCAACTTCCTACAAGTTGTGGGGGAGCTCTGTGGAGTAGCTCACCTGAGTTGTCACCCGTGCTGGGGTGGGCTTTTCAGAGCTACAACCACCAGTAATCCATGTTCCTCTGAACACCTCCCATTCATATTCCTGTAAGTAACCCTAACAACCTCACTGGCTCACTAGCCTAGACCCCGGTGGAATCATTTCTTTGGTCTGTTGTGATGCCCTATTGGAGGTGAATAGATGTTGGTCCACATCTTCCAAATCCTAATCATAAATTTATGTCATCAAACTGTTAAGGTATTGTATTTACTAACTTGGCTGTCAAAATGGTATAGATATGATTACTAGCATCTAGAGAATTCAAAATTGTGATCACACATGATATTATTTTTTAATTAGGACATTAAATAATGCTTATCCAATAACCCTAAAGGTATCCAAAAGCATTTAGAGCTGTGCATGCATGCATGAGGCAAGAGAGCAAAAAATAAGAAGGAGCAATAAATGCTACCTTAATCATGAAAGAGAAACTTGAGATTTTTACCAGGCTAAATACAATAATTTAATTATAACAATCATTTTTCAATAAAAGTTTACTTTAGGACTGGAGAGATGGCTCAGCAGTTAAAGCACTTGTCTGAAAGCCTAACCACCTGAGTTCAATTCCCCAGTACACACATGAAGCGAGATGCACAATGCTATATGTATCTGGAGTTCGTTTGTAGTGGGTGGAGGCCCTAGTGTGCCCATAGTCATTCATTCATTCTCTCTCTTTCTCTCTCTCTGTCTCTTGCATATAAGTAAATAAATAAAAAAATTAAATAGAAAGAAAAAAAGAAGGGTTTTATTATAGAGTTTGTTAGAGAGCTTAAGAGAAGAAGGCAGAGCTGCTGGTAAACAGTAGGAGTCCCAAGTGGGTTCAAGTGATACTTTTCATCTTTGCTTTTTTCCATTTTATTGGTGTATTATTTGTTATATATATTGTTGGGTTTCATGAAGACACTTTCCTTCAAGTATGTCATAAATCTCTTTTGTTACATGTTATTTGTATTTTTAAGACAATTGCCTACATACTGCTTTTAAAATATGATGAAGTTTCTTCATACTTAATCTAGCATCATTATTTAATTTTTTTTAATTTTTTTGGAAAATAATACTAATTATGCAAAAGAAGTGTTTATATGATAAACACACTCTAAATGACAAAGTGGTTTCTATAGCCCTAGGATGTACAATACATAATTTAGAATAAAAATACAAATACATTAGCACAGTTTGAATTCAACTTTTCTTAATCCAATTTATCAGATCCATTAAAACCAAGAGTATTCTATATGATCTGACAGTTTGCTGTCCCTTTTGTCAGCCTGATAAATAAGCATTTCTGAAGAAGTTGGGGTTTATTTTTTAATTAATTAATTAATTATGAGAGAGAGAGAGAGAGTCAGAGAAAATAGACATGTCACCTGCCACTGCAAATGAACTCTAGATGGATGTGCCACTTTGTGCATCTGGTTTTATGTAGGTACTGGGGAATCAAGCCCTGGCCATCGATCTTTGCAAGCAAGTGCCTTTTACTGCTGAGCCATCTCTCCTCTCTGCAGCCTCAAAAGTTGGAAGTTATGAAGAACACAAAGGGTGGAGGTTTCTTTGCCACATGCCCTAAATAATTTTTTGGGTGTTATTTTTGTTATTGTTGCTTTAACCCCCACTCCACAAGTCCTAATTATTTAAATTTCATGCCTAATTAACTCTTTAGTGCTAATCATAGAAAATCATCTTCAATGGGTAGAACATGACACCATTAAGGTATTGACCATGAGTGATGTACTGATCACAACTTCAATGTTGTAGTTGGCAATTTGGAAAGAGTGAGGTCTACCACCCTGCCCTACCACAGTTTGTTGTATTTACAGCTGCATGCTAACAGGTTGCATGCTGTCTGCAAGGTTGTGTGCATTCTAAAAAAAAATGTGCTTGTAACTTCACCAATTTCCTCTATAGTACATCTGCTTGCTGCTTGCTTTTCTTTTCCAAATTTTTATTCACTTATTTCTTTGAGAGAGTGAGGGAGAGAGAGAGAGAATGGGTGAACCAGGGCCTCCAGCCCCTGCAAACGAACTCTAAACTCATGTGCCGCTTTGTGCACGTGGCTTAACGTGTGTCCTGGGGAACTGATCCTGTGATCCTTTGGCTTTGCAGACAAACACCTTAACTTCTAAGCCATCTCTCCAGCCCTCTGCTTGCTTTACAACTGGCCATTTTCGACAGCCATGTAGCTCCTCTCTCCCAAGTTCATGGTATTTGTCACCATTTCTATCCCATGAGTGAACTCTTTTTGCTTTGCTAGCTTAGAGGCCCAGCTTCATCACAATCCCCCAGAACCCACAGACATCAAATGAAGAATAGGCTGCCAGCAGCTGGGCAGGTGTCTAGGAATGAGTAACATTCCTTTCATTCCAGGATCACTGTTTGGCTATGATACCTTGCTTAAGCCAAATGGGCACTCTCCCTTGCCAACCCAGAAGAGGTAAAAATGAGAGCAAGGTAATTTGTGGCACAAGATAATTACACCACTACACTATCCTGGCATAAAATATGTTCACACGTGCCTGTGTCTCTAGCCTGCCTACCACTAAGTGGCCTCCACTCTTATCAGCCTCCCCAAACAGACCCAACCTACCCAGGCCTGAAGTCTGCTACCTTCCACACAGAGGAGTTTTGTTTTGTTTGTTTGTTTGTTTGTAGTAGGGTCCTGCTCTAGCCCAGGCTGACCTGGAATTCACTGTGCAGTCTCAGTCTTACCTCAAACTCATAGTGATCCTCTTACCCTAAGGCTGTTACTAACTTCCCCTCCTCACAGAAACTGTATTTTGTGATCATTACCAATGAGTACAGTTTGGGTCTCCAATGTATGTAGGCTTGGTGGCTGTGGTCTATCAGGAGGTGATGGAAACTGGAAGAGGTGAAATGCAGTGAGAGGAAGATAGGTCATACAGGTAATGGCCTTGAAGGGATATTGGGAGCTTGGTGCCTTCCTCTCCCTTTGTGTTCTGGTTTCCTTGAGGTAAGCAGGCTTCCTCTGCCATGCAGTCCCCAGGTGCTGGACTGTGCTGCCACAGGTCCAAAGCAACAGGCTAAAAAGAACATGGAATGAAACCTCAGAACCGTGAGCCACGCTGAACCTCCCCTCCCTCAAAGCTAATTGTGTCAGGTTCTTTGTCAGTGTGACAGAAAGCTGACTCACATGGGGTGGGGTAGAAAAGATATATGAGGAACTACAGAGGAAAATAAAACCACTGTCTACTTTTGTCTCACAAATGGTAGATTCTTCTCAATCTAATAGCTTTGAAAGGGCTGAAGAGATGGCTCAGCGGTTAAGGCACTTGCCCGTAAAGCCTAACAACCTGAGTTCAATTCCCCATTACCCATGTAAAGCCAGATGTACTAAGTGGTGCATGTGTCTGGAGTCTGTTTGCAGTGGCTGGAGGCCCTGCACACTGGCAAGCATGGTGGCATGTGCCTTTAGTCCAATTGCTGTGAGTTCAAGGCCAGCCTGAGGCTACATAGTAAATTCCAGGTCAGCCTGGGCTAGAGCAAGACCCTACCTTGAAAACAAAATTTTTCTTAAGTAGCTTTAAAAGAAAACAAATTTTATGCTCCAGCGTTGATTCAAATAATACAAAGATAAGTCCACATCTAAACACCTTAGGTGGCTAGCTCTTACAAACTGAAAATAAGTGATCAAATACATTTCTGAATTAATGATAAAGCAGATAAAGATTGTAACTTTAAAAAAGTCTACTAGTTTGTTAAGATTATTTAATAGATTTGAAGTACATGCACATATTTCACATTTGTATATAGATTTTTGTATTCATTATTTATTTATTTGAGAGAGACAGAGTGCATCGGCACTCCAGGACCTCCTGCCCTCACACAAACTCCAGATGTATATGTTACTTTGTGCATCTGGATTTGTGTATTAGAGAATCAACCCCAGGCCATCAGGCTTTGCAAGCAAGGACCTTTAACTGCTGAGTTGTTTCTTCAGCCCCTTGTGTATACATTTTTAATCTCAGTGGCAGTCCCAGTTCACATTAGTAATTTCTAATATTTGCTTTCTAGTTGAAGGTAAAAGACCTTATAACCAATAATTTTTGCAGGGCCTATCACTAGTTATCAACTTATTAAGTCTATATTAAATAAGTACACAAATCTAGTTAGTGGGGACGAAAAGAAAAATCCATAAAGTGCGTCTCTTATTCTCACAGCAGAGGTGGGATCCATGCCGGTATCTCTGTGTTTGTTTTCTATGGTGGATTTATTCTTTGTTACAAACTTGGCAATGTACATATCTATTCTTTCTCAGTTCTTGGGGTAGTAGTAGTCAAAATCATTGGCAGGGCCATGCTCTTCGGTGAGGTTTTGGGGGCAAACCTGCCTCCCTGGCTTTTCCAGCTTTTAGAACTACACTCCTATACTCCTTGGCTGACGGCCCTTTCTGACATGTTCAAAGCCAGCACTGTTGCATCAAAGATCTCTCTTTGCCTCATTACACTTCTGTTCTTTTGTTCTGGCAATCAAACTCCCCTCTGCTTCCCTCTGAGAAGGCAATTGTGGTTGCATTCAAAGTCCAATCCAGGTCATCTAGATGATTTCCCCATCCAAAGATTTCAATTTAATCACTTATTCAAACTCTTTTATGATATAAAATGACACCAACAGGCTCCAGAGGTCAACTTGGCTGGCTTCTTTGGGGTTCACAATCCCCCTGGAACACACTGGTGACACTGACTGCTATGGTAAAGGATGTTTGAGTTCAGCGTGTATAAAATCACTCAATATTTTCAACACTTTTCTCAACTTCCATTACAGACAAGCTGGCATTGACTTTAGTTTTCTTTAACTTGGTGCGTAAAATGTCAACACAACATAGACACAGCATGATATTGCATGGCAGCAATCCACCACAAGGCAGCCTTCCTAGGGATCTATAATAGGCTCATTTCAGTTGATTTTTCAGACTATCCCACTATTAGCAGGCATCTAGGTCTGGTCCAGTAATTGTTGAATAAGCATCAATGAGTCTGGTTTTGCATAAAGGACTTCCTATGAAAGTGCCTTTGAGAAGGCTCTGGATGTGGTAGGCAGTTTCTCACAGATGTGTAGTCTAACTACAAGCTTAATTACATAATTTCTTCTGTCAAAAAGAATGGATTCCACAATTCTGAGTCTGGAATAATCAGGGCCACTAAGTGGTTAACAAATGAGATGATCACTCCAAAGAATACTCAAATTCATTCAAGTTTGATAATTATTAGCCACAGATATATACAAGGTTAAAAATATTGCCAAGGGGCCAGAAAGATGGCTTAGCAGTTCAGGCACTTGCCTGTGAAGCCTAAGGATCTAGGTTCAATTCTCCAGTACCCACATAAGCCAGATGCACACGGTAGCATATGCGTTTGGAGTTCTTTTGCAGTGGCTAGAGGCCCTGGTGCACCCATCATCTCCCTCCCTTTCCCTCTGTCTCTCAAATAAATAAATAAAGTATTAAGAAAAATATTGCCAAAAAGGGGAAGCTGGGTTGAATCTTGGAAAACTGTCCAAGAGTTATTATATTTGTATTGATTTTCTTGAATGTATTCTTTTTTTCTCTTTTTATAAGGAAAATGAAAACACTTTAGGGGTAGATCCAAAGAAAGACCAAATCTCAATTTGTCTGAATTAAGCAAACAAATTAAGATGGTATAAAGCAGACGAGGAGATGCAATAGAAACTTCAATTTATGAGTTTTGTGGTTTCTCTAGACAGTAGTATACTTGTTTGGTTTTTCAACCCTAGCCCAGCATTCAGACTCTTTTCCAAGATAACTTGATAGGTCATGTATATTTTCATGAATTTCAAAGCTTTAGAGAGACAGAGTGAAATTATGGATGCTGTTTGCAGTTTGTATAGAGATAGTTAGAAGGAAAGACATAGAAGTTACCATGGTCTTGCCTTTTCATAATTCTTTTCGTTTACTTCTCAAAACAATAGTTTGCCTTATTGTAAACAAATTTTCATTATTTATTTGAAAGACTTAAATTCAGTTTACATTCTTCATCATCATAATTTATCAAGAGAAGTTTTCAAAGTTAATCAGTATGTACCTTTACTGGACAATTTTCAGGAATATTAATTGAAAGAGAGCTTCTAAAACGTCTCACATGGTAGCAACAAATTTGACACCAACATTATATTTTTCTGACTATAAATATGTACTTTATCACATAGGAAAAGCAAAAAATAATTTTACCTCTGTCCTTTTGACTTCTTGGTTGAAATGAATCCCTATTAAAAAAGACAGATTAGCAACAAGAAAGCACTCAGATGTGTAACATATATATATGTTTCATATACAAATAGGAGATACTCAGAGAATGAGTAATTGTAAGAGATGGCTTTGAATTTGGGCATTTATATAATATCTTCAAAAAAGACTGATAAGGCTTTAGAGAAGTGACAAGTCAAACAACAGGTATTTGATTCTCTAAGGTGACAAATTGTGAAAAAGCAAACAAGTGGGAGACAAAAGCTAGTAAAGATTCCTCTGGGGCTGGGGAGATGTCTCAGCGGTTAAAGCACTTGCCTACAAAGCCTGGCAACCTGGGTTTGATTCCCCAGAACCCATATAAGGCTAGATACACAAAGTGGTGCATACATCTGGAGTTCATTTGCAGTGGCTTGTGGCCCTGGTGTGCCCATTCTCTCTCTCTCTCTGCTTGCAAATAAATAGATAAATAAATAAATATTTTAAAAGATTCCCCTGATTCCATTTCCAGAATGGTGAGATAGACAAAGCTATCTTTGGATCTTGAAATAGTCACACAGTCCTGTAACACTACTACTTAGGAGGGCTAGTAACATTAGAGGACTCTGTCTCAAAAAACAGAAAAGTAAATTCATAAATAAAATTACTTTTAGTGAAAAAGATTACCTTTGGCGACCAGTTTTCTTTGTTTATTTTTTGTTTTCTTTGGTAGAGAGGAAGAGGACTCAATTATCAGTTCAACTTTTAGTCTTTGGACAGACAGGGAAGGGCAGAGAGTATCTATGTAATCTGTTCTTTTTAACTACCTTCAAAACTCCTTATGCCAAAGGAATATATTATAGGATGGCTTATTATGCTCTCATATGATTATAAATTAAGGGTTGCATTTCAAATTGTAATAGTTTATAATCATTTTCCTACATGCACATACAATTTAACAATGTTAACATCAACCTTAACAAACTATAAACTGTTATTTAATTAATTTATTTTGCACATGCTGGGCAGGTGCTCAACCACTAAGCAACATACCCAGTCCTAATTGTTACCAATTTAAACTATCATAAAGAAAATAAATTCAAACTGTCAGAGCTGACAAACACTTTTATCAACATAGCAGGATACAAAATAAATACACAGAAATCAGTAGCTATCCTATATACTAACAACAAACATGCAGAGGATGAAATCAGGGAATCTCTCCCACTCACTATTGTCTCAAAAATAAATAAATAAGTAAAGTACCTTGGAATAAACTTAACCAAGGAAGTGAAAGATTTCTACAGTGAGAACTTTAAAACACTCAAGTGAGAAATTGCAGAAGACATAAGGAAATGGAAAGACATCCCATGTTCCGGGATTGGAAGAATCAATATTGTGAAAATGTCAATCTTACCAAAAGCAATCTACACATTTAATGCAATCCCCATTAAAATTCCAATGGCACAGGGACTGGGGACATGGCTTAGCGGTTACGGTTATGGCATTTGCCTGTGAAGCCTAAGGACCCAGGTTCAATTCTCCAGGACCCATGTAAGCCAGATGCACAAGGAGGCACATGTGTTTAGAGTTCATATGCAGTGGGTAAAGGCCCTGGCATGCCCATTCTCTCTATTCTCTCTATCTGTCTCTTTCTCTCTCATAAATAAATAAATAAAATATTTTTTAAAATTCCAATGGCACTCTTCACAGAAATAGAAAAAATTCCTAAAATTATTTTCAAAGCACAAAAAAAAACCTTGAATAGCTAAAACAATTTTGAGCAACAAAAATAAGGCTGGTGGTATCACCATACCCAATTTTAAGCTATATTACAAAGCCATAGTAACAAAAACCACAAGGTATTGGCATAGAGACAGACATGTAGATCAATGGAACAGAATAGAGGACCCAGATGTTAATCCAGACAGCTACAGCCATCTGATTTTTGACAAAAATGCAAGAAAATATTCATTGGAGATAAAAAAAAAGCCTCTTCAACAAATGGTGCTGGGAAAACTGGATATCTATATGTAGAAGGATGAAAATAGATCCTTGTCTTTTTCCATGCACAAGAATCAAATCCAAGTAGATCAGGGACCTTAATATCAGGCCCAAAACTCTGAAATTGCTAGGGAAAAAGGTAGGGGAAACCCTTCAACATATTGGCATAGGTAATGACTTTCTGAATATAATCCCAATTTCTCAGAAAATAAAACAACTAATCAACCACTGGGATCTCATGAAATTACAAAGCTTTTGTACAGCAAAGAACACTGTGAATAGAGCAAAGAGACAACCTACAGAATGGAAGAAAATCTTTGCCAGCTACACATCTGACAGAGGCTTAATATCAAGAATATAAAAAAACTCAAAAAACAGAATAATAAGAAATCAAACAGCCTAATTTAAAAATGGGCTATGGAACTAAATAGAGAGTTCTCACTGGAAGAAATATAGACGGCATATAACCATCTTAGAAAAGATGTTCTACATTCTTAGCCACCAGGGAAATGCAAATTAAAACTACTTTGAGATTCCATCTCACTCCTGTCAGAATGGCTACCATCAAGAAAACAAATGACAATAAATGTTGGCGAGTATACGGAAAAAGGGGAACCCTTCTACACTGTTGGTGGGAATGTAACCTGGTGCAGCCATTGTAGAAATGTGTGGAGGTTCTTCAGACAGCTAAAAATAGATTTACTATACAATCACACACACACACACACACACACACACATACATATATATATGTAAAATCATATATAGCACTCCTAGGCATATATCCTAATGACTCTTCTCACTACCTTAGAGATACTTGCACAACCATGTTTATTGCTGCTCTATTCACAATAGCTAGGAAATGGAACCAGCCTAGATATCCATCCACAGATGAATGGATAATAAAGATGTGGTACATTTACACAATGGAGTTCTAATCAGTGGTAAAGAAAAATATAATTTGCAGGGAAATGGATGGATCTGGAAAGGATTATACTAAGTGAGATAACCCAGGCCCAGAAAGCCAAAGATCACATGTTCTCTCTCATATGTGGATCCTAGCTACAAATGTATAGACTTGTGTGTGAGCTGGAACCAAAAATCAGTAGCAGAGGCCCATAAGCTAGAAAAAGGGTATAAGGGAGAGGGGAGAGGGAAGGTCTTAAGGGGATATATTGTATATATGTAAGTAGAAGAACAGATTGCAGGGAGGGGAAAGGCCTAAGCAAGGTCAGGGGATGAGATTGTATAAAAGGAAGGGGGGAGGGTCAATCAAAATTCAAGATATTCTGAATAAGACATATGAAAATCTACTTTCTTGAATAATGGCACATCTAGAAGCCATAGATTTTTACTAGAAAATTTTCAGCACCAGGGATGGCATACCTTCCAGTGAGTTGTTGGCCAGGGAGATCCCTGTTGCCTACAAAACATTTCAGGCTATTGCCAAGGCCCTTGGTTTCCCATGAGAAAGAAATGGTAAGACCCTATTGCTGAAGACTTCACATGCCTGAGCAGCAAAGTCACTGAGAAATCAAGGTGGTGCTAAGCAGAAAACCTTCTCCCTGTAGCCCAGCCAACAGAAAGCTGGAAAAAGCTGCACTGTATGCAGACTTATGGGAGACAGAAGTCATCAGTGGTGAATACAGTGGACACTGGAAGCCTCAAGTTTGGCCAGACAGGCCAAATGAGCGCACAAGTACAGTAGTGGCATGTCTGCTCTGGGGGAAACCAGCTGCCCTCTAATTGGACTGAAGGCCCACTCTATGGGAGGGAGTACATGCCTGGTACTGAAAACCTAATCAAAAGCCTATGGCAGGGGAGCTCATGACCCTTAGGGGTATAAAGCCTGCTATTGTCTGGATAAATGCATATATTAATATCACCAAATTGCCCTGAAAGCACACTTGATGTCCATATTCATATACTAATGCTACTCTCACTTATGGTTAGAGAAGCTTCTCTTTTCAGATGGCAATGACCACTGGGATGACCCAAAAGGCAACATAATGCTGAGAAGAAGGGATGGAGGAGTGTCCACCATTGAAACATCTCACACCCTCCAAGGCTCAGGGTCCATTGCAGAAGAAGTGGTGGAAAGAACGTAAGAGCCAAAAGAAGGGTACCACTCCTTACATACAAGTGTCCAGGTATCCATGACCTCGCAGTGCCTAGCAATACCTACACAAGACCCTCATAATAGGAGAAAAAGATGATGACATCAAATTGAAAGGGAAACTAATGGAAAGAAGGAGGGAATATGACAAAGAGCAGAGTTATGAAGGGGAAAGTGGGGGAGGGAAGGGAAATGCCATGGTTTGCTGTCTGTAAATATAAAAGTTGTTCTATATACATATATATATATATATATATATATATATATTTAAATGTTTGAACATCAGTGTCATCAAAGGCAGATAATAAATAAATAAATAAATAAATAAATAAATAAAATACCTCAGGATATAGAAGTGGCAAGGCACCCACTGGTTCAAATGCAGATCTATTACCTGAAGACAGTACTAATAGGGTGGAAAATTCTGAAAAATAAAAACTGCCTCCAGAAAGTTTATAGTCCAGTGGTATTATAATACAATAGAAAGAAAAGACAATTCTTTATCTAGAAGCAGGACTCACAGTTAATTGTATTTTGTAATTTTATTTATTTTTTGTTGGGAGAATGCAAAAGTGTTCAAAGTCATACTTAAATTTTCATGGCAGTGGGTCAACTTATACTGATGTTTAGGTAACTACATGAGATGTGAATAAATTGAATTCATAATATTTTCATAACTTACTACAGAATACTCTAAAACTTATACAGAGTTAGACAGAGCTAGGTCACAAGGTTAAATATAATTGAATCTTCCATTAACTGAAAGCCTTTTACTAGTCTTTTATTTATAGGTTTTGCTGAAAAAAAAAAAAACCTAAAGTTAGAAAAAAAATTTTTCCTCTGTCAACAGTTCCTGAGAACTCCCTACTTTATAAAAAAATAATGATATTCCTATTTTTTTTAAAAAAGGCCTACCCTCAGGCTGGAGAGATAGCTTTCCCATTAAGGTGCTTGCCTGCAAAGCCTATGGACCCATGTTTGCTTTCTCTCCAGATCCCACATAAGCCAGATGCACAAGGGTGACACAATCATGCGTCATACATATGCACTAGGTGGTGCAAATGTCTGGAGTTCGATAGCAATAGCTGAGGCCCTGGCGTGCCAATTCTCTCTCTCTCTAAAAAAAAAAAAAAAAAAAAAAAAAAAAAAAACTTGGCTCCAAACTTGTATAAATGAAAATAATATACAAAATATATGTCTTTCATTTATGTAATTATCTCACCTGCTTTGTATATTACAGTTTGGTATATACTTAATGGCTGTGTCAAATTGGCAAGCTATGGAAGAAACATTAATATGTAATATGTAGAATTCAACAATTCCTATACTGAAAGTATTTTCTCTGTAGCTTATTTCAAACTGCTATTTAACAACTGGTTGGGTAGCCAAAGGTAATCAAAAGGAGTGAAAGGGGAATAAGAGATGTTAATAGAGTATGAATATGACAAAATATATGCACATATGTAAATGACATATTGAAATTCATTTTTATGTATAATCGGAGCCTAGCTATTGGCAACTGCTCAGTATGCATAACTTGAAGTCACAGAATAACATCTCTGGATACAGATAAGGAACATCCACTATAGTGATTTCAAATTATTTTGAGTCTTATACAATAAATATTGTAATGCATGTACTTTATTGTTGGTGGCAAAAAAAATAAAATATCACTAACATAAATCATAAAAAGAAAATAAATTCAAATAGCAAATCTTTTATTTGTTAACAAATCATCAGCTATACTTAAATCACAGATATTTTTTCTACTCTACATTTTAGATAACTTTTTAAAACAAAACACGTTTATGGGGAATATCCATACATACACACTAAGCACCCTGAGCTTAATCTCCTCTTACCACCCTTCTTTGTTCCTGCTTCCCTATCACCTCTCCACTGAGCCCCTTCTTCTTTCCAATTAGTCCCTCTTTATATTTTGATGTCATGTCATTGTTTGTGCCTTCATATTATGCAGGACTTGTGCAGGTAGACAGCTACTGTGAGGTCATCAAGGCAACTTCCACTTCGTGTCTGGAGGACAGTGTTTGACATCACTCCTCCCATTCTTTTGGCTCTTACATTCTTTCTGCTATCTCTTCCTCAATGGTCTTTGAGCCTTGGAGGGTGACAGAGATGTCTCATTTAGGGTGAAACATTGAACTGTCTCTTCTTAGCATTTTGAGGAGTTTTGAGTTTTCCTAGTAGTCATTGACATGTGAAGCAAAGCTTCTCTAACCCAAAGTGAGAACTGCACTGATATGCAGAAATAAATGTAAATATTTAGAGGGAAATTTGGGGGACATAATATATCCTTTAGCCAAACAACAGTAGCAGTTTCCCCACTAGGGCTTATGACCATCACACCGATAGGCCTGTATCAGACATGAATTCCCTCCCATGGAGTAGGCCTCAAATCCATTCTGAGATCTATTGGTTACTGCCATCATGGACACGGCATGCCACTATGACACAGTGGGAAGAGCTTGCTTGGCTGGCAGAGTCTGCTGCTGGTTAAGACTGTCAATGAGGCTTCACCCTCCGCATGCTGCATAGCTCTTTTTAGCACTATGGCATGAGGTCAACAGAGAGCAGGCTTCCAGCTCAGCTCTAGTTTGATTTCTCAGTGTCCTACAAAACACATACACACACACACATGCTCCACACATACTATATACACACACCCCACATACTATATGCACACACCACAAATACTACACACACACACCCCACATACACACACCACACATACTACACAAACATACATATCACACATACTGCACACCCACACCACATATACTATACACACACGACACATCTACACAAACATACACACTACACATTCTGCACACACACCACATATACTATGCATACACACACACATACACCTACCATAAATATTACACACACATACCACCCGTACTACACACACCACACATACTACACACACACACCACATATTGTACACACATACATATTACACATGCACACACAACACCCATACTACATACATACATACACATATACATACCACACACACACCAAAAAAAGAAAAAGAAAAGAATGTGATTAATTTTAAAAAATCCTTAATGTGTTCTCAAAAGCCATAGATTGTTACTAGAAAATTTCAGTGCCAGGGGTGGTAGACCTTCCAGTGAGTTGTTGGGCCAGAGAGGCCCTTGATGCTCTTGGTTGCCCACTAGACCTATATGGTAAGACCCAATTGATAAAGATTCCAGATGCTTGGGCTGCAGGTCCCTGATTTAAAAAAAAAAAAAAGCTGGACCTGAGCTAGAGACCTCCTCCCTGTTGACTAGCTATCAGGATGCTGGAAAAAGTTATGCAGCCTGTTGGGAAAGAAAAGTCATCAATAGTCTTAACCAGAAGTTGATGCTGCAAGCTCTATAACTGGCCAGACAGGCCAAATGTACCATGTGGTACAAATGGTAATGTTATGGGGGAAACCAACTGCTCTCTGGTTGGACTTGAGGCACACATCCACTTCACGGAAGGGAATTCATGCCTGGTACCAAAAACCTAACCAAAGGCCTGTGGCCAGGGAGCCCATAAACAATAGGGGGGAAAATACTATGCTGTCTGCGTAAATATTATACTCACTAAACTTCCCTCTAATACTTATATTTATACCATATATTATGCCACTCACATTTTTGGTTAGACAAGCTTCTCTTTTCAGATGGTGATGACCACTGTGGTGACCTAAAACTAGTCACAGTGAGACATCTTTATCACACCCATCAAGGATCAGGGTCAATTGTGGAAGAGGTGGCAGAAAGAATGTAAGAGCCAAATGAAGGGAGGAGTGCTTATAATACTGTCTTCCAGACACAAAGTGGACTTGATATTCATGATCTCATAGTAGCTGATTCCACCTACACAAGACCTGCATAATAGGAGAGAAAAAATGGTGACATCAAAATATAACAGACTAGTTGGAAAGAGGAAGAAATTCAGGGGAGGGGGATTCAGGAGGGGACAAGGGGAGTGTGGTGGGATGGGATTATGATCATGGTATGTTGTTTACGTTGCCAATAAAAACTTAAAAAAATAGTCTCTTCCTCACTGTACCATGTTTTTTGAGCAAACAAAATTCATTTTCTACATGAAAACCAAGCTTTAACAAAGCAAACCAGCACAACACATAAAACCTCAGGAGGCCCCTAGGTGTTATTTTGCAGTATGTAAAAACAAATCTCTTTCACTTTGGATTTGAAGCTTAATCTCTCACGTATCAAATGCATTCTTAAAAAAATAATTCTATGTATCACAGAATCTCACTGTCTGAATAAATTTCTTCCTGTCCTTAGTATTGAAAAGGGGTTATAGCTGAAGAGTCTTGTTCATCATGACTCAGCCAAGGCCATCCATGGAAGTGAGGAACAAGACACATGGAGACATTCCCTCTCAGCACATTCTAAGGAACCATGAGTAATGGGTACTTGATCTTTATTTTATTTTATTAGTTTTTCAAGGTAAGTTCTTACAGTAGCCCAGCCTGGCCTGTAATTCACTATGTAGTCTCAGGGTGGCCTTGAAGTCATGGAGATCCTCCTACCTCTGCCTCCCCTGAGTCCTGGGATTAAAGTCGTGTGCCACCATGCTTAGTAATATTCTTTTTTGTAAGAAGTGTTTTTTATATTTATATTGAATGGGCACACCAGGACCTCTAGCCGCTTCAAACTCCAGATGCATGCATTCCTTTGTGCATCTGACTTTACGTGGGTACTAGGGAATCAAACCTGTGTTGTTAGGCTTCGCAGGCAAACACCTAACAGCTGAGCCATCTCTCCAGCCTGAATATTCTTTTTTTTTAAATATTCTTAAATTTTTTTAGTTTTATTTATTTGAGAGAGAGAGAATGGGTATGCTAGGACTTCTAGATCCTGCAAATGAACTTTAGACTCATGTGCCACCTTGTGCATCTGGCTTATGTGGGGCCTGAGGAACTGAACCTGGGTCCTTTGGTTTTGCAGGCAAGTACCTTAACCACTGAGCAATCTCTCTAGCCCAAGCCTGAATATTCTTTACAGAACATGCTTTATGCAGGATTTTATTAAATCTCATTTGAATAGTTATTAGGTAAAATGTGGGCCATAATTTGTGATTAAACTTTTATCAAATGTGTCATGATATTCTTAATTTCACTGATGCAGATCATGAGTAATATATTGTAGAAAGAATCTGTTATCTCCTATAAGGTCCTCTTGGAAATCAATTAAAAGCCTATTATCTTAAAAATAATTCATAATTCAAAAATTATTCTTGCATTCCATTTCTTTCAATTAACATACTGGTTTTTTTGCACTCTTGTACTTTTATTATATTAAGAAAGTATTAAACCTTGTAAAATAATGAGTACAATATTTTTATTCTAAATGTCTTCCAGGCATTTTAATACATAAAGTATGTACACTAAGTAGTGCATGAAGAAGAGCATATAGATCATAATTCACATGCCAAGTCTAACCTACTTAGAATATTATTGCATTTCCCTTTTTTTCCAAAAAGTATGTTGCCATTTTTTTTTTTTACCTTCAGTTTTTCTTTTAAGAAGAGCACTGCTTAGAATTCATATTGCTCTTGTAGGAGGTGGGGCTCTCATTGCCTTAATAGAATATGGGGTCTTGATTCATGTTTGCATGGAATTAAACTATTACTGTGTATCATACCACTACTGAAGCTATTTTACCAACTTCTGTCATATTACAAATTGATTTTAAAATGCCTCCACTTCATAAAAACAAAGACTGCATTACTCATGCTTCTTCTGTTTTTTCTGCGTGCTTGAATACGTCACAATATCTGACTATCTGCAATAATTTACTGCAAAAACCTTCCTGTTTCTACAACCTGCAACTATGTAACTTTATAAATTTAAGAATAATGAATCAACTTATCCTTACATCCTATAATATCTGGATGCATGTACTACTGTATTCATATATTTTTGTCTTAATTGTTAGATATAGTGGTTGTGTTTCATGCCATAAACTTAAATACTAACAGAGAAATGACTACAGATACTGATTTCTCAACTAAAACTGCAGCCCTTTCAGCTTGTGAAAAGGAACATGATACATTTATTATATTTCTGTCACGTGAGATATGTTAATATTTTGTATTCTCAAGAATTGATGGTAATTCTATTTAGAAGATAAGTGGGATAAATACACTTTAAAACAGGCATCATCACTTCTGAAATAGAAGAGTAAAAACTAAACATGGTGCATGTGTGTATGTATTTTTAACTCCCTCACTGAGCAGTAAGCAAAGATGACTTCTATGTTCTCAGGTCACCAAGATGCAGGACCTTCTTTCTACCAACAAACAATCAGTTCTGCAGTGGACACCTGCCAACTTCTGTACTTCCACTCAGTTTGGACACTATCTACGTGGAGGTCGCATCAGATCCTGTAGGTTGAGGATTCAGTTCCATAAGGTTCCACTTCACATGCCAACAACAAGCTCCCCTGCATGGTTTGATTAATTTGTGGGCATGGATTCCTGAGCTCAGAGAAATATCAATACAAACTTATTCTGATGGATGTCATAGACCATGGATGAGATGCATTGGGTCAGGTATGGGAGAGTGGATTCAGGTGTTCTGTACCTTCCAGAAGCTTCTATGCACTATGTCACATGAGGAAGCTCTCTGACCACTGGCATTTAGGGTTTTGATGCTCGCTGCCTTATGTAAGTACTATTGATTGATTCACCATCCATTAGTGATCAATGGAACCTTCAGTGCCCATCTTCCTTCCAGAAGGAGAGGAAGAGCTGTGAGTTGTCACCCTCTGAGTACTTAGTTGGTTCTCCTGGTATCAGTTTACCATCCTGTGGCTAGCAAGGGACTTTTCAAAATTTAAAAATAAAATCACCTCATTAGCTAACTCAGGTGTGGTTAAGTTTTATTATAAGTAACAAAGAGCTATGTTCCACCTGAGGAGTGGTTCATGGACTGTTTTTGAGTCAAAGACAAAAGAGCTGTATTTTAACAAAAGACACTCATTGCGCTAACCACTTGGAAAATGACAAGGGTTAAAGAAGCTGCGATCCAAGAACAGGACAAAAATTCAATATATATATATATATATATATATATATATATATATATATATATATATGTCATAGCACTATTTCAAACCTGGTATGCTTGTCAGGAAGTAATATTTGAGAGGCAAGAAATATTCATTTTAAGTAATGCTTAACCTTTTTGAATAATTATGGCATACTTAGCAGAACTGAGCTTGATTTGTGAGTATGTTCATGTTGTAATTTTATTTAAAGAAACATAATATATAAGTAATAGGAGAGGACATAAGGCTATGATTCTAGTTGATTCAACATTAAATTTGTTCTCTGAGAAGCAGATAAAGTAACTATTTTAATTAAATATTTTTAAATTTTATTTTTAGGTGTGGGTTGTTCACTATCTTGTACCAATATTTTATAATAAAAAATTACCTAAAGCCTGAGGATATCTCTATCTAAATTACAGTTTTTTTTTTTTTTTTTTGTCTGCAATTCACCTACTAGGACAGAAATAGCTAGATTCTGTGATACTTGCTCAATGCTTCAACTCTTTATTCTGGCACCCTATAATTCAAGAAAGAAAATTTAATTCCTACTTGGAAATGAAATATAGAAATTTCAAAGCAAGCCACATTATCTATTGATCGTAATGGGAGTTGCACAAAACCTTCATAGGTTTTGAAAAGAAGGTATTTTTTTTTTCCAAAGGTAATTGTGCACTGACAATTGAAGTTAATCATTTTGTTTTAACTTTAACAAATGTGGGGTTGGTGGAGTAGTTCTTATTTTAAGTTTGAACAAAGAGAAGTGTAATAATCTCTCACATGTATGGGTTACAAACTGCTTTTACATAGGTTTTCTCATTTGATCTTCCAGCAATACTATGAGAAGGCAATTGTTCTTTTCCTGATTTTAGAGTTCATAGGAGGAAAGCAGAAGCTGTAAACTTTATGAGGATAAGGTTGGTGACTCATTCACCCCTGTTGTTCTTTTTTCACACTGAACATGAATGGCATATGATGGGCTCTCCAAAACCAGCTGGCGCATGAGATTAACTGGAATATAAAGCATTAGATGGATTAACAAGGGTGAAAAAAAAAATGTAGCTCTTGTAGCTGCTTCTGTTTTCTTTCCCATTAGTAGCTACTGTTTATCTGTTCTTTTCCCCTTCCCTTCCAACACTCTTGAATTCTTTTATTCACGTATTTAAAATATTTATTTCTACTTATCATCATCATCATTATTGGGTATGATATGTGTGTGTGGTGTTGTGTTTACTATGTAGGTATGTGTGGTGGCTTGAATCAGTTTTCCCCTATAAAATTTTGTGTTTGGGGTGTTTGGTCCCCAGCTGATGGCAATTTGGGAAGTGAAGGAGGCGTGATACTGCAGACAGGCTTCGGGGTGTTCTAGTCAGCTCCCTCTTGTCAGAGGTTAGTGCACTCTGTTGGTGTTTTCCGCCCGCCGTGATGAAGTGATGTCCAGCCTCTGCTCACGCCATGCTTCCCTCTGCCGTCATGAATGGTGCTCTTCACGCTGTAAACCAAACTAAAAACTTTCCTCGCATCAGCTGTTTTTGGTTCGGCGCTCTGTCCCAGCATTGAGAACAGCACATGTATGTGCCTATGTGATGTCCTGTGCACTTGCCTGTGTGGTGGCCCGAGGAGAATGTTGGGTGTCTCGTCCCCATCACTCTTCCGCTCATTCTTTCTTTATTACTTGAGCCAGCGTCTCTTCTTGCTCTTGGAGCTTGCAAGTCTTCCCCATTCCCTGACAAGCCATGGTCATTCTCTGGTCTCTGCTCCCCACAGGACTAGGGCTGTAGACATGTGCGGCCATACTCAGCTATTACACGTCTTATTTTACTTTACTGATTTTATTTTACTTCTGTTGCTCAGAATTACGTGCTTTTATTTATTTTGTTGTGAGGGGAATTGAACCTAGAGGATCACAATGCTAGGCAAATGCTCTACCACTAAGCTACAATTCCAGCCCATATGTATATTTTGTATGTATACTGTTCATTTGTTTTGTTTCTTCAGATGGCTTTTTTCTATGCAGTACAAGCTGGCCTTGTACTTATATATACGTGCACATAACTATGCCCAGATCCCTATGTGCCTTTTATTTTTATTAATAAATAAGGCCCAGTAGCAGGTCTAATAGTCAGTAAGGTATTTTGGAAGTAATGATGAGTGAACAATACTGCAAGATAAGTGACAATATAATGTGAAAGAAAGTTATGGCAATATCTATTATGATTTGAATTCTGGAATCAAAGTGGAAGGAAATATTAAGTTGGAGGCTAAGAACTCCTGACCTGACCTGTATTAGCCACTGTCTGCTTCATTCCTGCAGACCTACCTAGACTGGGTCATTCTGCCTGGAGCAGACAGACATAAAGACTACTACAGGACCTGGGGCAATGACTCAGCAGTTAAAGGTGCTTGCTTGCAAAGCTGCCCCAGTCTGGGGTTCAATTTCCCATGTAAAGCCAGACAGGTCTACTGTAACAGTCACTGGGCAGGGGGTCGGGCAAGGCTGCCTCATCACCCCAGCAGCCTGCAGGCTGGCAAAGGGATGGAGAGGCACATGTGAGAGAGGGCTGAAAGCCAGTGCTCTCAGAAGTTGAAGGTAACTGCCTTTGTCTTGCAAATTGATTCATCACAAAGCCAACAGACTACCTCTAATAGCTATTATCTCAAAAAAAAAAAAAAAATCCAACTGTGCTTGCAATCTTGACACATTTTAAAATATATCTTTAAGTTTTGGATACTCTTTGCTATTAAAAATAGTTGGAAGACAATGATTATTTTTCTCTTTTCTGATCTTTCTTGGCTTTTATAATATTGTTATTTTAAAAATCTACAAAAAAAAAGTCAAAAGCCAGACAGATATGAAAATCTTTGACATGAAGTCACTGAGTGTGAAAACAAAGTGGTATTGAGAGCCAGGCATGGTGGCACAAGCCTTTAATCCCAGCAGAGGCAGAGGCAGAGGCAGAGGTAGGAGGATCACAGTGAGTTCGAGGCCACCCAGAGACTACATAGTGAATTCCAGGTCAGCCTGGGCTAAAGTGAGACCCTACCTTGAAAATTAAAGTGGCTTTGAGAACATAACATGGTCAGAGAATATGCTTCCCCGATAGGACTATCCTTCCTTGCTTCTGGAAAGATGAGCCTGTGTTTCTTGGACTGCTGGGAGAGTGAGACCAATGAAACCTATCAGTCAACTCCAGGGCTTGTTCATCTTGTTCTGGAAGCAAAATGTTTCCAGTTTCCAGTTGGGGGCAGGAAGGCTGTAACCCTACCCTGCCCTGCCCTCCCCTCCCCTTTCTTTCTTTCTTCCTTTCTCTCTTTGTATCTATCATCTAGCTAGCTATTGTCAGTCTATATTCATTTATCATCAACAGCAATAATAACAACAACAACAAAAACAAAAACACCACCACAAAACACTAGCAAAAAATAAGGCTTTCTTGGGCTGGAGAGATGGCTTAGCAGTTAAGTGCTTTCCTGTGAAGCCTAAGGACCCCCAGTTCGAGGCTCAATTCCCCAGGATCCACATTAGCCAGATGCACAAGGGGGCACACACATCTTGAATTCATCTGTAGTGGCTGGAGGCCCTGGCACGCCCATTCTCTCTCTCTATCTGCCTCTTTCTCTTTCTCCCTCTCTCTCTCTCTGTCGCTCTCAAATAAATAAATAAAAATAAACAAAAAAATTAAAAAAATAAGCCTTTCTTAACTGGTCTCACTGAAATAAAAGATCTCAGGGCAGATTCTTCCTCTTTCCCTAGTCTCCTTCTTTCCCTTTTCTCCCCTTCCTCCCTCTCTTCCTTTCTTTCTTTCCTCCCTCACTGCTTCCTTTGGTCACGTCATGACTTATATACAACGTGTATAGTACTTTTGCTTATACAAAAAGACTTATTAGGATATGACATTCCTTCCTCTTCCTGCTCAGTTACATAGTTGACATGGTGTTTTCCAAGGAGCTAGGCCTGGTAAATCCTTACATTTCAAGTTTGTTTCCATAGCAACCTCATAGGAGGCTACAAAGCATTCTACAGTTAAGGGTTCTCAGCCACTGGAGTCCTGCAACTTTTCACCCGCTGTTTTTTCTTGCTGCAAGACATCATGGCTCTTTCCGTGTTCCCTCTACTTTTCTCTGTTGTTTCTTCCCATGCCACATAGCTGGTTTTTCTCTCTGTCCTTCATGGAATGCAGTTATACATTGCCTGTTGCTGCTTTGAGTTTTGAAAATACTTGCCCTCTTAGCCAAACATCTTATTAAGAATTTTCCCAGCTGGGCGTGGTGGTGCACGCCTTTAATCCCAGCACTTGGGAAGCAGAGGTAGGAGGATCGCCGTGAGTTCGAGGCCACCCTGAGACTACATAGTGAATTCCAGGTCAGCCTGGGCTAGAGTGAAACCCTACCTCGAAAAAAGAAAAAAAAAAAAAAAAAAGAATTTTCCCAAACCATCCCATCAAAGAAATTTGGTCTGAAATGTCAAGAAAATGCATTCTTTTGGGGGAGTTTTGTTTTCCAAGACAGACTATATATAACTTAGGATTCCCTAGAATTCCTTTTGTAGCCCAGCCTGACCTCAAACATGTGATTTTCCTGCCTTAACCTTCTAAGTACTAAGATTATAGATTTGTGCTACCATACCCAGCTGAGAAAATGTATTTTGTGTATGTGCATGTTCAGGAGTGTGAAAGAGGGTCCATGTATGCTACTAAGACAGTTTAGGGGTGACAGGGTCCCAAAGTGAATAGCTTTCTCTTAGTTAAACATGGGGATTGTCCTTGGACCTATAGGGGAAAATCTAGGTCATTCCATTTACTACAGGTCAGAAAAGTCAGAAATGTCCGGCCTCTCCTTAACTCTGTCCTGTTAGGGAGGCCTTCCACTCCCTTCGAAGAAGGTCCTTCCTGGAGAATTAAGATTTCTGACAAGATTTCCCTTTTCTAGAAATTTTGACCCTAGACTCCTGATGTCAGAGTTAGACTGACTAGATCAGCTACCCATCCAGGGGCTCACATTAAAACAAAATAAAACAATAATGGGCTGGAGAGAGATGACTTAGTGGTTAAGGTACTTGCTTACAAAGCCAAAGGACCTCGCATCGATTCCCCAGGACCCACGTAAGCCAGGTGTACAAGGTGGCGCATGTGTCTGGAGTTTGTTTGCAAGGTTGGAAGCCCTGGCATGCCCATTCTCTCTCTCTCTTACTCACTCTGCCTCTTTCTCACACTCAAATAAATAAATAAAAATAAAATATTTTAAAAAACCAACCCGAGTCTCAAGTTAGGCTTCTTACAACCCCTCTTGTCTCCTTGGGCAAGAGCTCTGCCTTGCTTCCTTTCTTCCCTTAAGTGCCCCTTCTTCTATAGCTCTCCCTCCTAAAGCTCTAAGCTACAATAATATCTCTTGGAACCTTACCCTCTGGCCTGTGGATTTCATTTGTCGAATTCTTAAGACAAGAATCTGGAGACAAACCAAAATTATTGGCCTGTTGGTATATTACATTGGTGCATTGGCAAAGAACCCTAACTCCCTTACTGTTGTGCACATGGGGAGGTCAGTGGACACCTTCAAGGGTTGGCCCTCACCTTCCACCTTGTTTGAGGCAGGGTCTCTTGTTGGTCACCGCTGTGCTAGCCTGGCCCACAACCTCTGGGGAATTTTTCTGTCTCCGGCTCCTTTCATCTTGCCATAGATGTACTGGGATTGCAGCTGTCTGAGGCAGCATCCAGCTTCATGTGGGTTCTAGTGATCTGGACTCAGGTATGAAGGCTTGTACAGAAGGTGCTTTACCCACTGAGCTATCCCCTCAGCCCAGAAAATAGGCTTAATTTTTTTTTTTCCAGCTAGGTGGGTTGTAGCTCAGTGCTAGAAAATTTGTTTGGGATGAGTAAAATCCTAGTTTTCATCTCTAGCAACACACACACACACACACACACACACAATTTATTTATTTCTAGTGTGTTTGTTTTGTTAGACATTTGGATTAGAATTTTTCTAATTACAACTGCATGTATGGCTGGGAAATGGTGTGGGAAGAGTAAGAAGTTTGAAGCCAACCTGAATGTACTAAGGAGCCAGAAGAACAGAGTGACTTTTGAGAACTTGCAGGGTACAAATGGTCTAGGAAGGAGTCTGTAGGGAAAATAAGCCTATCTTAAGTAGAAAGAAAAGAAAGCAATTTGGCCTCAGAAATAATGCCATAGGACTCAAAGGTCAAGTTGATTTTGACCACAGCACAGTTTGCCACCTTATTCTCATAATTTATTCACATGAGTGGGTATCACATTCCTAGTGCTATTCTGAGTATCATAATGGATGCATTGTAAGTATTAGAGTATGCTTTCATTCCGTAAAGAAAAACAGACAATGAGCTAGATAATTAAGTTAAATATATAATGTATTAGCTAGTGACACATTCTGGAAACACATAAGTAAATCCAAGATGGGCCTGGTGGCACAGTTATTTGGTAGGCAGTAGATTCTCATCTCCAAGCCTGGGCTACGGACCAAGTTCAAAGCCAGTCTGCTCAACATAGGAAGAGTATGTCTCAAAATAAAAACTAAAAATATTGCTTGGGATAAAGAACAGTTATGGCATGCTTCCCTAGTGAGGCCTTGGGTTCCATCCCCTATACTGAAAGAACAAAAGGGGTTGGGGGAAGTGAGATAGGAAGTGTTTCTCCAAAACAGCCCATCATGGACTTGCAAAACCCCAAGATCTGATTTCATGCAATGCTTCTGAGAAACAATAAGAGCACAAGGCAACACAAAATAGTTCAGAGTAGGTACAAACTTCAGGAAAAGGCCTTATCTTGTTTAAATTCAACAGTGGTGACATGGTGCGCCTTAGATGTCAGCAGCTATGGGTTTGGACTGGACAGATGTAGGCCTCAAAAAGTGAGGAGCTCATGACCTTAGGGCATGCCAAGAATCTGAGGGCAAGCAGAAAACCCCCTGTGCAGCCCCAAGACAAGGGCAAATATAACATATTGAGCTGGTAGTACTGTGTTTAGTTGTAAATGTGAAACACAGTCTGAACTTTACATAGAGTGGTAGTCAGGGGAGACACGAGAATGTATCATGATGGACAGGGCCCTGATGTTCTGGTAAACACTGAACAATGACCTTTCTGAGCATACTTTAAAAAATATATATTGGTTGATATTCATGTTGAACTTGTGAGGAAAACAAAAAATGAAAATTTTCTATGTTGTTTGTGATTTGTTTGCCGGTTGTTTTGAATACTAGGATAGATGATTGTTTGGGGGGGGGTCTGTTGACAATATAACAACAATAGATATGACGAGATTTTTCCTTTCTATGTGGTTGTAAGGGTTAAACCCAGGGTCTGTGCCTATTGGAAAAGTACTCTACCACTGAGCTAAAGCCCCAGCCATAATGATCTGCCTTTAAGTCTAATCTGTATTATTAACATTTCATTTAGGTCTAGAATAAACAATCAACAAAATCACATATCAAACTATAATTGGTAGCAGTGCTCTATATACATGGTAAATGCTCTTACTGTGACTAATTTCAAGCTATGCTAGTGATGTCACTGAATATGTCATGGGCAAGAGATGTGCAAGAGTCTCCCTTCCAATTGTACAGCATTTGTGCTAGTAAGACAATATAAAAAGCATAGATAATAAGAAAATGTAAAATATTTAGGAAATGATGAGTTTTGGATATTAGCTTTGCTTTAAAAATGATTTAAAGCAGGGCATGGTGATGTATGCCTGTAATCCCAATACTTGGGAGACAGAGGCATGAGGAACAGGATTCAAGACCATGTTCAGTTATATAGAGAGTCTGAGGCCAGTCTGGGCTACACATGAGACCCTGTCTCAAAAAAAAAGAATAACCTTTTTGAAAAAGCTGGGCATGGTGGCACACGCCTTTAATCCCAGCACTCGGTAGGCGGAGGTAGGAGGATCACTGTGAGTTCAAGGCCACCCTGAGACTACAGAGTGAATTCCAGGTCAGCCTGAGCTAGAGTGAGACCCTACCTCAAAAAAAAAAAAAAAAATGTAAAAACGAAAAACTTTATTACTCTAAGTTTACAAAAGATTTGAAATTATGGTTATTTTAAGGCTGGAGAGATGGCTTAGTGATTAATTTGCTTGCCTACAAAGTCAAAGGACCCAGGTTCGATTCTCCAGGACCCGCGTAAACCAGATGCACAAGGTGGCTCATGCATCTGGAGTTCATTTGTAGTGACTGGAGGCCCTGGCACACCCATTCTCACTCACTCTCTCTCTTTCTCTCTCTCTATTTCTCTCTGTATCTTCTATATGCCCTTCTCTCTCAAATAAATAAATAAAAATAAAAATAAAATTGAATGAAATTATGGTTATTTTAAACAAACAACTGGTAAACTTTCTGAAAATTTAATAACTGGCCACACATACCAGGTTGCACGTGCTGCTTGTGAATGACGAAGCTGTATAAAGTTGATTGGACCAGGCATGGTGGTATATACCAGTAGTTCTAGCACTTGGGAGGCAAAGGCCAGTGTGGATCACAGCAAGTTTGAGGCCAGCCTGACCTACATAGTTCCAGATCAATGAGGGCTATATACTAAGACCTGTTCAGAAAACAAATAAATGAATAAAAATAAGTAAGAGACAGCACAAAGGTTAGGTGTGTTTCCTATGCAAGCATAAGGGCCTGAGGGGCCCTGAAACTGCCTGAGTTCAAATATCCAGATAGCATGTAAAACAGCTGGGGCTGGCCATATGCATCGTAACCCTGCTCCCATAGAGGAGCAGAGACCCCAGAATCTTCTGAGCCCTCCAAGCTCTGAAAGCAGTACAAAATCTCTGGTTCAAAACAAGATCAGACTGAAGAGCTATGGGGCAGACATCCAATGTTCCACTCTGGCCACCTCAGGCTAGTGACTCCAGCTGTCACTAGTATATGGGGCACGTATATGGGCCACCACAGGGGCGCATACACATGCACACAGTGTGTATACCTCATGCTATACAATAGGTCATAGTATACAAGCAAAAGTAAAAAAATAAGTGTGGATTGTTATTCATGTGGTAATGTTTACTCTCTAGTTTTAGTTGCCTTGAAAAGTGAAGGATTTAGAAAATATCTCAGAAGTCTGGGGAGACAGCTCAGCAGTTAACAGCCCTTAGCACACCAGCAAAAGGCCTGGGAAGGTCCGATCTCAATCCCAGCACCCACATGAAGAGACAGGCAATGGCACACAGGCCTATAATCCTAGTCCTGCAGCTGGAGGGAGGTGGAGACAGGAGAATCATAAAGTCTAGGGCCTGCGGTCACCCAGGTTTTTTGAAAACACCAGCTCCAGGTTCAATGAGAGACTCCCTCTCAAGGAAGCACCGTGGAAGAGGACAGAAGAAGATATTTGACAGTCTCCTCTGGCCTCCACATGCTTGTGCACAGGCTGTGTGGGCATCCACACACACATGCATTATACATACCCACAACACACGACAATATCATATGTGCACACCCCCCAAAAAAGTTTCACTTCTATAGTTTTACTCTATTTTCTTTGGTTAGATGAGTGATTTTCTCTGAATATCTAAGTCATATTATCAAATCTCACTGAGGATGACAAAAATAAACAGACAATCTCAGCTGTTACTTCTGGATTCCTGCTAGCTTCCTTCTCCAAAAGTGACTTTTTTTTTCACTGATGTCTTCCCAAATTCTAGCAACCCCTTAACTGTACTCAGATGTGTCCTCACCAGTCATTGCTGTGTGAATCAGACAAATTAAGCTAAATGAACTGCTAGTCTGAGCAATTTCAAATGCGTCACTATCTGGGCACTTCAATAAAAGTGACACATTGTCTTCCTACCATTTCTGTGTGTCCTCCCGTGGTTTTGCCCATCTGAAATATCTTCCTCCCTTCTACTACCTCAAGCCTGTCTACTTTCCAGACTTCACCTTTCCCACAAAACCACCCAGGATCATTCCAATCTTCATTAAGCAATTTTGAACATCCTTTCCCTGGACCTTTTGTGAGTTTCATGTGCACCTCACAGCAGAACACTGAATTATAATCTTTCTCATACTATTTTATTGTTTCTTATAACTAATCAGAAAATTCTCTGAGAGGAAGTATAAGAAGATTTTTGTAAATTACAATGCATAAACTGTACTGGGAATTATATGTACCCTGGTGTCTTAGTTGATTTGGGCTTAAACAACATCATTTAAAGTTGAGTTTAATTAAAACTAGGTGACAGAGGTACTAACAGCTTGACTTGGGGTGAGGTAGACTGGATCTATTTCCTTGCTCTGTTATGTGTGAGCTGTGTGTCTGTGGTAGTAGGAATGTATGTCCCCCAGCAGACTCAAGTTCTTTGTGAAAGCTTGTCTCCAGCCCGCTGGCTGGAAGAGGTGTCTGTCACTGGGGGAAGATCCTCGTAAGGTGTCTCTGGGACCAGATCTGCTTCACAGCCCAAACATGTGCAGAGACATCTGAGCTCTGTCTGTGTCCCTGCTGTTTGTGGCTGCTTTTGTGTTTGCTGGGTGGTGATGGTTTCTCTCTCTCTGCTTGGATTTATGAATGGGAGAAGCTTCTTCCAGCACTGATGGAACCTCCCCCCTGGATCTCGTAAGTTTTTATAAATCCCTTCTTCCCATAAACTGTATCTGTTTGGAGATTCATCCCAGCAACATGGAGCTGACTACAACAGTCTTTGGGAAACTCATTGAGCACTTGTAACCCCTTTCTTCTATTAAAAGGGATGGTAATGCTACCCACACTGTACAATTACATAATAAATGATTATATAGATTCTTTGCCAGAATTAATAAGAATAGAATGTATATCATTCCTCCTAAGTGCTGGGATGATGGGCATATAATAATACAGCTCTGCTTTGTTTTTGAAGTAGGATCTTGCCACATGGATCTGGTGGGACCAGAATGCTCTGCATATCCCAGGCTGGCCTTGAACTTTGCATCTTCATGCCTCAGTAGCTGGGTCCCCACCCTAGACTCATTTTATTATTGTTTATTATTGTTTCAGCTATCATACAAAATTATGGGTTTTCCATTGCTTTGTTATTCTTGAACCTAAAGTCTATTGTGCAGTTGCAAGTGCTAGTACGTGTTAAGAAATGACTATTTTGCATGAGTTAAGAAATGATATACATATGTTAACAAGTTACTATGCACTGAAAGCACCTTGCTAAGTGTGTCAGCTTACTTTATCCGTATAATAGCAGCAAGGTACTTTGTCTTATCCTGATTCCACATGAAAAAAAAAAAAAAAAAGATATCTTTTGAGATTTTCAGGAAAGTGACTACATAAACGCAGATGCAATAAGATGGAGGATAGACTTAAGAAACTATCTCTCATAGCAAGAGACTTTATCATGGTAACTAAATTTTATTTTGGCCCTTCCAGACTCTAAATCCATTGAAGAATAACTATTAAGGGTACTAGCAATACTAATTAAATAAGCCTGACATAAGCAAGGCATAATTTCTAAAGTAGTAGCTATAGATAGAAAACAATAAAGCTCAAATGCAATTTAGAATTGATCACAACTTCCAAGGATAATTGTAAATAGTCATTTCCTGATTTATTCCGACATTTATCGAACACGTTGTGTATGATGAAAACTTAACTATACTGGTTACTTCTCACTCGTCTTTTGAGAGAAATTTAAATTATCGCATAATTTTTGATTAAACTGATTACAAAATTTTGAACCACAATAGAACCCAATCTAGGGCCAGTGTCATTTCCTAAATGAACACTTTATGTGCAAACAAACAGCTGCTGGAATCCAACAGAATTTAAAACAAGCTGTTTGTAAATTTTCCTGACAGCTGTTTTTGGTGATTTTTGTCAACAGAATTTTCCTGCTTTGCATCCCAGCATGCTTTTATGATAGTGTCCCCTCAAAGAATGACTTGCTTGCTTTAATCACGTTTACAGAGATTTATGCCTTGACGCTTATTCAGTGGCGGAGCTTCTCAACACAAAATGTCAGTGAGCCTGTTATAAATTGCTTCTGGCGTTCCTACTCTATCTTTTATTTGGCTGGGAGTATTTCCACCTGAAAGTGATAAATTCCTGCTATAACGGCTTTATGTGCTTCAGTAATTACACTGTACTGAAAAAAGAGGGGGTTTCTACTGAGGTAGCTCCTTAAAAATAGCAAACAATAAAAGGCAGTGGACCGGGTTGAACTCTCAAATCTACTGAACATAAAACAATGACCAGTGAGCTATCTGTGTCAGACTCAACATGATGGTTGACTGGGAAACACAGAAAATACCAACTAACCTTTAAAAAGCAACACCTACAGGGACGGGTTGATGTAGCTATGTCCTTAGACTAGTTGTCCTTGATCCTATGACAGAAATTTGACAGGTGACCACAAAGATGGGTTACCATTCTTCCAGAAACTATTTTAAAACATCGAAGAGATGATTCTAGAGCATTGGGAGATTTTTTACTGAGTGCCAAGGTCTGTGTGACATTGAGATTGAATCTATATATGCAAGTCAAAGGGACTGCGGAATGTCAAAACAGTTCAGTAATGTAAACAGTCCATTGCAGCCAATAGCTTGATCAATATATATGGGCACCACTGAAGTGATCAAGAGGAAATCCACATTAATCATTGTGATATTCATGGGTAGTGGATATTGATTAATTTTCATCCCGCTTACATGTTTGCTTCATAAAATCCATCCAGTGCACAGAGGAAAAATAATTCCAATTGCTGAGGCTTTTTTTTTTTCTCCTAAAGGAGCAACAAAATGATCTCCAAGTTAATGCAACAAAATTTACAGATTTCTTTTTTATTATTAGGTTCCAATGTCATGCCAAGGATAGTGCCAGGGATCTAGTAGGTGCTTTATTTAAGATGGTACTAACTAAAAGAGGCTATGATCATTAGACAGGATTTAGCTTCCTTCCAGGGTTATTGCATTATTTTGCAAAGGAATTGTTACAGCAAGTATCTCTGTCCTGGTAGAATGTGTTGGCCCATGCATGTAATATATATTCTTTCATAAGAGAATTTTAAAGCACATGTAAGTAATTTAGTCCACTGAACACTGAAAACCAGTTCTAAAAATGGGACAACATACTGAGTACTTACTATAAATTGAGCTTTAATTATATTTGTTAAATTCAGTAACGTCCATTGTGAATGAAACTTTATTAATTATGCTATATTACTGGTTTAGGATGGTTTCATAATGTATAATTCCTTTCTCTTTTCTTCCCTCTCTCCATTTCTCTCTCCCCTTTCTTTCCCTGCATATTAATCCTATGGGAGGCTTCATGTGTGTTGTAAAGGGCATACTCTACCACTAAGCTATACTCCCAGATCTCACACTGGTATCGATTAATCTTATATTTGCAAAAGATGAAAAGTATCCTAAATAGGTTAAAATAGTGGGTCCACAGACATAATCCTAGAAATTGGCAGGGCTTGGCTTAAAACCTAGTTTTGCTTGACTCTGCATTTAATCATTATGCCATTGCATTCCAGAAAGAAAAAAAAAAAAAAACAGCGAAAACATCAACTGTTACTTAGGTTCACAGCATTTTCACATGGGAAGGCTAGCTCAGTCAGATGCCCAGAACAGACCTCAGAGTTCTGGACATGAAGCGGTTTGTTCCATTCCATCCGTAAACACATTTGTTGTTTCTAACTAACTGCTTTTAAACTGCATTTTATACCCTCTAGATTTTGTAAAGATCCTTGTAAATAAAATTTCAATCTGACAAAGAGGATGATCTCAAAGTGTAAAAGTGGTTGATCTTATTGATAAGACCATGATGGAAAGCCAGAGGGTTGGGTTTGTAAAATATCTTCATACTCCATTGGAGGAAAGTCTAGGTATTATGGACATCTCATTTTTCTAGTTATATATGTTTATCCAAGTGACTATGAGACAGATTTACTACCTTTCACAACAGTAAGAAAAACAGTAGTGCTGAGGCAGTTCACAACAAAGCATTACATTGAGCCTGAAGATTAGGAAGGAGATCTGAGCTGAGATGCCTTTGCACGCAGCGACACCGCAGAGGGTCGCTGCGCAGTGGGGAAGGAGGACAGAGCACCCAGAAAGGATGTGTAAGTAGACTAAAGAAAGCAGTTTGTATGCTTCAGAATCCTCCCAGGACCACAGAGTTAATCTGGGAAAGGAAGAATAACTGTGAGTCTAAGGTACTTGGGAAGAAAGCTAAGTTGGAGCATACATACACGCAGAGTGAACACAAACTTTCATGCACCCCGGAGGTTCTTGAATGGAAAAGGGGAAATAAGGTCACTCAGGCCTTGCTAATGTTATAACATAAAGGCATAGAGGCTGGAAGATGGCTCAGTGGTCAACAGGTATTTCTTGCAAAGCCTGCCAGCAAGGAATGGTGCAAATGTCTGGTGTTCCTTTGCAGTGGCAAGAGGCCCTAGCACGCGCGTACACACACAACGTGTGTGTGTGTGTGTGTGTGTGTGTGTGTGTACAAATACATTAAAAAAGTAAAACTTTACTAATACCATATTGATGGATTGGATTTCTGTACAGAACTTCTTTTTTATGTAAAAATAAATGTATTTATTTACTCATAATGTTAACTCTACAATGATTTTTTTTCTTTTTTCTTTATTAGTCAGTTCTGTATTCAGCAAATACAGTCAGTTTGGTACCATTATTAGGCTCATCCGTGACCTACCCCCTCCCCTTGGCCCCTCCTTGTTGAGGTATACAGGTCATGCATTGTGGAGTTAGCCCACAGTTATGGGTAAGCTAAATGTCTCTGCATATCATGACCCAACATGTGACTCTGACATTCTTTCCACCCTCTCTTCCGCAAAATTTCCCTGAGCCATGTTGGGTTCATTTTTGGTCTGCTCCAGTGATGAGGTGTTGGGGGCCTCTGAGGCTCTGGCTCTCTGATTTGGTAGGAGTTGATTTTTCTCTGTGCTAATCTCCTTCCCCCTTCTGCTGGTATCCGGTTCATCAGGAAAACAGCCCCCTTGCTTGTTTCTCCAATTTTCTTAGTTTCAGCTGGGGCCCTTTTGAGGTATGATGGGGTGGCTCTCTCCTTAGGATCTATATCTATCTGAAAAAGAGAAGCAGATTCTCCAACGGAGAGTAAGTTAGCACCAGGACAAATGAGATAACCCTTACTTTTTTTTTTTTTTAAATAGAGAATTTAATACGTGTAGGCCCTCTTGTAGCCCACAATTGATGGTAGCTTGATATTGGAGAGTGGGCTTATGTTTGGATCTGGTTCTGACTTGTTTCCCAGCTCCAGCAAACTGGAGTTCGTTTGCAGAACTTCTTCTTTTTTGATATTTTTATTTGTTTATTTGAGAGAGAAAGAGAGAGGCAGAGGAGAGAGAGAGAGAGAGAGAGAGAGAGAGAGCGCGCGCGAGATAGAGAGAGGGAATGGGCATGCCAGGGCCTCTAGCCACTGCAAAAGAACTCCAGATGCATGTAGCACCTAGTGTAACTGGTTTATATGGGTCCTGGGGAATTGAATCTGGGTCCTTTAGCTTTGTAGGACATCTAACTGCTAAGCCACCTCTCCAGCCCCAGAACTACTTCTTTTTGAGAGAATTTCAGTACCTTTTCTTTTGGGGCATGTTTCTTTTGTTGTTGAGCAAACCCAGGCTTTGTGTCATGCTCTACTACCATGTAAGAATTCCAGCATTTTCACACATGGTGAGTGCTCCTCATCCTACAAGGGCTGCCTATCTTACTCACACATACATGGAAGTGGGAGACGGAATTGTCTTTTGCAGTTCTGAATCTGGGGCTGAGGAGAGGGTTGGTTTCAAAACGCAACCCATCTCCAGAAAAGTCAAACACTAGCAACTTGAGTACAGAAGGAATGGGGTTGGAAGTTGCAGATAGGAGGGTAACCTTGCTTATTATTTTTTTAAACATTTTATTTATTTATTAGAGACAGAGGGAGGGAGAGAGAGAGAGATCGAGAGAATGAGCATCTCAGGGCCTCTAGCCACTGCAAATGAACTCCAGACACATGTGCCACCATGCGTATCTGGCTTACGTGGGACCTGAAGAATCAAACCTGTGTCCATAGGCTTTGCTGGCATGCATCTTTATAGCTAAGCTATCTTTCCAGCCCAACCTTGCTTATTTTAAATTTACTATCCCCACCATTAAACAAATGCCAGGACTGTAGTTACGAGCCCTGGGGAGAGGTATTTGGGCAATATCAGTGGGAAGGAAAACAGGAAACTCAAAGAGAACTCATTGCACCTGCCTCATAATTGATTTAACAGCATCACACAAATAGGCCAATTACAATTGTCAGGTGCCCAAAGTAGTTTACAAAATGTGAAATTTTCATTTACTCTATGCACAGTTAAATTGGGCTCTAATTAAAGAAGCATCTGATAAAAATATTCCATGTTAACAACACTGATTATATATGCAATCACCCTTATACCTTCCATTTATTGAATACTTACAATGCTGGGGATTTACACCCAAGCTCATTTGATAATTAAAAAAAGAACCTCTCTATGATATGCTATTCCCATTTTGCAGGTAAACTAATTTTCAGAAGGCTTAACATTTGACTTGAACTGAATATGGTGGTACACATTTGTGATACCAGTACTCAGGAGGCTGAGGCTGGAGGAACCAGAGTTCAAAGCCAACCTGGGCTATATGACATAAAAGTGTCTCAAGAACAACAAACATATTTGACTTGATCACATATTTGTATGAGAGTAGAAGTGGATGGTCTGATTCCAGACAGTCTCAGGTTATGTCAGGAATGCTGCAGAGGACCTGCAGGGTTTTATAGTTTTCTAAAGCTTGACTTTCTTGAGACTCAGACAATTGTAGGCAATAGCTTAACAAGGTTAAGGTCTAACTTCTTGTATACCTCTCAGTTTTAAAAAACGTCCTTGGTTAGTTTATACACATTAATGTTTCATTAAAATACCTAGAAGACCTAATTTAGGGGCTCCTGGTAAGGCTCAGTGGTAGAGCACTTGCCTAACATGCACAAGGCCTTGGATCTGATTTTAAGCACTATACAAAAAGAAAAATATTCCCATTTAGTTGTGCTCATCTGCATGTACCAATCTTGGTTACATCAATTAACTCTTTGAGCCTTCATGATGTACTGAAAAAAAAAAATTAAAGCACTAAAAAAAAAAAAGATCTGGTCCCAGATTCTTCCTGTCAAGTGTGCCTCAATCTTAGGTAAATAAATTAAGATCTCTGAGCTATGCCTCAAATGTTTCCTCTTATCAAGGGTGCTGCTATAACAAAATAACAGAGTTTTGGTGACTAACACAATTGAAATATATCTCTTATAGTTCAGGAGGCTGGACCCCAGGACCAGGGTGTTAGTATGTGTTGTAGTTGTGTTCTTGCGACCAAACACCAGACCAGAAGTAGCTTATTGAAGGAAAGGATTTCAGGTTTACTGTTTAAAGGTGAAACTTTATAGTAGAAGCTGCCTCACTTCATTACACCCACAGCATAGAGAGCAAGCTAGCTTTGAACATCCAGTGGGCTGACTAATCACCTTCAAGCTCCGACCCCAGCCATACACCTCCTTCAACAAAGCTCCTCTTACCTAAGACTCCACCAGTTCAGGACTATGTAGGAAGCTTAATCACAAACAATTGAAGGGATGGGGGACATTTACATTCAAATCCTCTCAGCATGGCTGGGTTGGGGGTGAAGACCTTTATCATGTTGTGTCCTCACGTGGTGGAAACTGAGCAAATTCTCTATCTAAAGGCTCTAACCCCCCATAATGGAGACCCTCACCTTCATAACCTTATCTAAACCTAATTACTTCCTATAGGCACCACCTCCATTGGTAGTGTTGACACAAAAGACACAGCTCTCACCTCAAAGGGGATAAGACATAATTTATTCTGAAGCCAAATATGAGTGACCATAGCCTGGGAATACAGATTTAGGTTACCCCAAATTCTGTGTTCCAATGTGTTAACAATTTCATGAAGGTTTTATAGTCACAGAACATAGAAAGAAAGTCATAAATCAAGGTGCTTTTCAAATACATTGGCTAACCATCAGGTGGGTGGGTTATCGCAACACAGGGAAATCTCCACCATAGGCCTGCTGCTGACATTCTCAGCCCTCTGGTTGGTGCAAGCTGGGGGCCAGTCAGTACATTGCAAAAAGGTTGCACCTGATGATAGTCACGTGGACGTTAGGCCAGACACAGAGGTGGGTGATAATGGCTATGGAGGGGCTAAAGGCAGCCCAAGTTAATCAGGCTTTGATTGCAACATTCCATCTCTCTGTGATCACAAGAGTTTTATCAGTCCTTGCTTGAAGCAGGTACAACAGATACAGCGTTTTTCTGGGCATTTTAGTTCACAGTGGTTAGGGCTTCCACTTAAGGTAGACACAACTAGTTCCATGTCATAGCTGTACTGTGAACCTTAAAGCAGGTAATTCAGGGAAGGACTTACAAGGACTGGTTTATACATTGCAATGATGCAAATCCTAAGCAGTCACACACTCCCTGCGCATGCTGGCACTAAATCAGGAGCAGGCCAGATGCAGCCAATTGCTAGTCTATTGGATCTGAGACTAGCTGGAAACGTTTGTGTGTACAAACTGTGATGCTATAAAGCACCTGAGAGAGTCTAAGTGGAGGACCAGAAACAACTTTCAAGAACTAACGCTTGAGGCTGAGACCTGATTAATTTGGGGAAGAGGACAATCTCAGGTTCCAAAGTGAATCCTTATGTAAAAACCCCGAGGCAGCAAGATAGGGACTTCCTACGACCTGACAGCAGGTGAGGGAGACAGAGACTTGGCTAGCTCAGAGAGAAAGGGAAAATGCAAAGAACGAAGAAATGGGTTATTTTTACTGGGCTCAAATATCTCACAGCTGGGAGAAGAAAAATAAATTTCTTACGAAGACAGTAGTAACCCCGCGACGTGAGAAACTTTCCAAGTTCAACAGTGGTGACCATGGCCCTACAAGATGCCGCGCTGAACGTTTCTCTATGGCAACGTGGGTCGCTGGAGTTAAGAGTTCTGGGAAAAGAGACGCTACTTCCTCGGCGGGATTCCGGAGCCCGGGCCTAGCTGAGCACCCCGCCCTCAACCCGCGCTCTGGGGCTTTGAGTCTTGAGGCCGCCCCGCCCCCAGGCTCAAGCCCCGCCCCCAAGGCCGCTCTCGAGGCCCCGCCCCCAGGCTCAAGCCCGCTCCTTCCCCAGGGCGCTCTCAAGGCCAAGGCCCCAGGTTCAAGCTCCGCCCCTCCCAAGGGCTCTCTCGAGGCCCCACCCCCAGACCCAAGCCCCGCCCCAGGGCGCTCTTTTTAGGCCCCGCCCCCACTTTCAAGCCCCGCCCCTCCCGAGGGCGCTCTCCCGAGGCCCCGCCCCCAGGCGGCGCTCTGGGGCTTTCCGCGCTTTCCTGAAGCCCCGCGCCCAGCGCTTGGCGGGATCGGAGCATCGGCGCGGTCCCGTCGCTGTCTAGTGTCCACCGGCGTCCCAGACCGCCCGGCCCGGCCAGGCCCGGCCCAGCCCGGTGATGCCGGGGAGCCGGCCGCCGAGGGTCCGCTCCGGGAACGAGCCTCCTCTCGCGCCCGCCATGGAGCCAGGCGGACGGCGGGCCCTGGGCCCACAGCCGAGTGGCGCTCGCCCGCCTGGAGAAGCTGCTGCGCTGCTCGCGCTGGTAACGACCGGGGTCTCCGGAGGGATCGCGAGCCTTGGGCCCGACGCCGGGTCGCCACACTCGGGGCGCGGGAGGGTCCGCCACGGCGTGCACTTGGTTCAGCTGTCCCCGGCCGCCATCGCATTGATTTTCCCCAGTGCTTTCCAGGCTTTTGCTGCAAACAGCTAAACGGCAGTTCTCGAATTTTCGCGGGAGAACCGCTTGGGGGTGTGGCCAAAGGCGCGGGCTCTGGCTCTGCCCCAGGAGAAGTGACTAGGGCTGGGCGGGGCGGAGCTTTGGTTTCCAGTCACTGATGGTGCTGACTCGCATCCTTCGCTGAGGTGGACTTTTAAGACATTTTACTTTGTTATAATTTGCAAGGTGAGAGAGAGAGAGAGAGGGAGAGAATATGAATGAGAATGAACGAATGGTTGCGTTAAAGCCTCCAGCCGCTGCAAAAGAACTCCAGATGCATGAAACACTTTTTGCATGTGGCTGTACATGAATACTGGGGACTCAAACCTGGGTCAGTTAGGCTTTGCAGGCAAGCGCCTTAACCGCTGATCCATCTCTCTAGCCCTAAATCATTTTCTTAGTAGCATACATACATTTAGGGTGGCGTAATGACCTTGCTAAGGGTAGCTTTTAAAAATATTTTATATACTTGCAAGTAAAGAGTGAGAGAAGAGAGACAAACAGAATTGGCGTGCCAGGGCCTCTTGCTACTGCAAACAAACCCACATGCATACAGCATCTGGCGTTAAGTGGGTACTGGTGAATCCAACCGAGCTGTCAGACTTTGCACGCAAGTGCCTTTAACCACTGCGCCACATCTCCAGTCCTCACGGTACTTTGATGACGACCTTTGATAGCCATCCATGTTTGTCAGTTCATTGGTTTGCTAGATGATTTTGGCCTGCGGTTGTTGCAGTCTACACTGGTTTCTCCTCCAGCCCCTCTTCTTGCATCCCAAGATAATATTTTCATGAGTGGTATTTCCTGCTTCTTTAATTGTAGCTCTGCAGTATGCAACCTAAGTTTTGTAAAAGTCAAGAAGGGTTTTTCTTATTGCTCTACTGAGTATTGAACCTTTGACCTCCGTGTATTAGGCCAGTACTCCACCTCTGTCCTTTATCTCTAACACTTTTGAATGCATAACCTGTTTTGGTTTTGGGTTTTTTTTTTTTTTTTTGCAAGATCATTTTAGCTGGTTTTGCTTTTTCATGTAGCTGTCAGAACTGTACTTCCTCATTGGACTGATTTTTTTTTTTATTTTTTAACTTTTCTTGGTTTGTTTCCAACTTGCAGAACTCAGTTGTTGCTATGTTATTTACACAGCAGCTTAAAAAAATCAAAGGGACTCAGCTGTCTCCATGTTTTGTACACACATACATGCATATATTTGTGTGTATGTATGTGTATAAGGATGTATGCGTGCCACAGCGCGCACGTGGAAGGCAGAGGACCTTCTTTTACTTGAAGTCTTTTGCTACTGAAAACTGGGAACTTTTGGATTCTCTTGGCTCTGCCTCCCAATGGCATAGGTGCATTGGGGCTCACAGATGCCTATGCCACTTTGCCTCTGGCTTTACTTGAACGCTGGGGAATTGAACCCAGGCTGTCAGGCTTTACAAGCAAGCACTTTTAACTGTTGGCCCTCCCTCCCTCGGCCATCTATATATACGTTATTGTTACCAAAATCTTTACATCAGACAAGATGGCATCATTGTGTTCTTTGGTGAGCGGCAGTTTTGCTGGAATGAAGAAGATGATTTGAGTTGTATGTTGTCCTAGAGCATGTGGGTCCTCTTTCTGGGAAGCGCACATTTAAGACTTGCTCTTGTAATAGCAGAAGCAGTGATAGCTCACATGTTGATAGTTGAACAAAAATTAGACACTTGGATGGAAACAACGTTTCACTTTGGATGAGTGAGACTGCCTAGTTGGGGTTCCATCCTCTCTCTGTGTCTCTCAGTGGTAATGGTTAGCCCATCCTGTGAGGATTTATTAATCATAATATTTTATGGAGTGCCTATGACAGGACAAATACTGTTCTGGTTATTGGGAACTCAATGAGCAAAGCAAAGAAAAATCCCAGTGTTGTCCCAGCCCAGGAGTCCCAGGTCTTATATTCTCTAGGAAAGAAGAAACTCAGTAAGATTTTATGTAAATTGTTGAGTGTGGTGGTAGTTACTTAATAAATGATTACTGAAACATGTTCTAAAATATGAAAAAAAAATTGGTCTTCACTTGTAGAACAATTTGGAAGAGACTAAGTAGGTAAAAACTATATAAATAATTTATAGATCATCCCCAAGTCAAAATAAAACCAGTTTTTTTTTTCTACTTGCAAAATATTTCTCCACCTTGTAACTGAAGTAAACAGACAATAGGAGCTAAGAGACTGAAGGTAGAAATCAGTAATTTGGCCCAGAACTTTATTTCATCTAGTTATCCAGAGAATATTGAATTCAGTGGTTTTTTTTCCTCTTACTTTAAATATTTTAGTTAATATATAAACCTCTGGTGGCTGAACTAAATTTAACTTTCTTGAGGATATTTCCCCATTGGTCTTTGAAGTTTTTTACTCTCTAAAGTGTCAGTAAGTTAAGTTAGTTTTAAACATAGCATGCTGCAAATAATCACTATTCTTTTTTTTTTTTTTCTCCATGTCTGTAAAAAAATGTAAAAAAGAAATGGGCTGGAGAGATGGCTCAGCAGTTAAAGGCACTTGCTTGCAAGGCCTAATAGCCCTTGTACGATTCCCTAGTACCCACGTAAAGCCAGATGCACTAAGTGGCACATGAATCTGAAGTTTGTTTTTAGTGGCAAGAGGCCCTGAAGCCCCCATTCTCTCTTTCTCTGCTTACAAATATGTAAAAAATTTTAAAAGAATGTAAAACATTCTTTTCCCAAAGGCTGTAGGAAAGCAGGCTGTTGCATTGATTTGGCCCATAGGAAACAGTGCCAAATTTACTTTTGTGGTTTTTTTTTTTCCTTTGAGACAGGGTTTTGATGTATGTAGCTCAGGTTGGCCCCAAATTCACCATCCTTCTGCCTCCTGAGTGCTGCGATTACAGGTGTGTGTCACCACCCCCAGCTTCCAACTCAGTTTTAATAGAAATGCTTTGAAATCTTCTTGATGTAGAATATTATGCTACATGGGAAATGATTGCTATCATTTTGCCTTCCTCTTTTGGTACTAGTTCAAGTTTGGCATGCCTGGAGGGAATAAAGCAGGGCCAGTTGCACCTTGTCTGGGGGCAAAGCCCATTTCCTCCTTAGCTGTCTCTACCCTCCAAGCTGTCTGGCTGACATTACTGCTGGAAGGGAGCAGCTCACCATGGCTCGCTGCTTGCCTTGGCTCCCCACCATTCAGTGTCACATTATTTGAAATTGTGTCAGTGTGTCCTTTGCAGAGTTTCTGAGTTCTCCCCAGTAGGCTAGTGATTACCCCGGTTACCCTCACATTCAGCTCGCAGCTGTCATCTATCTGCTGTTCCCAGCTGTCACCTGTCTTATGTAGCACATTGGATCTGTTTTGCAGCAAGCATTACTTGCTGGCATGGTTGGATTGGCCCCTTTACAGGACATCCTTTCTTGACCTTTAACATGACAGTGGCTTCAAGGTGAAGCTGGCAAAAGTGTTCAAGAGGCCAGAGGTGACATTTGTGTTAGGGCCAAACCTTACTCCCTGATAGAGGCTATTTAAAGGTTTGGAAAAGTGGGGCAGAGGACTGTCCTTATTTGAGAGGCTGGCAGAAAGCAGAGGACTAATGTATTCAGAAAGGAAGCAGGAAACGAACATGGGCACTGTCCTGCCCAGGTGTCCTGTTTGTGAATGCAGATGAGTGGGTTATTCTGGGCATATTTGGGGGCAGAGAGGGCTTAGCACCTACGTCAATTGTTTTTGTTCTTTTGAAAATCACTTTTAGTAGAACATTAAAAAGTAATCTTAACCTAGGATAGGTGGTTTCTTTTTCCGAATTGTCTCTTGTCATTTAAAAGGCAGTCAAAAATAATTTTGCCTTCTTTTTATCCTCTTCCTTTAAAAGGTGTTTACATATTTTTATTTGAGGGGTGGGGAGAGGGAGGAACACAAGCGAGCGGAAGAGAATGGGCACACCAGGGCCTTCAGCCACTGCAAACGAACTTTAGATGCATGTACCACTTTGTGCATCTGGCTTACATGGGTCCTGGGGAATCAAATCTGGTCCTTTGGCTTTGCAGGCAAGTGCCTCAACTGCTAAGCCATCTCTCTAGCCCTTGTCCTCTTTAAGAGGGTCTTGGTATGCCTTGAACTCAGATTCTCCCTGCCTCAGCCTTGGGAGTGCTGGCATCACAGGTGTGTGCCACCACAATGGCTCTCTCCTTATCTCTTGGCAGTGTCATGCAACGCAGTGGTTAAAAGCATAGACTCCAGAGTCACACTCCCTGGCTTTAAATCATGGGTTTTGGGGCACATTATTTTATCTTTGTATAGTTTGTTTTCTTTAGCTGAAAAATGAGCTAATGGTTTCTATCTTACCAGCTTGTTATGTGCATTGCGTTTGCTTAGGACTTGCAGGATTGTTGGAGCCCCATCTGTTACATTCTGAGTGCAGTATGAGTTTTTCTAAAGGAGAAGGTAGGTTTCCTGGCCCTGACATTCAGCTTCTTCCTCTCTTGAGCAGTGTTGACTGTCAGAGCCGTTCTTAAAAGCCAGTGATCCTTCAAGTGGGCCAATGGCTCCCTTGCGGCTTGCTGTGGCAGCTTGCTATGGTGCTGGTTATTCATTAGAACAAGAAATCACTGAGGTGTTCCATTAGTGGTGGTGCATTTTCTACCTTTAAGACACATACACTGAATTTGAAGGTGCAAACTGTACATCCAGTTCAGGGTAGATTCTGATGAAGACGGAGATGTGAAGAGTACTTGCTTGGGTGGGGACTGGTGGAGGAAAATTAATATGGGCTGTGCTACTGGACCTCTGAGGTATGGATAGATTTTTGTGAATGGAACTAGATCTTTATGAATGGGACCATTGCTTAACAATGGGGACATTATTATATGTAAAATGTTAATAGAATCTCACTCTAGTCTCCATTGAATGAATTCGGACAAGACATACAGCCATGGTATAGAAGACAGGCAGAGTTTATTACACCACGCATCCCAAGGTTGAGAATAGAGTGGCAGCCCTTCAGAGGAAAACACTTGGGAGGGAGAGAGTGGACAATGGGGTGAGTCTAGACAGTAGACAAAGGCCTTTGTGTAGGGCACACTCTCTCCAGGTATGAGAAGGCCAAAGGACCATTGTGCTAAGTTGATGACCTTAAACTTCCCGAGTGCTGGGATTATAGGCAGTGTCACCATGCCCCATTTATGTAGCACTGGAGCTCCAGCCCAGTGCTTTGTGTGTGCTAGGCAAGCCTTAGCCACTGAGCCACATCCTCTGCCGCTTAGGACTATTTCTTTACATCCTTAGAACAGGGGATTTCAGGATGGGATGGGTGTTTTTTTTTGTCTAGGTGGTTGTCAGGGCTATTTGGATTAATTCTTTAGGGAAGGGACAGTACTGCATTTTTGTTCTTTACTAGAAAGCCTCCTGTAAGCATTTAAGAGTTCTTTTTAAATGTGTACGGCATTTTAACTATGTCTTACTCTCTGAGAACTCTTGAGGCTTGCCTTGATATCTTTGGTGTTTGAGGTTTCATTGTTTGTAGTATCTACTGTACCTGGTAGATAAATTCCTGGCAGAGTGAATAGTTGAGTTAAAGTTGGATTCATTTGAGGTTTTGGTTTTTAACTCTGTAGACATTACCCTATTGCTCCTGGGGGGTGGGCACCTGACTGATGGGAGGAGAGGGTTTGTTTCAACCACCAGTCTCAAGGGGGGGGTCTTGTCATGGCAGGGAGAGCATGGCACAGCAGAGGCTGGGCATCACGTCTTGTGGATGCCCAGCCTGGGATGTAGAAGCAAAAGTCAGCTGAGCTGCTGAGCGCTCAGTGGGTTAGACTAATAAACCTCAGGTCAGTCCCCAGTGACACCTCCTCCAGCGAGGCTTCACTTCCCAAAGGCCCCGCAATTTGCCCAAATTTCCACCAGCTGGGGACCAAGTGTGCAAGACAGCTGAGCTTGTGGGGGACAGTTTATTCTCAAACTACCACGGTCTTCCAATTGTAAGAAAATTTTTTCCATTCCAGAGAATTTTTTTTTAGCTAAGCTCTAGTTATTCCCTGAAATCTGGCTGTGACATAGAAAATGTCACCTCTATGCTTCATCTGCCTCTGAGCTCCTCTTTTGATGTTTGCCATCACACTCCCCTTGCTGCCCCTCCCCTCCTCCATCACATCCAAATACTTCTCATTCACATTCCCTATGTTTTTCCTCATTTGTTAACAACTTCAAAAAACCCCACAATCTTGCTCATCAATTAGAATAATTAGTTCTTCTGATCAATTATTCATGGATACTAAGCCACTGGTAATTACATGATCATATCTTGTTGTTCGTGTGAAGGGTATGAACTCTTCGCAAGGGTTCAGAGTCATCATAGGAAGGGCATTTGAGTATTAGACACAAGGAAGGCATTGAGTCAGTACTGCCAGAGAGAGCTCGGTGGCGAGGGACTTCATCCTGGGGTTGTGGTGGCAGCAGAACAAGGAAAGTGGCAGCCAGTCAGTGCTGAGGCAGGTGGATGAGGGTGCTGCCAGGTGGAAGGAAAGGAAGGCTTCAGGAAGAAGTTGAGATCACAGGGCAGACAGGGAGGGAGGAGGATGACCAGAAGCACCCTGGAAAGCAGTTGTAGTGGTAGGAGCTAGGCTAAGGTGGGGAGAATGGCACTTGATGGTAAGGCACACTTCATAGGGAGCTTTTATCTATTCAAGATGGAGAAGGTGGAACAGGAAGGTAGAATGGGAGGCGGGAGTGAAAGGAAGCGGTCTTTCAGGTTGAAGAAGGAAAAAGAAAGCTGACTGTAATGATGAAAATCATGTACTTTAAAAGACGGGAGGGCTGGAGCGATGACTTAGCGGTTAAGGCCCTTGCCTGCAAAGCCAAAGGACCCAGGTTTGATTCCCCAGGACCCATGTAAGCAAGATGCACAAGGTGTTACATGTCTTCGGAGTTCATTTTCAGTGGTGGAAGTCCCTGACATACCCATTCTCTTCTCTTTCCCTATATGCTTCTATCTCTCAAATAAACAAAATTAAATAAGAAAGGAAAGATTCAGATATATATATGTATATATATATATATATATATACACACACACACATATATATATATATATATATATATATATATATATATATATGTAAAGATGGGAGAAGTCAGGCATGGTGATGCACACCTTTAATCCCAGCACTCAGGTAGGAGGATTGCTGTGAGTTTGAGGCCAGCCTGAGACTACATAGTGAATTCCAGATAGACCCTACCTTGAAAAACAAAACAAAATAAAACAGATGAGAGATATGGGATATAGAGAGGGCAACCCATCTCAAGGAGGAAGCCTCCCTCTGAGACCCAAGGGTGGGGTAGGAATCCTGGGAGAGAGGTAACAGTGTGTTCAGATGGTCGTAAGTTCATGCCGTGTACTGAGTTCAGGAGCATGGAGATTGCTGTGAACAGCCATCTGGTCATTCTTTTTTTTTTTTTTTCGAGGTAGGGTTTCACTCTAGCCCAGGCTGACCTGGAATTCACTATGGAGTCTCAGGGTGGCCTCGAACTCATGGCGATCCTCCTACCTCTGCCTCCCGAGTGCTGGGATTAAAGGCGTGCGCCACCACGCCCGGCTTGGTCATTCTTTTTTACTCACTGATCATCATCATTTTAGGAGAGATCCAAAGATGAAAAGCTATCAATTCTTAGAGATAGGCTTAAAAACGTATCTGTCTCTTGTTCTATTTTATTTTATTGAGATAGTTCTCACTTCCATAATCCAGGTTGACCTGGAAGTCACTATGTAGGCCTGGCAGGCTTCACGCTTGGGTTTCCGTCCCTCCACCTCCTGTGCATAGGGAATCCAGGGGTGCACCACCACACTCAGCCCTCTGTTTTGTTTTTACTGTGGAATTCGTGGTATGAGCCAGCAAGGATGCTTTCTAGGGTCTATCCAGAATTATGAACTAGCATTCATGAGTGTCAGGAGGTGGCTCTGAGTAGTTAAACTTGGGGCCTGGGCTGGATCAGGAACCCCAGGAGCTCCAAGGTTGAGCAGAATTTCACTCTGGAGAGTGAGCAGGATGACACTGCAGCAGCCTTGCAGAAAACGTGGTGGGGAAGGAGGTTAAGTAATGCTGCCTTCACATGCTGAAAGGAGGGCTTGCAAGCAAGTACAATTGAGTACTCTTGATGAGGAAAGAGGAGGCTTGATAGTCAAGTAAACTAAAATGATAGGAGCAGCACAAACATTGTAAAAAAAAATGCCATCTTAATTCCCAGAATCACAAAACTCATATTTTCATCGATATGTTATGTGTAGTGTGGTCGAAAGATCATTATTTTGTGAGTTTGCAGAAGTAATGAGTTTTATAATGTCAGTGAGCAGCGTTTTCAGTAGCTCGACAGTAACGTGGTGCTCTGTTCTCAGCACTTTCTGAAAGCTCAATTTCACTTTAATGTCCATATCTATTAAAATGTGCAGTAGGAAAGTTTTGGTCTTTCAAGAAACTTGGAGAACTCTTTATTGAGATGTGGTTTGTGTGCAGAGGTAATTAGATTATGGGGTAGGTCCCCAAAGGCCGTCAGCTAGCATAGTAAACCAAGTATGGGAAATGTTCATCCTTTACCCACTTTTTGCTTCTTTGGTCTGCTCTTGAGGCATTGCACCTGCTGAGTGTCTTGTTTATTAGGAACCCGTCCTTCCGTGGGACCAGCCAAGGTAGCAGGCACTTTGAAGGACAGCATGGGGAATGTTTTGTCTGCTTCTCATGTCCTAATGCATTGAGTCTCAGTCAGTGGCTGACTGCCCGCTTGATTATGATGATTTGCATTTATAATTGCTTCAGTTTTTGGTGGAAACACCTGTAAAAAGTAGATTGCTACTCAATAACAATAAAAATGTGCTTTCTTACGGTTAAAGGTGATCAGATGTCCTGGGATCCTGGGGCAGTCCTAGTTTGTACCTATCGTCCCTGCATCCAATCAATGCACGTTGCTCTCAGAAATGTTCTCATTTGGATAATACATGACATGGATGACCAATCACAGGCCATTTTTTGAGATCATGGTCTTCACTTGGATTGTTCAGGGACGTTGTACCTTAGCACTTGAAAGAAGATGGCAGTGGTTGGTTTTGTCACTTAAGAGGTTTAGAGATGCTTAAGCAAAGTGGCTCCCTTCTCTGACTTCCCAGCAGATACATTAGAGAAAAAGTATTAAATCTTGTGTTGTTTGATAATTGCCATTTGAATTCAGTGTGATAATGAGAGTATATAACAAGGGGAATAGCAGCTTCTCAAATGAATACATCCTTTAATATTTTCTGCTTTTTGAAGAGAAAAGTAGTGTTGGGCCTTGGGTTTGTGAAATACTGGGTATGAAATGCTTATCTAGCAATGACCTAAGCCTTGTCTCTTGTCTTCAAACAGCACTCATATCCTGAGGGAACCTGTGTGCTTAGGAGGGTGTGAGCACATCTTCTGTAGGTGAGTAATGGTAGCTTGAAGAATATTGTGTAACTAATTTTTACTAGCTAGAAGTCACATTGACTCTACATTAGCTTATTGATCTCTACAACTTTAATTTACAAAATAAGACAATTAAGCTCAAAGAGGATAACATCAAAATTTAGGTTTTGCTAAGGTTTTTGGGGGGGGAGGAGAAGCTTTTTATGTCTTCTAACATATGTCTTCTTTTCATCTTCCAGTCTTAAATCAACAAAATCATAATCTTTTAGTATTTATGAAGGTCTTTTTTTGTATTTATTATATTGCTCTGTGAGGGCTTTCATGACACAGTTCTAAGGACCCGACGGCCTAAAACAATAGATATTTAATGTCATAGCTCTAGAGGCTAGAAGTTCAAGATCCAGTATGTTGGCAGGACGTAGCTGCTTGTAGGGTGCTGGCAGTGCTAGTGAGGTTTTTTATTACTGTGACAGAATAATCTAAAGGAGTGTATTAGTCAGACTTTTCGTCACTGACAGTTGACACCAACAATTTAATAAGGGAAATATTTGTTTTAGCTCATCATTTCAGAAGTCATAGACCTTGACTTTGTGGGCTCTGGACACGTGAGGAAGTAGGTCATGTGGTGGAACATGTGAAGGCAGGAGCTGTTTCATGGTGGGCAGAAAACAGACAGAAAAGAGGAGAGGAGAGGACTGGGCCTCGGTATAAACCTCCAGAAGTACACCCCAGCTTCTGTCACCTCTCAAAATAACACTCTTTTGTTGGGGATTGAGCATTCAAGACATGATCCATGGGGCATTGCAGATTCAAGTTTACATAACAGGACAGTGGGTTTACTTGGCTTCAGAACACAGTCTGGGCTTTTGGTTCTGGGCCCGTGGTGAGGCAGACATCATAGCAGCAGGTGTGTGGGAAGCTGTTTAGCTCATATCAGATAGGATGTAGAAAGGAGCCCAGACCACCTGTAACCTCTAAAACCACTCCCCCAGTGACCTGTTACCTCCAGCCAGGGCTCACCTACAGGTTTCTCTCACCTAGTAAAAAAGAGCTGCTAGCATGGGACTAGAATATGCCTGTTGGGGACATTTCATATTCAAGCCACAACACTTGCTTTTTTTTTTTTTTTTACTATTGCTTGGCTTGTAAATATACCACACCTACATTTACTTTCTTGTTCACATGACATTCTGTGCCCAGATTTCCTCTTTAAAGTATACCAGTGCTGGCAGATTTGGACCCACCTTCTTGATCTCATCTAAACTTGATCATCAAAGACCTTATTTCCTTTTTGGGTTTTCAAGGTAGGGTCTCACTCTAGCCCAGGCTGACCTGGAATTCACTATGTAGCCTCAGGCTGGCCTCCCAACTTACTGTGATCCTCTTACCTCTGGTTTCCTGGGTTCTGGGATTAAAGGCATGTGACACCACACACAGCCAAAGACCTTATATCTAAATTTAGTCACAGTCACAGTTGCAGAGAGTTGATTTCCATAGCTTTTAGGGCGATGCAATTCAACCCATAATAGTTATTACGAAGTTTTATCTTAGTGTGAATGTCCTGGCTTATATAGGTCAGAAGGTTATACATCCTATTTCATGTTTAGGAGACATCAGCTGAGGGACAAAATGTCTGTTAGATGGGGTTTGTGTAATTTTCTTTAACTTAATTTCTCGATTATATTTTAAGCTAAGTGTTTTTCTGACATGAATAAGCTACATTGTGGAGTTTGAGCATGTATATTTATGACAATAGTTTAATGTGTGATTTTAGGAGGTTGAGGAAGCATGAGAGACAGTGTGCTGAGAATCCCAAGTTATGTTCTAGAGACATGGGTTTGTGATTTGAGCATATACAGTAGAGGAAGCTACCAGTTCCCTGTCTGACATATCCATTTGCATGAAGAGAAGGCATTTCAAATTTGGTGGGTTCAAAGTATCCTTCAATCTTTATTCACTTCAGCCCAGCAGATACTTGACCAGGCATGAAAGGAGTTTTCTCTGCCTTTTTGCATTTGGTAGGTATTTCCAGGATGTTAGTGTGGTAAAGACATGGGTAGGAGAGGTTGGGAAGCATTGTACTACACGGTGTTTGTTTACAAATCTGTACCCTTACCTTTGAAACTATAGATTTGTTTGTAGAGAAAAATGAGACTGGTGTCAGGCTAAATAGAGTCTCATCATAGCAAATTATATTAGTAGCTTTACATGTTATATGTGTGTATTAGTTATTTTTCTCATTGCTGTGACAAAATGCCTAACAAAAGAATCTGAAGGATTTATTTTGTTTTGCAGTGCCAGGGAATACAGTCTGTTCATGCTGGGGGAGGTGGGAGGAACAGTTGGTAGTCACATTGCATCTATGGTCAGGAGATGAAGAGAAATGGATGCTGCCACTCAGCTTACTTTCTCTTTTATTTATTTATCTTTATTTATTTATTTATTTAGAGAGAGAGAAAAAAAATTGGCACACTAGGGCCTCAGCCATTGCAATTGAATTCCAGAGCTTGCACCACGTAGTGGACATGTGTGACCTTGCGCTTGCCTCACCTTACGCTTCTGGCTTTTGTGGGATATGGAGAGAGATCGAACATGGGTCCTTAGGCTTCCCAGCCAAGCACCTTAACCACTAAGCAATCTCTCCAGCCCGACTTTCTTTTCTTTATACAGTTCAGGATCCTCAGCCCATGCAATGATGCCACCTCAGAAAATCTAATCTAGGAACTCCTTCACATAGAGGTCAAGAGGTTTGTTCCTTGTTGATGACAAGATCAGTGATCATGACATGCATATCTTGTTCTTTAAAGCACATTATTTTAGCAAGTACTTTACAACTGACCATCTTATATATGTATTTGTACAGTTCCTGCTTAGTTTACTTCTGTTCATATTCTTGTTTAGGTTTTGGAGTTATGATTCTGCTGAGTGGTTTTTTTTTTTTATGTTTTTTAAGTAATTGTGTAAGTGACTGCGTTGGATCGGGATGTCCAGTGTGTTACACCCCAGCCTGGATACTAGATGTCAAGATAAACAGACAGTTGGACAGCATGATCCAGCTTTACAGTAAACTCAGAAATCTGCTATATGCTGATAAACTTCCAGGTGAGAAATACCACTTTATCTTTTGATGAAATAGCTAATGGGTTCATAATGATCACGTGAAGAAAAATGTAGAAAAGTAGGAATTCTGAATCACATATTTCAGATATTCAGATTTTTTTTTTTTTTAATGATTCTAAGGAATGGCAGCAAATAATAGAAGTAATTAAGCCTCACTTCCCTACATGGGATACCAAGGACCAGAGGAGTTAAATAGTCTTGCTTATAGTCACATTCTATCGTCAATACCAAAGGCAGGAGAAATAGAGCCCATTTCTTGATTGTCTGTTCAAAGTCTCTCACTCCCTTACCATGGCTGTTTTTTACAGTTGAGATAATTTCTGTAGAATATATATAGAGTAGTGATTTTATCTGTAATAGTGTTTAACTGACTTAAATACACTATTGTGAGATGAAATGCGGTATTCTAAGGATCACGTTTCTAGACTGAATTAGCTAGATGAGTACATTTTCAAAGAACAGGACTCTTAATAGTCATTTCCTTTTCTACTTAAATGGGGGTTAATGTTTTTCAAATTGTTCTTAGACTCTGTGTATTAACTATATATCTTGCCATCGTGCTTTCTGCTGAGAACTAATTATCTGTGAAAAGCAAGTAAAGTGTTTTGAGTCTTCATAATTGGATATTGGAGTTCTTTTTATTGACCAGATCCTGTCATTTTAGTATGTGTTTTTAGGAAATCCTTCTCTTGCAAGGCAAGATATCATGAAAGATTGATAATGTAGTTGTAGAATTGTTAGATTTTTTACTTGAGGTCTTTGTTCTTTCAGTTGTGACATGATGTTATTTTTTAAAATTTATTTTTATTTTATTTTTTATTTTAGAGACAGAGCGAGTTAGCAAGAGAGAGAGAGAGAGGGAGGAGAGAGAGAGAATTGGCATCCCAGGGCCTCAGCCACTGGAACTCCAGATGCTTGTGCCCGCTAGTGGGCATATTCACCCCTGTGCTTACCTCAGCTTATGCATCTGGCTTACTTGGGATCTGGAGAGAGATCGAACATGGGTCCTTATATTTGTATATTTGTATTTGACAGTGTCAGAGTTCTGGGTAGAGAAGCGTCAGTGAGTCCCTTGAGTTAATTGTATAGTGTTATGTCTCTGTGATAGTTGTTTTTATTAGATGGAATTGTTGGCCATGCACTGAAACTTGGTGTGCTACTTTGATGCCCAGTTGTAGTGGTGCCTGGAATAAAGATGCTGACTCTTGGAATTGTTTAAAACCAAAAATGCGCCTGCTGCTGCCGCTCCCAAGCCAGGCACTCCTCTGGTGATGTTATTCATCAGCAAAGGCAGCAATACATGAGTGAACTAAACAAGGAATCAGTAGTGTGTGAGCTGGGAACAAGAAATTTTGGCTTAAATAATTCTTTAAACATTTGCTCAAAGGAAAGGACTTAGGGGAAGGGCCAGTTGGTCTCTGCTGATCCAGAAACACACCTTCACAGGTGTCATTATTTGAAGCCCATCGGTTGCTTTCAACATGCTTGTGGGCAATTTGATACTTCTGACTTCCCTTGCTTTCAGTGGTGGGCAGGGTGCACATTATTCTAGGCCAGGAGTACAGCTGGGTCACTGAGGAGGTAGGGTAAAGAGCATGGCTTAAGGTCACCTAACCATGTCCAACTTTGTCTGTCAACACTGATCACCTGTGGTGTTCCGGGCAAAGGCGATCCAAGGCATAGTAGACCTGATTGGGTTGTTCTAAGCAGGCTGATTACATGGTTGTAAATTAACTTTAGAACTTAGTTTCCAGACAAGACAAGAGTTTAACAGAAAAAGGTATCTCACAGAAATAGTCTCAGGAAAGTTACCAGTAAGGTCCATAAGAAATATTCCCATAGTTCCTTCCTATAGTTCATTCTCATACTTTGAGACTATTACAGTATTTTAGTTGGATTTTTTCCAGTTACTGTGTAGTAATGTATTAATTTACGGCATATTCTAGAAGAAAGTATGACAAATGTGGTGGCCTGAAGTTCTGACGTCTAGAATTCTGTGATCAAGGTGTGTGCAAGATTGGTTTCCTCTGAGGTCTGTGAGGGACAGTCTATTCCAGGCCTGTGTGTCCTTCACGTGTAAGTGTCTGACCTCATGTCCTCCTTGCATGAGCATTTATATCACAGTCCTCTCTCAAAAAGAACACAGCCATATTCCATCAGGGGCCCACTGTAGAATAGTCTTTTCTTAACTAATTATATCCTTCATGACCTTATTTACAGTTAAACTTACATTCTCAGGTTAGGACCTCAGCATATGAATTTAGCAAACAGGATGAGATTCACAACTTAATCCATAAGTAAATAACTTGACATTTTTAATGGTGATAAAATGGGAAGAGGGTAGACTGACCTTTGTAGGTTAATTGCTGTCTATTAGGGCTTACTGCTATATCAGGTACCTTGGTGTACAAAAAGGAGTAAAACTCATAGAAAGTCTATTGTAGTGATGTTTCAATGATCAGTTTTTTAGTAAACCACAGAGCATGAGATACCTTAATATTTCATAAGAAAAAAGATATTTAGGGGGCCTGCAGTGATGGCTCAGCCATCAAAGCCACTTGCTTGCTAAGCCTGACAGACAGGGTTTGATTCCACAGTACCCACATAAAGCCAGTGGCACGTGTCTGGAATTTGTTTGCCGTGGCAGGAGGCCCTGGTATACCCATTCTCTCTCTCAAATAATAATGAATAAATAAATAATATATTAAAATATTTAGGAAAACAGTTTCAGACAAGGTACTGGGTAGTGCTGAAACCCTTTCAGAATATGGTTTTTCTCAGCAGTAAGGGTGAAGTTGGAAGGAAAATGAGGGTCCTCTTGAATTCCCTCATTCACTAGGCAGGGAAATTGACACTCAGGTCCTACAGGGCTATCATGTCTTGTGTTTTTTTGCTCATTGTTTTTCCATGTAGGACAGTTTTTTTTTTGGTTAAAGGTGTAGGTATTATTCTTATGAATTAATTGGGATAAAAGAAATTGGCACTACTTCTTTGCTACATTGGTAGAAAATCTGGATATAGATATACTTTGCATATGTCAACTCAGATATTTTTCCCCATCATGGCACGAAGTTTTTTCTACTTTAAATTGTTTCGCCAACTTTTCATCTCAAAGTTCTCCTACAACAAACCAGCTTTGAAGGATATGTATGTATGTATAAATTTTCTCTAGAACATTTTCCTTTGTTTCTTTATAGCTTATTTAATGAAGTCCTTTGTGGTAGGTTATCTAGTAATTGCCTCTAAAGTTAAAGTGGTAAAGATGAACTATTGAATAGCTAGAAGAAACCAGTGCTTTGAAACAGGTGATAGTTAATTCTGTTTGTGATGAGAAAATGATCTCATAAGATAAGGCTGTCAGACTGAGTGGCGTGTACGGCCTGGCTCTGGAACCGCAACTCTTCAGGGATCATGGCTTGAAGATGATGGATTAAGCGCAGTGGTTGAACATCTCACATTTTCTCTATCTTTAAAAAAAACCCTATTGTTCACAATTTGTCTTCCAAATGAGCCTTGTTATTTGCATTTACTATAAAATATATAATTACTGCAATTAAGATGGATAATTAGGAAGAGCTTGTCAAATCATGGTTGTAGTATGTGGTAGACTGGTGAAAAAGAAGCCTGATTTATAGTAATACATGCTAAAATGAGCTTCTGAAGGGTTCAGCATATCATTCTTGGTTCAGTGTACTTTAAAGAGATTATTGCATTTTTCCGATGGCCATTTATGGATAATTTTACTTTATTCTTTATAACATAATCTGCTTTCTGCTAGTAGAGTTAAATTTAAAAATATTGTTTTTCTCTCAAACCTCATCATATTAAATCAGATCTTGCCAGGTGCTGGTCAAGTTTTTGTAGCACATTGGTGTTGGTGACATTAGAGACATGCTTTGATTATGCTTTCATAGGCTCACAATGTACAGTCCTCTTTTCTGTTTCAGAGAGTGATGGTGGTTCTTCTAAAGTAATTATATAGTTTCTCATATATGCTGTGACTTTTTATAATAGATGAAGATGAGTGTTTGAATAGCTGTGTTGCTGTTGTTTTTCTTAAATAGACCTAAAAACTTCTTAAAAAATAATCATTCTTCAGTGAAGGTGTTAATGTTACACAGATGGTAAGCAAAGTACTTTTCTTTGACTTTTTTTTTTTTTTTAATAAGGGGTTAGTTAGTCAAAGAGATTTCTCAACTTCTGTTGTGAAACCTATAATAGCAAATGATTTGAAAGGCACACAAGGTATTTCATTGTAATCTTTTGATGTAGATTAATGATAGTGAAATCAGTTTGTAATTGCTTCCTTTTCTGTAGCTTATTATTAAATTTAAAAAAAATTGGCCAAACAGCTCCTTAGTAACACATGTATCTCTGTTCCTTGATATTTTGTGGTGTACTCTGAAATATTTAAATTCAGAGAATAGGATTCTTTTAAATGTCATCATTAAGGAATTTGCTGTGTAGAGGAAGAACCAGTGCTTTTGTTTATGAAATGAATATGATAATTTATCAGGCTTAGAAGCATTCACGCATAAAAACAGTTGTAGCTGTTAATAGTATGATTTATGTTTTAGCAGCTGTGCTGTGTTTTGATTTTTGCAGTTTTTTCTTAGATATGCTGCATAAAATTCAGAATTATGGTCATAATTTGCAGTGTGCTTGCTTGGTTAAGCCAAGTTAGGGAATCTTGAGCAAAGGTGTTATTGCACAATGATCAATAAAGTGATTGTGTCTGTGTAACTTACGTAGCTCTGTACTGTGTTCATTTACTCTTTTCTGAGTTAGAAATGTGTACACTGAGAATGGAATTTGCTATCTTCAGATTTAAAGGTTTTAGTCATTGCATGTGCCACTGCTATTCAGAAGCCGTGATTTTGCCTTCAGATGCCAGCTCTACCTTTGTTAATATTGTAAATACTGAAGACTTCACAATTTGACTTCATTTTAATTGAACATGTCATTATCAATGTTATTAAAAATAAAAATACAGTTTTCACGCAGTACCTCAGGATTAACCTTTAAGTCTTTGTAATCCTGAGTCCTTCTTAAAAAACATAATCCTGGTAGCTTTTCATTTTGACCTTTCCACTAGACTTGAGATTTTATCTGAAGTGGTTTGGTTTTGAAATCTACTTATCACTGCAAAGAAAGACCTTGTTGAATTTAGATGTACAGTCTGTTTGTGAATGGACAACTCACTCTGCATGTTCTGATTCCCAAGAACCTGTCTCTGGGGTGGGTGGTGGTCTGCCTTCTCCTGAAAAGGCATCTGCCCTCAGCTGGGCTCATCTGTTTGCCGTCTTCACTGAACTGCTGCCATTTCCCCAGAATTGGCGGCTTAGGTAGAAGGTGGTTTGATCTTGTTGTCAGGCAAGGACCATCTCTGAAACCTACAGATTGAATGCTAGTGATTTATTCCTGAAAACTTGGTATTTACATTTCTTCTTCCCTACCTAAGGTGCTTTATCTTTTCCTAGTGAATATATTCATAAGAAGAATATATTTGTTCAAGAAGTAGGAAATGCAAAAAGACAAAGGAAGTGATTTTGAACTTTTGATACTTGTATTTATCCTCTAATGTGTTAATTTTAAGTTGGTAAAACAACAAAACAGAGTTCTGTGTAAATAAAAACGAAAAAAAAGGAAATAAAAATTATTTGATGGACATTTTCTCTTGCCAGTGTTTTAAGACATGAGAGTATTTAAAAGAAAATTCTTCTTAAAAGCAGTAAAAATTACATTAATTTGTCTTGAGTACTAACTGTTCTAAAGAAAAAGCTTACTTAAAATTAATTTCTGTGATTTTTTTTTTTTCTTTTTGAGATAGGGTTGTTTGTAGCCCAAGTTGACTTTGTGTCCTGTAGCTGAGAGTAACCTTGCTCCTGATCTCCCTGCCTCTACCTCCCAAGTGTGTGGCTTAGAGTTGTGTACCACCATGTCCAATTAAAATTTTTATTAAGTGTATTTTCTACATGTTGATTTTATGAGTCCTGGCTTAAAGTTCCTTATATTTAGAGATCTGTTAAAATTTTTCTTTGGTTCTGTAATGTAAGAAAGATTTGGTACAGATTCTTAGCATGAATGATAAATTGCTTCTGAAGGGGAAAGTATAATTCATATTTTCCTACTTATTTTTATAGTAAGAAAACATAGTGTAAATTGCCAAGTTTGTCAGAGATTATTGTCTATTACTTTGGAAAATGATAGTAGGAAGTATGGAGTAATTTGTTCATCACTTATTCTAAACCTTATCAAGTTGTGTTACCTATGTTCTTTTTTAATATTTCATTATTGTGTGTGTTGGCACACATGTTTGTGCAGGTCAGAGGTCGACACTGAGTGTCTTTCTCAGTTGTTGTCTACCTTATTTTTTGAGACAAGGCCTATTGCTGAATGTAGAGCTTGCTGAGATGGCTAGAATATCTAACTAGAGCACGGAGATCCCCTGTCTCTGCCCCAGTACTGTGAGTGTAAGCTGCCACATCTGGAGAGGAGGGAGAGAATTTTAAGTTTTTCCAAAATGAAATTTATGTTGGTGATGGAATCCATGGCTTTTTATATGCCAGGTGAGCACTGTACCACTCAGTCTGAACAGGATTTTTTTTTTTTTTTTTAATAAAGTGAATAGTCCTAAAGGTGAGAGCTCAGAATCCAAAAAGGGCTCTTACAATGTGTCAGTGAGGAAGATCCTGGCCTTCACCTTTTTTGGCTTTGTGCATGGTGGCCTGTGTAGTCAATGTAAAGTGACAGGAAAAGCATACCCTGAAGTTCCCAGGTGAATAGGATTCTCCAAACAAATGAAGAGAGGTTTATAATCCTACTTTAATAGGGGAGAGAAAAAGACTTCTGTGAGGGTTGGAGAGAGGCTCAGTGGTTAAGTGCACTTCTTTCACAAGCATGAGGGCCTGGGGGAGCCTGAGGCTATACAACTTCAGATCTCCAGAATCCACATTAAACAGCTGGTCATGGACACATCTGTCTATAATCTTGGTTTCATAGGGAAGTGGAGAGCCAGGAACTGCTGGAGCACACACACACACACAAAAATAATAATAATGGCAAGTTCTAGGATCAGTAAGAGACTGGCTTAAAGAAAACCAGGTGGAGGAGCTATATAGTTGACACCTGATGTTCTGCTCAGGTCACCACAGGCAAGTGTACCCCAACACAAGTAAGCACATGGGGTACCATGTCAGCACATACATATACTTCACACACACAAGTGAAAAAAATGTGAGTGGTCTTTCCATTCAGTAGTAAGCATTTGTATTTATAGCAGGATTATATTGATTGGCATACAAATGTTTTTAAAGTTCTGGCACTAATTAATATGTTGTGCTTATTAAATCTACATCTGCCCTTTCTTTTGTTTCACCCTTTTTTCATTCTGTGTGTGTTTGTATGCGTGTGTGTGTGTGTGTGTGTGTGCGTGCGCGCGCACGCAGATGCATTCATGCCTAGTTGGGGCACTCTCCTGGAATTACGGAAACTGACTCTTGCATTTGTGTGTTCAAGAATGGGCTAGCTGCTTTTTAGAAAGAAAGAAAACTGACCCTCGGAGTGTTTTAAACCAAGGGTGAGCTGCTGTTTCTGTTTCTGCTGCTCTGATGTTCTGCGTCGTGGCATGTGCTGACAGGCACTCATTGGTGTTTTCATTGAAAAGCAAACAACAGTAATACGTGAAGAATCAGTATTACATGGGCAAAGGACAAGGAACTTTCACCTCTACAAATTCTTTAAACTTAAAGGGAAGGGGTGACTTTTTAGACTGATAATCTGGAACCCACATACACCGTTCCCAAATGTAGCCACACTGAGCCCACCTGTTGCCTTCAACAGTTCTGTGGGCAATTTGTTACTTTTTACATGCATTCTTCTTAATTGCAGTTGGTGTATTTCACTCATGCACACATTGTTCTGGATCAGGAGGGAAACCAGGTCACTGAGGAAGTGGGGCAAAGAGGCAAATTTAAGATGAGCCAGCATGTCCAGACATTTTGTGTCAGGTTGGTCATCGGTGCTATGCAGGGAAAGGTGAGCAGGCGGAGGGACGCCTCATCACCTTAGTTTAGGCTGCCAGATTGCGTGGTAGTAAGAGTGACTTCAGAGGAAATTACAAGTCAGGAACTTACTGGAAAAGCATCTCATGGCATTTTTCTCAGAAAAGCTATTTGTACGGTCTGTAAGAAACACATAATTCTTCCCCTCATTCAGTCTCATCATTCATTCTAAGGTTCATTCGCACACACTCGTGCAGAGGCCAGAGGAGAATGTCGGGTGTCCCCCTCCATGGCTCTTTGTGGGGTTCCTTGAGAAGGAATCTCTCGCTGAACCTGGAGCAGCCATTTTTGGTCAGACTGGCTGTCCACTGAGCCCCATCAATTCTCCCGTCTGCACTGCACCCAGGACGGGTTGCGGGCAATGTGGCCACGCTCAGCTTTGCAGATAGGTGCTGGTGGTTCTCCGATTCTTGGGCTTTTGTGCTTACATGACAAGCACTCTTCGCTTAGCCGCCGAGCCATCTCCCTGGTCCCACGCACCTTATTTTTTGATAGCTTTTACTCCATAGCCTTTATCACAATCTGGCACGATATGTATTTTACTTAATTTTCTGTCTTCTCAGTGTCTCTAAGTTCTATGTTTTATTTTTTGCTGTATTTCAAGTCGGTAGAACATGGTCTGGCACACACAGGATTTCATAAACATTTCCTTTTCTCAAGGAGGCCACAAGTCTGGAGTAGGAAAAGGGGTATAGAAATAAAAGGTGGCATCCCTTAGGAGAACCATAAGTAAAATTCTGTGGGAGTTGGAGATAGGAGAGATTAATCTCTATTGCATCCTTCTTTTTTTTTTCCTTTTGTTATTGCAGATCCAAAAGAAGATACATCGAGGGCAAACATACTTAATGATGCAGAAAAAAAGAAGAATTCAATAAAAATGTGGTTTAGTCCTCGAAGTAAGAGGGTCAGATATGTTGTGAGTAAGGTTTCCATGCAAACCCAGCCTCAGAAGACAAATGAGGGTGAAGTTCAGGAATCCTCAGTGTACGAATTTGTTTCCACAAGTCCTCCCACCACTGTTTCTAAGAGTGCTAAAAAGGCTTCTGCCACATCTGCACGAAAGCCAAAGAAGAAAACGTTATCTAAGATCAACCAAGAATGGAATTTATTGTCTGATAAGGAAGACAGGGAATGCAATTCTGAAGACGAACCTAAAGAAAGGCTGGTGTCCTTCTGTAGCCAACCGTCCATTGCCACAAGTCCCCAGGGCAATGGTGAAATAAATTTACTAACGAGTGGCTCAGTGGCAGAATCTGAGAGTTTTGGGAGCTGGTCTGATGTCTCTTTACCATTGGCTGAGCATATCGAATCACCAGATGCTGAGAGCCAGAGTGAAGCGACTCCTGAGAAGTGGGTCTCCATAAAGGATGCTTGCTTGGAGACCTCTCTGCCATTAGGCTGGAGTGGAAAACGCAGATGTAGCAACAGACTTTCCAACCCTGTTTCAAAGAGACATGGAAGCAACGTTCCAAGTACCAGAGGAGCTTCGGTGAAGCCGACAGTGTTCTCCAAAAACATATCATTGCTTGACCATTCCTTACCAACTTCAAGCAAACTTCAAGTTGATGACACATTCAGGAGAAAAAATAATGTCCCAGATGACTCTGTCAGCCTTTCCCCAGGCACACCACCTTCTACACTGAATGACTCAGCTTATAGACAAATGATGTTGAGCCCCTCCACAGTGAAGCTTCTGGCTGGGAAAAGAAATCGTCGAGGAGAGACATTGCTTCATATTGCTTCTATTAAGGTAGGATGCTTACTTTGAAATACAGTCTTGGAATGAGATTGTGTTAGTCAGTTTTCTGTTATAACAAATACCTGTGGTTATCAATTTGCAGAGAAGGTTTATTTTTTCTCTGTTTAGGAGTATTTAGTCCATAGATAATGGGCCTTGTTGCTTTGGGCGTATCATGATTGGAGTCTGGTGGAACAAAGCTGCTCACCTTATGTTTGAGAAGCAATAAGAGGATGAGGAAGGGGCTGAGATCTCACTCTCCCCTTCATGTCCAGTCACCTGAAGACCTTCATATCCAATACTGGTGCCAGGGAAAGGAGAGCCTGCCATTGGCCACATGCTACGGATCCCATATTCTTTGGATGACTTGAAGTTTTGGAGTTGGCTGTAGTTATTTCTACAAAGCATGACATAAAATCGGTCTCTTTTTATTTTTTATTTTCTCTTGGGCTTTTTAAGACAGGGTTTCACTCTAATCCATACTAACCTGGAATTCACTTTGTAGATGAGGCAAGCTTCAAACTCGTGGCTGTCTTCCTATCTTGTCCTCCCAAGTGTTGAGATTAGAGCTGTGAGCTGCAACATCCTTACACATTAGCTATTTTAATATTAATGTTAATACCTCATAGAAGTTGATAGCGACTGCTTATTCATTTTTCTGACTTAGTAAAAATGTGACTGCTTTCTTTTCTTTGTTTTGCTTTCTGAAACTTTTAGATCAGCAGTCAAGCACCCACTTATGTTGGTAGAATTTTTTTCCCCACTGTTATAAGAAATAGTTGTTTTTACTAATGAAGATCTCCATGGCCTGGAATATAGGCCAGGGTGTGTAGACTCATCCTTAAGGAGGTGTTAGAGTAAGCGTTTCAGCCTTGGTGTATAGTGTGTACTAGCCGTACAGTGTGTACCAGCCACAGTGTGTACCAGCCGCACAGTGTGTACCAGCTGCAGTGTGTACCAGCCTCACAGTGTGTACCAGCCGCAGTGTGTGTACCAGCCGTACAGTGTGTACCAGCCACAAGTGCCCATGTCCCTGGCCAGAGCAGAAGTACCTGTAAACAGTACGGGAACCAATAAAACAGGACCTAAAGTTCAGGTGGCTGACCCACAGGCCATCGTTTCTATTCCCTTGTTCTAGGTACAGGAAAATGCCACCATGGAGTAGAAAGAGACACTAGTGATGTGCTGCTGTCCTGGTGAGGGCGCTGTCATTCGTGCTCACTGCTGGGCTAGAACTTTGCCTTTCGTGCTTACCCCGATGTCCTCATTTGTAGACAGCAAGGAATGACCTGGGTGTGCTAGGAGGCCAGGGATTACAACTGTTTGTGCTCTGTATCCACCTACTTCAGAGAAAAGATTTGAAGGAGCTTCAATGTTAAAGTCCCTAAAATAGAACACGGAGCAGGGTGATAAGAGTCACCTCTGCATAATGGGCTTAGATTTGGTGACCTTAACCGCAGTCAGAGCAAATCCGGGAACATTACAGGTTTCGTGCCATCACATGGTAAGGTTTTTCTTGGTTGCTGCTGCAGTTGTTGTTTTCCCCTAAAACACCTTGGTAGACTCGGGAGTCTGTTTTCTAGAGCTTCAGGAGGTGGGGCTGTTCCATTCATGCTTGCTCTGCACTGAAGACTGAGAAGATGGCGTTGGGCTGGTTAGAAGCCCTTGTTGCAGTTCCAGAATGATGTTTGAACTTGGGAACATAGTTCCTAACCTTCTCTTAACATCTTTCCATAGCTATTCCCCCTTGTGGCAGCTGCATGGGTTTTGTTGCCATGACCACTCCTGTTCATTTTCCGTTGCTTCCTTAACAGGTCACCATAAGCTTAGTGACTTGCAACCAATCCAGTGCTGCAGTTGTGTGAGTTAGAAGTCTGGCATGAGTGTCTTCAAACTAGAGGGAGTCCACTAGCTCTCTCACTTTGTGCAGGCTCTAGGGAAGAGTGATTGCTTGCTGCTGCTTGGGCTGGCTGGAGGAAGTTCTTGTGGTAGCATGGAGGTTCTGGTGTGCTGGCATTCAGCTGAGATCAGTTCCCATACTCAATAGACTCATAGTCCTTAGCTAGTGGTTCTCTTCTCCATTGTCACGTCCAGCTGCAGTAGGCTGAAGTCTATCTGTACATAAGGAATAACATGGTACTTGTCTTTCTTATTTTTTATTTTTATTATTTATTTATTGATTGATTGATTTTGGGGGGGTTCGAGGTAGGGTCTCACTCTAGCTCAGGCTGACCTGGAATTCACTATGAAGTCTCAGTGTGGTCTTGAACTCATGGCAATCTTCCTACCTCTACCTCCTGAGTGCTGGGATTAAAGGCATGTGCCACCATGTCCAGTTCTTATTTTTATTTACTTACTTATTTTTTTTTTTTTGAGAGAGAGAGAGAGAAAGGGGTACACAGAGAGAGAGAGAGAGAGAGAGAGAGAGAGAGAAAATGGGCATGTCAGGGCTTTTCAGCCACTGTGAACAAACTCCAGACACATGTACCCTCTTGTGCACATGTGCGACATCGCGTGATGGTGTCACTATGCGTCTGGCTATGTGGAACCTGGAGATTTGAACATGCGTTCTTAGGCATCCCAGACAAGTGCCTTAGTTGCTAAGCCATTTCTCCAGCCCTGAATATAGTTTACCTTACTTAATATAGTCATTTCCTGATTCCATCCATTTTCCTGTACATGCCATAATTTTATTTTTCTTTATGGCTGAATAACATCTGTTGTGTGAATGCACCACATTTCATTATCCATTCATCTGTTGATGGACATCTTAGGTTGATTCTATTTCCTTGCTATTGTGAATAGAATATTAATAAACGTAGTTGTGCAAGTATCCCTGTAGTAGAATATAGAGTCCTTTGTGCCTAGAAATAATGGTAGGAGTACTATATGATCAGCTATAAGTTGAATGTTTCACGGAACGTGAACATTAATTTCCATAGTGGCTCTGCCAGTTTATACTCCTGAATAATGGTTCCTCTTTCCCTATACCCTCACCAGCATTTGTTGTCCTTTGCTTTCTTTTGAAACATTTTTATTTATTTGTTTATTTTATTATCATTATTATTGTTATTTCTCTGTGTGTGTGTGTGTGTGTGTGTGTGTGCGCGCGCGCGCACGCATGCATGCATGCATGCCAGGGTCTCTTGTGCAAAAAAGTGCTTGTCCAGCGTTGAGTGGCTGCTGAATTGAAACCAGATGGGAAGACTTTATAAGCATGTGCCTTTAACCACTGAGCCGTGTGTTTTGTTTTCTTGAGATAGCTGTGCTGACTAGAGTGAGGTGGAATCTCAAAAGTTCTTTTAATTTGCATTTTCTTAATGGCTAAGGATGTTGAATACTTCTTAAAAGTATTTATTGGCCATTTGTGTTTCTTCTGTTGAGAACTGTCTATTCATTTAATTTGCCCATTTATTGGTTGGCAGCTTTACCTTTTCTGGTGTTTAATTTTTACAGTTCTTTATGTGTTATAGATATTAACTCCCAGTCTAAGCTACAGCTGGCAGAGGCCTTCTCCCATTCTGTAGGCTGTCTGCCCTCTTGGTTGATAGTCTTCGTTTGTGGTGCAGAAGCTTTTGGATTCATGTAATCCCACTTGTCAGTTCTTGGCCTATTTTCTGTGCTGTTACAGTCCTCTGCCTGTATCTTGAAGTGTTTTCCCTCCCAGCAGTTTTAGTATTTCAGGTTTTAAATTAAGGTCTTTGTGCAGGGTGACATATATGGATATAATTTCATTTTTCTGCAGGTGGATGTCCATTTTGCCAGCTTCATTTGTTGAATAGGCTGTCTTTTTCCCCTCTACGTATGTTTCTGACATATATATCAAATACTAAGAGCCTATATCTGTATGGGAATGTCTCTATATCCTGTATTTTATTCCACTGTCTATGTGTCTGTCTTCCTTGTGTGTGCCAATACCATACTGTCTGCCACTATGGCTCTGTAGAATGATCAGAGACTGTGATACCTTTACCAGTGTTCCTTGTGTTGAGGATTAGCTCTTGTTGCTGTTTTGTGTTTCCATATGAATTTTTGGCTTCTTTTTTTTTTTTTCCTAGTTCTGTGAAGAATGTCATTGGAGATTTGATTGGAATTGCAGTAAATCTGTAATTACTTTTAGGAATATAGAAATTTACAATATCAAATCTGCCAGTGTAGGAGCATGGAGGGTCATTCCATCATCTAAAGTCTTCAGGTTCTTTCTTTAAGATGTTAGGGTTTTCACTGTAAAAATCTTTCACTTCCTTGGTTAGGTTTATTCTTAGGTACTAAGTATTTTTTGGAGCTATTGTTAATGAGCTATTTTTCCTTATTTCTTTCTCAGAACACTTATTGGTATATAGGAAAGCTACTGATTTTTGTGTGTTGATTTTATATCCTGATGCTGTACTGAAAGTGCTTATCAGATACAGGAGTTTCTGGTGGAGTCCCTTCAGTCTTGTAAGCATAGAGTCAGCTCACCTCCAAATAGAGATAATTGACTTCTTTCCTATTTTTATCTCTTTTATATTTTTTTCTCTTACTGCACTGAGACACTGAGCACTATATTGAATAAGACTGGACAGTAGACACCCTTGTCTCATTCTAGATTTTACCAGAACTGCTCTGTTTTTCCCCATTTAGAATAATGATGGCTACATGTTCGTTGATGCCTTTATCATCTTGAAATATATTTGGTTTGTTATTAATTTCTTCAGTACCTTTTTATCATGAAGACATGCTGAAGTTGGCCAAATGTCTCTTCTGCCTTTATCTAGATGATAATGTGATTTCTGTCTTTAGGTTTGTTTATATAATGAGTTATATTTACAGATTTGGGTATGTTGAACTAGCCTTGCATTGCTGGGGTAAAACCAGTTTGGTTGTGTGGTGCGTCATCTTTTAAATGTGATTTTGAGTTTGGCTTGTGATTGTTTTCTTGAGAATTTTTACATCTGTGTTTATCAGGGAAACTGGTTTGTAACTTCCTTTTTTATTTATGTCATTGTACACTTTTGGTATTGGGCCAGTTCTGGCTTTGTCCAGTGACTGGTGGTTTTCTTTCTTTTCTCTTCTGTTGGGGTAGTTGGAGAAGTTGGTGTCAGATCTTCCCTAAAAGTCTGGTAGAGATCATCAGTAAATATGTCCCTTCCCATGCTTTTTCTTTGTGAGACTTTTAAAAATTATTTATTGCTTTTTTTTATAAAACTGCTGTACTTTTAGATCCCCCTCTCCCTCATCCCGATTCTGCTCTGGGTCTTCCGTGGGGTCATTGGTGTTCATTGTGGCAACCAAGAGGCCTCATTGGGTCTCTGCGGCGGTGGGTGGGGCTATGGTGTCTCAGGATATTCCTACCCCAAGGCTCTTAACAATCTTTCCACCTCCTCTTCCGTAATGCCCCTTGAGCCTTGGTGGGCAAGATAGGGATGTGATTTAGTGTTATTTTCTCTGTAGACTCTTATCTCTGGGTTGGTGAGGTTTGAGTGACCACAGTGACTTTACTGAATCCCTGGGACAGATTTTCAGGCTAGCCATGAGGACAGTTTTCTTGTTAGCCTTTCCTCTGTAATGACTCCTGGACCCCAGGCAGATGAGGTGGAAGTGACACATCTCATAGTAGACAGTCGGCTCTCTCTCCTTGATGTATTGATGTATCCTTGTTCTGTGGAAAGACTTTTTTTCTTATGGACAAAAAAAAAATCTTCTTATTTTTCTCTCTGATAAAGAAAAAAATAAGAAAAGTCATCAAAAAAGAAAGGTAGAAAACTCTTGGGAAAAAAGCACACAGGCACACGTACTGTGGAAATGCAGTGAATTCTGTGGAAAGACTTTTAACCACTGCTTTAATCCTATTGCTTGTTATAGGTCTGTTTAAATTGTTTATATCATCTGGATTTAATTTTGGTAGGTTACATGAGTTTAGAAAGTTATCTATTTCTTTAGGTTTTCCAGTGTTTTGGAATATACTTTGTTAAGGTTTTACCTAATGATCATTTGCAGTTGTGTAGTGAATCCCTTTTCATCTCTAATTTGAGTCATCTCTCTCCTTTGGTTAGTTTGGCTAAATGTTTGATAATTTTGTTAATCTGTTTGAAAACTTAACTCTTTGATTGATTTGTATTGTTCTTTATTTCATTAATTTCTTCCCTAATCCTTATTATTTCTTGCAGTCTACTGGGTTTGTCTGATTGTTTTCTGCTTGAGCCTGGGAGTGCATCACTAGGTTATTTATATGAAGTCTCTCTGATTTTGTATGTGTGAGTATGTGTGTGTGGTGGGGGGGCGCATATGTTGCAGCATGCCTGTGGAAGTCAGAACTTTTCAGGTGTCATTCTCACCTTCCACCTCATTTGAGGCAGGGTCACTTGTTGCTCTCCAGTCACAGTCTAGCTGGCACATGGGCTTCCAGGAAATTCTCTCTCTGCCTCCCATCCCGAGGCATGCTGACATTACAGAATCTCACTACAGCTTCTGGCTGAAGTGGCAATCCTCATCCCTCTCTCTAATGCATATGTATATTTTGCATGTCTTGAATGTGTAGAGTGCTTGTCTACATATGTGCCTGCCTATGTGCACATGGAAGATAGAGGACAATGTCAGTGTCCGGTTTTTCACCCACATCCTTCCTGACATGGTGCTCAAGAGTCTGAGATGGAGTCTCTTGAGTGTGGAGGTGTGGTTCTTGGAATTCCTTTGATTCTCAGACCTCTGCTTCACATTGAACTGGGGTTGCAGATGTCTGTGACCGTGCCCAGCTGTTAACTTGGGTCCTGGAGAATTGAACTCTGGTAGTGTGTTGTAGTTACCTTCACATTGCTGGGACAACACACCTCACCCAAAGCAGCTGATAGGAGGGAAGGGTTTATTTTGGCCTTCAGTCTCAAGGGGAAGTTTTAACATCACAGGGGTAGGATGGTAGAACAGAGACCTGGCATTATTTCTTGCCACAGTAGCTGGTAGAAAGCAGCAAGAGAGTGAGCTGAGATATGGCAAGGGAAAAGCTGGACTATAACACCCAGAAGCAAGCCAGCCTCCCTCCCTGTCCTCATCCTTTCCTTCCTTCCTGAGGTAATGTCTTGCTCTATCTAGTCCAGGCTGACCTGGAGCTCACTCTGTAGCCCTAGTCTGGCCTGGAACTCATGGATCCTCCTACCATATTAGCCTCTCAAGTACTGGGATTAAGGGCATATTACCACCATGATTGGCAGTTTATTTTTTTAGGAGAAGATCTAATGTAGCTCAGGTTTGCCTCAAACCTGTTAGTGAGGATTATTGAGCTTTATTATTTTATTTTTTAAAATGTAATTTGTGTTTATAAAATTTATTTGTGTGGGGGGGCATGCATGTGCCACAGTGCACATGTGGAGGTCAGAGAGGACAACCTTGAGATGTATAGTTTCTTCCACCTTCTTTGAGATTGGATCTGTGGTTATTGCAAAGCAGTGTCAGTCTAGGAGGCCCAAGAACTTTGAATGTTCTTGGCTCTGCCTCTCATCGTCTGCCCATCAGGATCTCAGATGGATAAAGCCATTTTGTGGCTTTATGTGAGTGTTGGGGAATTGAACTCTGCTTGGCAGGCTTTGCACCTTAACATCTTTAAACACTGAGCCATTTCTTCAGCCCCATGGCCTTGAACTTCTAATCCTCCTGCCTCCCAAGTGCTGGGGTTACAGTCATGCACTACCATGCCCTGTTTTACGTAGTGCTGTGGTTCTTGCATGCTATACAAGCACTCTACCAACTGAGCTACATCTCCAGTCCCTCTAAGAGAGTTCTTCGGTGACCTACTGTTTATTCAGAAGTGTATTATTTAGTCTCTAAGTGTTTTTGTTGTTTCTGAGGTTTCTCTTTCTGTTGATTTCTAGCTTTATTCCACTGTGGTCTGATAAAATGTAAATATCTTTATATTCCATGTTCCTATTTGAATATCTGTTAAGAGTGGTTAGGGGGCTGCTAAGAAGATCATGGTATAGGGCATTTTATAAGAAAGCATTAGGTTTTAGTGAAAAACAAGATAACATTATTTTTGTTGTTATTTTTTGTTTGTTTGTTTGTTTTGTTTTTCCAGGTAGGGTCTCTCTCTAGCTCAGGCTGACCTGGAGTTCACTATGTAGTCTCAGGGTGGCCTCGAACTCATGGAGATCCTCCTACCTCTGCTTCCCAAGTGCTGGGATTAAAGGTGTGCGCCACCACGCCTGGCTTGTTGTTACTTTTTGCAAGGTAGTAGGATCTCACTCTAGCCCAAGCTGACCTGGAACCCACTACATACTCTCAGACTGTCTTTGATCTCACAGTGATCCTTCTACCTCCCAAGTGCTGGGATTAAAGGCATATGCCATTATGCCTGGCTTAACATGCATATATTTTTTATTATCACTTAATGAAAGCCAAAATACTAAGAACATAAAGAAATTTCTATTGTCTTTTTTGTCACCATTGCTTGAGAATTGTGGGTACTGGAACAAACAGAAAGTTCTCTAGAACGAATTCTTGACAAGGCAGTTGTGGTGTTTTATCTTGATTTGTTAACTTGATTGGAGCTAGGCCTAGTGGTATGCGTCTATAACCTCACCACTTCAGAAGCCCCTGCAGGAGGATTTCTACACATTTAAGGTCATCCTGGGCTGTGTAGTGAGTTCATGATCAGCCTGGGCTATAGACAGAGGCATCTTTTCTAAAATCAAAACCAAAACAAACAAAACAAAACAAGATAAAGAAATGGATTGGAGTAAGCAACTCTGAGGCCATGAGTAAAGCACACTCAGGCTGTCTGAGATGATTAGATGGTGAGAGCTGTGACGTGAAGAATGGCCTAAATCCACTGGTAGGAAGTCGGTACCTGGGGGTGTGTCTTCAGAAACTTGATCTGGTCCCAGCTGCTTCCTGTTACTCCTGCTTCTCTCTGCTTAGCCACTGTGATAAGACTTGCTCTGCTGTGCCTCCCTGCGTGATGGAATGAAGCCCCATGAGCAAAATAAATCAAGTTGTTTTTGTCAGTGTTTATTTGCTCACCATGAGGCAGAGTTACCGCAGAAATGGTTACTTGTAACTCATGCCACAGTAGTAAGTGTTCTGTGAAGTACAGTGGCTTGAAGCTGCCTGGCCATGATGTGATGCAGACATTATAGAATTAACAGATGCTTTGATGACAACTCAAAAGCATGGTCTGTTGAGTATGAGGCAAAGTTTTTTGAGATCTAGATGGATAGAAAATCCCTGAGGAGACTGCTTCAGAGTTTGGCCTTGTAACTCATTGTGTTTGAATACTGTATATTCAGTCATGCTCTGTGTCCAGAGCTTCACGAGGAAGTAATGGGAATAGAAGCAAACTGGCATCTGTGATATGCTCAGAGTTTTCATTTCTCTTTTTCAAAAAACTTTTATGTATTTATTTATGAGAGAAAATGAAAGAGGGAATGGGCATGCCAGGACCTCTAGCCACTGTAAACGAACTCCAGACGCTTGCGCCACCTTGTGCATCTGGCTTTACGTGGGTACTTGGGAATCACACTTGGATCCTTAGGCTTTACAGGCAAGAGCCTTAACCACTGATCTCTCCAGTCCCAGAGTTTTAATTTCGGACATCATGTGGAATCAGCATCTAGTTCTTAGGTGCCCACTCACCTCTACCCTTGCAATGCAGTAGCTCATACTAATGCTGTCTGGGTTGTCAGAATTATTTATGAAGTTATTTTTATAAGTAATTCTAAGAAGCCCAAGAAGTCCTTAACATATTTAGAAGCTTTGTCCACATGGATAATTTTTTTTTAAACATCTAATTGCTAAATGGGGGAAGTTTAATCTACCCTGGTCAGTTGATTTGTGTGGGAAAGTTTAACTATAATGGGTTTTAGCATACTTTATTGTAACGTCTGTGTTGTTTTTAGGAAGTTTTTTTTAAATTAGCACTAATCATGAAGAGCCAATCTAATACCAAGGAAATGGTGGTAATAAGTAAGCAGAGCTTTTTGTGCGTGTGTCCTTGTGGAGAATTAGCTTATTACTAGAACGTGCACATGTGGGCAGTGTGTTTACCTTTATCTTCAGCCTTTAAAATATTGCTTAGAAATACCAGATCCATTTAGCATTTCCCATAAGCCTTTGTTAGTACTTTCCTTAGACGATTTCTTTTTTATTACAAGGGGCAGTAGTTTAAAGGAAACCTCACTTATTCTTTTAAGTTGTAAGGAGTAGGAGTGAGTGCTTCTACTAAGAAGATATTCTGTTAGAGAAGAAAGTAATTTAAAGCAACGAGCAGCAGAAGTTAATTTATTTCTTGGAAGCTTCATATAGGTTCAGGCTTATCCAGTTACTGTGGACCCTATCTGATTATCATAATTTTATTTATGTGCGTGACATTAAATTTACATAAACCAGGAAGATGAAAGTTTGACAAAGTTTCAAGTGACAGGGAGAAGAAAGCAGCAGTTTGCTGATGAGCTGTGTTTCGGGGGTGCATTCAGAGAAGGCTAACTGTGTAGTGTGAGGAAGCGACATGAGGGATTGAACCTGAGTCCTTGGGCTTTGCAGGCAAACACCTTAACTGCTAAGCCATCTCTCCAGCCCAATAATGGAGTTTTAAGATGTTGAGTGTATGTGTATACTTTAGTGGATACTCTCATGTTGAAAGTAGGGAATATGTGCTGTTCTAGCAGTTCATCTAAGTAAGATTTAGGGGATTGTTTAATTCAAATTTCTGTCTTGGTTCATGTTCTTGAATTCATTTCTAACTAATTTGAATATAGAACAGCAGTTGCCCTGGAAGTGCCAAGTTCAGCTTACTTGGTGAGCTCCAGGCCAGTGAGAGACCATGTCTCACAGTGAATAGCGTTCCTGCGCAAAGATAACCCAGAGTTGTTCTGGCTGCCCCACACACATGCACGTATATGTTCATGTGTACTTGCACACACAGGTGTACTTGCACAAACACACAGCATTTCCCAAAGCTAATTGAGTACAATCCTTTATAATTTTTGTGTAATCTTTCTTACTCAGCCTTTTTCAGAGGAAGCTCCCTCGCCTTCTCTGCTTGTCTTTATGAAGGTAGATAGGCCTTCCTGTCTCCTCTGTCAACCTGAAAGAATTGACTTGCTCACACTGGCCGTGGCTGCGAGAGTAATTTTAAGAGTATTTTACCTTTATCCGACCGCATAAATGCTATCCCTTTTCTGAAAGCCTCGTCTTGATTTTTAAAAGGGAGTTGTATCTTTTCTAACTATCTTTTTTTTTTTTTTTTTGCTAAGGTTTTAAGAGTTGACCCAGACTTAATGAGATATACAGTCAGAGATGGAAGGTATATGTTAGATCTTTCCACATTGATTAAGGATGTGATAAAGAGAAAACACACTTAGGTAGTTTGGAGATTGAAAAGGGACAGGAAGAAAAAGGTTGGGGGTATAACTAAGTGGTAGAGAGCATGCTTAGCATGAGCACAGCACCCAACTGATTCATTATATGTTTTATGTATTTATTATATATAATAAAAGTAGAAGAGTAAGAGAAGAACTTCTCCTTTGCCAGAGTTCACTTTGCTCTGAGGCTGGTGACAAAGGAATCTTATTGCCCAGACTATTTCACATCTTCCTTCAAATAACAGCTTATTTATGACAGCATCTAGCATGAGAAGGATGTACAAGACTCAAAAAGCTCAAAATTGGAGGTAGACTTTAATTTTAATGTCAAATAATGGTTGAGAGTGTCTTAATTTGAAGCTAGGATTCATATTGGCTACTGGTAGTTTGATTTATTGGTCCCATACCTCTTTTTAACTCCCTTTACTCACATCTTTTTCACTAGGCTTTGATAGTAAAATAAAGTGACATGATTTATCTTGACACTCTTCCTTCTGCCTTCACTCTATCAGTGAGCACTGTTAAAAGCATACAGTGTGCATCTCTAGGGTGTTGGAGTAGGGACAAGGGATTGAAAATCATTCCACTGGGGAAAAAGATTTGCAAGCAATATCATGGATTTGATGGAAGCTGCATTTCCTATAGTTCAGTTAATTGTTAATGAGTTGTGATTTTAGTTTCAAAGCAGTGGGTACAAATCAAATGCTGATTTTGCAGGTTGATGTGAATATATCTCTTCCCTCTTTTCAAGCTGCCATTTTAAATGACTTTTTTTCTTTATTTTTATTTATTTGAGAGTGACAGACAAAGAAAGAGGCAGAGAGAGAGAGAGAGTGAGAATGGGCGCGTCAGGGCATCCAGCCACTGCAAACGAACTCCAGACCGTGCGCCCCCTTGTGCATCTGGCTAACGTGGGTCCTGGGGAATTGAGCCTCAAACCAGGGTCCTTAGGCTTCACAGGCAAGCGCTTAACCGCTAAGCCATCTCTCCAGCCCCAAGCTGCCATTTTAAACAGCAATAGTTTCACCATGAAAGGACTTTTGGAGCAAATATGAACCAGATTAGTGACCTTGGATGCGTGGAGTAACCATCACTCAAGCAGGATTTGGTACTTTTAACATTGGTCTCACTGAGCAGCCTCGTTGGCTATAAACAGTTGAATTGGTCTTAACCAACACTCAAATCATTTCCACGTACTGTTCAGAAAGAGTTGTCCCCCCCTCACAAATGAAATAATGGTTTGAATTCTGTTATATTTGGCTAGGGGGTGTTAATTTCATTTCTTGAAATGAATTTTATACCAGGTTGCTAATAAACCTTTTGTAGTCGATACTAAAGTACAGTGACTTGGCATCTTGGGACTTCATAAACAAATATTTCTTAGCCCACAGGAAAAGATTTGTTTCATTTGTAGAAGTCAGAATCTTTAAAACAAGACTTCATTCAGTGTCTGCATTTCATACACTACACATGTTAATATTTAATATATATATATATATTTTTTTTGCCAGGGCGATATACCTTCTGTTGAATACTTATTGAAAAATGGAAACAACCCAAATGTTAAAGACCACGCTGGATGGACACCACTGGTACTTGTTTGTGAATTTTGCCATGTTGTGGATCTGTTTTCTGTCACGTTCTTGTTATGTTTAGGGTTTATGGTTTATGGTTGCAGGCTGTCCATATGTCATCCTCTGCCTCCTACATGCTCGCTTTCCAGTCTGAAGAATTTATGTCTTTGCCAAGTATGAAGAAATAGTTATTTTTCATCTAGCTTCTCAGTTGTGACGGGAAAGTAATTGGCTACCTTTTGACTACGTTTAGAGATAGGAGAAGAGTGGACATGAGGCTCCATTCTGCAGCATTACAAGCCACTGAACCCCGTTTTGGTTCCATGGGACAGTGAGAAGTTGGAGGACCGTGAGGGAATGTGATCTCGATGGGGTGCTATGATCTTGCCTAACACACACCTTGTCCAGAGGCATTATTAGTAGAAAGCTTTGATTACCTCAAACATTTTTAAGTCTTTGCTTGTTAAGAGTGGCAAGCACACTGGAAACAGTCGCTCCATGGGCTAATAGACCCTAAGCAAGCAGTTTGAGTGCAATCACACTGTTCACAAGGGAGGTGGCTGCCTTTTTATTGTAAACTAGGAGTTTTGCACAAAAATTAGGAGACTCAGGCTGGACAGATGGCTTAGTGGTTAAGGCGTTTACCTGCTAAGCCAAAGGATCCCAGTTCGACTGTCCAGGACCCACGTAAGCCAGATGCAGTAGAGGGCACATGCACCTGGAGTTCGTTTGCAAAGGCTGGAGGCCCTGGCACGCCTATCCCACCCCACTGCCTCTTACTCTCTCTCAAATAAATAAAATATATTTTAAAAAATTAGGAGACTCATTAAGCCAGGTGAAAAAATACCCTAAAATTATATAAAATGATACCTTGCTAAATCTTAACGCTGAGGGGACTCAGATTGAATTTTAACCATTAACAAAGGAAGGTTAACTCCTTCCTCCCTTCCTCCCTCCCATTTCCCCCCTCTGCCACATTAAGGCAAATTATAGTAAAGGTTGCTAAGTGATTTAGAGGATTTGATGCCTCATTTGATTTTCTTTCTCCAAGAAGTAGACCTACAGAAAGTGGTGGCGCATGCCTTTAATCCCAGCACTCGGGAGGGAGAGGTAGGAGGATCGCCATGAGTTTGAGGCCACCCTGAGACTCCATAGTGAATTCCAGGTCAGCCTGGGCTACAGTGAGACCCTACCTCGAAAAACCAAAAAAAAAAAAAAAAAAAAAATTTACCCCCTCCTCTTTTTTGCTATTTATTTATTTGAGAAAGCAGGAGAATGGGCATGCCAAGGTCTCTAGCCACTGCAAACGAGCTCCAGACACATGTGCCCCCTTGTGCATTTGGCTTACCCAGGTCCTGACGAATCAAGGTTAGGACCTTGGGCCACAGGCATGTACCTTAACCGTTAAGCCATCTCTCCAGCCCAGACCTATAGATTTGGAGTGCAGTATCACCAAACTGTGAGTTAATATAGACACCCAGAGCAGCACAGCGTTAGAGTACAGTATAGGGGTCCTGGTGGCCAGGCCTTGGACATAAGGAAGTACTTGCACACAAGCCATCTTTGAATGTCCCATTGTTACCAGGGTCATCATTCATTCAGTATGTTCCTTCGAGAATCCACTCCATGTTACTACTATAATCATTGACATCAGCCATCCAGTAGTTTCAAGCTTCCACAGAGAACTGCAAGTACTCCCAGGATGTCCTCTTTGCTGGGCCATGTGACCTGTGCACTGCTTAGAGAGCTTCAGGTTGCATATGTGATCTGCTGGTAAATGGCACCATTTTTGAAATGTTTCAAAATTACTGTAAGACAATTTAGGAGGTATCTTTGATTTAAAGTTATATTTAATTTTTTAAAAAGAAACATGACCCAAGGCTGGTCTTTGTCCATGAAGTACACAGACCTTGATCACCGTGTGTGTGACCTCACAGATTACTGTTAGTGACTCTTACCCTGTCTGTTAGTATGTAGGAAAGCACGTTTGCTGATTGAGGGTCCCATTCATTTCTCTAAACCCTAGTGCTTGTCCTTTGCTCTTCTTCATCCTATTCCCCTCTACCCCTTTTAATCAGCATGAAGCCTGCAGTCATGGGCACCTCGAGGTAGTGGAGTTGCTGCTCCAGCATAAGGCTTTGGTGAACACCCCCGGCTATCAGAATGACTCACCTCTTCACGATGCAGCCAAGAATGGGCACGTGGACATAGTCAAGCTCCTGCTGTCTTACGGCGCCTCCAGGAATGCTGTGTAAGTAATTCACTGAAGGTTTTTGAATTCACTTGTATTATTACTCAGTCAAGGTGTGTACTGAAGCAAAGACTTTTAACTACCCGAATTACAGTTTCTCTCACTGCTCTTCCACAGCTTAAGTTAGATAGGACCATTGCGGTTCATATTAAAAATCTGCATCTATGCTCTTTTCTTGAAACTTAAATATTTGGAGATTTGCTGTAGTAGCTCAGACAGATTTCAAAGCCATTTTGGAAATTTTAGTTCTATGGCCAAATTTACTTAGTGTTCATGTTCTGTTGATTGATTCTTATTTATTAATAAAAAATCATATTTAAGAACCAGGCATGGTGGCACATGCCTTTAATCCCAGCACTTGGGAGGCAGAAGTAGGAGGATCACTGTGAGTTCGAGTCCACCCTGAAACTACATACTGAATTCCAGGTCAGCCTGAGCTAGTGAGGCCCTACCTTGAAAAACCAAATATATTTAATTATTTTATGCTACCTAATACTTTAAAATTGTTCTAAATATTCATTCCATTATGCCTTTTCTGCATAATTCGTATGCCGACAGCTGAAGTCTATAAGAATTCAGATACTGGGCAAGTGCAGTTGAATTATTTCCTAGATTTTTCACATTATTCAAATGAGGCTCCACATAGATTGTTTTGCAGTGTCAGGGCGCAAAGGCACATTAGCAAATGCTGGCTGTTGCATTTTAAAATTGCTATTGTCAGGAGCAGCACAAGCAAGTGCCGTATCTAGGTTTTATATCTTTAATCTCTGACTTGGCTTGTGTCTCCCTATATATTATTTTACTCTTTGTAATTAAGTAGGTGGTGTAAATGTAAAGCAGGAATTGCCTCTCTATACTCTGTTGCTTCTGTAGATTTCAAAAGAGCAGGCTTTCCCTGCTCCAGAAGTGTATAAAAATCCTAGAACGTAGAGCATCTAAGTTGTAATTTTTATAGGTAACCATTTAACACAATTGAAAAACAAGCTACTAATGCGAGAGTGTACCATTGTGGTTTTTAGTTTCAGAAAAATGTATCTGCTCATCTACTGTACAATATTTCCCACTACAAATTTTAAGATAGTAGGAACAAACTTGGCATATGTGTGTATGTATGCGTATGTGTGTATATGTATATATAATTTGCTCTTTTTTTCAATGTAGGGTCTCACTTTAGCCCAGGCTGGCCTTGCTTGAACTCATAGCCATCCTCCTACCTCTGCCTCATGAGTGCTCCAATTAAAGGCGTGCACCACCATGCCCAGCTCTTTTCTCTGTCTCTCTCTTTCTCTATCATCTATCTAGTTACCTTTGTATATTTTTATATATGGAACTAACATAAATATCTATTACTATATGTGGACCTACCAGATATGACCCTCTTGTGGATATAGTAAGCCATTTGATAAAGCCAGCAGTCGCCTGGGTCAGGTGACACTGAATAGTTTCCATCCCAAGGTGTGTAAATCAGCCGTGACTGCTTTAATGAATGGATTGTTGGTCAGGTGTTAGGGAATCCAGCTTTTACTTGTGACTCTTTTATTGACTTTCTGGCCTCGGGCAGGTTAATCTCTGTGTTGTGGTGTCCTCACCTATAAAACACGGTACTGCCAGGGCTGCTTTCCTCTTTCTTCCACGCAGAGTGAGGATTAATGAGCCAAAGCACAGGGGCTGTCTTGTGGTTTGTACACCGAGGCTCACACTGCAGCACAGGAAGTGTCTTCACAGCTGCATCCGCAGTGAGGTCTCGGGCTGGCCTGGCAAAGGACACTTAGGGTTATCCCAGCACTGCCCGGCTGACCTTTCTGCAGAGGGAGGTGCTAATGTCAGTGCTAAACACTCAGCACCAGGAACCATTTGTAGCTACTGAACCCTTGCACATTGGCTGTCACTACTGAGAAACCGAATCTTAATCTGTACTTTATTTTAATTAACTTAGGTAGTCACCTGTCCAGGGACTCCTGTGTTGAACAGGTGGTTAACACATTTAGGGCAGTTGGGAAGGAGGGTTTACTTGACAGGAGAGGTTGATATTGATATGCAACAGAGGCTAATAGGGCAGATGAAGGTGGAAATTTCATCCTCAACTTCACTAGTTTCCTGTTGGTCTCTGTCTTTTCAGATTATTTTTCTTTAATTCTCCATACTGCAGCCTGAGCGCTCTCAAAAATACAAATTTTGTAAAGCCATTATTGGGACTAACAATAGAATTCAGTTTAGTAGCCATGTTAAAAACTAAAAATGTCTGGGCTGGAGTGATGGCTTAGGAAAGGCCCTCTTTGCAAAGCCTGCCAGTCTAAGTTTGATTCCCCAGTACCCACATAAAGCCAGGTGCACAAAGTGGTACATGTGTCTGGAGTTTGTAAGAGTCCCTGGTGTATCCATAGTCACATGCTTTCTCTCTCTCATATTAAAAAATAAAAGTCTAATCAAATCGTGTTTGCTTAAAACTGTTCAGTGGCTTCCTCGTAATGATTTTGAAACAAGCTTCTACTCTTGAAATGGGGCTGTTAAGCCCTATGTGGTCTGCAGTGTGGGCTCTCCAGCCCCATTAATCTTTGTATTGTTTCTCTGTTCCCTTTTCTGTAAACATGCTTTTGTACTAGCATTTTAAATTTTTATTTCCTTAAAATGAAAGAAAGGCCTGTTTTCTTTTTTGGTTCTGTTTTGTATTTTGAGGTAGGATTTTGCACTAGCCAAGGCTGAACTGGAATTAACTATGTACTCTCAGGCTGGCCTCAAATTTACAGTGATCCTCCTATCTAGACCTCTTGAGTGCTGGGATTAAAGGCTTGCGCCACCATGCCCTCCTGAAAGGCCTTTGTACATGGATTTCACGTTGTCTGGAAGACTCATTTATCATAAAGAAAGCTAATTTCTCATTCTATGACTTCATCATAGATGTGGTTCCTCATGTTTGCACATGGTGCATGTCCACATCAAAAACCAGGTGCTATGATTTCTTCTCGTTAGGTTTTGTGCTTTATGCACTAGGGATTGTGTCAGCTTTCCCAGGCTCTGCTTAACAAAATCTGTATCCATGTTTATATGTAGAGAGGATCAGGAAATGTTTGAATGAGTAGAGATACATTTTGTCCTCTTTTAACTGAGCCATAATACCAAAAATTCCCTTCCAAACCCATAATGGCACAGAATAAACACACTGCAAAAGATGGCATTGGGCACAGCAAAGAAATATTCAACCAATACAAGATTTAAACAGGGCAAACATCAAACTCTAGCTCCAATTCCAACAATTCTAGCCAGTGACAAATCTCCAAGTCTCATAATTTTAACTAACAATAAGTCTTTAGTTCCAATTCTGCCCCTCTCCAGCTAGGCTACTCACAGTCCTGGAAAACTTCATCTGGGGCTGGTAGCTCTCCTTATCAGCCATCTCATGGTGCCGGCATTTCCACTGGGTCTCCTTGCAGGCATCCAGCAAACCTTTTCCAAAACACAAGACCATGTTGCAAATTCAGTGATCCTCTCTTTCCTGCATTTCTTATACTCCACAGTACCAGGTAGGGTGCCAGTTTGTTAATCCAGGGGGAATAAAAAAGTCTTTGAAGAACAGGACACTCACTCTGCATTCAGGCTACTTCAAAAACGTCTACATTCTTCCTGTTGCCCCAATGCAGGTTAGCTGACCCAATCTCGAAGATCATAATCTTTCATATAATTGCACCTGAACAGGTAAAAGTTTTCAGCCCCAAAATTTCATTTCTGTGCCATATCCGTCTGCTCACACCAGTCCATTTCTACACAAAGCAACCCTATACAAAGTCTCAGGACATGGGCACAACAGCAAGCCTCTCACACAAACTGCTTCTAGCCCAGTCCATGCAAAGCTCTTTCTCACCTTCACAAGCCAAACCTCACAGCCCATAGTTCTTACTGCATTCAGCTCTTTCAACTCTGATCAGAATAATTCATCAAGCTGTACTTAACAGCACTGCAAGGCATTTCTTAAGCCAAGGTTTCAAATCCTGTCAGGTGTCTCTCGGTACCACTTTACTATTGTAGTAAAAAAAGGTTTATTTTAGCTTACAGGCTTGAGGGGGAGCTCCACAATGGCAGGAGCAGAGGGTGGACATCACCCGCTGGCCAACATAAGGTAGACAACAGCAACAGGAGAGTGTGCCAAACATTGGTAAGCAGACAATGGCTGTAATATCCATAAGCCCACCCCTAACAATACACTGCCTTCGAGAGGTGTTAATTCCCAAATCTCCATCAGCTGGGAACCTGGCATTCAGAACACCTAAGTTTATGGGGGATAGCGGAATCAAACCACCACACACAGGCCATGCCCGGCTGTTTACCTGGGTTTGAACTCAGGCTGTCTCAGACCTATCAGGCCCTCACGCTAGAGCAGGAAGTACTCTTGGTCACTGAGCCATCTTTTCAGCCCCTTCTGTTTGTTGTTTTCTTACGTAGCCCAAATTGGCGTGAAACGACAACTGGGAATGATGTCGAGCACCTGGTTCTCCTGTCTGCACTCCCAAGTGCTGGGATAACTGGCATGTGCCACCACACACAGCTGGATTACACCTTATTTAGTCTGAATTATTCTCCTAGTAATCATGTCTAGATTCTTTCCACCTCTGGAAGATGGTTAAAATTCAAAAAAGGCAAACGCCACTCTACCTTTTTTTTAAATTTATTTTTATTCATTATTATTATTATTTTTAAATTTTTTTGTTTACTTTTATTTATTTGAGAGCAATAGAGAGAAGGAGGGAGGGAGGGAGGGAGAGAGAGAGAAAATGGGCACGCCAGGGCTTCTAGCCACTGCAAACGAACTCCAGACGTTTGTGCCCCGTTGTGCATCTGGCTAACATGGGTCCTGGGGAATCGAGCCTTGAACTGGGGTCCTTAGGCTTCACAGGCAAGTGTAACCACTAAGCCATCTCTCCAGCCCCACTCTGCCTTTTTTAAGGTTGTGGCACTTTGACCAATTGAAGTAGTGTCCTTTTGCTTATTCTGAGTTCACAAAGGGCTTCTGTAGCTCTAGACCACTTAGGCTGTCTTTTTCGTACCTCAAGATTGGAGTCTTCCAAGGGTCTTCCTTTCCCACTAGGTTCTCTCATTTCTCCCCATCACTCCTCTTTCCACGTGTCCAGTTCTGGCCGGCTGCTTGCACTCACAGGGCAGTAGATGACCCTAGACCAGCGTGATGCGTGGCTCCCTAGCACAGTGCCCATGATGCTAGGTTTCTATGCAGAGTAGCACTTACAAGGAATTGTAGAGGTCGCCATGCATGTGTACACAGATGCACATAATTAATTACTGAGGTGATTTGATGTGTTTGATTCTCTAATGTTTACTGAATTGGCTGCTTTGTTAATAAACATAATCTGTTCTTTCTGACATAAGGGAAAGCTGCTGATTTTGATATCTTTTCTATCCAGTCAGTATAGTTTTATGCTAAGGATATACTTATGATTAATTTTCCTCCTTATCACAATTGTCAAGTTGTCTAGAACAATTATAAAATTTCAAAATGCTATCTTAGCATGTTTGTGTTATTCTTTTTAAAAATAGCCATAGTTATATAAAGCAATATTAACATAAATATTATTATAAATATTTTTGTCCTATGGAAACTTCCAATTGCACTTTAAAAAATAGGCCTGTATTTTATATTATTTAGTTCCATCTTTTATGAGATGATTTTAGACTTTATTGCTGTCATGAATACATTTATTAATAGGCCATCCTTATTTTGTGAGATAAAGTTGACTTGGTCTTGGTGTCATTATTATTTTTATTTTGAGACCAGGCTTCACTCTAGTGTCCATGCTGGGCTCAAGCCATCCTCCTGCCCAGCCCCGTTTGTGGCTGGGACTGTTGGTGCACACCACTGTACGTAGTTTGTTTAAACAAACATTTTACTCAGTATGTTATTTAGGAATTTTGCATTAGTCATAAATTAGAGCCATTTGTGATTATTACTTTTCATTTTTGCCTTCTGATTTTGATATCCAAATTATACTTATTATAGCTTTACAGAGTAATCAAAATGTTTTTAGTTGTTCCTGTTCTCTACAACATGAGCAGCATGCCTTGCCACAGATGAGACTCTTTCTCCCACACATTATTCTGATATCTCACATACAGCTTTTAGAGATCTTGCCAATTTTGTTAGTAGTTATCTGAGATACTAACGTATTTATAGCAGAGTGAGGCATTGAGCAGAACATACACTTTTGCTTTAGTAAGTTACCCATACATAGGTTCTGTGGACTGCCACAACAAAGCATCTATTCTGCAGTTTTTCTGAGGCTGTGATTTTCAGGAAGATGGCTGTGTAGACCCTCGTATTGACGCTTAGCCTCAGGAATTCCAAAGAGGTGAAGCCTGGGAGAAAATACTATCGCTATTGTATTTTCCATGCACATATAAAGAGCTCTGAGACCCATAACACTTAGTCTTCCCTTATGTATTATTTAGTCATATGCTATTTTCATCTTTTTGTTTTCCTAATGCTAAAATATTCTGCTTTTGTTTTTATATATTTCAGGGTCCTGTGATCTGCAGTAGGCCTGTAGACCAGTGTTAATTGATATTCATTATACTTGAGAGATAAGGAAGTGGGAGTTAATGGAGTTTTTATTGAAAGCATATTTGGTAAAAGGCCTATATCTTCATGCCAAATGGAGATTCTTACTGAACATATGGTTCAGTCTTCCTTCATGTAGTAGTGGGATGCATGTTGACAAATGTCTTGCTAGGATAGCCTGATGTCTGTGAACACCATAGGGTGTAATGCGTAAAGATGCCACTGGCGACATACTCTCACAGACCACTACCACATATGAGGCTCTTCCATGACTGAAATAGGACTACATAGTGCCCACCTATAAAATTTTTCTAACAATTTTTTTTTTCCTAACAGCCTTGGGAGAGAAGAAAAATATATTTTAAAAAAATCCTCTAGCTTTTGTTGTCTTAGGAGAGAGGAACGCTTACATTAGAGGGTTATGGGATCTGATTGTCATAAGTAATGCTAAGGGTACATGACCTTAACTATTGGAGGTAATACTTAAAAACTATCTCTTGAGTAGTGTGTATGAAATGTGGTTCCAAAACTGGAGAGAGTTAAGAAGTCAGTAATGTAATTAGGCATGGAGTATTCGTGGCATACCAGACACAGGAGGAGAAAAGATGAAGTAGTTCCGCTGTAGAACCAAGTGGGTCTTGAACTTCTCATGGGCATGGGGGACAGGGAGATCTTGCAATTGTATAAGGCAAGGCTTGGTAGCTAGAAATTAGTCAAACGCAGCACAAATGTCAAATATCACTGATATACTTTAGAAACATTTTCATTACTTAATTCATAGATGATCAGTGAAAAATGTCCCAAGCCTGTATTTCTCACAGCAACTATGCTTTTTGTCTGTGGACTGTCTTGTCTTTAGGACTATGGAGAGAACTGGTCAGTACAAAATAATGCATCTGTTGACTTCATACTTTATCTGTGGTTTTGAATTAATTTTTAATATTCTCATATGTCTCTTTAAGTCACATTTTATGAGTCCTTTATAGTATGTGTTGAACTTTTTCTGTGCACATTTCAGAATATTTTAAATTGTTCTCTGTTCAAACACAGTGTGACTTCATTTAACTCTGAATTTTACTTTTGGATAGTTTCTCGCTTGTGTACTAAGAATCCGTTTGCCTAAGAGGGAAGATTAGTTCTGTTTTTATCTTGAATACGGAGAAATTTATACCTTTTATAGTAAATACTTCTCCTCTGGGCGTTTTTATGTTGACTGCTGCTCAAAGCCTTACTTGCCACCATTTTCCTCACCTTCTTCCCTGCAGCCTGGTGCAGACCTGGGATTGAAGTTCTTGCCAGCGTCTCAGAACTGTTTTCAGTGTGCCAAAAGTAAAACTTATTTTTTTCTTCCAAGTATATGGGATTTAGAAGTTGGTACTTGGTCTGTTGTTAATAGACTTCTATGGAAGGACATTGGATTCTTAAGTAGAAAATATTATATGGACCATTGGACCTATTAATTGTCTTCTTGCCCTAGTTAGTTTTTAAAAAAAGTGAATCACCTACAAGGAGGAGAATTTTGTGTTTATAGCTTTAAAAACATGTTGCTCTTTTGAATGATCGTGCCTTGTCTTGCTCACAGCAAAGTGGCTGAAAAATTAAACCTTTGTGCTTGCAATTTCAAAGTTGTTCATAAAGGATTTCATTTGCCGACTCTTGGCATCCTGTCATGTGTGAAATGGCCTGCATATGTTTGTGCATGATGGGTGATCTGTACGTGCAAGTACACATTGACATCTGCCATCTTTTCCTAATGCATTAGCTCACTCAGGCGCAGTTGTAGGCAGCCTTCTCCCAGGCCATTCCTACAGGAAAGAGGCCATTAAAGGTTCTGCCTTTTGGGCAAAGCTAAAACTGTGAACACCTTAACCCTTTGGTAAGTGATTGCTTTTCATCAGTCTTGGTGATCAGAATAATTCTGGGACGAAAATGATTTTTAGAGTTGTCTGAATGACACTCCTTAGATGGGATCATATAGGAAAGTGAACATTTTCACTGACTCCTTTTTTATGCTTAAACACGCCTCTGTATACTTGGCATTTTCAGAGTGTGCAAAAATTATATCTTCACATGGGGAAAATTATAAGATGATTGTAACAGCGTCTTGTTGCTAGAACAAAACTCCCCACCAGAGTATCTTATGGAAGGAAGGGCCTTATTTCAGCTTTCAGTCTCAAGGGGAAGTCTCATCTCATCCTGACAGGGAAAGCATGGTAAGACCATAAAGCCAGGGACCACATGTTGTCACAGCAGCTCGTAGGAAGCAGCAAGAGGAAGCTATGAGCACTCAGTGTGCTGGTTTACCTCCAGTGACACCTCAGCAAGGCTTCACCTCCCAAAGGCTCCACCGGCTGAGTACTAAGTATGAGGCTTAATCCCACACACGAGGCTATGGGAGACGTTTTATAGTCAAAGCACCGTAATGGTTAACACTCATGTTTTCCTGTTTTCATTCTGTGCCTATCTTTCAGCAGTGTGAATGTGACAACATTAGTAGCAGTCACTGAGCTGGCACCATCTGCTAGTGACTTCCACTTTATTGACATATCAACTCATTCGGTCCTCATAATCGTAGGTGTTAGTTTGTTTTAGCCCCACTTCACAGATGAAGCAAACAAGAAGTTTAAGTGTTTGTCTAATGTTGTAGATGATTCATTGAGCTGTGATTTCAATTCAGCTAAAACTGTCTGTAGCCCAGCTCTTAACCGTCTGTCCATGCCATCCCTCCTGTTCGTGGCTCTTTAGAGCATGGTTTAGGTTATCTAGCTGCTTAGGAAAAAGTCCCATGCTTTAACACTAACCCTTGGTTCTTTCATGATCTGGCTACAGCTTATGCTTCTAGAACACTCCATTTCCTGTGACACGCATTATCCTTTTTTCACTCTGTCCTCATTTTGCCGTGTGTGTGTGTGTGTATGTGTGTGTAAGTGTACATGCATGTTTGTGTTTGGGTGCTTGTTGGATGCATGGGGCGTGTGTGTGTGCGTGCATGTGTGTAGGCCAGAGATGAGTGTCAGATGGCTTCCTTAGTTGTTCTCTACTATTTTTTCCTTGTTTTTGTGACACAGGGTCTTTCACTGAACCAGGATCTTACCAGTTCGGTTAGACTAGCTAGTCAGTGAATCCAGGGAGGCTTCCTGTTTCTGTCTTCCCAGCACTGGGATTACAGGTGTGTATCACTGCACCCTGCTTTTATGTGGGTGCTGGGGATCTGAACTCATGTTCTCATGCCTGTCACACAGTACTTTACTGGTTGAGCCGCCTCTCAGCCCATTCTTTTTTCTTGCCTCTGTATTTTTACTTCCCTCTCTCCTTCTTTGCGTCCTTCCTTTTCCTCTCTCCTCTTTCTGTATTTGTTTTTTTTGCTAACTGTTGCTATTTTGCTATGCGATCACACTTCAGGCCTCCACACACCTTTTTCTGTGGGGTACTTACTCTACCTGTGACCCTCTTCATTCCCTTGCAGGCCTAGAAAGCTTCACCAGACCTCAGATTTCTATGGCACTCTGCCTTGCTGGGTTCCGTGGGTAAGAAACTACCTGCTTTCTCATTATGTAGTGCTTAAAAGAGCTAGTATAGAAGAAAAACAAAAACAAAAACAAACCATTGGCTGAATGACTTGTTTTCAGGCTGATTGCAAAGCAGTGTTTATAGCATCTCTTTGTGTGTCCATACACATACACATTCTCTGTATGTGGGGTATATAGATGATTAGTACTTTCCTGATACAGTGCATGTCAGTAGTAGTGATTCTCCAAGATTTCTTACTAGCTAGTGGCTGGAACAGTCAGGTTATCTGCCAAGATTTTAAAATTCAAGATTCTTTGTCATATCTTTAAAGGTTTATATGAAATGTATATAAAATCACAAGGAACGAGAAAGGGCAGGAATATATGGAGGTGGGAGGGGGCTGATAAAATCTGCCAATATCCTACTACAAATCAACAAAAGAACTAAAATAAAAACTAGGTTCTAATAATGTCTATTTTAAATTATTTTTTTTCACACTAAACCTGAAACCCAAGTTATTCCATTCAAATATCATGGAAAGCAGCCACACTATTTTTTTGTGCCCAAATGTTAAAGGAGAAATCTTCTATGTGCCTCATCTTCTCTTGCTTTTTTTCTAAAACTTTCTTCATCTAAACTTGTGTCTGTGTCAGTATTTCAGTACTTGATGACAGAGCAGAGCAGCGTGGCAGGCTTCTGTGGTTGTGCCTCATGCCCTGCAGGGCTCGTGTACCTTCCTTGCTGGCGTTTGTGATGTGCCACTCTAGCTTTCTATGAAAACAGGAAGGGCAGGTGTTCCGAGTTCAGAGCACTAGCGGAAGCCGTGCCTGCTGAGGAACCATATGCTTTAGGATTGCAGGGAATGGGAAGTCTTGTGTATGTGATCAGGTGCTGAATGTAAATTGAAATCCTGCTATGGTTGGCTTGTGGTGAAGTTCTTCAGAAGGCAAGAATATTTGTTTAAGGCCATTGTTTTATTATTTCTTATTTAAAGACCTGATTAGCCTATGTTGGTATATTGAGAAATATTTTGGACATTTTTTCATGTTGTCATGTGGACTTTAATTTGTATTTATATGAAGTAGCTATGCTAATGCGTTTAGTTCTATGCATTAAACGCACTTGACTAGGTCTGAAGTCCTTCTGTTCTTGTTAACAAGTGTTTGTGTGTGTATAGTCATTTTCTGATACCATAGAGTATGACTGTGTGCTAAACTCCCTTGTTTCTTGTTTTTCTTTTTATTTATTTATTAGAGAGGGGGTGGAGGGAGGAAAACAGAGGAGAATGAATGGCATGTCAGGGCCTCTAGACACAGCAAACAAACTCCAGATGCCTGTGCCACCATGTGTATCTTACTGGATACCGGAGACTTAAACCTGGGTCCTTAGGCTTCACAGGCAAGTGCCTTAACTGATAAGACATCTCTCCAGCCCATTTTTTTTTCACTTTTTTGAGGTAGAGTCTCACTCAAGCCCAGGCTGACCTGGAACTCACTTGGTAGTCCTAGGCTAGCCTTGAACTCACAGTGACCCTCCTAACTGTGCCTCCTAGTATTGGTATTAAAGGTGTGTGCTACCATTTCTGGTGTTGCCTTTGTGTTTATTCATATTTTCACTTGTGGTTTAAGTACTAGAATACTTGTTCTTCAAATCTGGTTTCTGTTTTTTGATTGCCATTTACAGCATATGAGTAAAGAAGCAGTATAGTCAGTATGTGAGCATACTAGAGTATGAGATGGGGAAGTAACTAGTAGAATGGATGAGATATTTTTAATACTCATGTTGTCTGCTCTAAATGTAAAAAGTGGCTTATGTCACTTTGTTGTACATCAGGAAATTGAAATGCAATCGATTGCATTTTACCTTCACTGGAGAGAGTCTGTGGCCAGGGAAGGTAAATGGTGTGGACCTAAGCATAAAGGGAAACCAAAGCATTCAGACTTATCACTGTTTATCCAGCACTGTCCAAAGAGAGGAGCACTGAGCCAGTGGTCATGAATAGCTGGCATTAGAAGGATTTGCTGTGGCTCATTTCTTATCATGATCCACTCACTTACTATTTCCGCTGGGCTGTTAAGCATCTGTCACAAAGGTTATCAGTGATGCTGTCTTTAACCCAGGAGACTGCCTATCCATCATGTGTGTGACTCTACTGCAGTAACCCAGGAAAACACCTGTCTCTCGTGTGTGTGACTCTGCTGCAGTAACCCAGGAGAACACCCGTCTCTCGTGTGTGTGACTCTGCTGCAGTAACCCAGGAGAACACCCGTCTCTCGTGTGTGTGACTCTGCTGCAGTAACCCAGGAGAACACCTGTCTCTCAGTGTGTGTGACTCTGCTGCAGTAACCCAGGAGAACACCCGTCCTCATGTGTGTGACTCTGCTGCAGTAACCCAGGAGAACACCCGTCTCTCGTGTGTGTGACTCTGCTGCAGTAACCCAGGAGAACACCTGTCTCTCGTGTGTGTGACTCTGCTGCAGTAACCCAGGAGAACACCCGTCCCTCATGTGTGTGACTCTGCTGCAGTAACCCAGGAGAACACCCGTCTCTCGTGTGTGTGACTGTGCTCAGTAACCCAGGAGAACACCCGTCTCTCATGTGTGTGACTCTGCTGCAGTAACCCAGGAGAACACCCGTCTCTCGTGTGTGTGACTCTGCTGCAGTAACCCAGGAGAACACCCGTCTCTCGTGTGTGTGACTCTGCTGCAGTAACCCAGGAGAACACCTGTCTCTCGTGTGTGTGACTCTGCTGCAGTAACCCAGGAGAACACCCGTCCCTCGTGTGTGTGACTGTGCTCAGTAACCCAGGAGAACACCTGTCCCTCGTGTGTGTGACTCTGCTGCAGTAACCCAGGAGAACACCCATCTCTCATGTGTGTGACTCTGCTGCAGTAACCCAGGAGAACACCCGTCTCTCGTGTGTGTGACTCTGCTGCAGTAACCCAGGAGAACACCCGTCTCTCGTGTGTGTGACTCTGCTGCAGTAACCCAGGAGAACACCCGTCTCTCGTGTGTGTGACTCTGCTGCAGTAACCCAGGAGAACACCCGTCTCTCGTGTGTGTGACTCTGCTGCAGTAACCCAGGAGAACACCCGTCTCTCGTGTGTGTGACTCTGCTGCAGTAACCCAGGAGAACACCCGTCTCTCGTGTGTGTGACTCTGCTGCAGTAACCCAGGAGAACACCCGTCTCTCGTGTGTGTGACTCTGCTGCAGTAACTCAGGCGAACACCCATCCCTCATGTGTGTGACTCAGGAGAACAGCCATCCTTCATGTGTATGACTCAGGAGACCACCCACCCCTCATGTGTGTGACTCTGTTGTAGCTTGTTTCATTACTTTAAAAAATTGTTTTCTTTATTTATAATTCATTGATTTCTGCTTTGATCTTGAAAATTTCTTCCCATCTGGTGGTACTTTCAGGCTTCGACTGTTCATGTCTTTCCATTGCCTTGAAATCAATATTTGAGATCTCTCTGTTTTTGCAATGTAGGTAGGCATTTAGTGCTATAAAGTTAGTTAGGACTGCCTTCATTGTGTCCCATAAGTTTTGGTGTATTGCATTTTGATTGTCATTCAATTCCATAAATTTATGGATTTCCTTTCTGACTTCTTCAACAGCCCATTCATTGTTTAATAGTGCAATGTTCAGTGTTTAGGAGTTGGTGTGTTTCTGTTGTGACAGTTGTGGTTGATTTCTAGTTTTAATGCATTGTGATTAGATATAATGCAGGGGTGGTGGTTTGATTCAGGTGTCCCCCACAAAGTTAAGTGTTCTAAATGCTTACTTAGGTCCCAAGTTGGTAGCAATTTGGGCATTGAAGCCTCTTGGAGATAGTGTAGTGTGTGGGGGTGTTAACAGCCCGCTTCTCGTCGCCAGTGTTTGGCACACTCTCCTGCTGTTGTTGTCCACCTGATACTTGCCAGGAGGTGATGTCCACCCTCTGCACATGCCATTGTTTCCACCTGCCATCATGGAACTTCCCCTCAAGTCTATAAGCCAAAATAAACCCTTGTCTCCCACAGCTGTTCCTGGTCAGGTGTTTTCTGCCAGTAATGTGAAGCGGACTGCAACAGCAGGGAATTATGTTAATTTTTCTGAATTGGTGGAAACATGCTTTATGCCTTAATATATGTTCTATTTTTGGAGAATGTTCCATGAGCTGCTGAAAAGAATGTGTGTTCAGGAGAATTAGGGTGGAATGTTCTGTAGATGTCTGTTCAGTCCATTTGATCTATGGTGTTGCTCCATTGCTTTTCTGTTTATTTTCTGCTTGGAGGATCTATTAATGATATTGGGGTATTAAAGTCTCCTACTCATTGTATTGGGATTCATTTCTGTCTTATTTTCTAGTAAGTTTTGCTTTATAAAATGAGATACCCCTGTGTTTGGTTCATACACATTTATGATTGTAATTGTTGTACTGTTCATGGTTTGTTTGTTTGTTTTTTTTAAATTTTGAGGCAAGCCCAACAGACTGGCCTTTTTTTTATGCAGCAGAGAGAGAAGGAGAGGGAGGGAGAGAGAGAGAATTGCCATGCCAGGGCCTCCAGCCTCCATAATCAAACTTCAGACACGTGTACCACCTAGTGTGCATGTGTAGCCTTGCGTGCTTGCATCACCGTGTGCAGCATGTGGCTTACGTAGGTCTTGCAGAGTGGAACATGAGTCCTTGGGCTTGGCAGGCAAATGCCTTAACTGCTAAGCCATCTTTTCAGCCCTGTGGTACTGTCCTATAATGAGCATGAGTTTGAGTATTTCTTTTGTCAGAAATCAGTACAGCCAGTCCTACTTGCTTCTTGTTTCTGTTTGCTTAAAAAATCTTTTTTCTGTCCTTTCACCCTAAGGAGGTGATTATCTTTAATTGTAAGGTTGGTTTCTTGTAGACAGCAAGTAGATGGAGCCAACTTTCTGATCCAGCCTGTTGGAGAGTTGAGCCCACTAAAATAAAGAATTATAATTGTAAGGTATGAGTGAATCTCTGTCATTTTGAAGGTTTCGTGGAGTTTGGTGTTTTCTTGGTCTTTGCATGTTTTTTTATTATTACTATTTTT